>JAQPPZ010001560.1:0-1394139 GCA_028583015.1 Wollemia nobilis | reverse complement strand
TCACCTTTGGGGATCAGGGCCAGGAAGGTGGAGTTGACATCTCTGGGAATGGCTTTGGAAGACTACATTTCAATGATGGAGTTGCACAAATCCGAACCCACAATGTCTTAGAAGGTTCGGAAAAATATGGGAGGGAACCCATCTGGACCTGGAACTTTATCCGGATTCATGGAAAATAGAGCTTGATGGATTTACTTGTGGGTGAGGTGTCTTAGGAGGAATTCATTAGTATCCTGAGGAATGATGGTGGGGATATTAGCAATCAAAGCTTCCTTGGATGAGGGGGACTCAGAGATGGGGAGATCTAGGAGACTTCTAAAGTGGCTGACCGCTTCCTCCCTGATCTGGTGTATGTTTGAAGTAGAAGATCCATCCTGTTTGACCAGGATTTTAATATTTTTGGCACACCTTTTCCTAAGGGTGGATATGTGGAAGAACTTGGAATTAGAATTCCCTTCCCTGAGCCACAATTGTTTGGACGTTTTGCGCCAAAAGGTTTCCTCCTTACTGAGGATGTTATGGTAATCAACCAGTAGTCGTATTTCTTCATCATGGAGATCATCATTACCTGCTCCCTTCTAAAAACTATCCTCAATCTGGTTAATTCTAGTTTTTACCTAGTTCTTGGCTTCGAAGATGTTTCCAAAGGTTTCCTTATTCCAGATTTTCAAATTTTCTTTAATAAACCTGAGTTTCTACATTAAGTGGTTGGTGGCTATTCCTGGGAATTTTCTCTTCCACCACAAAGTGATCTAATTTTTGAGATTGGGGTGTTGGGTCCACATTGACTCGAACCTAAAGGGGGTATTGAACTGAGATTTTGTATTAGTTTCTAGCAATATAGGGCTTTGGTTAGACCCAATTTTAGGGAGGGCTAGCAAACTAGCATCCTCGAAGAGCGAGAGGGCTTCCTGGGATAATAGGACTCGATCAAGGCGCTCTTGAATAAGGTTGTTACCTTTTCTCCTGTTGCTCCAAGTGAACAGGGACCCCTACATCTAGACATCCATGAGGGCATTGGAGTCTATGAAGTGTCTTAGGTCCTATGTTTCCCTATGGGTGATCGTGGTTCCTCCCTTCTTATCCGAGCAATGCAGGGATGAGTTGAAGTCCCCTGCTAGGATCCATGGGATATCTCTGAAAGCTTACCTCATCTGGGTTAGCATGTTCCACAATTCCTTTCTACCCTGGGAAGAGTTAGGGGCATACACATTGGTTATAACCCAAAAGACCTAGGAACTGAGGTCGTGGAATAGAATGTTACTTAACCTATATTTTCCATAGATGATGTTGCCTTGTAGTTTAGTAGGGTTCCATAGGCACAGAAGACCGCCTAACAAACCGAAGACTGGGATATGGACAAAATCATAGTTTTTCCAACTATTTTTAGCGACTTTGGAAGACAATTCATCATTAAGTTTAGTTTTTTGAAGGAGGAAAATATTTGGGTTATGTTATCTCCTAATGGATGCAACCAGTCTTTGCTTGGCTGCCCCATTCAACCCTCTTGCATTCCAGGAGAGGACTCTCATTTAGAATTTTTGGGGATTCTCTTGCCCCATTTTCCTTGTTGTGCAGGGGGTTTGGGTCTTTGGGTTTCCTCCTTGGTACTGTTTCCACTCTCCTAGAATAGAGTTTTCTAAGTCCCGTTGGTTATTTCTTCCGCTGTATCGCAGTTCCTTCTTTCAAGATCCGAAGGTCTACCCTTTTTTTGGTCTCCTCCAACATCCATCTAGAATTTTCTAAAACTACGAGTTTGCTTAGGGTTCCATTGATCGGGGGAAGGTTGGTTGAGGTCGTTCTTATCGAAATTGATTGGGTCATAGATGGTTGGCGAGGTTGGGACCCCCAACTTTGGGGGAAAGTACTACATAGGGGAGGACAACGAGGCGGGGGACTTTGGGAGAGGGCTTCGGGGAGACTGAGTGGGAGACATACGAGTTGAATGCCTCGAGGGAGGGGCAGACATGGACACCTGGTGGGCAGGGTTGGGCATAGGGCCCTAGTCGAGATCAGGGTTAGGCATTAGGTCATATTTAACAGGGATTTCCCCTTCCTCCACTTCCTTAGAAAGACCAAACTATTTAAGAACATAAAATTTATTAGTAGTAGAGATAGAAGCACTTGCCTTTTGAGACTGCACATTTGGCTGCAACCAGGTTTGGAATCTAGTGATTGTCGTGCGATTTTCTGCAACTCGCTTGGGCATCTGCTTCGATCGATCCGTGGCTTAGTTACCCGTATTAGGGTTTTTGAGATCAAGGCATTGGGATTGCAGGTGGCCTTGCACCTAGCAGTCTAGATAGTATGTCGGCTTGTTCTCATAAATCAATGGCTACCTCCACTTGAAATCCCCATATATGAGGTTCAGGTACTCTAGGAGTTGGATTTCCATGTTCACATTGACACATATGTGTGTCTGGGTTAAGCGTGTCCTTGCTCGAGTGGCTGGGTCAATAGCCACTAGGTCCCCAATGGTCCTGGCTAGGCCTTGAAGGGCGTCTTCATAGAAAAAATGAGTTGGGAGGTTTGGAAGCCGTACCCAGATCAGGGCGTAGTTGATGTTCTACGAATTTGGGTCAAAGTTCGGCTACCACTTATTCAAGAACAGGCTTCGTCTCCCAAAAAACCATGATCCTCCGAACAAGATGCGCTCGACATCTTCTTAGGTGTTGAGCTGAATCATAAAGAATCCTCGAGTCATTACCGATAGCTCCATGCTCCCTAGAGTCTTCCATTTGGACGCGATCCATCTATGAATTGCATCCATGTTTAGGCGACCTCTTATAAATTTCCCCACCAGGGAGTAAGTATCACGAGACGCATATCATTCCATGAGGCTTTTGGAGCATAAAACATCATATCCTTGGGTGACAAACTCGCTTGCAGCACTCAATTTTGTTCTTTGTTTATTCTGCAATAGATCTGCGAATGAGGGTTTCCCGCAAGTTTGTCCATCGTTGAAAGGTTTTCCCTGGGTGGCTTCCCTCTCAATGCCTTCATTTGACCCGATAGTCTGACTGGTCGAGGCCAATATTTCTGCTCCATATGGTTCTGCGTGGGACTTGAGCGCGCTAGTCGTAACATTAGAGTGCACAGCGTGGTTCATGCCTCCCTTCTCACAATTTTTTGCCATGGTCAAACCAAGCAACACTCATTCGGATTGCGTGCCTAGACTCATTTTTATATCATTGAGAGTGAAGATATGAATATTGTTTTGGGTTATCCTTGGTTGTATTCTTTGGGTACTATTAACATTAATCTGTAAAAGAAGTTTATGAAACTATGGTACAAGAAAAAGAAGATAACATTGCAAGATATTTCTCAATATGAGTAGGGATCCAAAGAAAAATAGGTAGTTAATGTAAGAGAAAAAATAGAACCTGAAATAGAATCCAAGAAGAAAGTAGTACCAAAAATCAAAGAAAAAAAAAAAGTAAGGGAAGAGTCAATAGATGGGAGCATGACAAAAGAACACAAAATAGAGGAACAAAAGATTGAAGAGTCAAGGGCTAAGGTTGGAGCATATTGTCATCCACATCACCATGAGAGGCAAAAATCATGGAGAAAAGGAAGAGAGTAACAAAAGAGCTATAATGGATATACATGGAATCATAAGGGCAACAACTATGGCAATGTTTGGCAAAGAAAGCATAGTGACTTTGGTTTTCAGAGTGGTGCAATGGCATCAAAGAATAGATAGACCTATCATTTGAGTTACCAGAGTAGAGCAACAAAAGCATGGAGCCAACAAAGTAGTCTTGGATACTCAAGTGGTAAAAGCAAACAAGTATGGATGAAAAAGAGTGATATATATTGCCAGCAAAAAGATGCCTCTAACACATGGAACCAAGGGGTTACTTCGAAAAATTCAAATGACAGAGGGACATATCAGCATCAACAAAGACCACCACCAATCAAGGTTTCACTGGGATGGATGGATGATCAAAATCGATACCAATTAATAGCACGACTCAAAAGATTATATTGTTTAGTCTCTTCTTATGTTTCAAAAATGAAACATTTTGTAACAAGATGGAATGTTAGGTACTCAAGATAAATATTTAATATTGTAATACTGTATAAATATTATAATATTATACTAGACGCAATTATCCCACATGTATGAATAAGTGAAAATGGTAAGTAATTGAGCATTATATGAACAAAGATATAATTATCCCATATATGAATAAGTGAGACTAATAGTTAAACATTATAAATATAGGCAAAGATTCATAGAAACGATATGAAAAGAAGAATTAAGATATTGTAAAAGGTGTTGCCTACCTTAAAAGTTTAAAATTTAATTTTGAAACATTTAAATAATTTATCTTTTTAATTATTCATTGTAATTATTTATTTAATATATATACAATGATTTATGTGGATTAGCACAGAAATTTTATAACCGGGTTCCAATCCTTGTGCCACACTGGCTGGGAAAGGCAACTTAACGACTTCACTCTGCTTCCATATTCCTTCGTATGCTAATTTAAATGCAAGACCGCCATTTCCCAAGCCCAACCTCTTTGTCCATTTTCAACAACTTACTGTCTACTTTCAAAATTGTTGGAGTCTGAATTTGTTCTAAATCATGTAGGTTTTGTTTGATTAAGAGTCGAAGCCTGTGAATATGAATCACAATTTATTCTCCAGCTTATGTAACTGGGAACAGACAATGTTGAACCTTTTTGAGTCAACACCACCTCACTGAAATTGGATATTTAACCTGTTCTTTGTCCCACTGCAGTTGCCCAACCAAACCCACAAAATGAAGTAGGTGTGCATTTCTTAGTCAAAACATCTTGAATTGCACGCAAAGAAATGTGACGTAGCTTGTTACTTGTAAGGAGACAGGTTATTGTAAGTTGGGGCAAACTGAGGTTTTCACGTACATCCAACGTCCTAGTAAAATATGAGGTATTTGAATAGGTAGGATGCATACTTTGTCCTACAAGCACCGCAGAAATTAACCTCGGTAAAACATGAGGTATTTGAATAGGTGGATGCATACCTGTATATCATGAAAAATTAATCCTACACGATGATGTGTTTTTAAAAAAATAAATAAATGTTTATTTTTATTATTTTTTTATTAAAAATATTTGCAAAAGTTTAAAAATAGATTTAAAAGTTTTTAAGGCTAAAAGTTATATCAAACAATTTTAGAGAAGATATTGTTTATCAAATATATGATTATCGTTACATACTTTACTCACTTCAAATGATCCATTATATATAAACCTAACTCCTTTAAAAAGTAATAAAAAGTAACACACATTATTTGTCTTAAAAGAAAGAAATAATAATGATCTCAAGCATTGTCCATGTGGGACAACGTAGTGGTTAGGGCTTTGAGATCTCTTTCAAGAGACCTAGATTCAAACCACGATGGTTTGTGTGTGCATGGCTATTTAAGTGAAAAAAAATCTCAAAGTCAATTAACAAGCCTTTTAAATATTTTGTGGAGGTGAGGTGATATTTTATTAAATGGTATGTTTCATGGAGCCTTTGCTTTCCTCAAAATTGCATTTATAACTATTAGTGAATCATCTTCCATCCATATTCTATTCCATTTCACTTGTCTACTTATTTTTAACTCTTACAAAGCTGTCCAAGTTTTAGCTTTATTATTTCTCTTCAATCCACTATTAAAAGCGTAATGAGACAAAAACCCTCCCCTATTATTTCTAATTATTCCTCCTCTTGCTAGTACCAAATTTTCTTTAGATGCTCCATCAAAATTTGATTTGACCAACTCCACTTTGTAGCACAAGGGGGAGTATTCCTAGAAGGGGAGGTGAAATGGGAGGTTTTGGATGAATAACAAGGTTTTGTAACTATTTTGGCCCAAATCGTACAATTGTATGATTTACAAAACTCACAAAAAAAGGACTTTATGGTTTCAAATCGTACAATTGTACGGTTATAACTGTATAACACTCTAAATCGTACGATTTACCACTTGTGCAATATGCCATAGTTTACAGGTGAAACTCGGTAGGTTTACAATCATTCATTTCGAAACTCTTATTTTCCACCTTGGATAAGTTCAAATATGCAATTGTGAACAGAAAACAAGGTAATGGATCAACCATACAGTTTAGGGGGGCTAACTATACGGTTTACAACAAACCCTTGATTCAATTCCTCGATCTCAGATCTACAAAGTTATATGCAAGAATTCATCACAACAAAGATTGATTAACCCTAATGGTGAAATTGCCACTATAGTAGTCCAACATGCACATCTAGAATCACCATTCTTAGTTTGTACCAATCATTACACGTCCCTGTTCATTTCTAGAAATCATACAATGGTATGCAAACATATCAATTACCATTTCTAGATAAAGTTATTGGTCAATTGTCACATCCATAATCATCATACACGGTTGGGAATGAATTATCACTTTAGTTTCACTATAGAATCACTATCATTCCGGCCATACTTGCACAAAATGTATCATTCATGTCAATGGCAATAATAATCAACAATATATACAATTCTCCATTATGAATGGGTAACTATCAACAAAAATCAACAGTAATTAGTAACCTTCAATGAATCATCTGTAAGCATGAACAACCATGATATTCTGCAATGAACAACCATCAGAAATTGAATGGGGGGCTTTATAATGCTTGCCCAGGTTGTTTTGAAGCAGTTCCTGGGACAACACATTATTCACAACTGCCTTCCCATAATATCTTAAACAATAAATGCACTAAGGCTTTACTAAGTCCTAATTTGATTTTTATCAAATTACCTTTTCTTGTGCATTTCATTTTATTTTATTTAAATTCTAATTGTACGTTATGACCAATTGTACATTTACAACCCTACATTGTACAATTAGATAAAATTGAGCATTTGATAAAATTGTGCAAATCCAAGTGTTATCATTTCTTCTTCTGGGAGGTGGATTTGATGCCTACATCTACCCTCCTCTTTAAATCAAGTGATGCCCTCGTTGACTCATTTGTCTTCGCCTTGGATGACTAGTCTTATTGAAGATCCTAAAATTTTATGTGGAGAATAGCGCGATTGTTCTGTAACTTGGTTGCATAGTTACTGAGTTCTATAGTCTTCAAGCCATACTTCTTGGCTATCTCCTTGGTAGTAGCCAAAAGTTGTAGTAACTCCTCCTGCTTGGATGCACCCTTGCATAGCTTTTCTTTCAACTTTGTCTCAATCTGAACTGCTATGGCAAGCTCCTCATCCTTCTCTATAATGACACAATCTTGTTGTTGCAATTCAACCTTATGGACTAGCTAAAGCTATTCCTTAACCTGAAGCATTACCTTATGATCCATAATTATTTCATTATAGCATTTAGCACCCTTCACCATTTCCTCAATATTGTGGTCCTTTAGTTATAGTCGTTCTTTGGATGTCTTCAACTGTTCCTCATTATTTTCCAACTGCTCTTTCTAGACTACCAGCTATTCTTCCTACTGCTTGATTTGGTGGCTATTCAAACTCAACTGCTCCTCCTGTTGTTTTCTCTGTGCAACATATCATTGTAATAGCTCCTATTCCTCTAATCGCTTCTTTTGCTCTATGGCTTGTTGGATCATAAGTTGTTTCTCTTCCTCTTATGTTCATAGCTTCTCTTCATGGGCTTGCTTCATGGCATTCATTTTAGCTTCCATCGTTTTAAGCTTCTCCTTGACCTTGTTCCTGTGGCATTCTAATTCCTCCTTAATTGCAGCCATCTCTTTTCAAGTCGCTTATACTTCTTCTCGTTGTGCTTCTTTGGCCTAATATATTTGTTCAAGACCCACACTTAGCCACTCAATCTAGTGTGTTAGGAAATTGAATTTCTAAAATATGAGAGTTAGTTTTGGGGATATCCTTCAATATTTTGTATCTGGTGTGTTTAGTGGACATATTTGACTCTTGTTTAGATCCAGGTACACCCGTGGGTATGCTTTGTAGTTTGTCTTCATTTATTTTGGTAAATCATCAATTCCTAACATGTTTGTTACCTCCACTCTAGGTAGCTGTCATAGGTGTTGTGCATGAATCTAGGTTATCCTTCTTATGCAGTCCACACTTCACACCTACTCCATGACCTCCATTTTAGTAAAGGTTTTCTCCCTCTACTATTTTAGCTATCCAATATAGCTTATTCAAAAATACAATTGGGTACTAGCAAACATATCACAGATCTACTTCAGGAAATGGCCCATCTATTCATCTATGTTGTCTCTCTCTCCATATGAGATACCGAACTATGGGACTTCTAGAAAAAATCTTGTTTGAAGTCTTCGATCCATTTATTATGATGAGGTCCTTTCCTCCTCTTCCTTCTATGGGCATGAACTTCCCCCAACCTCTTTATGACCTACAGTAATCTCCTCCTGTAGCGTAATTTGGGCTACAGTTTTACCTTATTGTGAACTGATCTCCTTAATGTTAATGATTTTATAAGTCAATTATTATCCTTCCATAGGTATATGAAATTTCTCTCATGGCTTTGATAACTCTTGCTATTGTAGTTTATATAACCCTTCCTCCTACAAGTTCAACTGCTCTTCTACCACTACTATGACTATAGGAATTGGATTAGATCGTTCTTGTGTTTGCATCGTGTTATCCTCCCCCAACTGACTATTGTCACCTCTCATCATAATCCTTATTTGAGGCTTCTTATTCTTCTTTATCTCCTCTAGTGGTATTGCCAATACTTATTTTGCTTTTGTCCTTGGTGGTGATACTACTCTATCTAGTCAATGCTTAGATGTTTGCAATAGTTCAAACTTATCAATCTCGAGCAATGTAGGAGATCCCACCATCGCTCCTAACTAGTCTACCCCTATTGGAACACTGATATCTATCAAGCCTAAGTCCTCCAACCCTAAGTACGTATCATTTGGATCAGTGAGCATTAATTGCAACTACTTACTCTACACAAGAGATTTTTTACACGTCTGCCTCTCTTGTTGCCTACATGTTTGAATCTGTGCTAGACTCATTGTTGGTACTACTATATCTTCATCCATGTGAGATAGTGGTTGCTCATACAACTATAGGGTAGATGTATGTTATTCCAACTCATAATCTAGGTGCAAATGCCATCGTCTCTTCCTTCGAGGATGGACTTCTTTTGATGAAGTCCCTTTTTTCATCAATCAAAGGAGGTTCTAGTTTCTTGGTATTCTTTTTCTATCTTAGCTTATTCGGGATAGATTTTTTAAGCGACACTATATTCACCCATCATAGCATGGTAGTTTGATCCGTTGGTATATCATGAGGTGTTGTTAGCCCATGGAATATAATGCTAACCTAAGATATCACATCCAACATTACAACAATTACATGGAATATCATCAAGAATTTCTTCCTGGTCCTCTACAATAATTATTGTATCTGTTGAGCCAAATATGTTCCCCAGTCATATTGCACCCCTTGTGTGACACCATCTACATTTTGTGCCATCTAAATTGGCATCTTAGAATACTATGATTCACCTGATATTTGAGACATCACCATGTTCATAGTACAAATAAGATCCTTCATTTTTAGCATGCTTTGTTTGATTCCCTGACCTCTCAAACCAAAAGCCTTAGTGGTTTATGGGGATTAAAGATATGTTAGCATGGTGATTAAGCATTGGGTCTCTATGGTATCTACCACTTTTATCTTAATTGAAAGCCCTTCCTTTGACAACCCAAATGTTTATCAAAAATTTACAACCGAGAATTCCACCTTGAGATGATGGTTCCTAATCCATACAAACATGAAATTCTTGCTTAAGTTTTACGATTGCACCATCTGCAACAAGTATTCATAAAACAATACTTTATCTTGTGGTGGTATCTATGCTAATATACTCACTCTAACTTAATTCAAGGCTATCTTCATCGGGTGAGTCTCCTCATGGTCGTTCCATAATTTTTGGTATAATTCACCTGCTAGTTGTGTGAAGGTGATATTGTTCAATTCCACCTACCCTCCTTCATCCTCATTAAGCAGGTCCACTTGGTCATCTAGGGTAGCCTCTTGATGTACCTCACTACGAAGCTCCCTTCGGTGTGCCATGGGTGGTTCCATCTACGAATCTATATGAAAATGTGATTGTGCTCTTCCTTTATCACCGTGTCAATTCCTATGTTCTCTACTTGGCCTATAACCTCTTCCCCTCCAAGGACGATAGACGTATCCTCCTCATAGCTGAAACCCTTGTCCTTGATTTTATGCAGGGTATTTTTTGTTGTTGTGCCTGGGTCATGAATCCCTCTAATGTAGCGATATTTATGAGTGTTCCCTCATTTTTACTACAATATATCATGAATGAGCCCATAATTCCCACTTGGTTCTCATTCTTCATAATTCCTCATCTTGGAACCACTCTTCACCAATCTTATTCAATTCAACAAATGCAAGACAATTCCATCCAAATTGTACAACTTGCCTTAATTCCGTACAACTACACCAAAAAACATATAGTTTCTTTCATAAATCATACAACTACTCATAACCGTACAGGTGTTTTTTGAAATCGTACAACTACCTTCAAATCATACAGGTATTCTTGAAATCATACTACACTCTAATTTCGTACAATTCACTCAAATCATATAATTGGTGTCCCAAATCATATAATTTCACCCTAAAATCATATAGTAGGTCCCAAATCATACAATTGCACCTCTCTTCTATACAATTATACCTGGAATTGTATAATTACACTTTAAATCATACATTTGCACTAAAATTACATAATTCGGGCTCGAATTCGTATAATTTTACGCTAAAATCATACAATTGTCCTCAAATCATACAATCTACTTCCAAAATTGTACAATTTATTATTCAAGCCTGTACTTTCCATAAAATTCATGTTTTTTTCTAATTTTTATGATTTGTTTTGCACCCTTTTATTGTTGTTGTGCAATTCCTATTTTAAATGCAAAATCTCATTCACTTGTGCAATTTCTCTTCTATTTATGCAAATATTAAAAGGTATGATTTACTGTGGCAATATGTATAGTGTTATTGTATGACCTTATTTTTATAAATTTCCCATGCAATGGCTAGAATGTTTTCTCTTTTACCAGCAACTTGCCTCATGCTAATTAGGGTTCCAAATGTGACTCCATCTTAGCTTTTTTGAATAAATAAAAGCTCCAACCTAAGCAACATCTCACCACTTTGTATAAAACTACCTCAAGCCCTATATTTTTATAAAAACTCCACCATTGAGGGTTTTGTTTCCAAGTAATTCCCATAATATTCACTTTTTTTAAAAATACCCTACTTTTCCAGGATAAAACCCTAGAATTTTTCATTGGCACCCACTACAACTTGATTTTTCGAAATCAAGGAAGTCCCTTGGTGCAAATTTTTAATTGGGTTAAAAATTTAGTGTACTTGTGTAATTTGCATGCCCATATGGTGGAAATTTGTTTGTTGAACGTTCCTTGCTCTTGAAATCATCTATTTTTACCTGCAATTCATACAATCTAGTGAAAAATATGCATGGCATATTTTTTTTATAATAAAAATGTTATGTGCATGAAAATCTACCACCTTAGCCTATTTGCATGTGTTTTTGGATTTTTGTATGAGTGGTTACCAACTCATATCTTTTTGCATGCAATTTTTGTCCATTTTCTTATTTTTTTGAATAATTTATAATAATTTTTTACTTTTATTTTTCTTTTCTTGTTTTTTATTTTTATTTTTATCAAAAGAGGTTGTTATTTTTAGTTTTAAACCACTTCTAAAAAATGTACTGGTATTACTTGTCATGCTTCTTTCACTTTAACCTATTCCAAAGGTTCGCTGCAACTGTCATCACCTCAAGTTGGAACTCACACCACCTTGTGGCCTTAAACATAATCAAGATGAACAACATCATCAACATGATGGAAAATGCCCATCACCACCTGTGTCGGGGGTCAAGGGGTTGGTATCCCCCTTTTAGGATCAAGGGACAATGTCCCTTGCAGGGTCGAGGGACAATGCCCTTCGCACGTACTATTAGCTCACTATCAAAACCATATTTTTCTTCTCGGTGGCACTTTGGTGGCCTCTACTTAACCCACTTAAATATATCACTGTCAACTCCATTTTGCTTCTCTCGAGCTCTAGGAAAATAAATATTGGCCTCAAACTACCTTGTCTTAACCACTGCTAGACATTCTTCTGCTATGACTTGTTCATGCGTAGTTTTAGTTGGTGTCTAATAAAAGAGTGGCTATGCTAAAATTAATCTTTTTAAGTTAACAATAGCACTCCCTAATTTTATACAATAGTATATTTCTAAACTTATGCACGGTATTCAATTCAAATAGTCAACACTCACTTCACTCCACTGGATATAAGCACTTATTGGTCTATCGTTGGAATACAAACGCCTTTTCAGCCTATCCAAGGGATAAAGGTGTTGCATATAGGACCTTTTTTTTTCTTTGAGATTTGTCACTTTTTTTATCATTGAAATATAGGCACTCGCTCTTTCGTTGAAAGACAGACACCTTTCGAACTATTGTTGGAATACAAGTGTTTGTTTTGTCATTAGAAGATAGGCAATTTCCCTTTCGCAGGAAGATAGGTACCTTATGGCCTGTGGTCGAGATACAGGAATCATACCTTAGCAAAATTAGATACCTTTTTCCAACACTGCTATCTATGTCAAGCCACACATCATTCTTTAAGTGCATTACACATGTTATCCAATGCCAGGTCCATGTGGGACCTCGACTAAAAGGTGCGAAAAAGCAACAAAGTATTTCATTTACACACATTTTCCACTAAAAACACCAGTAAAATATAATATATCAATTTCTATTAAATGCATGCAATAATTTCACTAAAATATATCTCTAATGTTAATAATATCGTACAATATCCCGTTAAAACATTCACAAAAATGAGCAATTTTAGGGCTCATCAAACCCTTGCTACAATTCATCAATCCTAGATATGCAAAGTTATATGCAAGAATTTATCACAATGAATATTGGTTAACCCTAATGGTGAAATTACCACTATAGTAGTCCAACATGCACATCTAGAATCACCATCCTTAGTCTGTACCAAACCTTACAAATCCTTGTTCATTTCTAGAAACTGTACAATGGTATGCAAATGTATCAATTACCATTTCCAAAGAAAGTTATTGGTCAATATTCACATCCATAATCATCATACATGGTTGGGAATCAATTATAACTTATGTTTTACTTTAGAATCACCCAAAATAATATTATTTTGGCCATACTTGTATAGAACGTATCATTCGTGTCAATGGCAACAATAATCAAAAGCATGTATAATCCTCGATGAACAATTCTCTATTATGCATGGATACCTATCAACAACAATCGACGGTAATTAATAACCTTTAATGAATTGGTTGTAAGCATAAAAAACCATGATATTCCATAATGAACAACCATCAAAAATTGAATGGGGGCTTTGTAATGCTTTCCCATGTTGTTTCAAAGAGGATCCTGAGACAATGCATCATTCACAACTACCTTTTGGCAATATCTTAAACAATAAATGCACTAAGGTTTTACTAAGTCCAAATTTGATTTTTATCAAATCACCTTTCTTGTGCATTTCACTTTATTTCGTTTAAATTCTACTTGTACGTTTATGACCAATTATACAATTACATAATTGTACATTTACAACCCTACACTGTACAATTTGACAAAATTGAACATTTGACAAAATTGTGCAAATCCAAGTGTTATCATTTCTTCTTCTTATGGGAGGTGGATTTGTTGCCTACACACTTTTAATGGATTCCACTTTATATTCTTTACCTTTTAGTTTCTCTTGTACCCAACATCATAATTCCATTTGATGACTTAACTCCATCTGTCAAGGCTCTCTGCTTCAATATTAGTGATTGAATGAGTTGATAGGGTTGGTTTAGACTCCTCTATGGCTAAACAAATCTTCCTCTTTATTACCTCTAAATTTATTTTCTTTCCTTTAAATATTTTTGTATTCCTTTTTATCCATATAGTCCAAAGTATTGTATCTTTTGATATATCCTAGATTATCTATAAAGCCTCATGTTTAAAAGTGCTTTATCATTAATTTAACCATTCTTCAGTTCTTTCATTCAACACCATGCATTTACTAAACATATTAAGAATCAACTACCATAGTTTCTAGACTATTGAGTAGTGTCCCAAGAGATGGTCTATAATCCCCTCTTTTTTTTACATAGAACACATTGTGAGAGGCCATGAAACCCCCTTTTCATAAGGTTATCTTACGATAAAGTTCTTTTGTGACCTACTAGCCAAACAAGTATTTTGACTTTTGGAATTCTCAAACTATCACAAATATCTCTTGATATTCTTGTAGTATTCTTATTTTTTGGTGCTTTATATTATATGCACTTCTTGTGTATTTTCTTGATCTATTCAACTCTCAAATCAGCTTATCCTCGGCTCCCCTCTAAATAATTATGTTGTTATCTTTATGCTCGACTACCTCCTAAGCATCAATGTCTTCTATACTTGTAAAAAATATTCTCTCCATTTGTATCTTCCTTCTTGATCCTTGTATATAATATATGAAACCCTATCATAATATTTTTATTGAAGTAATCTCATCCATTATTTCAAAATTAGATCTAGATTAAGTGGTTTTTTATCACACCAAGTATCCATCCAAATTGAATATTTTTCTTCAGTTTCCACCACCCATATTAGACCTTTAATCACAATATCAATTGATTTTTTAAATTGTTCCATAGTGTAAAACCATACGGTAGTAATAATGTAGTAAATATTAAGCTCGGGTCATTGGGCTCAATGTACTTAGAAGAATTATTGCCCATTGTATTTGGCCCTCTATGTACAATCTCCAAATTGCTTTTCCCCTAAGAGCTTAATTTTCATCTATAAGAACTCTTAAAAGGAGATCTCCCCTAGGTTTATTATCACACGCCTAGCTTCATTTCACCAAAGAAGATTTCCTTTTATCATGTATTCTTGACCATAAAAATGATTGCACTAGCTTAGATATAAAGGATATATATCTAAAAATGTCGAGAGTTATCAATCTTGAGGTGCCTATCTCATTTCTTGGGGGTGTGATCTCCAAGATAGGTGCCTCGAGATTGATAACTCTCGACGTTTTTAGATATATATCCTTTATATCTAAGCTAGTTTATTAAACAGTTGCAACGGTTGGTTAGTCGATTGTTTTAGTTTAAATATTTTAAATATTTGCAAGGGTTGGTTAGTCGGTTGTTTTAGTTTAAATATTTTAAATGTTTTTGTTAATGTCGATTTTTTAATAAAAAAAAAATTGTTTACGGCGTGACATGTATGACCTCTTTGCCTCCCACCCCCCTCTCTGCCATTGTAGGAACACCTCTCAGTGTAATAATATAGATTAATTTTTTTTTATCGATTCTGGCATAGTATACAAGGACATATAATATGTTGGAATGGCCTATAACACTGATTTAATTAGTTTAACTCTTTTTGCTAATGATAACCACCTACCTTTCCATGACAATAGTATATTCTAAACTTTACTTATAACTGGAATCTATAATTTTATCCTCTTTCTCCCCTCAAATAAGGGCATCCCTAGATAAGTTGCTAGTAAATTTGCCTCCTCCATTTGAATTAACTTGCACATTCTTGTTTTTATTCTAGTTGAAGTGTTTAGAAAGTAAAATGTGAAATTTTCCCTATTAACTTTCTACCCTAACAATCTTTCATATTCCATTAATAATTTATTCAAAGCTTCAGCCTCATTTATCCCTACCCTCCCAAAAGGGTTGTATCATATATAAATTGTTGATG
Organism: Wollemia nobilis; assembly: GCA_028583015.1. NCBI lineage: Eukaryota > Viridiplantae > Streptophyta > Pinopsida > Araucariales > Araucariaceae > Wollemia > Wollemia nobilis. Next base: position 1,378,338 of record JAQPPZ010001560.1, on the reverse strand, counting down.
TTATTACTAGTTTTAAGTCCACTTATTAGCCCATCTTTATTAGCCTTATTCAAGTTCCTACCCATTACCTCTACCATAATAGTGAACGAATATGGTGATAGAGGATCTCCCTATCTAAGACCTCTCTTGGCTTTAAATAATTTTGTTGCTAACTCATTGACCAACACTAAATTTTATATTGTAGAGACACAAGCTTTAATCCAATCGATCCATTCTTCCCAAATCTAAAAATTTTTAATATTGCAAAAATCAAATCCCATTTGACCCTATCATAAGATTTACTCATATCAAGTTTTAATATTGGTGCTCTCTCTTTTCTTCAAGCTATTGAATGCATGATGTCATGAGCTACTATGATCCCATCTAAAATTAGTCTCCCTTTAAAATATCCTCCTTGTTCTTTTGAAATATTTTTGTCTAACAATGGTCTTAGCCAATTTGCCATCACTTTGGAGATTATATTATATACCATATTACAAAGGCTTAATGACCTAAAAGAATCAAATAATTCTACATCCTTCTTTTTTGGAATCGGGGTAAGATATGAATTTTATAAGGTATGTATTATTTTACCTTAGACTATTCCACTACCACCAATAAAGAATCCTTCACTATATCCCAATTATGTTGATATAAAGTTGTAGAGAGCCCATATGGACCTGTGGATTTATCCTTATCAAAAGAGAAAAGAGCTAAATAAACTTCTTCCAGAGTAATTGTCTCCATCAATTTCCTATTGTCTTCATCTAATATAATTGAAGGTGCTTCTTGAAGTAGTTTATCATTAAGAAATTCAAACTCCTTCGATACTAGAATATTCTGGTAAAAAATATTTACCTCCTTTCTTATTTCACTCTAGTCTTCAATCCAAACCCCTTCTACTAATTTAATTCTATTAATTCTAGATGTTGATCTCTATACTATTTCTATCCTATGAAAAAAATTTGTGTTTTTATCTCCTTTTAACCAAGTCTATCTTGATTTTAATATCCAAAATTTCTCTTCCTTAAAATATTATGATAAAACTCCTTTTTCTCTATGCTTGTATTATTATGCTCACCTTCTTAGAATTTGGAAAGTTTCTCTTTTAGTTCTTTCTTCTCAAAAATGTTTCCATAAGTGTTCTTGTTCCATTCTTTTAATCTAGAAGTCATTGATTTAATTTGTTTTGGAAGTTTATACAACCCACTGTTTCCTAAAGAATCCCATGTTTATGCTATCATATCAAAAAATTGATATGGTCTTCCCAAATCTACTCGTATTTAAAATACGATATTTTTTTGAGTTCACTTACCACCACATTATATCTTATTGTCCAGTGATCTAAACCAATCCTTGTCAAGGTATTTATTTTAGCATAAGTCCCTTCATATAGTCAATGATCTGAGAGTATGCATCTATCTAATATTTTTTCTATTAGGTTTTGGCCTCTCATGTAAATGGTCCATCTATCCTCTTCAAACTCAGCCTTCCATAGACTATTGTTTTGAATAAAATCTAAGAAATCTTTATTACTTTAGGTTATTTTCTTAATTCCCTCAAAATTTTCATCTAACTTGGTTATGGCATTAAAATCTCCTATGATCATGAATCAAGTTTCTTGGTCTTTACTTCTCATAAAGGATTCAATCCCACTCTAAACTTCTAATCTACCTAATTAAGTTGTAGGTCCATAGACATTGATAAGGATGAAATAAATATTTACAAAGTAGCATATGACTAATGAGGCTATCCAATACCTATTTTTATGAATGGTTGCACAAGAGGTTCTACCAATATTCCAACATGTTAGAATTCCCCCTGCCACTCCATCAGAATCCAAAAAATCCCATTCACAACTTGCCCATACTACTTTCATAGTTTTGGAAACTTCTTCCTTTGTCATTTTAGTTTCATGGATACAAATAATATCAGGCTTAATACTTAAATAGAGGTCCCTAATACACTTCTACTTTGAGGGGGCATTGGTACCCATTATATTTCATGATATGGTAATCATGTCTCGTTAGGGGCTATTGACCCTGCCTATAAATTACAAATATCATTTTATTGTTTGGAAAAAATAAGTTTAACAAACTTAGATTGAGTTCCTTTATCTATGTTTGATCTTACTTCCCTAGTTATTGCTTGATAATTTGAGGGTCCTCTTTTTTCCTTGAATGTATTAGTAGGTCTTATTATTCTATTCCTCAATATTCTTTCACAACTTTCCTTTTCATTAGATTTATGGTCCTAGATTTATGTTTGATCTTACTTCCCTAGTTATTGCTTGATAATTTGAGGGTTCTCTTTTTTCCTTGAATGTATTAGTAGGTCTTATTATTCTATTCCTCAAATATTCTTTCACAACTTTCCTCTACTATGAAAGTTTTTGACTTGTCCTGCTTATATTTTGATATATTCTTATTAGTGGTAGATTAATTAGCATCTAACACTATATTTTCTCTACCAGTTTTCTTCTCTTGAATTGTTCATGGTATTTCATAAGAGTCTTCAAATTTTGATGAGGCACATTCCTTAGGTTCAACGGGAATGTTCATCCCTAAATCAAGATCATATTAAAAATACAATTCTTTTTTAATATTCTAATCTTGTTGTATTGTATCCTCTAAGCTTTGATCTAATTTTTCTTCATAGGCTAGAGCCTTAAAAGAATTGGTATTTCTTCTAATATATTTCCTTACTGGTTTCCATTATTTATTTACTTTCATCTATCTAGACATATTTTTTGGAAGTTGAAAACCATCCTCATTTATATCCATTTGTAAGTTTCTCTTACATATTTCTACATATGTTTATATTAGACTCTTCTTAGGGCATGATCTCTCAATATGCCCCACCTCATGACATATTCTACATCTAGAAGATATGTTTTCATAATCCATGGTTTGGGTCCACAACTTACCCGTATACTTAAGAATGATTGATTTTGGTAAAGGTTTACTTATATCAATCATGACCAATATCCGAGCATAAATAGCCAAGAATCCATCTTTTGTAGTTGTTGCAATCTCAAGGAATTCTCTCAAAGTGTTTTCTATTGCGTTGAAGGTATCTATTTCCAAAAATTCAATAGGTAACCCATACATCCTAATCCAAATAGGTACTGGAGATAGATTTATATTGTCAGGTGCAAAGCCTTCATACCAACGAGTAAGGAAGAGTCTTGCTCTTCCCATAAACCAAGGACCCCCTTTTATAATTATATCTCTTTCCTCACTAGAATAAAAAATGGCTAGGAAGAAACCTTTGAGAAGAAAGGATAGACTCACTCTTAGAGACTTCCAATTCCTATCAATCCATTTTCTCAAGGCCAAAGCCCTTGACCAAGACCCATTAAGTTTACCAATAATTACCCTATCTTTGAGCAACAAGGATTGCTTCCCTGTGAGGTCTTCACTAATATCTATTACCAGGGATGATTTCAAGGATTTAGCTATAAATAAATCATTGGGAAGAAAACTATAACTCAAAAAATACTGAAATTTACTAGAATATCCTATAGCAATGATATTATTTAAAAATAAACCTATAATAATTTGTAAGCAAAAATTCTAAGATAATAAAGGGAAAAAAGAAACTTAACTGAAAAATATTACACCTAGACAAAATGTCTTACCTCGTTGATGCCCTAGCCCTTCATTGCTCCTCCCATCGATTGAACCTTGATTGATAGATATCTATAATTTCATTTTTACAACTTGAAAATTTGTCAATGCTCTTATTCCATATGATTGACTTCATAGGGTCATATATCCCTAATTTTTGTTTGAATTCCATCATATGACCAATCATTTTAAAGTTCTTCAAATTTCATATAAATTGATCCAATAATCATCTTAATTGGGTAACTCTTCACAAAGAAATGGAACCTAAAATATGAAATATTTTTTGAAAAAAAATTGCCCTAAATTTCCCTAGTTTTGAATGGTCGTCTTCAAATAGTCATATCTCCCTCAATATTGCTTGGGTTCTTTCAAATGACCACTCATTTCAAAGCTTTTCAGGTTCCACACAAAATGGTAGAAGAATCGTCTATATCGGATAACTCTATGCAAATATATGGCTCCTAAAAGATGATTCATTTTTAAAAAAAATTGCCCTAGCTTTGTTGATTCATAATTTCCTATTAATGGTATGAATTTGTTATTTTAAAATTTTTGACTCTTAAAAAAAAGATCTAGGTTCAAATATATTGCATACATAATTATTAAATTGTTATAATACTATTATATGATCACTTTTTTTTTTTAGATTTGGATAATATGAGAAACCCCTACGACCAATGCTTAAGTTTGAGCATTCTCATCCCAACCTAAGCTTATTAATAAGGGATTAACACACACCCATGTCATGGTTTGAACCTTGAACCTCCTAAAGAAGAGTCGATGCCCAAACAATTATGCAACTCCCCCTGAAATATGTTCAAGGCATAATTGTCAAGTTATTATAAATGTTATAATACTGCTATATGATCAAGATAGGATTGTCAAGCTATTATAAATATTACTAAATGATTAAGATATGACATGTATGCTAAATTATTATAATACTACAATATGTTTATAATATAATTCAAATAAATTTATTTTTATTCCATATAACTATATTTTTTTTAAATCTCATTAAATTAAATTAGTTTAATTGATTATAATTATCGTTTCCAAAGAAAAAATTAAGTTCAAATCATATAACAAATATATAATTATCAAACTATTATAATACCACCTTATGATCATCCTATAATACAAATGAGATCGGATTTAATTCTTTATAATCGATTATTAAAAAAAAATAGTTGGACTCTATGCTGACCATTAACTATGTCCTAATTAGTAAGCAGAAGTCACCTACACGTGTACGACCTTCTGAAGTTGATCTCATATAAAAATTCTGACGTCTTCCAAAAATAATGAAAAACAAGAAAGTAAAATAACTTTTAATTTCAGCTATTAAATATATTTAGTGGCCCTTTTAAGGGGAAATAGAAACATCCTATCTTCGTAGTGGAGGCTTTAGCATGACATGCCTGGGGTGGTTGGATGAATGCCTTATGCCAAATTACTTTTGTCACGTTAACGTCTCTCTTGAAAAGACACAGTGATGTGCATAGTAAACATACGCAAAATTCCCTTACCACTTAACCCATAAAAAGACAAGCAAGAAATTGGAAGAACCCATGACCACAAAAAAAAAAAAAAGTTAAGTGGAGTGACTAGGAATCCACCACTCACCAAAAGATACAAAATGGTAAGGGATAGTAGCTCTCCTTAAAGCAAAAAGCTACTGTATTAGGTCTGGAAGAATATTAAGGCAATTTCACCCATTCTATCTATATCTATAGATTTTGAATATGACGGGAACAGATATAACATACTCCCACCAGAAAAGTCAGAGTTTCTCCCACAAGATAATAGCTGCCACGAGGTTTCTCAAAGAGGTAGTTGTGCACGGAACCGAACTGAAGGCTCGATTATTACAAAAGTTTCCACGTTTTAAATGGGCCCCTCTTACAGCTACCAAAGACATTTGCCAGTTGCAACAGTTTTTTAATACATAAAAGAATTGATTATAAAGGTAAGTTTTATTGTCTTCCATTGTAAAGTCAAATCATAGTATCTTGGTATTATTATAAAGTTGACACACACTCAACTGGTTTATATATAAATTTTTTTATAAAAATATTTTATTCATCGTTTTTAATAACTTCGTTTTTTTTAAGTATAGCATCCTTTATTTATTATTCAAGTTTATTAACCACGAGCTTTTCCACTCACTACACATCTAAACTTGGTAAGTTTTTTTTATAATTTTTTTTTAAAAGTAATACTTCTTATACACATAATGTAAGCAGCATTTTTGCCGGTAGACTGCTGCATTTTTGCCGGTAGACTGCTGCATTTTTGCTGGTAGACCACGTCACCACCGATAATGTAAGTAGCATTTTTACTGTAGACCACACAAACATATAGATTTTTTTTTTAATCTATAAGCGTTTACTACTTCACCATTCACTCTCTAGTTTTTTAAACCATAAGCCTCTCCCACTCACCACTTTATTAAAGTACCTATATCTTTATAACTATTTTTATATTTTTTAATTGATAATTTTTTTTAATTTAAAAAATTTGAGTTAATATTATTTATTAATATCTTATATAATTGTTGAACAATATTTTAAGCTGCAAGCCTACTGCAGTGGTAAAGGTTTTGATTTTTGGTAAGGGTTTTTGACTTCTCTTTGAAAATTTCAAGATTCAAACCCCTTTCAATATAAAAGGACCCGACCTTTCATAAAAACTTGTGTAAATTCATCGAAAAAAAATTGTTAAACAATATATCTATATATTCATATATGTTATTATATTATTTACTTCTTAAAAGTATTTATATATTTTATTTTTTACAATTAATTATATCTTATTTCGCATTTTAATACTTATAATTATTATTATTTTTAATTTGTTATATAGGATTGAAACGACTACACCCGTAATACATCATCAACACATAAGCTTGATATTATCCATATTGAATCAAGGTCCTCAAAGGGCTCGTACCAATACTAAACATATTTACAATTATTTTTTTTCAATTGGTTATATAGGATTGAAATAGGTCCTACTTGGATCATCCCATGGTATTACAACAAAGCTTGAATAGACAAGATTTGAACCTTGGTCTTCTCCTTACATGTTGAGGAATCTAACCGATTTAGCTAAATGTCACTTGATTGATATAAGTTTACATATGTTTTTATGAAGGGTCCCAGTCCCCTCATACTAAGTGAGGTTTGAACCTTGGACTTCTCATGAAAAAACCAAAACCCTTATCACTACACTAAGCTTACAGTTGTATTTACAATTATTATTACTTTGTTCTAAGTAATATTATTTTTTAATCCATAGTATAAACATATAAACGATACAACAACATTTTTAATAATTATGTATTTATTCATAAGGGTTATTTTTAGAAAATGAGGGTAGTTAACCAATGAAAATTGTACATTAATGTTATTTATCTATATTAAATTTAATTTTGTATTAGGCAAGTTCATTCAATATTCGAAAGGAGGTCTCGTGTGAGGTCTGGGGTTCAAGGCTGACAACTTGCATCAGATATACACAAAAAATGTAATGTCCACATTTTAGCTTATCGGCAGTGTGGATGCACTCAGGTGTTGTTTGGACATTGCAGGGATGTTGATTGCTTTTAGATGCCAGTTTTCAGAAGTCATTTTGTGCTTTGATGATGGACTTACTATTTTTAGTAAGTTAGTGGCTAGGGTTTCTAACCGTGCAGACAGTGGATTGGTGTTCGTGCGAGAATTGGGTATCCAAATGTATCTTCAGTTGTCAGTTTTGAGTCTGTTTGGACACTAGAGTAGGAGACTTACTATTTTTAGTAAGTCAGTTAGGGTTGGCATTTTGGGAAACGGGAAAGGTATGTTTGTCATCTACGACGAAAATGGTATCCGTTTCTACCATTTTATTGGTGATTGGATGTTGGGAGCCTGATTATTTTTAATGCCCGAAGTTAATTAATATTATATTTAAATATATTAAAGTTGGGCTTATATTTTTGATTAAAAGGGGCCTTGTGAGTACTCGTTTTAAAGGGGAAGAAATAAAGATTTGATTGGAAAGATTAAATTATCAATTTTAATTACTTTTGTCACCTTGGGAAGTGGGACGCTCATTTTGGCTCTTAAGTTATGAAATTAATGTATTTCTTTTATCCCACATTCATCAAACATGAGGATCGCCCAACTTGAAGAAATAATAAAAGGGCATTGAGGAGGCATAAGGAGACATCTTTTGGCTATTGAATTCTCTTTGTCTTGAGGAGAGCTTGCAGGTTTGTAGGAGCTTCTAATTTCCAGCTTTGCTTATGACGAAAACCACATCAGAGGATGCCATTGCCGGGAGTGAAAGACCTCACTTTGGTAGTTGCATTCTCAATCTATGGGAATGACTTGAGCAGATTGAGATACATATTTTCAGTGTTTTTGTGACTTGGTGATGAGTTGAAGACCATTTTCAAAAGACATTACTTGCAACTCCTTTCCACCACAGTGCCACACCATTTGGGGGTGTAAAGACCTCGATTCTTCAGTGAATACTTGCTTGTTTTGGAGAGCATTACCTTGGGAGGTTTCCTATAGCCCTACCATACCATTACCAAGAGATTTGAGTGAAAATTGAAGTAGATTTTGGTTAATATGATGTTGGTCGTATAGTACCAAGCTGAACGTATGCTTTGAGGAAGGATGTGAGGTTTAGAACTTTGTATTTCAAAAGTTACGAGCAAAAACTTGAATTTTTTGTAGCTGATATGTGTTTCCATATTTATATCAGTCATCGATAAATTCGGGTATTTTCATTCTCAGCTCTATTCCTTCATTGGGTTTGTAGTTAATGTTGGTATCTTGCTTGTATCCGAAATTCATAGCATTTGGAATAGTGGTTTGTAAGTTATTGATCATTTACAGTATGTTGCACTATCTTTTCTGAGTATGCATGACAAGTGTTTGTCAAAATAACTTATTGAAAATCTTAAGTGAATGAGACCTTTGAAGGTAGGGGTTTGTATATTGAATGATTATATGTATTTCACACCAACAAAACTCAGAATATTCCAAATCAACAAATATTAAAGTGCAAACACAAACAATTACATAAGAGGAGCAGTTTTACAGTTGCCTCAGTTGGGGTGGGACACTACATGTAATATTATTTTTTAATCCATAGTATAAACATATAAATGACACATTAACATTTTTAATAAGTATGTATTTATCCATAAGGGTTATTTATAGAAAATGAGGGTAGTTAACCAATGAAAATTGTACATTAATGTTATTTGTCTATAATAAATTTAATTTTGTATTAGGCAAGTTCATTCAATCTTTGAAAGGAGGTCTGGGGTTCAAGGTTGACGACCTGCATCGGATATACAAAAAAATCCCCTCGGCTAGCATGAAGGATATACCTAGATGGGACAGGCCCTGTAGAACAGAAAGTCCTGGCCCAAGGGATATAGGGAATGATTTTTCTTAACATAAGGTTTTAGTACGTCTTTGTAGTGCAAGTGGAGAATACGGGGAACGGTTTTCCTTAACATAAGGTTTTTAGTTCGTCTTTGTCTTTGTAGCGCAAGTGAAGAAGGCGAGCTTGGCCTTGTTGAAAAGGGTTTGAACCTCTACGATGCAAAAATGTTGTGTGTTAAATTCCCTATTGATAAGCATACCTCTCGGCTTTAGGAGGGGTCATGGTTGGAGGAGACTGCTCAGCGCGTTGGTCATAGGGGTTTCTCATACTAACCTAAAATTTTAGTCCTAAGGGAGACAACACAACAGTTCAAGCTTTGGCTCTTCTTCAAGAGGTTCAAGGTTCAAACTGTGGCATGGGTGAGTGTGTGAGGGGGTGGGTGTATAGTGGCTATGTATTAAATACCTTATTGATAAGCATAGCTCTCGGTTTTACGAGGAGTCATGGTTAGGAGGAGACTGCTCTGCCCTACGCGTTGGTTGTAGGGATTTCTCACACTAACCAAATAATAATAATAATAATACAATGGTTCGGGCTTTGGCTCTTCTTCGAGAGGTCCAAGGTTCAAACCGTGGCATGGACAAGTGTGTGAGGGGATGGGTGTATGGTGTTTGTGTATTAAATTCCCTATTGATAATGAAATGAAAGATTTTAATTACGTTCGCGAGACCCAAATACCGTCTATGGGACCTCAAATATGGAAGTACAACTACTCAAATCATATCATACGATCTTTAATTTCTTTGAGAAGGTTGTTCCTTCTCCTGTTGATTTGGGTTAGCAATTCCCCAATTTTTTTATTTTACTGTCTTCAAATAACTTTGCCATAGACCCGTTTCCAAATGTTTCTTTGTATTTGCCACGTATATCTGAAAAACTCGAGCACTACTACCCTGTGCTGCATAGAGTACATATCCTTTCATCCCATTGTTCTTTGGGCGTTGTCCATCTCCCTGTTTCACATCTAAGCCTATGAGAGCAAGTCCTTATCTGAGGAATGAGGATTTTTTCCTTCTGCTTGATTTTAGCGCTTATATAAGCTTTTTCCTTATGGTCATACATTGGGTTAAACTTTGCAATATAATATTGTCTTTTCTTGCTTGCATTTTTTCACATTCCACTTCTAAACTTTTCATTCACATAATTTTTTTTTGTCTTTGTTGACATTTGTACATTCATTTATGTTGATTTCCCAAGGTTTCATCCATTTCTAATTTTGTTTATTCCATGTATTCTTCCGCCTATGCAACTTTTCGTCCCTAGCTGCCCTAGGCTATCTATTGTTTTTCATGTTTTGCATTTTTTTCAAGAAACTTAACAGTTTGGTCATAGCAATTGCTTCTAAAGGGAACATTCTAATTTTAGCTAGAATAATTTCATAAGGGGTTGTGGCCTTACTTTTGAGAAAGTTTGTGATTAGATATTTTTAAATCCTTTCTATTTCCCACCATTTTGCATTTGTTGTGCCACTAGTCCACACCTCGCAACCATACAACAAAACCGGTGTAACAAGTAGGCTAAATAAGACCTTGGTGGTCTTCCAGTCCCACAAATCGACATTTCTACATCTGTTTTGAAGTGCATATAGTGCTCTCCAACCACTTTGAGTTCTTTTCATCCTACATGTATTCCAATTAAGTTTGTCATGAAAGTCTATGCCCAGGTATTTGTATTCTACTACTACCTCAAGCGGTTCTCCTACAAACTGAAATTCGAGTTGTTACTTCTTCTTTTTCAAAAAAATCATAATTTTTGTTTTGCTCGTATTCACCTGCATCCCAACTTTAAAAAATAGTTCTAGAGCTGGAAGGTGATCTTCTAGATCTTTGATTGTTTTGGCCACAAGAATTACATCGTCTGCATACATGAGGAGTTTTACCATAGATTTGGCTAAGTGCACACCCTCTCTCCCAAATTTGTTTATTCATTCTTCTAACTTGTCAATAGACAACCCAAATAAATCGTCTGCCTACATGAGGAGTTTTACTACATATTTGGCTAAGTGCACACCCTCTCCCCCAAATTTGTTTATTCATTCTTCTAACTTGTCAATATACAACCCAAATAAGGTCGGAGATATAGGACAACCTTGTTTGACACCTGTCACTATCAAAACATTTAGATAACCCTTCCTGTGTTCTGATTCTAGCCTTTACATGCTCATATAGTTTGTGAACTGCTACCCTGTAGTGAATTGGAATATCTAGCTCTTCCATTATGCTGCTCCATAAGCATAGCTCTCGGCTTTACGAGGAGTCATGGTTGGGAAAAGACTACTCAACCCTGCTCCATAAGCATAGCTCTCGGCTTTACGAGGAGTCATGGTTGGGAAAAGACTACTCAACCCTCCGCGTTGATCGTAAGATTTCTCGCACTAACCAAATAAAAATAATAATAATAAATTTAATTTATTTTTTCACCCGACACTCACCCAAGCCACGGTAATTTAATTTATTATTTTCTTTATATTTTTAATTAAATTTTTTATTATTTATTTTAAAATATGTTTATATTCGACATGCCCTTGGACCAGTGCATCCAATTTTTCACCCTCATATCAATTACCTGCACGAATGCAGCCATACCATGGCACCCCGGAAACCTTGTACTCATGGGACCTCATTCATTAGTTGGGTGCAACAGATCAGGTTGCACTCAAGAAGTCTGCTAAGCATCTTTTTTGCATATAACTTTTCCCTGCAATTCTGTCAACTTCTCGTTAGCATGCTTCTCTACATCATTTTTCTCAATCAAAGTAGCAAGAATCTCAGTACCTGCAGAACAACCTTCATGTGTTCTTCCGTACGCCGCTGCTGGATATTATCTGCATCCTTTTCAATCTGACAATGAGTGGTTCTTCAATTTCCTTTGCATTCCATATTTAACAAGACATTGCAATAGGGAGGGGGTTTGAAGAATAGTCTATCACACCAAATAATCACGAGGCATGGAAATGGTAGAGGTTTGCCCTTCTCAGTTGCTGTTACCATCCACACAGTTCCTTCTAGTATGATTCGATATTAATCAAAGCTTTCAAATCAGTTCCACAATATGAAGTGAAAGAATTGCTTGGGAATTAAGGTTTTCTCTTAGCTCGCTTAGGATTACTACTTTTCTTTGAGAATCAATGCTTTTTAGAGTTAGATAAAGGGCATATGTAACTATGATGATAATGTCCTTCAGGGTGGAATTATGATGATAATGTCCTTCAGGGTGGAATTCTTTGCTATTTGCTTATTCCAAATAACTATAGTCTCTCAAACATTTGAATTTCAAAGAAACCTACTAAGAAGTGAAAGTAAAGGTAATTTTTGAGGTCACAGTCAACCCAGCACTGGGGATGATCTTTTACACATTATGTTCAATTGTGTGCCTCTTTGATTTTCCACCCTTTAACCAAACGCAATGAAATTTGACTCTTGCCAAGCCATCTCACAATTGTGGAAGATTTCTGATTTCCTGTTAATGCAATTAAAAGGATACGACGGCTCTTGCCAAATAACTGTAGTCTTTCGAATATTTGATTTCAAAGAAACCTACTTTCAGAAAATAGATTTTACATCATTGACCTAATAAGTTCCACCATTAAGACTAGTCAGGGCTGTTGCCATGCAGTTCTCATTGAGATGACTGATATCAAAAGTGTCTCACGAGGGGGAAAAAAACCTCAAATGAAAACCTATAGGGGGTAATTTCCATAGGAGAAACAGGCAGTAGTTGCAAACTACTTTGCCCAACAATACTTCTACACATATTAAAATCTTCCAAGTTAAGTTGGTTTGTTTTGCATTAACTGAAATTGAATTAGCCTTGACAGGGTTCTTTCGCTTGTTCTTCTTATTTATTTTAAGATACCTCAGTTTTCACAAAGTAAAGCAATTGATGATAATTTGCATTAGCTGGAACACTTGGCCAAGTAGGCATAGCCACCTTGAATGTAACTAGTATGTATGCTCAGATCTTGTGAAAATGCTATAGAGGTGACGTTCATCATGTGACAGACATGTTCCATCACCTATTTTGAAGCCAATAATCAGTTTGCCAGTCAATTATTTGGTCAAAGGGGATTGCCATACCATTACGGTATCAAACCTCAACACATACCGCAACAATATCCTTTATGGGTCCTTCAAAATTTTAGGGTAAATCATGGGTTTTTGAAAGGGTCCAAGTCCAGGTCAATTATGCAGTGCTTTGAACTTGGGTCTTTGGATGAGAACCCAGAGACATATCACTACGTTATTTCAATAGGGATAAATGTTTAGGGTAAGCGTGGGTTTTTGAAAGAGGGCCCCGGTCCAAGGTTTAAACTTGGGCTTTTGAAAGGGATCCCTATCCCCTTATACTGGGGTTTGAACTTGGGTCTCTTAAATGAAAACCCAAAGACATACCACTATGGTATCTTTCGTGGGACTAAAAATTTTAAGGTGAAACACAAGTTTTTGAAAGGGGTATGTTAAGTACTCAAGATAAGTATTTAATATTATAATATTGTATAAATATTTTTTCTATTGGTTACATGAGATTGAAATGGGTCTCACCTGTATTACATCATCACAATGGTACTATGACAAAGCTTGGATATCATTCATGTATAGCTTGACAAACTTTAAACCTTGGTCTCCTTATTAAATGTTGGGGAATCTAATCGGTTGAGCTAATGCCACATGATTATTGTATAAATGTTATAATATTATACTAGATGCAATTATCGTACATGTATGGATAAGTGGGAAGGGTATGTAGTTGAACATTATAAATATGGGCAAAGATGTAATTATCCCACATGTATGGATAAGTGGGAGTGGTAGGTAGTTGGACATTTTTTTTTCCCTAAAAAAAATGCGTAATTTTATATTAAGTAAATATGAAATTACATTCTTCATATAGCTCTCTGGCATTTCTTCAAAATTTTAATAATAACCTAAAAATTAGGCCATTTATACATCATAATTAGCTGACTCTATCATGCTAAGTTCTAACTTTAGGCACCTTCCCAATTTATCAAACAATATCCTTTAAATCACTAACTTCTAAGATTTTTGAAAAAGTTGCTTTATTTGAGCTTGCTTTACCGAGAGTGTATTAATCCCCCCAGATAGAGATTTTGACCATTTACAGTGCATTACCCTCATTGAATTCTTGTACTAACCACATACCTGGATCAATCTGAAGTGCCTCCTTTAAGAGTTCATCTGCTTCCCTATTTAGTTCTCTATAAATATGCCAAAAAGTAAAATCTTCACTTCGATTCACAGCTTCTTTTATTTGAGATATGATGGGTTGTAGAATCATGTTTTCCATCCTAAAAACACCAAGCATCCAATTTATTACCACTTGCGAGTCTCCGTAAATTTGAAATTTTTGGATATATTTTGATTCTGCCAACTGAACCAACAATTTGAGGGCCATAATTTTAGCATAATTATTAGAACCTTTTCCTAATCCAACCTTGAATTTAAAATAATGAGAGTTAGAAAAATATAGTAATCCTCCTGCTCCACAAACTCCAGGGACCCCTTGTCTAACCCCATCAAAAAAACCCCAGGCCCTTGATTTATCAATCTTTGGAGGGATGATTTATCTGTTTACCTTTGTTGTTGCCGAAACCTTGCATTTTTTGAAACTACCAATGATTTGGGCGGAGACCTACCAAGTAGGCTTCTCTTGATCCTGAAAAATTAAAGCATTCCTAGTTAACCATACTCCCCAAGACACAAAAAATGGTAGAGCTATAAAACCTTTGTAAGATTTTTTCAAACCAAGATTTTAAGCACTCTCCTAAGGAGTCTTCTTGCCATCCTATAGGAAGCTTAAACTGTGCTATAATCTCCCTCCAAACCTGTCTAGTAAAGGAGCAAGCAACCAGTAAGTGATCAATTGTTTCATTGTTTGACTTACATAAATGACACATTCCTGGACCATTCTGATTCTTCTTCTGTAAAACCTCCCATGTTAAAACCTTATTTTTCATGGCAAGCCACAAAAAAAATCTTCTCTTCAATGGGGCTTTCTGCTTCCAAAGTGTCTTCCACCACCATGTTGGATTGTCATTGCTATCTTCCAATAGAGTCTTATAACCCAACTTTGGAGTGTACTCCCCTGTAGCTCCATTATTTGTCCAGACCAATCGATCAGTTTCCTCTCTCAACTTGATATGTCCAGCTTTAAGTCTCCCCACATATTCTTCCCATTGGTGAGCCTTTTGACCTTGAAATCCTAACAATGTTGCTTCCTTCCATCCCTGACTGCAATTTTTAGAAGATTTTGGGTTAGTTGCTTGGGCAAGATTTCCAATCCCTTGTGCTCTTAGGGTCTGAATTATATTATTTGATAGTTTGTGCATATCACCACAACCTATCAAAGGGTCTAATCATAATCTTATCTTTGAACCATCCCCTATTTTCCAGGCAAGCCAATCACCAACAATATAAAATGCCTAAAT
Organism: Wollemia nobilis; assembly: GCA_028583015.1. Taxonomy (NCBI): domain Eukaryota; kingdom Viridiplantae; phylum Streptophyta; class Pinopsida; order Araucariales; family Araucariaceae; genus Wollemia; species Wollemia nobilis. Next base: position 1,362,840 of record JAQPPZ010001560.1, on the reverse strand, counting down.
CATTGCCTTCCAACAGATTGAAATATTACGTGTTTGCTTAATTGGGGCCCTTATCCACTCCTCAACTGTGAGAGGCTCTAAATAATTTTTATGTATAATTTTATTCCATAAGCCTTCCTTTGATATTATCTTTCAAACACACTTTGCTACTAGAGCCTTGCTAAATAGGAAGATGTTCTTTAAGTCTCCAACCTCCATTTTCCTTGGGCTTGGCTAAGGATTGCCATTTAACCAAGGGAATACCTTACCTTTCCCTTTTCTTTGTCCATAAAAATTTATAGCTTAACTGTCTAATTTTTTCCAAAACTCCTTTTGGTATATGAGCCAAATATTACCAATATATTGGTATTGCCTCCAACACAGACTTGACCAAAGTCAATCTCCCCCCCAAAGAGAGCCATTTGTTGCACCAAATATTAATTCTTCCTTCCACCTTCTATATCAACCAATTCGAGTCTTGTTTAGTGTAGTCATTGGGTTTCACAAAGAACCCTAGATACTTAAACTCTTCTTGAAGATCAAATCTGTTAAAGGGGAAAAGATGACCTATTGTTATGATTTGATTCTGATTCACACCGTTAAAATAAATGCTTGACTTACAAAGAAGATATGGAGAGAAAAATATTGTATCTATCTCAAGTTGAGATATTGTAAGAAGTGGCTTCCTTTCAATAAGGAACATTTTACGGTGTTGCCCTACTTGAATAAAGTTTGAATAATTTATAAGGTGTTGCCCTATTTTGAAACATTTGAATAATTTACATAATTTATCTTGTAATGATTTATGTCATTATTTATTTAACATTTTTGCAATTTGTTAATGATTTACTTGGATAATTTATGTAAATTACTACTTGTGATTATTTATTAATATTTTTACAATTTGTTAATGATTTATGTGGATGAACAAAGGAGGTTCATAACAAGTGGTGGTATCAGAGCACTGATTTTGACAAAGTGGGTGGGGTCGTTTTTATAGAGCACTTTTTAGGGGCGTGTTTTGTTGCAAAAGCTTTAATACCAAAGGATATTCTAGGGTCAACTTCAACTATAAAAGTTTTGATGCCACCTGCATTAGGCTAATAACCTCTTAAGAATTGGATGTAAGTTCCGACCACTAAACTAGGGGAAGTACTTGGGCTAATAAATGCCCTAAAAATTATTTTAAGGAGTACCCCAAGACCCCAAAGTAACTAGTTTGAGCATGTCGCTAGTGAAAAAATGTATCTGGTTTGAGTGCGTCGCCAATGAAAAGGGTCAACGGCCCCACACCCTGTTAGAAGTATTTTTAACCTGTGAGAGTATACAAAGAGTTATCTTAGCAATTATTCCTTAGGGAAATATTATTGGTAATCAAAGAGTGGTACTCGTTTAGACAACCATTGTGGTCGATGAGTTTTACCTTAAGCCATGAGGAAGCCAAAGTTTGGGGTCTAGTTTGTTGTCAAATTTTTCATAGAAGTGTCGTGCAACCATCAACAACTTTAGCAATAGTCGCTACATACTTTTATAATATTCAATAGTTCCATAGCTTTAGCAGAGCAAACAATTACAAGTACATAAAATAATTAGTTTGTAGTTGATAATAGTTTGTCAAACCAAAAAAAATAGTTTGTAGTTGGTACCAAATGCAAAAATAACAGCCTGTAGAGCAAGCCAATTTAAGAGGAAAAAAACAGTCTGTAGAGCAAACCATTTTATGTGCTGGTCTGAGTGTAGAAAGTACCTAGTCTATAAAGCAATCCATTATCAGTAAAAGAATAGTTCACAGAGCAAGTTGTTATCAGTATTAAAAAGAAAAGTATGCAGAATAACTTATAGTTTGATACAACTGTAAGCTTACTACAGTGGTAAGGGCTTTGGCTTCTCTTTGAGAGGTCCAAGGTTCAAACCCCACTCAGTATGAGGGGACCATGACCCCTCATAAAAACATGTGTAGACTCATTGAAAAAAACAACTTGTAGTTTGGTAGCTGTATGTAGAGTAGCAATCGTAGTTTGGTAGCAATTTTGAAAAAAACTAGTTTGCAATTTGGTGGTAGTTCATTTTTAAAAAATCTATAATTTGATAATAGTTAAAAAAAAATCACAGTTTGGAAGCAGTCCAAAAGTGGCAGTTTATTTAAAAAATAAAGAGACAAGTCCGCAGTCTGGTCATAGTCCAGAAAAAAACTGCAATTTGAAGGCAATTCGTTAAAAAAATCCAAGTTTTGAATTTTTTCAAGGCCGAGGTCATGGTGTAAGAGGAGTTTTATAAGGAGCAAAAAGAAAGAATGAAAAAACTAATTGAACAGATAAGAGTCATGTCACAAGATTGTAAAGATTTCAATAAATTGGAAAAAGAAAACCATAAGGATAATAATATGCAAGCAAAAGAAAGCACATATTTTGTGTCAAATAATACAAACAGGAAGAATTGTTTGAGCCAAAAATATATATTTTGCAGGTTTATGGCTGCATCCAGAGGGAAAGGGTTGTTATTGCCATAAACCCTAAAAGTCAATTTAATTTCATTAGTACTTCAAAAAATTAAAAACACAAAGGAGGGTAAGAATGTTCAAATTTTTCAAAAGCTGAAGATTATTATGGATAAATATGTCTTACACTCATTTTTATATCATTGAGAGTGAAGATACAAATATTGTTTTGGATTATCCTTGGTTGTATTCTTTGGGTACTATTAACATTAATCTGTAAAAGAAGTTTATGAAACTAATGTACAAGAAAAAGAAGATAACATTGCAGAATATTTCTTAATATGAGGAGGGATCCAAAGAAAAATAGGTAGTTAATGTAGGAGAAAAAATAGAACCTGAAATAGAATCTAAGGAGGAAGCAGTACCAAAAATCAAAGAAAAAATAAAAGGGAAGAGTCAATAGATGGGAGCATTACAAAAGAACGCAAAATAGAGGAACAAAAGATTGAAGATTCAATGGCTAAGGTTGGAGCATAGCGTCATCCACATCACCATGAGAGGCAACAATCATGGAGACAAGGAAGAGAGTAACAAAGGAGCTATAATGGATATACATGGAATCATAAGGGCAACAACTATGGTAGTGTTTGGCAAAGAAAGCATAGTGAAGCTGGTTTTCAGAGTGGTGCAATGGCATCAAAGAAAAGATAGACCTATCATTTGAGTTACCAGAGTAGAGCAGCAAAAGCATGGAGCCAACAAAGCAGTATTGGATACTCAAGTGGCAAAAGCAAACAAATATGGATGAAAAAGAAGGATATTTATTGCCAGCAAAAAGATGCCTCTAAAACATGGAACCAAGGGGTTACTTCAAAAAATTCAAATGGTAGAGAGACATATCAACATCAACAAAGACAACCACCAATCAAGGTCTCACTGGGATGGATGGATGATCAAGATCGATAGCAATTCATAGCAAGGCTCAAAAGATTATATTGTTTATCTCTTCTTAAGTTTTAAGGATGAAATATTTTGTAAGGGGGATGGAATGTTAGGTACTCAAGATAAACATTTAATATTATATTAGACGTAATTATCCCACATGTATGGATAAGTGGAAATGGTAAGTAGTTGAGCATTATAAATATGAACAAATATGTAATAATCCCATATGTATGGATAAGTGAGAGTGGTAGGTAGTTGGGCATTATAAACTAGGCAATGACTCATAGAGAGGATATGAAGAGAAGAATATTATATTTATCTCAAGTTGAGATATTGTAAAGAGTGACTTCCTTCCAATAAGGAGTATGAACTTGGGTCTTTTGGATGAAAACCCAAAGGCATACCACTACAATATTCCTCATGGGATAACTTTTATAGGGTAAAGCACAAGTTTTTGAAAAGGGCACTGGTCCCTTCTACCAAGGTTTGAACTTGGATCTCCTAGATGAAAACCCAAAGACAACACTATGGTATCCCGTTTGAGAAGATAATTTTAAGGTAAAGTATTGGTTTTTGAAAGGGATCTTGATCCCCTCATATCGGAGTTTGAACTTGGTTCTCTGAATAAAATCCAAAAACAAACCACTACAATATCCCTTGCAAAACATTGCACCTTATTACAATTATTTGTCTTCCTTTTTAATATTTGATTCCTTAGGAGGGTTTCACACCTTGATTTTAAAATTCCTCTCTGCCTAATAGATCCACCATCAAGGTGAAAACCTCGAATTTGATTACCTTCCCAAAAAAAAAATTGTTTAATGGAGTGACTAAGAATCCAACACTCTGAGAAAGAAATCTAATCAAATCGAAATGCAGAATGGCACAATTAACCTCAAGGCACAATTAACCTCAAGGAAAAAACTATCATGTTAGGTTCCTATCACTTGTGTCCACCTTAGCATTATCAAGAATATCTTTACCTAGTAAGCATTCCGGTATCTTCTTCCTATGAAAGTTACATCTAATCTTCTCCTTTGCTTTGTTGAGGATTTTCTTCCTGTGCCACCTTGGCTGGGAAAGGCAACTTAAGGACTTCACTTTCCTGGCTGCTTTCATATTCTTTCCTATGCTAACGTAAATGCAAGACTACCATTTTCCAGGTCCAACCTCTTTGTCCATTTTCAACAACTTATTGTCTACTTTCAAAATTGTTGGAATCGGAATTTGTTCTAAATCATTTAGGTTTACTTTGATTAAGAGTCCAACCCTGTGAATATGAATCACAATACATAAGTCAAGCTTATGTAACTGGGGAACAGACAATGTTGAACATTTTTGAGTCAACGCCAACTCACTGAAATTGGATATTTAACCTGTCATTTGTCCCACTGCAGTTGCCCAACCAAACCCACAAAATGAAGTGGGTGTGCATTTCTTCAAACATCTTGAATTGCACGCAAAGAAATGTGATGTAGGGAGGCAGGTCATTGTAAGCTGGGGCAAACTGAGTTTTTCATGTACATTTACATCCTACGTACTAGTAATATATGAGTTATTTGAATAGGTGGGATGCATAATGCATACTTTGTCCTACAAGCACCGCCGAAATTAACCGCAGTAACCCGGTATCAAGCTCTGCACCCCGAAAAGCACTCAACTCACAACTTACCAGCAAAAATCTAAAAAATTATTATTATAATTTAAAAATATTAAATTGTTTATTTGATGAGTGTGAGAAATCTCTACAATCAATGCACATGATCCCAGAGTTATGCTTATCAATAAGGAATTTAACACACCCACCTACCCTCACACACTCAGCCGAGAGTTATCCTTATTAATAAAGAATTTAACACAATCACCCACCCTCTCACATACTCACCCACACCCCGATTCAAGCCTTGAACCTTTCAAAAATATCAAAACCCCAATTATTTTTCTAAAACTAAACACATCCATATCCATAAATATAAATTCGTGTGTTTAATTCCCTCGTATACTGATATTGTTACTTCGTTAAGTTTATTACCATTGTCATGTTGTTAAATAACAAAGAAAGTGGTGTATTCTCATGGCCTTTGGTTTTTTTTTTGGTTTTTTTTTTTTTTTTAAGGTTCATATCTACAATTAGCATTATTACATTAATAAATAAGTTGAAAAGTGATGTCTTTCTTGGCTTTTGGTTTAGGTTTTTTTTAAGGAGGTTTATATTCACAATTATAAATTTATATAGATAAAAATAATAATAAAATATTTAAAAAATAATTTTTATTAGATTTAAAATTTTAATTAGAATAACATAATGATTAGGGTTTTGCTTTTTCTTTGGAAGATTTAAGGTTCAAATTGTGGTGTATGTAATTATATGTAATTCGAGCTTTGATTCTCATGACATCATGGAGAATCACTCGTTACAATATGATGGTGTGCATTCGTTGTGTGTTAACAAAAAAAAAAACTATAATTTAAATGTTTAATTTTCATTGTTTATTTTATTAAAAATATTTACAAAAGTTTATAAATAGTTTTAAAAGTTTTGATGACTAAAAGTTATGTCCTCGTGGGACACCCATGTGGTTAGGGCTTGGGCTTTCTTTCGGGAGACCCAGGTTCAAACCACCATGGGGTGTGTGTGTTAATAAGCTTGTGTAAAAAAAAAACTAAAAGTTATATCAAACAACCTTATGATTATCCTTACATACTTCACTCACTTCAAATGATCCATTATATATAAACCTAACTCTAAAAAGTAACACACATTATTTGTCTTAAAAGAAAAAAACACTAATGATCTCAAGCATTGTCTATGTGGGATAGTGTAGTGGTTAGGGCTTTCGGATCTCTTTCAAGAGACCTAGGTTCAAACCACGGTGGTTTGTATGTGTATGGCTATGTAAGTGAAAAAAGTCTCAAACTCAATTAACAAGCCTTTTAAATATTATATCAAACAACCTTATGATTATCCTTACATGCTTCACTCACTTCAAATGATCCATTATATATAAACCTAACTCCTTTAAAAAGTAATAAAAAGTAACACACATTATTTGTCTTAAAAGAAAAAAAACAATAATGATCTCAAGCATTATCTATGTGGGACAGTGTAGTGGGTAGTGGTTAGGGCTTTGGGATCTCTTTCAAGCGACCTAGGTTCAAACCATTATCTATGTGGGACAACGTAGTGGGTAGTGGTTAGGGCTTTGGGATCTCTTTCAAGAGACCTAGGTTCAAACCACGGTGGTTTGTGTGTGTATGGCTATGTAAGTGAAAAAAAGTTTCAAACTCAATTAACAAACCTTTTAAATATTTTGTGGAGGTGAGGTGATATTTTATTAAATGGTATGTTCCATGGAGTCTTTGCCTTCCTGAAAATTGCATTTATTATTATTAGTGAATCACCTTCCATCCATATTCTATTCCATTTTATTTGTTTACTTATTTTTAACTCTTACAAAGGTGTCCAAGCGTTAGCTTTATTATTAGTCGTAATTTTCTTGTGCATTTCACTTTATTTCATCTAAATTTAATTGTGCATTTATGACCAATTGTACAATTTCACAATTGTACATTTGCAACCCTACACTGTATAATTAGACAAAATTAAACATTTGATAAAATTGTGCAAATCCAAGTGTTATAATTTCTTCTTCTTCTAGCAGGTGGATTTCCTGGTAACTATGTAACTTGGTTGCATAGTTACCAGGGTTATGCATAGTGGTGAATATTAGGATTTCCAAAATTGGAAATTGGCGAATATGACGACCCTCAACGTCGGCCCATTTACCCAAAATTTTCGAAACCAAGTTTTTCTTAGGGTCAATTTGCCATAATATATATCCAAACATAGACATATTTGTACTCGTTGGAAAGATATTTTTGAGCCTGATCTAATGGTGGTGTTTTTATGAAGTTATAAGGTGATTTAATAGGTCAAAATTTACCCCAAAGATGACCTTACTTTTTAAAGCTTCAAATACCCCCAAATTTTGGTGTGAAGATGATTGATTTGATTTGCTTAGAATTCACATTGATTTCTATTGGGATTCACCATTTTTAAAAGTACATTTTAGGTCCAACCCCTTATGTATAACCCTGATAGTTACTGAGTTCTACAACCTTCAAACAGTACTTCTTAGCTATCTCTTTGATAGTAGCTAAAATCTATAGTAATCCCTCTCGCTCGGATGCACCCTTACATAGCTTTTCTTTCAACTCTATCTTGATCCCAACCGCTATGGCAAGCTCCTCATCCTTCTCTGTAATGACATGATCTCGTTATTGTAATTCAGCCTTATGGGCTAGCTAAAGCTCTTCCTTAACCTGAAGCATTGCCTTATGATCCATAATTATTTTATTATAGCGTTTAGCATCCTTCACCATTTCCTCAATCTTGCAGTCCTTTAGCTATAGTTGTTCTTTGAATATCTTCAACTGTTCCTCATTATTTTCCAACTGCTTCTTCTAGACTCCCAATTTTTCTTCCTACTACTTGAGTTGGTGGCTATTCAAACTTAATTGCTCCTCTTATTGTTTTATATGTGCAACATGTTATTGTAACAACTCATATTCCTCTGATCGCTTTTTTTGCTCTACAGCTTGTTGGATCATAATTTATTTCTCTTCCTCCTATGTTTGTATCTTCTCTTCATGGGCTTGCCTCATGGCATTCATTTCAGCTTCCACCATTTTAAGCTTCTCCTCAACCTTATTCTTGTGGCATTCTAATTCCTCTTCAATTGTAGCCATCTCTTTTTGAGTTGCTTCTACTTCTTCCTATTGTGCTTCTTTGGCCTGATAGATCTGTTCAAGACCCACACTCAGCCACTCAATCTAGTGTGTTAGGAAATTAAATTTTTGAAAGATGAAATTCAGTTCTGGGGATGCCATTCAATATTTTGTATCTGATGTGTTCGGTGGACATATTTGACTCTTATCTAGATCTAGGTACACCTATGAATATGCTCTGTATTTTGTCTTCATTCCTTTTGGCAAATCATCAATTCTTAACATGTTTGTTACCTCCCGTCTAGGTAACTATCATGGGTTTTGTGCATGAATCTAGGCTATCCTTCTTATGCAGTCCACACTACACATCCACTCCATGACCTTCTCCATTTCAGCAAAGGTTTTCTCCCTCCATTGCTTTAGCTATCTAATACAGCTTATTCAAAACTACAATCAGGTAATAGCAAACATATCATAGATCTGCTTAAAGAAATGGTCCATCTGTTCATCTATGTTGTCTCCCTCTCCATATAAGATACTGAACTGTGGTACTCTTAGAAAAAAAATTATCTAAAGCCTTCGATCCATTTCCTATGATGAGGTCCTCTCCTCCTCTTCCTCCTATGGGCATGAACTTTCCCCAACCTCTTATGACCTGCTGTAATCTCCTCTTGTAGCGTAATTTGGGCTATATTTTTACCTTCTTGTGATCTGATCTCCTCAATGTATATGATTTTTTGAGTCGATTGTTGTCCTTCCACAAGTATATGAACTTTCTCTTATGGCTTTTCAACTCTTCCTGTTGTAGTTTAGATAATCCTTCCTCCTACAAGTTCAATTGCTCTTCTACCACTACTGTGGATACATGAATTGGATCAGATCGTTCATGTGTTTACATCATGTTATCCTCCCCCAGCTGACTATTGCCACCTTTCATCACAATCCTTATCTAAGTCTTCTTCTTCTCTTTTATCTCCTCCAGTGGGATTACCAAACTTCTTTTGCTTTTTTCCTTGGTGGTGATACTGCTCTATCTAGTCAATGCTTAGATGTCTCCAATAGTTCAAACTTATCAATCCCAAGCAATGTGGGAGATCCCACCATCGCTCCTAACTAGTTTACCCCTACTAGCACACTAATATCTATCAAGTCTCAATCCTCCAACCCCAAGTGCATATTAGTTGGAATAGTGAGTATTAATTGCAATTGCTTACTCTGCACAAGAGGTTTTTATGCATCTACCTCTCCTATTGCCTACATGTTTGAATATGTGCTAGACAGATTGTTGGTACTACTATCTCCTCCTCCATGTGAGATAGTGGTTGCTCCTATAATCGTTGGGTAGATGCCTGCTATTTTGACTCAGAATCCAAGTGCAACTATCATAATTTCTTCCTTCGAGGGTGGACTTCTTCTTTTTATGAAGTCCCATTTTTATCAATTAAAGGATGTTTTGGTTTCCTAGTATTCTTTTTCTATCTTAGCTTCTTCGAGGTAGCTTTATAAAGCGACACTATCTTCATCCATCATAGTATGGTAGGTTTATCCCTTGGTAGATCACGAGGTGTTGTTAACCCATGGAATGTAATTTCAACCTAAGAGATCACATCCAACATTACAACGATTACATGGAATATCATCAAGAAGTTATTCCTAGTCCTCTACAATAATCATTGTATTCACTAACCCAAATATGTTCCCCAGTGATACTGCACCCCTTGTGTGACACCTTCTACATATTGTGCCATCCAAATTGGCATATTGGAATACCGTGCTTCACTTGATAGTCGAGACAACACCACGTTCATGGCACACATAAGATCCTTCATTTTCAGCATGCTTTGTTTGATTCCCCTACCTCCCAAACCAAAATACTTAGTAGCTAATGAGGATTGAAGCTCTATTAGCATAGTTATTAATCGATGGGTTTCTATGATATCTACCACTTTTATCTTAATTGGGAGCCCTTCCTTTGACAACCCAAATGTTTATCAAAAAGCTGCAACCAAGTATTCCACCTTGAGATGATGGTTATCGAACCGTACAAAGGTGTAATTATTGCTCGAGTTGTATGATTGCACCATCTGCAATAAGTTTTCATAAAAGAATACTTTATCTTGTGGTGGTATCTATGCTAACACTTTGGCTTGAGTTAAGGCTATCTTCATCGGGTGAGTCTCCTCATGGTCATTCCACCATTTTTAGTATAATTAACCTGCCAGTTATGTGAAGGTGATATTCTTCAATTCCACCTACCCTCCTTCATCCTCACTAAGTAATTCCACATGGTCATCTAGGATAGCCTCTCAATGCACCTCACTATGAAGCTCTCTTCGATGTGCCCTAGGTGGTTCCATCTGTGGCTCTAGATGAGAATGTGGTTATGCTCTTTCTCTACCACCACACCGATTCCTATGTCCTCTACATAGCCTATAACCTCTTCCCCTTCAAGGATGGTAGCCACATCCTCCTCATAACTGAAACCCTTATCCTTGATTTTATGTAGGGTATTTTCGTTATTGTGCTTAGACCATGAATCCCTCTAATGTAGCAGTCTTGATGAGCATTCTATCCTTGTTGTCACAATCTATCATAAATGAGCCCAAAATTCCCACTTCGTACTCATTCTTCACAATTCCTCATCTTGGAACCACTCTTCACCAATATTATTCAATTCAGCAAATGCAAGACAATTGCATCCAAATCGTACATCTTACCCTAATTTCATATAACTACATAAAAAACATACAGTCGCTTCTATAAATCGTATAACTACTCCTCATAATCGTACGGGTGTTTTTTGGGATTGTACAACTACCTTCAAATCATATAGTTCCTAAAATCATACTACACTCTAATTTTGTACAATTCACCCAAATCATACAATTGGTGCCCAAAATCATATAATTTCACCCTGAAATCATATAGTAGGTCCCAAATTATACAATTGCACCTCTTTTCCATACAATTATTTTTGGAATTGTACAATTGCACTTTAAATCGTACATTTGCACTAAAATTACACAAATTGGGCTCCAATTAGTACAATTTTACCCTAAAATTGTACAATTGTCCTCAAATCATAGAGGAAGTTTATCCAAAGGTTTGATTAATATGCTAAGGTGTTTTAGGTGGAGATGATGGTGGAGCTTCAGGAAGTGTTTAAGATGCTTCAGAAGGAATATCAAAATATATTTCAAGAAGTTATGATATGACTTCTACCCTTTTAAGAAAATGTTCATTCGGTCCTCTTAATCATGGTGGACTCATACATTATCGGGTAAGGGATCTATGGGTAAGATAATATGAACTCTTATTTTCAAGTTGAATGACCTATAGATCTTAAACTACTACAATTGGCACTCCTCGACAATGGTGCCAAAATGGTGAGAAAAAAATGGTGTTTCTAAAAATAGTTATTTTACCTCCATTTAATTTTATCAATCCGAGAGTTGGTAAACTTGTTGAGTACCTATGCAAAATATATACCTGTAATATTTGGGAGATGAGTCCTATGTGTCACTTGGTTTAGGGGGGTGTTGTTTGTGTAGTTCAATTTCATCCTACCCAACAATAATTAAGTGTAGGAAAATAAATACTAACTAAAACTACAGGAAAAGTAAATAAAATTATCATTATCAAACACATGACTAAAAGGAAATAACTAAAAGCAAACACACAACTGTAATTGAAATTATAGAAATAAAACACACTTGCAAAAATAAATTAAGCAGGGAATAAACGCACTTGTAGAAATAATTAAAACAAGAAAAGAAACACACATCATAAATAAATGAAAGTTGAAAATATGGGAGGAATACTTCCTATAGTGGGCCCAAGATCTTGTAGATGCCCACCCAACTAATACACACAATCACTCTTTCGAACACACAAATAAAAAGAACACTAAAAACTTTTATTAATAATTTAGTACATAATAACATTCAGGTTTAGGATCCTTTGCTTTAAGGGCAGCTTGCATTTTATACAGAACGTGGTCGCCCCTTGTTACAAAATTAGACTATTCTAATTTAATCGTTTCACACGATTCACTATGGTTGGTTCATGCATAGTTTTAGTTGTTGTTTAATAAAAGAGCGACTACGCTAAAATTAATATTTTTAAGTTAAAAATAGCACTTCTTAATTTTGTACAATAGTATATTTCTAAACTTATACAAGGTCTTCAAGTCAAATATTCAATGTGCACTTTATTCCGTCGGATATAAGCGCTTATTGGTCTATTGTTGGACTACAGGTGCCTTTGCAGTCTGTCCAAGGGATAAAGGCATTGCATATAGGCCCTTTTAATTTCTCTGAGAGTTGTCACTTTTTTGGTTGTTGAAAGATAGACACTCACTCTATCGTCGAAAGACATACACCTTTCAACCTATTGCTAGAATACAAGTGCTTATTTAATCACTAGAAGGTATGCGCTTGTTCTATCACTGGAAGATAGGTGCTTTCCATTTCACAAGAAGATAGGTACCTTCCATCCTATAGTTGAGATACATGCATCGTACCTTAGCAAAATTAGATGCCTTTTTCCAACACCGCTATCTCTGTCAAGCCGCACATCATTATTTAAGCGCATTACACGTGTTGGAAAAAGGCATCTAATTTTGCTAAGGTGTGAAAAAATAATAAAGTACTGCATCTACACATATTTTTCACTAAAAACACCAGTCAAGTATAATACGTCAGTTTCTATTAAATGAATGCAAGAATTTCATAAAAATACATCTCTAATGTTAATAATGTCGCACAATACCCTGTTAAAACATGCACAAAAATGAGCAATTATGGGGCTCATCAAACCCTTGCTACAATTTCTAAATCCCAAATCTGCAAAGTTATATGCAAGAATTTATCACAACGAATATTGGTTAACCCTAAAGGTGAAATTAACACTATAGTAGTCCAACATGCACATCCAGAATCACCATCCTTAGTATGTATCAAACCTTACACATCCCTGTTCATTTATAGAAACTGTACAATGGTATGCAAACATATCAATTACCATTTCCAGAGAAACTTATTGGTCAATATTTACATCCATAATCATCAAACATGATTGGGAATCAATTATCACTAGTTTTACTGTAGAATCACCCAATTATACTATCATTTTGGTCATACTTGCACAAAACATATCATTCATGTCAATGACAATAATAATCAACATGTACAATCCTCAATGACCAAAATTACGCATGGGTAACTATCAACAACAATCGATAATAATCAATAAGCTTTATTGGATCATTTGTAAGCATGAACAACCATGATTTTCCATAATGAATAACCATAAAAAATTGAATGGGGGCTTTATAATGCTTACCTAGGTCATTTTGAAGCGGTTCTTGAGACAACGCATTATTCACAACCGCCTTCTCACAATATCTTAAACAATAAATGCACTAAGGTTTTACTAAGTCCTAATTTGATTTTTATCAAATTATCTTTCATGTGCATTTCACTTTATTTCATTTAAATTCTAATTGTATGTTTATGACCAATTGTACATTTACAACCCTACACTGTACAATTAGACAAAACTGAACATTTGACAAAATTGTGCAAATCCAAGTATTATCATTTTTTCTTCTTCTAGGAGGTGGATTTGCTACCTATGCACTTTTAGTGGTTTCCACTTTATATTCTTTGCCTTTTTTGTTTCTCTTGTACCCAACATCATAATTCCATTTGATGACTTAGCTCCATATATCCACACTCTCTGCTTGAATACTAGAGATTGGATGAGTTGATAGGGTTGGTTTAGAATCCTCTATGGCTAAACAAATCTTCCTCTTTATTACCTCTAAATTGTTTTCTTTCCTTTAAATATTCTTCTATTCATTTTTATCAATATAGTCCAAAGTATTGTATATTTTGATATATCCTAAATTGTCTATAAAGCCTCACATTTAAAAGTGCTTTGTAATTACTTTAACCATTTTTAAGTTCTTTCATTCATCACCATGCATTTACCAAACATATTAAGAATCAATTGCCAAAGTTTATAGACTATAGAAAGTGTCCCAAGAGATGGTCTATACTCCCCTCCTTTTTTTACATAGAACACATTGTGAGAGGCCATGAAAACCCCTTTTCATAAGGTTATCTTAAGATAAATTTCTTTTGTGACCTACTAGCCAAACAAGTGTTTTGACTTTTGGAATGCTCAGGCTATCACAAATATCTCTTGATATTCTTGTAGTATTCCTATTTTTTTGGTGCTTTATATTATATCCACTTCTTGTTGTGTATTTTCTTGAGCTATTCAACTTTCAAATCAGCTTATCCTTAGCTCCCTTCTAAATAATCATGTTATCTTTCTACTCAACTACCTCCTAAGTATCGATGTCTTGTATACTTGTAAAAATATTCTCTCCATTTGTATCTTCCTTCTTGATCTTTGTATATAATATTTGAAACCTAATCATCATATTTTTCTTGAAGTAATCTCATCCATTATTTCAAAATTAGATCTACATTAAGTGGTTTTTTTATCACACCAAGTATCCATCCAAATTGAATTTTTTTCTCCAATTCGCACCACCCATATTAGACGTTTAATCACAATATCAAATATATTTTTTTAAAGCGTTCCATAGTGTAGAACCATATGGTAGTAATAATGCATTAAATATTAAGCTTGGGTCATTGGAATCAATGTACTTAGAAGATTTATTGCCCATTGTCTTTGGGTCTCTTTGTACAATCTCCAAATTACTTTTTCCCTAAGAGCTTAATTTTCATCTATAATAACTCTTAAACTGAGACCTCCCCTAGGTTTATCATCACACCCCTTGCTTCATTTCATCAAAGGAGATTTCCTTTTATTTGACCATAAAAATGATTGCATAATATAGATTAAACTTTTTTTATTGATTCTGGCATAGTATACAACGACATATAATATGTTGGAATGGCCTATAAGACTGATTTAATTAGTTTCACTCTTTTTGCTAATGATAACCACCTACCTCTCTATTCCAATAGTATATTCTAAACTTTACTTATAACTAGAATCTACAATTCTATCCTCATTCTCCCCTCAAATAAGGGCATCCCTAGATAAGTTGCTAGTAAATTTGCCTCCTCCATTTGAAGTAACCTACACAACCTTACTTTTATTCTAGTTGGAGTGTTTATGAAGTAAATTTTGAAATTTGCCCTATTAACTTTCTACCCTAACAGTATTTCATATTCCTTAAATAAGTTATTCAAATCTCTAGCCTCATTTATCCCTACCCTCCCAAAAGGGTTGTATCATCTATAATTTGTTGATGTTATTACTAGCCTTAAATCCACTTATTAGCCCATATTTGTTATCCTTATTCAAGTTCCTACCCAATACCTCTACCATAATAATGGATGGATATGGTGATAGAGGACCTTTTTATCTAAGACCTCTCTTGGCTTTAAATGATTTTATTGCTAACCCATTGACCAACACTAAATTTTATATTGTAGAGACATAAGCTTTAATCCATTTGACCCATTCTTTCCAAATACAAACTTTTTCTAATATTGCAAAAATAAAATCCTATTTGACCATATCATAAGCTTTACTCATACCAAGTTTTAATATCAGTGCTCTCTCTTTTCTTTAATATATTGATGCATGATGTCATGAGCTACTATGATCCCATCCAAAATTAGTCTCCCTTAAAAATATCCTCCTTGCTCTTTTGAAATATTTTTGTCTAACAATGGTCTTAACCAATTTGCCATCACTTTGGAGATTATCTTATATACCATATTACATAGGCTTATGGACCTAAATGAATCAAATAATTCTACATCCTTATTTTTTGGAATCAAGGTAAGATATGTTGCATTTATTTTATAAGGTATGTATTGCTTTACCTTAGACTATTCCATTGCCACCAATAAAGAATCCTTCACTATTTCCCAATTATGTTGATAGAAAGTTGCAGAGAGCCCATCTAGACCTGTGCGATTATCCTTATCAAAATATAAAAGAGCTAAATGAACTTCCTCCAGAGTAATTGTCTCCATCAATTTCGTATTGTCTTCATCTATTATAATTGAAGGTGCTTCTTGAAGTAGTTTGTTATTAAGAACTTCAAACTCCTTTGATCCTAGAATATTCTGGTAAAAATACCTTACCTCCTTTCTGGTTTCACTCTAATCTTCAATCCAAACCACTTCTTCTTATTTAATTCTACTAATTCTAGATGTTGATCTCTATACTATTTCCATCCTATGAAAAAACTGTGTTTCTATCCTCTTTTAACCAAGTCTCTTCATTTTAATCTCCAAAATTATATTTTTCTTATAATATTATGATATTCATTAAAAACACTGTTTTTTCTCGGTGCTTGGATTATTATGCTCACCTTATTAGAATTTTGAAATTTTCTCTTTTAGTTCTTTCTTCTCAAAAATGTTTCTAGAAGTGTTCTTGTTCCATTCTTTTAATCTAGAAGTCATTGATTTAATTTATTTTGGAAGTGTATACAACCCACTGTTTCCTAAAGAATCCCATGTTTACACTATCATATCAACAAATTGAGATGGTCTTCCCAAATCTACTCGTATTTAAAATACAATGTTTTTTTTAGTTCACTTACCACCATATTAAATCTTATTGGCCAGTGATCTAAATCAATCATTGTCAAGGTATTAATTTTAGCATAAGTCCCTTCATCTAGCCAATGATCTGAGAGTATGCATCTGTCTAATATTTATGCTATTAGATTTTGGTCTCTCCCATTGTTGTTCCATCTATCCTCTTCAAACTCAACCTCCCATAGACTATTGTTTTGAATAAAATCTAAGAAATATTTCTTACTTTAGGCTATTTTCCTAATTCCTCCAAATTTTTCATCTAACTTGATTATGGCATTAAAATCTCCTATGATCAGGAATCAAGCTTCATGGTCTTTACTTCTCATAAAGGATTCAATCCCACTCCAAAATTCTAATCTACCTAATTAATTTGTAGGTCCATGGACATTGATAAGGATGAAACAAATAATTAAAAAGTAGCATATGACTAATGAGGCTATCCAATGCCTAGTTTTATGAATGGTTTCACGAGAGGTTCTACCAAGATTTTAATATGTAAGAATTTCCCCTGTCACTCCATCAGATTCCACAACATCCCATTCATATCTTGCCCATACTACTTTCATAGTTTTGGAAACTTCTTCCTTTGTACTTTTAGTTTCGTGGATACAAAGAATATTAGGCTCAATGCTTAAATAGAGGTCCTTGATACACTTCTAATTTGAGGAGATATTGGAACCCATTATATTCCATGAGATGGTAAGCATGTCTCATTAGGGGCTACTGATCCTACCTATGAATTATAAATATCATTTTATAGAGAAGTTCAACAAACTTAGATTGAGTTTCTTTTTCTATGTTTGCTCTTACTTCCCTAGTTATTGCTTAATAATTTGGGGATTCTTCTCTTTTTTCTTGGAATTTATTAGTAGGTCTTATTCTTCTATTCCTCAATATTCTTTCATGACTTTCCTTTTCATTGGATTTATGGCTCTACTATGAAAGATTTTGACTTGTCTTGCTTATTTTCTAGTATTTCCTTAATAGTGGTAGATGTATTAACATCTAACACTATATTTTCTCTACCAGTTTTCTTCTCCTGAATTGTTCATAGTATTTAAAGAGAGTCTTAAAAATTTGATGAGGCACATTCCTTACATTCAGTGGGAATGTTCATCCCTAAATCAAGATCATATTAAATAGACAATTCCTTGTTAATATTCTAATCTTGTTTTATCGTGTCCTCTAAGATCTGATATAATTTTTCTTCATAGGTTAGAGTCTTAAAAGAATTGGTATTTCTTCTAATATTTATCCTTATTGATCTCCATTATTTATTTACTTTCATCTATCTAGACATATTTTTTGGAAGTTGAAAACCATCCTCATTTATATCCATTTGTAAGTTTCTCTTACATTTTTTTACATATGTTTATGTTAGACTCTTCTTAGGGCGTGATCTCTCAATATGCCCCACCTCATGACGTCTTTCTACATCTAGAAGATATGTTTTCATAATCCATGGTTTGGGTCCACAACTTACCCCCATACTCAAGAATGTCTAATTCTGCTAAAGGTTTACTTATATCAATCATGACCAATATTCAAGCATAAATAGCCAATAATCCATCTTTTGTAGTTTCTACAATCTCAAATAATTCTCCCAAGATGTTGCCTATTGCGTTGAAGGTGTCCATTTTCTAAAATTCAATGGGCAACCGATACATCCTAAACCAAATTGGTACTAGGGATAGATTTATGTTTTTAGGTGCAAAGCCTTCATACCAACGAGTAAGGAAGAGTCCTACTCTTCCCATAAACCAAGGACCCCCTTTTAGGATTCTATCTCTTTCCTCACTAGAACAAAAAATGGATAGGAAAAAACCTTTGGAAAGAAAGGATAGACTCACTCTCAAAGACTTCCAACTCCTATCAATTCATTTTCTCAAGGCCAAAGCCCTTGACCAGGACCCATTAAGTTTACCAATAATTACCCTATCTTTACTTCTTTGTGAGATCTTCACTAACCTCTACTACTAGGGAAGATTCTAAGGATTTAGATATAAATCAATCCATAGGAAGGAAACTATAACTCAAAATCTACTAAAAATTACTAGAATATCCTATAGCAATTATATTATTTGAAAATAAACCTATAATATATTGTAAGCAAAAATTCTAAGATAATGAAAGGAAAAATAAACTTAGCTAAAAAATTTCACACCCAAACAGAATGTCTTGCCTTATTGATGCCCTAGCCCTCCGTTGCTCCTCCCATCGTTCGAACCCTAACTAATAGATATCTACATTTTATTTTTTACGATTTGAAAATCTAGCAATGTCCTTATTTTGGATGGTTGACTTCATAGGGTCATCTCTCCCTCAATACTGCTAGGATTCCTTCATATGACGACTCATTTTAAATTTCTTTAAATTTTATACAAAGTGATCTAAGAATAATCTTAATTGGGCAACTCTTCACAAAGAAATGGCTCCTAAGAGATGAGACATTTTTTAGAAAAAAAATTGCTCTAGTATTGAATGGTTGTCTTCACATGGTCATATCTCCCACAATACTGCTTGGGTTCTTTCGAATGATCACTCATTTCAAAGTTGTTCAAATTCCACACAAAATAGCAGAAGAATCGTTTGAATCGAAGAAATCTATGCAAAGATATGACTCTTGAAATATGATTTGTTTTTTCGAAAAAAATGTCATAACTTTATCGATTCATAATTTTGTATTACATTGTCTGCATTATTATTAAATTGTTATAATACAATTATATGATCAAGACATAATTGCCAAGTTATTATAGTAATATATATATATATATATATATATATATATATATATATTACTAAATGGTTAAGATATAACATGTTTGCTAAATTATTATAATACCACTATATGATTAAAATATAGTTCAAATAAATTCATTTCTATTTTATATTCCATATAACTAATTAAAAAAAAACAAAACTTATTAAATGGTAAAAAGGATCATTAAATATACCCACATGTTGTAGGTGATTTGGAGAGGGTAGGGCAAATTTCCAAGGGAGGTTTCTGGTTTGAATCTCCACCCTACCAAACGCACATCGGGTACCCAAAATCTAGTTGATAATGTTGGTGCAATCAAGGTCAGGTGCGACTCCCGGGTGATTTTGATGGTGTAGAACCCCTTGATCATGGTTTCTCAGACCAAAGCAGCCCCGTAAGGGGTTTTTCGTTAAATTAAAAAAAAAATCATTAAATATTAAATAATTTTAGTTTATATTTGTCATCTTTCAAATAAAAAAATCAAGTTCAAGTCTTATAAAATAATGAATTTATAATTATCAAACTATTATAATACCATTATAATACAAATGAGATTTATTTCAATCCTTTATAACCATTTAAAAAGAAAAAATAACTCTATACTAACCATTAACTATGTACTAATTAATAAACAAAAAAATCACTACATATACCATCTTTTAAAGTTGATATGATATAAAAATTCTAATATATTTCAAAATAATAAAAAGCAAAAACAGTAAAATAACTTTCAATGTCAGCTACTAAACATATTTGGTGGCCCTATATCATATAAAAATTATAACATCTTCTAAAATAATAAAAAACAAGAAAGTAAAATAACTTTTAGTGTCAGCTACTAAACATTTGGTGGCCCTATTTAAGGGGAAATAGAAACTCCCTCTCTTGCTGGTGGAGCCTCGCTTTTTTTTATTTATAAAAAAATCCGTAATTTTTTCAAATAGATTATTTTTATAAACTTTAAGTTTGTTAAGTAAAGTATAGTCAATCAGACTTTTTATTTCTTCGTAGCATCAAATTGGACGGCTACCATTCAACCTATTTCTTTTAAATATAATAATTTAAACTTTAAACTTTCTTAAAAAAACCAAAATCTTAATTTAAATAAAAATCTTATGCGAAATTACTTTTGGCACTATAACGTCTCTCGAAAAGATGGGTGATATGCATAGTGAACCCATATCCAAAATGCCCTTTCCACCTAACCCATATAAGACAAGCGAAAAATCGGAAGAAGCCATGAATCACAACGAACAGTTTAGTGGAGTGACTCGGAATCCACCACTCACCAAAAGATACAAAATGGAAAGGGATAGTAGCTATATCATTATAGCAAAAAAAAAAAAAAATAGTATATTAGGTTTGGAAGAATATTAAGGCAATTTCAACCATTCCATGCATTTAATCTATCTATATCTATAGATTTTGAGCATGAACGGAACAGATATAGCATGCGCCCACCAGAAAAGTCAGAGTTTCTCCCACAAGATAAAAGCTGTCACGAGGTTTCTCCAAGAGGTTGTTGTGCACGGAACCGAACTGAAGGCTCGTTTATTACAAAAGTTTCCACGTTTTAATGGGCCCCTCTTACAGCTACCAAATCCCATTATAATTAAAAATATATGAAGACAATTAAGAGTTGCAACTTGTGCATGCGCTTCAGGGACCATCAGTCAAAATAAGAAGCTTAGATAGTACGTGGGCTTGAGATTGCTTGAGACTTTCTTTTTTTTTTTAACTATAAGCATCCTTTACTAGAATATTTCTGATTTCCTATTTGTACAATTAAAATTATACGACGGCTCTTGCCAAATAACTATAGTCTCTCAAACATTTGAATTTCAAATTAAAAGTAATTTTTAAGATCACAGTCACTGGGATGAACTTTTCCACATTATGTTCACTCTTTAATAATAATTTTGATTTTCCACCCATTAACCAAGCTCAATAAAATTTGACTCTTGCCAAGCCATCTCACAATTGTGGAAGATTTCTGATTTCCTATTAATACAATTACTAGTATATGACGGCTCTTGCCAAATAACTAGGGTCTTTCAAATATTTGATTTGAAAGAAACCTACTTTGAGAAAACAGATTTTACATCATTGACCTAATGAGTTGCACCATTAAGACTAGTCAGTGCCACCTTGAATGTAACTAGTATGTATGCTCAGGTATTGTGACAATGCTATAGAGGTTATGACGTTCATCATATGACAGGCCTTTTATACCACTACGATATCCAAACCAAACACATACTAGGGATCCTTTCAAATTTTAAGATAAATCATGGGTATTTGAAAGGGTCCAGGTCTATTGTGCAATCCTTTGAACTTGGGTTTTCTAGACGAAAATTTAGAGACATACCATTACATTATCTCAAGAGGGATAAGTTTTTAGGGTAGGTACGGATTTTTTGAAAGGGCCTCGGTTCCTTTGTACTGGGGTTTGAACTTTGGTTTTTGAAAGGAATCCTGGTCCCTTTGTATTGAGGTTTGAACTTTGGTTTTTGAAAGGGATCCCAGTCCCCTTGTACCGAAGTTTGAGCTTGGGTCTCTTAGATAAAAACCCAAAGACATACCACCACAATATCCTTCATGGGACTAAAAATTCTAAGGTAAAAGACAGGTTTTTGAAAAGGGTCCAGGTACCAGGGTTTGAACTTGGGTCTTTTGGATGAAAACCCAAAGACATATGGTAAAGCACATGTTTTTGAAAGGGGCACTGCTCCCCTTCTACCAAGGTTTGAATTTGGGTATCCTAGATGAAAACCTAAAGACAACACTACTGTATCCCTCTCCTTTTTGGGAAGAAAATTTTAGAATAAAACATGGGTTTTTGAAAGAGATCTTGGTTCCCCTTGTACTCTTCTCCATAAAACCCAAAGACATACCACTACAATATCATTCGTGGAACATTGCACCATATTACAACTATTTGTCTTTCTTTTCTTTTTTTGCTTCCTTAGGAGGGTTTCAGACCCATTAGTTTTTGAATATGATGTTTTGCCTGAACTGTGCTTGATTTTAAAATTCCTGACATCTGCCTGATAGATCCATCATGAAGGTGAAAGAACTCAAATTTGATTACCTTCCAAAAATAGTTGTTTAATGGAGTGACTAAGAATTCAACACTCAAAAAGAAATCTAATCAAGTCGAAATGCAGAATGACACAATTAACCTCAAGGCAAAAACTATCATGTTAGGTTCCTATCAATAGGCAGTGGAGCATCCACACTAAAGGCAGGTGCATTGCTTGGGGTTCACAAGACTATAATTAATTCTTGAAATATACATTTAAAAAAATTCCTTCAGTGTAGTACAAATCCGCTTGCCCTATCATAAGTGGGATGAACATACTGAAGTTTGCTGAACTTGTTAAACAAGTAATTAAATTTGATTCTGTTCATCTGATTTTGCCTCAAAATCACTTTGGTTTGCCTACAATTCCTCCAGAAATTCAGTTTGTTGGGCAAATGGCTGATTTCATTTCAATACAGTATAAACTTGAAAAACCAGTAAGGGCAATTCCTATTATTAAATTATTTTGAATTTTTAAACACAAATACATGGCATTATTATATCTCTGCATATTTTCAATTTGTATACCTTCGTTGCATGGCTTTGTTGTGTATCTACATGTTTTCAATTTTTATAGCTTCGTTACTTATTTCCCAATAAGTTTGTATCAAATTTCTTGATGAACTTTGTGGCATAGCTTGTGTTTTTCAATTTTGTAAGTGAAATATGTCGCATTAACAATATCCTTATGTAAATACTTGAAAGCAAAATAAAAGGCTTACATAATGTTTCACATGCTAATTTGGCCAACCAAGACAATGCTATTAATACCAAAACTCCCTTAAAAATTTAATGGATTTGATGAAATGTCAAAGAATAGTATTAAGTATCTTGTCACATGTTCAATATTATCTCAATTAGATGTTTCCTAGGTCAAACAGAGAAGGAAAGAACCAGAATTTAAAAAACTTTTTAATTCTCACTTAGCAATCTTGTTGATGCAAGGAAATGTCAGCAACAATAGTCTCCAAATAGCAAAGATGGCATTCAACACTTAGGCAACAATAGTCTCCAAATAGCAAAGATGGCGTCCAACACTTAGGTCTGATCTGCAAACCAAAAACCCTCTCTCAAACCCTAGCGCAGCTCCGTGAGGGCGATTTGATATTAAATTTTGTTGTTTATTTTCTGCACCTCCAAACTCTCCAAAGAGGTCGCCCCACCTTGCCAAAGCTTGAGTTAAAAAACCCAAAACCAAATACCAATCGATACAAGAGTTGTGACCCTCAATATGGTATGACCATACCAAAAAATGATGAACAATAAACCCCAAAAATCATCACACCAACAATCTGATGAAATCTGAGACCCTATGCTGAAGCAATGAAAATCACTCTAAAAATCACCAATGAAGTACAAATCTCAGCCTCTGAATGAAACTAACTGATGATTGCTCAGGGAATGGTCTTTCACATCCGAAAGCAATGTTCCTTGCAAGGGTTTTCATCCTCACAAAGCCATGAAAACTCTGCCTCAAAGCTGCAAGTTCTCGCCAGAGAGAAAATATGAAATTACTTGGATGATCAAAAAATGAGCTCCACTTCTCCTTATATCTCCAAATCCCACGCCCTAATTAGGGTTGAGGTGACTTTTTAATATTTTAATATTACTTTTCCAAGTCGACCCCCTTTAAGAAAATCCCTAAGTCACTTTTCATTTAAATAAAATATTTCACTTGACTTAGGAAAATAAGCTACTTTATTATTTAATATAATGCCATAAGTTAAATATTTAATTTAACTTAGGAAATCATTAAATATTAAATAATCCTCCTCCAAAAAGAGATAACTGGCCAACTGAGCGGAAATAGACCTCGAAACATAGCTCACTACAAACCCATAACAAGATGATGACCAAAACCCATACTAAAAATAGTAAGTAGCTAAAAATAGCAAGTGACAACTCGAACCACCGAAAAGCACAAGAATCAACTCTCTCTGAACAAGGAACACCACTCACCATCACCACTGACTAAGCCAACTTACTAAAAATAGTAAGTTACTAAAAATAGAAAGTGATGGTCAACAACTCCAAATCGCCCCTAGAAAAAGGTAGAAGAAAGTTGGCAAAGCACAGAACTCAAAGAACCAAACCCCAATAGGGTTCCCAATCACCTCCACTAGCCTACGGGAACCCAGTAGTAGGCTAATCCACAAGAATGTTGCTAACTACTTAGAGAGGGGACATTACAGTCCTCCCTCCCCAAAATTGCTTGTCCTCAAGCAATTGTAACTTTGGATGTTGTAGAATCTGTTCACTCTCCCAAGTAGCATCCTCAACCGACAAGTTCCTCCATTTGACCAGAAACTCCCTGATCACTCTCCTCCTGAGGGTACGCTCTCTGGTGTCAATGATGGCCTCTGGAACTAAAACAAGTTTCCCTTCTTCATCGAGTGGTGGCAGCTCGGAAGAAGGAACCACATTTCCACCCAATGCCTTCTTAAGGCGCGAGACATGGAAAACATTATGTACCCTACTGTCAGCCGGTAACTCCAACTCGTATGCCACTTCTCCAACCTTCCTGGAGATCCTGAATGGTCCATAGAAACATGGCTTAAGCTTCTCCTTTCCACTCTTCTTGAGAGTGGACTGCCTATATGGCTGCAATCTCAAATAAACCAAGTCACCGACATCAAAACTGCGCTCTACACGATGTTGATCAACATATATCTTTTGCTGATTTTGTGCCTATTGTAAATTATCCTTCAAATATTTCATGATATCCTGGCTGTCCTGCAACAAATCTCTAGCCCTCGACACTCTACTATCCCCAAGAAGCAAATCCATGAAGCTAGGGGCTTCATACCCATACAGAGCCATGAATGGTGACATCCCAATAGACATGTGGTAAGTGGTATTATAACAAAACTCACCAAGGTGCAGCCATTTAATCCAAGCCTTTTGCTACCCCAAAATGTAATTCTTGAGATACCCTTCCACCCATTTATTGACTATCTCTATTTGCCCATCCGTCTGTGGGTGGTAACTAGTGTTGGGGGTGAGCTCGGTTCCGCTCAATCTGAAAAGCTCCTACCAAAACAAGCTCATGAACCTATTGTCCCTATCACTAACAATTGTCTTAGGCATCCCATGCAATCTGAACACCTCTCTAAAGAATAGATCTGCCACCTATGTTGTTGTATATGTCATTGAAATAGCAAAAAAGTGAGCAAATTTGGTGAGCCGATCAACCACAACATAAATGCAATCTTTGCCTTGTACCTTAGGCAAACCAGTGATGAAATCCATGGAGATTCCTTCCCATTTCTGATTAGGAATCGGTAAGGGCTGCAATAAACCAGCTGGGTAAGAGTGCTCATCTTTATTCTGCTGACAAATGGTACACTCCCGAACATACTGGAGAACCTCGTTCTTAAGTCCTTTCCAAGAAAACCTTTCTCTAACCCTCCTGTATGTCTTAAAGAACCCTGTATGACCAGCCATGGGGTCATCATGAAAACATTTCAGAACTCTCAACTTGAACCTTGAGTTCGGAATCAAAAGTATCCTATCTTTATACATAATCAGCCCATTCATCATCGTATATCTATCATCATGCAAAGATCCCTCAATCACACTAGTAGCCCATGTGTCCTTAGCATATTCAACCATAATTTCTTCTTTCCAGTTTGTTGCTATCTTAGTCAAAGAACATAAATATGGTCTCCTGGATAAAGCATCAACAACTATGTTCTTTTTTCCTTTGACATAAACAATGTCAAAATCATATGCCTGAAGTTTACTGACCCATTTCTGTTGTCTCTCATTAAGATCCTTCTGATTCAAGAAATATTTGAGACTGTTGTGATCAGTTTTGATAGTGAATTTGCCTCCCACAAGATAGGGCCTGAACTTGGCCAATGCATGCATAATGGCCAACATCTCCTTGTCATAAATAGAATAACTCCGTTCAGCCCCTCTTAACTTCCTACTCTCGAAAGCAATGGGATGTTTGTTCTGCATCAATACTGCTCCTATCCCCTCACCCGAAGCATCACACTCCAACTCAAAAGGTTTGGAGAAATCAGGTATGGCGAGTACAGGACATGAACACATTACCTGTTTGAAGTGCTCAAAACACTTCTGCATTGATTCTGACCATTCAAATACCCCCTTCTTGGTCAAATCTGTAAGTGGGGCTACCGACTATGAGAATCCCTTAACAAATCTCCTGTAAAATCCACACAGACCAAAAAACCCCTTAAGTTGAGTGAGGTTTGTTGGTGTAGGCCAATCCATAATTACCTTGATCTTTTCAGGATCAACACGAACACCCTCTGAGCTGATAATGTGTCCAAGGTAAAGCAACTCAGTTAGCCCAAAATCACATTTGGACTCCTTAGCGTAGAAAGACTCCTGCTCAAGAATACTCAACACCTCCTCAAGGTGTCTCAAATGCTCCTCCCAAGATCTATTGTAGACAAGAATATCATCAAAGAATATCAGGACTGATTTCCTGAGTTGCCTACTGAATGTCCTGTTCATACAGGACTAGAAAGTGGCTGGAGCATTGGTCAAGCCAAAAGGCATAACCAGGAACTCAAAGTGCCCAAAGTGACACCTGAAGGTTGTCTTCTCCACATCCTACTCCCGAACCCTGATCTGGTGATAACCTGATCTCAAGTCAATCTTAGAGAAGAAGCATGCTCCATGTAGCTCATCAATGAGCTCATCTATACATGGAATTGGGTATCGATTCTTAATTATTTTCTTATTTAGAGCTCTATAATCTATGCACATCCTCATTGTCCCATATTTCTTTTTCACCAGGACTACTAAGGAAGCAAAAGGGCTCTTGCTCGATCGAATGTGACCCATATCCAGTAGCTCCTTAATTGCCTTCTCTATCTCATCCTTATGATGTTTTGGATGTCTATAAGGGGTAGTGATGACTGGCTTAGCTCCATATTCGAGCTCAATGATATGCTCAATACCTCTCTCAGGAGGTCTCCCTAGGGGTATATCACCAAATACCTTTGAATGCTTAGTCAAAAGTTTTTGTATCTCAGGATGGTAGTCATTCTTCTGGTGTTCTGCAACGTTGGGCATTATGAGGCACTCTACTGCCCACTCCACCTGATCATGATGAAATAATATTTCCATCCTCTTGAGGGAAACTACCCTCGCTCCTCCATCAGACATGCCCCGCAAAACTATCCGCCTCCCTGCTGAATCAAACTTCATCTCCATAGTCTGCAGGTTCATATAGAACTCCCCAAGGGTACGCATCCAATGCATACCAAGCACCACATCAGTATCTCCAACACTCACCACATAAAAATCATCTCTCAACTCGTACTCCCCAAGCTGGATGCGTAAGTCAAGGATCTTCCGTGTGCATGTGAGGGTAAATCCATCGACAACCATTACTTTAAAACCCTCGAACTCCTCAGTTTTAATTCCCCTCTTAGCAACTAGCCCTTCATCTATGAAGTTGTGCGTGGCACCAATATCAATGAGAGTAATAACTCGTTGTCCATTAATGACACCACGTACCTTGAAGGATCCAACCTTCTAAAAACTAGAAAGTTGGGCTATTGTACCTTCAGGTTTGGGCTCCCATTCAACCTCTTCTTCTGAACTTTCTTCATCACTACTTTCTGAATCAACTTGCTGGTCTAAATTTTTTGATCTTGTTTCATCAGCTGAAAAGTATTCAATCTGCTTAACCTTAGCCTTAATTGAGCACTTGTGAGATGGGTCCCATGGTTCCCTATAGTGGAAACATAACTTCTTCCTCCTAAGCTCATTTAGTTGGTCATTATCCAATCTATTTGGAACATTCCTCTATTGCATGGAACCCTTCTAGAAATGTCTCTTATCCTTATCTTTCCTATCCAGGAATGGCTTAGATTGTGATTTGTGTTTTGGGACAACAAATTCTATGTTTCGAGCTTTCTTCATAGCATCCTGCAAGGTTGGAGGATCAAAAGCTTTCACCCAACCCCTAAGTGGTTCCATTAGCCCTTCATTAAAAAGTACCACAAGCCTCCTCTCTATGATGCTCGAAACCATCATCGATAGTCTCTAAAATTCTAAAATGTAGGTCTCAATAGATCCATATTGTCTCAACTATGCCAACTCTCTAAAATGCAGCTCTGGATCCTTTTTGTCGAATATCTCTATGAGTTTGTTGGTAAACTCATCATACGTCATGATTAAACCATGTCCCAAAGTGACTAGTCCATGGTACCACCACTCATGAGCAATTCCATCCAAATGCAAAGTGGTAAACTTAATTGCCTCATCCTCGGGCATCGGTCTAAGGGCCAAGTAATTATCCAATTTTTGCACCCAAGCCCTAGTTGTGCTCCTATCACTACCATCAAAATGAGGTAGGGTAACCTTACCCAGAGCCTGCTGAAAGTCTCTCTGTATAGGAGGTCTCCTCTGCTCAACTCTATTACCACCGCCCATGTGGTCAACCCTCTTCTGATTCATAAATTCATTCATAGATAAGTTGGCACGTAGGTCTGCTAGTAGTGCCAAATATTCAGCCCATAGTTCAATCAAGTTATTTGTCACAGGTGCATGAACTTCTTGTTGTGTCCGTGTCTCCTCCCTGTGTGTAAAGGTAGGTTGCAAGGGTCTAAGGATCGATCCTGTAGCTACTGTATTATTTTACCCATTATGATTCTATGGATGAGATGAACTAGACTCACCATTCTGTCCAGGTACAACTATAGGGGTGAACTGATTAATCTTCCCCAATATCTGGGACATCATCTCAAACATGCATTCAAACTTTCTCTGCATGGCCTCATCAGGGTCTTCTGGATCAACATGTCCCTTATCTCTATCTGCCATTTCTCCAAATAAATCCCCACCATCACTGGAATATTTGGAATGTATTCTAAGAAGTTTTCTCTGTTCCCTGTTGGTATACCTCTTTTCTCTTTCACTCATATGCAAGTTTCAAAGGTTTTTCCATAGGATGGTAGGAAAAATTGGCTCTGATACCACTGTAATAACCCACCCCCCGTTCTGCAATTTTTTTGTAAAGTTCATATGGAAAACCAATATGATAACATAATAAAATATAGAAGCAAGCAACAAACCCAGATACTTAAAACTTCATTAAATCAATATTCATGAATTCCCATAATCAAATAATGAATCTCCAACAACATGCATGGATTTTTTAGTCTATTACCAAGAGGAGCACAAGATCAACTACCCAGTTTGTTGATTACAAAGATTAAGTACAACAGATGGATAAGCTAAAGTTGACGCCACAAACAACAACCCAAAATGAAGGAAATATCAGCAACAATAGTCTCCAAACAACAAAGATGACATCCAACACTTAGGTCTGATCTGCAAACCAAAAACCCTCTCTCAAACCCTAGCGCAGCTCCGTGAGGGCGATTTGATATTAAATTTTGTTTTATTTTTGCACCTCCAAACTCTCCAAAGAGGTCACCCCACCTTGCCAAAGCTTGAGTTAAAAAATCCAAAACCAAATACCAATCGATACAAGAGCTGTGACCCTCAATATGGTATGACCATACCAAAAAATGATGAACAATAAACCCCAAAAATCATCACACCAGCAATCTGATGAAATCTGAGACCCTATGCTGAAGCAATGAAAATCACTTTGAAAATCACCAATGAAGTACAAATCTCAGCCTCTGAATGAAACTGACTGATGATTGCTCAGGGAATGGTCTTTCACATCCGAAAGCAATGTTCCTTGCAAGGGTTTTCATCCTCACAAAGCCATGAAAACTCTACCTCAAAGCTGCAAGTTCTCGCTAGAGAGAAAATATGAAATTACTTGGATGATCAGAAAATGAGCTCCACTTCTCCTTATATCTCCAAATCCCATGCCCTAATTAGGGTTGAGGTGACTTTTTAATATTTTAATATTACTTTTCCAAGTCGACCCCCTTTAAGAAAATCCCTAAGTCACTTTTCATTTAAATAAAATATTTCACTTGACTTAGGAAAATAAGCTACTTTATTATTTAATATAACGCCATAAGTTAAATATTTAATTTAACTTAGGAAATCATTAAATATTAAATAATCCTCCTCCAAAAAGAGATAACTGGCCAACTGAGCAAAAATAGACCTCGAAACATAGCTCACTGCAAACCCATAACAAGATGATGACCAGAACCCATACTTACTAAAAATAGTAAGTAGCTAAAAATAGCAAGTGACAGCTCGAACCACCGAAAAGCACAAGAATCAACTCTCTCTGAACAAGGAACACCACTCACCATCACCACTGACTGACCAGAAGCCAACTTACTAAAAATAGTAAGTTACTAAAAATAGAAAGTGATGGTCAACAACTCCAAATCGCCCCCAGAAAAAGGTAGAAGAAAGTTGGTGAAGCACAAAACTCAAAGAACCAAACCCCAATAGGGTTCCCAATCACCTCCACTAGCCTACGAGAACCCAATAGTAGGCTAATCCACAAGAATGTTGCTAACTGCTTAGAGAGGGGACATTACAGGTTCCTATCACTTATATCCACGTTAGCATTATCAAGAATATCTTACCTAACAACCATTCATATATCTTCTTCCTCTAGAAGTTACATCTAATCTTCTCCTTTGCTTTGTTGAAGATTTTCTTCTTGTGCCACCTTGACTGAGAAAGGCAACTTAAGGACTTCACTTTCCTGGCTACTTCCATATGATTTCCTATGCTAATGTAAATGCAAGACCGCCATTTTCCAAGCCCAACCTCTTGTCCAATTTCAACA
The DNA here is from genome assembly GCA_028583015.1 of Wollemia nobilis. Lineage (NCBI taxonomy): Eukaryota > Viridiplantae > Streptophyta > Pinopsida > Araucariales > Araucariaceae > Wollemia > Wollemia nobilis. Next base: position 1,331,583 of record JAQPPZ010001560.1, on the reverse strand, counting down.
GCTTATTGTCTACTTTCAAATTTTTTGGAATCGGAATTTGTTCTAAATCATATAGGTTTTGTTTGATTAAGAGTCCAAGCCTCTGAATATGAATCACAATTTATTCCCCCAGCTTATGTAACTGGGGACAGACAATGTTGAACCTTTATGAGTCAACGCCAACTGACTGAAATTGGATATTTAACCTGCTCTTTGTTCCACTGCAGTTGCCCAACCAAACCCACAAAATGAAGTGGGTGTGCATTTCTTAGTCAAACATCTTGAATTGCACGTAAAGAAATGTGATGTAGCTTGTTACTTGTAGGGAGACAGGTCATTGTAAGTTGGGGCAAACTAAGCTTTTCATGTACATGTACATCCTCCGTACTAGTAATATATGAGGTGGAATGCATATACTATGTCCTATCCAGTATTCAATAGGCAGTGGAGCATCCACCCTAAAGGCAGGTGCCTATCCAGTAGCCATTATTTTGCCCGTATTCAGGTCTAACTAAGTCCTTCAATAGGCAGTAGAGCATCCACATTAAAGGCAGGTGCATTGCGTGGGGTTCACGAGACTATATTTAATTCTTAAAAAATATATTTAAAAAGATTCCTTCAGTGTAGTACAAATCCAGTTGGCCTATCATAAGTATGATGAACATAACGATTGAAGTTTGCTGAACGTGTTAAATAAGTAATTAAATTATGATTCTGATCACCTGATTTGCATAAAAATCACTTTAGTTTGCCTACAATTCGTCCAGAAATTCAGTTTGTTGGGCAAATGGTCACCTGGGGCTGGTTGATTTCATTTCAATACAGTATAAATTGACAAACCAGTAAGGGCAATTCCTATTATTAAATTATTTTGAATTTTTAAATACAAATACATGGCATTGTTATTTTTCTGCATATTTTCAATTTGTATAGCTTCGTTGCATGGCATTGTTATGTATCTACATGTTTTCAATTTGTATAGCTTCGTTACTGATTTCCCGATAAGTTTGTATCAAATTTCTCGATGAACCTTGTGGCATAGCTTGTGTCTTCCAATTTTGAAAGTGAAATATGTCGTATTAACAATATATACTTATGTAAATACTTGAAAGTAAATTTGAGATTCCTTAAAGCAAAATAAAAGGCTTACATAATGTTGCACATGCTAATTTGGCCAACCAAGCAAATGTTGCACATGCTAATTTGGCCAACCAAGCAAATGCTAGTGCTACCAAACTCCCTTAAAAATTTAATGAATTTGATGAAATGTCAAAGCATAGTATTAACTATCTTGTCACAAATTTAGGATTATCTCAATTAGATGTTTCATGGGTCAAACACAGAAAGAAAAAAACGAAGCAGGAAGTCATAAATTATGCCTAATTCATTATTCCAAATACTCCTCACTTGCCACTTGAACTTAATGTAAGATCAAATAAACAGGATCCATAGTCGCTCTACCATCTCAACTCTAGTTTAAAACCAACTTTAATGTTGTTATCCTTCCCTTCAAAGAAACCAACTTTAATGTTGTTATTCTTCCCTTCAAAGAATATTTGGAGTCATTTTGCACATTTTTTTTACCGCAGGCACAGCTTCCTATATATCAGTGCAAGAGTGAACCAAACATAATAGCTTCATTTTCAGTCTAATGCAATTTATTTTCATCCTCTAAACAATTGTGAAACACAGAGAATGCATGAAAGCAAGTGCAAAGGTATGGGAAATTGGAGTATTGAAATTATTTGACATATTCCCTTCTAAGCAGTAGTCTTCATTTGAGAAAATTTCAAATATAGTATGAATCCATGCTTTGATAAAAGCAGAGTCCCACAAGCAATTTTATTTCATCCAGTTTGACATTTTAGTTTCGTGGATACAAAGAATATTAGGCTTAATATTTAAATAGAGGTCCCTGATACACTTCTACTTTAAGGGGGCATTGGTACCCATTATATTCCATGAGATGGTAATTATGTCTTGTTAGGGGCTACTCACCCTTCCTATAAATGACAAATGTCATTTTTATTGTTTGGGAAAGAAAAGTTCAACAAACTTAGATTGAGTTCCTTTCTCTATGTTTGCTCTTACTTCCCTAATTATTGCTTGATAATTTGAGGGTTCTTCTATTTTTTCCTTGAATGTATTAGTAGGTCTTATTATTCTATTCCTCAATATTCTTTCACAACTTTCCTTTTCATTAGATTTATGGCTCTACTATGAGAGCTTTTGACTTGTCCTGCTTATTTTCTGGTATTTCCTTATTAGTGGTAAATGTATTAACATCTAACACTCTATTTTCTCTACTAGTTTTCTTCTCCTAAATTGTTCATGGTATTTCAAGAGAGTCTTCAAATTTTGATGAGGCACATTCCTTAGATTTAGTGGGAATGTTCATCCCTAAATCAAGATCATATTAAATAGACAATTCTTTGTTAATATTCTAATCTTTTTGTATCGTGTCCTGTAAGCTTTGATCTACTTTTTTTTCATAGGCTAGAGCCTTAAAAGAATTAGTATTTCTTCTAATATCTTTCCTAACTAGTCTCCATTATTTATTTACTTTTATCTATCTAGACATATTTTTTGGAAGTTGAAAACCATCCTCATTTATATCCATTTGTAAGTTTCTCTTGCATTTTTCTACATATGTTTTTGTTAGACTCTTCTTAGGGCATGATCTCTCAATATGCCCCACCTCATGACATATTCTACATCTAAAATATATGTTTTCATAATCCATGGTTTGGGTCCACAACTTACCCCCATACTCAATAATGTTTAATTCTGGTAAAGGTTTACTTATATCAATCATGACCAATATTCAAGCCTAAATAGCCAATAATCCATCTTTTGTAGTTTCCACAATCTCAAACAATTCTCCCAAGGTATTGCTTGTTGCGTTGTAGGTATCCATTTCTAAAATTCAATGGGCCAACCCAATTTTTAGGTGCAAAGCCTTCATACCAACGAGTAAGGAAGAGTCCTACTCTTCCCATAAACCAAGGACCCCATTTTAGGATTCTATCTCTTTTCTCACTAGAACAAAAAATGGATAGGAAGAAACCTTTGGTAAGAAATGATAGACTCAATCTCGAAGGCTTCCAACTCCTATCAATTCATTTTTTGAAGGCCGAAGCCCTTGACCAAGACCCATTAAGTTTACCAATTATTGCCCTATCTTTAAGCAACAAGGATCACTTCTCTGTGAGGTCTTCACTAACCTCTACTACTAGGGATGACTCTAAATATTTAGCTATAAATCAATCCATAGGAAGAAAACTATAACTCAAAATCTACTAAAATTTACTAGTATATCCTATAGCAATTATATTATTTGAAAATAAACCTATAATAAATTGCATGCAAAACTTCTAAGATAATGAAGGGGAAAAAGAAACTTAGCTAAAAAATTATACACCCAAACAAAATGTCTTGTCTCACTGATTCCCTAGCCCTTTGTTGCTCCTCCCATCATTCGAACCCTAACTAATAGATATCTACATTTTATTTTTTACGATTTGAAAATCTGGCAATGCTCTTATTATGGATGGCTAACTTCATAGGGTCGTATCTTCCTCAATATTGCTAGGATTCCTTCATATGACCACTCATTTTAAAGTTCTTCAAATTTCATACAAATTGATCTAAGAATCATCTTAATTGGGCAACTCTTCACAAAAAAAGGGCTCCTAAGAGATGAGACATTTTTTAGAAAAACAATTGCCCTAGCATTACCCTAGTTTCGAATGGTTGTCTTCACATGATCATATCTCCCTCAATATTGCTTGGATTCTTTCGAATGACCACTCATTTCAAAGCTTTTCAAATTCCACACAAAATAGCAGAAGAATCATCCGAATCGAAGAACTCTATGCAGAAATATCACTCTTGAAAGATGATTTGTTTTTTTTTAAATGTCATAGCTTTGTAGATTAATGGTTAAAATATAGCATGTTTGCTAAATTATTATAATACCACTATATGATTAAAATATAATTCAAATAAATTCATTTCTATTCCATATAACTAATTTAAAAAAAAACTTATTAAATGATAAAAAGGATCATTAAGTATTAAATAATATTTAGTTTTATTGATTATATTTGTCATCTTTCATTCAAAATACCAAGTTCAAATCTTATAAAATAATATGTTTATAATTGTCAAACTATTATAATGCCATCTTATAACACAAATGAGATCCCTTCCATCCTTTATAACCATGTAAAAAGAAAAACTAACTCTATGTACTAATTAATAGGCAAAAGTCACCTACACATATACCACCTTTTGAAGTTGGTATGATAGAAAAATTCTAACATCTTCCAAAATAATAAAAAGCAAGATAGTAAAATAACTGGTAGTGTCACCTACTAAACATATTTGGTGGCCCTATTTAAGGGGAAATAGAAACTCTCTATCTTCGTTGTGGAGGCTTTAGCCTCACATGCCTTGCCTGGGGTTGTTGGATGAAAGCCTCATGCCAAATTGCTTTTGACACTCTAACGTCTCTTGAAAAGAGACGGATGATATGCATGGTGAACCCATATCCAAAATTCCCTTTCCACCTAACCCATAAAAGACAAACGAAAAATCGGAAGAAGCCATGGATCACAACGAACAGTTAGGTGGACTGACTAGGAATCCACAACTAACCAAAAGATACAAATGGTAAGGGATAGTAGCTATCCCTAAAGCAAAAGCTAGTATATTAGGTATATTAGGTTTGGAAGAATATTAAGACAATTTCACCTATTCCATGCATTTAATCTATCTATAGATTTTGAGCATGAATATAACATACTCCCACGAGAAAAGTCAGAGTTTCTCCCTTAGATAATACCTGCCATTCACCACGAGGTTTCTCCAACAGGTAGTTGTGTACGGAACCGAACTGAAGGCTCGTTTATTACAAAAGTTTCCACGTTTTAAATGGGCCCCTCTTAGAGCTACCAAATCCCATTAAAATTAGAAATATATTAGGACATTTAACAGTTGCAAATTGTTCATGCGCTTCGGGACCATCGGTCAAAATGAGAAGCTTAGAAAGTACGCGGGCTTTGAGATTGCTAAAGGTATTGTATATAAAAGTATTTTATTCGTCATTTTGTCAAACTTTGCTTTTTTAAGTATCCTTTATTTTCTATTCAAGTCTTTTAACCACAAGCCTTTCCAGTCACTACACATCTAAATTTAATAGTTTATTTTATTTATAAGCTTCACCCACTCACCATTTTACTAAAATATCCGCATCTCTATAAATATTTTTATCTTTTTAATTGATAATATTGTTTTTGGAACAACTTGAATTTCAGGTTGGAGGAGAACCCCTTGAGATAGTAGTAGAATACAAATACCTCGGCATAGACTTTCGTGACAAACTTAATTGGAATACATGTAGGATGAAAAGAACTCAAAGTGGTTGGAGAGCACTATATGCACTTCAAAACAGGTAGAAATGTCGAGTTGTGGGACAGGAAGACCACCAAGGTCTTATTTGGCCTACTTGTTACATTGGTTTTGTTGTATGGTTGCGAGGTGTGGGCTAGTGGCACAACAAATGCAAAATGGAGGCAAATAGAAAGGATTCAAAAATATCTAATCACAATTTTTTTCAAAATTAAGGCCACAATCCTTTATGAAATTATTCTAACTGAAACTGGAATGGTCCCTTTAGAAGCAACTGCTATGACCAAGTTGTTATGTTACTTGGAAAAAACAGAAAACATGAAAGATGATAAATGGCCTAAGGCAGCTAGAGACGAAGAGTTGCATAGTCGAAAGAATACATGGATGAAACAAAATCAGAAATGGATGAAACGTTGGGAAATCAACATAAATGAAATTATGTGAATGAAAAGTTCAGAAGTGGAATGTGGAAAAATGCAAGTAGGAAAAGACAATATTATATTGCAAATTTTAACACAACATATGACCACAAGGAAAATACGTATATAGGTGCTGAAATCAAGTTGAAGGAAAAAATCCTCATTGCTCAGATAAGGACTAGCTCTCATAGGCTTAGATGTGAAACAGGGAGATGGACAACGCCAAAAGAACAATGGGAAGAAAGGATATGTACTCTATGCAGCACAGGGGGAGTAGAGACAGAGGAACACTTCATCTATAAATGCCCAAGTTTTTCAGATATCGGTGACAAATATAAAGAAACACTTGGGAACGGGTTTATGGCAGATTTATTTAAAGACAGTAAAATAAAAAAAAGTTGGAGAATTGCTAACCCAAATCAACAGAAGAAAGAACAACCGTCTCAAAGATATTAAAGATCATATGATATGATTTTAAGTAATTGTACTTCCATATTTAAAATCCTATAAACCATATTTAATTCTTACAAAGATAATAACTTCAATTGTGTGCCTCTTTCATTTTCCAACACTTTAACCAAACTCAATGATATTTGACTCTGGCCAAACCATCTCACAATCGTGGAAGATTTCTGATTTCCTATTTATGGGATTAAAAGTATACGACAGCTCTTGCCAAATAACTGTAGTCTCTCAAACATTTGAATTTCAAAGAAACCTATTACGAAGGGAAAGTAACGGTAAATTTTGAGGTCACAGTCAACCCAGCACTGGGGATGAACTTTTCCACACATTATGTTTACTCTTCAATAATAATATTATTGAATTGTGTGCATCTTTGATTTTCCACCCTTTAACCAAACTCAATGAAATTTGAGTCTTGCCAAGTCATCTCACAATTGTGGAAGATTTCTGATTTCCTATTAATAAAATTACTAGTATATGACGGCTCTATAATGACTAGTACATGACGGCTCTTGCCAGAAAATGAGACTTTCATACCATTATTACGGTATCCAAACCAAACACATATCATTAGACAGTAATTTTTATAAATCTTTTCAAATTTTTAGAGTATATTGTGGGTTTTTGAAAGGGTCCAAGTTTATGTGCAATGTTTTGAATTTGAGTCTTTAGGATGAAAACCCATAGACATACCACTACAATTTTCCAAGAGGGATAAGGTTTTTGAAAGGGGTTCCGGTCCCCTTGTACTGGGGTTTGAACTTTAATTTTTGATTTTTGAAAGGGGTCACGGTTCCCTTATAACAAGGTTTTAACTTTGTTTTCTTAGATCAAAACCCAAAGACATAATACCACAATATCTTTCATGGGACTAAAAATTTTAAGGTAAAAACCAGGTTTTTGAAAGGGGTCCCGGGGTTTAAACTTGGATCTTTTGGATGAAAACCCAAAGACATACCACTACATATTCCTCACTGGACAAATTTTATGTGATAAAGCACAGGTTTTTGAAAGGGAAATTGGTACCCTTCTACCAAGGTTTGAATTTGGGTCTCCCAGATGAAAATCCAAAGACAGCACTACTATATCCCTTTCCCTCTTAGGAAGAAAATTTTAGGGTAAAGCGTGGGTTTTTGAAAGAGGTCCCAGTTCCCCTTATACCAGGATTTGAACTTGGCTCTTCTGAATAAAACCCAAAGACATCACTACAATATCTTCATGGGACATTGCACCATATTACAATTATTTGTCTTCTTTTTTAATATTTGCTTCCTTAGGGGGGTTTCACACCCATTAGTTTTTGAATATAAAGTTTTGCCTAAACTGTGCTTGAATTTAAAATTCCTGACATCTGCCTAATAGATCCATCATGAAGGTGAAGGAACTCAAATTTAATTACCTTCCAAAAAGAATTGTTTAATCGAGTGACTAAGAATCCAACACTCAAAAAGAAATCTAATCAAGTCGAAATGCAGAATGACACAATTAACCTCAAGGCAAAAACTATCAAGTTGGTTCCTATCACTTGTGTCCACCGTAGCATTATCAAGAATATCTTCACCTAGCGAGCATTCCGGTACCTTCTTCCTCTGAAAGTTACATCTAATCTTCTCCTTTCCTTTGAGGATTTTCTTCTTGTGCCACCTTGGCTGGGAAAGGCAACTTAAGGACTTCACTTTCCTGGTTTGCTTCCATATTCTTTCCTATGCTAATGTAAATGCAAGACCACCATTTTCAAATTTCAACAGCTTATTGTCTGCTTTCAAAATTGTTGGAATCGGAATTTGTTCTAAATCATATAGGTTTTGTTTGATTAAGAGTCCAAGCCTGTGAATATGAACCACAATTTATTCCCCAGCTTATGTAACTGGGGAACAGACAATGTTGAACCTTTTTGAGTCAACACCAACTCACTGAAATTGGATATTTAACCTGGTTATTTGTCCCATTGTAGTTGCCCAACGAACCCCACAAAATGAAGTGGGTGTGCATTTCTTAGTCAAAACATCTTGAATTGCATGCAAAGAAATGTGATGTAGCTTGTTACTTGTAGGGAGACAGGTCATTGTAAGCTGGGGTTAACAGAGTTTTTCATGTACGTGTACATCCTCCGTACTAGTACAGTATGAGGTATTTGAATAGGTCGGATGCATACTTTGTCCAGTAGCCATTATTTTGCCCGTATTCAGGTCGAACTAAGACCTTCAATAGGCAGTGGAGCATCCACACTAAAGGCAGGTCCATTGCGTGGAGTTCACTATATTTAATTCTTAAAATATACATTTAAAGAAAATTCCTTCAGTGTAGTACAAATCCGCTTGCCCTATCATAAGTGGGATGAAACATAATGACTGGAGTTTGCTGAACTTGTTAAACAAGTAATTTAATTTGATTCTGTTCACCTGATTTTGCCTCAAAATCACTTTAGTTTGCCTACAATATCTCCAGAAATTCAGTTTGTTGGGCAAATGGCTGATTTCATTTCAATACAGTATAAACTTGACACACCAGTAAGGGCAATTCCCATTTCTAAATTATTTTGAATTTTTAAACAAAAATACATGGCATTATTACTTCTCTGCATATTTTCAATTTTTATAGCTTCGTTGCATGGCTTTGTTATATATCTTACATGTTTGCAATTTTTATAGCTTCGTTACTGATTTCCGAGTCAGTTTGTATCAAATTTCTTGGTGAACTTTGTAGCATAGGTTGTGTTTTTCAATTTTGTAAGTGAAATATGTCGTATTAACAAAATCCTTACGTAAATACTTGAAAGCAAATTTAAGATTCCTTTAATCAAAATAAAAGGCTTACATAATGTTTCACATGCTAATTTGACCAACCAAGCCAATGCTATTAATACCAAAACTCTCTTAAAAATTTAACGGATTTTATGAAATGTCAAAAGCAGAGTATCAAGTATCTTGTCACATTTTTAATATTTTTTCAATTAGATGTTTCCTAGATTAAACACAGAAAGAAAGAACCAGAATTTAAAAAACTTTTTAATTCTCATTTAGCAATCTCGTTGATGCAAGGAAAACAGATCATATACTTATAAGATACCCATAAAAAACAAGACAAAACAAAGCAAGGAGGCATAAATAATGCCTAATTCATTATACCAAATACTCCTCACTTGCCACTGAACTTAATGTAAGTTCAAATAAACAGGATCCAATTTTCGCTCTACCATCTCAACTCTAATTTAAAACCAACTTTAATGTTTTCATTCTTCACTTCAAAGAGTATTCGGAGACATTTTGCACATTTTATTACTGCAGGCACAGCTTCTTATATCAGTGCAAGATGGAACCAAACATAATAGCTTCATTTTCAGTCTAATGTAATTTATTTTCATCCTCTAAACAATTGTGAAACACAGAAGAATGCCTGAATGCAAATGCAAAGGTACGGGAAAATGGAGTATTGAAATTATTTAACATATTCCCTTCTAAAAGCAGTAGTCTTCATTTGAGAAAATTTCAAATATCAAATGAATCCATGCTTGTATAAAAGCAGAGTCACAAGCAATTTTATTCGATCCAATGTGAAAATCATCAAATCATTACATGCATTCTCAGCCTAAGTGTGTGAGTGGAGACTTCAACTACTGAACACAGATCTGGACAGCTCACTATGTGGCGGAGATAATCCATCTGATTTTAGAGTGTAACTACTTACAGAAATAGCCAAAATCCTAAGCCAAACAGACAAGTTGAGAATCTTCTTCAAAAACATATCAGAATCCATTCCCAGTAGAGGGCATTGTATTCATGAGGCAAATAGCTTCCCTATGGTTTCCAAAGTATAGTGGTCGCAGCAATCATAGATGTAACAACATATGGATCCATGTTGGAAGCAGGCCTTCGGTCTTCAAAGTAACCTGACAAACAAAGCATATTTTAAATTAATCATTTCATCTGGGAACGGCAAGCTTGTGCTCTATGGGAATCTAGAACAGATATAACAATAGTTGCAAATAACTATTTTATAGGAATTTCAACATTTTTCACTGCTACTTCCTTGACTGCCAAGATGACAATTTATGATATTAGCTTTTAACATATTCAATACAATCTGCAGCAGGAGAAGATGAATTATCTCGTTCTAGTGTTCCCATTGACCAAGTAAACCTTACCTTTGCCCTCACGTTCTGTGTCCCGGCCAACTCGAACAGACGCCCCACGGTTAGCAACACCCTGAAATCAAAAGAATTTTAATGAAATAATGATCAGTCTACGCTTGAATTAGATTCAGTCCCAATCACAGTATTTGCTGATATCAAAATGCATGCAATTCAAAAATTACCCAAAAAAAACTTGTCTAGGTAGTCTACGGTTAAACCGGGTTTAGTTCCTATCACAGTTTTTGCTGATATCAAAATCTTTTGCAATTTAAGAATTACCCATGAAAATGTGTTTATGTCTGCTGTCTCATGTCGGCCAGTCAAGCGTCTCTCATTGCCCTCTCCATAGGCAGCAATGTGTTCCTTGTGCTTTAATTTCAACTTGTCAATGGCCTTCTTGATCACTTCAAAGCCACCTTCTTTCCTCATTGATTTGGTGCTGTTAAAATGGGGACGAAAACAAAATCAGCTGATTAGTAGAATCAAAGCATTCTAGGAGAAGATATATCTTTGTCTGCATCTAAAGTTACAAACCTGTAATTTGTATGAGCGCCAGCACCATTCCAGTCACCCTGGATATTCAAACAAAGAGTGTGAGTTATTTTTTGAATATAAGATACATGGATAAAATTGCAATCAATGCATATGCAGGAAATACAAATTAGCAATGCACTGGTCTACACAAAAAGAGGATGACAATTTGTTCACAATACACTTCACAATGTATAAGTCAGTATCACTGTCAAAGCAGTCTTAAGGGATGAACTTTTGAAATGGTCCTGGATATAATGTCTCCTGAGCCTTTTGATCATTTTTCATTTTTATAAGATCACCAGTCATGTGCACATGCTTACAAGAGATTCAAAAAATACATGAATGTTTGGCAAATCGACCAGAATGTGAAAGACTGACCTCAATGGGTTTAGGGTCAAACGAGACTACGACTCCAGCAATTTCTGTGATCCTCTGCACTCGCGATTAAAATAATTAAAAATAAATAACCTCATAATATAAAGTGAAGCACAAAATCACTTATTTGATTCAGCATGAAACTTATCAACTGGAAAGGCTTTTGCATTTACCTCAAGAATGTATCGTGCAACCCACACTTGATCGCCAGATGAAATACCAACGGAGGGACCAACTTGGAATTCCCACTGTTTGATGAAACAGATTGTTCGATTAAAGCTTTTGCATTTAACGTCCTACAATTTCAAAGCATTGAACCCATTTCAAAATTACCTGGCCAGGCATGACCTCGCCATTAATGCCACTAATGTTAATTCCCGCATACAGGCATGCTTTGTAGTGAGCATCAACGACGTCACGGCCGTAGGCCTTGTCAGCCCCAATACCACAATAGTAAGGTCCCTATATATCATGACAAAAACATGGATCCATAATCAGATCAAGAAGAAAAGCTTGGCATAATATTGTTCACGTAAGTTTTCCCTACAACAGCCTGTAAACCCCTAGGGAATTAAGAGATAGATAAAAATAGCCTAACCCGCATGCCTACTTATATTGCCCGTATCATATGATACAATCCACAAGAATTAATATATACTACTATAAGAGGAAACAAGACGATGTTTAAAAAGGGCTTGGTACCTGGGGACCTGGGAAACCCCCCAAAGGCCATCCAAGAGGCCACTTCACATCCTTTTGCAAAAGAGTGTACTCTTGCTCAATCCCATACCTATTGCGAAAAATTGGTCATTCAGCAAAATGCACTCATCTCTCAATGGAAGAAAAAATATATAGAATATTGAGCTAAGAATTATGTACCATGGTTCCTCTGCAACAACTGCTGGATCGTTGAATATCTTTTCAGCGGGTGCCCTTTTGTTGGTGGGAATAGGCTCTCCCTGAGGGGTGTAGCAATCGCACATGACCTGAAACCCACAAACAGTCTCATCAACACCTCATGCCCAAAAAATTACCAAGGCCAACCCCAAACATCTACAATCATCATTTCTCAAGGCTTTACAGGGGCAATCACTTACCAAGATATTGTTTCCCCTTCGGAACGGATCTCTGAAGATGGCCTGAGGGCTGGCATCGATGGAAAAATTATAAATCAGAACTTAGATTCCCGCACAAGCTGGTCTCTGATGAACACCAAAAATTGAACCAAAGATAAAAAGGAACTTACTACAGGATGACCTCACTGTCCTGCCCAGGAGCCTGTCCAGTACTGGATCCATCATAGTTCCATTGGGGGAGTTGTTTTGGGTCAGAAATAGGGCCAGACAATGTCTGGAAAAGGAACAGAAACCACACGTTAGACACAAATCATGTAACCAGGCAAAGCCATGAGCCTTCAGGCTTTTCCTACAGATATATAGCTTCCTATTGCCTCAGTTCATTATGCCACCGCCTGAGTTCCATCCTCCATCCCAACATACATTACTTATTATTACATATAATTACAGTAATATCTCCACACCACTGTTAAACGCTTTAACTGACTGCTTAGCAACAACCCCTTGGACCCAATTCTGCTCCAACTTATCACTAGGCCACAGCTTGACAAGCTTGACAATCAATTAACTAGGCTCCAACTTCATCTAACAACCTTTTCCTTCCAGACTGCTTTGCCTTGCTCAGGGCCCTTTCCCTCCAAACCTCGCACAACTATCTTGCATACATCTAACCAAACAAAACAAGCCATCTTCCCTCTTACATTCCGCCGTTCTCTAGGAAAAAGAAAGTAATCCTTTTGAGTTCCTCAAGCAGAGTACCTCAAACAAACTGTTCCCCTTATACCTAATACAAGCCCTGACTCAACCTAATACAGTCTAAACCAAATCAATAACAAGCCTCACTTGCATCCCCTCCCCTCCCCTCTTGCATGTTTCTTTTGTCCACAACACACGCACACAACTACTTGTGCAGAGATCCATGAACACAGATCAAAAGTAGCATTAAAAAACATCATCCACAAGGATTCGGAATTGAAAAAACTCACCCTGCCCTTGCTTCGGAGGTCCATGCCAGAACCACCAATCCTGCATCCACCATCATTAACAGGTCAAAGGATCAAAACCGACAACAGCAAACACCGACTAATCAACACCCAAAAACAAAGCACACCAACCCAAATCCAAAACCCACCATATGTACTCAGCAATAATCTTCTCAGTGCAATCACTGAGATCCAAATTGAGCAAATCAGTGAGCAGAGACATCCTTCCTTCAAACGCAAACAACACCAAGAGAGAGAGAAACAGAGAAACAGACAGAAATCGGAGCTGGAGACGGAAAGATCACTTCTATGCAGTAGCCTACATGCCAGGAATCATTTATAGGTCACAAAAAGAAGAGTCCAAATTAAAAAAAAAAAAAATTAATAAAAGCAGGCTATATGTCAACACCGCAACTCCGTCCGTCGTGCCGTGAAATGGAAGGGATGGTAGTTGCAGCTTATTCCTATTCCCTATTCCCTAGTTCATTTGCCCCTTTTTGCAGTACGTCTGTCACATAACCGCGGTGAAAACACGCATACCTCGGTTAGGCGGCCGGGCGTGCTGGCTTTGGATTAGTAGATTGACTGGAAGATGGATTGGACTGGAAGTCTGTTTCACATTCCTGCCGGTTATACCCCTCCCTCTGACCGGCAATGGCAGGGAATCTCCACCACGACGGATCCTGCTGACGGGACGTGCGATCTTCAGACGCAGAATATGACTTCATCAATGAATTATCGTGGGCTTGTGGACACTTCAATGTCCAACGGTGGAGCCCACAAGCGAAGAATCCGCCTGGGGTAAGTTGAGCGGTCTTTCCTTCAAAGAAAATGGTTTTGCGTTAGATTCCTCCGCCTGTTGGGGGTTTCCAAGAGTTACGCCAGCGTGATTTTCTAATTGAAGGGGTAAGCCAGCGTGGCATGTTGACTTGTCAGAAAAACACAACGGCCGTTAACCTCTCGAAGCTTAGATCGCCTGAGATCGCCGGCCCCTCGTGGCATCGTTGGGACCGAGACACGAAGCTGTTTCGAGGGCTGCCTAGGCGTTGGACCTTTCGAGAATTCATTGGCCTTTGCTAAATTATTAAAAATTGATTTTATTATTATGTTTATGGCTTAATATAATGTTTGTAAATAAAAAATATTAAATATGTTTAGAGAGGAGGAAGGCATCACACCGATTGTGTTGTATGGTTACGCTGTTCTAAATTATTAAAAATTGATTTTATTATTATGTTTATGGCTTAATATAATGTTTGTAAATAAAAATTATTAAATATGTTTAGAGAGGAGGAAGGCATCACACCGATTTTGTTGTATGGTTGCGAGGTGTGGGTCAGTGATATGATAAATACAAAATGGCGGCAAATAGAAAGGATTCAAAAAATGTCTCATTACAAATTTTTAGAATTAAGAACACACTTCCTTATGAAATTATTCTAGCTTAAACTGGAATAGGCAATTGTTAAACAAGTTGTTATGTTACTTGAAAAAACATAAAAAAACAACAAATGGTTTAGGGCAGTTAGGGATGAAAAGTTACATAGGCGGAAGAACAAATGAACACATGGAAATTTTGGAAAATCATCGTAAATGAATGTCCAAATTTCAATAAAAACATAAAAACTATGTGAACGAAAAATTTAGAAATAGAATGTGGAAAAATGCAAGCAAGAAAAGACCATCTATATTGCAAAGTTTAACCCAACTTATGACCACAAGAAAAAAATATATATAAGCACGTCGGGATACCAACACATTAGCCTTTACTAAATTATTAACGTTCGAGCTTTGGCTCTTCTTCGAAGGTTTAAGGTTCAAACCACAGTGCGGGTGAGTGTGTGAGGGGGTGAGTTTGGTGGCTTAGTGTGAAATTCTCTATTGATAAGTATAGCTCTCGGAGAGATTATGGTTGGGAGGTCATAAAGATTTCTCACAATAACCTAACCAAAAAAATTATTAAAAAATGATTTAATTTTATTATTCTGTTTATGAGTTAATATAATGTTTGTAAATAAAAGTAATTAAATAGGTTAAGAGAGGAGGAAGGTATGAACCTAGGGATACCAAAATGTTTGTAATATTCAAGGAATTCAACTAAATCAAATCAAGTGGAGTCTATCTATATATAGAATGAAGTTATTGGACCAAAAATCAACTACGTCACATGGGTGTGTAGGTAGACACCGCTAACATCATGGATGTCATCATGCACGGACTTTGTTGGGGAAGACTTTTTTATTTTATTTTTTTATTCTGAAAAGACTACTTATATGAAAGAAAAGATAAAAAAACTTCGGCGGTGACGACGAACCCGATGCTGGGATTCGCCTATACATAAAACAGACCATCGGAAAAACCAATGCAAATTAACAAGGACGGTGAGACTTTAAAAACCCAAACTTCAATTTAAAGATTTAAGGAGTTCAAATTATTACTACGCTTTGACGCCCACAATTTCACCATCTTGTTGACGTGGCCTAACAAGTTAGGGCCTGATTTTTAGGAGAAACATTTTAGCCGAGGCTTTCCCTCGCCTATACTTACGTTATAATTTAGACAAGGTTTGTCTTTTTAGTTTATCGTCCGTACTTTTTAAGTACCTTTTAACTGGCTTAATCGTGGATACCTTTTAAACTTTGAATAATGTCAATTTGAATCTCGAGGAGGTTAGGTTTGTATATTAGGTTTTATTGACCATAGTATTTTTAGATATTAGGTAAGTACCAATTTTTTTTTTATCATGACAATGATTTTATATGGTTTATGGTTTGAGTAAATTAAAAATGGAGATGATTTATATGTTTGAGTGGTTTAAAGGTAAAGACTGATCTTGAGTAGATTAAAAGTGGAGATGATTTATATGTTTGAGTGGTTTAATACTAAAAATTTTAGTATTTTGAATAGAGGTTTAAAGTATGAATTTTATGGAGATTAGGGTTGTACATTATATATTGTCTTTAAAATTTTAAAATTTTGAATAAAGATCTAAAGTTTGAATGTTAAGAAAGTGAAGGTTGCACACCACTTAAATAATGGTTGTGCACTCTTTAAATACTCTTCTAATATGATTAGATATTTATATATTAGTTGAACAATATCTTTCATGAGAGTCCTCTTATATAATTTAAGACTTCTAAACAATAAATGGTCAATAACCATATGTACATAAAAACAACTTTACTCTTATTTTTTTACTTGCATGTATGTAAGATTTAGTTTGTGAGTTACTAAAAATAGTGTTGTTGTGACCAATTCTCCTATGTAACCTAAAAAATCATTTAGTTCCACAAGGACAACGACAACTTGGTCAGGATCTTAGCCTTTATGTACCTGGATACGCTCGATGGTAGCAGCCTGAGTAGTTGGTTAACTAACCAATTCGTTGTTGTAGAAGGTCTGGGTCCATTGACTTCGTCTAACCCAACGGATTAAAGTTTATAATGGCAACACCCAATAATATCAATAATATTATGATTTCTGTGGACTAAAATAAATAAATAATTTTACCTTTTTAATCAAATGTATGCATCAAGTGGCATTAGTCCCATCAATTAGATTCTTTAAAGAAAATCAAAGTTCAAATCATACCAAACTATACATGAATAATAAACTTTATTATAATATATATGAAACACATTTCAATTTATATAACCAATTAACAAAAAAACACATGCATGCACGATAACATAATAATAATTATTTTTTATAGATTTATCTCGGTCTACAATTAGTTGAAGGATTTGCGCTCGTGATTGATATTGTTTTTAATTTTAACCTATTTTTATTTTTATTCTAATATAAAATTAAGATAAAAATAAATTTATTTAAATTTACTATAAAATATTTAAAGGGCAATCACGGTTTCAATGTTTAAAATGTATATTTATTTGTTAGATTTTAAATGGTTGCATTTTATTTACAACTTTTATGCGTTCGAGTATTTGATAGATTTTTTTCATTCGTTTTTCTTTAAAGAAGTAATATTAGTATTTTTATATATTATTTAAGATTTTTTTAGAACATAGGATATATCAAAAGATATAATATTTTAGATTATATGGTTAAAAAGGAATAGAGGAGTCTAGACCAACCCTATCAACTTATCTAATGTCTAATTTGGATGCAGGGAGTCATGAGTCATGATAGATGGAGTTAAGTCATTGAATGGAATTATGATGTTGTTGCAAGAAAAGCAAAAATAAGGTAAAGAATATAAAGTGGAAACCGATGTGGGTGGGTTAAATTGAATTTTGATGTAACATTTAAAGAAAACCGAGGAGGAGGAGGAATAATTAGAAATAATAGAGGAGATATTTTGTCTCATTATTCTTTCAATTGTAAATTTAAGACAAATAATGAAGTTGAAGCTTGGGCAACTTTAGAAGGGTTAAAAATATGTAAACAAACGAATTGGAATAGAATTTGGATGGAAGGTGATTCTCTCATAGTATAAATGAAATTTTGAGGAAAGCAAAGGCTCCATGGAACATACAAGAGATAATTATGGAAATTCAAGATCTTGCTAAAGAGTTTGAAGAAATCAGGTTTACACATATATTAAGGGAAGGAAACAAATGTGCATATAAGCTAGCCAATAGAAAGGTTTTGGTTGAGGATCGTGAAGTTAACATCTTCTTTCTATGGTTAGAGGAAGTAGAAAGTTTAGTTGAAGCTGACAAAAATTGTTGATTGCCTAAATCAATTAATGATTAAGATTTACTTTAATGTTTTCCATTGATAATATCTATTTTATTTTGTAATAATAATGTGTGTTCATTTAGACTATTTATTATAATTTTTGTGGTTGCACTTGTGTTTTAGGAAGGAAACTAGCAATCCATATTTGGTAAAGTGGACTATGTTAGTGCGATGTTTTGGAAACATAACTCTACTAAGATGCAAGGCATAGATAGTAGAAGTGAATTTTTACTATTGTGAAGGCTGCTATAGGAAAATGTCAAGAAAAATGCTAAATTCTGAAGTAATTGTATTCATACAAAGATTTGAAAAGATTCAGAAAATGAAGATCAAGAATTCAGACATTTTATGTAAAATGATGTAGGTTTCTAACTATAGCATCTCAATTGAGAAGTGTATCTATTTGTAAACTCTCAAGCTCTAAAGAAGAGAGATATAATTTGTTAAGGGTGGGGGACCCGAGTACAACCCATTTTTATCAAAAAAAAAAAAAAAAATTTAGAACATAATTAAATATTTTATATGATATATATTAATAAATGTGGATATTAATATTTTTAATATGGAAGTTCATAAGGTTTAGAATAATTGGCTGAAAATGAACAGATCATATGTTGAACCAAGTTTCAAATTTCTTGGGGTGAATCTTAACATTTTAATAAATCTTAAAATCATGTCCAAGTTTGAAATGTTATGATTAGTAAAATGTTTACAAACATGGTGTCCATTATGGGAAGTTTGGAAAAAAAAAGTCCTAATCTCTTGGTTATGATTTGAATATTTATAGAAGGGTCAAAATGTTTACAAATATGGGAAGGTGCACATTATGGGAAGTATTAAGGGTGAAAAAAGAAGAGGTAGCCTCTTTACTAGGATTTGAATATACATAGAAGGTTAATACGTGACAATGGCCTTAACACAAAGGATTTGTTTTGATCTATGGTAAACTAGAAATGTCCGAAAATTAGGTTTATTAAAATTAATGTTGAAAAGACTTCTAAAAAAAATCATAAAAAGGTGGTTTAAGTGGAGTTTTTTGAAATAATAAAGGTAAAATTCTCCTCACTTATAATTATACGAAACTTCAACTAACAAAGACACAGAGGTTAGGAAACTTCTTATGGGGATCAAAATTACAACTAAAAAAATGAAAATATATTTCAATTAAGAGTAACTTATATATTAACATTTTTTGTTGTTTGTGGAAAACACCTCTTTCACGGTACCACTTTCGGGTAAGACCCAAGGAGGCAGGGGTATCTATTCCGTCAAAATATGCACAGGGCTCACACCTAGCTTTCCCCCTTTGACACACTCAAAGAGCATACCTAAAACAACAAAAACACCAACAACAACAAAACATACAAAACACAAAAACAACATAAAAACAAAAAACACAAAAAAAAACAAAACAAAAACAACACAAAAACGCACATAAACCAAAGAAATAAAGGAAGGAAAAACAAATTACATCTAAATCCAAACCAAACCAATAGGTCTTTTAGCCAAAAATCAACAGAAGAAACAAAAGAAAGATCTATCTGAGTTCAAAACTGAAAAACCTTGACTGAACCAGAGAAAAGCTAATACAAAAAAAAGAGGATTACTTTATAATTGGAGTCATCTAGAGAAAGGCTCAAAAACTGAAAAAACTTGATTGAACCAAAGAAAAGCTAATACAAAAAAAAAGAGGATTACTTTATAATTGGAGTCATCTAGAGAAAGGATAGAAAGAAGAGCATACTGATTCGCAAAGCCCATCAGTTTTTTCATCTGTGATTAACATTTATATTATTAACAAAAATAGATCTAAAGATTGAATAAACATGTTGATGTTTATTAAATACTTGGAGGTTATCTCTTGAAAATGCGAGCATATTTATAAAGAAGGAAACAAGATAGCAGATAATTAAACCAATAGTGATATTGATATTTGTATTAGCAAATTTCAAATTTTAGAATGCATTTAGTTTTTGTAATGAAAATAATGTTAAAAATTTTATTATAAAAAGCATAGCAATTTCAAAAAAATTAATATTTTATTATTTTGACGAAAATATTTGAATAGAAGCCATAGATTGCTTTTTTTTTTTCCACTTTCAATTGTCGAGTTGCTATAAATAATATAAATTTTTTATATTTTGTTGACTTATATTATTATTTACTATACAAATGGATGATTTTGAACTAGCATGCATACAAGTTACAATCTACCTTACTTATGACAATATTGATATAAAAATAGTATTATAAAAAAATATGGTGGATTAAATTTACTTTTCAAATTCCTTATGAACAAGAGTAAGATGTTAGATTATAGAATATTCAAAATAAATTATTAAGTTATAGAGCATTAATTTAATATATGCAATAATAAAGCTCCTTTGTAGTGTAAGTGGAGAAGGCAAGCTTGGCCACGTTGAATGGAAGGTCCACGGTTCAAACCTTTGTGATGCTAAGGGGGACACAAAAATATGGCTTTCCTTTAGATAGTGGTATACCCGAATGAGACGACATTGTCATCTACCTAAGAGCGGCTCTCAAGGTTTCTTTCTAACCTAAAATTTGTGTCCATCTTTGTAGCGTAAGTGGAGAAGGCGAGCGTGATTTCATTGAACGAGAGGTGCATGGTTAGAACCTTTACGATGCAAAAGAGGACGCAAAAAATCTCTTGTGGCTTCCCTCTAGATAGTGGTATACTTGGATGGGATGACATTGTCGACCACTTCAGAGTGGCTCTCAAGGTTTATTTCTAACCTAAAAGTTTTTCCCCTAAGGGCTAGGTGGATTGGTAATTGTCTGTCTAGCCAGGCACTTACTCAAAAGAGACCTAGGTTCAAACCTTGGGGGCATACATGTTGCAAAGGTAGTAGTCTGCTTTGAATTCTTTGAGTGCGTGCTAGATCGACGATGACAATATGAGTTTCGAACGATCGATGGTCCTCTTCATGTCGAGTTATAAAATAACGAGGTGGTATAGGCTTGTTGGGGGTAGCCCTTGTGGTTTGAACCCTACTCTTGGCAGTTACTAAAAATAGTGTGGTTGTAACCAACTCCCCTATGTATCAATATATATATATATATATATATATATATATATATATATATATATATATATATATATATACATACAATAATAAATATATTTTTTTTGTTGTATTTTTTGAAAGTAATTAGTTTGTTTGTTATTATAAAATAAGAAAATCTCAATTGGTTAAACAACTCAGTTTTTTAAGGACACCCAAATTCAAATCTTGTTAGGCTATACATATATAGTTGTCAGAAATTTTATTGTAATGTTGGATGTTACCAACTCCCCTATGTATCAAAAATAATGTTATTGTAATGTGAGGGTTGGGATCATTTCAATCCCATATAAACAATAAAAAAATGGTGTTTAAAAAGAATAAAATAGCATTAGCTTAAGTGGTTAAATTCCTCAACTTTAAAGAAGGAGACACAGGTTCAAATATTGACAAGCAATACATGCACAATTGTCAAGTTATTTTGATACTGTTATGTGGCCATGATGTAATACGGGTGGAGCCTATTTCAATACCATATCATCCATTAAAAAAAATATGTGAGCTCAAATAATTAAAAACCTCAATTTTTAATGAGGAGACCTTAGTTTGAATCCCATTAAGTGATACATGCATAATTGCTAAAAATATTATTATAATACTACTATGTGTTCATGATGTAATATGGGTGGTGTTGCTTCGATACTATATATATTTTTGATATGATATAAGAAGGGGTTTTGGAAGGGTCCCCAAACCTTTTACATAAGGGTTTTGGTTGGGTCTCCCATGTTATCTTTTGATGAGTATATGATATAGGAAATGCAACCACAAGATGCAAGATGTGTAAGCTATGATATCTATATGATGATGGCACTATAATATGTAGGAAAATAAGGAGATAAACTTCTGCAATATCTCATAAATATGTTATTAATGAATACTCATAAAAATAGTACAATGTAGTATAATGGAGGATATGAACACTCCAAAAATTGATATAAAAGTAACTACATTGTATCACACTACTAATCTATACTAAGCACTCTCTATATTATCTCCCCTCTCTCACTTTACTTACTATAAGATATTTATAAGGAATATAGGTTCCTTGGCCCTTTCTCTACCTTTGACTCTATCCTATGACTTATGTACATGTGGACTACATGCACATTTACATCATTGCATATTCTAACATTTGTAAATTTATTACATGATGAAGTAACTACATAACTTTACTCTAAGGTAAACCCTTACTCTAGTAATGTACCAAAGGTGGCACATTGATATGTACCCAATAATGTAATATATTATCTAACACCCCTATGTATTACACTATTTGGGTATTGAAGACTTTAGTCTTCAATATGGATCTTGGATCTTCTGATATCCTTATGCTTGATTTAGTTCTTCTTCTTCTTTAGCTTTAGTGTTAGATTCATTCTTTGTGATTTCTTCAATATAATCTTTGTTTGTATCCTGTTGAGTATTTTTATCTTGTTCTCTTCTATCATGTTTTCGCTTCCTCTTTATTCTTCTTCGTTTTTGCATTATTACTAAAGGAATATCTGCTTCATGATGAGTTAGTCTATCATCACAATAAATTTGACTTGGATTTAGAGATTCATTAATAGTATTTACTTTCATTAGTTTCATTCCTCGAAAGAACTCAAAAATAATTAATGACAAATAGAACATTAAGTACTCTTCTTAGGAAAGAACAATCACATTTTGAGTGTTCCACGAAGTCTTGAATAGATTTTCATGAAAATGTCATTGTAAATTTCTCTTCCTTTGCTTCCTTAAAACACAAGGAGAATATTTATTTCAACTTTGTAGATAAGAGTTTGAACCCATCAAAGTTTTCTATCAGATTTTATGAATAGATCCTAAGTTCATGTAATAGCTCATCACTATTTTCATTGAATGCATTCTTGATTATTTCCTCCATCTAAATTTGAATAATAAATGATGTTTGTGTATTTTATTACCTTTGAAGTTGGCTTCCTTATGTCTCCCTAGTTTTGGGTATGTGAACTATTTTGATAAAACCTTTCTATGACTTAGGTTTTGTAGGACCCTTATGTCTTCCTAGTGATTAGAGTATGTTCTAATATTTGGTAATAAAAAACATTTTAAGTTGTTTTTGTAACTGACAATAATCAACTCTTATCTCACCTTATCTCTCCTAATAAACTATGCACTTGTTAATTTGAAGTTCTCTATGGTTGGATTTCTTTTGTCTCTTTTAGTATGAATATGAGACAAGTGTAAGTAAATAATTCCAACTCCTTAAGTAAATAATGAACTTCTTGTATACCCCTTAATATCCAATAGTTTAATATTTCTAAATTTCAATAATTTATGTTTGATGTAGTATACCTTATAACTCCCTAATTTCAGAATATTAGGAATTAATAATATTTAGAATAATAATATTGTTTTTCTAAGTAGAAACTCTTATATCTCCTATGGTGTTTAATTTGCAAATATTTCACTAAAGTGATTTGAAATACTATGGATATGAGCTCCTTTGATTTTCTTTCAAATATATTAAGGTTAATTTTTTCTCCACTATAAATGATAAATGAACTCAACCTTATGATATACCCCTTATTACTCCTTTAATCAAAACAATGTTAATCAACATAGAACCTTACCTTATAATGTTATAATTCCTTGAGCAATGGGTACTATACTTCCTTGATGGCAAATGTATGATAGTAGTATTTTGTTTAATGCTCCTTTGACTCCTTGACTTCGTACCTTGCACCTTGAATATGCTCCCAACCATGTCTTAATTCCTTCCTTACTTAATACTGATTGAAAATTCTACCTTACGCTCTAATTTGAACACCTATAAGTATGCTTCTACGTTCTTAACATAGGTGACAAGTGTCATAAGTGTTTCTCTTCTATGTGAGCATTTTTAATAGGCACTATGTCCTTCTTGATGCATCACCCATGTGGTGTATGCGTTGCTGATGGTTACATTCCTTGATGGGCGTTGGGTTTAGGTGTCTCCAATGATCATTTTCCTTGAATGAAGAGCTATAATTATTATGTTTTGTAACTCCTAAATGATATTATTAATGCTCAACCAATGGATATTACCTTCCTTTGAGCATTGAACATACATTAGGGAATATATGGGTGTCTTAGGTGAATGTTCCAAGTGGCACTCTATTATTTTGCATAGAAGAATCTCCAACATCTCTTTCCCTTTGTATATCTTCCACCAGCGAATGCCCTTTGTATTTTTGTCTAAAAAATGCTTTCTTTCCAAGCGCTCGATGATGCTTGTGAGGATGACTCTAACTAAGGAAGTTCTCAAGCACTATAATGGAGATTCTATAGTGGCTATTGATATGCATCTTGGTTGGTGATACATCCGAGTTGGACCCTTGGTAATACACCTTGCTTTCACCTTTCACTTTGTTGTAATATGTTGTCCTTGGTGTAATAGATTTTCCACCTTACAATTGTTGAGCAAGGTGTTGCAAGAAGGTTGTCATTGTTGTCAACACAGGCAGTTAGATCCAAGGATGCAGTGGGTAGACAGATCAGAAGTCATTCAGATGCAGAAGATAGAAAAAATTCGAAGAAAAAGACAAGTTAGAAAACTGTCGCGATATCGCGACAAATCGGAGGAGAGAGATAGCGCAGCCAGAAATGTCACGATTTCGCGACGAAAGGGAGGAGAGAGAAAGCGTAGCCAGAAATGTCGTGATTTCGCGACGAAAGTGAGGAGAGAGAAAGTGCAGCCAGAAATGTCACGATTTCGCGACGAAAGTGAGGAGAGAGAAAGCGCAGCCAGAAATGTCACGATTTCGCGACGAAAGTGAGGAGAGAGAAAGTGCAGCAAAAAATGTCATGATTTCGCGATGAAAGTGAGGAGAGAGAAGGCACAGTTGAAAATGTCATGATTTCACGACAAGTAGGAAGAGAGAGAAGGTGAAAGGCAAACTGTCACGATTTCGCAACATGTCGGAGGCCAAGAAGCTAAGTCGAAGTAACTGTAGCGATTTCGCTACATGTTGAATTTTCGCTGGCCGAAGTAGGAAGAAAGTGTTAAGTGAAAAAGTTGTAGCGATTTCGCTACAAGTTGCAAAGGCACAACACAAAGGTGTAGCGATTTCGCTACGAGTTGCAAATGAACAGAACAAAGGTGTAGCGATTTCGCTACGGGTAAAAGTTGCACAAAGCAAAGGTGTAGCAATTTCGCTACGGGTAAAAGTTGCACAGAACTAAGGTGTAGCGATTTCGCTATGGGAAAAAGTTGCACAACACGAAGGTGTAGCAATTTCGCTACCAGACAAAAGTGCAGAACTTAAAGATGTAGCGATTATGTTCAAGTCAAAATTTCATGGGAAAAAGCAAGTTGGAAGCACAAGGCACAAAGTTGTAGCGATTTCGCTACTGCATGAAGCTCAAAATGTACGAAAGCCGAAAGCGTCGCGATTTTGCGACAAAGATGAGGATGACGTCAGCGAAAGCTAAAAGTGTCGTGATTTCGTGACAGGTTGCAAGAAAAGCCGCTAGAAGCCGAAAGTGTCACGATTTCGCGACAAGAATGAGGACGACGTCAACAAAAGCTGAAAGTGTCACGATTTCATGACAGGATGCAAGAAAAGCTGCTGGAAGCCAAAAGCGTCGCGATTTCACGACAAGAATGAGGATGACGTCAGCAAATGATCAAAGTGTCGCGATTTCGCGACAAGAATGGAAGTGAAGCGTTCAAAGGCCAAAAGGGTCGCGATTTTGCGACGACAAGGTCAAGAAGGCGTACGACCAAAAAAAGTGTCGTGATATCGCGACGTGTTGCTATTTCACGATAATAAGCTACAGGAAGGTGACGAAGGTGGCAGAAGAGTTTGAGGTTGACAAAGTTAAATCAGGGCCGACGGATTTTAGGGTTTGAAGCCGACATCTTTTAGGGTTTCACAGTCGATGTTCTTAGAGGTTGAAGCCGACATCATTTAGGGTTTTATAGCAGATCTGAAGTCGACATATTTTAGGGTTTCACAGTGGATGCTCTTAGAGGTTGAAGCCGTCATCTTCTAGGGTTTACGACTAACATTTTCTAGGGTTCACAGCCGACGTTTCCTAGGGTTTGTATTTGAGATTTTGTCTATAAAAGGATGGTTACTTCAATTGAAAAAATGAGGAAGATAGTGTGTGAGAGCGAGCAGAGTGTGTTGCATTGAGATAATGTGCGAATGCGAATAGAGTGATTGCGCAAGTTCGACCGTGTAGAGTGCAAAGTTGTAGTTCGAATCTGCATATCGTGATTGCATGGATGAAAAGTGCAATGTGTAGAGATGGAGTTCTAAGTTCAAAATATTAGCGCACGAATAAGCAGAAGTGTCGAACAGCCGATTGCAATAGAGAGTGCAAAGAAGAATATAGAAGCGGTCGGATAGTGCGAATCATGTCGTGCGTAACGACAAAATGTAGAAAAATAGCAGATCGTGAGAAATGAGGTGAAAGTTTTATTCCGTAATCTTTATTATTGTTTTCCAAGTTGTAGCTTGGCACAAGGTGTTGGTGCCTCTTTCCAGTAGGTGCTTGGTAAAATAGGAGTTGGTGCTCCATTTTGTTGAAGCGAGATAAAGTTAAGGGGTTGGTGCTCCTTCCGAGTTGGTGCTGGTAAAGGATTATGTAAAGTTGTAGCTTTGCATTGACTGGATTTGGATGGTAGTCCAAGCAGTCATTTTTGAGGAGTAGCCCCATTGGTGAACCTCGTTAAATTACCGTGTTATGTGTGATGCTTTCTTGATGCATTTAGTATCTCTCTTATCTGCTTTAAACTGCTGCTGGATTTAAAACTAATTATTTTAAAAGTTTTTAAAGAACACACTAATTCACCCCCCCTCTTAGTGTCATTGTGATTACAATAATTGGTATCAGAGCCAAGTACCTGAACAGGCTTAAACAACTAAGGTGATCTTGGAAGTTACGCAATGGCAAGTGGTGAAGGTTTCTCCTCGAACAAAGCACCATTGTTTGATGGGACTAACTATGCATTCTAAAAAATTAGAATGCAGACATATCTTAGTGCTTTGGGTTTTGATATCTGGGGTGCAGTTGTTAATGGTTACAAAGCTCCTGCCATCGCTCCAACAGACACGACTGGTAAAAAGGCATTTGAATATGATTCAAAAGCAAAAAATGCCATCATGTGTGGACTAGTGGATAGTGAGCTAGTCAAGGTCATAAATTATGAATCAGCAAAAGATATATGGGATAAACTAGAGAACATCCATGAAGGAGATGATAGGATTAAGGAGGCCAAGATTCAAGCACATCGAGCTCAATACGAATCTTTAAAGATGGACAATGATGAGAACATAGAGACCTTCATGCAAAGAGTCAATGGGATCACCAATTCAATCAGAGGTCTCGGCGAAGAATTAACCGATGCTGCTATCGTGAAAAAGGTATTAAGATCGCTCCCTCCTAGATTTGATTCTAAAGTCTCTACCATAGAAGAAGCCAAAGATCTAAATAGTTTTAGTATGGATGAGATGCATGGTTATTTTACTGCGTTTGAAATGAGAATAGGAAAGTCTAATCCCACAGATCGAGAAGCAGCTTTCAAAGCCCTAAAAGGCAAAAGCACAAAACAAGAGTCTGAAGAAGAGGATGCTTCAGATGAAATGGAAGCAAATTTTGTCGAGAAAGCTGAGAAAAGGAAAAGGAAAATACAAAGGAAAGCTACCTTTTAAATGTTTCAATTATGGAGGCATTGGACACTTTGCTATCAAATGTCCTCTCAATGACAAAAACAAAGGTGAAGAAACTCAGCATCAAGAAAGAAGTGAATGGAGGAAGAAAACAAACTTCAGAAAAGGCAATTTCAAAAAGAAAAGCTTTATCTCGTGAAATGCAGAATCTTCAGAGGACAGTTCCAGTGAAGACTCTGAAGAAGGAACAGGTGAGGCTCTCTTTATGGCGTTTGAAGTAGAAGAATCAGAAGAGGTAGAAAACACAGAAAAGAGAGAAGAAATGAACTCTGAATTATCTATTGAAATAGATGAGGCTGAAGTTGATTTAGAAGGTGAGCTGGTGTCTGCTCTTATGGAATGGAAATCTGAGAAAAGAAAGAATAAAAAACTGTTAAGAAAACTTGAGGATGCAACTGACATTATAGCCAGTCTAAAAACACAGATAGAAGAGTACAAGAAAATATCAGAAGATCTTGAAGTACAGGTAACCATGAAGATAGATTACTGTTGCAAATTGGAAGAAGAAAATTTTAGTCTCCGAATACAGATACAAGAGCTGGATTGAAAAATCAGTTGTCATTTAAAATGTGAAGAAAGTTCGATGAAGCTGGACAAAATTCTAAGTGATCAAATATCCACAAGTATCAAATTTGGTCTGGGGTTTACTGAAGGAGAATCATCAAGTGGACCAAAGGCAAGCAATGTTGAAAGTGAAAAGAGTAAAGACAAGAAATAGGCTGTGGAAAGAAAAACAAATCAAGCAAAAGAAAGCTGTAATGCCAATCCTGAAATAGCAGCTGACAATGATGGCTTTACCAAGGTCACACATCAGAAGAAAAGAAGACCTAAGGCTCCTGCAACAACTTGGCCAAGACCATATTTCAGGTTCAATCATTATTTCTATGGTTTCTGTTTTAAATGTAATGGTTATGGGCATAAAATTGTTGACTGCAAGTACAATATAGGTCCAAGAAGTTTCACTAGTAGAAATGCCTTTGCTCCTCTAATGAGTTATGCAGTAGAATGCTTTAAGTGTCACAACTTTGGGCATATTGCCAAAAGCTGTCGTAATATTTCTGTTTCATATCAATCTCGAGAAAAGAAGAACTCAACCATATAGGGCAAAACAAAATAGAATTTCTTCTGAAGGATATGTGCATGATTTTGAAAAGGGGAAATCCCAGCTAGAACCCAACACCACAGTTAAAACAGAATGGAAACAAAAAGAACAGCTCAGGAAAGAACAAGATTCTTTAATAGTGCAGACAGCTTTTAGAGCTCAAAATAAATATGTGCCGTGGATTCTTGACAGTGGTTGCTCAAGTCATATGACAGGTGATAAACAGAAATTTGAAAATCTACGAAATATGAGGGTGGTTCTGTGAAGTTCGGCAATAATGATGGAGCCAAAATAATAGGTAAAGGATTTGTCAAAATTAGTGAAAGGAAAATCAAGTCGGAAGAAGTTTTATATGTGGATGGTTTGAAACATAACTCTCGTTAAGTGTGAGTCAAATCTGTGATAAAGGACATGAAGTGGTTTTCAAGAAGCAGGGTTGTGAAGTCAGAAAAATAAACAGTGGGAAATTGATAGCAACCGGTTCAAGGACGTCTGGCAACCTATACACACTCTTAGAATTTTCAGAAGGTATGTGCTTCATCGGACAAGAAGAAGAGAACTGGTTGTGGCATAAGAGGCTTGGACACATAAGTTTTGATAATTTGGTGAAAATCAGCTCTAAACAAGCAGTGAGAGATATTCCAACCATTAATAAACCTTCAAACAGTGTTTGTGCTTCATGTCAAAAGGGAAAGCAAACCAGAGTTTCATTTAAAACAAAAGAATACCACACTAGCAGGCCTTTGGAACTCATTCATACAGACTTATGTGGACCCATGAGGACTCAAAGCATAAACGGTGACAAATACTTTATGCTGTGTATCGATGATTATTCCAGAATGACATATATATTCTTTCTAAAAGATAAAACATAAGCTTTTAAAATGTTCAGAACCTTCAAACAACTAGTTGAGAATGAAACATGAAAAAGGATTAAATGCTTGCGATCAGACAGAGGAGGAGAATTCATTTCGAACGAATTTATAGAATACTGTGGAAAATACGGTATCAGGAGACAATATTCAGCAGCCAGAACTCCTCAGCAGAATGGTGTAGTAGAGAGGAAGAACATAACTATACAGGAAATGGCATGCACCATGTCGGCGAGAAAACAAAATAGCGAGATAGATTCTGGAAAGAAGCAGTTCACACAACAGTATACATTCAAAATAGGTATATGTTAAGAACTCATGAATGCAAAACATCGTATGAGTTGTGGTTTGGTAGAAAAGCAACAGCTAAACATCTCAAAGTATTTGGCTGTAAGTGCTACATCAAAAAAAATGATGACAACATTGGAAAGTTTGAAGATAAAGTAGATGAAGGTGTTTTTGTTGGTTATTCTCCAAATAGCAAAGCTTACAAATGCTACAACAAGAGACTCAAGAAAATTATGGACAGTGCAGATGTTAAATTCGATGAAGGGAGGAAACAAATAGCCAACTTTCAAGAAAACTACCCAATCTACGAAGAAGTCATTGAAGGAGATGAAGTGCATGGAACAGAAAACACGTCTACGGCTGATGCAAATAACTTATCAGATGACTCAGAGGTGCAAGAAAACAAAAAATTCAAAATGGGCAGCTGGCAGAAAAATCATCCTAGAGACCAAATAATTGGAGATCCCATAGCTGGCATTCAAACAAGAAAGAAAGTAATAAGTAATTACTCTCTTTTATCTAGCATTGAGCCCAAAAACATAGATGAAGCAAGCAAAGATGATAGCTGGATGAAGGCAATAAATGAAGAGTTAGATCAGATTGAAAAGAACAAAACCTGGGAACTAGTACCTAGACCTGCAAATAAGAATGTAATAGGCACCAAATGGATATTTCGAAATAAATTAAATGAAGACGGTTAGGTCATTAGAAATAAAGCAAGTCTGGTTTGCAAAGGCTATGCACGAGTCGAAGGCATTGATTTTGAAGAGACTTTCGCACCAGTGGCCAGACTAGAAGCTATTAGAATGTTTTTGGCACTAGCAGTTCACAAGAACTTCGTAGTTTATCAGATGGATGTAAAATCTACGTTTTTAAATGGGAAACTTGAAGAAGAGGTCTATATTGAACAACCAGATGGCTTTCAAATCAGTGAATATCCTAACCTTGTCTGCAAATTAAAGAAAGCACTATATGGATTCAAACAAGCACCACGGGCATGGTATGCTAGGCTAGATAATTATCTCTCTCAACAGGGATTCAAGAAAGGTTTAGTGGACATTAATCTATATGTGAAAACAGAAGGTGGGCATCTCATTGTTCTTGTTGTCTATGTGGATGATATCATATTTGGCAACAACAAAGATGAATCGTGTAAAGACTTAGCAAACAAGATGCAGAATGAATTTGAAATGTCAATGATTGGTGAACTGTCTTACTTTCTGGGGCTACAAGTTAATCATAATGAGAAAGGTATATTCATTTCCCAAATCAAATATGTGAAAGAAATGCTAAAGAGGTTCACTATGGAGGACTGTAAGCCAGTCAACACTCCCATGACAACAGGCTACAAGTTGAGTAAAGAAGAAAAATCTCCACCCGTAGATCAAACCATGTATAGATCAATGATAGGAAGCTTACTATATTTAACTGCAACCAGACCTGATATTCTGCAGGCAGTTTGCATGGTAGCCATATTTCAGGCCAGTCCCAAAGAGACTCATGTAACAACAGTCAAAAGGATTTTTCGGTATCTCAAAGGCACCATGGAGTATGGGTTGTGGTATCAAAAAGGCAAAGATTTCACACTTATATCATATTTAGATGTAGATTGGGCTGGATGTGTTGATGACAGAAAGAGTACCAGTGGAGGAGCATTCTATTTGGGGGACAGATTGGTTGCATGACACAGTAAGAAGCAAGAGTCAGTTTCTTTATCTACAGCTGAGGCAGAATATATTGCAGCAGCAACATGTTGCACACAAGTCTTGTGGATGAAACAAACCTTGAAAGATCTAGATATTAATTTTAGTGAACCAATATCAGTAAAGTGTGACAACACCAGTGCAATCAAAATTTCTAAGAATCCAGTAATGCACTCACGGACAAAGCACATTGCTATAAGGTATCATTTCTTGAAAGAAAAAGTTGCAGAAGGAGAAGTTAAATTGGACTATGTCCCAACTACAGAACAGGTGTTAAAGTGTGACTACTCCTAATTTGCAACGATTATGTTCAAGTCAAAATTTCACAGGAAAAAGCAAGTTGGAAGCACAAGGCACAAAGTTGTAGCGATTTTGCTACTGCATGAAGCTCAAAATATACGGAAGTCGAAAGCATCGCGATTTCGTGACAAAGATGAGGATGACATCAGCGAAAGCTGAAAGTGTCGCGATTTTGCGACAGGTTGCAAGAAAAGTCGTTAGAAGCTGGAAGCGTCACGATTTCGTGACAAGAATGAGGATGACGTCAGCAAAAGCTGAAAGTGTCTCGATTTCGTGACAGGATGCAAGAAAAGCTACTGGAAGCCAAAAGCGTCGTGATTTCGCGATAAGAATGAGGATGATGTCAGCAACTGATCAAAGTGTCACGATTTCGTGACAAGAATGGAAGTGAAGCGTTCAAAGGCCAAAAGGGTCACGATTTCGTGACGACAAGGTCAAGAAGGCGTACGACCACAAAAAGTGTCACGATATCACGACGTGTTGCTATTTCACGGTAATAAGCTACAGGAAGGTGACGAAGGTGGCAGAAGAGTTTGAGGCCGACAAAGTTAAATCAGGGCCGACAAATTTTAGGGTTTGAAGTCGACATCTTTTAGGGTTTCACAGCCGATGTTCTTAGAGGTTGAAGCCGACATCATTTAGGGTTTTATAGCGGATCTGAAGCCGACATCTTTTAGGGTTTCATAGTGGATGCTCTTAGAGGTTGAAGCCGTCATCTTCTAGGGTTTACGACCGACATTTTCTAGGGTTCACAGCCGACGTTTCCTAGGGTTTGTCTCTAAGATTTCGTCTATAAAAGGATGGTTACTTCGGTTGAAAAAATTAGGAAGACAGAGTGCGAGAGCGAGCAGAGTGCATTGCATTGAGATAATGTGCGAATGCGAATAGAGTGATTGCGCAAGTTCGGTCGTGTAGAGTGCAAAGTTGTAGTTTGAATCTGCATATCGTGATTGCATAGATGAAAAGCGCAATGTGTAGAGATGGAGTTCTAAGTTCAAAATATTAGCGCACGAATAAGCAGAAGTGTCAAACAACCGATTGTAGCAGAGAGTGCAAAGAAGAATACAAAAGCGGTCAGATAGTACGAATCATGTCGCGCAGAAGCAGCAGAATGCAGAAAAACAACAGACTGTGAGAAATGAGGTGAAAGTTTTATTCTGTAATCTTTATTATTGTTTTCCAAGTTGTAGCTTGGCACAAGGGGTTGGTGCCTCTTTCCAGTAGGTGCTGGTAAAATATGAGTTGGTGCTCCATTTTGTTGAAGCGAGATAAAGTTAAGGGGTTGGTGCTCCTTCCAGCTTGGTGCTGGTAAAGGATTATGTAAAGTTGTAGCTTTGCATTGACTGGATTTGGATGGTAGTCCAAGCAGTCGTTTTTGAGGAGTAGCCACATTGGTGAACCTCGTTAAATTGCCGTGTTATGTGTGATGCTTTCTTGATGCATCTAGTATCTCTCTTATCTGCTTTAAATTGCTGCTGGATTTAAAACTAATTATTTTAGAAGTTTTTAAAGAACACACTGATTCACCCCCCCTCTCAGTGTCATTGTGATTACAACAACATAGCCCTTGTTCGCTGCAGGTTATCATCACCTTATGTGTTGGACAATGGTATCTTCTAACACCTTAATAGGTTGTCTTCCAAATCTTATGAGTGGCTCTCCACTCAAGCACCAATCAACAAATATCAAGTTATTCAAATGGCTCATTCCTTAAGCACTTTTTCTAGTGCTTATCCTTTGTAATAATGGTTGTTGAGCCTCTTTAGGATGGCTCATTTTTAAAACACCTTGGTAGTGTTGATGCTGGATGTTGAGATCTTTTGGAATGGCTCTTCTCTAAGCACTTTTAAGTGTGCTTTCTCTCTACTAATAATAGATGTTGAGCCCCTTTGTAATGGCTCCTTTTTAAGCACTTTTGCTAGTGCTAATGGTGACCACTTGTAGATAGAATGACATGCTACATAGAGTGTCTTTAAGACACTTATATTTTGTCTTTCTTTGATGTAACATAAAAAAATTCTAGTGCTCGAATAACAACCTGTAATACCTCCTTATTTGCACCTAAAATCTGAGACTCTCCTTATATCATTTTGTAGCTCTCTTCACTGGTTTTGATGGTGGATTTCTTCTCCACACCTTGGAGGAATACAACCCTACAATGTGGCTTATCTAGGCCATAATAAGTTGCTAGTTTTGTGCATCGAATAGTGTCTCTAGACACTTTGATAGTATGCAGATTTTATGTCCTTGATCTTAACTTTAACTTCAAAATCAATGCATAGAATAGAATAATATTTTTAGAGTAACTAGTTTAATGAATAACTAGAGTAGTGCAATGTATCAACAATATTTCTAACACAATGCACTTGAGGATAAATCTAATACCACCTTATTGTTCTTGTAAATAAACTCTCAAAGTAGTTTGAAATATGCACTAATTTTACTGCAACTTAAAATATTTAGTGCACCTTATAACTCTTTAAGAACAACTTCTATAGTGCAATATTAATCTCACCTTATTACTCCTTCAAATGAACCTTAAATCATGCACTAGGAATTGCTCCTAAATGTACTATAGTTTTTGTAACTTAATGTAGTCTTATTTGCTCTAACTAGATAATAGGAAGATATTTTTCCTTTCTTTGAAATATATCTAACTCCTATTTTAATGTGCAGGTATAAACCTTAAAAGAAACTATCTTCTACACTCCCTTTGAAGACTATAATATGCAACCTTCTCTTTGTAACTTATTAAAACTCTAATATGGTGCTTAATGGAACTTGATAATGAATTAATTTAAAGTTCAACTAATAAACCTATTTGCACCCAAGTTGCTTACTTTAACGAATTCTATAGATGAAGGATTGCAGGGTGATTAGATTCACCTTATTGTTACCTTTTACTAGATGGAGCTTACAACTAATCTTTGTTTTCCTAAATAGCTTCTCGACTCACAAATTCACAGCTTAGAAACTCCTTTATCTTGTTGCTTGATATTGTAATATGGTTGTTTCGATTCTCCTTCAAGATGCTCTTTGTAAATCTAAATTTCTACAACTAGTAATGTTATCCTAATTAGTGCCCTTTCACAGTCAATTTCTATACCGAAATGCTATCCTTGAAACTCAAAAATTTGGTAGGGAACTTCTCCCAAATCACAACTGAGTTTTCTGTTAGTCTCACAATGACACTAAGAGGGGGGGTGAATCGGTGTAGCTCTTTAAAACTTAAATCTTAAACTCTTAAAGCCAAAAAAATGAGAACTTAAAACCAAATAAAGCAAATATAACAAGAGATCATCACACAACACAAGATGTACCAAGGTTCACCAATTTGGCTACTCCTCAAAAATTGACTGTTTGGACTCCCATCCAAATCTAGCCTTTGCAAAGCAACAACTTTACAATCAATTTACCAGCACCCACTGGAAGGAGCACCAACCCATGATTTATCTGCACCAACAAAAAGGAGCACCAAACCCTGATTTATCTGCACCAACAAAAAGGAGCACCAACCCCTGATTTATCTGCACCAACAGAAAGAGCACCAACCCCTAATTTATCAACACCAATTGGAAGGAGCACCAACCCTTGATTTATCTGCACCAACAGAAAGGAGCACCAACCCATAATTTATTTGCACCAATAGAAAGGAGCACCAACCCCTAATTTATCTGCACCAATAGAAAGGAGCACCAACCCCTAATTTACCAGTGCCAACTGGAAGGAGCACCAACCCTTGATTTATCTGCACCAATAAAAAGGATCACCAACCCCTGATTTACCAAAGACCAACTGGAAGGAGCACCAACCCATGATGCCAAGCACCAACTTGGACTTCAATTTTGAAACTAGAAGATTGACATATAAATGCCTTCACTTTTACAATACCCTGACTGGTCTATTGCTTACTCAACATCGCCCACTATTCACACAACACACACCCTTATCGCTCGCTTCTCACGCACCTCTCACTCTCCTCTCGCTATCTTCACAAGATTAAATCCTCAATGCTTTTATTCCCCTGCCCTTGATAAATTCTCCAAGCAACACTCCTTTTATAACAATCCTTTTTCTTTGTAACTCCAGTTGTAACTCCTTTCATTTCTCATACGCCACTTGTCAATTGTAACGCCTTCTTTATGTAACTCCTTTTGTATATATAGAGTAGGCATTTCGTCAAACACGTTACATGCAATGAATTGACACCATATTATCCTACCATGACTGTTCGTCTTCTCGGGCATGACTGTTCATTTTCTCCTTTGTGCATGCATGCGTTTTGGTTTTCGAAAAAGCTTTTCGATTCTATTTTGATGACTGTTTGTTTTCTCCACATGGGCATGCGTCTGCTTCTTTCCATGACTGTTCATTTTCTCCTTCATGACTATTCATTTTCTCGGTTATGACTGTTCATTTTTGAGTCACAAAAATGCGACATGTCGCGATATCGTGACACTTTTGTTTCTCTGCCTGCCTGCCCTTTTTGAGTCACAAAAATGCGACATGTCACAATATCACAATACTTTTTCTTTCTCTGCCTGCCTGTCTTTTTTGAGTCACGAAAATACGACATGTCGTGATATCGCGACACTTTTTCTTTCTCTCTCTTTCTCTTTGCATCGGACCATGAAAATGCTACATGTCGCGATATCACGACACTTTTTCTCCTTGCTCTTTTTCTTTGCATCGGACCGCAAAAATACAACATGTCGCGATATCGCGACACTTTTTCCTCCTTGCATTTTCTCTTTGCTTTGGCCGCGAAAATGCAACATGTCGCGATATCGTGACACTTTTTCCTCCTTGCATTTTCTCTTTGCTTTGGCCGTGAAAATGCAACATGTCGCGATATCGTGACACTTTTTCCTCCTTGCATTTTCTCTTTGCTTTGGCCACGAAAATGCAACATGTCGTGATATCGCAACACTTTTTTCTCCTTGTTTTTTTGCTTCTCTTTTGACCGCAAAAATGCAACATGTCGTGATATCACGACACTTTTTCCTCCTTACTTTTTCGCTTCTCTTTTGGCCATGAAAATGCAACATGTTGCGATATCGCGACACTTTTTTCTCAATGCGATGTTTTGCTTTTTCTTTGATCTTTAACATATGGGCCACTTCGGTCTTCTTAGACAACCTGTAACAACTTCACCCAAACATCAAAAACATCCTCATAAGCATTTAACAACACTGTACGTACTTTGAATAACCTTTGAACTCCTGTCCACTGCATTAACCGATCTATCTGACTGTGTTGACAACAATGACAATACTGTCGCTGCACCTTGCTCAACAATCTCCCCCTTTGGAATTGTTGGCAACACACGTGCAATTTCTTGTAAATCTTCTCCCCCTTTGACAACAATACCAAAAGGGTTGCTGTAAACTCCCCCTGAGTCCATGCACAACATTCTCAAGAAAAAAATATTACACTTAGCAAAAATCACAAACATGAGCAAAAAGATAAATAAATACACAAATGCTCCCCCTGAGAATGTGATATGATAGCTAGTCAATTCTTGGGAAATGTGACCACTCCCAATTTATTGCGAAGGTACTCAAAGACTTTCTTGGGCAACTGTTTTGTGAAGATATCTGCTACTTGCTCTGTTGGAATAAAATCCAACTTAACCTCACCTTCTGCAACTTTCTCTTGTGTACAACACGTTGTCGCTGCAATATATTCTACCTCTACTGTGGATAAGGAGACTGACTCTGGTTTCTTACTGTGCCATGCGACCAACCTGTCTCCAAGATAGAATGCACCTCCACTGGTACTCTTTCTATCATAAAGTCTTCTTGGATAAGCACTCTAATATTTGCTCATCATATTATAATTCCCGTTGTACCTTGCTTTTACTTATTTAGTATAGTTTGATCAACACGCAACTCTTAACTGTGCAAAAGTTACTCCCAAATCAAAAGTGATCGACTCTCCAGGCAGCCTGCACGTAATTTCTTCAGCATTTTGACTGCCCCCTCCTCCGTGACTGATGGCTTTGTCTCACATCCGTTGTGCAGCTCAATGTCTCTGGTTTCTAACGACTGTCATGAATGTTTTCATCGTCTACGCAGGTATTGATAGTGGACCGTTACATCTAGCATTGGAACCTCAATCTGCACGCAGTGATCAACACTCGATATTTTGCTTCTTGCTAGGGCATATGTCAGGGCTACTCAATGTCTTAGGCAAATGTTCTTCATGCGATTTCAGGGAGCATTTCTCCTCACCGCGATCAAGGGATTCCTCGAGAAATATCTCACATTTCTCAAATAATGCAAGACTTTCTTAGGTGCATCGACATCTTGTCCTCCTTGGCACTTCACCACCTGAGCGCTATTCTCTCAACATCTCTGATTTTGCTTATTACCTCCACAAACAACTACATGAACTAAAACACACTGACAACTATACGACAACTCCCCCTGACTACTTGCCTTTCATCCTCAGATAACCAAACAACATAGGATCATTCAAATAAAACTTTAAGATTGCTCCCCCTGAGGATGTGCTACCTGGAGCTGCTTAGTGCAATAGAGGAGTAGTCTCCTTCAGTTCAAGGAGACATGATTTCCTTTCCTCTTTCTTTCTCCACTCTGGTTTGATTACAATTTTGGGCTCTTGTTTTGACTTTTCTTTTTCAGTAGCTTGTGCATATTTTTCGAGAAATTTTCTATTTTTTCTCATTCCATTTGGTTGAAATTTTCTTCCCTGAAATTTATTTGATGCAAATGTACTTTGACAATTTCTTGCAATGTGCCCAAAATTATGACAGTTATAACATTCTACTGCATAATCCATCAAAGGTAAAAAAACATTTCTACTAGGTGGTTGTCTCTTATGCATCCTTGATGGATGATTATTTTCCTTTCTTTGATGCACATGATTTCTTCCCTGTCTATGTTGCATTATTTGCGTCTGATGAAATCTATTGTCTTGCCTTAGATTAGATACAAAAGTTCTCGAACAAAACCTTTCTATGTGCCCATGACCATTACATTTAAAACATTGCACATGGTGTTCAAACGAAATAACAGATGTATTTCTACCAGCATAACTCTGATCTATTATTCAATCCATAATAAATTGCCTTGTGACCATAATGGTTGCATCTAAAACAATAGCCATTAAAATCATTATTATGAATAAATTGAGAGTGATAGAACCTCTTTTGTTGTGGTTGCTTTGCTGTAGATCTCCTTTGAGATTTTCTTCCTTTTGAAGATTCAGCTTCAATCTTTTCTTGCTTTGATCCTTCAGCAGTAGACTTCTTCTTCTCTACAGATTTAGAAGATGAAGGTTGTTCAGATTCACATCTAAGACCAAGCTTACACATGGGGCTTCTTTGTTTCCTTATCATTTTATCTAGCAACTCTGTGCTCTTCTCAAATTTGAGATTTGTATTGGCATCTTCTAGTTGTTTCCTCAATAAAACAATCTCCTCTTTTTGTTTACAGTAAACAATCTCTTTCTCATTGATCTATGACCTGAGAGTTTCTTCAATCCTTTTGGACTCTTCTACTTGCAACTTTAGATCATTAATAACTTTGTTAGATTCCTCTTCACGTTTGCTACACACATCGCCTTTATCATCCAGGTGTGACTTCAAGGCTTCTTTTATTTTCTTGGCTTTATGAATTTGTAAGAAGAGATCTTCAATATTATCCCCATATTCTTCCAACTTCTTGGATAGTCTTTTGTTCTTTTTCCTTTCTATACCCAACTCTTCAAGTGTAGCGATCAACTCACCTTCTAGATATACTTCACCCTCAAGGTTTTCATCACATACTTTAGAATTCACTCCTTCTATATTTTCTAGTTCAATTTTCTCTTCCACAGGAACTGAAACTGACTGAGATACCTTATTTGAGGAAGATCTATTCTTCTTACCCATTGCATACTAATCCAAGATCAACCCTAGCTGATTTAGCTTGACAAGGGAAACTGGCTCTGATACCAATTGTTAGTCTCACAATGACACTGAGAGGGGTGGGGTGAATCAGTGTAGCTCTTTAAAACTTAAATCTTAAACTCTTAAAGCCAAAACAATGAGAACTTAAAACCAAATAAAGCAAATATAACAAGAGAGCATCACACAACACAAGATGTACCAAGGTTCACCGATTTGGCTACTCCTCAAAAATTGACTATTTAGACTCCCATCCAAATCAAACCTTTGCAAAGCAATAACTTTACAATCAATTTACCAGCACCCACTAGAAGGAGCACCAACCCCTGATTTATCTGCACCAATAGACAGGAGCACCAACCCCTGATTTATCCGCACCAACGAAAGGAGCACCAACCCCCGATTTATCCGCACCAACAAAAAGGAGCACCAACCCCTGATTTACCAGCACCAACTGGAAGGAGCACCAACCCATGATTTATCTGCACCAACAGAAAGGAGCACCAACCCCTGATTTATCTGTACCAATAGAAAGGAGCACCAACCCTTGATTTATCTGCATCAACAGAAAGGAGCACCAACCCCTGATTTACCCGCACCAACTGGAAGGAGAACCAACCCCTGATTTATATGCACCAACAAAAAGGAGCACCAACCCCTGATTTACTAGCACCAACTGGAAGAAGCACCAACCCCTGATGCCAAGCACCAACTTGGACTTCAATTCTAAAACTAGAAGATTGACATATAAATGCCTTCACTTTTACAAGACCCTGTCTGTTCTATTGCTTACTCAACATCGCCCACTATTCACACAACACACACCCTTCTCGCTCACCTCTCGCGCACCTCTCGCTCTCCTCTTGCTCTCATTGCAAGATTAAATCCACGACGCTTTTATTCCCCTGCCCTTGATAAATTCTCTAAGCAACACTCCTTTTATAACAATCCTTTTTATTTGTAACTCCAGTTGTAACTCCTTCTTTCATTTCTCATACGCCACTTGTCAATTGTAATACCTTCTTTATGTAACTCCTTTTGTATATATAGAGTAGGCATTTCATCAAACACGTTACATGCAATGAATTGACACCATATTCTCCTACCATGACTGTTCGTCTTCTCGGGCATGACTGTTCATTTTCTCCTTTGTGCATGCATGCATTTTGGTTTTCAAAAAAGCTTTTCGATTCTATTTTGACAACTGTTCATTTTATCCACATGGGCATGCATCTGCTTCTTTCCATGACTGTTCGTTTTCTCCTTCATGACTATTCATTTTCTCGGTCATGACTATTCCTTTTTGAGTCGTGAAAATGCGACATGTCACGATATCACGACACTTTTGTTTCTCTACCTGCCTACCTTTTTTGAGTCATGAAAATGTGACATGTCACGATATCGCGATACTTTTTCTTTCTCTGCCTGCTTGCCCTTTTTGAGTCACGAAAATGCGACATGTCGCAATATCATGACACTTTTTCTTTCTCTCTCTTTCTCTTTGCATCAGATCGTGAAAATGTGACATGTCGCGATTTCACGACACTTTTTATCCTTGCTCTTTTTCTTTGCATCGGACCGTAAAAATACATGTCGCAATATCGTGACACTTTTTCCTCCTTGCATTTTCTCTTTGCTTTGGCCGCAAAAATGCAACATGTCGTGATATTGCACCACTTTTTCCTCGCATTTTCTCTTTGCTTTAGCCGTGAAAATGCAACATGTCGCGATATCGCGACACTTTTTCCTCCTTGCATTTTCTCTTTGCTTTGGCCGCAAAAATGCAACATGTCGCGATATCACGACACTTTTTCCTCCTTGCATTTTCTCTTTGCTTTGGCCGCGAAAATGCAACATGTCGTGATATTGCGACACTTTTTCCTCCTTGATTTTTCGCTTCTCTTTTGACCGCAAAAATGCAACATGTCGCGATGTCGCGACACTTTTTCCTCCTTGCTTTTTCGCTTCTCTTTTGGTCGCAAAAATGCAACATCTCGCGATATCACGACACTTTTTTCTCGATGCGGTGTTTTACTTTTTCTTTGATCTTTAGCATATGGGCCACTTCGGTCTTCTTGGAAAACCTGTAACAACTTCACCTAAACATCAAAAACATCCTCATAAGCATTTAAAAACACTATACATACTTTGAATAACCTCTGAACTCCTGTCCACTACATTAACCGATCTATCTGACTGTGTTGACAACAATGACAATACTATCGCTGCACCTTGCTCAACATTTTCCTTCAAGAACCCTTCAGTATTTTGTTGTAGAAACAACAAACCCCTATCTCTAAATGAACCTTCTATTCTTCAAAGGTAATCTTCAAACCTTTCAAGTTTGGTAGTAATGTTTGGCTCCTTTCTCCTTCAACCTCCTTGTCAAATTCTAAAATCTAGGCCCTCTTCTCAAGAATATAAAAGTCTTGAGGTCTTCACCAATCTCCTCTAAAATTTGGTAAACTTCTTTCCAAATCCTTCTCCTTTGGGCTTGTTGTCGGATAGTGATAATTGTCCGTTCTTCATTTATCAAGAACTTATCCTTGGTGGTAAATTCATCCAATGAGTTATCCTAGGAACTCCTTTAATGGTCTTATCTGTATCTCCTTCAATGAGGCTCACAAAGCCTTCTCCTTATTTCTCCTTGAGACCTCTTCTCCAAGGTCTTCATTCTTGCAGCTTCTTTGGTCTTCCCAATGAGACATTTTATTCAAAATTTTATTGTGGAAGTGTTGGCAATGAGATATTATTTTTGGATCTTTGAATCTAGCTGCTTTAGGAATGGGATTTTTTCTAGTCCTTCTCTACTCTATAATCTATAGGTTTCGATCTTCAATCAAGGTCACCAACCTCTAATCTTCCATAACTAGGAGTTATTTAACTAGAACTTCTAAGGTTCTCTTGAACTTCTTTAGGGTGAAGTCTTCAATTTGAATTGGTGATCACTAATCTCCTATATTCACCAGGACTCTTCACTGGAGTCTTCTTCTCTCCCTCGAATCTATAACAAGGCTTTTATGGCCTTTTCTCCTTCTGCACTCTATAGCTCTGCAATCTCTAGTAACAAGACCTTTTCTTTAGGCCTCCAAATATTTATTCTTTTTTTTGTTGCTTATGGTGCTGAATTGATTCTAAAGAATATATTTTTCCTAGATCTTTTGTAGGAATATTTCCAACTCACTCTGAATCTCCTTTTCCAACAAAGTATTAGGACTATAATATAAGAAAATCTAAATCTAGAGATGACGAATATTGACTAGTTGATTTGTCAATTTAGTGGAATCCATGCCGAGTCCTAGTCTTCACAAGTTTTTTTGCAACCCTATGGAAAGACTCTAGCCAAATGTAATCTCAAATTTTTTGTAAAATATATTAATAGACTTCTCTCAATCTCTCTTTGTGGCTTTCCCTATTTCCTATTGATCTACCATGTATTCTGATACCACTATTAACTTTTGATGAATATATGATATAGAAAATACAACCACAAGATGCAAGATGTTCAAGCTATGATATCTATATGATAATGACACTATAATATGTAGGAAAATAAGGAGATAAACTTCTGCAATAACTCAAAAATATGCCATTAATGAATACTCATGAAAATAGTACAATGTAGTATAATG
Source organism: Wollemia nobilis (assembly GCA_028583015.1). Taxonomy (NCBI): domain Eukaryota; kingdom Viridiplantae; phylum Streptophyta; class Pinopsida; order Araucariales; family Araucariaceae; genus Wollemia; species Wollemia nobilis. The sequence continues at coordinate 1,287,929 of JAQPPZ010001560.1, read as the reverse complement.
GAGGACATAAACACTCCATAAACTGATATAAAAGGAACTACATTGTATCACACTACTAATCTCTACTAAGCACTCTCTATATTATCTTCCCTCTCTCACTTTACTCACTATAATACCTTTATATAGGAATATAGGTTCCTTGGCCTTACTCTACCTTTTACTCTATCCTATGACTTATGTACATGTGGACTACATGCACATTTACATCATTGCACATTCTAACACTTGTGCATTTATTACATGTTGACGTAACTACGTAACTTTAATCTAAGGTAAACCCCTACTCTAGTAATGTACCAAAGGTGGTACATTGATATGTACCCAATAATGTAATATATTCTCTAACACCCCAAATTTTACAAAACCACAAAGATATTCAAAACACACCAAAGAAGATCACAAATGGGACTGCCACCCTAAAGGAAAATTGATTCAGCATCCAACAAATATTGATTCAGCATCTGAGATAGAAAGATCTCGTAGATCCAAAATAGATAGCATTCTCACCTAAACTTCAAAATAAAATCATATTTGGAAAGGAAATTCCCATCCAAGCCACCACGAGAGAAGTAAATCTAGAAAATGGGACAACCATCCATACCATCTGATGACAAATTAATTTTTAAATTTAAACAACACGCTCAATTTAAAAAAATATATATAACACTAGAAGTGCTCAAAAAAATCAAAATAAAAACATAAGCCTTATCGCAAAGGACAAGAGTCATAATTTTAGAAACTCAGGTCTCCACCAATAGGTACCCAACATATTTAGTAAATACTCTAGCAACAATAAACTAGAATCCTACCCAATTAAAATAATAACAACTATAATATAATAATTTATATGTTGTTTATTGGGATTTTTAACATATTATATGGAGACTGAAGAATGAAAATGTGGGGAGTTGAGATAAATTTGGGTTTCCTATGACAAGAAAAAGCTTGGATTGAAAATTTTGAGAAATATTGAAAATTTATAAAGATGACCAAGGTTTCTCAAAGAGAATGAAGGCTTAGATTATGGGGTGTGGAAGTGTAAATGAAGGAAATTGCTGGTTCTAATCAATTTGATAAAAAACTATTATTATAAAGAGAAATGGATAAAGTTATGCTCTTACTTTCTTATATGCGTCATTCTTGAAAACATGAACATCAAAGTTTTATAGCTCTTGTTAAGGTTAGAATTGGATAGATTTTATATAGAGTGAGAGTGGGCTTGGATCTATAAAACTAATATGCTTGACCCAATTTCTATGTATACTTAACTTGAGTTCATGCATAATTGCAAGTTTGACACCTACCTCCAAACGTCCTCATTGCTTTACAAGTTTCCCAACCATGTGTTTGGAACTTTGACTTACAATGTAAAACTCCTATCTCCTCGACAATTTTCCTAAACCCATTAAGCTAAATATTAAGGTCCACTCATTTTATTTAAACCTTGACTTATGATTTTTTATTAATTTTTTTTTTTTTTTTTGTAAAGTTATGTGTGGCTTCTATTGGGGACCACTCACTTAAAATAATAAAACATTATATTTGTTGCTAGGTTAGATTAAAACATATTTAACTTACCTTTCTATGGAAAATATTCTTCTTTCTATCAAAGAAATTCTTCATCTTTCTCAAATCGTTATGCTGCCACAACCAACTTCTTGATATCATTTCCACTAAGAGATAAAATCTCTCTTGCTCAATTGGCTTCTAATTTTTTTTTTTCCAAGATGAAGATCAACAACATGATAGCTAAAATATTTTTTATCCAACTTCCTTATCTATAAATATGCTAACATTTCAAGTATATTGCAGCCAATCATAATTTATAGGCATAAAAACTAGTGTTAGAATTTAGATCCAACCCGCACATCCAATTTTATTGATAGTATTACTATTGATTTGTGAATCCCTCTCAATTGAAATATATTTCCATCCTTTCTCAATGGAAATTTTGATCCCTGTAAGAAGTGCTTTAGCCTTTACATAGTTGTTAGTTAAATTTTTGCATGATTATAAATATGTAAGGAGATTTTTGCTTTCATTATTTTGAATAAACACCATATATGCCACAATGGCACAATAAGGGCCAATCTAAAGGAAATTATTCTGGCCAATAAAAATTAGGATAAGTAAATCAAGTGGTTTTGAGTCAACCCCAAATGACTCAACAACCCCACAATCAACACCAACAACATCAATCACCACAACAACTGCAATAAGAAAATTATCAAGCGGTTCCCCCACCACAACTTCATAATGCAGTGCCAACTATGGACAACCATCAACATCGACAATCTGTTCGACAAGATCACATCTACACACCCTTGCTCGAATCATATGCATCCATATTCCGTAGGTTGTATGACACAAATGCACTTACCTTACCCGAAGTTAAACCATATGATCCAACCAAATGTGGCAAGGGCTATAGGGAACATTTGTTTTTCCCTTACCATCGATAGAATGGGTATGACATTAACAATTGCTTCACATTCAAAGACATTGTGCAAGACCTAATAGACCTAGGGACCATTAAGTTTGATAGTCCCTTGGCACAAAAAAATCAAAACCTTGGCATTTATCAAATACCACTTCCTCATCATGAGGAACAACAACAAATGATAGGGGGATCAAATACCATGACTCCTCCTAACCAAGTTAATCATGTGCAATAGTACCAAGGTTTTGTGGGGGCTATCCATGTAGTCACCCAAGGTCAAAGAAGCACCAATAAATAAAATGAACAACAACAAGCAGTTCAACCTCCTATGGCACCACAAGCAAGTGTGTCTCCACAACCTACCAATTCATCATCACCCATCCATTTTTCCACCAATTCATCCCATCCCATTCATCTTCCAAGCCATCCACAAAGACCCATCATCTCCCTGAGTAGCTGGCTAACAACTAGCCTTAAAATGGCTTTAGCCAAACTATCCATCTATGAGCTCATACAACAATCTCCCCCACACCATGAGGCATTAATGGAAATTTTAAAGTCCATTGAACTTCAATCCCAAGACACTAATGCCTTTAACAATTTTGTGGGGAGTATTCAAATGTGTATGGAACCTTCTATCACATTCTATGATTTTGAAATTAAATCAATATCATTAGAATCGCTAGATCCTCCATTACACATTATGGCTCAAGTTGATAGGAAGCCTTTTAAATGAGTGTTGATTGACACCGACTCATCCATCAACATCATCACCACCTCTGCCCTTCAACATCTCAATATTCCACCCTCACACATAACCAAATCCACATTCACCTTGAGAGCATTCAATGATGCTCTTTGTTCTACAATTGGCACTGTCGTCTTACCTATAGAAGTGGGGGTTAAGATATTGCATACCATGTTCCATATCCTGGAGGGGTCCATGGCTTACAATGTACTCCTTGGGTGCCCTTGGATAAGGGAAATGAAATGTGTCCCTTCAATACTACATCAATGCTTAAAATATGTACATGAGGGACATATTCATTGCATACCAATGGACATTAAACCATTTAAGTACTGCAACTTCATTTCCAATCCATACGAATCCACACTTCCATCCACCCACCTATTATTAACTCCATCAACCACACCATCCACCTCACATCACACCACTTCTTCATCAAAATCTCCTATTCTTGAGGAGCTCCCCATCACTACCCCACATCAAGCTTCCACTTCCACACCCACACCTTCATCATAGTCAGCTACATGTACATGTGGTCAAACCCAATCCACACCATCCACATCATCAACATCAACATCACCCATTATCACCACTCATTCATCATCATCCATCCAACCAACTTCACAAACATCCACTATCATTCCATCCACATCAACATCATCAATCATCCATCAAACCCCTCAACCAAATCCATCTTCATCTCCACCAGTTGATGTCTCACAAGTTGATTTGATAGATTATGAGATGCCATTTCACCATTCATCTCTTCCCTCATTGGAGCCACAAGCCACCCATGAGCCCCACATCTCCACATCCACTCCATCCACCTCATCACCCACACAAGTTGTAATCCACCTCACCAATCCTAGTATTAGTGAATACGTGGTCCAAGATATCACAGTTACACCGCTAAGCATCCAAACTATTAGGGATTATGGTCACCCATGTGACCCACCCTTATCCATAGGAGTGATGTACAATATGGGTTCAACACCTAATAAAATCAATTTCATATATGGGGGGTCGATTCATCATTTGATCCACTTTCCCTAGTTGAACCTACGCAACCAGTCCTTGCCAATATAGAGCACATGATCGGTTTCCCATCATGATACTTTCATCGAGTCAATTGGTAAGGATACGACCTAGGATGACATGAACATGGCATGCATGACATCATTGAAACTCCATATCGAGAAGTGCATGATCATTTAGGTTTGGGTTACCATTCTCATCCTTCCACTTCCTCTTTTGAACAAGATTTTCAAAGCCTCCATTTAGATTTAGAAGAGGAAACCAATCACAATGATGACTTTGAGGAATTTTATGAAGAATACGATATCATGTCGATAGCTTCAAATGAATCCGAAGAGGAATCAACCCCAATCACTCCATTCACCGAACAGGATGAGTATTACCTCAGAATGTTCCCCATCCATCAACCCATTTTCCATTTGCTTCTCCCAAGAGAGTAAGTTGAACCAACCGGTGAACCACCACCTCATCCACTTCACCAGAACATCATGTAACATATGCACATAATACATAAAAAAATATTTGCATTGCATTTGCATGGCCTTGTCATTTGCATTTATACGTGTTGCTTGTTGCTATCCAAGTTCACCAGGTTCATTCCAACCATATAGGCTTGCCAGTCTAGGGGGAGTAGAAGAGCCCGAGCCACTAAACATCATCCACTTGAGAGCATTCTATGCTTAATGTATTTTATATATGTATATATATACATGGCTAATACACAAAAACATCATTCATACACATTGCATTTCACACATTCATTTTGCACAATCACATTCATTATCACTCTCATACATTCCATCCACCATACTAGGGATCATTTGTTAAGTTTAGATAATAATTGATCCAATAAGTCTTGTCACCTTAATCAAGGGTACCCTCAAGTTCACATCCATCTCATTTTACCATTTTATAAGTCAAGTCATCATTTGCAAAAAATTTCCATCATCCCTAGGTGTTTTCGGTCACTTAACCACTCCTAGTGTTTCAAGCAACCTCCAATACATGTCAAGTTTTCTCTAGGACCAAGGCACATTTTCACTAAGAAAATCTTGAGTTCTGGGAGTTGACTCTAACATTCTTGAACCAAACACATCTCACACATATTAAAAACATCTTGTGTCAAAGAGGGATAACACCATGATTGGGTTGAACCTTGAAGAAAAAATTCATCTTTGCTTGTCCCATTATGCACATAGTCCAAAATAAAAAATAGTGGTCTTCACCACTAATAACACTTCCAAATAAAATAATGAGTAGTAAGGATAGGGTAAAATTCTCATCACACTTCGGTTGAGAATCTGATTCCCCAAAGCTCTAATTCTTTTACAAATCACACACCATAGATCCTCAAGTAATAAGGATAGAACTACATTTCCATCCATATGGTTAGGTAGTCTGAATCCCCAAATCTTAGAGATCAGATCATTGGACTATGGAGCTAATCTCCATCGAGGCTATAGATGCTTGACTAGCAGTGGAGTATGCTCATGTGTGGTGACACGTCTCTCTTGAAGAGACCTCTGACCGCACATAAGGATAGGCTAGCTTCATGGTCTCCTCCATGATAGGTTTCATCTCAATTTACTCAATATGGGTTAATGAACTCACTTGCACACACATTGGTTCTTGATTACCTTGATTCACTACCATGCTCATGATTGGTAAAAAAATTTCATTACACACATTTGGTCTTGGAGAAATTAGATAGAACTTAGTGAGTTTATTTGAAATCACTAGGATGTTTGAGTCTCTATAAAACAATTCTAGAATAATCATCCATAAGCCAAAACAACATCCATGTCATTATCACATCATCACATGAGTCTTCCATTTCACATACCACCATTTTGGTGCCCCTGATTAAGTAACAATGATAAATATGGTCAAGTAAAATCTAAACTACTACAAATGATCATTAGAGCATCAATTCATTTGCATTATCACAATTCATACACATCATCATTACATTATCATCCATCACATATACACATGCATTCACATAAACATCCACACAAATTCATAACACAAAAGCCATGTATATATATAATCACATGTACAATGAATACCCGAAGGCTATATACAATGGAGCACCAAGGCTCATATACAAAAAGTGTCATGCAACACTAACTAGTACCCATAGGTAGACCCCTATGACCTTGATGGAGCCCTAGACCTAGAGTTGCTATGCCTAGAGTCACTACGCCTAATAAAACCTACTAGGGAGGAGGAAGGCCGCTCTAGCAGCCCAATGTGGTGCTGCATAAGCAGGTCCTCTAAATCCTGGATGTACCCCTCTAGAGATTAAAGGTATAACACATCCTACCTCTGATGAGCATTCCTCTATGCTAACTCTACCTAGAGCCTCACTATCACATCCTCGCCTCCACTTGCTGCCACCCATGCATCTAACTCTACCTATAGTCAAGCAATCTTTGCATCCCACTCTACCACCATCTATTAGAGCTGGTCTCACTCAACCTCGATCCTAGCCCACTCCTCCTCACTACAACCAGGAGGTCTCTCTGGAACCTCCTCCATACCACCATCACCATCACCCCTAATATTTAGAGGTTGCTATATTGTGGACCTCGATTACCTCCCTCTACTACTAGATCTATGATATCTCTAACATTGGGGAGTCTCCTCAACCTCTACTACTATCTCCCCATCATCCCCACTACCCTCCTCAACCACCTGACTCGGTACCCATGGTGGTTGTGAAGCAAACCATGCCTCATACTTCATCATGGTCCTGACATCATCCATATTTGAGAGATCTATCTCCTCATCATCCTCATACTCCACCTGCCACTCCTCCACACAAGGTAGGCTTGACTCATCTGATCGATGCCTATAGAGCACTGGAGCCTCAGGTACCCCCTATTGTATCCCAAACTACCGTAGCACCTATGAGAATTGGATCAGCTCCACCTCACTCCCATGTTACCCAACCACCCATCTAGCCTACCTAACCTATCATAGTTGCTCCCTATCTGAGGGCCACCTAGCCTCCCACCATGGCCTCCAATACACCTGATTAGGTGTCATCTCTACCCATAGATCTCTACTTTCTGGCCACTATGACTAGGATGGCTAGGTTGTACCTCCTCAACTACCCACCATCTCAATACATAGGGTTGATCCCTATCCCACTCCTCGTAGGGTAGGCCCATAGGATGAGCCACATTAAAGTGCTCCCAACCCAGAACCTACAACAGCACACTACAACCCAACCCCTTTTACCCCTACCTCCTCACCTCATACAACTCCATATAATTCTGAGCTAGTAGAGCCGATACCCATGCATACACATGAGGCTCATCGATCATATCATACACCAACCAAATCATGTTCCATGGGAACTAACAACCGATGTTGTTAGGCACCAATACATTGGCCAACAAGAACATGACCAAGGTGGGTAGGGCCTCCAACTGCTTCTTCGCATACATCTCCAAATACCTGATCCCTCCACCCCTGATGCTCACATCCCTCCATCCATCTCCAAAAATCTACCTCAACTCATACTCCTTATCATGTCCAACTTGGACATGCAACCCCTCCATTGGTACTCAGAATATGTGGTATACATCTTCGAGTGTCACTGTCACCTCCCCTGTCAAGAGTTGGAAGGTCCCCCTATCTGGATCCCACCTCTCTGCCAAGGCAGAAAGGTACCCCTCATCATACCTCACCACCTCAATCCATGCAACCCCAACCAATCCCACCCACTCCAGCCAATCCTAGTGGTCCTTCTATAGCACCTTTCTCACCCCTGGTATGATGGGTGAGAATCGATGTCGAGCCTCCAAGATCCTCAACTGCAACACAACATAACATGCAAATGCACATTACCATCACATTCATTATAAAAAAAATATTGCACAATCCAAACAAAAGAGCTAAGGGCACTTACCTCAGCCACCTGCGCCTCCACTCTTACTACCACATCCACTCCCTCCATTGCCATCCTTCACACTCCTTCACTCCTTAGACGTTGCTTCTTGAACTCTTGAATGCAAGAATGAATCCAATTTCACCTCTGTAGCACTCTTATAGTTTATTTTGGCATGCTCAAATGCCCTAGGGCATCTACCTGGTGCACTCAAATGCTGCCCTACATCTGCCATGTGGTAGACACTCTCCTGCATCTGTGCATGATGTGGACGTTGGCCGATGTTTGGCTCTAGAATATTGTAAAAGGACTCAAAGGGCCTCAAACTATAGCAAAACCCCATAAAATCACCTCAAATTCCATCCATGCATCCATTACATCATTCCATTATGTTTTGTGAAGATATGGATCGATTTGGATGCTTCATTTTTTATTACGACCAAAAGTCATGAAAATACCTAAATCACATACAAACACCTCAAAACGGTCCAAAATTTCATAAAACTACCACATTCACTATTCCAATCATTCATCACATCATTCCATCACATTTTGTGATAATTTGGATTGATTTAGGCATTTAATTCTTGATTGCAACCAAAAGTTGCAGAAATACCCTAAATTGCTTCAAAATATCCCAAATCAAATTCTAAATTTCACAAAATCATCAAATTCACCCATCAATCATTGCATCATTCACATTCATGGCACCATCCATATTCACATTCATTTACATCATTCATATCATCCATAATTCCATGCATTTCCACTCAACATTGTCAAAATCACTTGCATTATCAAGTGAACCTTGTATCTAGTGGTTTACTCTATTCCCCTGGTGATTGTAGTGATTGGTTATCCATGCAACTCAATAGGATGGGTAGATCACCATAAGGATACTTGTTCATTCACATTCATTTACATCATTCATATCATCCAATCAAAATCCTCTTTTTTTGTTGGGGCAAAAGTAGAAATCACTCATTGCACTATTCATAATCAATACACCATTCACATGCACTACATCATTCACATTCCTTTACATCATTCATATCATCCAAGTGAACCTCGTATCTAGTGGTCTACTCTATTCCCCTGGCGGTTGCAACGATTGGCTATCCATGCAATTTGGTAGGATGGGTAGATCACCATAAGGATGCTTGTCCATATCATCATCCAACATCCTCTTGTTTGAAAACAACATCTTTTTGGTCCCTCATTTTGTGAGTGAGACTATGCTCAGACTAATTTGCTTAAAAGCTATCATTGATGCCCTTTTTCGTGGGGTCCCCAACATGGATAACTATTACTACATCATTCTCTTTCACATGTAGGAATTGCACGTAGTCACTAGGACTTTCTCTCCTAGAAGTCACCCGATCTTAGGATGATTGGTTCCTGATGTTCTGCATTTTCATCATTTTGCATTTCAATGATGCCAATAGGCATGTTTTTCAACAACATAGAATCACCCCAAACTTGGGGTAACCTAATTTGATTTTGATTTTCCACATCGAGATACATCATTTACATCATTCATATCATCTACACTTTCAAAAACCCTTTTTCTATTGGGGCAAAAGCAGAATCATTCATCACATTCATTTACATCATTCATATCATCCACACTTTCAAAAAACCCTTTTCTATTGGGGCAAAATAGAATCAATCATTGCACCTTTCATAATCATTGCATATTCATTTACATCATTCATATCATCCCCATTTCAAAAATCCCTTTTTCTATTGGGGTAAAAATAGAATCAATCATTGCACTATTCACAATTACACCATTCCCATGCATTGCATCATTCACTTACATCATTCATATCATCCTCATTTCTATCAATTGGCTCGTGAGATTCATTCTTCACTCATTCACCAATTGAGGGGGTAAGCTACAACAATAATTTTTGTCTTCAGGATCTTCTTGCACACCAAGGAAAAGAAGTTGCTTCACCAAACCAGGTGTCTCTTGTTTTTGCACCACATTGTGTTTCACACAATGTGATACAAAAAGGGGTATCTGTAGACACCAAATCCTAGCCACTTGTCATCCATCCGCATCCTCAAATCACAGCCATTCATTATATATATATATATATATATATATATATATATATATATATATATATGTATTTTATTTATTTATATAAATATAAATATTTTATATTTATATTTATATATATTTTTAATAAATATATATGTATATATGTGAATAAATCTCAGCCACCCATCACGACTTAATCTTGACCATTCATTCATCATGATCCATGTCACTTGTTCAAGCTCAATCTCAACCCTTCATCATGTTTTAATCTCGACCGCCCATTGGTGTCATCAAAACCCTAACATGATCAAGGGCAAATTATAAAAGATGATTCATTTTTGTGAATCAAGGTCTCAAAAATTAACATTCGAAGAGCATTGATCATTTGTCCACTCACAAACCCTAGCATTCTTCTAACACTCCCTATCTTCGCTATTGCTCAAAAACCCTCACCACCCTATCCATCGTTGAAACCTTTATGAACCAGATCTATTTCTATATATCATCCTCCCACAACCCACAGACGCTCTAAGGTGTTCCTCAAATGCTGCAGAGCATCTTCATGATGTTGTAGGGCATCCACGACCATTCTCGGATGCTCTTGGAAATTTATTGTTAGCCATTTGTAGTAAATAAACCCTTGAACGCTTGCAGGTATTTGTGCACCATAAAATCAAGGAAGTAGAGACATAGATCAGACAAATCAGGTACATTTTGAGAAGGTAACATGTATTATTAGTTTTCAACTTACATTTTATGTGCTTGTCTTACATTTTATCATTGTTGCACCTAGGGTTTGTAGGTTTGTTATTCAGAGGGTCTCACACAGTGGAGCCCTCACATATACTACTAACCTATTTTTATGTTGTGATCTATTTGTGAGTACATGAGACATCTTCATTGATGATTGTTGTAGCTAGAGTGGCCCCACAGGGATACACAAGCCCACTCACAAATTTTTTGGAGTGAAGATGGCCTAGAGACACCGAATATTCATTTGAACGAGGGTTTTAAACCCTTTGATTGTAAAATCATTTGTATCAACACAAGTTGCATTGTAATAGTGGAGATCAAGGCTCCCACAATATCAATATAATATCATTTCTTTATTGTGCAATATTTCTTGTGTTTGATCTGTTATCATTATCTTGGTGTTGTTCATTTTCACTTTACACAAACATTTCATGAATACCTTAAATATTGATAGGGCTACCCAATAGATTCTCATGTTCTTAAAAAAGTAGCATTAAATAGTATAATCAAAGGAAGAATGAAGAAGTAAATGATTTAATGTTTCTAAATCCTTCTCACATAAGGCATACATATAAGGTTCATGATACCTTGTTCATGATACATATAAGGCATACATATAAGAATCTTGTTCTAGACTACTATCAAAGGAATGTTGAAGCCTTTAGAAAGGCCTTAAATGATCAAGTATCCTTCCAAGGAAAGTGTTTGGATAGAAGATATTTTGATTGTTCTAAATAGTTATATCCTAACTTATTTTGATAGATTCCAAACCAATGCATTCTTCTACATGAAAATAGATAAATATAACACTAAAATAATCCTTTGAATCTCTTTTACTATTTTTTGGAGATCCTCTCCTTCAATGAGGTTGCTGATAGAAATCAATGATCTAGATATTTTTCTCCCATCACTATAATTTTTTATATTTAAATATTTATAAGCTAAACATGCTTGAGCAATTGATCATCATTTTGTATTAGAAATAAGAGGATAAGGCTTCAACCAAATATTTTAAAAACTCTCCTCATTGATTGATCATCTAATATGTTTCTTAATCAATTGTAAACTATTTGATATGAAGTTCCATGTTGTTGAGCCTCTAGGTAGGGTTCATTTCCTAAACAATTTTATTGCATCAAAGAACCTATATATTTTTGAAGTAACATTTTTTCCAACTCTTTCTTTGATCTTTGAATAATACCCAACCAATTTTTACCACTCTTTATAAAATCACAAGTTTATACTTTTGTAAGATTGTCTCTCTAAAATTCGTTTCTTTGCAAACCCTATCCCTATTACAAGGAGAAAATCTAAAATTTCACTCACATATTTTCCAAATAAATTCTCTTTGAATTTTATCAATTTTGGATGCCATACCTAGTAACTATCTTGAAAGTAACATCATATACAGGGATATATTGTGTTGTAGCCTTTTAGTCATGGTTAAGAACTTGCCTTTCCAACCTACTAAAAAATATATGATTCTATTCAAAATTGGGTTCCAAATATCCTTCTTTTTTCCTTTGTTAGACAAAGGAAGACCCAACAAACATCATCCATTTGAGAGCATTCTATGCTTAATGTGTTTTATATATGTATATATATACATGGCTAATACACATACATCATTCATACACATTGTATTTCACACATTGTATTACACAATCACATTCATTATCACTCTTGCACATTCCATCCACCATACTAATGGTTATTTGTTCAGTTTGGATAATTGTTAATCCAATAATTCTTGTCACCTTAATCAGGGGCATACTCAATTTCATATCCATCTCATTGTGCCATTTTATAAGCCAAGTCATCATTTGCAAACAAAAAGTTCCATTATCCCTAGGTATTTTTGGTAACTCAACCACTTCTAGTGTTTCAAGAAACCTCCAATACATATCAAGTTTTATCTAGGACCAAGGCACATTTTCACTAAGAAAATATTCAGTTCTAAGAATTGACTTTTACATTCTTGAACCAAACACATCTCACACATATTAAAAACATCTTGTGTCAAAGAGGGATAACACCATGATTGGGTTGAACCTTGAAGCAAAAAAGTCATCTTTGCTTGTCCCATTATGCACATAGTCCAAAATAAAAAATAGTGGTCTTCACCACTAATAACACTTCCAAATAAAATAATGAGTAGTAAGGTTAGGGTAAAATTCTCATCACACTTCGGTTGAGAATCCGATTCCCAAAAACTCTAATTCTTTTACAAATCACACACCACAGATCCTCAAGTAATAAGGATAGAACTACATTTCCATCCATATGGTTAGGTAGTTTGAATCCCCAAAGCTTAGAGACCAGAACATTGGACTATGAAGCTAATCTCCACCGAGGCTATAGATGCTTGACTAGTAGTGGAGTACGCTCATGCATGGTGATACGTCTCTCTTGAAGAGATCTCTGACCACACATAAGGATATGCTAGCTTCCTGGTCTCCTCCATGATAGGTTCCATATAAATTTACTCAAGATGGGTTAATGAATTCACTTGCACACACATTGGTTCTTGATTACCTTGAGTCACTACCATTCTCATGATTGGTAAAACGAACATTTCACTACACACATATTTGGTCTTGGAGAAATTAGACAAAACTTAATGAGTTTTTTCGACATCACTAGGAATTTGTCTCTATAAAATAACTCTAAAACAATCATCCATAAGTCAAAACAATATTCATGTCATTATCCTACCATTACATGAGTCTTCCACTTCACATACCACCATTTTGGTGCCCCTCATTAAGTAACAATGGTAAATATGGTCAAATAAAATCTAAACTACAAATGATCGTTAGAGCATAATTCATATGCATTATTACAATTCATACCCATCATCATTACACTGACATACATCACATATACACATGCATTCACATAAACATCCACACAAATTCATAACATAAAATCCATGTATATATAAATATCGCATGTACAATGAACACTCGAAGGCTATATACAATGAAGCACCAAGGCTCATATATAAAAAGTGTATCTAACCATTAACTAGTTCCTGTAGGTAGAACCATGTGGTCCTGATGGAGTCCTATACCTAGAGTCGCTATGCCTAGAGTCACTATGCCTAATAGAACCTTCTAGGAAGGAGGAAGGTCATTCTAGCAGCCTAATGTGGTGTTGCATAAGAAGGTCCTCTAAATATTGGATGTACCCCTCTCAAGATTGAAGGTATAGCACATCCTACCTTTGATGAACATTCCTCCATGCTAACTCTATCTAAAGCCTTGCAATTGCATCTTCACCTCCACTTGCTGCCCCTCGTGCATCCAACTCTACCTATAGTCAAGTAATCTTTGCATCCTGCTCTACCACCATCTGCCATAGCTGGTCTTGCTTAGCCTCAATACTAGCCCTCTCCTCCACACTATGACTAGGAGGTCACTCTAAAACCTCCTCTATACCACCTCCTCCATCACCATTATCCCCAATATCTCGAGGCTTCTATACCATGGCCCTCGATTATCTCCTTCTACTACTAGATTGATGACATATCTAACATCAGGGAGTCTCCTTGACCTCTGCTACTATCTCCCCATCATCCCCATTGCCCTCCTCAACTACTTGAATTGGTACCCATGGGGTTTGTGAAGTAAACCAAGCCTTATACTCCACCGTGGTCTAACATCATTCACATATGGGAGATCTATCTCCTCATCATCCTCATACTCCACCTACCACTCTTCCACACAAGGTAGGCTCAACTCATCTGATCAATATCTATAGAGCATTGGAGCCTTAGTTACTCACTATATCCCAAACTACTACACCACCCATTGAAATAAATCAGCTCCACATCACTACCGTGCTACCCAAACACCCATCTGGCCTACCTAACCCATCATAGTTTCTCCCTATTTGAGGGTCACCTAGCCCTCCACCATGGCATCCAATACACTTTATTAGGTTTCAGACCTACCCATAGATATTTGCACTCCTGGCCACTATGTCCAATATGGTGAGGTTGTACCTACTTAGATACCCATCATCTCAATACATAGGGTTGATCCCTATCCCACTCCTCGTAGGGTAGGCCCACAAGATGAGCCACATTGAAGTGCTCCCAACCCTAGACCTACAACAACACACTACAACCCAAACCCTTTTACCCCTACCTCATCACCTCATACAACTTTATATAAGTTTGAGCCAGTAGAGTTGATGCCCATGCATACACCTGATGCTCATCAATCATATCATACACTAACTAAATCATATTCCATGGGAAAATGACAATCGATTCTATTAGGCACCAATAAGTTAGCCATCAAGAACATGACCAAGGTGGGTAGGTCCTCCAATTGCTTCTTTGCATACATATCCAAATACCTTATCCCTTCACCCTTGATGCTCACATCCCTCCAACCATCTCCCAACATCTACCTCAATTCATACTCCTTATCATGTCCAACTTGGAAACACAATCCCTTCACTAGTAATTAGAAGATGCGATATACATATTTGAGTGTTACTATCACATCCCCTACCAAGAGCTAGAAGGTCCCCCTATTCGGATCCCATATTTTTTCCAAGGCAAAAAGGTACACCTCATCAACCCTCACCACCTCAATCCATGCAATCCTAGCCAATCCCACCTGCTCTAGCCAATCCCAATGGTCCTTTTGTAGCATCTTTATCACTCTTAGTATGATGGGTGAGAATCAATGTCATCCCTCCAAGATCCTCAACTGCAACACAACACAACAACAAATACACATTACCATCACATTCATTGCAAAAAATAATATTGCACAATCTAAAAAAAAGAGCTAAAGGTACTTACCTCAACCACCTATGCCTCCACTCTTGCTATTGCTTTCATACCCTCCATCGCCATCCTCCACACTCCTTCACACTATAGTAAATTTTGGCATGCTCAAACACCCTAGGTCATCTATCGGGTGCACTTAAATATTGTCCTTCATCTACCATGTGGTAAATGCTCTTTTGCATTTGTGCCTGAAGTGGATGTTGACCATCATTTGGCTCTAGAATTTTGCAAAAATACTCAAAGGGCTGCAAACTATAGCAAAAACCCACAAAATCACCTCAAATTCTATCCATGTATCCATTACATCATTCCATTATGTTTTGTGAAGATACAGATGGAATTGGATGCTTTATTTTCGATTGTGATCAAAAGTTGCGAAAATGCCTAAATTGCATCAAAACACGTCAAAACAGTCCAAAGTTTTGTAAAACTACTACATTCATTATTCCAATCATTCCATTAAATTTTGTGGTAATTTAGATCGATTTGGGCATTTATTTCTTGATTGCAACCAAAAAATTGCAAAAATACCTTAAATTGCTTCAAAATGTCCCAAATCAAATTCTAATTTTCACAAAATCATCAAATTCACCCATAAATAATTGCATCATTCACATTCATGACACCATTCATATTCACATTCATTTACATCATTCATATCATCCACAATTCCATGCATTTCCACTCAACATTATCAACATCACTTGCATTATCAAGTGAACCTTGTATCTTGTGGTTTACCCTATGCCCCTGGTGATTGCAGTGATTGATTATCAATGCAACTCGGTAGTATGGATAGATCATCATAAGGACACTTATTCATTCATATTCATTTACATCATTCATATCATCCAATCAAAATCCCCTTTTTTTTGTTGGGGCAAAAGTAGAAATCACTCATTGCACTATTCACAATCAATACACCATTCACATGCACTACATCATTTACATTCCTTTACATCATTCATATCATCCAAGTGAACCTCGTATCTAGTGGTTTAATCTATTCCCCTGGCGGTTGCGACGATTTGCTATCCATGCAATTTGATTGGATGGGTAGATCACCATAAGGATGCTTGTCCATATCATCATCCAACATCCTCTTGTTTGAAAACAACATCTTTTTGGTCCTTCATTTTGTGAGTGAGACTATGCTCAAACTAAAATTATTAAAAGCTATCATTGATGACCTTTTTTTTGGGTCCCCAACACGGATAACTATTACTACATCATTCTATTTCACATACAGGAATTATGCGTAGTCATTAGGACTTTCTATCCTAGAAGTCACCTGATCTTAGGATGATTGGTTCTTGATGTTATGCATTTTCATCATTTTGCATTTTAATGATGCCAATAGGCATGTTTTCAACAACATAGAATCACCCCAAAATTGGGGTAACCTAATTTGATTTTGATTTACCACATCGAGATACATCATTTACATCATTCATATCGTCTACACTTTCCAAAACCCTTATTCTATTGAGGCAAAAGAAAAATTATTCATCACATTCATTTACATCATTCATATCATCCACACTTTTACAAAACCCTTTTCTATTGGGGCAAAAGCAGAATTAATCATTGCATCTTTCATAATCATTGCATATTCATTTACATCATTCATATCATCCCCATGTCAAAAACCCCTTTTTTTGTTGGGGTAAAAAGAGAATCAATATTTGCACTATTCACAATTACACCATTCCCATGCACTGCATCATTCACTTAAATCATTCATATCATCATCATTTCTATTAATTGGCTCATGAGATTCATTCTTCACTTATTTTCCAATTGAGGGGTAAGATACAACACTAATTTTTGTCTTCGGGATCTTGCGCACCAAGGAAAAGAAGTTGCTTCACCAAACTAGGTGTCTCTTATTTTTGCACCACATTGTGTTTCATGCAACGTGATACAAAAAGAGGTATCTGTAGACACCAAATCCTAGCCACTTGTCATCCATCTACATCCTCAAATCATAGCCATTCATTATATATATGTATTTTATTTATATATAAATATAAATATTTTATATTTATATTTATATATATTTAATAAATATATATGTATATATGTAAATAAATCTCAGTTGCTCATTATGAATTAATCTTGACCTTTCATCCATCATTATCTATGTCACTTGTTCAAGCTCAATCTCTACCCTTCATCATATCTTTATCTTAGCCGCCCGTTGGTGTCATCAAAACCCTAACATGATCAAGAAAAAATTATAAAAGATAATTCATTTTTGTGAATCAAGGTTTCAAAATTTAAAATTTGAAGAGCATTGATCATCTGTCCACTCACAAAATCTAGCATTCTTCTAACACTCCTCATATTTGCTATTTCCTAAAAACCCTCACCGCCCTATCCATCGTTGAAACCTTTGTGAACCAAATATATTTCTATAGATCATCGCCCCACAACCCACAGACACTCTAGGGCATTCCTCAAACACTGCTGAGCATCTTTGGGATGTTGCAGGGCATCCACAACCATTCTCAGATGCTCTTGGGCATTTACTGTTAGCTAGTTTACTGTCGACAAACCCTCGAACACTTGTAGTCATTCATGCACCATAAAATTGAGGAAGTAGAGACATAGATCGAAAAAATCAGGTACATTCTGACAAGGTAACAAGTATTATTGGTTTTCAATTTACATTTTCTATGCTTTTCTTACATTATTATCATCGCTGCTCCTAGGGTTTGTAGGTTTGTTATTCAGAGGGTCTCACATAGTGGAGCCCTCACATATACTACTAATATTTTTATGTGGTGATCTATTTGTGAGTACATGAGACATCATCATTGATGATTGTTGTAGCTAGAGTGGCCCCATAGGGATACACAAGCCCACTCACAAATTTTTTGGAGTGAAGATGACCCAAAGACACCGAATATTCATTTGAAAGAGGGTTTCAAAACCCTCTGATTGTAATAATTTTTATCAACACAAGTTGCATTGTAATAGTGGAGATCAAGGCTTCCTAATATCAATATAATATTATTTCTTTATTGTGCAAAGAATTTCTTTTATTTGATTTGTTATAATTATCTTGGTGTTGTTCATTTTCATTTTACACAAACATTTCATGAATATCTTAAATATTGATGGGGCTACCCAATATATTCTCAAGTTTTTTAAAAAGTAGCATTAAATAGTATAATAAAAGGGAGAATGAAGAAGTAAATTATTTAATGTTTCTAAATCCTTCTCACATAAGGCATACCTATAAGGTTCATGATACCCTCTTCTTTGTAGAATCTCATCTATAAGAATCTTGTTTTAGACTACTATCAAAGGAATGTTGAGGCCTTTAGAAGGACCTCAAATTACCAAGTATCCTTCCAAGGAGAGTGTTTGGATGTAAGATATTTTGATTATTCTAAATTGTTATATCCTAACTTATTTTGATAGATTCCAAACCAATGCATTCTTCTACATGAAAATAGATAAATATAACACTAAAAGTATCCTTTGAATCTCTTTTACTATTTTTTGGATATCCTCTCCTTCAATGAGGTTGCTGATAGAAATCAATGATCTAGAGATTTTTGTCCCATTACTATAATTTTTGATATTTAAATATTTATAAGCTAAACATGTTTGAGCAATTGATTATCATTTTGGATTAGAAATAAGAGGATAAGGCTTCAACCAAACATTCAACCAAAGATTTTAAAAACTCTCCTCATTGATTGATCATCTAATATGTTTCTTAATCAATTGTAAACTATTTGATATGAAGTTCCATGTTGTTGAGCCTCTAGGTAGGGTTCATTTCCTAAATGATTTATTGCATCAAAGAACCTGCATATTATTGAAGTAACATTTTTTCCAACTCTTTCCTTGATCTTTGAATAATACCCAACCAATTTTTACCACTATTTCTAAAATCACAAGTTTATAATTTTGTAAGCTTGTCTCTCTAAAATTCATTTCTTTGCAAACACTATCCCTATTACAAGGAGAAAATCTAAAATTTCCCTCACATACTTTCCAAAGAAAATATCTTTGAATTTTATCAAATTTGTATGTCATACCTAGTAGCGATCTTGAAAATAACATCATTATATTGTGTTGTAGCCTTTTAGTCATGGTTAATAACTTGCCTTTCCAACCTACTAAACAAGATATGATTCTATTTAAAATTGAGTTCCAAATATCCTTCTTTTTTCCTTTGTTAGAGAAAGGAAGACCCAAATAAGTTGATGGTAATTTTCCAAATTCAATCTTTAAAAATCCATAAATATCTATTGTAAATATTGGGTAGTGTTAATAAAAAACATCTTAGATTACATAGTATTAACCAACTATCCAACATTCTTCTCATAAAGTGATAGTATAATTTAAAGTCCATTGCCTTATTGACTAAGGGATGATCCAAAAGAAAAGTATCATCTTTAAATTGGAGATAATATTCAAAAGGACCATTTTTTGTGACTTGAATGCCTTTGTTTGTTCCTCCCATTTTTACCGTTGAGAAAGCTCTTCCCAATGCCTCAGTAAAAATAACATATAGATAAGAATATAGTGGATCTGGATCACCCTAACGAAGCCATGGGATGATTAAAAGTATCAAAAAATGGATCCATTAATAAAAATATAATGTATCTTTTTTGGTAGGTAAAATTGCTTAAGTGTAGGGTTTAAATAGATCCCAAACCCAAGTACATAAACTGGTAGCTAAAACAATAGCATAAGATGACATAGACCTATACATTGGCCAACTGCATCCTGAATGAAAAGGACCAAATAATAGCAGAGAAGGCTAAATGTATTTCTGATGTCATAAACACAAAAATACAACCCGAGCAATACCCACATAGGGGTTGCTTAAGAGAAGTAACTACTTGTAAACCTTGTAAAATATCTATAACAAAAACCCACACAAGGGATGCTCGCAAAATCAACAAAATATATAATAGATACTTGAACAAGAAGAAACATAGTATTCAAAAAGGCCCATACAAAGGCAATAAAGTACTTAGAAACAGTAATGGGAAGCCCTGGAGGTCAGGTTCCTAGTTATGACAATCGCTTCACACTGCTCGCCCATTCATCAAAATTTCTATCAACTTGGCCATCAACTTAACAGTAACTCTAAAATGGAGGTTACACACAATAATATAACCATTATTCCATGAATTGATAAAGGCTTCAGTGATATCTTGCTCAGCCTCTATGAACTTGTTGAGGAAAGGAATGAAACCATGATATTCCAGAAAGGTCTGAGATAGGGGATCAAACTGAAGGCTAGATGGCTCAAGCAGGGCCATGTTGGTAAGACTGAGAAAAAAGGAAGACCACAAAAACTAGATACTACACTTCTTACTACCTAGGACACACAATAGCGGATAAAACTAGATGGTAATGGATTGACACAAACCAGGGTTGTAAATATAGAATTTTTTGGCACAATAAACGACCTTTTCGAAAGTTGAGTTGGAGTGATTGGTGGACCACTTAGTAATTCTCCATAGGGAATAAACACTAGAAAATACAGACATGGCACAATATAGACTATGCAAAGGATAGGACTGGGATAAGATTGGGAGTGCCAATTGATTGAAAAAATAATTCTCAAAATTTGTAAGATGCAAAAAAGAGGATATTGAGACTTGACATATATTGATCTTGTTTGACAACATCCAATTACACTGCCTAGACCTACTAAGGGACTTGATATGCTTGGAGAAGACCACCATGAGAAAAAACCACTGACAAGGCCTACCTTGGGACATAACATACATCACAGAAAGGAAACGAGAGAACCAACCACCAGTACTAATAGAAATATTGAAAGTTACACTAATCAAAACAATTATGCCATAAGAATTGGAACCAAAGAAACAAATCATGCTGAAAATATAGAGTCATCATTGGAGAAGCTGACCCGCCAAAACCTGTGACCACATTTTTCAAACCAAATCATTATTAGTAGCATTTAAAACTTCTTGGGGAAAGCTTTCTTTCCAAATGGACAATGATTTATGGATAACTCCCCAATTGGCAAGAATATTTGCATGCCTATTAGCTTTGCGGTACACATGATTGATAGAGATATCATTGAAATTTTGGGATAGCTTCTTAGCTTCCTAAACAATGGTTTTGACATTATAAGATGACACCTTGTTGATATTGAGAGCATTTATAATATTCAAATAATATCCCTCAATAAAAAGGTTGCCTTTATAATACTTGAGAAGATCTAGCCCTCTCCATAGTGCACGACCTTTAGCAAAATGATTAGTTTGACACCCTAGATACTCAACATAAGCCATAATAACTTGACCATTGTGATATCTAACAATACCACCCACACCTGCATCCCCTGAATTTTCTTTGGAGGCACCATCAAAGTTAAGTTTCAACCACTAACTTGGGGGAGGAATCCAATGGGCACCCACTCTGGGATGGGGGATTGAAAAACTAGAATTTGAGTTGTAGGGAGTTTTTAAGGAAGATAACAGAATATACTCCAATCTAGAATCAGGAGATTTGGGACAAGGGAAGAGCTAGGAATTTTTGATAGCAAAGGCAATAGCTTTATTGGCAACAAATATGGGATCCTTAGAGGAGGAAGAAAAAACCTTGCTATTTATTTCAATCCACACTTGCCATAAGATATAATGAAGGATCACTTTCCATAAAGAAGATAATCTGAGGTTTTTAAAAGGAGCTAACCATTGGATGAAAAGGTGACTCAAAAAATTAGGAGGAACCTAAGAGATATGAAAAGTGGACATAAGGTGATCCAAAGCTATCTTGGAGAAAGAGCACTCTAGAAAGATGATATTGATAGATTCTAAGGTATTCATGCACAAATAGCATATGTTAGGGATAATCATGCCCCTTTTCATAAGATTATCATTCATTAGAATCTTATTTTGGATGGTCAACCAGTTGAAATGAGCAACTTTCATAATGAGATATTTAATTCACACTTGATCATAAGGTATTTTAATCATTTAATAATCAATAGTCAGACCATGAGCAAATTTAACCATGAACAGTCCAGAATCAGTCTCTTTCCAAAAAGGGGAGTCAAGGGAATTACTAGTGGGGATGACTGTTGCATTAAGGATGGTTTTGAGAACAGTTGAAGCATCAAATATTTGACCATTAGCATTTGGAAAATAATTTTTTTCCAACGCTTAGAATCAGATGAAACTTCAATGAAATCTTCAACCTTGCTATCAATTAAAGTGTCTAGGAAAGGCTATAAAATAGTAATTTCATTATTCTCTAAAAGTGGTTGATTAGAGATCCACCTGTTAGTCTAGAAGTTAATTTTAATCCTTGTGCCTAATTACCACCTTATCCCCTTATGAATTAGAGATATGGTTTGGATAATTGATTTCCAAAAAGTGGAGCCCTCTCTAGGTATATCATCATCTATGAAACAACGACTATGAAACAACGATTTTGAAGATATTTTCTATTTACAAATGAGACCCATTAAAGGTTGTTGTTGGTGATAACCTTCCATGCTTGCTTGGCTAACAAGGTTGTACTCATATTACAAAATTTTCAGAGCCCCAAACCACCCTAATATTTGGATGAGCACACCTTGTCGCAACTGACCAGATGAAATATTTTTTTGTCCTCAGAACCTGCCAACAAAAATATTTTTTGAATTTGCTCAATTTTTATGTAGACAATAATAGGAACTTTGAAGACGGACATGAAATAAATAGAAACACTTTGGAGACAAGCCATTGTCAATGTGGCTTTGGTTGCTTGAGATAGGAAGGTTCCTTTCCAACCTATAAATTTTTTGTTAATCCTCTCAATAACATTACTCCACATGGATTCCTTCGGAGCATTGGTGAAAAGAGGGAGGCCCAAATATTGGGTAGGCAACTGAGATATAACACATTGAAATATGCATGTAATATTAGCTTGTATCTCTTAGGGAGTGTTAATGAAGAAGATTTTGCTTTTAATATAATTTATTTTCTGCCCTACAACCTCCTCATAGGTATCAAGAATACTCTTAATGGCTTTTGCTTCCCACACAGAAGCATGAGTAGCAATGATGGTATCATCAATGAACTGTTGGTGAGACAAGGCTCTTAAATTAGATGCATCCTTAATACCTAAAATTATGCCATTGTAGAAGGAATTTTGAGTGCTCTACCCAAGGATTTAGTAAGAATGATAAAAAGGATGTGGTATAGAGGATCTCCTTGTCTAACACCCCTGTTACTAGGGAAAAACCCTGCTATACATCCATTGACTAGGATTTAAAACAAGGGATTAGAGATGCAGTTATGAACAAGATAAATCCACTCCCTATGAAACCTAAATTTGAGAAGGACAAAAATAAAAAAATCTTTTTTAACTCTGTCAAAAGCCTTATTCATATCAATTTTGAAAAACATGGTAACTTTTTTGTTACGACTGGCATAATGAAAAGCTTCATGCAACATGATAACACCATCAATATTATTTATTCCTTTGATATATCTACCTTGAAAAGGGTCTATGATATGAGGAAGGATCTCTTTGAGTCTTGTAGCCATGGCTTTAGTAAGATTTTTGTATAGGACATTGCAAAGACTAATGGGTCTAAAATTTGACATAGATTTACACACAGGCCCTTTGGGAACCAAGGCAATGAAGGTGGAGTTGATACTTCTAGGTATAGATTTAGTTTGCTCATGTTCAATGATGGCATTGCAAATGTTAGGCCCAATGATATCCCAAAAACTCTGATAGAACTAGGGGAAAAACCCATTAGGGCTTGAGTATTTATCTAGGTGCATTGAGAAAACAACCTCTTTAATTTCATCAGGGGTGAGGGGTTTGATAAGATCCAAAATTCATATCTAAAGTGACCAGAATGGGTATATGATGGAGCAATTGTCTACCAAAATGGGTAGAATTTTGGGGGTTGGCTCCCAAAATACCTTCAAAGAAAAATGAAGCTTCATTTCGAATCTCAAAAATATCCCTGATGATGGATCCATCACTTCTGGTTAATTCTTTAATTTTATTCAAACTTTGATGCCTTAGGGTAGTGGTATGAAAGAGTTTTGTGTCTGAGTCCCCCTATTTGAGCCAAAGGGCCCTTGATTTTTGCCTCCAAAAAGTCTCCTCTTTAGCCAGCACATTGAGAAAGTAATAATCTGTCTCTCCTAATTTCTGAGTTGTTCATTGTGTTGCCCATTCTGAATTTGGAGTTCAATACTTTTTATTTTTTGCAAAATATTTTTCTTATTTTTGAAGATGTTACCAAAAAATTCTCTGTTCCATACTTGGAGATTTTCTTTGACACGCTTAATTTTTTGGGAAACCCTAGAAATAAAGGACCCATGATAGTCAAATTACCACCAATCAACAATTTACATTTGCAAATCTAGGTTTTGTGTCAACATAGCTTCAATTCTAAATGGGATTTTGAAATAAGGGCCTTTCTTAGATTCAAATAATAAAGGGTGATGATCAGATCCAACTATGGAAAGACATATAAGAGTGCCATCACCCATCACCAATATAGCTTCTTGAGACAAGAAAACCCTATCAAGTTTTACTTGAATATGTTGATACCCAATTCTCCTATTGCTCCAGGTGTATTTTACCCCTTTAGTCTGAACATCCATCATCTCACATTCAGTGACAAAGTTATGAAAATACTCAATGCTCTTGGTGGGCATTAGGTTCCCTCCTTGCTTATCAAAGGAAAAAGGGGAGAGTTGAAGTCTCCAAAAATAATCCATGGAAGGTTTATGAAAGCACTTCTCATCTGACTCAAAGTATCCCATAGACCCCTATGGTTGAGAGGATCATTAGGGGCATAGAAATTGTTTAGAACCCAAGATAAATTACTACTTTTATAGAAAACATCATATTAAGGACCCTCTCGAAAGAGCAAATGATTTTGCCTTCTAACTTGTTAAAATATTATATTGTTATGACAACATATATTCCATTCACACCAACCTTGATAAAAAACAAAATTTATGATAATATCATGTAGAAAACTCTAGTAAACTCTATCGTATGATTTTTTATATCTAATTTTACAAGTATATTTGGATTTTTTATGTAGTGAAAATAGTTTATGGATTACTATACAATGATTATAGCATCAAGAATTTTTTTGGCATGAACAAAACCACCTTATTCCTTCCAAATAACACAATATAGCATGATTTTCAATTTTTTTTGGTAATTAGAGTATTTGTATTATGTGGGTTTTAACTGGGTCCCAAAACCATATACATCACTTTTAATCAACATGAGTTAGCAACCATGAACTACTAAGCCATCAAGGAAACCACACAAGGAATCCAAAGATTGGGATAGAACCAAAGCCTCCAAGTGTTACAATTCCATGCATTTCGGTGCTTACAAAAACCCCTATCAAAATTGACTGCAACTTCATATACAAAAAGAGACACCAGCCAGTGCTGGGAAGAAACTAGAACTACACAGAGGATGAAAATCCTAGATGTACCACTGAGACTGGACACCATTAATACCAACCAAGGAGAAACATAGGCAAATCCCTACATAGGGGATGAAATTTTTTAAATTCCATAAAAACCAAAATAGAAGAAACAACCTCAACCATGTAATCCTTTCCATCATGCATCGGTTAAGTCCTCCTTTGCTGAGTTGCTTTCAGTAGCATTCTTAATTAGCTACTTCAGGTTCCCGCAAATGGTCTCCAGGGTGTTGATGATGTTGCTGATGATGATGGTAGCAACTTTGTGGTTGATGTTTGAGCCATGACCCGAGCTGCCACTGTTGTCATCAAAAATGTGCTCCGAGGAGTTTTCACTCGTTTCTTTCTTGACTTTTTTGATGCGGGTCGATCTACGAGTCTGAGTGGTGCTTTCCTCCAATTTGATTTTCCTTTTGGAGGGCAGGGACTTGGGAAAGGTAGCAGGGGAGGCCCTACTTTTGGTTAGGGTTTGAAACTTAGGGGACACATCTGACTCCATAGGATCCTCGGGGAGGGGGAGTGGGAGGGGCTTGGAGTGGAGGGAGACTGAGGTGGATTGGACTGGAGGGGGTGATGATAATGGGTGGGGGTTTGGCTAGGGCATGGTAGTACAAAATGGCAAACAGACCTTGGTGAGTGGGATTGTTCAAGGATTTCCTCTTATGAGCATTGTGGATGGACAACCTGATCGAGCGAAAGAGGAAATTAGGGATGTTGATGGGTTTGAACCCTCTCAAGTGATTAACTAGAGCAAGGTGAAAACTTAGGAGAGGTTGGAGACAATAATGGGAGGCGAGCCCTCTTGAACCCCACCATCATTGGAAATAGTGGGAGCACCTACGGAGAAAAGGAGCTTGATTTACGGATTATGGGAGTGTTTAATGCGAGAGAAATGAGGATGAATAATTCCAAGACTGAGCCAACGTCATCTTGAAACCAGATAGCTTTGGAAGAAACGCTCTCTAGGGAGGCAACGAACAAAAACCTCATTGACATGGATTAGGGGTGGATATAAATGAATGGGTGAGACCAAAAGGGTGGTGAGGTGGCCCAATGGGATGGGGGGAGGGCAAAAATCAGATGTGCCCATGACTCGACCAATCCTTTTTTGCTTCATTGATGATATCTTGAGGAATGTTCCTATCCTAAACAATCAAAGAATTTCCATGAACTCCTCTGTTGGCAAGAAGGTCAGCCGCCTTGTTGGCTTCTTGGTACACGTGGTGATAGGTGATGCTGAGCTGACTTTGGATCAAAATTTTGACCTCTTGGATGGCATTCCTGATGCTCCATGAAGGGATTTTGTTGTTGTTGATGTAGTTAGTAACATTGAGGGAGTCCCCTTCAATTTCAAGGTTACTGTTATACATTTGGATGATGCTGAGTCCTCTCCATAACATGTGGGCTTCGACAACATGGTTTGATTGAATTCCTAAGTTTTCAGTGAAGGCGACCAAAATTTTGCCTCTGTGGTTTCTGACAAGACCTCCAGCACCTGCCATTCCTAGATTTCCTTTGGATGCACCATCGTAATTGAGCTTGAGCCAACCTTCGGGGGGTTTCCAAGAAGCAAACTATCTGGGATGGGGAATGGGAGGGGATGAATTGCTTTCCCAAGGAATGTTGAGCCTGACAAATAAATTTTGCTCTATTCCCGGATCAGGGGGTTTGAGGCAGGGGAAAATATGAGAATTCTCTACAGCAAAACTAATGGCTTTGTTGGCAATGGTTATGGGGTCCTTGGGGGAATTAGAGAAAACTCTGCTGTTCCTTTCAAGCCAAACCTACCACAAGAAATGATGAAGGTAGATTTTCCACAGGGCATGGAGGTGGGAATTTTTGAAAGGGTTGGGCCACTGAGTGAAAAACTTGATTAGGGAATTGGGTTGGACCCACTTTATGTGAAAGGTGGATAGAACATGGCTCAAAATAGAGTTGGAGAACTCACACTCAATGAACAAATGATTGATAGATTCCCAAGATTTGGTGCACAAGTGACATCTGTTAGGAACCATCATCCCTCTCTTGATGAGATTATCAGTGGATAGGATTTTGTTTTGGATAGCTAGCCAGGAAAAGGTCCTAACTTTGGGAATGAGGTGTTTAATCCAGATTAGGTTGAATGGAATAGATACTTGTTGAGGGTTGAGAAGGAGTTGATGGGCAGTTTTGATAGAGAACATCCCATTGTCAGTTTCTTTCCAGATGGGATGGTCGTCTATTCTATCCATCGGGATCACTGTTGTGTTCAGCATGTGGGACAAAATTCTCACAGCATTGATTATTTGCCCCTCAGTTGAAATGATGTTGAGATCTTTCCACTTTTTAGAGCCATTGATTGATTGAATGAAGTCCGCCACTTTGCTGCCTGTAGACACATCTAGGAGGGGTTTCAACAAGGATATTTCATTGTCTTCGATGAGGGGTTGATCTCTGATCCATCTGTCTATCCAAAAATTTATAGAAAGACCCGATCCCAGTTGCCATCTTGATCCCTTCTGAATGAGATCCCTGGTTTGGGTTATCGACTTCCAAAAGGTAGATCCTTCCTTGGGGATGTCTGCATCCATGAAGTCTTTGCCTTGAAGATATTTCCTTTTGACGATTGACACCCATTCTGAATTATGGTTTGTGAAGATTTTCCATGCTTGCTTTGCCAACAAAGTGGTGTTCATGTTGCTGATTCTTCTGAGGCCCAGTCCTCCCTGGCTCTTAGTTGTACAAACCTTTTCCCATCCGACCAGGTGAAACTTCTTCTTGTCTTCTGAGCCAACCCACAAGAATATTTTTTGAATTTGCTCTATCCTTGAGTAGACTGAAATGGGAGCTTTGAAAATAGAAAGGAAGTAGACTGGAATGCTTTGGAGGTAAGCTGAGGTAAGGGTGGCTTTGGTAGCTTGAGAAAGAAGAGCTCCTTTCCAACCTACCAACTTTTTGTTGATCCTCTCTATCACGTGGCTCCACATGGAATCTTTGGGGTGTTTGGTGAAAAGAGGGAGGCCCAAGTAGCGGGTAGGGAACTCACCGATACTGCACTAAAGAATTTGGGTAATTTTGACCTGTCTAGGGTGGGGAGTGTTGATGAAGAAACTTTTGCTTTTGGTGTAATTTATCTCTTGTCCTACTACCTTTTCATATAATTCAAGGATGCGCTTGATCATTTTGGCCTCCATAACTGAAGCATGGGTGGCGAGGATTGTGTCATCCACAAATTTTTGGTGAGACAGGGGATTTAGATTCGATGCAGCCTTGATTCCCGAAATGGTGCCCTCGGAGACAACATTCTTGAGGGTTCTTCCCAATGATTCAACAAGCATAATGAAAAGAATGGGGGAGAGGGGGTCACCTTGCCTGATGCCTCTGCCACTCGAGAAGTATCCTGTAGTGGATCCATTTACTAAAACTGAAAACCATGGGTTTGAGATACATCCTTTGATTAAGTCAATCCAGTCCCTGTGGAAGCCAAATCTTTGAAGAACAACGAGGAGGAAATCCTTGTTGACTCTATCAAAAGCTTTGTTGATGTCTAGCTTGAGGAATAGGGCAGCCTTCTTATTTTGGGATGTTGAGTGAAGGACCTCATGCAAGGAAATGATGCCATCATTGATAGATCTTCCTTTGACTGAACTGCCCTGACATGGATCAATGATGTGGGGGAGGATTTCTTTGAGCCTTGTTGTCATTGCTTTGGCTAAAATCTTGTAAATTACATTGCATAGACTGATGGGTCTATAATCATTCATTGATTTGCACTCAGGCCCTTTTGGGATTAAAGCAATGAAAGTGGAATTTGTGCCTCTAGGAATAGATTTGGATTTTTGCATGTGTTTGATGGCATTGCAAATATCTTCTCCAATGATGTCCCAGAAGGTTTGGAAGAAGCGAGGGGGAAACCCATCAAGATCTGGTGCTTTATCTAGTGCCATGGTGAACAAGGCTTGCTTTATCTCATCATCAGTGAGGTCCTTGATAAGCATGGCATTCATTGCAGGAGTGATCAAGCTGGGAATGTGCTGGAGAAGTTGATCTTGGGCCAGCCTAGGATAGGGGGCACTAGCTCCCAACATGTTTTCAAAAAAAGTGACAGCTTCTTCCCGGATGTTGAGGATGTCTCTTGTTATTGTACCATCACTTTTGGTTAGCTCTTTGATTTTGTTTGAGCTTCTATGGTGAAGGGTGGAAGCATGGAAAAATTTCATGTTTGAATCCCCTTCTTTGAGCCATAGGGCTCTGGACTTTTATCTCCAAAATATTTCTTCCTTGGCCAAAATGTTGTGATATTCTACAAGGAGTTTTTTTTCTTCATTTCTGATCTGGATGCTCATCTGACCCTTCTGGATTTGTTGCTCTATTGATTTGAGTTTGTTTGAGATTTCTTCCTTGCTTTCAAAAATATTATCAAAAACTTCCCTGTTCCAAACTTTGATGTTTTCCTTGATTATTTTGAGTTTCTGGGAAACTTGGGATATGGGAGATCCCCTTACTTGCTGTTGCCACCACTCAAAAATTTGGTTTCGCAGATCAGGGTGTTGGACCCACATTGCTTCGAATCTGAAGGGGGTCTTGAAGATGGGGGCTTTATTTGCTTCAAACACAAGAGGGCAGTGATCTGATCCAATTCTTGGCAGGGAATTGAGAGAAGCATCACCAAAGAGGGGAATGGCTTCTCTGGATAAGAAAAATCTATCTAGTTTAACTTGGATGTGTTGGTTCCCTATTCTTCTATTGCTCCAGGTGAAGTGAGTTCCTCTAATCTGAATATCCATAAGTTCATTATCAGTAACAAAGTCATGGAAGTCTTGGATGCTTTTGACTGGGATGTCATTGCCGCCTGCTTTGTTAGAGGGGTAAAGGGGGGAGTTAAAATCCCCAACCAAAATCCAAGGGTAGTTGCTGAAGGTATTTCTCATTTGGCTCAGGGAATCCCATAAAGAGCTCCTACTGTGGGGATTATTGGGGGCATAGATATTAGACAGAATCCAACAAAATTTCTTGTCTTTGCAGAAAAACATTATGTTTGTTACTTTGTTCGAAGATGAAATAACTCTACCTTCCACCTTCTCTGAATCCCACAGGCACATTAAACCCCCAGATGAGCCTTGGGTGGGACTGAAAACATTTTCACTATTTTTCCATATGTTTTTGGCTACCTTGTGAGCTTTTGCCTGATCAATTTTGGTTTCTTGCATGATGAGGATTGTAGGTTTGATTTCTTTCCTTACAGTGCTTGCGAGTCTCTGCTTGGCCGCACTATTGAGCCCTCTCACATTCCATGAGAGGATTCTCATTTGGAAACTTTGGTTCCTTTCTTGCCCCCCTTTGAATGTTGCAAGGGAGGTTTGGATAGTTTGGGATCATCTTTCGACTGGTTGAAAATTTTTGGGAATAGGGTTTTTTGGACTCCGTTGGCTATATCTTCTGTAGTTTCTTTCCTGTTTTGCTCCTGTAGATTTGGTCTTCCCCTTTTCTTGTCCAATCCATAGTCCACCAAGGATTTTTTGGAGCTTCGAGTATTTTTGGGGCTGAAATCACCTTTGGCTAAAGGGGAGTTTTTAGGCTGCTCTTGCCCAGGGAGGGGATCAGGGGGAGGGTCAGAAGGTCCTGATCGGGATGGGGAGAGGGGTGGACAGAGATCATCGAAAGGGGGAAAACCAACATTTGAAGGGGGAGGGGTTGGGAACCTTCTTCAATGGGGGGTTTTGGATCTCATTTGCAGTGGCCAGGATGTCATCGTTTGAGAGGGTAAGAAAATCTTCATTTATTTTAGAATCATGATTGGTGTATCTAGAAGGAATATCAAAATGATTGGGGTGAGAAAAAATGGAGTTTACCTTGCATTGGTCTCCTGGTTGTTCTGAGCTCACGATTTGCTTCCCTTTGTATGCCAGGAGATTCTGGATGCTTGCTTGCTGGTAGTGATTCCCATTATTTGTTTGTCTGCCCTTTTGAGTGTGGGGTCTGCCTGACTATCATCCAGCTTGGGTTCCATTTCTTCGATCATTGTTATCCATTTCTTTCTACTTCCTGAGAGAGGGGCATTGGGTCTTGAGGTGCCCTTGGGCTTGACATTCAATACAGAATGCTGGTTTATTTTCATATTCTATTGCCTGACATCTGCGGTAGGATCCATAGATGAGATTGATCTATGTTGGAATTTGGGAATCCAAGTTGGCATTAACACAAATTCTGGCGTGGATCATACGAGTGCGAGCTTTGGTGGTGGGATCAATGGTTATCATTTTCCCTATGTATCTTCCAATTCCCTACAGTATATCTTCATGCCAAAACTGGTTGGGTAGGCCTGGAAGATGGACCCACACCGGTGCAAAGTTGATGCTCTGTGTTTCAGCATTGAAATCCTCACCCCATTTGTGAATAAACATGCTTTTCCTTCCATAGAACCATGGTCCCCCTATTAGGATGCGGGTTGCATCCTCTTGGTTGTTCAGTCAGATCTAAAAAACCCTCAAGGGAGGGCAACGATTTCAAGGTTCCCTAAGGTTCTCCACCTGGATGAAGCCCATATTCGGATGGACTCCATATCCGGTCGACCTCCTACAAATTTCTCGATCAGACAAAGGTTCTCCAGGGATAGGTAGTCAGTCATTCGGGTTTTTGGGATCACTAGATCTTCTCCCACCAAGACTAAGGGACTACGTCCTTCAGGGGTAATCTGGGTGTTGATTCCTTTGACCTTTTCAACATATGATCCAGATGGGAAAGGCCTATGAAGGGCCCCATATTTATTGGTATTCCCGTCGGGTTGTTCCAGAGGCTCTTTTCCCCAAGACTTTTCCTTCCTAGGGGATTTATCATCTTTCGAATCTGGGTCTGAACTCCCTACTCCATTCCTTACAACAGATTCGATGATCTCACCTAGTTCAGGATCCCGAGAAGTTGTCCCTCCTATCAAACCCTAGTTCCCACATAAAATCACCTGAGCTCCTTTGATCACCATCAACCCTCTCCTTCAAATTGCTCTAGCATGCTTTTCAATTTGTATGCCATAATTCTTAACATTATCTTATAAATCATATTGCAAAATGTTGTTAGATAAAAATGATAAAAATATTTTCTCACCTTCAATGAGAACCAATGTAAAAAATCATGGCATCGATCTCACATAATGTAACCTTATTTTTCCCAACCTCTTCAACCATAGACAACATATCACACTTCAACAAATCCCATATTTTTTGAAAGTAAATTTTAAGAAATTCATAGGGTTTGGATGCCTTATTAGGGTGGTAATATAAAAGTGCCTTCTATACCTCCTCCATAAATTTCTTCCTTGTTAAGATTTCATTTTATACTTGTATAATATTTGGTAGAATGTTTTGCAAAATCTTACCTTGATCTTCCTTATCTTGCCTAACATTTGAGAGAATATATTTGAAATAATTAATTCTTCCTTCTTGATATTTTCTTCTTCCTCAACATTTTTTTAAATAAAAATAAAAATATTTTTGGTTCAATGAAAAAAAATGTTTTGGTTGTAGCACAATTTTTTTTTCTTTTTTTATCTCTATGCCTTTTTCAAGTCATCTCTGCCTAGATTTTTAGGGCCAATATGATCTACCTTTTTAAATATATTATGATAATAAAAAAGTAATTATATATTCTCATCTTGGATACCCAAGTTCGAATCACATGGAGGGTGGCCCCTATTGTGCCCCTAGGGAGGGTGGCCCCTGGTTGTACTTTGCATTACTTCGAAAAAACAAAGTAATTATTTTTCTTGCATGTATATATCCTAGTCCATTTGATTGATTTCTACTATATCTGGTAAATTGTTGAGCTTGGATTTAATTCCCTCCTTTTCTTTATACATGTTCCTATAATATTCAAGCATTCCAAATATTCAAATTTCTCTTTGATTAATTAATATTTTGAACAAAATATTTACATACATGATATCTTAAACCTTACTTCATCCCACTATAACATAGCCATTTGGAAGAAATTTGGGTCTTAGAGCCACATATACTGAAATTGAAATGGATATGGATGGTCATTATTGAGTAAATCTCATCTCAAGATAATGGGTTTGTATTTTGATCCTTTTAACAAAAATAATTTCTAAAGGCATTGTATACAATGTTTGCAACCATGTATTAGATAACAAAAAACTATCTATATTTTTTTACAATATGAGTTTACCCAATGCATCTATTATCCCATGTATATTTAAATCTCAATGAAATAACATCTCAAATGTATTTTAATTGACAAATAAAATAATATCCTTCATTAATTTAGACCATCTAAAAGAACCACCCTTATTTTTAGAAGGATATAGAATCATGTTGAATTCCCCCCCAAGAATCCATAGATCATAATTATGAATCACCATTGAAGTTAATATGAATAAATTGAGGCCCATACAACATCTTTCACAAATAGTAACTACAATTGGAGCATATATATTTGTAACTCCAACTTTGATATTTACTTATTTCTTGCAAAGAAGATCAACAACCTCATTAATTTTTGCTTCTAGTAATTGTGCATCTCATTTGCATTTGTCTCATATTGTTGCAATACCTACTAAATATCCTATAACATAAATAACTAGACAATACCCATATTTTAAATCTCTTTGAATGCATCCTTATATTACTTATTTTTGTTTCTTCTATTAAAACAAAGTCAAGACTATAACAACCTATTAATTTCCTAATAACTCTTTTTTCATGGCTCTTATTCATACCGCTAATATTTCAAGATACCATTTTCATCATTACTTTATATTCTCATTTGACTTAACCCCACTTAAAATTAACACTTAACGATATTTATTTTTAGTTTTTATATTGATATATGCTTTTCTATTTGTTCTTGCTTTGAGGATCTTCCTCTCCTTTTTCTATTCCCACCAACACTTTCATCTTCATCAATCTCTTTGATTTTTCTAGACTATTCATAATGAAACTTATCATCTATAAGTTTTATGGAAATAAATAATGTGTTTATTATTCACTTGAGATCACAACTAACCTTTTTATAATGTAGTAACTTGTATAGCCCTATGGACCCTTGTCCACCTTATAAAGGTGAGTTTAATATAATATTTTATTAATAAATATAAAAGATGATTCTTTAACCATGGCAAAAGATCACTTGTAATTTGGGTATTTATACTCACATGATATTGGGATGGGTGTGAATCTCCATTACTTGATTATAAAGAATTCAATTATGACAACTATATGGTAGTTTTAACTATGACAACACAATAATTAAATAATTATGACAAATCCATGATAGTTCCATGATAATTATAGGAAATAACTTAGCATCTATTTATGTAATATTTTTTGGGGGGAATTTACCCAAAACCGTAGTTGGATCTTGGATACAAGGATACCACTATGTTAAAATAGTGTTACTAACTCAAGATAAATATTCATTAATAGGTTTATTATATTTCCCTCTTTTGGCACTCAATCTATTTGGCTAATTATTTATTTTTGGTGGATTATTCCAGTGATGTCCTAGCTAATTAAGGATCAATTATGCTAAAAAATAATAGACTTAGTTTTCTTGTAAATTTTAGTTGTCTTTTATGGATTATTGTAAAAAATTATTTTCCTCCTCTATTTCAAAATTTTTATTTATTTTTGGCACAAATGTATCATAAATGAGAGGGTAGTATACATGGTTTGTAAAGTAGAGAAGAAGAAGAGGTTGAATATTTTCCAACCATATCTAGTTTCCTAAGAAGTTAGAGGTAAATTTTAGTGCATGGCAAATAATTTTGAGCCACTTGACAAAGTTGTTTGGTTGGAGAGGATAGCTTGTCTGGTTGTATTTTAGAAAAATGTGTGAGAAGGAGGGAAGATATTGGTGAAAGGTTTCTTAGGGAATCTAATGTATCTCTTCCTTTATCTCACTTTGAGAGGACTAGGGGATATTATGAGCTAAGATCTAGTTTGAAAAATTAATTAGAGAACATATATGTTTCCAAAGAAACTATATGAATTTTAAGATTAATATTTTTTAAGCCTAACCCTAATATTTTCTAGATGAACATACAAAAACAGAGCATACAAGACCCACAACTAAATTGCTTTTTCATTTTTTGATGATAAAATGAAATAATGATTTTCTTTTTAAATAAAAGGGAACAAGAGGGAATACAACAAACAAAGCATAATATACAATATACATGCAACTTTGACTTCAATGCTAAAGCTAAAAAGATTAGATATTCCCCTTATACAATTAAGATAAACTATTTTCTTATTTTTCTTTATTTAATTTAACGATAAACAAAAATCAGAGACTAATCTAAGCACATAACAAATACAATCTAAACCCTAGATTTTGAAATGATATAGATTGATTTTTTTTTTCTACCATAGCGGTAAAAACACTATCGATGTTATCATCAACTACTGGTGCTATCACAAAAAATTGCAAAATAAACAAAAACGATGGTAGTTAGTGTGGAGGGACCTATTTGATATAGTGGAAGATAGTTAGCTTCCTTGATACAATAAGAATTACCTTATTCAAATGAGATAAAGCTGATATAATAGCAAGATGCTAGAATAAATGCTATAATGACAAAAGCACCACTAGACAATAGTGTTGTGAGTGCTATCACTACTTGTGCTTCTACTTTGTTTAAAACAAAGAGCAATATCACCATTGATCTACAATTTAGAAATACTAATGCTTCTAAAAATATAACAATAAGAATAAATGCTAATCCAAAGCAAGATTATGATAATAATAATAATGAAGGGCTTTGATCTAGGACAAAGTCCCTTATAAATAATAGAGAAACAAAGGTTTTCTTGTTTAAAAATAAAACTAAATGATCAAAATTATAAGCCTAGATAAATGAAAATGCAAGATACAAAATTTGAAGGTTAGCTAATGTGGTAGAGAAAAAGTGCCATTTTCATTGATTACAAAAGATATTATAAATGACTATCTTTTACAAATGCCACTATGGGCTACAAGAGAGGTTCCCAAAATGTGTATATTGTTTTACAAAAGTTACAAAAATGGTGTCCAAAAGGTCTTCTAACCCACCTAAAAGCATGGGTGGATTTTGATTTGCTTGATGACCACCCTTAGATTATGTGTGTCTTCTTGAATTCTACAACAACCAAACACAAAAGAGTTAGTAGCACCTCCTTGGGTCCACCTACATGGAATCCAGGTAAAATAAAATATGCAAGCAATACCAAAAGAAAAGTTTAATTTAAAACACAAAACTGTCTCAAAATGATACAAAATATAGTAAATCTTGCCTTTCTTACCTTTGATGCCTATCCATTGTTGCGTCTGTGACTATGTTAGGCTTTGGAAGTGGATCATATAGGGGTAGATGATTATGAATGTGAATCATCTTGGGGTAAAAAATTGAGTCTCTGCTACTTAGATTTCTTAGGAAGAGGGTTTGCAAATTGTTAGGAGTTGATTTGCTTGACTGTAACTATCTAGAGAGGAGGTAATCCAGGGTCATACAATGGCAAATATGAGTCATCTAGAGGTGGATGATTGAATGCTATGCTACTTAGATTTTGTTGAAAATGGTAGGGGATCTTTGGTAGGATGTTAGGAGCCTTTGGTAAAAGTCTAGAGCCAATTGGAACCTTCACATATGAGTCATTTCATAAACAAAATAGGTGAATTTGAGAACACACAATGATTGTCATGTCTAGTTTATACATAAGGGGTGATAATATAAAAAGGATCAAAGAAAAATTTGGTAGAGTTTTAGCATAGATTTCACACACTTATTGCAAATGAATAAAATGAGGGGGTATTTATAGAATTTTAGAAGCGAGAGAGAGGGTGGTGAGATGGACATGACATGGTAGCCATGTGGTATGGATGAGAGGAGGTGGAAAATCTAGAATTTTCCACTTGGGGTGGTCAAAGGGCATGTGCACCATACCTCATTGATTTCCTTGGGTGGGGAGAGTCCTCACCCCACTCAAGTGGCATGTGAACACCATGCCTCATTAGTGCCCTTAGGTGGGGAGGATCCTCACCCTTCCTAAGTTGTATTAAGAGGTATTGGGAAGGTGAGGGTGCATGTGGATGTGGAAGGTAGGGGTAAAATAGGATAGGGTGATGTGGATCTAAGCTAAGGTTTAAGGATAGATTAAGGAAGTGTGCATGTAGGATAGGGATGAAGGGAAAGTCACATGGTGGCTAAGGGCTTAGTGTAGGAGAGTGCTTAGTGGAAGAAAAGAGATAGGAAGGGAGAATTTTATTTTTGTAAGGTTCTAGGGTGAAATAGGGAAATTTTGGAATTATTTGAGGTTTTTGCAAAGTTTATTAATTTTAACCTTAGGCAAATATAAAATTGACATTTTTTGGGTGTCTACATTTGCCCCTTTTTGTACCATATTGTGTGTGGGAACAATGCGGTGCAAAAATAGATGACATTGACTATCTGGATTGGTAATGGATAGAAATGGATACTAATGGATGATAATGGATGACAATAACTTTTTACGCATCACAATGATAGCTTGAGGAGGGAGATGTAATATTACCTCAAATTAGAGACAATGTAGGATTCCCCAATTATGGGACAAATACCTTTGAAACTTTACATTTAAATTTTTTTGAGATCATTTGATGTGGTAAGCTAACCAACTATTTGTAGATATCCTCGTGAATCTTTATTGCATGTGTATGAGTAACCATATAGTTGCAGGCATGGGGTATACCAACTTAATTGAATTAGAGTTTGAGTTGAGAAGAGAAGTTTTGCTTTTACCCCAGTAAAAGTAGGCTAATGATAGCTTTAGATAAATATTTTTGGACAAACGTGATTTTAGGATATAGTGTTTACCTATTAGACTTGTTCAAGATGAAATTCAATGGGTAATATCTACCCCCTCAAGCGATGAGTTGGTGGATGAAAAACAATGGAAATTAACAATGAAGTGCTTGATAAAAAGTTACTATTTTATTGAAAAATCAAAATGGGTGAGTCGAAGAAGGAAATTGATAGAGCAAAGGAAGAAAATTTTGAAATGTTGGATCGTTTAGGGGTAGGCGGTTGGAAATAATTTGACTCCGAGAAACTAGGAACCATGCATGGTGGTAACCAACTGTCCAAGATAGTCGAGCATGCACCCTTATAAAAGGTGCATCACCCCTTGTGAGTGCTCATTTGAATCACTTGTTGTAGAAGGAGTGAGAGAGAGAGAAAGAGGTGTGAGGGAGAATTTGAAGTGGAGATCTTGTGAATTTTTAGTTTAAAATATCTAGTGGAGGAGCGACAGTGGGCATTGGAGGGAGTGCAGGGTCAATGAGTCTATTTTTATCTCTTTTCTCTTGTTTTTTCCTTTATGGATAAAAGGAACCATAGGGTTTTACTGATTTTTACTTTGCTTATTTTTTTAAGAAAAAGATACCATAGACAAAAATAGGATAGCATAGAAAATGTATTATGGTTGGTATTTTGAGGTGAGTGAAGGAGTTTCTGATAGATGTTGACTAGTGATGGTTGGGGAAGATAGGTTTAGAGGGGGAGGCTTGGGTAGAGCTTGTGCATACTGATAGGTGTTTTTTATTAGCATTGGCTAAGATATGGGACCCAAATACAGGAACATTTCATTTTTTTACTAAGAAGATCACTATCACCTTGGAGGATGTATATTGCATATTTCGAGTACTAGTCAAGGGCATTACCATCATGGTTGTGGGTATGTCATAAAAGGAAGTGTTTATGAAGAGGTGGCATGGACAAGGGTGGAAGGATATTGACACCAGTAATGGTGGTGTGTTTTCGAGCTACACCATGATTTAGGAATATTTACATGGAGACATGCGATAATGATGGCTTGATATACAATGTCATATTATCAGATTCATCAGGTGCATAATTCCCATGGAACCTACTAGGGGTTGTTGAGGATTTTATGGAGCAGTTAGTGGTCTTCGCATGGGACCCAACTTTACTTGCTCAAAAGTATAAAAAGCTATATGAGGTTTGAAGGGTAGGTTGACTAGGATTGAGCTATAGTTTATTATTGTAGGTTTGGGTATGGGAGCATGTTTGTGTAGATAGACTATGTGGATTTCCCTTTGATGCTCAAAAGTATATAGATCTAGATGTTTCATGTACATTGAGATGGTGCAAGGACAAGGAGGGTTGACTTAGCAGATTATTTGCAAGGGATGACAAGTATTATCAGGTGACGTGGGTAAGTTTAAGGCCTAAGGAGGTCATTTGACAGCCATGAAAAGAGGGATCTACATGGAGGGAGGATGGAGAAAATTGAGCTAATGTTCAATAAGTGAGGTGGGTGGTTAGCAAATAGAGCACTCAGTGTGAGTACTTTTAGTACACATAGGTATTTATGTAGTTTGGTATTAGATAGGGGGTACTAGAGCCATCAATGGTATATAGGAAGAGGTGGATGGAGCCTACAGTAGTACCACACATAGAGCCACTAGGTCCTAAGGTAGATGAGATGATAATAGTGCTAGACATGGATGATGTTGGTATGACTTATGAGTATGAAACATGGTGGATCACTCAACAGTGGCAACCAGGAGGAGATGTTGATGAGGATAGCAATAATAATGGAGGTAGGTATGTATCCAAGGGAGGTATAACGGTAAGTAGAGAGGGGGATGAGAGGGAGGAGTAGGTGTAGGAGCCTTTGAGGTTATGGATATATCATCGATTACAATGTGGAGATCCATCGAAGGCATTAATTAAGGATACATGAGAGGTTGAGGCAGAGGGTGGAAAGAGGCTAGATATTGATGATAGTTTTGAGTATGAGGGTTTTGTGGAGATAGTTAATGAAGCTAAGGTTTTGTAGGAATGGATGTGGATACTCAAGTTATAGCTCAAAGAGTAGAATATCAAATTCATAGTGGAGAGAGATGGATGGTAGGATGAGAGGGAGAGATGTTAGGAGGAGTGTGATATGTTGTAATCCTAACAAGACAACCTATAAGAGGACAAGAATAGAGTGGGGGTATATAAATATAGGCTTATGGTCAAATAGGAAGAGCTACAAGGCTAGTTGAGGGTATTGAAAATTGAGAGAGAGATTGGTACAGGATATTGAGCAGTTGAGGGTGAAACAATCAATAATAGTGAGTGAGGTAGATGTAGTAGGCTTACGAGTGAAGATTATCGAGTTGCAGAAGAGCAAGGAGACTATGTTATCAAGATCTATGTGGGAGAGAAATAAAGTATACATGCTAGAGGAGACACTAATTAGAGCTAATGTACTTATACAATAAGTCTCAATATCACATTTGAGGCAAAGTCATCAGAGTACAATATCGATGGTTCCAATAGTACCTCAATTTGTTGAGCCCTCCACCTCACATATGTTAGATTCAAGTCCCTATCAAGGATGTGAGATACAATAGAGGAGTGGGGGAGTTGATAGGGAGGATAGGAGGGTAGTGGTGAGACGATTGGGGGGCAACAATGAGGGTGACTAGTTTTTTTTTGTGGCTTGAGAAGCTAACATTTTGTATTTTATGATGATGTATTATGTTGTATACCTGAGGGGGATTTTGATGTAGATTATGGGTATAGATTATGATTTATGATGATATTTTTATACTATATATGTACATGTTATTATGAGGTGATGCATAAGTGATGCGCATTATTATTGATGATGTTGATGTATTTGATGTTTATTATGATGATGTGTATGATTGATGAAGTTTTATTAGATGTACATACTATATAATGTGATGGATTTAATTAGATAGATATGATGTGTGTAGACTCATAGATGTCCATTTGACCATATTTTGAATATGTAGATATGTATTTCCTAAGACAAAGTAGGCTAATTAATCAATGCACGATCACAATGTCACGGTAACATGAGATGAAATATTATTATCACAATGGATACCAGAGGTAAGATATGTAGAATAACACACTAACATAATAAAAATGAATAATGGCTTATGATATGAATGGAAATTTTATGACCTATGTAGAGTGAATGGTGATGAGCCAATATTTTTATCACCTAAATATCTTAGGGTTTTCATATCCTAGAAGTATTTTAGGAAACTCAAACACCCTAGTGGAACCAATCAAACTCATCTATTAGCCAATCAATATCTTGTAAAGACCTAGACCATCCTAGAAAAGGTCAAGCCAATCATGGACCAATGTGTGTGCAATGAGGTTCTTTACCTAATCTTGAGTGAGGTTGGACTAACCACTTGTAATACAAGCCAATATAAGCTATCTCATCTGCAAGAATTCAAAGGTCTATGCAAAAGAAGGTTGTTAATATGACAAACATGTCACCATATGGAGAGAATACTCCACTTCTAGTCAAGCATTAATAGTCACAATGGAGGTTAGCCTCATAATATTTTGATGTAGCTCCACTCCAGATAGGCATCTATAGCCCTAATGGAGGCATCTAAAATGCCTAAGGAACCTTGTTGTAGATCTCTTTTTTTAAACTTTTGTCCTTTTTTTTTTAAAAACATATAATTTGGATCCTTAGGTTTGGATTATGCACATGATAGGATGAGCAAGGGAAACTATTTACTTTATGGTAAGACTACTCATGGTGTGTCTTCCCTAGACTCAAAATTTAATTAATTATGTGTGAGATGTGCTTGGTACAAGAGAGAACTCTAGTTAGCCAAGGGAGGCCAAAAATCTCCTTAAACATTAGATAAAGGTTGAGTGGAACACTAGGTATGGTTGAATAACCAAAACAACCTCTTTTTCTAAGAAACCTAAAATATGGGGACAATTGGAACAAGTAGGGTGTGTGGCTAAAAGATACACAATAGGCATGTAACACAATGGACAAGATGATATGACATATGATCAACTAAGACATAATGGACAAATATGGAATAAAAAAAGTGTGAGAACTTAGATGGGCATAATATGTATAACCGCTTGCATGTCATTGACTAATTATACCAATCAAAAGTAGGAAAATATATATTTATGCATTTAAAAGGATATCAAGTTAGAAAATTATAAGCCTTATGTAGGAATGCAAGGGAAGAATGTGTGATATGCATGTGATGTAGAAAAATTGGGGAAAGAGAGAGAGTGTTAACCCCCTTAAATAAAAATATGTGATTGGAATGAGTGGTGATGAGGAACTATTGGAGTGATGGTGAGGAACAAACATTAATGATAAAATTAAAGTTGGAGGGAGTTGAAAGTCCTGCACACACAAAATTGGTTGGAAGAAGTGTGAACTAACCCTAGACTAATAGGTGGATTGAAATAGGGTGGAATCCTCCTAGTCACATGATTGGATTGAATGGGGTGGAAGAGATTGAGAGAAATATAAGGTTGAGAGAGGAACATAATAGAGAGAGTAAGAGTAGAGGAATCGAGAAAATAGAAAAGAGTGGAGGAAGAAGAGAAAAAAAGGAGGGAGAAAAGGACTAGCCATAGGTATGTAGCCACTCGTAGTGTGACCATACAAAAATGACATGTAACATATATAAAAAAAGGATATGAGAAGAAGGTTGAAGAGCTAAAAAATATTCCATTTTTATGTTGAGCAAGGTGCAACAACAGTATTGTCATTGTTGTCAACACAGTCAGATAGATCTGTTGATGTAGTGG
Organism: Wollemia nobilis; assembly: GCA_028583015.1. Lineage (NCBI taxonomy): Eukaryota > Viridiplantae > Streptophyta > Pinopsida > Araucariales > Araucariaceae > Wollemia > Wollemia nobilis. The sequence goes on along the minus strand of JAQPPZ010001560.1, from coordinate 1,244,149 downwards.
ATAGGAAGTTCAAAAGCTATTCAGATGTAGAAGACAGGAGTTCAAAGGTTATTCAGAGTATGTACAGTGATTTTCCAAGAAGACCGAAGTGGCCCATATGCAAAAGATCAAAGAAAAAGACAAGTAAGAAAAGTGTCACGATATCGCGACATATACAGCAGGCAAGAAAAACTATCATGATTTCGCGACATGTTGGAAGAGAGAGAAAAAGAGAAAAACTGTCACGATTTCGTGACATGTTGGAAGAGAGAGAAAAAGAGAAAACTATCGCGATTTCGCGACATGTTGGAAGAGAGAAAAAAGAGGAAAAACTGTCACGATTTCGCGACATGTTGGAAGAGAAAAAGGCAAGTGGAAAAACTATCGCGATTTCGCGACATGTTGGAAGAGAGAGAAAAAGCAGGAAAAACTGTCACGATTTCGTGACATGTTGGAAGAGAAAAAGGCAAGTGGAAAAACTGTCATGATTTCGTGACATGTTGGAAGAGAAAGAGAAAGCAGGAAAAAGTGTCACGATTTCGTGACAAGTTCGAAGAAAGAGAACAAGTAAGAAAAGTGTCACGATTTCGTGACATGTCGCATTTTCGCGACTAAAATAGGAGAGAGAAAGTAAGTTTGAAAAGTGTCACGATTTCGTGACATGTCGCATTTTCGCGACTAAAATAGGAGAGAGAAAGTAAGTTGGAAAAGTGTCACGATTTCGCGACATGTCGCATTTTCGCGACTAAAATAGGAGAGAGAAAGTAAGTTGGAAAAGTGTCACGATTTCGTGACATGTCGCATTTTCCGACTAAAATAGGAGAGAGAAAGTAAGTTTGAAAAGTGTCACGATATCGCGACATGTCGATTTTCGCGACAAAAGAAGGAGAAGAAAGTTTGAAAAGAGAAGACTTAATGTCACGATTTCGTGACAAAAGCAAAGAAGTAAAGTATGAAAGCAGAAGTGTCACGATTTCATGACAAAAGCAGAGAAGAAGACTTCGAAGGAAGTGTCACGATTTCGTGACAAAAGCAAAGAAGTAAAGTATGAAAGTAAGTGTCAGATTTCATGACAAAAGTAGAAGAAGACTTCGAATGGAAGTGTCACGATTTCATGACAAAAGCAAAGAAGCTAAGTACGGAAGCAGAAGTGTCACGATTTCATGATAAAAGCTAAGTTGAAGACTATGGAGGCGAAGTGTCGCGATATCGTGACAAAAGCAAAGTCAAAGTCTATGGAAGCAAAAGTGTCACGATATCGTGACAAAAGCAAAGACGAAGTATATGGAGGTGAAATGTCACGATATCATGACAAAAGAAAAGATGAAGTCTACGAGGCAGAAATGTCATGATATCATGACAAAAGAATAGAGAAAGCGTACGGAGGTGAAAGTGTCGTGATATCGTGACATGTATTTTCGTGGCAACAACAACAAAAGAAGCTACAAAGGCAAAAATGTCACGATTTCATGACAGGTCGTAAATGCGCAAGTCAAGAAGGAGAACCCGAAAATGAGAAGGATGACAATCGACTAAAATTAGGGTTTACAGTTGTTATGAAAGCCGACTAAGATTAGGATTTACAACCGACTAAGATTAGGGTTTTCATCATAAAAAATATTGTTATAAAAGGAGGGTTGTTTGGAGAATTGAGAAGATAGTCGAATGTGTGTGAAATACGGTCATTGTGCATAGAGAGCAAGTCATGTCGAATCGTGCTAAGTGCAAAATTTGCAAAGAGAGCAGAGTGCGCAAAAGGGAGAAGACGATCATGAAGTTCGACTGTAATGAAGCAGAGTGTGCGAAGTGATTGCGTAGAGAGAGCAGAGTGCGTAGAGAACGCAAAGGTGAAGAAGACCAGTCAGGGTCTTGCAAAAGCAAAGGTAAATCAGGGGTTGGTGCTCCTTCCAGTTGGTGCTGGTAAATCAGGGGTTGGTGCTCCTTTCTATTGGTGCAGATAAATCAGGGGTTGGTGCTCCTTTCTATTGGTGCAGATAAATCAGGGGTTGGTGCTCCTTCCAGTGGGTGTTGGTAAATTGATTGTAAAGTTGGTGCTTTGCAAAGGCTGGATTTGGATGGTAGTCCAAGCAATCAATTTTTGAGGAGTAGCCACATTGGTGAACCTCGTTAAATCTTGTGTTGTGTGATGCTCTTTTGTTATACTTGTTGTATCTAGTAATAAGTTTTAATTGCTACGGTATTAAGAGCTATAAATTCAAGTTTAAAGAGCTACACTGATTCACCCCCCCTCTCAGTGTCATTGTAAGACTAACAATTGGTATCAGAGCTAAGTTCCTATACAAGCTTAACCGGCTAGGGTGATCTTGGAAGTAACACAATGGCATTTGAAGAAGTAAAATCAGAAAAGGAAGGAGTGAACTCTAAAGTATGTGGTGAAAACCCTGAGGCTGAAGTAGATCTAGAAGGTGAGTTGATCTCTGCACTTGAAGAGTGGAAAATAGAGAGGAAAAAGAATAAGAAAATTTCAAAAAATCTTGAGGATGCAAACGAAATCATAACCAGTCTGAAAGTACAGACAGAAGAATACAAGAAAATATCTAAAGATCTCGAAGTACAAATTACCATGAAAATAGATTATTGCTGCAAACTAGAAGAAGAGAATGTTGGTTTACGGATGCAGATAGAAGAGATGAATCACAAAATTAGTTGCTATCACAAACGCGAAGAAAGTTCTATGAAGTTGGATAAGATTATAAATGACCAAAGGCCTGCAGGCATCAAATTTGGTCTGGGTTTCATCGAAGGAGAATCATCAAATGGATCAAAGGCCAGAAATGTAGAATCCATAAAGAATGAAGATAAGAAACAGGTTGATCAAGGAAAAATGTCTCATGCAAAAGAAAGCAATAATGCCAGGCACGAAAGGAGAATTGACAATGATGGATTCACCAATGTCACACATCAAAGAAGAAGAAGACCTATGGCTCCTACGACAACATGGCAAAGACCATCACCCAGGTTCAATTATCCCTTTTCTGGTTTCTATTTTAAATGCAATGGCTATGGACATAAAATCTCAGACCGCAAATATAATGTAAGACCAAGGAATTTCACCAGTAGAAATGCTTTTTCTCCTCTCGATGAATTATACAGTAGAATGTTATAACTGTCATAATTTTGGGCACATTGCAAGAAACCGTAGAAGTACATTTGCATCAAATCAGTTTCAGGGAAGAAAATTTCAACCAAATAGGATGAGACAAAATAGAAAACTTCTCGAAAAACATGCACAAGCTATTGATAAGGGAAAGGCAAAACAAGAGCCCAAAACTACTATCAAAATGGAGTGGAAAGAAAAAGAGCGACTTAAGGAAGAAAAGGAATCCTTAATCGTACAAACAACATTTAAAGCACAGAATAAATATGTACCATGGATACTTGATAGTGGATGCTCCAGTCATATGACAGGTGACAAACAAAAATTTGAGAAGTTACAGAAATATGAAGGTGGTTCAAGTAAAGTTTGGAAATAATGATGGAGCTAAGATAGTTGGCAAAGGTTCAGTTAAAATTAGTGACAGAAAAATTAAGTCAGAAGAAGTCTTGTTTGTGGATGGTTTGAAACATAACTTGTTGAGCGTAAGTCAGATTTGTGATAAAGGTCATGAAGTAGTTTTTAAGAAGCAGGGTTGTGAAGTCAGAAAAACAAACAGTGGAAAATTGATAGCAACTAGGATCAAGGACATCTGGAAACCTGTACATGCTCTCAGAGACTTCAGAAGGAGCTTGTTTTATTGGACAGGAAGAAGAAAATTGGTTGTGGCACAAGAGACTCGGTCATATCAGTTTTGATAATCTAGTAAAAATCAACTCAAAAAGGGCAGTGAGAGATATTCCCACCATCAAGAAACCTGCAAACAACATTTGTGCTTCATGCCAAAAGGGGAAGCAAACTAGAGTCACATTCAAAACAAAAGAGTACTACACAAGCAAACCTTTGGAACTAATACACACTGATTTATGTGGACCCATGAGAACACAAAGCATAAATGGTGACAAATATTTTATGTTGTGCATTGATGACTATTCCAGAATGACATGGATATTTTTCTTGAAGCATAAATCAGAAGCTTTTGAAAATGTTCAAGATTTTCAAAAACCAAGTTGAGAATGAAACAGGAAAGAGGATCAAATGTTTAAGATCAGATAGAGGAGGAGAATTCATTTCAGAGGAGTTTACAGAGTACTATGAAAAATACGGTATTAGGAGATAGTTTTCAGCAGCCAGGACACCTCAACAGAATGGAGTGGTAGAAAGAAAGAACAGGACAGTGCAGGAAATGGCACGGACTATGTTGGCTAAAAGCAGAGTAGCAGATAGATTTTGGAAAGAAGCAGTCCATACTATGGTGTATATCCAAAATAGGTACATGCTGAGAACACATGAAAGCAAAACTCCTTATGAGTTGTGGTTCGGTAAAAGGGCAACAACAAAATACCTCAAAGTTTTTGGCAACAAGTGCTACATCAAAAGAACTCGAAGATAATCTTGGTAAGTTTGAAGATAGAGCGGATGAAGGTATTTTTGTTGGTTATTCATCAAAAAGCAAAGCTTACAAATGCTACAACAAGAGGCTAAAGAAAATTGTGGAGAGTGCCGATGTTAAATTTGATGAAGGTAGAGAACGAGTAATTAGCTATGAAAAGAACTACCCAATTTATGAAGAGGTTATTGAAGGAGATGAGGAAAACGAAATGGAAAAGATACAGAAAATTGACTCAGATGATTTAAGTTGTGATTCAGAAGTGGAAGAAAATAAGAAATTCAAAACAGGCAGCTGGCAAAAAAATCATCCTAGAGAGCAAATAATTGGAGACCCCAAAGTTGGTGTTCAGACAAGAAGAAGAGTAGTAAGTAACTACTCTCTATTATCCAGCATTGAGCCCAAAAATGTTGTTGACGCAAGCAAAGATGAAAGTTGGATGAAGGCAATAAATGAAGAATTAGATCAGATCGAGAAAAACAAAACTTGGGAGTTAGTACCTAGACCTGCAAATAAAAATATAATCGGGACTAAATGGATTTTTCGAAACAAATTGAATGAAGATGGACAGGTAGTCAGAAATAAAGCAAGATTGGTATGTAAGGGTTATGCACAAGTTGAAGGCATTGACTTTGAGGAAACTTTTGCACCAGTAGCTAGACTAGAGGCAATTAGAATGTTTCTGGCTTTAGCAGTCTACAAGAATTTCAAAGTTTATCAAATGGATGTGAAATCAGCGTTTTTGAATGGGAAACTTGAAGAAGAGGTTTATATTGAGCAACCAGATGGTTTCCAACTTGGTGATGATCCCAACTTGGTTTGCAAGTTGAAGAAAGCATTATATGGCTTAAAACAGGCACCCCGAGCATGGTATGCAAGGCTAGACAACTATCTCACTCAACAAGGGTTTAAGAAAGGTATGGTGGATAGTAATTTGTATGTCAAAATAGAAAATGGGCATCTTATTGTTCTTGTTGTATACGTAGATGATATCATATTTGGCAGCAACAAAGATGAGTCGTGTAAAGATTTAGCAAATAAGATGCAGAAAGAATTTGAAATGTCAATGATTGGTGAACTTTCGTATTTCCTCGGGTTGCAAGTTAATCAAAATAAGAAGGGCATATTTATTTCTCAAGTTAAATATGTGAAAGAGATGTTAAAAAAGTTCACAATGGAGGATTGTAAGCCACTTAGCACTCCCATGACGACAGGTTGCAAGTTGAGCAAGGATGACAAATCTCCACCTGTTGATCAAACCATGTACAGATCTATGATTGGGAGCTTATTGTACTCGACAGCTACCAGACCAGATATTTTGCAGGCAGTATGCATGGTAGCACGATTTCAGGCTAATCCCAAGGAGACTCATGTGACAATAGTGAAGAGGATTCTTCGGTACCTCAAGGGTACTATGGAGTATGGGTTATGGTATCCGAAAGGTAAAGACTTCACCCTTATTTCGTATTCAGATGCAGATTGGGCAGGATGTGTCGATGACATAAAGAGTACCAGTGGAGGTGCATTCTATCTTGGAGACAGATTGGTCGCATGGCACAGTAAGAAACAAGAGTCAGTTTCTTTATCGACAGCAGAGGCAGAATATATTGCAGCGACAACATGTTGTACGCAGGTATTGTGGATGAAACAAACCCCGAAAGATCTTGGTATTAGCTTCAGTGAGCCAATATCACTTAAGTGTGATAACACCAATGCCATTAACATCTCCAAGAATCCGGTTATGCATTCACGCACAAAACACATTGCTATCAGGTATCACTTTTTGAAGGAGAAAGTTGCGAAAGGTGAGGTTAAGTTGGATTTTGTTCCAACTACAGAGCAAGTAGCAGATATCTTCACAAAACCATTGCCCAAGGAAGTTTTTGAGTACCTTCGCAATAAATTGGGAGTGGTCACACTTCCCAAGAATTGACTAGCTACAGGGATCACATTCTCGGGGGAGCATTTAAGTATTTGATTATCTTTTTGCTCATGTTCATGATTTTTGCTAAGTGTAATAAATTTTGCTTGAGAATGTTGTGCATGGACTCAGGGGGAGTCTGCAGTAGCCCTTTGGTATTATTGTCAAAGGGGGAGAAGAGTTACAAGAAATTGCACATGTGTTGCCAACAATTCCAAAGGGGGAGATTGTTGAGCAAGGTGCAACAACAATATTGTCATTGTTGTCAACACAGTCGGATAGATCTCGTTGATGCAGTGGACAGGAAGTTCAAAAGCTATTCAGATGCAGAAGACAGGAGTTCAAAGGTTATTCAGAGTATGTACAGTGATTTTCCAAGAAGACCGAAGTGGCCCATATGCAAAAGATCAAAGAAAAAGACAAGTAAGAAAAGTGTCGCGATATCGCGACATATACAACAGGCAAGAAAAACTGTCACGATTTCGCGACATGTTGGAAGAGAGAGAAAAAGTAGGAAAAATTGTCGTGATTTCGTGACATGTTGGAAGAGAGAGAAAAAGTAGGAAAAACTGTCACGATTTCGCGACATGTTGGAAGAGAGAGAAAAAGCAGGAAAAACTGTCACGATTTCGTGACATGTTGGAAGAGAAAAAGGCAAGTGGAAAAACTGTCACGATTTCGTGACATGTTGGAAGAGAGAGAAAAAGCAGGAAAAACTGTCACGATTTCGTGACATGTTGGAAGAGAAAAAGGCAAGTGGAAAAACTGTCACGATTTCATGACATGTTGGAAGAGAAAGAGAAAGCAGGAAAAAGTGTCACGATTTCGTGACAAGTTCGAAGAAAGAGAACAAGTAAGAAAAGTGTCACGATTTCGACATGTCGTTTTTGGTGACTAAAATAGGAGAGAGAAAGTAAGTTTGGAAAAGTGTCACGATTTCGCGACATGTTTTGGACTAAAATGGAGAGAGAAAGTAAGTTTGAAAAGTGTCACGATTTCTCGACATGTCGCATTTTCGCGACTAAAATAGGAGAGAGAAAGTAAGTTGGAAAAGTGTCACGATTTCGTGACATGTCGCATTTTTGTGACTAAAATAGGAGAGAGAAAGTAAGTTTGAAAAGTGTCACGATATCGCGACATGTCACATTTTCTCGACAAAAGAAAGAGAGGAAGCGTACGGAAGAAGTCACGATTTCGTGACAAAAGAAAGCAAGACTGAAGTGTCAGATTTTGAAAAGCAAAGAAGTAAATAGTTTTGAAAGTTAGAGTGTCGATTTGACAAAAGCAAAGAAGTAAAGTATGGAAGCATAAGTGTCACGATTTCATGACAAAAGTAGAGAAGAAGACTTCGAAGGTGAAGTGTCATGATTTCATGACAAAAGCAAAGAAGCTAAGTACGGAAGTAGAAGTGTCACGATTTCATGACAAAAGCTAAGTTGAAGACTACGGAGGCGAAGTGTCACGATATCATGACAAAAGCAAAGTCGAAGTCTATGGAAGCGAAGTGTCACGATATCATGACAAAAGCAAAGATGAAGTATACGGAGGCAAAAATGTCATGATATCGTGACAAAAGAAAAGATGAAGTCTATGGAGGTAGAAATGTCATGATATCATGACAAAAGAATAGAGAAAGCGTACGGAGGTGAAAGTGTCATGATATCATGACATGTATTTCATGGCAACAACAACAAAAGAAGCTATAGAGGTAGAAATGTCACGATTTCATGATAGGTCATAAATGCGCAAGTCAAGAAGGAGAACTCGACGAAGACCGATGACAACCGACTAAAATTAGGGTTTACAGTTGTTATGAAAGCTGACTAAGATTAGGATTTACAACCGACTAAGATTAGGGTTTTCATCATAAAAAATATTGTTATAAAAGGAGGGTTGTTTGGAGAATTGAAAGATGGTTGAATGTGTGTGAAATACGGTCGTTGTGCATAGAGAGCAAGTCATGTCGAATCATGCTAAGTGCAAAATTTGCAAAGAGAGCAGAGTGCACAAAAGGGAGAAGACGATCGTGAAGTTCGACTGTAATGAAGCAGAGTGTGCGAAGTGATTGCGCAGAGAGAGCAGAGTGCACAGAGAACGCAAAGGTGAAGAAGACTAGTCAGGGTCTTGCAAAAGCAAAGATAAATCAGGGGTTGGTGCTCCTTCCAGTTGGTGCTGGTAAATCAGGGGTTGGTGCTCCTTTCTGTTGGTGCAGATAAATCAGGGGTTGGTGCTCCTTTCTGTTGGTGCAGATAAATCATGGGTTGGTGCTCCTTCCAGTGGGTGCTGGTAAATTGATTGTAAAGTTGGTGCTTTGCAAAGGCTGGATTTGGATGGTAGTCCAAGCAGTCAATTTTTGAGGAGTAGCCACATTGGTGAACCTCGTTAAATCTTGTGTTGTGTGATGCTCTTTTGTTATACTTGTTGTATCTAGTAATAAGTTTTAATTGCTACGGTATTAAGAGCTATAAATTCAAGTTTAAAGAGCTACACTGATTCACCCCCCCTCTCAGTGTCATTGTAAGACTAACATTTTATTGATTACAAAAGTTATTACAAATGATTATCTTTTGCAAATTCCACTAGGGGCTATAAGAGGTACTCCCAAAATGTGTATCCCCTTTTACAAAAGTTACAAAAATGGCACCCAAACCTCAAAGTGTGGGTGGGTTTTAATTTGCTTGATGACCACCCTTATATTGTGTGTGTCCCCTTGAACCCTACACACAACCAAACATAAAAGAGTTAGTAGCACCTCCTTGGGTATGCCTAGGTGGGACCTAAGTAAAATAAAATATGTAAGGAATACCAAAATAAAATATTGATTTATAACACAAACATGACTCAAAATGATAAAAAATGTAGTAAATACCTTACCTTTTTTGCTGGTTTACTACTACGTCTACGACTATGTCAGGTTTTGGAAGTAGATCATCCAAGGGTAGATGACTATGATTGTGAATCATCTTAGGGTAGACAATTGAGTATTTACTACTCAAAATACTCAAGGAGAGGGTCTAGAAATTGTTAGGAGTCAATAATATTGACTATAACTATCTCTAGAGGAGGTCATTTTGGGTTGGACAATGGTGATAATGAGTTGTCTAGGGGTGGGTGACCAAATGTTGTACTATTCAAATTTTACCAAAACTTGTAGAAGACCTTTGGTAGGGTGTCAGGAGCCTTTGGTAGAAGTGTGAAGCCAATTGGAACCTTCACATGTAAGCTATTTCATAAAATAAATAGGTGCATATGAAAACACACAATGATTGCCATGGCTAGTTTACACACAAGGGGTGATCACATGAAAGGGCTCAAAGGAATTTTTGGTATAGATTTCACACACTTTTTATAAATGAAGAAAATGAGGGGGTATTTATAGAATTTTAGAATGGAGAGGAGGTGTGGTTAGATGGACATGACATGGCAACCATGTGTTATGGATGAGGGGAGATGAAAAATCTAAAATTTTCCACTTGGTGTGGTCAAATGGCATGTGCACAATATCTCATTAATTTACTTAGGTGGGGAGATTCCTCACCCCACTAAAGTGGCATGTGCACACCATGCCTCGTTAATTCCCTTATATGGGGAGGATCCTCACCCTTTCCAAGTGGTATTAAGAGGCATGGGGAAGGTGAGGGTGCATGGGGATGTGGAAGGTAGGGGTAGACTAGGCTAGGGTGATGTGGACCTAAGCTAAGGTCTAAGGGTAGGTTAGGGAGGTGTGCACATAGGATAGGGAGGAAGGGGAAGTCACATGGTGACTAAGAGCTTAGTGTAGGAGAGTGCTTAGTGGGAGAAAGGGGCTAGGAAGGGAGAATTTTAATTTTTGTAAGGTTCTAGGGTGAAATAGGGAAATTTTGGAATTATTAGGGGTTTTAAAATTTTTATTAATTTTAACCTTTGGTAGATACAAAATTGACACTTTTGGGGTATCTACAGCCAAAATATTAATGCTAAAGATAAAATCAAAGAAGATCCAATAAGTAAATATAAAGAGGAAAGAGCACAACCTGAGACAACAAGTTATTTTCCTCCTCATTGGGAACTTGTTGAAAGCTTAGTTATTGCTTGTTGGTGGCCCTCCTAAATGCTTGAGCTTGAAGAATTGTTTACTTGATAATTGCTTATATTCTTGATGCTTGATAATTGCTTGGATTCTTGAAAGAGAACTTGTAATAATGAGAGCTTGAATGTTTGAATTATTAAAGCTAAGTGCTTATAATATTGAGCTAAAATTTTGGTATAAACTTGCCATGAAAATGTTAAAATGACTAAGAGCCTAGAGAAATTTTGACAAAATTTTGGTGCTTGAGAATCTTGATAAAATGGTCATGCCAAGGGCTGAATTTATAGGCATCCATAGCCCCTTAGAGGGAGGATATGTAATTAATTTGACATGATCAAGGAAGGCAAATATTTGAAAGGGATCAAACGGGGATCAAGAGAAAGATCATGAGAATGGAAAGCCTTGGGATTAGGGTTCTACTACAAGGGCAACATATTAGAAAATATGCTTGGGTTCATTAATGGAAAAAAAATTGAAAGAGATAGGAATTCATGCCTATGAGATTTGGCATATGATAAGTTAGAAGCATTGGGAGGCAATAGCACTGGTGGCACTATCACATTGACATTAACATGAGATGACTATTGGAGGTCAAAAAAGGGTGGAAAAGGTCAAAGGTCAAATTTTTATAGAAGTAGTGCTAGGGTCATGGTAGCACCATTTACGCTACCATTCATGCCCCATTACTATCGCTTTTAGAATAATAAATACTCAAAATTTGGACTTAATTAAGGTTAAGTCAGTTTGGATGGTTAGAAGGCTAGGTGATGAAGGGATTAACAACTTGAAGGTTAAACTTGTGTGGAAAATTGGATGTCTACATTTACCCTTTCTTGATGCATTTATTGCATAGTAAATACATAAAAAACTTGAAGAACACAAGCTTATAGTGAGGCAGGGGGTGAATAGTATAAGATAAACTTTCACTTTTCTTTCCCAAAATATATTATAAAATGTTATCAATGGAAATATCAATAGTAGTAATCAAATCAATGTACAAATCATCACACACAATAGAGACACCAATTTAACATGGTTCACCCAATGTGGGCTACTCCACGGAGAAAATATTTCTACTAAATTTTCTCAATAAGTCTTCTTGGGAATTGTAGATTCAAAAATGCAACACTACAACTATTGCTTAAATAAATGGATACACAAACACCAAAATTGCACAACAATGAAATATATATTATATTAATGAATGGGGGAGCTTATAAACTCTGTTGTTACAAATCAGGATGATGCATAATCCTTGTGATACAATAATACAATGTTTAGGGTTCTTTGAAACCCTAGTAGCAAAGTCGTAATGTCTTCAATCACACTCTTGATCCCAATAGTGGTGAGTGGGCTTTGTGCTATCCAATACTGGGCCACTCCAGCTTAATCAGCTACTCAATGCTAATGGATCTACAGACCTGCACACATAACAACAATATCAAGGGTTAGTAATACTAGTGAGGGCTCCACTGTGTGAGACCTTCAAAAATTAATAGAAAACCCTAGGTATCATTAACTTGCAATGCATACAAAATATAAAGATAATAAAACAAAATAACCAGAGTGATTTACCTTACTTATTTTCTTCTAATGCGTGATGTCTGATGCAGGTGACTAGTGTAGCGATGCTCCAACATCACATCCAAATATAGGGTTGTTTTGAGATATCTGTTTCTCCAATAAATCTATAATTTTTTGGAGACATCCTAGACCACATCAAGAACCTACCCTCAAAATTTTAGCTCAATCCAACTCCATATGAGTGATAAATGGTTGAAAAAGTATAAGGATATGCGAGAATGATAGTAGGATGTTTCAGGGAAGAACTTAGGACTTAGGGAAATCAGAAACTTAGGAGACTTAGGACACTCAAAAACTTAGGAAACTTAGGGGTTGAGCCATAAAAATAGCTCTTATTTATAATCTAACCTAGGGCATGCTAGAGTTTCAACGACACTAATCGTGTGGCTGAGATTGAAGCACATCCAAGGGTGGATAATAAATATAGGGTGTGACACGGATTGATGTAAACAGACAGATCAGGATTAAATGAAATTGGATGGCTAGGATTTATTCACTTAAATAAATATATATTTATTAAACATATATTAAAATATAATATAAAATATTATATTTAAATATATATAAAATAAATATACATAAATAAATGTGAATAATATTTGGAAATGGCGGGAAATAAGAAATGGTGGGCAAATGGCTATGCTTTGGTGGTGGAAATGGTGGGAAATCCTGGATGGAAGGCAAATGGCTAGGATTTGGTGTCTACAAGAATCAATTCCCTATTACAATTTTTATGGACCTCTATCCAAAGGAGACACAAATACCCTATATTCTAATTTGTAGATATCTCTCCACAGGAGAACTATTTCCCCTCTTTCTCTGGTTCATGGAACTTGATCTAGGAGACCTCTATCTCCTCAATTGGATTATGGATCTCTCTCCATAAAAGAACTCTATCTTCCCAACTGGTTCACAGGTCACACTCTACAAGAGAACTCTTTCCCCTTGCTCTGGTTCATGGATCTCTATCCATAGGAGAACTCTATCCCCTTTCTCTGGTTCATGGATCTCTATCCATAGGAGAACTCTTTATCATCTACTTTAGATGATGATATTCTATAATAATTCTATCCCCACTACTCTGGATTGTAAATATCTCTCCACAGAAGACCTCTATCCTCACTGCCATTGCTAATGTATCTCTATCCACTTGAGATTGTTGTCCTCTATTCTATCACCTCCAAAGATTACTTTCAACCCTATCTTAGATCTGCACCAAAATATATCCTAAGTGTAGTATAAATCTACTCTAACTTTGCTCACAAATCTCTATCTCAAATCTATTCCCAAGCCTTAACACAAAGCTTGATCAAATCACCAATCAACTTTGCTTAGATCTACTCTAAGCCTTAACACAAAGCTTGAACAAATAAATCAATCAACTCTACTTAAATCTGCCCCAAGCCTTAAAACAAAGCTTGAACAAATCAATCAATCAACTCTGCTTAGATCTACCCCAAGCCTTAACACAAAGCTTAAAAAAATCACCAATCAACTCTACTTAGATTTGCCCTCAAGCCCTTTCAAGAGCTTACTCAATTCTATCCTCAAGTCTTCTCAAAGACTTTCTCAACTCTGTCCTCAAGTCTCCTCAAAGACTTTCTAAAATGTACCTTCAAGTATTCACCAAGACTTGCTCAAACCTACCTTCAAATATTCACCAAGACTTGCTCAAATATGCCTTCAATTTCACTCAAGAACTTGCTCAATCTACTCTCAAGTCCTCACAAAGACTTGCTCAAATCTGCTCTAACACATGCTCAAAATAGATCACAAGATATGCTCAATCAAACTCAAATCTTGCACAAAATGCTATCAAATACTTTGTCTAATCTTCAAAGTAATTCCTTTAACTTGAAGCAATTTAGACATATTCTATTCAGAATTCGTTTAACCTCTGGAACATATAGAGTATGATGTATTCTATAAAAACTCAATATGTCTTAATAAATCATTAAGTCTGTTGCTTTCATAAATCTTATTTCTAATGTTTGCATACTCACTTTTAATATCATTCAAAACCAATGCTCAAGAGTTTCACTCAATCATTCAACCAATGAAGCACAACTTGCTTACAAACCCTAACCAAGTATTTCACACTCTTTCCAATAACTAGCATAATGTAGATATCAAACCCTAACTCAAATAATTTCAACAATGCTTATCAAACAATCCTTTTATCTCCACCTTCTATTCCAAAAAACCTCATTCAACAACATTCAATCCAACAACCACTTCAAACAAAAGATGATGTGCCCATACCTTTTTGCTTTGATGGAGATATGTCTTCAAAATCTGTTTTACAATCAACCTCTTTTCTATGTGCCACTTCACAAGTTATATAGAAAAATTTCTATTTCAAAGTATCCTCATAAATTTTCTTCAATGATCTCTAAAAATAATACTTCTAGGGCACTTCCTTAGTTCTCAAAAATACTGCAATAAAGCTCTCAAAATTCTCTCAATAATTTCCCTTTCATAAAGCACAATTTACAATCAAATAAAATATCTTTTACACCTTTTTATCTCCACACTTTAAAAATATTTTTTCACTCAACTTTTATATCAAAATAAATACATTACATTCTTAAATCCTTCACACACTTATCACTCCAAGCTTAACAAATTTAAATAAATGATATTTAAACCCTAAAAATATTGTAAAAATATTTTACCTTATATCTCCTAAGTTTTCAAACCATAGGCTAAATTAATCATCCACCAATATATACCATAGCCAGCAATTACCAATGAAGCGCATATATCATAAACCAACCAAGGCACATACCTTATAAAAAATTAATTGCCTTTGTTGTGGATGGGAATCGACCCTTAAACCTCAGCCACCAAGCGTTTGGCCTTGACCGCTTATGCTAGCTAAGTGGTTGAGGCTAAGTGTTAGCCTACCGCTCTAAATACTCACCACCTCCGCAAAAAATTCAAAATAAAACCTTCAATCGGTGTTGGGGAGAATCGGACCCCGTACCTCTCCTTTGCCAATGACTTAATGCAGGACCCGCCTGCTTCTTGGGCTATCAACCCTTGGTGCACAAAACTATTGGTTTCCCTCTATTTATTTTTTATGCTCATCCAAAAAATAAGAAACATCCACATTTCTTCTCTCTCATCCGCTCGATTTTGATCGCATGGAATTCAATATTTTAGCGTTCGAATTTGTTCACAAGTGCTTCTTTATTGGGAATTCGAGAATCTTTCATTTTAATTTTTATTACCTCCTCTTATATGCTCCAAGGTAATGTTTAAAACGTCGATGAAATATATGCCTCCAATATTAAATTTGAATTTTTGTGCCTTAGCCAAATTCAAAATTTAATTATAATATGAATATTATATATAACCTTAGGTTAAATATTATATTATTTAACCTAGTATTGAATAATAATTTTGCATGGGATTTTTACCAATTATTTTTCTTCCTTTTATTAAGCCCTCCTGGCTTAATTATTATAATATTTAAAATTTTATAATATCTTCTTTTTCTTTTAAAACCATGGGCATAATATTTTGTCTTCAACCATGCTAGCCAACCTTTTTGGCTTATAATAAAAATATTATAGCTAGTTCTTTTACCACTTTGCTTGTACCAAAATGGACTTTGCCTTGCACCAAACACTTGACATCAATGACAACCTTATTACTCAAAATTGCCAACAATATCCCCCTTTGTCATTGATGGCAAACCCCTTTTTTTTAATCATTCCTTTTTCCTTTTTCAATTCTGCTCCCCACTGAGAAACTACTCCCCCTGACCGAATGCTCTCCTCCTAACTCAAATCTCTCCCCCTTTGTAATCAATGGCAAAGGGAATATTTTGGGGCTAAATATAAGACTCTTAGCTCAGCCCCCTCCCCACCTCTTCTCCTTGAGGTGATTAATTTTGGGGTGGGAGTATCTCTACTCCCAACATACAATGCTCTTTTCCTTTGTCAACCTTCTTTCTCAACATACCCTTTTGATTCTTTTGAATGTCCTTGTTCTTAATTGTCCTTGGAAATTTTTTTCTACACCACTTGGCCATATGCCCAACATTATTGCACTTTTAACACTTAATTTTGTGGTTATTAGAAGGTGCAAATATCTTGAAGTTCCTCTTGGATAAGCCATACCTATTTCTATCATGAACCCTACAGTGAATTTCTTTATGACCAAATTGATTACAAGAGTAGCGATACCCTTGAAAGAAATGTCCACCTTTGAAGTTCCTCTTAGTAATACTTTACTCCTTTCCATGAGTCCTGTAATGCATAACCTTGTGACCAAACCTGTTACATGAGAAGCAACATCCTTTGAAGAAATATTGCCTTGGACCCATTGGTCTCTTAGTCCTTTCTTTTCTGTGATGATCCATGTTCTCTGTTTGTGCATTGTTTCCTTTCTTGGTGAAACTTCTATTCACATAAGTCTCACTTTCTCCTTTACTCTCTTCTTCTAAAGCTTCTTCCTATTTGTATCTTGAGCTTGACCCTTCTTCTTGTTTCTCTTGTCTTTCTTCAAAACCAAGTCCTGTTTTGTTAGATGAAGGTCTTTGTACATTGATAATTTTATCCACAATAATTGAACTCTTCCAAAACCTGTGTAGCTTGTTCTTAGACTCTTCCATTTCCTTCCTTAGATAAATTACCTCTTGTTATAATCTTTCACATTCTAATACTTTTGCTTCTAACTTTTATTTAAATTTCCTTGTCTTAGCTATTGAGTTTGTCAGATCTTGTATAAGATTTCCTTTCTCTTCATAACATTCTTGAAATTGAGCCTTGAATCTTGAATCTTGAATTCTACTTCTGAACTTTTTCAATTCTTTTAGAGCAGAAATAAGTTTAGCTTCTAAATCGACTACTCCTTCCTCTTCATTCTATGAATATTTCTCTACTTATTTGTCTTCAAGAACATCTTCATACTTTTCAGATTTATCTTCAAAAATATCACTTCCTTCATCTTCTATTGCCAAAAAGAGAATTTCTTCTTCTTTACTATATGAGGATATTTCATCACTATGAATTGAAAATTTGCCTGTCTTGTCTACATAAAAACTCTTCTTATGCCTTTGAAAAAATTTCTTTTCATGCCTGCTTTTTCCATACCTATTTTTCTTTTCATACCTAGATTTTACTGCTTCCTTTCTCTTATGATCTTGTTTCTCTTCACTACTACTACTTCCAGCTTCTAGATAGTTAGATGCATAGTGACAATATTTACCATAATTTAAACACTTCAAATTTTTCATACCTTTGTGCTTTCTTAAGTCCTTCTTGTTCCTTCTGCCATAGTTTGCTTTTTCATCACTGGATGACTCATCACTTAAATCTGGCTTCTTATATTTTGTCTTCTTTGCTACTTTGAAGGCTGCCTCTTTCCTGGGAATAGGATCATTTACTATTCTCATCTCATAAACTATGAGAGTTCCATGTAACTCATCCAAATTCAAGGTTTCAATATCTCTTGTTTCTTCTATGGCTGAAATATTTTCATTATACCTCATAGGAAGTGACCTTAAAACATTTTGAGCAACATAAGGTTCTTCTATTTTAAATACAAGTCCTCGTATGGTGGTAAAAACCTCATCCACATGAAGTAAGTATGTAACAATATCTTCCTCTTCTTTCATATTCAAGTCTTAAAATATATTTTTGTGATTTTGTAATTTTGCCATTTTTCCATTTTGACCTTTTTATCTCCTTCATATATTTTCTCCAGTTTATCCCAAACTTCCTTTGCTGATTTGCAATGCATAACTTTTACAAACTTAGCTTTATGTAAACCACTTAAGATTGCATTCTTAGCATTGGCATAATTCACATATAAGAGCTTACCATATTTATCTATGGGAGGAGTAGTTTTAGGTGTGAACCCATCCTCAACTACTTGCCATGTCTCATATACTTGTGTTCAATTAAGTATTCATTCTTATGCTCTTGAAAGCATAATTGTTCCCATCGAACAATGATGCCTTATTTGCTAAAGATCCACTCTGAGATGCCATCTGTGTTCTTGTATACTTTTCCTTCAAGTTATTAAACTATTTCGAAGGAACCTGCTCTGATACCAATTAAAGAACACAAGCTTATAGTGAGAGGGGAGGTGAACAGTATAAGACCAACTTTCACTTTTCTTTCCCAAACAATATTATCCAATATTATCAATGGTAATATCAATAGCAATAATTAAAGAAATGCATAAATAATCACACACAATAGAGACACCAATTTAATGTGGTTCACCCAATGTGGGCTACTCCACGGAGAAAATATTTCTACTAAATTTTCTCAATAAATATTCTTGGAAATCAATTCCCTATTACAATGTTTATGGACCTCTACCCAAAGGAGACATCAATCCCCTATATTATGATTTGTGGATCTCTCTCCACAGGAGAACTCTTTCTCCTCTTTCTTTGGTTTATGGAACTTGATCCAGGAGATCTCTATCTCCTCAATTGGTTTGTGGATATCTCTCCATATAAAAAATTAATTGCCTTTGTCGCATATGGGAATCTACCCTCTGACCTCAACCACCAAGCACAACGTCTTGACCACTTACGCTAGCCAAGCGGTTGAGGCTAAGTGTTAGCCTCCCGCTCTAAATACTCGTCGCTTTCGTAAAAACTTCAAAAAAAAACCTTCGATCAATGTTGGGGGAATCGAACCCCGTACCTCTCCTCTGCCAATGACTTAATGTAGGACCCACCTACCGCTTGGGATACCAGCCTTTGGTGCACAAAACTATTGGCCAGCCTCTCTTTATTTATTGTGCTCGTCCAAAAAATAAGAAACATCCACATTTCTTCTCTCTCCTCTACTCGATTTTGATCGCATGGACTTCAATGTTTAGCATTCGAATTCATTCGCAAGTGCTTATTTCTTGGGCATTCGAAAATATTTCATTTTGATTTTTATTACCTCCTTTTATATGCTCCAAGGTAATGTTTAAAATGTCAGTGAAATATATGCCTCCAATATTAAATTTGAATTTTTGCGCCTTATCCAAATCCAAAATTTTATTATAATATTAATATAATATTTTAACCTTGGGTTAAATATTATATTATTTAACTTAGTATTGAATAATACTTTTGCATAAGATTTTTACCAATTCTTTTTCTTTCTTTTATTAATCCTTCCTGGCTTAATTAAGTATAATATTTAAAATATTATAATATTTCCTTTTTCCTTTAAAACCGTGGGCATAATATTTTGTCTTCAACCATGGTAGCCAACCTTTTTGGATTATAATAAAAATATTATAGTCAGTTGTTTTACCACTTTGCTTGTACCAAAATGGACTTTGCCTTGTACCAAAAACTTGACATCAATGACAACCTTATTACTCAAAATTTCCAATAAAACTAACATAGATTCCTCGAGATTGAGAGAACAAGATTTGTTGTTGCTTATGGTTAATGATTTTAGATGAGTGATGCATATTGCTTTCTTATTCATGATGTTAAAAATATGCGTTTTAGATAATATTAAATGTCATCATGCACCAGTGTCCCTCTCATGTTTTGGAGGTAAAATCAAGTTGGACCAAGGAAAATTGACTTGATTATGACCCACACTAGTGCAGTGATGAAATATTAGGATAGGTGAATGATTTGGAGGGATGATGTTTTGTTTTTAAATTTACATGGTGGAATCAGTATCCACCACGAATCCGGGTAGGCTGTCCAGATTTTATGGCTGCCACAATATTCATTTGGAGGGATGATGTTAATGATTAATGATTAATGAATTAAATTGAGATCAAAAAATTCAAAAATTAGATGTGAGTATGGATTGATTAAGGTTTAAAATATATTTGAATATGAGATGATGAGGGTTATATGTGCATGGATGTGATGGTTGATGTTGAATTCAAGATGATTAATTAAGAAAAACTATTTAAAAGATCAAATAATGAAATATGAAAGATAAAATGATGCAATGGGAAATGAAATAGGAGAAAGAGATGATGAAAGACTCTTCCAAGGTGATATGGGGTGCAAAATCATTTATTTTAAAACATGCATACAAATATGTCCAACTATATACAAGATTTACCTTTAGATAAAACGTAATGCCTAAAGGAATTTTGTTGTAAGAGTTGTTGATATTTGTCTAGGGGGACTTTAGTTAGCCATTAAGATTTACCTTCAAGTATATGACAAGGTGGCAAGCTCTTGAATTGTACTTGGTGATTATGATGAATGGACCTCACCAAATAGGCTCAAACTTACCCTTGGTTTTGGTATTAATATTCTTTTAGTTCTATTTAAGAAAAATATCACTAACCTCAAATGAGTGGGTTCATACCTCTTTCCTATAGACATGCTTAAGCCTTTGTTGGTAGACTTGTAGGTTATTTAGGGCATAGATTAACTTTTCATCAAGCAGTTTCAATTGATTAAGATGGATGAGATGATACTCATCTCCAATAGAGAAGTATTGTAACAAAATGTGCAAGGCACCTCAAGCTCAAAAGGAAAGATGGATTCAGTTCCATAAACCAAAGCATAGGGCATTACACCTTTGGGAGTTCAAATATTAGTGCAATAGATCCATAGGGTAGGATAAAGCTAAAGATGACAATCTCAACCAATTTTATTGATAATCTTCTTAAGGATATTTACAAGAGTTTTATTAGAAGCTTTAGCTTGGCCATTACCTTAAGGATAGCAAGAAATTGACCATTTGTGTTTAATATTGTATTTAGCATAAATTTAATAGACATCCTTGTCTTTGAAGGATGTTCCATTATCATATATTAGCATGAAAGGGACACCGTTACAAAATAAATCTAGTCAAGGATAAAATTTGAAACTTTAAATCCAATTGTTGATGCTAAAGGCATGGCTTCAATCCACTTAGTGAAGTACTCAATAGTTGTGATGATGAACTTATATATTATATGACACAAGGTTGATCTTCCCAATGATGTCCAAGCCCCAAATGGAAAAATACCAAGTAGAGATTGTAGATAGCTAAAATTGGACCACCTATTTTACACCAATCCTTAATGCAAACCCACAAAGAGATCAATCTAACCATAGCAATTGACTCAATTTCAGAATTTATAGTAAAATCTTAGTAGAAGCAAACCCATTAATTTAGGGTAAATTTTATAGAAAGTGAATTCACTTTCCAACTAGCATATTCACAACCAATTCATGCAAATTTGTGAAATCTTGATCTAGAGAATATGCTAGCAGCTTATTCATGCAAGTAGCATATTCATGTCTAACATGAGAAAACTTAAATTGCACCTATAGTAGCAAGTCAAGGGTGCAAATCCCTCTTGTCTACCATTCTTCTACTGTATGCAATCAAAAATTAGGGAGGAATGTGGCTGATTTCTCTCCATCCTCCTCCACTTGCCCAAAATAGCTCCAATCAAGGGGATAACTAATTGTAATATGCAATCAACAAGTAATTAATCCCAATAGCAATTAATTTAGCCTGCCTACCATCCACCTCACCCCTCCCATTTGGGAAACCCCTAGGAGGGACCATTTATATAAATTGTCCCCCTTGGGTTAGCATTAGGGGATGACGAATACTCATAGAAATTTTTCTAAAATTAAAAATCAATTTAGCATTATAAAGAGCTACCAAAATTCTCCTATGAAGGCATAAAATGATTTAGACTTCAGAGGAAGGAAAGAGGGCATATCATATTTGGAATTTGTTGATACTTTTATTTAAAGCATTACTATTTTTTTAACTTTTCTTAAATGTTTTCATAGTTTAGCTAAGTTGAATGAATCCCTATATTTATTGTATTTAGAACTAACTACCATATTGCCAAAAAATATTCCTCTTAGTTTTGTAGGTACTTCATAAAGATTGTAGGATAGAAAACTGATTGTCAGATCCTAGGATACTGATGATCGGATATTCCCAACCTTACAAGACCTATATTTTTATTTTTCTATCAATTCAAATGAATATTCCACCTATATTGATTAGATAGTGTATTCAATACAAGTATCCAGATCCTTGGTTTCACAAGGTTAACATCATTTTTCTCCTTCCAAATTAAAAAACGAATACACCACCTATGATAAATATAGCCTAGTTAGTCTTGTTTCTTTGCATTGGTTTAGAAATATCTTAACCATTACCCTTGTCCATATCCGCTATCAATTAGATCTTATCATATTAATGAATTATCTAGTTGTAGAATTTCTAGATGGTGTATTTGCTATAGATTTTTCATTATCCATATCCAAGACAAATTATTTTGATTTTGTATATAAACAAGGGGTTTCATTATGCCAATCATGAAGTTGCAACCTTATTACTGTTTGGAATGTCTCCAAATCATAATATATATATATTTTTTATTTTTTTTATCAAGTGTAGAACTTCTAGATGATGTATTCATCAGGTAGTAGATTTGCATTTAGAAGGTTGTTTGCATCAGGAACAAAAACAAGTAGGTACCCAAAATCCTTCAGTTTTCAATCATTAGCATAGGTTGATTATTGAGCCTTTGTTTGTTTATATTTTAATTTATCTTACAAAAAACTTATAAAATGGAAATCAAAAGAATTATATCATAGCATTTTGTTTTAGTTTCCTTAGACGTCTAACTCAAATTATATGTAGTTTGTATATTTGCATCTTTCTTGCATCCTTGCCTCTCAAAAGGAAAAAAGATAAGTTTTATAGCATAAGTAATAATCATCAAATTCTAAATCACATATAGAATAACACTTGTATTCTGCATCTTGTACTAATATTGCATTGCATCATCATATATTGCACTAGTTCCTTGGATAAACTACAAGACTTTGGTGTTCCACTAAATTAAATACAACAAAATAGATTAGGAAATAGTTAAACCCTTGGTCAGCATGAATCTCTCCCCACCAAAGATAAAACACTACACACAAAAGCACAATCTTAAAAATTATGGGTTAGCAAAATGCTCTCCCATATGAATATGGATGACCCTTGAGGGATTACACCTGGGGCCAATATCTTTGTGCACCTTTTTAACATCCCAAGGGTTGGAAAACTTGAGATGGAGTGTGGATACAATTATCATGCTTCTAGAACTTATCATACCTTCTAACATAGTTGCAAAATTTATTTTCCAAGGCCAATAATAAATCATCCATAAGATTTTCTTAGTAATAACAACTCCACTAAATTGACCATTGCATGCTCCATCATGGGCCTCTTTAACAACTTCTTGGGCTTTAGCTAAGGTTAGGAATCTAAGGAGGATTCCATAAAAGGAATCATAATATAAGATATCACTAATGCTAACATACCAACATACACTTTTTTTAAGATTATTCTGCTCATTGCAGTTTAAATATGCATACAACATGCCATCCCTAAGGAAGGTAAGGATATCCCTGTACCATGGATTAAGAGAAGGAGATGCTTCTATGGAAAATAATCCTAGAGGAAGCTGGCTAGACTCTAAGGTTGAAGGCTTCCTAAGTTGTCAAATGATAATTGTATCTTATTTTTCATCCAAATATACGAGGATAAGGGATGCAACTATGAACATAGCATTGGCATGAATATTGCTATATTGAAGGATAGATTCAATAGTTATTTTGTCAAAAGTAGACATGAGCTTAGTGAAAATGTATTTTTATGGCCTAATATTTTATCTCTTATTTAATAAATATTGTTGACATGATTGACTACAAGCTAGGAGTCTCCAAAAATGGAGAGGGTTCTAACATGTAAGGCTAAAGCTATGCAAAGCCCTAGGATAACAAATTTGTACTCAGTGGTGTTGTTGGTACAAGAAAAATTAAGCTTAAAGGATAAAGGGATATGTTTCTACTGAAGGGTGACTAAGATGATTCTTGATCCTACTTCTCTAACACATCAAATACCTTTAAAGTATAGGATCCAATAAATAGGTTGATTGACTTCTAGGCTAAAGATTTACTCGTTTGGGAAGTCTATGACTAAAGGATGGTTGTCTTCTAAGGGTATAGATACTAGTTTATTAGTAATGACTTAACCTTTCATAGACTTATAGATGACAAACTTAAGATTAAATTTTTAGAAATCACCCACTTAGTGGTTTATCTAAAGTGGTGAGGATTTGACATAAGATATAGCAAAGGATTAATCCTTGTGATGGAAAGTGTCTTATGGATAAGCATGTAATGTCTAAGCTTCTAAGAAGCAAACACTATGACAAGCCAAATCTTCTCTAAATGGGTATAGCAGACTTCATAATTGACCAAAGTTTTGTTGTTGTAGAAAATGGCTTGCTCTCTATGTTGGTCATCATACTACACCAACGTATCACCTATGACATAGTCTATTGCAACACTATTTAAAGTAATAAAGGGTCTACAAGGATTAGGAGGGACAAGGATACAAGGAGATAAGAGGTAGAATTTGAGAGTATAAAGGATCACTTGACAATCAACATCCCAATGAAGACTATATTATTATTTAGAAGCTTAGAAAAGGGTTAACACTTGTTATAAAGTTAAGATATTAATATCCAAATGGCTTGGGGTTTTCCTTGGATACTCCAAAGCTAGAATATATTTTGAGGGGGAAACATGTTGAAAATAAATGATAATTAATTAGGATCAATTTTGATGCCATGTTGGGATACAATAAATCCTAACAATTTTCTTAATGTCACCCCAAGGATATATTTCTAAGGATTTAGGTATACCTTGTACTCTCTAAACCACTCAGATATGTACCTTAAGTATCAAACATGATGTTCTTGGTTTAAAGACTAATGAAGAAGATCATTGACATAGTCTTGTATAGTGGCATGCATTATGTCATGAAATATGTATGTCATGGCTCACTATAGATAGGTTCTATATTTTTCAACTTGAAAGATATAAAGTTATAGCAAAATATTCCCTATGAGGTGGTGAAATTTATTTTGGATTTGTCCTTAGGAATGATCCTAATTTGATTATAGCCTAAGAATCCATTATCAAAAATAGCATTCCTTAGCCTATAGTAAAATTGATGATGATATCAATATTAGGCAAGAGGAAGTCATCTTTGGGACATGCCTTATTGATGTCTCAAAAGTATGTGTAAAATTTAATGCTACTTATTTTCTTAGAAATAATAACAACATTAGAGATCTAATTAGAATAGTTAATGAGTTTGATAATTTTGTTATCAAGAAGTTTTTAGATATCTTATTTGACTAGCAACATGAATTTTATATGCAAGTTTATAAATTTTTCTATACGAGTCTTGCATCAAGTTTGAAAACAAGATGGTGGACAACTAGGGAAGGATAAAGACCCGACATGTTAGTGTAGGACCAAGTGAATATGTCATTGAAATCCATCAAAATTTTAGTATATTCATCACACTTAGTCAAGGTTAAGAATTTTTCTAGCTTGATTTTCTTAGGATTTTTAGGAGTCCCAATATCGATATCCACATTTTTCTCATTTAAAATATGAGACTTATCTTTTACTTGAGGGGGAGTAATCAACACTCCTAATATCTCAAGATCTACATGAGCTAGGGATGACTGAGTGTGATTGATTGGTTATGATCTAGTGATATTCATAACTTGGAGAAAATATCCCCCAAAATAGATATTGGTTTGGGCTAGATAGTCTAATGGACTATCTTGGGGAGGGTTGTGTGGGATGTCCTTTGTATTACAATGATATTAATTAGAAATTAACTCAAGATAGGCTAGGGCTAGGATATATACACTAGAAAAGCATATAAATCAAGAGGAGTTATTAACTATGATAAGGAAAGACATGTTATCATCCTCCTCATCACAATCCAGTCCATTTAAGAAAATTATATCATCATGAGATTACCTAAAGGAAAGGTTAGCTTCATCTTCACAGTTGGACAAAGAAAAAAGAGGAAGAGGTTAATTAAAGTTGGGGATATAGCCTATCCCACAACATCCTAGCTAGGATCTAGTCATGTAGGCCTCTCCCTTTACCTTAATATCCCATATTGAAAAGCATTTATTTTGGTATGGGATACATGTTTGACAAGGAGCATGAAGCATACTATTATTTAGTCGAGAGAGGATTACTACCATGAATTTGGTCATTATTAGTAGTATTAATGCAAAAGAATGAGAAAATTTGATTTAAAATATTTTAACCTTGATATTAGAAGGTAGGCCTATCTAGGGAGATGAAGGGAGCTTGTCTAGGTTAAAAAATAATTGACTATTATTGTTAAAGTTAGTTGGATTAAGGGTTTAAAATTTAAATTTATTATTATATTGATTACTTAAGGTGAGAGACCTTAATGCATAATTGATTAGAAGATAAGAAGAAGAGAACGAAGATGGTTGAAGATATGGATTAATAGTAGGACAAAGACAAGCCTTAGAATTTTTGACCTCGTCACATCATAATAAGTGATTTGCTCATGGTTAGCTAGAATGTCATTTTTTTGCTCTAATATTCATATTTAAGGAACTAATAGAGAGTTGAGGGAATGACCTATATCACATGGATCCATGGTCTCCTAAGAATAATGTTATAGGTTAGGTCACAATGCATAATGTAGAAGAGAGTGTTGAGAATACGAGGTCTACCTTTAAGAGGTAAGACTATAATGCCACTAGCCTCATGTTTTAGGCTAAAACATTGAGACTAAAGCCATTATTAACCAAGATTCACTTGATGAAGGTGTCATTGATATGGACTATGATGTATAATAAGAGCTCTTTGACCATAAAGGATGGTGGAGTACATCATTATAGAATGATATGGTGGCATGATTGATCCCAATGGATCCCACCATCGAAGTGAGATAATTAGGGCTAAGATATTAAGGAAAAACATATTCACTCAAAAGTTTGAGGAAGATGTCCCTATGCACTGGAGAGGTCATGAGAATCTCAAGAAGAGATATTTTAGCTAGGATAATTCTAAGTTGATGGAGTAGATTAAAAATAACCTTTAGGTCTAGATTGAATGATCAATGGAGATCCTTTAGGGGGATAAATTATTTTAGCATGAAGGACCAAAGGAGGTCAAAAAGTTTGCTCACATGAAGGATTTTTGTATTTTTTCCATTGTTAAAACACAGATAAAAAAAGAAAGATCAAAATTTCTCACCACCACTTGGTTCAAAGGTAAACTGTTCCTATAGTGAATGTTGTTTGTTTCATTTTTATTTTGATTATGACTTAGTAACAGATCTTAAAAGATTTCAATATCTTAATTAAAATAAGGTTGAGAGTTAGAGCTACTACTAATGACTTAGCCTTTCTCATTTAAGTCTTGGATAAGATCCCTAAGGCTCAGGTATTTATTTATCATATGACCATTGATGCAATGAAAGGTACAATGCTCATTGGGGTGGAACCAAGGAGCCTTTTCTCTTCTAGGATCTAAAGGCTTAACAGGTGGAAGCTCCACTATTTTGGATTTAAATAATTGGTATCATATTCCTAAAGGAGATTGGTCTAGTTGAGAGTACTTCCTCCTAGATATCAATTGGTGAGGCTTCCTTTTGATAAGATTTTAAAGGGAAATCAAAACACTCACATTTTTGGTTTGGCATGGGTTCGTAACTCCCTTACCTACAATGTGTTTAATTTTATACTATCCCTTTAGATGGGAGAAAGATTTATCTTTCTCCTTATGGGATTTGGATTTTAATTCTCTTTTGAGAATGGCTCTCTACTCTCTTATCCATGTCAATTGTATCTTCAAAAAAATATACATTGGTCATCTCCAAATAAAAGGCCAATTGCTCATTAAGGTTACCTATGAAGATATCTAAAAAATATCTTGGTAGGAGACGTATTGGAGTCTCCTTATGAAGGCTCTCCATATTGAAAATAAGTTAGCAAAATTCTTATCTTTAGATTTCTTAAGCTTAAATAGGTCACTAATCATGACCTTTTTCTTGATGTATACAAAGAATTGCTTGACAAACATCTCAACAAGATCCTTAAAATTTTTAAAGGAATGCCTTGGTATTTGGTAGTACCATTTCAAGTAGGGGCACTGAGGCTCTTAGGAAAGATTTTAAGTAGCAATGTTTCATAGTAGGAAATATCATTACAAGCAGTTCTAAATAGCATAAGGTGGTTTATGGGATCTTCCTTCCTTTTGTACATTTGAAACTTGAGAGTTCTAAAATTGGGAGGAAAATGGCAACTAGCTACAAAGGGATCTAAGGGTTGGTTTCACAAGTCATTATTGGATTACTTGTGACTAGAAGAAGACCCTTGGATTGTTACCATGTATTACTTCCATAGATCTAATTGAGAGTTTAAATTTTGAAGCTCAAAATAAACTAGATTTTATTTCACATAAGGCATGTGTTGAGAGACAAGAGGACCTTGATAATTGACATAAGGATAATATTTATGTATTAGAACATACAATTGTTAGGCTATCATATTTTGGCTCATACCCAAGCTAGTTGAAATAAAAGGATTAGGTGATGAAGGATAAGAGATTGTGGGAGTAGATTTTTGAGAAAAACCCATACTCACACTTGTGGGAATAGAAGGAAAATTATTGATAGTATTGGGGATTGGGACACAAGAGGGTAAATCTAGATTAGGAGTATAACCCATACCCACTTGTTGAGATAGAGGGAAACTTACATTGACTTATAAAAAATCCTCAAGAGAAGATATAGAGGAATGATATCCCAAGGATGATGGGAGGTTTTACATACTAGCATCCATAGAGGTGGTGATGATAGGAGGATTAGAATAAATGAGATTAGAAGTTGATGGATTGAGGTTTATATTTAAGGATCCAAAGGATGGAACCATTTAATAAAAATATAAAGGGTTAGAGCTAGGTTATTGGGGATGGTACAAGAGTGAACCCTCCCCTATAGAAATACCTACGTTGTTGTTACCTTCTTTAAATATGGATGCCATGACTTTCCTATGTTTTTGTAAGAAGGAAGCCATATAATCAAAGGATTTGAAGACTATTCTTCCTTGATCATTAT
The DNA here is from genome assembly GCA_028583015.1 of Wollemia nobilis. Classification (NCBI taxonomy): domain Eukaryota; kingdom Viridiplantae; phylum Streptophyta; class Pinopsida; order Araucariales; family Araucariaceae; genus Wollemia; species Wollemia nobilis. The sequence goes on along the minus strand of JAQPPZ010001560.1, from coordinate 1,215,160 downwards.
GAAAAATGCTTAGAGAACCTAAAGGGGAAGCACATTCATATTCTTATTTGAAGTTAGGATTCTTAAAGGTGGTTTGGTCCTCAAGACCTTCCAATGAAGTGTTAAGGTTAATGTCCTGTTGATAAGTACCACTACAAGTTAATTATAGTCTTTTGGCCATGGTTTAAAAGGAAAAAATGATTTTAGTTAATTAAGTTTTGAATTTTATATAGATGATTAGATAAAAAAGAGTAGATTTTTTTGCAACCTTATATCTGTTTCCCTCATTATAACAAATATGATTTATATACCTTAAGGGTCTCCCTATATATCAAAGGTCCCTATATACTTGACTCCTCTTTATATACTTGTCGATGCATGAGAGAAATCCAATAGATGAGCTAACAAGGACATGTAAAGTTTTTGCTTGGATATGCAACCAAGATGGTACTCCCACTAGCCCAATGCGATATACTCCTTATTAGACATAAGTATGTGTGAGACCCTATATGGACGATTGACATCTTGGACACACAATATATCCAGTATATTATAATAACTTATACAATAGTTACTCAAAGGGTGGTGAAAAAACTTAGTAGGACTAGCACTGAATTATGTTCTTGTTATCCTAATTAATGTAATCTAGTCTAAAAAAAAAAAATTAGGCGGTCTTGATTAAATTTTATATAAATTTTAGTTGATTGAGGTTTTTAGCTATGACAAAGCAAACCTTGGGAACCATAGTGGTGGTCACATTGAGTTCACTAAAATGTGAGAAGGAGGGAAGAGATTGGTGAAGGGTATCTTAGGGGATCTAATACATCTCTCTCTTTGTATCACTTCATGAGGACTAGAATATATTATGAGCTAAGATCTAGTTTGATAGATTAATTAGAGAACACCTATATTTCTAAATAAACTTATTCCTTTTAATATATATATTTTTAATCCTAACCTTAATCTAGTATGAGTGCATATACAAAAATGTAGCATAAAAGACCTACAAATAGAATTATTTTTTATGATAAAATAAATTAGTGATTTTCCTTTCACAAAGGCACAAGAGGGAATGTAACAAAAAAAGCCTAAGATGCAAAATACATGCAATTTTTATTTCAACATCAAAGTCAAAATATTAGATATATCCCATATACAATTAAGATAATCTATTTTCAACCCATGTGTTGTAGGTGAGTTGGAGAGGGTAGGGTAATCCTCCAAGGAGGTCCCTGGTTCGAATCTCCACCCTACCAAATGCACATTGGGTACCCAAAATCCATTTGATTATGCTGGTGCGGTCAAGGTCGGGCGTGACTCATGGGTGATTTTGACGGTGTAGAACCTCCTTGTCATGATTTATCAGACCAAGGCGGTCCTGCAAGGGGGTTTTCACTAAATTTAAAAAATATATACTATTTTATTATTTCTCTTTGCTTAATTTAATTATAAAAAAGAACTAATCTAAGCACACAACAAATAAAATATATACCCTAGATGCTGAAATGATAGAGATTGGGGGTAGAAAATGATAGAATCAATAGTGATTCTACAAGTAGGAATCACTTCTATAACTAGGGTCCTATCATCAAAACCTATAAAACAAATAGAAAATAATGGTAATTAGTGTAGAGGGTCCTAATTGATCTAGTGGAAGATAATTAGCTACCTTGATACAATGATCATACCCTTATTTAAATGAGATAAATCTAATAAATTTATAATATGCTAGAATAAATGTTAAAATGGTAGAAGTGCAATAAGGCAATAGCACCATTGATGCTCTAACTACCTATGCTTTTACTCTGTGTAAAATAGAGAACAATAGTGTCATTGATCTATAATATAATAGTGCTAATACTTCTAAAAATAGAACAATGAGATGAAATGCTAATCTAAAGCAAGATTAAGACAATAATAATGAAAGGTTCTAGGAGGATAGAGACCCTAATAAACAACAAATAAATAGATATTTGCTTACATAAAAATAAGATCAAATGATTAAAATGATAAGTCTAGCTAAATGCAAATGCAAGATGCAAAATGCAAAGGGTATATAAAATATTAAAGCTAAAAATACAATTAAAGATCCAAAAAGTAAATCTCAACCCTCCCTTTTTAAAAACAAAAAAAAGGGGAAAGAGAAAAACCCAAGATAACAGGTTCTTCCCTCCTCATTGGGATCTTGTCAAAAGCTCAATTGTTGCTTGTTGGTGGCCCTCATGAATGCTTGACCTTAAATATTTGTTTATCTGATAATTACTTGGATTATTTCTTACTTGAAAGAGAGGTTGCAATAATGATATCTTGAATGCTTTAAGGATGAAAGCTAAGTGCTTACAAGATTGAGCCAAAATTTTAGCATAACATTGCCATGCAAAATGATAAAATGACTAAGAGACTGCACAAATTTTGATAGACTTTTGGTGCTTGAGAAACTAGATGAAATGGTCACCCCAAGGACTGTATTTTAGGCATCCATGTGCCATTAGAGGGAGGACATACAATGAATATGACATGATCAAGGAAGGCAAGAATTTGAAATTCAAAAGGGTATCAAGAGGAATATCATGAGAATCAAAATTCTTGGGTTTGGGGTTATAATGTAGGGGTGATAGATCATAAGGTATGTTTAGGTTCATTAATGGTGGGTGAATCAAAAGATATAGGAAGTCATGTATTAGATACTTGGCACATGATAGGCTAGAAGCACTAAGAAGCAATAACACTAGTGGCGCTATTGTGTTGGTACTAGTGCAAGATGACCATTGGAAATAAAAATGGATAGGAAGAGATCAAATGTCAAAGTTTGGTAGAAATTCCACTAGGATCATGATAGCACCATTGGTTATACCACTCATGCCTTGATACTATAGCTCTTGGATCAATAAATGACCCAAATTTAGGCTTAATAAGGTTGAATTAATTTGGATGATTATAATACTAAGTGATTAAGGGATTGACAACTTGAAGGTTAGCCTTGAGTGAAAAATCGGGTGTCTACAAAAGGTCATATAGGAAAATCTATGATAGCTGTGAATAAAATGATAATTATTTTGGATTCTTTATAAAATTTTAGAAAGGATCTTAGTTCAAAAATTTTCATATTTTTTTCACCAAACTAGCTAAATGTATCTTAAACTTTTTTAAGAAATTTTTTGGCAACCTTCAACATATTTTGATGATTAAAATTTAAAAGGTAATAAATTTTGCATATGAAGGCATTAATCTAGTCATTGGACCTTTTTTTGGCATGATTTTATGTTTAAAAATGTTTGAACCTCTATATTTTTATCCTAACCACACTATTATAGACATAAGTTTGTGTTTGGGAATTCATTTTGATCCGTTCAAAATGTGTTGGAAATTGTATAGGAAGATCTAAAAGTTTCAATAGAAAATCCATGCTTGTTGGCATGAATTTTGTAGGCCAATTGCATGGATAAATGCTTTGAAGGCTCTAAAAATACAAAATAAAATAGTTACTAAAATAGTAATTTATTATTTTTAGATTTTCATATCCAAAATGTATCTCTAGCTATGTTGACACATTATTAAAAGATAAAACACAAAAGGACAAATCATATGTATGCAATTTTTAACTAAATACATTTTGGATTCTTTATAAAAATTTAGAAAGGATCTCAGTTCAACAATTTTCATATTTTTTTCACCAGACTAACTAAATGTATTTTAAAAATTCTGAAGAAATATTTTGGCAACCTCAATATCTTTTGATGACCAAACTTTAAAAGGCCATAAATTTTGCATATTAAGGCACTGATCTAGTCATGGGACCTTTTTTTGGCATGACTTTATGCTTAAAAATGTTTGAACCTCTATTTTCCTATCCTAACCACACTATTATAGGCATAAGTTTGTGTTTGGGACTTCATTTTGATCCGTTCAAAATGTGTTGGAAATTGTAGAGGAAGATCTAGAATTTTCAATAGAGAATCCATGCTTGTTGGCATGAATTTTGTAGGCCAATTGCATGGAAAAATGCTTTGAAGGCTGTAAAAATACAAAATAAAATAGTTACTAAAATAGTAATGTATTAGTTTTAGATTTTCATATCCAAAATGTATCCCTAGCTATGTTGACACATTAGTAAAAGACAAAACATAAAAGGATAAATCATATGTATATAATTTTAACTAAATATATTTTGTAACTCATGGAAGGCGAATCACCACATTTCCATCTGGGTGACCTTCTAAATCATGAAAGGTGAACCATAATATTTCTATAAGGACGACCTTCCATATTCAGTATACTAAATTTCAAATACACTTATTCTTGTATAAATATAGATGCACCCTTGACTGTAAAAAGCATGAGCAATGGATGCACTATTATAACATCACATCTCTTCTTAGAGATTGCTTGCATTCTACTCTGATTTCTAAGTAATAAAATCATTTAGCTATTTTGCTACTCTTGTGTTCTAGTTTGTTATGATCCATTATTTTTGAATTGCATTCTTTCTTAAACTTTCTTAACTTGAAATTCTAAGTTTTAGAATAATCAAATTCTAAGTTTTGAATAAGAGTTATTGGAGTGGTTTGTGTTTTTAGTATATATCCATAAACATGAGATCATGATATCAAAATATTGGGTATTAGATGTAATATCCCTCTAGTTACCTTCCTTGTTATTCCAAAGGATCTTAGGTAAAAAGCAAAATGGATAACATTGAGATAGTTAATATTTTTAAGGAAATATTGAATGAAGCCCTTATGAAATAGAAAATGATGAATTGATTTGCACCAATTCTTCAATTATTCCATACTACAAATTCTACAACCTCATCCACACAACCTATCACTACCCTAGCATCATTAAGTGTTCCCACACCATTTAAGGTGTAGGGGAATTTTGATATTCCTAATATTGAAGGAAAAATTAATGTTGATGCCCTATGAAATTATTTGGATAAATTATATTCATGCTTATCTATAAATTAATTCATTAATAATGAAAAATCACTTTTGTACTCTTCAAAGCTTCATTACCTATTCAAAACTAGTGGTAAGCATAGTGTAACAAGGTTACATAAGAGAATAAAGATGAAGTATTTTTCACATGGGATAATTTCATAGAGGATGTCAAGGAAAAATATTATTCTATGGAAACCTATGAAGACCAATAAATGCAATACCAAAATTTGTGTTAAGGTAAAGACTAATATGTTCAAGATTATATTGATGTTTTCCACTCAATGGAAGCAAAGCTTGTTATTCAAGATATCGAAAGGGAATTGAATCATATTGTATTGCAATGGGATAGAATGATACATTCAAGAGGACATGGACCTCTCTAAATTCAAGATATTAGGAGAGATATATAAAATTTCTATCAAACTAGAGTAGAAGCACAAAAACAAAAATAGACAAGGAGAAGGAGAAAATAACAAAAACCATAACACTAAGTACCAACAAAATAAATACAAGTTTGAATCTCTAAAGAATTAGGATAAATGAGGTTAGATCCAAAATTAGAATTGGAAGTAGAAAAAAATTCTCAAGAAAAGAATCCCTCAAAGGCCAAAAGTGGAAAATATTATTATTATCATAAGAGAAATTGGAATTTGAAGGAGAAGTGTCGGGCAATTTAGTCATTGTTTTTTGAGTTGCAACCCTCTACATCCATTGCATCAAAACCTCCACATCCATAGGTTAAGTATATAGGAAATCTAAGCATGGAACCAAACCAAATGTGACCATTTCCACCACACATGTTGTGCCAAATGAGTCACAAGAGGAGTAAGACCTATTTCAATCACAAATGTGGATCAAGGGTAATCTATTGCATTTTATTATTGATAGTGAGAGCTGAAATAATCTAATTTCTACTCAATTTATGAAGGATTTTATTTTTCTTGTTACATCACACGCACAACCATATAATATTGGATGATTACAATAAGGAAAATACATTTGTGCCACTCAATAATGTTTCCTATCTTCTATCATCAAGCCCTTCATAGATGAAGTTTTGTGTGATGTTGTACCCTTGCATGTTTGTTATGTCATTTTGGACCAACCATTTATGTGGAAGAGGCACGGTGTATATAAATCTAGTGCCTAAAGTGGCATCATCATTGTCCAAGGTTAGTGCTTTAGGATACATGAGGTATCACCTCTTATCTTTGTTTCCTTAATTTATGCTAAATAATGCACAAAGATGATAACCAATATAAGAAATTTCATTTTCTTGATGATCAAGCTGTAAAGTAGAAGGATCATCACGACATAAATTGTAGGCCCTAAATAACAAAAACAAATGGACCAAATTGTAGTAGAATCTGATTACTTGTTCAAGTTATCAATTGGGGTTCCACTTCATTATGAGGTAAATCACTTCATTGATTTAGTTCCTAGTTATCCTTTGACTAATGCACCTATTTATCATAGATCATTCCTTGAAATTTATGTAATTAGGAGGCAGATCCAAGAATTGATTCAAAAGAGGAACATCAAGCCCAATGCTTCACCATGTGGTAGTCTAATTGTCTTGGCTTCCAATAAATATGCAACATGGATACTCTTTATCTAATATAGATATTTAAACAAAATTGCTATAAAAAAACCACTATCCACTCCCTTGGATAGATGACTTGTTGGACCACCTTCGTGGTGCAAATTTCTTCACCCATATTGATCTTATATCTGGCTATCTATAGATACCTAATTTTGAACATAGAGGTAATATTCAAGTTTAGTAATCCCTTAATCAATCAATATTTGAATCATCCAAAATGAATTAACATTTATTGTACCCAAATTTGGAGTATTTATTGCTCCAAGAGTGATAGTGCTAGGGCATGAGTGATAGCAGCATTGCAACTTGGTGGTGGTTTTGCAAAAAATTACAATTTTGACCTTTTCCCACCCATTTTTGACCTCTAATAGTCATGAGGTGAAAGTGCTAGCACAATAGCACATATGACCCTATTGCATCATATTATTTTGATTGTCATGCACCATAAACATTATTTTTAACTTCCTATCCATTTCAAGCCCCTAATAATTAATGAATCAAATTTCCAAAAAATTGATCTGCAACCTCTACAACAATTTCTAAATCCAAGATTTTCCACTCTCATGACCTTCCATTAATGACCTCTTGATCATATTTTCAAAATTTTACTTTCTTCTATCATGTCATATTCAATGCAATTCTTCCCCCAAGGAACCATGGCTACCTATAAAATCAACATTTGGGGTGACCAATTCATCAAGAAATTTAGAGTAGCAAATTTTTGCCAAAACCCCTCTAGAATAATAGGCACCTTAGCATTTAAAGGCTATACCCAATTATTACCACAACCTTGTGAAAGCCACCTTTGCAAGCATTCAATATTTTTTCCTTCCAAGATCTCTTCAAACATTATTGCAAGCATCTAATCAAGTCTCAAAGATTATTGAAAGCATATAATAATCAAGTCTCAAAGTTCTCTCTAAGCAATCAAGTCTGTAAGCAATCATAAATCATCAAGGATCAAGCATAAAATATTTCAAGATAAAGCATTCAAGTGACATCAAAAAGTAAGCTATCAAGCCTTAAACAAGCTTCTAACAAGGGGAAAACAACCTTGTGGCTTGGATTGTGCTCTTTCCCATGATTTTATTTATTGAATCTTCCTTGTCCTTATAGTTTTATGCTTTTATTTAATTACATTCAAAACTAGTTATGCATCTTGCATTAGAATAGAACTAATCATAAATTTAGGCATTTAATCTTAATATTAATCAATTAAATCCATATTTTCTATTGTTATATAGGTCCTATATACACCCAAGTTAGAGCCCTTCATCATAGGCACCTTAAGCTTGTCATATCTTATATTTAATCTTGTCATGCTACTCTCAAAAGTCAAAGTGCCACTACATTGTGGGTCAACGGTGCTATCACTCTCTAGTTTTACATAGAGTGAAAGAACCATTATCAAGAAAAAACTTTGGTAGTGCTATCACAAACCAATGGGACTTTTACCACCTAATATTTATTTCTTGCATTATATCATTTTAATCTTTTTTTTGTTTATCTAAATAAGGGGTTTGATTGTTGTTCAAGGAAGTCTAACTATTCATTTTCAGCTCAAATCGATCCCTTTATCATTGACTATATATTTTTTTGTCTATTTTATAGGTTAAGCAATAGCAACATCAAAAAGCAATAATGTCAAGAATGATTTTGTGAGCAAGTTATGCTTTTGCCATAGTGGTAAAAATAGGTTTTTTCCCCATAACTTTTCCATGTAAGCATTTAGGATTTAGATTCTATTTTTTGTTTGTGTAAACTAGGTTCTATTTTATGTTTATTGATAAAATAGACAAAAAAAAGCTAGATAGTCTTAATTATATAGGACACCATCTTAATATTTAAGCTTTGGCATCAAATCAAAATCATATATAGTTGCATCTTCTTACATCCTTGCCTCTTATTTTTTTTTTTACTTCATCATTGAAATCAAAAGAGCATTTTAATTATAGGCCTTGTATGTTGCATTTTATATGCGCATTAGGTATAGGTTAAGATTAAGCTTAGAAAATGTTTTTTTTTAAGAATAAATACTTATGTTCTTCAATCAATCCAACAAACTAGTCTTTAAGCTCACAGTGTCCCCTAGTATCAAAGTGAGAAAATAAGAGATCAATAATTTCATGAGGAGGCCTTTCATTGTACCCCTTCCATATTTTCCTCTTCACACACTATCATCAAATACCCATAGAGCCCAATGACATATGAAATACTATATTCAAATCCAATGAGGGTTTATTTGAGTGGTTGGTTTTTCCTTTTGGCTTGACCAATTCACCTGCTACATTCATGAATATGATAGATGACATCCTATATGCCTATACTATCTCATTTATGGTACTATACTTAGATTAAATTCTCATATATAGTAAGATATGAGAGGAACATCTATAATATGTTTAACGAGTAATTCAGATTCAAAGACACAAGCTATATACTAATTTGAAGAAGTGCTCATTTGACATGATGAAGATTAAATACCTTGGGTATATTGTTTACAAATAGGGAATCCATGTTGATCCTAAGAATATTAAGGTAATTAGAGATTGGCCTACCCTAAAGACTCTACCAAGGCTTCATAGATTTTTGGGTCTTGCTAATTTCTATCAAATATTTATATTAGGGTTCTTACATATTGCTTGGACACTACACTAAGTGATAAAAATAAGTGTTGAATCTAAGTTCCATTGGAAAGATACATAACAAAGGGTATTTAAGATGCTGAGGGACTAATTTTGATCAACTTGTAACTTTTTCTACCTAATATCTATCATGCTTTTAAGTTAATGACTAATGCATTAGAGTATACATTGGGATCTATTCTCACATAATATGGGCATCCAATTTCCTATCACAAAGAAACATTCAATGAAGCAAATTTGAAAATACCCCATATATGCCAAAGAGCTTTATACCATTATATAAGCATGTAAATAGTTAAAGCACTATATCTTGTGCAAGGAAACCATTATTTACATATATAGTGCGCTAAGGAATGAAAAATAGCAAAAGTGGACCACATGTCTATAATAGTTTCATTTGATCATCAAGAATAAGAAAGGGAGTGATGATTTAGCAACATATTGTTTGATCTGACCTCCAATCATAGCTCTCACCATTATTATTGATTCTTACGGGTATGATACTTCTAATTAGTCTATCTTGTATATAGTAGATTTTTAATTTTAAATATGCATGCTGATCTCTTCATGTGGTTAAGCATATTTCTAATCTTTATTTGTAAGATAACCTTCTTTGCTACATGAGACATATTTGTGTACCAGCTAGTGAGTGCTCAAAGATGATTTGGAAAGCACACTTTAGCAAATTAGTAGATCACTTTAGAGTGGGAAAAAATTGGAAGTACTTTAATTGGTCCAATATGAGGAATGACATCGAGAGGTACATCAAGTCATATACCTATACACTATTGCAAAACTAACAACAAGAAGTAGAGTTTGTATACACCATTGTCAATGCCATCTAGTCCTTAGAAATTTCTCCATGAATTTCCTCTTAGGATTACCCATATCTATGCATGGTAATGATTGTATTTTATAGTAAATCATTTTTAGATTTATTTTAGTCATGTGTATCTCAACTTTGGCTTTTCAAAGTCCATTGTATCTAATAGGAATATCAAACTTTTGAGTATTTTTTGGTCCATCCTATAGAGCATGATGGACACTAAGTTAACCTTATCCATGGCCTTCCATCTTTAGACCAATGGCTAGGCATAATTTGTGAATGAATGATTATACATATTCTTAAAATGTACAATTCTAAGCATTTGCACACATGGGATGACAACCTACCCTACATTCAACATAGGTATAATTAAGTTGTACATAACTCAACCAAACACAATCCATTTTATGTTTATTTTTGGTTCCAAAATTTGGAACCAATTGAATGTAGATATTCTTATGCAACCCATGGAGGACTTACCTAATGGAAAAAAGAAGTAGAAAAGGTAACATGGTTTGTTGAATATTTTCAACACATCTATCGATAGGTCCAATGATCTTGGAAAATACAAATAAAAAATACAAACAATGTCATGGCCAATGTAAAGTTCCACATCAATTCAATATTAAAGATACAATATGCTTATGTATTCAAAAAGAGAGAGTTGTAAGACCCTATAGGAATTTTTGGTTATGAATATGCCACTAGGATAGGATTTTAATCTATATGCGCCCTAGATTCACCCAGCATATTGAACATGCGGAAGGAAGGAATGCCTTCCGCACCAATATTTGGAGAAGGCCGACTTCCTATGTTTTCTCAATTTGGGTTTTATCTCAGAGTGCAGGAAAGAAATTACAAATTACGGAAAGAAAGATAAATATTCTTGTTTTGGGTGGGAAAGATAAGCAGCACGAAAACTAACCAATCACCACTACTAACAACAATCTAGACAAAATATGTAACATAAACCATTAACGTAACTTTATCCTATGTATCCCTCACTTTAAGCATTCCAGGTACACTTAATTGCCAATACAGATATCCAAATAAGTAGAATAAAAGTAATCAGAAATATAAACAACATGAGGCAAAAATACTTAACGAAGGCAACATACAAAATAAATACAATCAATAGAGCCAAGTATATTTTGTATTCAAAAGCAAACGCACAGATATAGAAGTATCCTAGCAATATATCTTCCATCCACCCTTATACAATAATATGGTGCAACTATTTATAGCGCAATTTTCCCCCCGATTACAACTTTGGGCACAAAATCCCAGACCTGAAAAAAGCTGCAAAAGCTAACAAAAGCAACTAATGTTGACCTTTGTAGGTAAAGAATGTACTTTTAGTAAAGTCCACCTAAAAACTTGGCAGCTATGTGGCAATCTGGTAGATGAAACCTTGAGTCAGTTTGAATGAGGGAAAACACGGTACAATATGTCAGTTCATGCTCATTTGTCTGGTACCCTAGCGACACACCTTTTGTCACATATTTGACTTGAATATTGAGGCTGGAAACCTATCAACATCTGATGGGGGGAATAAATCACCTTTAAAGTTCATATTTTATATTTTTCCTGACTTCACACAAAACTAGAGTGTAGTTGGATGGCACAGCAGCACAGTCGGGAGGGCCTTCGTGCCTTAGAAATTTCATAGAAGTGTTATCTCATCCTCCGTCTGAGTGCACACAAACTGGTGAGCACAACCCAAATTTGTTGTGAAGTCAGGCGACTCAACACTTAGCAATTTTTTGATGTCTTCAAAGCAAGCCGGCCCTACTATGCACTATCTTCTAGGCACCACCTGACTTTGCTGCAAAGTCGGGCGGTCCCAACACTTAGCCAATTTTTTGGCTTCTATTTAACTGATGTCGTCCAAGTGCACATGAAATTAGGAGCGCATCCTAACTTTGTTGCGAAGTCGAGCGGTTCCATACATAGAAATTTTTTGGGCATGACTCTGTTGATATTTCTCGGGTGCGTTGAAATGGGCAAGCACATCCCGAATGTGCTGCGCAGTCGAGCGAACAAAAAAACTTAGAATATTTTTGGGTATATTTTCTCACTCAGAGAAACAGTTAGGAAACATGGAAAAGAAGATAGAGAAAGTGAAACTGATGGCAGAAGAGTAGAAGGGACATGGTGAAGAAAGGGAGAGAAGAAAGAGGGAAGGCAAAGCAGCATTCTTACAAAATTTCAAGACATGGCACCCCATGCAAAATGTGACAACATTCCTGGTGGCTCATGGGGTGTCGAGCTCACCTCGATGCAACAAACTATACCTTTATCCCTTGGGTGTAGAGGAACTCCTTGCCCCTGCATCCTATTGTTGTTGCTTCTACTACTGCTGCTGAGCTCCCTTCTTGGGTACCTATTATTCTTCGGGTTCACTCTCAGTAGTCTCTTCTTTTGAACCTTCCTCTTCTTCTATTTTTGAGCTTGATTGCTCAACACCACCATCACCTTCCTGTTCAGCAGGTTGGTCCCACTCGTGGACGTGCTCGTAGGAAGCTTTGGCCTGATCCCAAGCTATTGCATGGAAGGGATCTAAGTCACTGATATCCTTCAGTGCTCCTTTGAATGTCGTAATCATATGCATGTCAATGGTGTCATACCTCTCACCCAGCTCCTAGAGGCATGTACTGATATTACAAAATTTGGACACCATTTGGGTCACCTGTGCCTCTTGGACTGGGTTAGTCCAACCATCAATATCGGATGTGTCTGCTTCAAAAACCAGTCAGTCTTGCTTTACTTGCTCTAGAGACAAAAACTCTCCATCCTTGACAAAGCTCAAAAATTCAAGTGCAAAAAGAGTGTTGAAGGGGGCAAAACAGATGTTCATTTCATGGGTCAACACATCCAACATCTTCTTGGAAGCCATGATCTTCTCCAAATTTTCAAAATAGTTTTGCAAGGTAACCCTTGCATCTGCCCAGTCCAAGGCAATTCATGACATTGGTGGAAATCGAAGGCCCTTGTGCACATACTCCACAAGTTTTATCGCCAAGTCTAGCCATTGCCTCACTTTGCGTTCGACTTCATCTACCATAGGCTTTCCCTAGGAAGAAACTTCTTGTATTCTGGATGAGAAATCCAGGACGGATAGGGACCTGACAACATTAGTCCTGCAATAAACTAGATCGCATCTCCTTGATCTTGTCCCTCAAAAATGTGGCCACCTGGGATGCTTTCTCTTCCAGCTACGACTGAGTCTTCTGCAACATATTATGCAACTGGGCAATATGATCGAGTGTTGCTTTTTTCTCCTCTGACAACTGCTCAGTTGTCTTCTTCTATGTTACCACCTCCTTCTGGGATGCAGCAAGCTAGTCCTTTAAATTTTTAATCTCCTCCTAGGTAGATTCTAGCTGCATGGTGGCCTTGGCTAGATTCTCCTTTAGCTGCATTGAATAATTTTTAAGCTAAAACATCTTCTCTTGGGGTTCGAGCTACTTGACAAGGAGATTATTAGTTTTTTGATTAATACCATTAATCTTGTACTCCTCGCTTATATCATCAAAAATATTCTCCTTGATCCAGGGCTCATAGTCTACCTCAGTCATCTCTCAGAGGGGCTTCTTGAATTTTGGGATCAACTTCTCTATTTAGAGTACCCTTTTGTCCAAGTCATACTTGGTGCACCTCATAGGTATGTTAATCTCCTCGGCTCTTCTTTTATTTATGCCTTGGAGGAAAGAGGCAGAACTCCTTGTGGCATTTGCAACTAGAGGTTGGTCCTCTGTAACTTTTAGCTATTCCTCATTTAGGTCTAGCTTTGCCAACATAGGGTATGTCGAGTCCAAATACTACTGTAGCATCCTCCCTAAGAACAATGAGGTAGGAGATATTCTAGAAGATAAGGCCACTTTTGAGGTCGACCGAGACCTAGGAGAAGCAGGCGAATACGAAGGAGGTAGATATGGGGTTCTAAATACGACATCAATGACAGGTGAGCGGTGTGGTGTTGTGGATACAACTTCAGCACTGATCGTGAGTGAGAGACTTAGGGTTTGACCCAGGGTTTGAAAAATGTTAGGGTCCTAGGCAAAACATCCAAAAGAGGGGGCTATGGAGGGACTAGGTGATGGGTGATGTGGATGAGGTGGCTAAGATGTGTCCTAATGTAGAAGAGGAGGGCATGATAATAGGGCTAGCTGGGATTTGTGATATAGGGGAAGAGGACGTACCTGCATGCTCCACCTGAGCCGGTGCTTGGATGATGCCTATTGCCCAGACTTTTGCTTCTTTTTTTGGACTATCTAGGAGAGAGATTATTTTGGTTGCAATTGTGCCTGTTTGTGGCACCGCCACTATCTGCTGTGCAACATCACTTTTTAGTCGCTTTATTTTGGTCTTCTTGCCATTTTTTATTTTCTTTTCTTTCAAAGTGGTTGTTTGTTTGGTAGAGATAGAGACAGTTGGTGAATCAGGTACCAGGACACCCACGATAAACTTGTACTTGGGCCTTGTCGGACGGGTGATCGCTACTACTACTTTGTTGGCTGACCTTTTTGGCTCCTCTATCTGAGATGACTTTTCGGGTGTTGAAGACAACATTGGACCCACCTGACTGCCTTTTGGCTCCTTGCTACCAGATGACTTTCTAATGGGCAAATGCTGAGGAGGGGGCTTCCTTTTATATATTTTCCTGGTGCCTAGGGGAATGTAATATCAAAATGCAAATGGCTCCCACTTGCCAGCATATTTATTGTATAAGGTCAAAAACTCATCATCTATGGCCAGTGTCTTTTTCTTCGATTTATCATGTTGTGTGCAACACCTCATCTTCCAACATTCAATTATTTTATCCTTTTCCTAACCGAGGGGTGCCACCTTTGTGAGGAACTTTCTGAAACCAGCTGAGTCTAGTTTGTGATCATCATTATGCTTACGATCGTAATCCACATTTACATAGTAAAATTCATGCCATGGCGGCCATGACTGCATTCATTCAATGTGCCACTCTAGGTCTGCCCCTGTCTTATTACACCTCTCTTCCATGATCTCTATTCATGGGAAAACGTGCACAAAATTTCCTCTTACCCCAATCGGGTCATATTTCTAGCTCTATGGTAACTGTATTAGGCCAAAGTCGAGGAGGGTCTACTTTAGGTAGACATGCTATCCAATCTCATGGACCTCAATGTTTCCCCAGGTAAAAGGATATTTGAAAATATGGCCCCTCTTTTTTCCTTGGCCGAATTCCTCCTCAACATAGTCCATTTTTTGTGCTGCCTCTAGGTCAAAATGGTACTCAGTAAAAAAATAGGGCAGTAATAATGGCTTCCCTTTGAACTCATAGATTCTGATGACGATGCCTTGGGTCAACCGAAAAGTGTCCCCAAATTTGCTCCTCGTCAGGTACTTCATCATAACATGGGGAGGGCGAGTCGCCTTGCCATTGAAAAGTGCCAAGGTCATACCCAAAAATTTGAAATTAAAATCATAATAGGACCTCCTTCTGTACAATAGCTCTATCCACTCTTATACAGGTAGTGGTGCACCTTTCTCATTTACTTTCTTAAGCCCGATAACCTTTATCCGATAATGTACATGATACAGGCACAACCATACAAGAAATGAGCAGTGCCTGAATTCGGTTGTCTGCTTCTGCTGTATCTTGACCAGACTCGAATGAATGGCATATGCCACCTAGTCTGCCCAATCAAAAAATATTGGGCACCTCCCACTTTTTTGGGTAGTGGGATCATAGAACTCCCCATGCAAGATACATTCTGTGAGTGCCAACTGGTATGGGTGCACTACTCTGTCTGTGCCGCAGTCAAGAACCCATGCAAGGATAATGTAGACATACTTGTTCTTAAAATTTTCCAAGGGTATAGGACCAGATGACCAGCTTGTAGCCGGCAGTGGGCACTTAAGCTCTGAATTAAGAAATTCTCGCATCCTTCTACCCTGGCTGAAACTGCCAATCTGCTCTTCCAAATTAATATTTTTGATGATGGCATTTGGGTCGTATTCGAGCCCCGAGGTGAAATCTGGCTGTATGCTCTCCTTAAAGAGGGTAAACAACACCCTTCCTTGGTAGTCATAAAACTACCAGGTGGATGGTTTGTAATACATCAAAATTGACTCGACCAGCTCTAGGCAGTGGTGAACAGGAGGGCACAAGAACTAGTAAAGGTTCAACTTGTAGGTTGTTGCATAACTATTATTATTAAACATGAACCATTCACCAATATGCAAAAATATCAAATCATTCATCCACAATACATTATCCACAATAACAATCCACAAATGAGAGAGAGATAGATAATACCCTTAAGGTAGGGCAACACCAATAATAATCCTTAAGGAAGGAATAACTCCACAAGATCTCCCAAGATGAGAGGCCACTTCGTGGGCACGATGATTACATAAGATTCTTCTTCAATGATATGAATCCCTTACAATGACAAATATCTCTTCTTTATATATCCATATTCTTATTCTACTTTGGAGAGCCTACTACTAATATTATATTATATTAAAATATAATATAATATTATAATACAATCAACCTTGGGTTATGTGTGGCCCATGCCAACCCTTATACAATATAATAATATATCCCCAAATATCTATTCCTAGGTACCCTACCATGCCACCCTCCTTACAAATGTTTCGTCCTCGAAACATATGAAGAAACCTGATAGTATGATTTGCTAAGCAATGTTAGCAATTGGTACCAATCTCGCTCATCCATCCATCCAAGTGAAACCCGATGATGTTGGTACGCCATTTTGTTACTTGAGTATCCAAATCTGCTTCGTTGGCTCCACGCTTCTGCTGTTGTATTTTGATAACTTGAATGATGGGTCCACTTGTTCCTTGATGTTGATGAACCATGCTAAAAACCATGATCACTATGCTTTCTTTGCCAAACACTGCCATAGTTGGTGCCCTATCGATTACATGTAGAACCATAATATTGTTGCCTTGAACCATGCCTCCAATATTGTTTCCGCTCATGGTGGTGTGGATGGCGATATGGTGCAACCTTTACTTGATGTTCTACCTTCTTTGACTTTTCAACCTTTGGCTTCATTGTTTTAAATTCTTCTACACCTTGTTCTTTCATGTTATCTTTGTTTGGTGTGTCCTTGTGCTCTTCTATCAAATATTCCTTGGACTCTGTTGCTGCTATCACCTTCTTGGATTCTGTTTCATGTTCTTCAATTTGTTCTTCTACAACCACTTCTTGATTTTCCTTGTATCCTTGCTCCTCAAGCTGAGAAATATCCTGCAATGTTATTTCCACTGAATTAGTTACTGCTACTTCTTTCATGGACTTTGTTGCTACTATTGCCTTCTTGGATTCTATTTCATGTTCTTCAATTTGTTCTTCTACAACCACTTCTTGATTTTCCTTGTATCCTTGCTCCTCAAGCTGAGAAATATCCTGCAATGTTATCTTCTTTTTTTGTACCATAACTTCATAAACTTCTTTTGCACATTAATGTTAACAGTACCCAAAGAATCTAACCAAGGATAACCAAGAACAATATCCTCATCATCCATCTCAATAGCATAGAAATCTGAATGTAAAACATATTTATCCATGGTGATCTTCAAATCTTCAAAAATCTGAACATTCTCACCCTCTAGTTGTATGTCCTTAATTTTTGTTGCTTGAACTTGCAACTTCTTAGCCAAAGCAATATTAATAAAATTATATCTACTACCAGGGTCAATGGAAATAATAACCTGTTCCTTTTGAATGCTTCCATGAACCTGCAAAATAGACTTTTTAGATTTAAACAAATTCCTTTGTCCATTTTCTAATTTATCTTCCACCAAAGGTATGGTTTCCTCTATCTGCATACTGACATCTTTTTTATCTTCCCTGACCTTTTCCTCTTTCTTCTTGAGTAATTTTATTTCTTTTTCATAGTCGTCGATCAAATCCATTAGGCGATCTACATAATATGGGTCCCATTTACTCAAGAATGCATGCTTCACTTCCTCCAAAGTGTATTCATTATTTGTTTCTTGACAAAAATTTATCCACCAAAACAAAGCTTTCCCTTGAAGAGATAAATTAAGGAAGTATTTCCAATAAGGATTACTATGATGTCGATAGACAAACTTTTTCCACCATTCCATAGCATCAATATCATCTTCTCCAAAAAAACTTTGGAGTGCCATTGTGCATGCCCTAATGCAACTAGGGTTTTTTGATAATAAATATCATGCCCTAATGCAAACTAGGGTTTTATGGAAAAAAATATATCTTCCCACCAAGTTGAAGCTAAAAATCCCAAAGACAACTACATCTACAATTTTTCTTCCAAACAAAATAAAGTGCAACTGATTTGCTTACCCGAACTAAACAAATTGTCTTTTGAAAAATTCGCGACTTGAAAATTCGTCACTTTCCTTGTTCCAGATGGCTGACTTCAAAAGGTCGTATCTCCCTCAATACTACTCGGATTCCTTCATATGACCACTCATTTTAAAGCTCTTCAAATTCTGCACAATCTGATCCAAGAATCGCCTCAATCGGATTAGCTGTCACAAAGATATGGCTTCTGAAAGATGAGACGTTTTTCCAAAAAAAATCTGCGAAATTCGTCACTATCCTTGTTTTGGATGACTAACTTCAAAAGGTCGTATCTCCCTCAATACTACTCGGATTCCTTCATATGACCACTCATTTTAAAGCTCTTCAAATTTTGCACAATCTGATCCAAGAATCGCTTGAATCGGATAAACTTGCGTAGAGATATGGCTCCTGAAAGATGAGATGTTTTTCCAAAAAAAAATTGCCCTAATTCTAGGGTTTCACACAAAAATCCCCACTTTGCCAAAATCGTTGCTCTGATACCACTTGTTGCATAACTATTATTATTAAACATGAACCATTCACCAATATGCAGAAATATCAAATCATTCATCCACAATACATTATCCACAATAACAATCCACAAATGAGAGAGAGATAGATAATACCCTTAAGGTAGGGCAACACCAATAATAATCCTTAAGGAAGGAATAACTCCACAAGATCTCCCAAGATGAGAGGCCACTTCGTGGGCACGATGATTACATAAGATTCTTCTTCAATGATATGAATCCCTTACAATGACAAATATCTCTTCTTTATATATCCATATTCTTATTCTACTTTGGAGAGCCTACTACTAATATTATATTATATTAAAATATAATATAATATTATAATACAATCAACCTTGGGTTATGTGTGGCCCATGCCAACCCTTATACAATATAATAATATATCCCCAAATATCTATTCCTAGGTACCCTACCATAGGTGGCCCTGATATAATGCGAGGATGAGACCTTGCCTGCCCACTTCTTGATATTGGGGTGTAGCTTTGTGAGACTGATGGAATAATCACCATCCCTGTATTTGGCCAGGCGGTTGATGGGCGATGACAAATGACCTTGCCTCTTAGCTCGCCTCGCCCTAGAATTTCTCCTTGGTTCCTACGGTGCCTCACTTTCATGAGCGCTAAATTCTGTCTGTTCCTCAGCTTCCTATTTTGAATCGTTAGATTGTGCCTGCATGGGTGCATTCCCCTTGTCTACTCTCGACCCCTCACTCATGGTGCTGGAGACAAAAATTACAGCTGTTATCGAGTTTAATTTTGCACTTCATCTTTTTCACTATGCAACTCGGATTTACATTGGTAATTCTGGTGCTTTGAGTAAGTAAGGGCCCTTTTCTAAGAATGGGAAAAACAACATTAATGGCACGATGGAAATTTAAAGTTATTTACCCGAAGTGGGTGAAAACACCGTTATTCCTCGACGGCCACGCGTGGGATCTTCTATTGGAAAGTGCAACTTGTACACAATTGGACCCTTGTTTGCTCTCTCATTTATGAAATCCATTTTGAAATTTGTGCAATCATTCCTTAAAATATTAAAAATTCATGCCTTTAATGAAATCACCATTGCCATCTGGGCACACACCTCGAGGCACTAAACTAAGGGAGCATGGCACCTTTTTGAACTTCTTCGATCAAGTGTGCTCAAAAAACAAGCGCAGCCCAACTTCGTGCTATGAAAGGTGCACCCTCAGGAGGCCAACACTTAGAAAAATTTCCATCATGCACCTTTCTTCTTGGATGCGTCCGTCAGAGTGCACAAAATTTTGTGTGCACAGCACAACTACACTGGGAAAATTTGCACAGTCGGGCAGGGACACTTAGCCATTTTTTCATATTTTTTCTTTATTCCTGTCCAGCTGCGCTCAAGAAAGGGTGCACAACCCGACTTCACTGCGAAGTTGAGCGACGTCCCTAACACTTAGAAATTTTTTTTAGCCCTTTCTCGCTTGTCTTTGCTTCTTAACCTCCCGAAGTTACACAAAATTAAGGGCGAAGTTCGACTTCGCTGTGAAGTCAGGTAATTTTTCTAGCTTTGGTCAGTCTTCGAACTACCATGCACTTGTTTCTTTTATGGAAAACTTGGCTTTCTTTTGAATTAAAAGAGAAACTAAATGACTGAAAGCAATATTTACATTCTGAAATAAACTAAACTAAGCTGCAAAAAAATAAAATCTGTACAAGGTAGGACCTTTGATGATCTTCAGTGATGGTAGGCTTTCAGGTGAAAGTCGTTAACAGGGATCGGGAGGAGTTGACCCTCCATGTCTCTGAGCATGAATGCATTGAATTGGTTTACCCAGTCTATCTGAAAGGGACATTCTCAGAAGGCATCAAACTTGTTGTTATTGCCCGGCTTTGCCTTGAGTGAATCCCATTTGAGAACTAAGCCCCCAATTTTGAAAATTTAGGTAGTAGTTCCCTTCGTAAACCAAATTTGAGTCATTTTTGCATGCTTGGTAAAATCCTGATACGCCTTCTCCCTTGCCTCTTCCAGCTACAATAGCTAACAAAGTCAAGAATCCATGGGGTCCCTATTGCCTTTCTCATCTTCTAACAACCATAGTGTGAGCATCTCTATGTGGATGGGAAAAACAACCTCTTTACCATATACAAGTGCGTAAGGGGATGTCTTGATGGATTTTTTGAAAGATATACGGTCCGCCCATAACGCTCGATCAAGATGTAGGTGCCATGATCTCTTATTACTTTCCACGGTCTTCCTTATGATATTCAAGAGGTTTTTATTGGTGGACTCGGCCAGGTCGTTTCCTTGTAGATAGTAATTTGAAGACATCTTGTGGTAAATGCCATACTTGCTTGTAAACTAAGTGAGTACCACACCTGCAAATCCTAGACCATTTTCTATGACGATCGCCTCTAGAATCCTGAAATGGGTAACGAGGCTCTTAAGGAACCCAATGATCATCTCTTGGTCAACATGCTTTGTAGGTGCTGCCTCAACCCATCGGGTAAAGTAATCCATGGCTATTGGGATGAACTTATACCCCATCGAAGAGTTGGGCATTATTGTCCCTATGAAGTCCAAGCCCCACTACTGAAATGGAGTCTTGACTTGAATTGGCTGGAGGGGGAAGGGTGCTTTCCAATTTATGTCGATGAACCTCTAGAGTATGGGCCAATAATAGCCCAGTATGATAATTTTTAAGGCCGTTGGCCTTCCTGAATAATTTCCTCCAAGCATCCTAGAGTGGAACTCTCTGAGGACCTTTGGCTTGTCTTATTCCTTGATGCACCGTAATAGGATGCCATCAATATTTCTAAAACATAGCCCCTCGAGACGCAGTGCATACTTTAAGGCATTTAGCCTAAACCTCATTCTTTATGAGGTGTTGAGATGATCTAGACATCTCCCTGTGCTGAAGTACCACACTAGATAATTTGTCCAATCATTCACCTCTAATAAGGAGTTGGAAAGGTTGGCCTCTATTACTAGGTTCTCCCACTGGCAAGCAAATATTTCAGTTACAGCGCTCCGGGGCAATTCTTGGCATAGAGCCCGACCTCAGATTAACTTTGTTGGTCATACCTCTATGTCAAAATCTTATTTCTTGGTAATCCATCCTACCCTCTTATGACCTGACTCCCCTTGGATGATGAAATTTTTGGCGTTCGGGTGTATCACGAAGACAGTTATCCAGCTCTCAAAGACAAAGTGCTTGAAATTTCTTAGGGATCTCATAACTGCATGCACTTGCTACTCAATAAAATTATAACTTTCTTCGTGCGATTGAATCACCTAGCTTAGGAATGCTATGGGGCGCTCCTCGCCATCATCTCACTTCTGAGTCAGAACTGTAGCTTAGCTTTCAAGCTCTCCCACTGCGTAAAGGATGAAATCCTTGGAGTAGTATGGATTTATTAACACTGGAGCCTGGAAAATTTTGGCCTTGATCTCTTCAAAGGCTTGCTTCCTCTCCTTAGTCCAGATAAATTTAGCATCTTTCTTCAGGAGCTCAGCCATGGGCTTGATTACTTGTGCAAATTCAAGCACAAACTTCCTTACAAAGTTGATTTGGCCAAAAATGATTGCAACCCTTTTTTGTCGATTGAGATGGACAAGCGAAGAAGAGCCTCCGCTCTCTCAGGGTCAATTGCAAGGTCCTTTTCATAAATGACATGGCCTAAAGACTGACTTCTTTGGGTTGATGGAAATACCAAATTCATGACATCTCTCAAACACTTGATGCAAGTGGGAGACATGGTCCTCTCTCCTATGTAAAAATATAGTCATGTCATCCAAGTATATGACAATGATTTTGTTGACTAGCTCATGGAATGCCAAGTCCATAGCCCTTATGTAGCCCCAACATTGGAAAGACCATAGGGCATATGCTGATATGCGAACATTCCCCATTTTGTGGTGAACATCGTCTTGTGCTGGTCTTCATATTTCACCCAGATTTGGTTATAACCGAAGAAACCGTCTAAGAGAGAAAATCTCTGAGCTCTTGTGACCACGTGAAGGATTTGATCAATTTGAGGGAGTGGGTAATGATCCTTCAGTAAAGCCTGATTAAGGTTCCTAAAATCCATGCAGAGATGGATGTCTCCATTATTTTATCTTACGGGGACTAGATTTGCGACCCAAGAAGAATGTTTGATGGGATAGATGATTTTGGCCTCCAGCATCTTCAAGAGCTCCACTTTCATCATGGCTTCAATTTTTGAGTTCACCACACTTTTCTTCTACTTGAAGGGCTTCACATTATCTTCCAGTTATATGGTATGCTGGATCATGTCTCTATCATACCCCTTCAGGTCTTGGTAGCACCAAGCTACAATATCTAGGTACTCTTTGCATAGAGCTCGAATCTGCTCTAGTTCTTCATTAGTGCAATCTATTTTGACCTTGATCACCTTTCCAAGTTCCATTTCCAGGTCCATGTACTGCTTGGGGTCTACTTTGATCCTATGGGATATGGCTCTATCATTTTGATCAAAGAGGCTCTCCAGGGTAATCAGTCCTTTTGGGACATGATCATTCTTTAACTATATCAACCCGTCATACTGATCATAATTAGGGTCTCTACCTTTGATTATACTAGATTCATTTATCAAAAAGCTGATGATATCCTTGTCAAAGTCAAACACCTGCCAGTGGGTGTCCTTGTCAGGTTTAAAAGGTCTATAAATAGTATGAATTGTCTTCGACTTCTAGACAGTGTCATCAACAAGGACATGCTTGGATCCAACAGATGCTAGAATGTCAGCATGCTTATTGTTTTCATGAGAGATAGCTTTGAAATTCAAAGAGTCAAATGAATCCATCAGATCCCAGACACGGTTATGGTATGCCTTGAGGTAGTGCTTCTTGGAGGTGCACTTATTGGTAATCTGGTTGCACACCAGCTTTGAGTTGCCAAAGATCTGTATATATTTTATCCCAAGCCTCTTTGCCTTTCTCAAGCCTAGGCACAAGGCTTCATACTCTAGCGCATTGTTAATGCAACTCCAAGCCATCGTATAATAATAATCCTTTGGAATACCGGATGGTAAAACTAGAAGAACACCTGCCCCGATGCCATTATTGCATTGAGCCATCAAAGTATAGCTTCCACAACTTTTCTGGGGCAGGTCCAACATCCTTCTTTGAATACTGATCAAGTCTTTCAGGCTGGGTGATAGAGTAGCAACCTTGTTCGGTCTCAATCATGGCATTGAAGTCGAGTAAGGAGAACTCATCCTCCACTTGCAACAGTTCCAAGGTCTCTCCCACCAAGTCTACCTCTACTAGTTCCTCAATCGTCAGATGAACCATGTCATTTTTGTGTTCTTTCCTGGGTATCTTTTAGACCAAAAAAGTGGAAGGCTTCTCATTATAAATATTCAATATCCTTCCTTTGAAAGGCACCTCCATATGTGAATAATCCAATGACAGATATCCACCCAATTTTGCAGTGAACTCCCTAGAGAGACACATGCCGAAGTAGGGTTCCAAGTCCACCACTACGACTTCTTGGATAACCATAATGTCGAGTGCTTTATGCAGCCAGATTGGGATATCCTTGATGACTCTGACTGTCTTCACAGGAGTGTCGTATAGTTGCAGCACACCTTGGCTGCTCCTTGTGTATTCCATACCAATATCTTCGCAGAAAACCCTTGTCATGAGAGTAGTGGAGGCACCGGAGTCCACCATGCAATTATGTACTATGTGGCCTTCCATTCGTAAAGACAAATAGAAAGGTGGTGGCTTGTTTTTACTGATAGAAAAAACTGTCAAGGGCTGAGCTAACAAAATAGGTTGCGTCGGCTTTCCACCTTTCATATTATTTAAGAATTCCAGCAATAGGTCTACCTATCTCAAGAGCAGAAGAGCATCATACATGCTTATTTTTATTGGAGTTTTCTTGAGCTGGTCGACTATATTGTAAGTCTAAGTGTCGACTCCTTCTGTTTCCTTTGTTGGATTGTACTTGGTTCGGTATTATTGAATGGCTTCAACCCTCTATCTCTTTGTCAATGATGGGTACCTCAGCTTTTTTTGAGTTTGTTCTTTTGTTTTAGCTGGAGGTTGGGCCACCGGAGCCTTTACCACAGGAGCCTTGAGCGCTGGGAGATTTTATTTGGTTGTAGGAGGTAAAGATGACTTATTAGGAGCTAGCATAGTAGGCTGCATCCTTTCCCTTCTTGCATATACCTTCAATGGTTTCATCTAGGCTGTGGTGGCCTCAATCGAATTTTTGCCCTCCTTGGTCAAGAGGGACACAAGATCTTCTTCAGGGACTGCAAATTTACCTTCATTGTCACGAATCATGTATGCTTCATATTCCACGGTGCTGCCCGCAATAGTCTAAATATAATGATTATGCAACATTCAATCCTCCTCTTCATGTGGATCATTGCAAGTAGAGCACTAGTTAACATGGTCAAAAGTACCTGGTTGAGCATTGTTGGTAGCATTCCTTGCTGGAGGCCTTTGCACTTGAGCAGCTTGATATTTTTTCAGTGCAAGAGGAGGATACGACCTCCTAGGAAGAAAATCCATCTAAGCTTGCTTCTTATTCATGATCATCATATCATTGGAGATTGTGTGGTAACCGAAGGCAAGAACCCACACTTTCTAAAAGATATTATTCTGAATATCATTATCAATAGGCACCGGCCAGGCCGACAGGGGCAATGCGACTAATTATGGAGGAGCAAAATATGCCAGGTATTGAGGGGGAGTTGGGAGAGCTAGATATTATGGAGATGGTGGATTATGATAATGGATTTGGGGAAGACCATATTGGTTTATAACTAGCATTGGGTTCCATGGATGATGGGGGTACTGATTGGATGATGATGATGTTCCACCAGATATGGGTAGATATTATGACTGAGGGAAGTCGAGATAAATGGGAGGTTGCATTCTATGAGGAAGTCTGCCTGCTTGTTGAGTAGCCTCATACAAAGCAGAAAAAGTGTTGACCTAGGCTATCTTGAGAATTAGACAAATATATGAATTAAAAGATCTCAAGTAATAGTGAGTAGCTTGTCCTGTAGAAGGACGCAGCTCAGGGGGTACTCTTTTCCAGGACCTTGCAAACCTCATGTTGAAGTCTGATATCTCCTCTTACGAACGGTGTTAGATACTTTAAAATTAGTGAAACAGTGAGGAGGGATCAACAGACTCATTGCATCCCTTCACTAGTCTGCCCGCTAGCAGGGGCCATCCTATGATAACTCCCTCTTGCAAGGATCTCCATAAGTAGAGAAGCTTTCCTCTTAGAGAGAGCTAACAACCGGGTCTTAACACTCTCATTGGTGATAGAGTGCAGTGCAGCCAAGGCCAGAATGTCTTGGATGTGCTCGTATGCTATCTTCCTAGAGACATCATATGTAGGAATGGATTTCAAGGTAGTAGGAAGAACAACTTCTTGTCCAACTAGAGCTAGGGTTCCTGTGGAATCAACGACTAAGAAGATATCATCATCATTTTGCTGATTTTGGGTAGCTATATCTTCTTCCTCTTCAGTGGTATAATCAGTATCCATGCTGTCTGAAGTTGTAGGCTGTTCTTCAATTTTTGCCTCCTCAACTTCTTCATTTTCTTCAACTTTAGAGTCTTCTATTTTAGCTTTAGCTTCAGGTTCATGCTCGAACCTATCATCTTGGTGAGCTTGGTAGTTAGCCAACCTTATGCACTCTCCCGGAGCATTGATGTCAAGTTTTTAGAGATCAGGCTATTGTTCTGGGTTCCTTGCTCTCCACTTTCTTGTATGCATGAAGGTGCTTTTGATATTGGACCAGTCTCACAGACTCAAAGAATATTCAGGTACAATAGAGTCACTAGGTGTTCTAATTTGATAGCAATGAAGTGAACATCGATGCTTTGATTTTGTTTTTAGGTGGAAAACTCCCGTGTCCCACTGGACATTCTAGATAAACTATTGGTTACGAATCTGCCACTAGGAGAGGATTTTAATCTATATGCACCCTAGATTCACCCAAAATATTGAAAGGGCGAAAGGAAGGTGTAGACACCAAAACAGCACCAATCCGATTATGTGACTGCAAACACTGATCGCTTTGACAAACACAGCCCCAGGGCAGCCCTCAGAGGTTAAACAGTGGTCTTAACCACTTTCATAGCAATTTTGTAAGGTCAAGAAGCAATTTGGCACACTTGGACACTTTGCCCGAGTACTCGTCTCACCCGGGACGAATTCAAAATAGAATCCGTCCCACCCCGGGACGAATTCTAAATCCGTCCACTGGGTGGGACGAATTCCAAGCTTAACGGGCAAAAAGGCAAATGGTGCCAAGTGGCAGCCCGAACGATCGGTTAAGGGCTCCTGCCTTGCACGCATGTGTAAGTGGAGAGAGGGGCCGTTAGAGGACTGTTACAAAAAGCATTTATCAAAGTTCAAGTCAATGGAGGACTCCCCTCCCTCATGGGAAGACAAGACTGCCACATGGCGCCTATGGCCAACACTTGGCATTTGTGCTTCCCTCCCAAAAGAGACCCCTTGGGTCTATAAAAGGTGGGACTTTTCTCACCCAAAATATACAGGTTGAAGGAGTGTTCAAGCAACGAAGTGCTACCGAATTGAAGACTCACTTGCATCCCCCTTGGTTCACCTTCCCACATCCACCAATCTCTTTTGCAAGGGAGGTTGTTGGGTGGCCTTTGGAAGCTCGAACCTTACTCAAATCCAACGCATGGACACCTGAACCTACCAATTCGCCGACCCCCCAATCCTAAAAGGTTTTGGGCCCATCCCTGGTGGATTGGCTCCAAAATCGAGGGCCAACGGTGGGAGGCCCACTTGGGCACCCCCGCACCTCCCAAGTCCTAATTTTAGTTTTTGAGCACTTTAGATTATTTTTTAGATTGCATTATGTATGTTACTAGGTCCGATTAGTCCATAATTGCAATTTTGTAACTTTTGGTCGGATTTTAGGATGTTTTGTATTGCTTTGTCGTTTCGCTAACTTGCAGGTGTCAAGGTCAAATTCCCGAGGGTGGAGGCCAAATTGGGAAAATCCGACCATCTGGGTCGTCCCAAAATGGCCCCAATTACCTAACCCCCCTATTTGCAGGCATTTTGCAGGTCCCGGGATCCGACATTGGAGCAGCAACAGGTCGGTTTCTCCAACTCAGAAGAATTCGTCCCACCCAGGGACGAATTACAGTCAGAATTCGTCCTGCCCAGGGACGAATTCCAGTTTAAGGTGGATTGGCCAGATGCCTCAGTGGCAGTGGCCTTTTGGTAACTTTTCTTACCTTCTGTCAAGTTTTGAAGCAATTTGGTTTCACTGTATTCACTGTTTCAGGCAAATATTCATATGCATATTTCGTTGGTTTTAGAGAGAGAATGCTTTTCATTTGCAGCAGGTGCTACTGACGTCTTGGTCATTTCTTTGTTCGCAGGAGAAGCAGCAGAGGCGAAGAACTCATCGACATCAGCGGCGGCATCATCTTGGCCCGCCCATTGCAATCGTGGGCACGCGGAAAGAGGAATCATTCGAGCGATTGTAATCAAACCCTATTTGCGCTCCTAGCCCCTGAAAAGGGAGGAGGCATCATTGTAACAGAGATCAAGGGAAATTAATGAAAGGGTTGTGTTTTCTCTATTTGATTGTGTCTCTTCCAATGTGTCTCTTTTTCGTTTCATGCAATTTACATTTCTAGGACTTAAGCGTACTTAATTTTGAATGCAATCGCACTTGGTGTTTCCTTTGACCGGAATCTCGTGCTTTCAGTGGCGATCACGGTGGGACCCTGTTCCCTGGTTTTTGAAATCACAGAAACTGATCAAAGTTTTGTGTTTGTGCTTGACAGGTACATCTTTTTTTGTTGCAGACTGCTATTCGTCTCTGACAGGGACGAATCCTTTTCTGCAATTCGTCTGACCCTGAGACGAATTCAAATTCGTCTCTGGGAGGGACGAATTCTGTTCTGCAATTCGTCTCCCAGAGGGACGAATTCCTGTCTGCGGATTTTCAGAGCAGAAATTCAGAGACAACAGGAGCAGCAGAGAAGAGGTAGGGATTTTTATGATCTCTGTTAAATTTTTTGTTTCTGTTTCTGTTTCGTTAATTGTTTTCATTTAATCCTGCATTGCATTAGGGAAAGTCATGTATGCTAGTTTCATTTTTGTTGGATAAAACGAATCCCACACACATCACGAAACAATTTTAAACCAAGGAGCTGGTCGTAAGACCCCAGCCCTTGATCAAGACCATTGGTGGATTTAATCACCACCTTGGCTTGATTTGCATCCATTTCCCGATTGTCAACTGTTGTTAGGCGTAAATCTGACGAAGACAGAGCCGAGCGTAGGCGGGGTGATTCCCATGCGCGCGAGGATAAGTTTTCTATGGTAGGTGCCATTAACGGGACAATCCCCCTTCCGTACCGCCTACGTACCACGTACCTTCTGCTCTCACGTACCTATAGTCTCCCTCTCGTAAGGGCGGGTATATAGAGAGGTCGGTATATCGGTCTGGTTGGTATATTGAAGGGGCGACCTTTTTGGAGTTATAAGAGCCTACATGATGCATTTAAACGTTCTACAAAACCTACAAAAACAAAACAAAACATCAAAATGCACTAAACCAGTCTAGGGCACACCAAGAATCCTTAAAAGAGATAATCACGGTTTTGTGAATGTGTGTGTTTAATTCTGCTTAGTGTAGACAAAAAAAAAAGAAAATCATAAAACGAGATAAAAACTTATTTAGATAGCATAGAAGCACCGCAATGGTGTACACCCGCAGTCAAGCCCAATCAAGGGCAGAAGCTCTGGAAGGTACACAAAAAGCGAGCGCAAGTTGCCTTCACTTCGATCCTCGAGGATTTGGTCATACCGCCTTATAGGTCAAACCTACAAAAGAATCCAATTGAGAATCCTCGGTGGGGTATGCCTATTCAAAGCAGCCCCTTTCGGGAAGATGCCTTACATGTAGACCTTGACATAAATAGAGAATCACCTCTTGAAGCTAGGCATGAGTGGCCACCGCGCGATGAAGCGCTAAACAGAGCTCCTTGTCCATTTGGAGGGGCAACGTGGATATGGCGTCCCTTCTTTACCTATCATCGGAACGAGAGAGACCAAATCCGGAGCGCAGGGCTCCTTACATAGGGCGACCTAACTCCGCCCATCCCATTTACACCCGTGAAAGGGAGTATGAGGAAAACCATCGCATTCCTCGAGGGCAACAAACAATGCGGGAACCTTGCATTTCCGCACCAGCAGGATATCATGATCACCCCTTGAGGCCAGAACCTCGAGCACATACTGCCTACCTCGACAGAGGGAAGCGACCCCTTGAGATTTTAGAGCATCAAAATCGAGGTAAACCCATAGGAGGAACATTTGAACCTTCCGAACAAAATAGGGTAGATCAAATTGATCCGGTTGTCGCCAGATATACCACCCGTCAAGCCCAAATCATGCGGCTTAAACAAAGTCAGCAAGAGATAGAGTATCAATACCGCTTGGATAAAGAACGCATGCAACGCGAAGCGGATGAGTTACGCTATGAAATACCTGAGAGGGGGCCAACCCCTCGCATCCAAAGAGCTGAACAGTATGAGAGGCGTAATCCGTTGGCGCAAGACAGGTCTCCACGACCTCGTCAAGCTCTGCCTCCAAGACCCCATAGATTCGAGAGGGAGGCAACTCCCCGAAACAATGATGGGTACCTTCGAGCAAGAACTTGATCGGGGTCATAGGTTTCGCCACGAGACTCCTCAAGAATTTTACGAGGAGTATGAACCGAGAAGAGGAATATATTGAAACTCCCCATCAAGGCGGGGAAGGATGCCATTCGACCACCCCTCCATAGGCCTCCGGTTTACCGTAACTTGCAACAAGAGCGAACAAGAGAGGAAGAAATAAAATCTTCCGATGCATACCAAGCGCTATTGGAGCGTTTAGAGTCGGTGGAGACAAAAGCTGCTGGGCATCAAAAACCCACATTACGTCTACTCCGCAATAATCCGGTGCATCCCTCAGTGCCTACACCTCTTTACCCCGAACACTTCAAGTTGCCTCAATTGGCAGTTTTTAAAGGTGAAGAGGACGCACAGGAACATGTTACACGATTTCTAAGCCAATGCTTCGGCATTCAAGATAATGACGCATTATTGCTTAGAACATTCATAACCACATTCGTAGGCCCTACCTCGGATTGGTTCACACATTGCCCAAACACAGCATAAGCAGCTTAGATCGGCTAGTAGATGCGTTTCTTGAACGTTTCGCCTTCAACACAAGGAAGAAGGCATCACTTAGTGATCTTGCTAGCCTTAAACAATTTGAGGAGGAAACAATGGCAGCGTACGGGAACCGATGGAGAGCTTTGCTTTCTAAGTTACCCTACCGTCCTCCCATGTCGGACCTCACGCAAATGTTCGCGAAAAGTTGTTTAAAATCAATCTCTGGTCTATTGTTGTTGCGACAATACGACGGCTTAGAAGAAGCTTTGGCGCAAGCCGAGTCATAGAAGAGATTAAGATAGGCGAAGGCGCAATTGCCAAGCCTAAGAAGAAAGAGTGGAATAAAACCACTAAAACTGGGACAACGCAACCACAACACGCTGCAGTCAACCAAGTTGCGATAAATGTCCCCGCGCTCGTGCAAGAAACGCAGCCTCAAAAGGCTAACTACCGGGCAGTGCCTCCACGCTTACGAAAGAGATAACGAGGAGACGAGAGCGGTATCAACGACGTCGCCCTAGGCGACAATTCACCCCGTATGCGGAGTCTAGGGACTCCTTATTTGACCGCTTGTCAGCGGAAAATTTAGTTACTCTGCCAGAAATCCAAATTTTTGACCCTAACGTTCCCAAGCCTAGGGGGTATAGGGAGGAATTGTATTGCGAGATTTCATAGGCGTAGAGGACATGACCTAAATGGGTGCTTGGAAATTCAAAGAACTAGTCCAGGATTTGATCGACAATCGAACATTGGTCGTGGACAACCCCATCGCACCTAACAACCAACAAATGGGGGTATTCAAGGACCCCTTGCCTGCCCACGAGGCGCAGACAAAACCGCTCCAAATTAACGAGGTGCGACAAGATCTTCCCGCGCAAGGATTTGTGGGAATGATTAGCATTGTAACAAGGAACAAAAAATACCCAGCAGTTGCCCCCGAGGTACCTGCGAGGGAAGTTCCGTCGACATCGCAGCCTCAACAACGCCCAACGCAGTTACCTCCGCCTAGACCTGAGGTCACGATACGAACCAAACTCACGCAGAGTTTGCGGACCACGTCGGCTAGGTTGTCCATCTACGAGCTTATTCAACAATCAGCTCCACATAGAGAAGCTCTTATGGACATCTTAAAAGCCATTGAAGTACAACCCCACGAAGCTAATTCTTTCAACGCCTTCGTGGGACATGTGAAACAATGTACGGAGCCTGTCATCACATTCAAAGAAAACGAGGTCAAAACAATATCGAATGACATGCCGGATCCACCCCTGCACGTTATCGCGTGGGTCAACGGGATCCCGTACAAGAGAGTGCTGATAGATACTGGCTCGTCCAGTAACATCATAACCACTGCAGCGTTAAAGCATTTAAAACTGCCAGCCTCTCACATCACAGCTTCCACGTACACACTGCGAGCTTTTAACGATGCAATTTGCTCGACAGTCGGCACGGTCGTTCTGCCTATACAGGTAGGACAAAAGTCAATACCCACACTGTGCCATGTGCTGGAAGGCGAAATGGCTTATAACATACTGCTAGGGCGGCCTTGGATCAGGGACATGAAGTGTGTCCCCTCGATCGCACACCAGTGCTTGAAGTATGCCTATGAAGGGCAAATACATGTAGTCCCAATGGACTTAGAGCCCTTCAAGTATTGCAATGCGGTACAATTCATACCTCAATCGACCCTCCCATCAACGCATTTGGATTTTCAATTAAATCCATCTAAACGGGGTCCGATACCGCGAGCACCATCGGTGGCAAATAAGGCAAAATCCCGACCGGGTGAGACTTCATCATCGGCTCCTTCATCATCAACGCCACCTATCGTGGCCCAACAGAAGGACAAGGGAAAGCAAATCATGGAGGAGGTTAAGCCTCTAGAAGAGGGGTTGCCCACGATCTCAGCAATATCAACAGAGGAAGCGCCCAACGCAACGAAAACCAAGATTCTTGAACAACCAAACATGGAATGGACTCAGGAAGGACTACCGTTTCCTCCTACCCAATCATCAACAATCACTGTTGAGATGGCCAGTACGGGCACGGGAGAGTACATAGTGCAAAATGTTGTGGCAACCCCCACACTGGAGTCAGTACAAGACATGGGAAGACCTCGCCTTCCCATTGGAACAATCGTCCCTCTAGGCTACCCACCGAACCAAACGAATTTTGTGTATGGGGGCCTTGATCATGGTTTCGAACCATGCGAACAAAAGGAAACATAGATGAAGAGCCTTTTGTCGAAAACATCAATTATCTGTCGAACCCAGAATTTGCCCTAAAATATCTCGAACAATGCAATTGGCATGGGTATGGGCTAGGCGAGATATGAGCAAGGGATGCGGATCCTTTGCCAACCAAGGTATCAGATGCCATATGACAAGTCGGGGGTAGGGTTCAACCATCCCCTGCCATTAGACATCTTGGTTGAAAACATGCAAGGCCTAGAAATAGGCAACCGGGGGGGATTGGCACAAGACCCGTACGCCAATCCAAACACAGAATACACATTGGGGGATTATCTCCCATGGTCTACAAACACCCCCGGAAATAGCAATAATCCCTCTCCTTTGCTAGAGAGAGGTGAAAGTTCGAGAGACAGATCCTCAAAAAGAACAACAACGGCTTCCAGACATTTTTTTGAAACTGTTCCCCTTAGAGGTTCCAGACGAAATAACACGGTCTCAAAAGAATCAGGTCCCTCCACTAAGAGTGGAACAACCGCAATGGGACCAGATTAATTCACTGGAACAGGAAGAGTCCTCAATGTCGCAAGCAACGGATGCTGAAGAGGATGAACAATTTTGGATCTATGAAAGCGATTCAGAAGACGAAACCGAAATGGACTATCTCAGACATGCGCGACGACATCACCGCGCTCTAACCCATGAAGATCTAATGGGACAAATGGGTATACGGTTAGGACATGAATGGCACGTAGACCCAACGAGGTGGGACCAAGTGTTAGGCCTATGGCTCCAAATTCAAGATGAGCATCGTCCACCTCGAGATCCCATCGGGACAACAGTACCGAGGGAAGACCCCGCCTTCCTTTTCGCACATAGAGATGAATTTGCACCTAGAGAGGATCCATTCGTGCCTGTTCCCGTAGAGCCGGATCCAGAGTATAGGGAACATCTAAAAGAATCAAGTCATCACACCCGTGGTTCTGGAGACCAAATTCATTCCATCCACATGATCTCCATTGATTTGACCACACCCATCCGCAATCCGACCGATCCATCTCGGTCATTGCATCTAAACATGGATGCCATTGACTGGGATCGCGTCAATTCACCATTGTCACCATCAGAGTACTGGCCTTTCGGTGAAATGCTTCATTTTACCCCAAGGACAACTCAAGATATTTTTCAAGCTGAAGAGGGACCCGAGGTCCCAAACGCAGATCTTAACTCAGGTGATGATATCCATTTAATCCCAACTCCACATCAGTTGGAGGACGGATCTCACATGTCAGTCGAAGAGACGACTGACGTAGACATCGGCACGGATCCAATGAATCCACGGATTCTCAAGGCGGGGGTAAGCCTTTCCCCCGAAGAGCAAGCCGATTACATTGCCCTTCTTAAAGAAAAGAAGGAGGTTTTTGCATGGTCATACAAAGATATGCCAGGACTAGACCCATAGCTAGTCATGCACAATTTAACGCTTGATCCGAAAATCAAGCCGGTAAAGCAAAAACTAAGAAAGATGCACCCAACAGTGGCCTTGATGGTCAAAGACGAATTGCAAAAGCTGTTGGATGCACAATTTGTCATCTGCGTGGATTATCCGCCATGGTTGTCCAACATGGTTCCCGTCAAGAAGCCCGACGGGAGGATTCGCATATGCACCGACTTTCGAGACCTAAACAAAGCGAGTCCTAAGGATGATTTCCCCTTGCCAAGCATCGACGCATTGGTAGACGCTACAACAGGTCACGAAATGCTCTCCCTAATGGACGGTTTCTCAGGATACAATCAAATTCGTATCAATCCTGAAGACCAACTCAAAACGGCATTCACAACGCCTTGGGGGACATTTTGTTATAAGGTCATGCCTTTTGGCCTTAAAAACGCTGGCGCTACATACCAACGTGCTATGACGTATATCTTCCACGATTACATGCACAAAACTTTGGAAGATTACATGGATGATTTGTTAGCCAAGTCTATATTGCGCTCAGATCATCTCGGTGACTTAAGCAAGATTCTCGATCGCCTCATAGAGCATAAGGTCGAGCTGAATCCCAAGAAGTGCGTGTTCGGCGTCACATCCGGAAAACTCTTGGGTTTTATAGTCTCAAAAAGAGGCATCGAAGTGGACCCAAACAAAGTCAAGGCAATCCTTGAAATGGCTCCCCCAACCACTATCAAGCGGCTCGAAGTACTGCAAGGAAAGGTCGCGTCGATTAAACGCTTCATAGCGCAATTATCCGACAAATGCCGACCAATGAACAAATTATTGCACAAGGGGGTCACATTTCATTGGGATGACGAGTGCCGATCGACCTTTGACGAAATCAAACAATACTTGGCTTCGCCGCCGGTATTGGCACCGCCTAGACCAGGTGTGCCGTTCTACTTATACATCTCGACCTGCGAGGTGGCACTGGCGCAATGCTAGCCCAGAAGAATGAACTTCACAAAGAACAGGCTACTTACTATCTTAGCCGCACCCTGGTCAGTTACGAACTTAACTATGCATACGTTGAAAAACTCTGCTTGGCAGTGGTGTTTGCTACCAAAAGGCTACGCCACTACATGTTGAGCAACACGACGTATGTTGTGTCTAAGGAGAATCCATTGCGATACATGATGAGTCGTACTTATCATAGTAGCCGCACGGCGAAATGGATCATGTTGTTGACGGAATTTGACATTGAGTTTATTGGGCAAAAATCTATAAAAGGACAAGTCATAGCCGATCAACTAGCAGAGGCTCCTCTTGAAGACGATCAGCCTCTAGTCATAGAACTACCCGA
Organism: Wollemia nobilis; assembly: GCA_028583015.1. Lineage (NCBI taxonomy): Eukaryota > Viridiplantae > Streptophyta > Pinopsida > Araucariales > Araucariaceae > Wollemia > Wollemia nobilis. The sequence continues at coordinate 1,179,132 of JAQPPZ010001560.1, read as the reverse complement.
TGATGAGGTCTTCCATGTCTCAGAATCGCCGGATTACGAAGAGCTCGAGTCTCGAGCCGACATAACCTTATTTTTTGATGGTTCTAAATGCGAGCAAGGTGGTGGCGCGGGAATTGTATTCTTCACACCGCAGGGCGCTCCAATGCCCCTGTCATTTAAATTAAACTTCCGAGTGCACCAACAACAATGCGAGAATATGAAGCCTTGCTCCTAGGTCTTCAGACGACAATCGCCATGAACATCAAAAGATTGAACATCTTTGGCGATTCGCTGTTAATCGTCAATCAAGTCAAAGGGGTATATCAATGCAAATGCCCGGTTCGAAGGCCTATAAAGCCCTCGTGGATAAATTCCTGGCAAAACTTGAGTGGTATGACATCGAGGCACTCCCTCGATCATCGAATCATTTTGCGGACACAATGGCCTCCTTAGGGTCACTAATCCCGCAAGACCTTTCCGGTGATGTAACAACCATTCAGGTCAAAACCTTATCGCAACCCGCGATGGAGCGCGCAAGCTCAGACTTGACGCCAGGAATCCACATGATCCAGATCGAACCATCTTCGGATAAGTTCTTTCGAATCCGAGACTATCTGATACATGCCAAGCTGGGGTCTTTATTCTCCCCCACTCCCATTAATAGCAACACAACGCTATTCTTACAAGTTCTATCCCAATCAGCATTTGTTAGGGAAGAACTCCAAAAGGGATTGGCTGTTCAAACTGTCGAGGTATCCGATCAACAGAGTTGGTATTTACCCATAAGAGACTACCTCAAGTTAGGTAATCTACCCTTTGGATTGACGCAAGCCGCAAAACGAACATTCAAACAGAAAGCGGCAAAATATGTCTTGATAGGAGACATTTTGTATCGTCGCAGCTACGACGGAATTCTTCTTCGTTGCTTGGACCGAGCAAGAGTCCACTTGGGCGATCACCCAAGCGCATGACGGTACATGTGGCGGCCACTTCGGTGGTATGGCCATTGCAAAGCGCATTCTTCGCATGGGCTATTATTGGCCATCTTTAGAGCGAGATTGCTGCGCGTATGTCAAGAGGTGTGTAAAATGTCAACATCATGCCAATCTGATGCACGCACCTTCCCAGGCCCTACAGACAGTCCAGTCTGCTTGGCCATTTTCGCAGTGGGGCCTCGATCTAATCGGAAAGATCTCCCCTGCATCGTCAGGCCGTCACACGTTTATCATAACGGCCACAAAATATTTTACCAAATGGGTGGAAGCAATTCCGTTAACCTCTACGACAGGACCCCGCATTGCGGAGTTCATTTTGCATTACATCATATGTCGTTTTGGTATTCCATCCAAAATAATCTCGGATAATGGGCCATCATTCAAGAACAAAGACGTGCGTGCTTTAACCACAAAGTACAAAATTCAGCACGACTTTTCAACACCCTATTATCCGCAAGCAAATGGGCAAGCAGAGGCGTCAAACAAAATGCTAGTCGCCATCCTTAAAAAGACCGTCGCAGACGAGTCATAAGGATTGGCACATACAAATCCCACTTGCCCTTTGGGCCTATCGCACTAGCATTCGGACGCCCACGGGGCAACTCCGTTTTCACTAGTGTATGGCTCGGAGGCGATAATGCCTCTCGAGTTGGAAATTCCTTCCCTCCGCATATCAATGCGGGAATTCATCGATGATGACACCTGCACGCGTAGGCCCGGTTAGACCAACTTACGTTGCTTGACGAAAGACGCGTTAATGCTCTCGAGCACTTACGTATCTATCAAGAGCGGCTTAAGAGAGCTTACAACATGAAAGTTCACCTAAGAGACTTTCGGGTTGGTGATCTGGTTCTGAAGGAAAACCAACAAAACTCTAATTTGCCGTCCCATATGAGGGACAAATTCACGGCAAATTGGCTAGGTCCTTATGTCATTGATAGCAAAATAGGACCAAGAACGTACAGGCTAGCTTCTCTTGACGGTATCAAGGAAACAGAACCCTTGAATATCAGTCATTTGCGACCATTTCATATCTAAGAAAGCCATGTACCAAAAAAAAAAAAAATCAACAAAAACAAACAAACAAAAAGCTCCAAGGATTATCGCAATCTCTTGGTCAACCCAAAAAGCTCCAAGGATTATCGCAATCTCTTGGTCAACCCAAAAAGCTCCAAGGATTATCGCAATCTCTTGGTCAACCCAAAAAGCTCCAAGGATTATCGCAATCTCTTGGTCAAACCTAAAAGCTCCAAGGATTATCGCAATCTCTTGGTCAACCCAAAAAGCTCCAAGGATTATCGCAATCTCTTGGTCAACCTAAAAAGCTCCAAGGATTATCGCAATCTCTTGGTCACCCAAAAAGCTCCAAGGATTATCGCAATCTCTTGGTCAACCCAAAAAGCTCCAAGGATTATCGCAATCTCTTGGTCAAACAAATCAATAAAATTCAACAAAAACAAAACAACAAAAATCATCAAAAACAACAAAGATTTGCATCTCAATTCTAGGCATACTCGAATTCATCAAAATCAACAAAAACACCATGCATAAATTTTACCACACTACAGTCGGTGGTCTGGGAATGTACTAAGAGTTTCGATGATTCAGTCATCATTTTCCTCTTTAGCCATGTAGTGTACCAAGTCGAACGGATTTTACAAAGGTAGAGTCATACTTGAAATACACCTTGTTACGTAACATCCCAACACAAATCAAAACATTAAAATTCCCAAATTGTGTGAACGAAAGACGAAACTCTGCAAAATAATCTAGGTCACCACAAGCGAAACGGTTATCTTGCTCATCCCCCTGTGCGAATGACCCCTAGAATGCTGAGAGTTGGCAAAAGGACAAGCTTCCTCCCTACCCAATTCCCTAAGAATCCCTAAAGTTCTCAACAGTTGCAAAACACAAAAATTTGCAAAATGTCAAAACTCAAAAATTTGACAAACTATAGTGCACACATCAAAAGGCACAAACAACAGTGATTTTCATCACTCCATATCCCCAATCCCTTGCTCAAAAGAAAAATAAATCAAAATAAACAGTGATCTCATCACTACAATGAGCAAGTATCCCAATACAATTGAAAAAAAGAAGGGAGTTGACCTTGAATCCCTGGAACTCTCAACATTCTGTAGGTCATAAGGCAAGCTTCAATACCAATTTGGTTGATAGCCTATCGGTAAGTAAACCTCCCGCATGACGATATATCTGTCACATTAACTTGCGTACGAGATCAATGTTTGCATGTGGATGAGCTAGCTTATGGCATCCTGGATTACATCGCAGATTAAACTTAGTACATACAACAAAGGAATTCGTGGAGCTAATTAGGTGATCCTCAGTACGAGTTCGGTTGAAAGCCCATCTAGCACTGGCGGTATCCTAACAAATACCACTAAATGAACTCAATTGCACACACAGGGATGTGAAATAACTTGGTCAAAAACAGGTCCGATTCATACCTTGTTCAAAAGTCTTGTAAGATAAAGTACAGTCATGGCTAGTGAGCTAAAACCGTCTGAGTCTCAGAAAACCTTAGCTACATTTCTAAACCAACTGCGCTACTTTTCATCTTTGCAAATACCATCAAAAAAATACAAAAATAGAAAAACCATGTATACATGTAGAGGCATACATCACAACAATCGCCTAAAAACAAAATAACAGAGCTCTAAACAGTCTATGGTGCCATAGCCAAACATCACAAACCCCATTCATCCATTTCATATCTGCATATCACATATAAATCAAAACCATTTGCATTCATCATAGCATATGCATCCATCAAAATAAATCAACATGCATACATCCATATTCATCAACCATCATGCACAAGATCAAAGAAAATCAAAACAACAAAAACAACAAATAAATGCAACACAAAAACAAAAAGCAATAAACATTGCCGGACACAAGTGCTCTTGCACTTAACCCTTGGCATAGAAAAACTGATGTCAGGGTCTACAAATTGTCACTATCCTACTCCCTAAGAAGGCTACCATAGCCGGACCGCTCCACGGGAAGACAGATTTTGACAATTTAATCCCAAAATGGTGTCACAAAAAAACAACAAAACAACAAAAAATGCAACACAAAACAAACAATAAACATTGCCAAACACAAGTGCTCTTGCACTTAACCTCTTGGCATAGCAAAATTGATGTCGGGGTTTGCATTGTCACTATCCTACTCCCGAAGAAGGCTACCATAGCCGGACCGCTCCACGGGAGGACGGATTGCCGACAATTCAATCACCAAATGGTGTCACAAAAACAACAAAAACAGTACAAAATTCAACAAAAACACAGCAAAAACAATGCCGGACACAAGTGCTCTCGCACTTAGCCTCTAGGCAAAGAAAATCGATGTCGAGGTCCAAATTATCGCTCTCCTAATTCCCCAAGAAGGCTATCATAGCCGGACCGCTCCACGGGAAATAGGTTTTCGATGATTTCACCTCATTATGACATCACCAAAAGGGTTAACACCCACCAAAAATAGGTCCATATGTTGGAAAAATTGCACACGCTTAACGGTAAACCCTCTAAAGGCAACCTTGCACAAGTCATCTTGGGTCAAGCGACTCGTCGCTTCTCTCACGAAGGTCATTCCCTCATCGATTCGTCGCTTGAGGGGGTAGTCACACTTAGTCACCAATCAACAATCACACACCCAATTAAGGAAAACGACATGCATTCAAAGAATCATTGACAAAGACAATCACGCTCCTGCTTGGGGAAGTAAACAAGCAACAATCAAATCAATCAAACACTTGGCATTTCGTGAATCATGAACACAAGGTTCCCCCTGAGGATAAAAACGCCCTTCACTTGTTCATGACTGATCAATGTCTAAGTTCAAGTCACACCTCACCAAAACAGGTTAATACTTGAAATCAAATTCCTTAGCTCGTCAGAAGCAAGGATTCAAGAATGCATGCCCTTTCCATACTTGGGGCATCAAAAGTTGGTTAGGTTACCAAGAAACCCTAATCATTAGTGCTTTGGTTATCTATTTTTGCTCAGCACTGCGTCACCCGCAGAGCTTCCCAAAAAGGGGCATCCGTAGACACCAAAACAGCACCAATCCGATTATGTGATTGCAAACACTGATCGCTTTGACAAACACAGACCCCAGGGCAGCCCTCAGAGGTTAAACAGTGGTCTTAACCACTTTCATAGCAATTTTGTGAGGTCAAGAAGCAATTTGGCACACTTGGACACTTTGCCCAATACTCGTCTCACCCCGGGACGAATTCAAAATAGAATCCGTCCCACCCTAGGACGAATTCTAAATCCGTCCCTGGGTGGGACGAATTCCAAGCTTAACGGGCAAAAAGGCAAATGGTGCCAAGTGGCAGCCCAGAACAATCAGTTAAGGGCTCCTGCCTTGCACGCATGTGTAAGTGGACAGAGGGGCCGTTAGAGGACTGTTACAAAAAGCATTTATCAAAGTTCAAGTCAATGGAGGACTCCCCTCCCTCATGGGAAGACAAGAGCGCCACATGGCGCCTATGGCCAACACTTGGCATTTGTGCTTCCCTCCCAAAGAGACCCCTTGGGTCTATAAAAGGTGGGACTTTTCTCACCCAAAATATACAGAGTTGAAGGAGTGTTCAAGCAACGAAGTGCTTGCCGAATTGAAGACTCACTTGCATCCCCCTTTGGTTCACCTTCCCACATCCACCAATCTCTTTTGCAAGGGAGGTTGTTGGGTGGCCTTTGGAAGCTCGAACCTTACTCAAATCCAACGCATGGACATCTGAACCTACCAATTCGCCGACCCCCCAATCCTAAAAGGTTTTGGGCCCATCCCCGGTGGATTGGCTCCAAAATCGAGGGCCAACGGTGGGAGGCCCACTTGGGCACCCCCGCACCTCCCAAGTCCTAATTTTAGTTTTTGAGCACTTTAGATTATTTTTTAGATTGCATTACGTGTTTACTAGGTCCGATTAGTCCATAATTGCAATTTTGTAACTTTTGGTCAGATTTTAGGATGTTTTGTATTGCTTTGTCGTTTCGCTAACTTGCAGGTGTCAAGGTCAAATTCCCGAGGGTGGAGGCCAAATTGGGAAAATCCGACCATACGGGTCGTCCCAAAATGGCCCCAATTACCTAACCCCCCTGTTTGCGAGGCGTTTTGCGAGTCCCGGGATCCGACATTGGAGCGAGCAGCGGTCGGTTTCTCCAACTCGGAAGAATTCGTCCCACCCGGGGACGAATTACGGTCGAGATTCGTCCTGCCCAGGGACGAATTCCGGTTTAAGGTGGATTGGCCAGCTGCCTCAGTGGCAGTGGCCTTCTGGTAACTTTTCTTACCTTCTGTCAAGTTTTGAAGCAATTTGGTTTCACTGTATTCACTGTTTCAGGCAAATATTCATATGCATATTTCGTTGGTTTTAGAGAGAGAATGCTTTTCATTTGCGGCAAGTGCTACTGACGTCTTGGTCATTTCTTTGTTCGCAGGAGAAGCAGCAGAGGCGAAGAACTCATCGACATCAGCGGCGGCATCATCTTGGCCCGCCCATTGCAATCGTGGGCACGCGAAAAGAGGAATCATTCAGCGATTGTAATCAAACCCTATTTGCGCTCCTAGCCCCTGAAAAGGGAGGAGGCATCATTGTAACAGAGATCAAGGGAAATTAATGAAAGGGCTGTGTTTTCTCTATTTGATTGTGTCTCTTCCAATGTGTCTCTTTTCCGTTTCATGCAATTTACATTTCTAGGACTTAAGCGTACTTAATTTTGAATGCAATCGCACTTGGTGTTTCCTTTGACCGGAATCTCGTGCTTTCAGAAGGAATACCTTCCATGCCAATATTCGGAGGAGGCCGACTTCCTATGTTTTCTTAATTTGTGTTTTAGCTCAGAGTGTAGGAAAGAGATTAAAAATTACTGAAAGAAAAATAAATATGCTTATTTCTGGAGGGGAAGATTATTAGCACGAAAAATAACCAATCACCACTACTAACATCAATCTAGACAAAATATGTAACATAAACCATTAACGTAACTTTATCCTATGTATCCATCGCTTTAAGCATTCCAGGTACACTTAATGCCAATACATATATCTGGATAAGCAGAATAAAAGTAATCAAAAATATAAGCAACATGAGGCAAAAATACTTAACGAAGGCAACATAAAAAATAAAGACAATCAATAGAGCCAAGTATATTTTGTATTAAAAAGAAAAAACACAGCTAATAAAGTCTCCTAGCAATATATCTCCCATCAACCCTTATACAATAATATTGTGCAACTATTTATAGCATAATTTTCCCCCGATTACAACTTTGGGCACAAAATCCTAGACCTGACAAAAGTGGCTGATGTTGACCTCTATGGGTAAAGAATGTACTTGTAGCAAGGTCCACCTAAAAACTTGGTAGCTACGTGTCAATCTGGTAGATGAAACCTCGATTCAGTTTGAATGAGGGCATATACGGTACAATATGTCAGTTCATGCTCATCTGTCTGGTACCCTGGCGGTACACCTTCTGTCACATCTTTAACTCAAATCTTGAGGCTAGACACCTATCAAAATTTGATGGGGGGAAGAAATCACCTTTAAAGCTCATCTTTTATATTCCACCCAACTTCGCACAAAATTGGAGCACATCCGGGTGGCGCAGGGTGAAAGCAGCGTAGTCGAGAGGGCCTTCGTGCCTTAGAAATTTCATGACAGTGTTATCTCATCCTCTGCACGAGTGCGCACAAACTGGTGAGTGTAACTTGATTTCACTGCGAAGTCATGCAGCTCAACACTTAGCAGGTTTTTGATGTCTTCAAAGCAATCCAACCCTACTGCGCACTATATTCAGGGCACCATCCGACTTCGCTACAAAGTCAGGTGGTCCTAAAACTTAGCCAGTTTTTTTGCTACCCTTTAATTGATGTCACCTAGGTGCACACAAAATTAGGAGTGCAACCTGACTTCACTACGAAGTCGGGTGACTCCATACTTAGAAATTTTTTGGGCACGACTCTGTTGATATCGCCCGAGTGCACCAAAATGGGCAAGCACAGCCCGACTGCGTTGTGCAGTCAGGCGAAAAACAACACTTAAAATATTTTTGGACATATTTGCCCACTCAGAGAAACAATAAAAAACATGGAAAAGAAGATAGAGAAAGTGAAACTGATGGCATAAGAGTAGAAGGGACATGGTGAAGAAAGGGAGAGAAAAAAGAGGGAAGGTAAAGCAATATTCTTACAAAATTTCAATACATGGCACCCCATGCAAAATGTGACAGCAAGAATATCAAATCTCTTTGCTATGGACCATACATCATCACCAAGGTGGAGAAAAATACCTTTGAAGTGAATCTTCCATCTTATCTTGGTTTGCATCCAATCTTCAATGTTGAATTTCTTAGGCCCTATCATTCACCTTTTTTGGAAAATTCCATAGTAATACAACTTATAGATATTAAGGAACTCAATTTATATAGTTCAACACCAATGGAGGATCAAATTATTGACACATGGACCAAGACCCCTAGAATATAATCCACTCAAATATATAGAGTTGTCAAGGTAGGACAACTTGGTCACCAAGTAAAATGACTCATAAAAAATATATAAAGAAATTTTTTTCTACACCTAATGTCAAAATTTGACACAATGAGGACCATTTCATTTTAGGATGGGATGAATGATCCAACTATATAGCCTTTTTGTGACATGGATTTATGCTAAAAAATACCTACAATTATTTTTTATCCTAATCGAATTGTTAGGGCATAACTTTGTGCTTGAGACTTTGTTTTGATCCATTTAAAATGTGTTAGAAATTTTAGAGGAAGATCTAGAAGGTTTGTCAATATTGACATGGGTGTCCTAGACTAACTACATGGAAAAATTATCTCGAGGCCCTAAAAAATATAAAATAAAATAGTTACTAGAAATTGTAATGTTCTATTTTTAACTTTTGATACCCAACATGTATCTCTAGCTATGTTGACATATTAGTAAAAGAAAGAACATAAAAGGACAAGTGATAGATATGTAATTTTTAATTAAACAAACTTTGTAACTCATGGAAGGTGAACCACCACATTTCCATATGGGTTACCTTTTAACTCACGAAAGATGAACCACCACATTTTCATATGGATTATCTTCCATATTCAATATGGTGGATTTCCAACACAACAATTCTTGTATAAAGAAATATGCACCCATAACTGTAAAAAGTATGAGTAATAGTTGCAATGTTATAACCTCACACCTCTTCTCAATTATACTCTATTTTTTTGAGCAATGAAATCAATCATCTATTTTTATTTTATAATATTGTATTCTAGTTTGTTATACTCTATAACTTTTTAATTGATTTCTTTCTTGATATTTATTAACTTGAAATTCTGAATTTTAGAACAGTAAAATTATACGCTTGGAATTAGAGGTGTTAGAGTAATCTGCCTTTTGAGTGTATGTCCATGTACACAATATCAAGTTATCAAAAAATTTGGTATCATATATGAGTTTCCTCTAATTATCTCCCTAGTTGTTCTAAAGGATCTTAAGTGAGAACTAGAAAGAAGAACATCAAGATAGTTGATCCTTTCAAGTAGATATTGAGTGAAGCCCTTGTCAAATAGGAATGAGATGATGGATAAATTTGATCAAATTCTTCAACAACTCCCTATTGTAAATTTTGCAATCTCCTTCGCACAACCTCATATTCTTAGGAAGTAAATTTTGGAATTTGTCCTATTAAATTTTTGCCTTGATGCTATTTCATATTCCTTTAATAAGTTATTCAAAGGTTTGACATCACTTATCATTTCCTTATCAAAAAGGGTTGTATCATCTACAAACTATTGATGGGTGATGTTGTCAATGTTATTACTAGCCTTAAGTCCACTTATAAACCCATGTTTTAAAGCCTTCTTCAAGTTCCTACCTAAAACCTCTACCATAATAATAAAAAAATACGGTGATAGAGGACCTCCTTGTCTAAGGCCTCTTTTGGATTTAAATGATTATGTTACTAACCCATTGATCGATACTGAAAATGAAACTATAGAGACACAAGTTTTAATCCATCTAACCCATTTCTTCCCAAATCCAAACTTTTATAATATTGTAAAAATAAAATCCCATTTAACCCTATCATATGCCTTACTCATATCAAATTTTACGATCACTGATTTCTCTTTTATTGAAGCTATTGAATGCATTACTTCATGAGTTACTATGATCCCATATAGAATTTGTATCCCTTTCAAAAATCTTTCTTGATCTCCTAAAATAATTTTTTTTAACAATGGTCTTAACTAGTTTGCCATCACTTTGGAAATAATATTATATGCCATATTATATAGGCTTATGGGTCAAAATGAATCAAACAATTCTGCATTCTTCTTTTTTGGAATCAGGGTAAGATATGTTGCATTTATTTTATAAGGTATGTATTATTTTACCCTATACTATTCCACTACCACCAATAAATAATCCCTCATTATATCACAATTATGTTGATAGAATGTTGTAGATAGCCCATTCAAACCTGGGGATTTATCCTTATTAAAAGAGAAAAGAGTTAGATGAACTTCTTCTAGAGTAATAGGCTCCATTAGTTTCCTATTGTCTTCACTAGTTATAATTGAAGAAAATTCTTGTAAAATTTTTCATTAAGAACTTCAAACTCCTGTAGTCCTAGAATATTTTGATAAAAATACCTTGTCTCCTTTTTAATTTCACTATGTTTTTCAATCCAAACACCTTCTGCTGATTTAATTCTACTAATTCTGGATGTTGATCTTTGTACTATTGCGATCCTATGAAAAAACTTTGCATTTTTATCTACTTCTTTTAACCAAGTCTGTGTTAATTTTTAATCTTCAAATTTTTTCTTCCTTACTTAAAATATTATGATATTCACTAAGTAACTCCCTTTCCTCCAAGCTTAGATTATTATGATCACCTTTCTAGGATTTTAAAAGTTTATCTTTAGTTCTTTCTTCTCAAAATTATTTCCAAAAGTGTTCTTCTTCCATTCTTTTAATTTAGATGTCATTGATTTAATTTATTTTGTAATTGTATACAACCCACCGTTTCCTGAAGAAAATCCACATTTGTGTTATCATATCAACAAATTGAGGATGGTCTTTCCACATCTACTCATATTTAAAATATGATATATTTTTTAATTCACTTACCACCATTTTAACTTTTATTGTCTAGTGATTTGAAGAAATCCTTGTCAAGATATTAATTTTAGCACCAGTCCCTTCATCTAGACAATTATATGAGAGAATGCATCTATCTAATTTTTCTTCTATTAGGTTCTACCCTCTCATGTTGTTGGTCCATGTATAGTTGTATTCTTCAAACTCAACCTCCCATAGATTATTGTTTTAAATAAAAGCTGATAAATCTCTCATACTTTGGGTTAGTTTTCTAATTCCCCTAAGTTTTTCATCTAGCTTGGTTATGGTATTAAAATCTCCTATGATCATGAATTGGGTTTCTTGGTATTTACTTCTCATAAAGGCTTCAATCACACTCCAAAATTTTAATCTGCCTAACTGAGTTGTACGTCCATAAACATTGATAAGGATGAACTGAATAACTACAAATAAGCATGTAACTAAAGAGGCTATCCACATTCTAATTTTATGAATGGTTACACATGAGATTCTAATAAGATTTCAACAAGTTATAATTCCCTTGTCACTCCTTCAAAATATATAGCATGCCATTCATATCTTGCCCATACTACTTTCATAGTTCTAGAAACTTCTTTTGTCATTTTAGTTTCCTAGATACAAAGGATATTAGGCTTATTACTTAAACAAAGATCCTTGATACACCTCTACTTTGAGGGGGCATTAACACCCCTTATATTCCATGAGATGGTAATCATATCTCATTAGGGGCTATTGGCCCTACCTGTGAATTACCAATATCATTTTGTTTTTTGGTAAAGAGAAGTTCAACCAACTTAGTTTGTGTTTATTTCTCTATGTTTGTTCTTGCTTCCCTAGATCTCGCTTGATAATTTGAGGATTTTTCTCTTTTTCCCTTGCCTGTATTAGGAGTAGATCTTATTATTATATTTCTCAATATTCTTTCACAACTTTATTTTTTTCTCATATTTATCCTCTCCTAGCTCTACTATGGAAGCTTTTGACTTGTCCTGCTTATTTTTTGGTATTTCGTTATTAATGGCAGATGTATTAACATCTAAAATTGCATTTTTTTATCATTTTTTTCTCTTGAATGATGCATGGTACTTCAAGAGAGTCTTCAAAATCTGATTTGACACATTCCTTAGGTTCATTAAGAATGTTCATCCCTAAATCAAGATCAAACTGAATAGATAGTTCCTTGTTAATATGTTGAACTTGTTGTATTGTGTCCTCTAAGCTTTGATCTACTTTTTCTTCATATGCTAAAGCCTCAAAAGAGTTGGTATTTCTTCCAATATCCTTCCTTACTGGTCTCCACTATTTATTTGCTTTCATTTGTCTATTTCTATATTTTGGAAGTTGAAAACCATCATCTTCCATATCCATTTGTAAGTTTCTCTTACAAATTTCTAATTATGATTCTATTAGACTCTTCTTAGGGCATGATCTCTCAACATACCCCACCTCATGATATCTTCTACATCTAAAAGATATGTTTTCATAATCTATGGTTTGGATCCATGTCTTATCTTCATATTTGAGAATGATTGGTTTTGGTAAATGTTTACTTATATCGATCATGACCTATATCCGAGCATAAATAAACAAGAATCCATCTTGTGTAGGTTTTGAAGTCTCAAGGAATTCTCCCAGAGTGTTGCATATTGTGTTAAAGGTATTCGTTTCTTAAAACTCAATTTGTAACCCATGCATCCTAACCCAGACTGGTACTAGGGATAGATTTATATTTTCAAGTGAAAAGCCTTCATACCAACGGGTAAAGAAAAGTCATGCTCTTCTCATAAACCAAGGAGCCCCTTTTAGGATTCTATCTCTTTCTTCCCTAGAATAAAAAATGACTAGGAAGAAATTTTTGGGATATAATCACTCCTAGAGACTCTCAACTCCTATCAATCCATTTTCTCAAGGTTCAAGCCCATAGCCTATACCAATTAAATTTACCAAAAAATACCCCATATTTGAGCAACATGGACCGATCCTCTATGGTTTTCTCCCTAAACTCTACTACTAGAGATGATTCCTAGGATTTAGCTATAAAGTGGTCCATGGAAAGGAAACTAAAACTCAAAATCTACTAAAATTTACCATAATATCCTATAGTGAATATAATATTTGATAAAAAAATTATAATAATTTGCAAGCAAAATTTCTAAGATAAAGAAGGAAAAAATAAACTTAGTTAATTTTTTTTATGCCCAAATAAAATGTCTCGCCTCACTGAAGCCCTAGCCTTCCATTACTCCTCCCATTATCCAAACCCTAGCTGACAAATATTTATAATTTTAATTTTTGTGACTTGAAAAATCGTCATTGCCCTTGTTCAAATGACTAACTTCATACGGTTGTATCTCCCTCAATATTGCTTGTATTCCTTCACATGACCACTCATTTTAAAGCTCTTCAAATTTCACACAAAGTGGTCCAATAATTAGTTGAATCAGACAACCTTTCGTGAAGATATAGCTCTTAAAAGATGAGATATTTTTCTCGAAAAAAATACCCTAATCCTTTGCGAAGTCCATTGGTCCTAATAATTTGAACTACAAGCTTATGATTTTTTTGTTTGTTGATTGATTGAAGCCTTATCATCTTATTTATGATTCAAAATTACAATTGTTGACTCGAGCATATTATATATAATAACTTTTAGTAATAATAAAGTTTAAATATTTTTATTAATTTGAATAATCTTATGCTTTTCATAAACTAATAATTAAAAGAGCCCAAGGAAAAATAGAAACTCAACTTTTATTTGAGATGTTTGCTTATAAAGTTTAAGCATTAGTGTCTAACATGTAAGAAATCTTTAGTATTTAAGAAAACTTAGGAGTTTTATGTCTTTGAGTTTTTATTTAAAAGACCCAAGTTCAAACCACACAATGGACTTAGACCTTTTCAAAAACTTGTACTTTACCTTAAAATTTTGTTTACTTAAAAGGTTTTGGATTCTCTTCCAAGAGATTCAGGTTCAAACCACAACATACCTAAAAGGTGATAGGTTGGTTGATAGCAATCGAGTGTTTATTGATTTGTTGTCACGATTTAAATCCCTAAAGGGTTGGGTTCCTATTGACTTCATCTTACCCAATAGTTCTCTCGAGGGTTAAGGTCTCCATTGACTTTATCTTATCTAACCAGTTAAAATTTATAATAACAACATTCGAATTCGATCTAAAATGGAAAAAAATGGAACTTAGTAGTGAACATCCTACACGGCAATATTGACAAAATGTACATATCTTAGATGCAAGATTCGCATCCCACCGAACCCATAAATGACAACCAAAAAAAATTAGAGGAACTATCAAGGACAAAGAATAGTTTAGTGGAATGACTAGGAATCCACCACTCACCAAAAGAAATACCTTGAATCAAATACAAATGGTAAGGAATAGTAGTTTTAAATGGTTACATAGTATAATATTAATATATGTTTACCATTTATGAAAATATCTATATAAAAAAAATATTTATATATTTTATTATTTTTAATTATATATAATTATATTATTAAATAAATTATACTATTTATATATTTCAAACGATTTGAAAAGTGTATTAAATTAACTTTGCATACTTTACTCCAAATCCTAATTCAAATATGAAAATGAACAGAATTGTTGAATGGAGTGAGTAAGAATCCCATAAATGTAGAATAAAAGTATTAACCTTTAAGAATCGTATCTATCACATGTGTCCAACTTAGCATTATCGAGTACTTTACCTAGTCAGCATTTCACCATCTTCTTCCTGTGAAAATTGCATCTAATCTAATCTTCTCGTCTGATTCGTATTCTTTTACCACCTTGGGTGGGAAGGTACGCTGCAGACTCCACTTTCCTGGCTGATTCAATATTCTTGTGCTGATAGACACAGCCATCACCATTTCTCTTAGGTTGTGTTTCATATTACTATTAATGCAAGACCGTCCGTCATTTTCAGGAACCACCTTTGCAGTTGCCCACCCACTTTTTTAACAGTGATAGAGACAGACAAAATGAAGCATATGCATTTCTTTTTTTTCTTTCATTTTCTTATGAATTGAATTTGGGTTTTTCGTAAGAGCTCAATGCTTTTCATTATTACAGGATAAATTTTTTAAATTAAAAATATAAGTAAAGTTTTTATGAGGTGTCTATCCGCTCGCACCAATGTTTGAACTTGAAAATCTAAAGACATGTCACTATAGTATAAGCATATGCATATCTTAGTCAAACATCTCGAATTGCTTACACACATGAATGGGGACTAGTTAATTGTCAGTTGGAAAAAGCTAATGTTTTTTAATGTATATGGTATGGTCCCACCAAAACACCCTAATGGTCTGTTGTTGGACTATCATCCCTACCTAAATTCAAATTACCAGGAGGTCCATTGTATCTTAGAAAATGTACTCATTATGCCACCTGTTATATTTAACCTCACTTCAACCAAAAAAAAATACATCATGTATTTTTAATTATTTAAAAAATATATTAATTAGAAGTTTCTTTAGTTACATTCAAAGCAAACTAAAAGAAAAAATATATGTTTTTTATTAATGTAGTTGAACTCTATATAATATGAAGTCATTTAACATTTATAAAATAGGTTATGCCTTTAAAATACTTATCATTAACAAAACTAAATTAAATTAAAATTAATTAATAATACTTTATAAAAAAATCTAATTTATAAGTAATGTGACCCGGGTTCAATCCCTATAGTGGATGTGTATAATAAGTATTACTCAATATATATATATATATATATATATAGTTTTTTTTTTTTTTTAAATAAAGGGGTAAAAAATTATTGATAAAAAATTTGGATTACAAAGTACAACTGAGCTTCCAACCAAGACTCAAATAAACAACCAAATAGGCTAAACCACTAGACTAGAATGACACCAGAAAAAGATAACAAAAATAAATCACATTAAGTCTGTACATCCTTGTGGATCAAATATATATAACCTTTTATTGTATCATAAAATTTATATTAAAAATATAAGAGTTATCTTTATGTGAATTCATATAGGTATAATATATGATATATGATCTTATCGTGTGGGGGAGTTGGAGGCAGTGGGTTGTGTAAAACTCTCGAGATAAGAGAGGTTCCAAGGTCAAATCCCTCCCTTCACATGAATCTAAAAAAAAATATACAATATATGATTGTACATTAATTTCTATGTAAATTATTTTTAAATGATGTTTAGCTTTAATTAACTACTTAGTTACTCTCAAAATCACCTTTAATGCTATTATTTTATTGTTGAATATGCTTCCATTTTAAGAATAATTATGGACATTTTAGTACTTGCATATATTTTAGCAAATTAACTAATTCTGAGTTTAATGTAATTTATTTTGACCCTCTAAACAATTTTGGACAGAAGAAAAATATAAAAATGAAGTACACATAAATACAAATGTATTGATAACCTAAACATTAAAATTATTTGTCACATTCCCTTCTAAAAGCAATATTCTTTATTTAAAAAAAAATCAAATATTAAATGAATCCATGATTGGATAAAAGGAGACTTTGACAAGCAAGTTTATTCCATACAATTTGATAAATTTTAAAATCATCAAAGAATTAAATGTATTATTAGCTCAATTGTGTGAGCTAAGGCTACAACCATAAATACAAGTTTGGACAACATGTGATGGATGTCATCCACCTTAGATGTTGTTATTTTATTTTAGGGTGTAGTTACACACAAATGTAGCCAAAATCTTAAAACCATACAAAGAAGTTGTGAATCTTCTTTGAATATATTTCAAAAACAATTCTCAATATAATGGTATTGTATTTATGAGGTAATAAGCTTTTATGCGGTTTTTAAAATATGGTGGTCTTAGCAATCATAGATGCAACAACATATGGGTCTATGTTGGAAGCAAGCCTTTTGATCTTCACAATAATTTGACAAACAAAGCATATATCTTATATTAGTATCCTAATTAGGAACTATAATCTTATGTTCTATATGACTTTAGAATAGACATGACAATTATTGTAAAACACTACATAGAAATTTCCAACATTTGCCATTGCTTTTGCCATAAGCATTGAGAATATGATATTATATGATGTTGGTTTTTATTGTACTCAATATAATAGTAGAAGAAGAGGAGGAATTAATAGTGCTAGTGTTCTTATTAATTGGATAAACCTAGCCTTTGCCCTCACATTGTATGTCACAATCAACTTGAATAGATACCCCATGATTAGCAACACCCTGTTATCAAATAAATTGCATTGAAACAATGGTTGGTCGGTCTAAAGTTAGTTGAATTCACTTCATCTTATAAAAATTGATAATATCAAAATCTATGCAATTTAAGAATTATCTAGGAAAACATGTTTAGTGACTTTTTAGTTGAATTAAATTTAGTTCTTATAACAATATTTGCTAGTATTTAAATCCATGACACATTAAAATTACCCACAATTTTTTTTCTATATCTACTATCCAATGTCAACCAATTAAGCATCTCTCATTTTCCTCTTCATAGGTAATATGCCTTATTCCTAACCTTTCAATGGACTTCTTGATCACCTCATATCCACCTTCTTTCCTCGTTGATTTGGTGTTAAAAAAGCGGGGAAGGAACACAACCAATAAATTAGTCACAACAATGCTTTCTAGGATAAGATATATATTTTCCTATACCTAAGAATAAACTTATAATTTTTACAAGCAACTGCACCATTCAAGACACCCTAGATATTAAAATATTCAATGTGAGTTATTTTTGTAATAACTAATACATATGTGAAATTACAATCAGTGCATGGAAGAGTTGCAAATATATGATGATTTGGGAAACCATCTCCATCATCATTTTTATTCTATTTTATTGGCTTAATCCCACTTCTTGTTAATGTTCGTGACATTTATTTTTAGTTTCTCAAGTCTATATCCAAGTTTCCTTTTTTTTCATTCTTGCTTTGAAGTTCTTCCTCTTCTTTTTTCATTCCCACCAAAATTTTCATCCTAATCAATCTCTTGCATTTTTCTAGACTATTCGTAATATGAATTATCATCTATAAGATTATGTTGGCCTAGAGAACTAGAAGTGCAAGAAATAAAAAATATTTTTTTCTTTATATTGTCTTGGAAACTTGAATTGTAAGGGCTATCATCCATAGTACTTACTTTCTCATGCTTTAAAAAAAAATCAAAATTGTAGCGGATATCCTTCTTGCTTACTCCTTTATAATATTGTTCTTAAAATCATAACATGTAAACAAGAAACTCTATGCTATAATTTTTATCAGGAGATGATTTTTTACTATTTAAGAAAAATGAAGATGATTTAACTAGATTAAACTAATTTTGTTCCACCTTTTTTCTTTTAAATTTTTTCTACATATTACATCACACCTTTAATTCCTTTTGAATTTGAATGTACGTATTGTAATTCTTCCTCTCTTGCATCCTTCTTAGTTTTTTCTAATGATTGCTTTGATTGAACCATTAAGGGCTTCACCATATGATTTGGTACAGGGTATTTCTTTGTCATTTTAGAGTGATTTTTTTATCAAATCCAACTTCTACTATAATATGATATCCTTTCTTCATCTTGTAGGTTGTTTCATAACCAAAATGTATGATCTCTTCCTTGTTTATTCTAAATTTAAAATATATTTCCATGTATCTCGCCTCACAACATTTGCAATACTTGAATGCAATGTCTTTACAATAAATTTATTAATCTCATTATCATGACTTAGATTTTATATTAACATATTTTAGAAAAGGTTTTCAAATATCCATGGAAACTGATGAGTGTTAAAACCGTATGTATTTTGTGCAAATTTAATCTATTTTCTGTCTACAAATTTATGAAAACAAATGTATTTTGATGATTATTTTGTCTTGATTGTATGATTTATAAATAAATTCGATTTATAATGATGAAAATGATTTGTGATTGTATTTTACACAAAGTGTACAAGTTTCTGTGTGTTTTTGGTAGAAGAACGTTGCAGGAGCTTCGCAGGAAATGATACAGCAAGACATGGACCAGATGGTAAGCATGGAGAGACCAATCGTGAGAATGGTGTGCTAAGAAGCCTCGTGGATGAATGCTACAGAAAGACGCTATAAAATATAACTATGGAAAGTTGCTATAGAAAGCACCTATTGAAAGGTGTTATAGAAAGGATATTGACCAAGTCAAACTATCTAATACATTATCATGCCATATCTAGTGACAACATAGCATCATTACGTAGCATATACAATAAACATAGTTAACTGATATGTTGGTATTGTACACAAGATTTTATATTTATTAAGTTGTTATTAGAAATGTGTAAGATCGTTATGTTGATAAGATACTTAGATTTAAATGCAAGCCTATTTTATCTCTTCTTGAAATGAAGAACAAATAGTTGTATTGTTGCATCATCAGATTATTTAAATTAAGAGCTTTTGTTATGTCAGTTCGCTAGTTTACCACTTGGACCATAGTGAATGTAACAAATTCCAAGGTGGTTACAAAATAGTATTAGTTTAGATTATTATTGTTGTAAGGTTAGTATTCAAATCATCAATCTAATAGAAACATATGGTAAAATACGTAGAAAAGGTCTAACGTTCGAAAAGGTCTAATGTTCAAATGCTCTTTGTATACAATTTTTGCTATTTTGAAGGCTTGATGTTCGAGATCCTGTACATTTGAATTTCATCAATAAAGCAACAACACTTTTCTTCATGAATTTGGTAACTATGTCATTGATTTCATTATGATTTATTCACTTATGTAATATTTACTGTATTTTCCTACATCCATGAATTAAAATAGTGTTAGTAGTTTTAATGAACATTAGTTACTGAAGTAAAATATATTAGAGGAGAGGAGATTTACACTGTCCTCTAGGAGGTAGGGCCCACTCCAACAACCAGTCCCTACTCTCTTGCCCCTGAAATAGGTTAGGATTAGTTAATACATAGTATTAATTTTAGATTATCAATCAAATTAAATTGCATCACTTTAGACTATAAGGTAAAATCAGATAGTCAAAATTATAATAGGTTGCACATGGATCCACATCAATAAATATATATAGCATCAAATTAATATAAAACATAAAATTACATTTTATTTTATTTTCAGCATAATTTCTTTTTATGTAGATTTTATAATAGAATTAAGTCAGAGATTAATAATCGTGGTATAATCTACATTGGCTTACTTTTCTCTAAATATTTCACCCTGGATTAATAATTAAGTATAGAGTTTAAAGCTAGACATTTTGGCACCATTTTTCGGGAGAACAATACCATAATTTTTAATCAAAGACTGTTGGTTTGTGCAATAAGAGAGGCTTACTTGTATGTGGAAAGAGGTACAAGTCCTTGGCGTGCATACGGATCAAAATGTCACAAGAAGTCCCAACAAGCCCCTTTATTTGACATTGCTAGGTTCTTTTTCTTAGGATCATTTTACTGCTTTCTTAGTTTATATTTCATTTCATCAAAATTTCAAAGCATTGGGTGGTTGTTGTTGCTTTCTTAGGTCTGGGTTCTTTGACCTATGAAAATAGGAAGTAGGTGTGATTGAGTGACACAATCATAGTGAAATATTCCTTAAAATCAAGAAGTAACAACAATTTAACCTTTCAATTTCAGCATTTTATTTCCAACAAAATTTTCTTTTCAAGCAATATTTCATTTTACTTTATTGTGCTAAGAATTAGCTGTAATTCATTGACTGTGGATTGCACCTGGTTGGTAAAGTTATTTTAGAAATATAAACTTTATTTTTCTCTTATTGTACTAAGATTGGCTATACAAATTCATTGGTTGTGAATTACACCTAGTTTTAGTAATAGTAGGATTGTTTTAGAAATAGAAACTTTATTTTTCTCTTACTATACTAAGATTGGTTGTACAAATTCATTGGTTGTGAATTACACCTAGTTTTAGTAATAGTAGGATTGTTTTAGAAATAAGAAATTTTATTTTTCTCTTGTTGTGTTAAGATTGGTTGTAAAAATTCATTGGTTGTGAATTACAGATTGAGTCTTAACAACAATAGGATTGTTTTAAATTGTCAACAAAAATAAAACAAAAACAGAACCAAAACAAAATAGAATATATATATATATATATATATATATATATATTGTGAAAAAAAAATAAAAGAGAAGTGAAAACATTGCTAAATAGTAGAAAATTGTATCAACTAGTCTACACTGATTGACCTTAGCAAACTATTGCTAGAATAAGAAGTTGACCTCCTTATTGAGCAAAGATACAAAAATTTGAGAAAGAGTGGAAATACCTGTGTGAGCACCTTGATATCATAAAAGAAATATCAGAAGAATTGGGTAAAATCAAAAGAATAAACATAGTTAAAATTCTAGGTCCAGATTATCACTCACCCTACCTTGACCTTATAAGGAGTTGTGAATTATGGCTTGGGGATAGGAGAGCAACAATAAATTTAGTCACATACCCTTGGGATCAGTATTTTGAGGACTCCCTTACCATTCATAGTTTCCTAGAAAAAATAAAATATAGGGAAGTGAGCCTAGAATATAACAAGAGATATCATAGGGCACCTAGAGTTGTACACTTTAGAGAACTATGTCAAGAATTACCTTACAAATTACAGTTCGAGATACCTAACTTAATTCTAAAATAGGATTTTATTGTCCAATTGATTCTTATTGCAATAAAATACTTTGAATTTGAGGAGGAACATTATATGACTCCTGAAAAACTCGATTCAATTAACGATATCCATAGGTTGTTCAAAGAATATTGGAAATGTAAAATTTTTTTGCAAGAACCAAAGAACTTAGAAATTTTATTAACAAACATAGAGATTCAAAGGGAAGATTTATTAAGATCAATGAACTAGAAGAAAATTTCCAAAGAAACCTTAGTAAGAAATATAAAACTTCTGAGTTAAAAGAAACTAAAACTATAATCTAAACATATATGGATTTTACATCACCAACAAAATAAATTGAATTCCTATAACAAGATCCCAAAATATATCTACTACCCGAACCAGAATTTGATGATCATATAGATCCCTCAACTATCTTTTCTGAACCTATACCTAGTCCAATTCTTGAAATATTATATTCAATCATGGTTGATCAAGCTAGTGAACATGGGAAAGTAAATGGAAACCAAAGGGAACATAGGCAAATGACTAATGATCATGGATAAGTAGAAAATCAAAGGGGGCTAGGCAAAGAAAGACTTGCCTTCCCAATCTTTAGAAGATAGGCTAAAAAGAGAACCAAAATCTATCTCTATTGTTGGTTTGCCTACCTTTCATGGGAAACCACATGAGGATCCTGATGCATTTCTCTTTGAGTTTAAGTGGCATGCCAAGCCTATTTTTACACCACTGATGACCAAAAATTAAGACTTTTTCCTTCTACACTTAAGGATGCAACCTTAATATGGTTTATGGGTTTAGGAGAGAGTGTTTGTAATCGACGAGATGAAGAACATGGATTAAAATACATATTCCTTGAAATATACTAGGATTATTGTTGAGTTAGGGATAAGAAAGTCGAGTTGTTTTACATGAATAAAAAATATGATGAATCCCTTGAAGATTATCTTGAGAGATTATAGTTTGTAGGATCAAGAGTAAACATTGAGTTGGACAAAGAAATTCAAAAAGAATTTTTTCTTAAGGGGCTAAAGGAAGATGTCCTTGACATACTAAACCTTATGGTAAAGGGGGATATTCATCAGATGGGACTAGAAGAAATTTAAATATTTACAAGAATTATTCAATAAATAAGCCATTAAGAAGTAATAGGTACCCATCATTAGGAGGAGGAGTAATTAGAGCTGAAATTACCAATATGCTAGAAAGCCTCAAAACTAATTTGTTGAGTACATTAACAACATATCTCGATATCATGGACAAGAAACCAAAAGAGAAAAATATTGAAGAAATAAATTGTCACAGATGTAGAAAGATACACAATTTGAAGGAATTTCCTCTCAATATTACAAATATTTCCAACATATATGCTTGTAAAATTTGTGACAAGAACCATAATACTAAAAATTGTAAATATATTTTGGCTATCAAAACTGCTATAAAAGAACCTAAGTTTGAATAAGTAGAATATGTTTAATTTATAGCTTAAATAAGAAATGTTCCATTTAATGGTCCACCTAATTAGTCAAACTCTAACTATTCCAATAAAAAAAGACCTAATTATTGGTCAAATGCTCCAAGTTGGATGAATTGGAATCAATCTAATAAATATTGGAATATGCCTCCCTGGGCTCAATTCATGTCCAATCCATATGGAAATTCACCTCCATGGACTCAAGGGATGGTAGGGCAAAGTCAAAATGCATCTAATTGGAATATGAGTGGCCAATATAATCAAGCAGGACCTAGCTAGTCTCAAGGTTAGCCCTAACAATCAATTTAGGGGGCAAGCACCTCAAAATAAACTCCTTCCACATCCAAATAATTTAAACAATCCTCCTAAGCAACCACATTTACTAGCTCAATCAGTGCCTAATCCTAATAATAACAAGAATGTTCAACAGGTTTATGAAACAAATGAGACATGTTCAATATCTATGGTACCTTACCAATAGATTAAATTACGATCCGAAAAAGTATTGGACAATACTAGAGCTACTCTCATAGAAATTGAAGAACCTACTCAAAATTTGTTTGAAAAAGTAAATAGAGATGAAAGGCCTAAAGAACAGGTGAAAGCTTTACCAAAAAACATTCTAGCTCAAAGGAAAGGAATGGAGATACCATTTCCTAAAAGGCTGAAAATACCAAAGGAACCATCTAAACCAGCTTTCAATTTCCTTCAAGAGTTGAAAACATCACCATTAAAATTTCTCTTTTGCAAGATATCAATGTTATTCCTATTTATTCCAAATTAATCAAGAACATATGCACAAATTCAAGAAGGAAAAAGAAGAATGAATCTCAAACCATTCAATTTATTAGACAATTATCATAGATAATGACTGGAGGTAGATTATTACCAAAATATACAGATCCTAGAATACCTATACTCATAATTCATATTGGTAAAATATCCTTGCACAATATTTTAGTTTATTTAGAAGCTACTATTAATGTCATAACCAAGGAAACAACATAATGTTTAGGGGTACACAATTTACAACCAACTTCTATAGTACTCCAACTTGTAGATAGGTCTACTATCAAACCAGAAGGAAAAGTAGAGGATGTTATAGTCTTTGTAAGTTCATGGGAATACCCTGTAGACTTTGTAGTCTTACAACACAATAAGAAGTTAGGGCGGAATCCCTTAATTCTAGGATGCCTATGGCTTATGACAATTGATGCCTATTGTAGACACGAAAAATTGACCCACTTTAGTGGGAAATCTTCCTTGAGCCCTCTGGGAGACCCCTTAGACTTGCCTAGGGCAAGGGTTAGGCTTCTCCCCCCCTCTTTTACCTTTTTTCTCTCTATGCAAAATCGTGCTCGCCCTTGATGGGGCATGATTTCGCATAGGCAAAATCACGATCGGCCTTGATGGGGCATGATTTCACCTTTTTAGGGTTTCTCCTAAGAAAACCCTAATTCTTCGAAGTTGGCATGTTTTACGTCGGCCCTCCTCGGTTTTCCCACCCATATCGCCTTCAAATATTCTATATAAAGAGGGTTTGAATTCATTTCTAGAGCACGACATAATAACGATGATAATTGGTGATTATTATTGCAAAGTGTTTTAAGTGCTCACTAATTGATCTGCATCCTTCTTCTCCTGCAAGCAAGTTAATTCTGAAGTGTGAAGTTTGATTTGTTCTCTGCTGCATTGGATTGTTGATTGTTGTTGCTCGCTTTGGTGGATTTGTGTGGGAGCCCTAAGGAGAGATCAACTACCTAGGAGGTCTCCACCCTTCTACTTGCTTCCTCGCTCTCTACCAAGTGAATTCACTCTATTACATGCTTATTTTCATTCACTGCATCTAACATTTATTATTTCACATTGATCTGAGATGTTTCATCTCACTTCTACGAAATCATGCCCGAGTCTCTACGGGGCATGATTTCACCAGTGCGATATCACGATCGCCTATTACGAGGCATGATTTCACCCGAGCTGTACCTGGGGGTAAATTGTTATTCCAGACTTCATACTTGCATTCTAGGTTGCATGTAGAGCATAGTGTCATATTATGTTTTGTGTTTCTATCATATTATTCTGTTATGCTTTCATATGTTTGATTTCTTCCAAAGGTCAATTTCCACTTCTGTTTTCAAAGGTCAGCTAAAAGGACCTAGGGGGCTTGACTGTTGCGCCTCCAAGCATTGTTGTATAGCGGCCTAAGTAGGCCCCCTAACGCTAATCATATTTTTCAAGTGTTTTTCAAGTTATCTTGCAGGAACATGAATTGTTGATATCATTGGATAAGGGATAAAAGCAAGGATAAATCATTGGATGAGATAAGTGTTCCAGTTAGTCTCTAGGCTATTTGTTGAGTGCCTTCTATTTCTATTGTAAACCCTATATCTGATTTAATAGAAATACATTTAATTAATTTCTAGGCATTTGAAGGATAAACAACATATAGTGTGCACTTAGGGTTAATATTGTTTGTGCATATTCTCTTGAGCCCTTGCTTAAAGGTTTTTCTATCTTGAAACCCTAGGGTTAGAAAAGCATTCAAAGAAAGAATCATACTAGGGTTAGCTCTTGTATTCTTGCATTCTATATTTTTGCATTGTCCTTTATCTTTCATAGCATAGATCTAGAAAGGCCAAAACCTAGGTGATTGTCTTGAATCAAATACATCAAACATTCCTAAAATTCCCGTGGACTTGGAGCGAGTCCTTAAAGCCATTCTTGGTGAACCCTTCCCCCTTAGCATCGAGTGTAGAGAACAACATACCCCCATGGTTCACCCCAAGGCTCTCTCTTGTGGATCCAGCCTTGAGAATTGTACGTGGTAGGGCAATTTTCCCCCTCTACATCTTTGGTGAACCCGACGTGAACACCTCCTTTATTTTTAAAATCTTAAGCAAGATCACTAATTTTGTTTGTGTGGTTGGAAAAACCTTAATAACATCTTTAAAAATATTTTTCTGTGTGTTTGTTGTTAGTATTCCTCTTCTATCCTTTCGCCTCTTCTAATGGCTCCTCTTCTTAGAAGTCAGTGAAAGCACCTTGAATCTGATTATGTTCCTCTGAAATATGATCAGATTGATAGAGAGGATCCTAACATAGATCCAGAAGAACAAGATAACATGGAAACTGAAATGAGTTTTGATCCTTATGAAGGCCCTAATGGTGGGTTTGTCTTTTCATCATTTGAACACATTTGGGGCTTTATGAAAGCTAATAGGGATAAGATATTGGAGGGTATGGAGTGAGAAGCTCATCTCGAAAGAGGTGAAACTCCTCCACCTCCTCCTCCAATAAGCTCCCCTGTGCTTGATCAAAATAACCCCTTGCCCAAATCAATGCATCTTGATAATTTAAGAAACCAGGAAATTGATACTACTACTACAACCACCAACATTGGAAGGAATCTACAAGTCCCTCCAATTAGTAGTGTCACTCAAAATTATTTTCAATTTCCTCCTCAATATTCTAATCTCAACACTTTTGCTTTTGTTCCACCAAATGTTAGTTGTCCATTTTCACAAGGCACCACATATAACAATAGTATCCATGCATCCAACTTGAGTCAAGCATTGGTTCCTCAACACACATATATTCCTCCTTTAGGGAATTTGGGGATGATCCATAACAGTAATCCAAAAGTGCAAAATTTGACAAATATGGTAAAGTAGTTGGTTTCAAAAGTTGAGATGATTCAGCCTTCAAGTTTTACTTATAGTTATAAGAAAATGTGTAATCAACTATTGGATCCTATTGTTGCTGCTAGGCCTTATCCTAAGCATTTTCCTATGCCATTTTTACCTATTTATAAGGGGACAGAAGATCCAATAGAGCATTTAAGAAGATTTAGAACAACTTGCCATGATCTCATTTATGATGATATGTTGTTACTAAAAACATTCCCTAAAAGTCTTGGTGGCATGGCATTAGAATGGTACTATCGGTTGCCTAATTATTCCTTGAAGAGTTTTGAGGAAACAACAGAATTATTTGTTCAACAGTTTGGTGCTTATATTGAAAAGGAAGTAACAATGAAAGATGTTTATAATTTGAAACAAAGTAAAGAGGAAAAATTTTTAGATTTCTTGGCTCGTTGGAGAAGTTTAGTTGGACGTTTAAGATATACTTTACCTCCAAAGGACATGCTTGAGATATTTATTGGTAATTTACAAGAGCAGTTATCCTATGCATTAGAAACTACTACTATCACATCTTTTGATCAAGCAATTGATTTAGCAAGAAAAGTGGAACATACCCTTATCAAAAGAGGCCAACTCAAAGTCAAAGAAGAGAAACCTGTTAAGTCTCAACATAAGAATAAACACATAGGAGGTGATAGTGGAATGGATAGTAGGCCTGTTAATAATGTTACTAACAACCTACAAAAGATAGTACTTCAGAAACCTCCACAAAGGAATTTTACAAGACTTAATATGTCTATGGAAGCAGTTTTAAAACAACTTTTAGAAGCCAATGCAATTGAATTGCCTCCCATAAGACAACCAGATACTACAACTCATTGGTACAAGGCAGGTCAACATTGTGCATATCATAGAGTGGAAGGACATTGGACAAATTCTTGTAAGAAGTTGAAGCATGTAGTTCAAGATTTGATTGATGCAGGACGTATTGACTTAGGAAATTCTCAAACAGTAAATAATCAAGTTCCTATTCAACAAACTTCAACTACCAATCAAGATATGGGAATATTCAAAGATCCATTGCCAAAACATAATCAACAAGCAGCAAATCAGGTGGCTCATCAGAATGAGCCTCCTCCCTATGGTAATATGGTTGGCATGGTTGGGATAACTACAAGAAGGCAAGCTCAGACTCAACATCCTCAGCAAGGATAGAATTTGGTATTACAACCCAGTTCAGTTTTGAAGAATAATCAGAGAAAGGTTTCAGAGATAAGGACTCCACCTTTAGTATTGAAACCACAGCCTAAGGTTTCATTTGATCTTCAGAAGCAGTTGGCTAATACTCCAACAAAGATATCAGTTTTAGAGCTCTTACAAACTTCTCCCAACCATAGAGATGCTTTGATGGAATTTTTAAAGCAACAATCGGTTCCCTCAGATATTTCTCCTAATGCCATAGTTGATGTCGTAGGTTCTTTTGGGATACATCACATCTCATTCTCGAATGATGATAAACCTTCCTCAAACTTACAAGAAGATTCTTCACTTTACATCACTGCACTTATTGGGGATACCTTTATTAAGCAAATTTTGATTGATAATGGTTCTTCCCTCAATTTGTGTACATATCAATTCTTTCAAAAATTTGGATTAAAAGAGGAAGATTTAACAAAATCTGATATCATTATAAAAGCTTTCAACAATGAGTCCCAAGAGGCCTGTGGTGTCATATCTCTTCCCCTCAAGGTTGGGCCTAAAATATTGGATACTTTGTTTTATGTGGTACATTGTCCTGCATATTTTAATCTTCTTGGACATCCTTGGATCCATGCAATGAAGGTCATCCCTTCTACTCTTCATCAATGCCTAAAGTTTGAGTTTAAAAATCAAGTTATCACCATTTCGGGTGACCCTCGACCATTTGAGTTTTGCTCAAATGTAGAGCGAGCTCAATCTGAGTTTAACCTGTGTCCTATTTCTTCAATGGTTTCTCCATGTTCCTCATCTCAGATATCAAAATAATTTCAAAATTTAAAAATGAGTGAGGAACACATCTCAAATTTCTCATCCCAGGATCATGATAATCAGTTTCTTCGAGAACCTCTTCTGGATCTAGCCAAGCTACCACCATCACCAAGAACCATGGGTTTGCCCCATAAGAAAGGTGATGTTGTACACATTGGCACGTGTACCTTTATCTTCGTAGGAACTACCTTCGAAGAAAAGATACATGGTAGCAACCCCTCTCCCGTTGAGCATTCTTTTGCTCATTGTTACCTTTCCAATGATTACCCACTTCCTAAATAGATCCTATCGAGCATGGGATATGTAGGTAAAGGTTTGGGGCCACAATATAAGGGCATTCAAGAGCCTTTGGATGTCGAGATCTGGCCTAGGAGATGTGGCATAGGTTTTATACCTAGTAAAGACCAACCTTTACCATTTGATAATGATGATCATCTTATGACTTATGTTGAATATATGGATTATCAAAAGTCAGGAATGGGTGATGAGGATGATGGTCCCCCTTATTCTTATGAGGCTTTGTTTTGTAATATGATTGGTTTTGTATGTTCCAAAAATAAGCTTTCTATTTTAAAATAAGATCTTGCTTTGTTATCTTATAATAATATTTATGTTAAAAAGAATGGTCTTGTTCAAAAATGCAATGATTATCATGCCATGGCTGTCAGGGAAAGAGCTATGAAGGAGCTTCTCTGTGATTTTCATCATCGAGATGACTTGCTTTCTAGAAATTTCTTTGGTGAAACAGTTCATGGTACACTTGTTTCTTATGCCAAGAAAGTCGGCACACTTAGATTTTGTGTCGACTATCATCCTGCTTGCCTAAACTAATAATAATAATAATAATAATAATAATATAATAATAATAAAGAAGTTTTAATCACATAAAAAAATCATCATCATTTTAGCTATGCATTTGCATTTCCATTGCATCCATCTGCTTGTTCATACTGCATTGTTGCTTGTCATATTTTGCATTGATTGCCTGACATTTAACACAACTTGCATGTTTTGAGTGTCATATTTTGCATGATTGCTTGTTCATGACTTCTTGATCATATAGATTTTTGGGATCTTGCGACAATGGCATGTGATGATACCTAGTTAGGTTGTAGCTCACATGCATTGCACTTTCACTAGGATTCTGATGCCTAGCAAGATCCCCACCTAGGGTTTTTCCTCTTATTCTATCTTGCTTCTCTTTGCTCTATCTACTTTGGTCTTAAGGATGGTAGTTTGTTAATATCTCCTTATCAACTTCTCTATTGTTGTCAATTTTCTTTGTTTTCATTTGTTTGTTTTAAATGAGGAAGTATATTTATCTCTTCCTTTATCTTTTTCAAAGTTGTCTTCTTCTACACATTTGCACACACTCACCAAGTGTTTCATCCTTAAAACCCCCTATCGAGGGTAGTACTCACCTAATATATATTATCCTTATATTGCACCCCACATAGGATAATTATACATCCTAGCGGGTATCCTATTGGATATGACCTCCTATTGGGTTATACTCCCTTTTGACTCAACGGGCTCAACACCCCATTATAGGATAAGCTCCTTGGCCATTTTCAGTAGGCCTCAACATACATCCTAGTAGGTAATCACCCCACAATAGTCAATTAGCGAGCAACCACCCATAGTGGGTCAGACTCTAGCATTTCATCCTCTACGATGAGTACTACACCCATAGCAGGTTTAGCTCCCTATTTTTGGTATGATTCATAGTATTTAATCACATTGGCCCATTGTGACCTACGCTGGTTTAAATACTATGTTTCACCTATCCTTCTCTATTTTAGTTGGTTGACCTTTGGATCTTCTTCTTCTTCTTCTTTTTCTTCTTCTTCTTCTTTTCTTCCTTTTATTTTTCTTTTATATTTCTTTCTTCCTTCCATCCATTTCATCCATGCATTTCATATAGTTTTGCATTAAGATAGTTTTCATACATAAAATATAAAACATAAAGAACACTTAATTAAATCATATCACATGCACACACATTCACACAAAATATAAAAATAAGCAGCTATGTATTACTCGATGAAAGAGAAAGATACATAAGTGTCTGGTTGGTGTACCACAGTCCAGTCTTGGTACACTCAACCAATCCCTAGGGATGCATACCATAATAAAAATTGGTATGTCACCCCGATCCCTAGCCCTAGCTATGAGAACCCATCTCCTCTACTCCATTGGGAGGAGGAGGTGGTCCAGGCAGCCACATACCCATGGATGGCATAGCTGAGACTATCTATGATCGAGATTATGACCTGCTAGTCAACTATAGGGATGGAGGAAGTATTACCCTCTACCCCTTCGGTACCACCTAGTAGTACATAGTCTCATAGAAGGTAGCCCATTGAATGGCCACCTCCAACCTCTCCCCTACCCTTCATAGCTCCACCTGTAGAAGGTAGATCCTATCGCTAGCCTGGCTGCTCCTGATGATAGCCATCCCCTCTACTCGATCCCTTTGATGCTCTATGTCTAGATGGCTCACCTCCCCTTGGATATGATAAACCTCTACTCAAGCTACATCCCTCTCTATCTCTATGATACTCAAAGAGCTCTACAGTCCCTCAATCCTCTTGGACCTATCCTCCTAGAGTAGGTCCACCTATCTCTGTAGAGTCACCACCTATGCTTGTAGCACCTCTACCTCCCCCCTCGGGTCCCCTCATCCTGAGGCTTGGCCTCAATCGACTATTGTTGATGTAGAGGCCTCTCTCGATCCTCTACATGGTGGTACCCTAACCTCTATGGGGGTAACTCTAGATGCCCCTACCTCCCTAGTCCCTATAACACTAGTGTCCTCTATCACCATCTCAATCTAAACTCGTATCTATATCTATCTTGGAGTAGCTTGAACCTACTGTGCCCTCTCTGTGGCCCTATGAGCTACCTCTCAAAATGCTCATTGCATGCCTGGGTCCATCACCTAGCACCTCTGTATCGACATTAGTAGGGAGACCCTCCAAGGCATGACTCCTCTGTACCATCACTTGTAGTTGAAGGCCACTCCTACATCGTCAACCCTAGGATCCATGTAAGGAGGATCATCCAAGTCCTCCTCTACCCACCTAGCCAAGTTTGGCTCATCCATGATCCCTACTGGGTCTTGATAGACTCTTCGATACTAGTAATCCTCTAAGTCTAGGATTCCCTACAAGATCTTAAACTACCTTAAGACTTGATCAAACTAGAAGACCTTTGGCTCCCCTCTCTCTATGGTCAGCCATATGGTCCTCCTAACCCTAGATATATTCTATCCTATCCTTATCCCATATTGGGTGTAGATGCTAGGGTTACCATATAATCTTGGCCTCCCTCAGCTCATCTATTACCCGCCTCGCTAGTGGTAGGTTCCTAGCGTAGGTCCTCATGACCCGCTCTAGGGATCTGGACCATCTGTATGTTGTTGGCTACTCTAGGCTGGATAATGGTCCTAGTAGTGCATCTGGTCTCCGCACTGCTATGTGCTCCCAACTCCATACCTAGAGCAAATTCATGCACACTATCCCTGTATGCTTCTTATACATGATGTTGTACAATATCCTGTATAAGTGGGCCAACACATATGGACCCCATGCGAACCTCACTCCCTAGTGTCGCATGTCTTCTACTACACCCACCATCATCCATGGTAGATGTCACCTACTCATGTGGCACATCAATAGTCCTACCACCACCCTGCAGAGTATGATCAATGGGTCCACCCCATATCGTCCCACCAAGTCATCCATGACTATGGTGCTCTCTCGCATCCGGTGGGTCTAACCTCCTAAAAATTATTGCAAGGTCATTGGCCACCCTCATGCTCTGTAAATGGCCATCCCCCTAATAGGGATGTGCAAGATGCACCACACATCCTCCAGTGTGATGGTCATCTCTCCCATGGGTAACCGAAAGGTAGATGACTCCGGGTACCACCTCTCCACCAGTGCCATCAGTAGTGCCCTGTCCACCTCTACTCGAGGTATCCTCACTAGGTGGTCTAGCCCCACCACTCCCAGTGTGTCTCTCTCTACCTACCTGAGTACCTCTAGCTCCACCTCTAAGGAGCTTGCTCGCCACTCGTGGCTCTCGAGTACTCTAAGCTGCATTCACAAAAATAATAAAATTTTCCATCAGTTTCATTAATTAATTAATAAAAAATTAAATTAAATTAAAAACTTTAAAACTCATTGCTAAAAATCAAAGTTTGCACTTCTATGATATAGCTTGCTTGCTTCTTTCCCTCTTCCCTTCTTTCTTTTCTTCTTTTCTTGTTTCTTTTCTTTCTTTTTTACTTTTTCTCTCCCTTCGACGAAATCATGCTTGGTTTTTCCAGGATTGCAATTTTACTAATGTGAAGTCACGCACCATATTTCACGAGGTATGATTTCATGAAATCATGCCTGGTCCTTGTCACCATGTGTAATTTCACCGCTAAAATCCATGGTGAAATCATGGCCAGACCACAAAATCCTGCCTGGGTTGTACATCGCAAAACCACTAGTTTTGGTGAAAAACCACCCAAAAGCATGCAAAATTTTGAAAAAATTAAAAATGCTAGGATGGTTTTCGATCCTACCTCTACCTGCTCCACCTCTATTTCAGCCTCGCCCCTCATGATCATTGAATGGTGCACTGGTAGCACCATCTCTTATTTTCTCCAGAGCTCCTTTCTCCTCTTTCATGCGGTAAAAATGAATTAGGGTTTTACCCATTTTTCACTTTTATCCCTATTTTTTGTCTACTTTTTATTTTTATTTTCTGTCTTTTTGCCTCTCTTCTTCTTCTTATGCATCTATATTTTTGAGTTTTCATGAGGGATGTGTCCCTCATAAAACTCGAGGGGGCACCCTGGCCTTAGAGGTATTAATGTCCCTAATACCTCGATTTGCATGTAAAATAAGAAAGTGTTCGGAATAACACCATTTTTGCACCACCCTTTTCTTCTAAACTAGCCACCCCATTTTTGCTCACCATATTTTGTCTGTGAGTGTTTACATATTTTCTTTGACACATTTATTAGGCCATAAATGTATCAAAGAGGGGGCAAAATGTAGACATAGAAAATTGACCCACTTTAGTGGGCAATCTTCCTTGAGCCCTTTGGGAGACCCCTTAGACTTGCCTAGGGA
This sequence comes from Wollemia nobilis, assembly GCA_028583015.1. Lineage (NCBI taxonomy): Eukaryota > Viridiplantae > Streptophyta > Pinopsida > Araucariales > Araucariaceae > Wollemia > Wollemia nobilis. Next base: position 1,145,074 of record JAQPPZ010001560.1, on the reverse strand, counting down.
AAGGGTTAGGCTTCTCCCCCCTCTTTTGCCTTTTTTTCTCTCTATGCGAAATCATGCTCGCCCTTGATGGGGTACGATTTTATATAGGTAAAATCATGATCGGCCTTGATGGGGTACGATTTTACCTTTTTAGGGGTTTTTCTAAGAAAACCCTAATTCTTCGGAGTTGGCATGTTTTATGTCGGCCCTCCTTGGTTTTCCCACCCATCTCACCTTCAAATCCACTATATAAGGAGGGTTTGAATTCATTTCTAGAGCACGACATAACGATGATGATAATTGGTGATTATTATTGCAAAGTGTTTTAAGTGCTCACTAATTGATCTGCATCCTTCTTCTTCTCTTGCAAGCAAGTTAATTCTGAAGTGTGAAGTTTGATTTGTTCTCTACTGTATTGGATTGTTGATTGTTGTTGCTCGCTTTGGTGGATTTGTGTTGGAGCCCTAAGGAGAGATCAACTACCTTAGGAGGTCTCCACCCTTCTTCTTTCTTCTCCTCTCTCTACCAGGTGAATTCACTCTGTTACATGCTTATTTTCATTTGTTACATCTAAAATTTATTATTTTGCATTGATCTGAGATGTTTCATCTCACTTCTATGAAATCACTGGGTCTCTATAGGGCACGATTTCGTTAGTGCGATATTGTGGTCACCTGTTATGGGGTATAATTTTATCTGAGTTGTACTTAGGGGTAAATTATTGTTCCAAACTTCATACTTGCATTCTAGGCTGCATCTAGAGCATAGTGTCATATTTTGTTCTATGTTTTATCATATTATTCTATTGTGCTTTCATATGTTTGATTTCTTCCAAAGGTCAATTTTTACTTCTATTTTCAAAGGTCAGCTAAAAGGACCTAGGGGACTTGACTATTGCACCTCCAAGCATTGTTGTATAGTGGCCTAAGTAGGTCCCCTAACACTAATCATATTTTTCAAGTGTTTGTCAAGTTATCTTGCAGGAACAAGAATTGTTGATATCATTGGATAAGGGATAAAAAGCAAGGATAAATCATCGGATGAGATAAGTGTTCCAATTAGTCTCTAGGTTGTTTGTTGAGTGCCTTCTATTTCTATTGTAAACCCTAGATCTGATTTAATAGAAATACATTTAATTAATTTCTAGGTATTTGAAGGATAAACAACATATAGTGTGCACTTAGGGTTAATATTGTTTGTGCATATTCTCTTGAGCCCTTGCTTAAATATTTTCTATCTTGAAACCCTAGGGTTAGAAAAGCATTCAAAGAAAAGAATCATACTAGGGTTAGCTCTTGTATTCTTGCATTCTATATTTTTGCATTGTCCTTTATCTTTCATAGCATAGATCTAGAAAGGCCAAAACCTAGGTGATTGTCTTGAATCAAATACATCAAACATTCTTGAAATTCTCATGGACTTGGAGCGAGTCCTTAAAGCCATTCCTGGTGAACCCTTCCCCCTAGCACCGAGTGTAGAGAACAACATACCCCCACGGTTCACCCCAAGGCTCTCTCTCTCTCTCTCTCTCTCTCTTGTAGATCCAAGCTGTAGATTTGAAAACATGACTATTTTTGATGGCAAGAACACTAAAGACCTTAGCCTATTTCTTGAATCAACATTAGATAGAGATTTTCCAAAACAACTATGGTATGATTTCCCTCATGATTTGGATGATATCCAAACCTTATCAATTAATGTCTTGAGTGAACACCTACAACAAGAAATTGAGGGACCATTATCATTGCTACTAGGAGATCAAAAGGAAGATCAAGGTCAAGATAATAGTTGTTTATCTAAATCTACTATGGTCAATAATGAAGCAAGTACAAGTCAATCTTAGCAATTGGTACCTTACGACTATCACTTAAATGTTCTTGAACATGAAATTATGGGAATAGATGCAAATACTAAAAATTACAAATAGATAGACATCACACCTAGAAGGACTTTGAATATTAGTAATGAGCTTACAAGCATACATGAATCACAACTGATAGATGTGCTTAAGAAACATCAAATAGCATTTGCATGGAACTATGAGGACATGAAAGGAATACACCCAAATGTTTGTACCCATCACATATTTATTCAAGAAGGTTGCCACCCAGTAAGACAACCCCAAAGAAGATTGAATCCAGCTATGAAAGATGTAGTTCAGGAAGAAATCATTAAACTCTTAAATGCAGGATTTATATATCCAATTTTTGATAGCCAATGGGTATCACCATTAGTAATAGTCCCTAAAAATAATGGTAAATGGAGGATTTATGTGGATTATAGGGAATTGAATAAAGTGACAAAGAAGGACTATTTTCCCTTACCATTCATTGATCAAGTTCTTGATACCTTGGTTGGAAAGAAATATTTTTGCTTTTTGGATGGTTTTAGTGGGTATAATCAAGTTTCAATAGCTGAAGAAGATCAGGAAAAGATAACTTTCACATGTCCTGTAGGCACCTATGCTTATAAAGTCTTACCTTTCGGATTATGCAATGCACCTACTACTTTTCAAAGGGTTATTTTAGCTATTTTTTCTGATTTGATTAATGAATGTGTAGAAGTCTATATGGACGACTTCACAGTCTATGGTAACACCTTTGAAGAGACTCTATCAAGCTTACAAAAAGTTCTGGTAAGATGCCAAGAACAAAACCTCTCCTTGAGTCATGAGAAGTGTTTCATGATGATGAGAGGAGGCATTGTCTTAGGACATTACATATCTGAGGAAGGTGTTAAAGTAGATCCTACAAAAATTCAAGTTATCCAATCCCTCCAACCTCCAAAAATACAAACATAGGTAAGGAGTTTCTTAGGACATGCAGGATACTACCGTAGATTCATTAAATATTTTAGCAAAGTTGCCTCTCCTATGCTTAAGCTCTTAACCAAAGAAAGTGAATTTAATTGGACTGAAGCATGTCAGGAAGCCTTTGAAGTTATAAAGAACAAATTGACTACTGCTCCAATCTTGAGGGGACCAAATTGGGAATTGCCCTTTCATATACATTGTGATGCTTCAGGATATGCAATAGGGGTAGTACTACAATAGATAGAGAACAAAATACCTTATGCTATCTATTATGTGAGTAAAAATTTGCATGGGGCTGAACTTAATTACATAGTTACTGAAAAGGAGTTCTTAGTTGTAGTCCATGCTATTAATAAATTCAAACATTACATAACAGGGTATGAAGTATTTGTTCACACTGATCACTCTGCCATAAAATACTTAATGAATAAAGCTATAGTAGGAGGAAGAGTGGTTAGATGGCTTCTCTTATTGCAAGAATTTAATGTCACAATTATAGATAAAGTAGGTAAAGATAATGTCATTGCAGATCATTTATCTCGTATGCAAATATTTGATGATGATGAGTTAATTCCTGATAATTTCCTGGATGAACATTTGTTTGCTCTCTCTATTTTCACTCCTTGGTATGCTGATATTGTAAATTATTTAGTAATAGGAAAAATGCCTCAAAATTTTACACCGCATGAGCGTAGAAAATTAATACATCAGAGTGCCCCTTATATGTGGATTAATGGAATCTTGTTTAAATCTTGCCCTGACCAAGTAATTAGGAGATGTGTGCAAGAAGAAGATGTATATGACATCATTCGGGCAACACATGAAGAACCTTGTGGAGGCCATTATGCCACCCAAAGAACAACCAGTAAAATGCTTCAAACCGGTTACTTTTGGCCTACTATGAATAAAGATGCCTATAAATTTGTTGATAGATGTGATGCTTGTCAAAGGGCTAGTAAACCTACACCTTCAATGGAGATGCCTTTGGTACCACAAATAATGTTTGAACCATTCGAGAAATGGGGAATTGATTTTGTTGGACCAATAGATCCTCCAAGTGTAGGCAATAAACACATACTTGTGTGTATAGATTATGTCACCAAGTGGGCTGAAGTAAAAGCCTTGCCACGAGCACAAGCTGAGCCTGTAGCTGATTTTCTTTATGAAAATATCATGCAACACTTTGGAGCACCTAGAGAACTAGTTTTGGATCATGGATCTCAATTTCTCTCCAAAGTAATCGAACATTTTGTTGAAATCTATCAAATAAAACATAGAAAAACTTCACCATATCACCCTCAAGCTAATGGACAAGTAGAAGTTACAAATAGAGAACTTGAAAAGATCATTACAAAAATTGTAGTTGTTAATAGGGTTGATTGGGCAGAAATATTAAAAGAAGTTGTATGGGCATATAATACAACTTGGAAAACTACCACAGGATTGTCACCTTATGAAATGGTCTATGGCAAGCAAGCTATTATGCCTATTGAATTTGAGATAGAAACTCTTCGCACAATGGTACAACTTGACATGAACTTGGATCAAGCACAAAAAGCTAGATTGGAAAAATTAAATATTCTAGATGAAAGAAGACTAGAGGCATTACACAGGACTGAATTAACTCAACAACAAAGAAAAAATGGCATGATAAACATATTGTACCACGAACATTTCAACCAGGAGATTGGGCCTTGTTATTTGACTCCCGCTACCAATATTTTCAAGGCAAGTTAAGGACAAGATGGCTAGGACCCTATGAGATTGAAGAAATGTTTGGGAATGGTACAGTTAAACTTAAGCCTATAGATGATTCAACAAGAAGATTACTAGTAAATGGGCATAGGCTTAAACTCTACAAGAAGCCATTATCTAAAGAAGAATTTATACACCATCTTAAGCAACAGGTTGATTTGCAGTGCATTTCTGAACTACAATCAACTATTATTGAATAACAACTTCTCTTTCCTCTTCATAATATATATATATATATAATATATATATAATAATAATAAGAATAAATAAATATATATATTGTTGCTATATACCACTTGGAAAATGAAATAATATTATCATGAAAAATCACTCTTTAAATATACTTCCTTTGTTTCATGATGGAGTTCCAATATCTACAATGTTTTCATTATTCATCATTCTTCAGTCTCAATATTATTTCAAAAAGCTCCAAAGGAGACACCTCTTCTAGTTAAATCAGTTCGAAAACTTGTAGGGAAACTACTACCACATCTTGCATAACACTTTGTTTGCTAAAAAAAATCTAGGTGTTTTCAATCACTCAGCCACCCCTAGTGTTTTAAGCAATCTCCATTGAAAATCGAACAATCCTTAGGTGCCATAGGTTGTTCCTGGTCAATCAAGTTTCCTCTTGGACTACGCACATTATAACAAATAAAAATATTGTGAAGTCTGGGAAGGAATAACTCATGAGTTACTATTGCCATAAAGTGAATGGTTTCCCCTGCTCATCCAATTATGCGCATGGTCTAGAAAGCTAAAGAATTGGCAAAAGGACAAGCTCCCCCTTCACCCTTCTTAAAAAAAAAATCCCTTGCTCTTCCTCAAAATGAGCAAGTATCCCAAAAGCAATAAAAATTTCCTTGCTCTTCCTCAAAATGAGCAAGTATCCCAAAAGCAATAAAAATCCCCTTGCTCTTCCTCAAAATGAGCAAGTATCCCAAATAAAATCCAAAAATCAATAAAATAAGGGAAAGGAGCTTGAATCCCTAGAATTCTTAGTGTTTCAAAAACCATGGGGTGATCCTCATTACAACAATGGGTTGAATGAAACCCTCCTGGCAATAAGGTATCCTTATGCATGGCACCAAGTCTATCACATTAGCGACCTTCTTTTGTATAGATCTATGGATGCTCATGGATGAGCTAGCTTGTTGGCATAAGTTACCAATGGATTAGTCGACCCTTACTCATAATGAGAAATGAACATTCACTGCACACACAGTTGGTCCTTGAGATACTTGAAACCACTAGGACAACCTTAGCATCATATCGATTCATGAGATGAATAGATGAATTTGTTTAAGATCACTAGGATGTTTGAGTCTTTGTAAAACAACTCTAGATCATTTATACCTAAGGCAAACAAATTCATAAGCAAGCTTCCATTCCATACCACCATCACATTGCCACACATATATCATAGTCCATTTCATCCTACAAAAATGTGGCTCAAATTTCCAAAGCCTTAATATTTACTTGTAGGGACAAAGCAGTAAGGATAGGGTTACAATTCCCATCAGGACTTTGATAGAGTGGTTGGGAATCCAATTCCCCAAATCTTTGCACCCCTATAAGAATAGCAAATAGATGCACATTTCTATAGAAAAAAGGCCATCAAGATGATACTAGAATGACTATCTTATTTTTCTCTTCCAAAACAAGTTTTGAATGTGCCTAAACCTTTGATGAAGACCTATTTTGCAAATCAAAAATATTGATGATTGGTATCAGGTTTAAATTCATTATTTTTCTCTCACATGGAACTCCTTAATGAAACTAAAGGAAGTAAAACAAGAAAATAACATCTCTAGGGCATTGGAAGGATTTGTTAATAAGACCATGGAATATTTTATTCAGAAGCCAAGGAGGTAGTAACATTTTGCATAATATCTTTGCAAGAAGGTTTATTATTCTACAAGCCTATTTTATGGATTGACATGCATCAATATACATACGTAAATATCCCTTAACTTTAATTAAATAAATAAAATAATATTAAAATTATTATATATATAATATTTGCCATAATATAAACTTTTACAAAATAAAACCCTCTCTATCATGTTTTGGCTATATAGCCAAAAATATAGTTTGGGGGAGGAAAGTAAAAGATTTATTCAAATTTCATGATATAGTTTGGGGGAGAAAAGAAAAAAATGGAAAATCAGGTAAAGTATTCCTATGACAATTTATAGATATTTTATGTAGATATTTTCTATAGATATTTTCTATAGATAGTTTTTGTAGACAGTTTCTGTAGACAATTTTTGTAGATAGTTTATGTAGACAGTTTTTGTAGACAGTTTCTATAGACATTTTTTGTAGATAGTTTTTGTAGATATTTTCTGTAGACACTTTCTATAGCATATTTTTGAAAATGCACATTTCATAAAATTTTTCTAAGTATTAATGATCTCAAATTTGCGCAAGATAGATGACACATGTCAAAGCAGAATCATACAAGGTAATTATCAATAATTATTTATTTTTACAAGGACTTTGGTATGAAAAGGTAAATTCGCATGGGTACTTAAAAATTTTACCATGAACACCATGGTATGGATGTTTAAATTCAAACCTGTGAATCATGGCATGAAAATCGAAATACGGACTCAACATTGAAAATAGTGCACAAAAGAATTGGACGATCAAGATTTGACTTTGGGAATCATGCGTAGAAGGTTCAGATTAACAAGCCGAGCACTCTAACCTTTGCACGAAGATGATTTGGAAATTACAACCTAGAGCATGAAGTGATGTCGTGTACACTTATGATTGGTCAAAAAGGTGCCATGAACATATTACAATTAATCACCTTGGAAGAAAGGTGAAGCATGGATCAAAAATTTGAATACCACCAATTTATGGGGAGGATTACGTAAAAACCTAAACAAGCATGGGCATGAATGAATTATATGGACATTCATGACCAAGAGGTAGATCATAAATAAGGCATTGTATGGTGATCATAAAATCTAAGTTTAAAATATGGTAAAAATATTATGGAGAAGTCGATGTTAGATGAAGAAGATACACGTGTTAGGCATGGCAATAGATGTTAGATGAAGAAGATACGTGTTAAGCATGGAAATAAGTACGAATCCAAAGGGAAACCAAGTTAGGGGTATAAGTTTCATTAATTAAATGTAATCTCCTCCTATAGCCAAAATTGTAACATAAACATTAGACTTATAAAATTTTATTGTTTAATTCCCATGCAAGGTGGTGGGAAAGCGTCACACTAAAAGAAGAAAAATGTAAGATAAGTTGACCACCTCACGGCCCAAGCATCGATCATTGACACTTGGCCATATGGAGCAATGAGGAAATATGCCATGGATAGAGTTTATAAACCATCGATTAAGGAAAAATAGAGGGCCATGATCTAGTTCGATTGAATTCACATGACCTATCAAAACTTCCCTTACAAGCTAGCAATCGACCATCGTGCATGAGAAAATGGTGATTAGCGAAGCAATGAGAAGGAGCATCACGGATCAAAATTATGAGCCATCGATTAAGGAGGAATGAAGGGCTAGGATCTATCCATTTTTTTCGCATAAGAAACCTAAAACAAAAATTAACCCTAATTATATTTTCATAGCATGAGCTCTACAACTTCGATGAAAACTTCTCTGTGGTCAAAAGATAAAACCACTACATGACAGATGAAAGTTACTATGAGGAGGATGAAGAATGAAGGGAATTACAGATAAAATTCGAGGAAGAAATAAATGAAGTGGATAATGATAGAAAAATAAACAAAGATAGGTAATTAAGGTGGTGAAACTATTTTGAAATAGGGAATATTTTTTTTTATAGAAAAATTTTATAAAAATGAAAGTTGTAGAGTATATTTTAAAAAAAATTCTTTTAATCATTTTCTATAACAAAATACAAGAAACTTCCTTTTAATTATGTAGAAAAAATATATACATGATAATTTACTCAAAGCTCGATGTTACATTTTTTGCATGGGTTAAAATATATAGGAGTTTATTTTATAATCCATAGGGTCAAATATATAGGAGTTTTTTTTTTTATAACCCATGCATGTAATTGTTTTATCAAAATCATCTACAGGTTTTTATCTCTCGGCTAAAAGCAACTCTATGGTAGAATTTTAAGCAAAGGCCAAAGTTTATTTCAAACCACCTTACCTTTCTACCCACTAAACCCTACCCTATCCACTAAATCTATCACTATACCTAGATCTACATTCCATAAGCGAAGTGAACCCTCATCCATCAGTACCCAGAACCCTAGTGATGCTGTTAAAAAATTATTTTAGGAAGCACGTTGGTGGGAAGCCCTAACAAAATTCCAAGGGCATGACCAGGGTATGGCAAAGTAGTTCATTATGAACTATGATCCCACAACCATGGTAACCCATGTGGGTGAAATTAAAATTAAAGTTACTTCCAACCTAATATCTGAAGTCCTAAGTCTTCTCGAAGTTGGCCAACGATACTATAAGTCTACCTATAAAGGGGTGAACCAGATGGTTGAAAAACTTGGGGAGAGGTGTACTGTAACCCAAGATAGGGATGGGTGGATTAAAGGTGTAGCTACTTCCTCACTTCCTATAAAATGGTAGGAGGTAGCTACAATCCTAATGAAATTTTTTACGTTAGAAGGAAGATTGTCCAACTACGGGGGCTATCACCTAAAAATGATGCTAAACCTAAAATACCCTAGGCATGAAGATTGTGTGATTAACCTACCATACTTTCTCTACCACTCTATAAAATCCATAGTCACTCGAGTCCAACCTAAGAAATCCAATGATAATCCCAAACTTCATCTAATCGCCCATCATGGGTTGATAAAATTGATAGTTTTGCATAAAGCATTTGAAATAGGGATTCCATGGGATACCATAGTTGAGGAGGCCAACCTATCTATTCATTCTGAGTCGAGTGAGTCAAAATCCACTGAGGATAGTGTGTCTAAGGGAAGTTCTAAATCTGAGAGTTAGGAGGAGGAGGAATCTCCTATGCACAAATGCCCTACCCATTCCAAGCCATCCAAATCCTCTCGACCTGCAAGAAAGACTAGACATGAGAAATATGTTCTAAAAAATCAGGAAAAGGGAGAGATGTCCAGCCCAAAAATAAACCCACCTACATCAGACCCTTTCATAGAGACTCTTGGACAAATCTAGATGCAACAAACCTTATTGCATATCAAGGTGGATAGACTCAAAAATGAGTTTATCGAGCATGCCACCTTAGTGAGACGAGCCCTTACTCTCCAACTTGACATCCTCAAGTAGATTTCTATGGATAGGGTGGTAAAATTAGTTGACCTAGTCACCCAATCGATAATTTTCAGTACATCTCCCAATAAGAGCTCCACATCCGAAAAAAAGCCAAAGAAGTCGGTGAATTTTAGCAAACTTATTGATTTCACCAAGGTACTTGAAGAAGACAACTCAATCCCATTTGTTGAATTGCTTCAATAGAATCACCCTCAAAGATCGAAATCATCCATTGAAATAGGGATACCTCAAACATGATTATCTCTTAATGTTGGGATACCCCATGATATAGACACAGTAATCAATAGGGTCATTGAAGCAACAGAACCACCTCCTCCTCCAGAGAAATAGGATGCATTGTATGAGTCATAGGATGGAGGATCTATAGAGGTCATGCATGTGAAGACTATGACCATTGAACTACCACTTGATACCAAGGAGGCCAAAGCATAGGTGCAAAAGGTGAAGCGAGAAAGAAATTTGCTGGTAAAGATACCAAAACCCACACGGGTTTCATCCTGACTTAAATCTAAGTCAAACATGGACATTCACAAAGCCATACCAGACCTTTGATGAACTTGCATAATTATATTTATAGACTTTATTTGATTTTCATGATGATATTTGATTTTAATTATTTGCAGAGTTTTTAAAAAGCATTTCATCTTTACATCTACAGTATTTTCCTTTTGCATATCTGAAAACAGTTGTTATTTTTACTTTGCAGTATTTTATTCCATATCTTTGCAGAATTATTTTCGTGAATGAATGCAAATATTTCATGTATACGATTTTAGTATTTTATTTGAAAAAATTTATAGTTCTTTATTTGATAGAATTATCAAATGATTTTTGAAAATGATTGTAGTGTTCTACTTTATACCTGTAAAATTATTTTCGTAACATTGCAATATTCTATTTACTATGTCTGCAAAACTATTAAAGTTATTAAAAATTTGCTGCAAAGTTTTATTGGACATACTATAATTTTAATTTGTATGCATGAGGACATGCATCTCCTTCAGTTTGGGGGAATGATGAGTGTTAAAACCGTACGTATTTTGTGCAAGTTTAATCTATTTTCTATTTGTAAATTTATGAAAACAAATGTATTTTGATGATTATTTTGTCTTATTTATATGATTTATAAATGAATTTGATTTATAATGATGAAAATGATTTGTGCTTGTATTTTATGCAAAAGTGTGCAAGTTTCTATGTGTTTTTGGTAGGAGAACATTGCAGGAGCTTTGTAGGAAATACACATACCGAGATGACAAGCGTGGACAGACCAGCATGAGAATGATCTAAGAAGACTCATGGATGAACGCTATAGAAAGGTACTACATAATATAGCTATGGAAAGTTGCTACAGAAAGTGCCTACTGAAAGGTATTATAGAAAGAATATTGACCAAGTCAAACTATCTAATACATAGTCATGCCACGTCTAGTGACAATGTAGCATCATTACGTAGCATATATAGTCAGCATAGTTGACTGATATGTTGGCATTGTACATGAGATTTTATATTTATTAAGTTGTTATATAAAGTTGTTATTAGAAAGTTGTAAGATCATTATGTTGTTAAGATGTTTAGATTTAGATGCAAGCCTATTTTATCTCTTCCTAAAATGAAGGACAAATAGTTGTATTGTTGCATCATTAGATTATTCAAATTAAGAACTTTTGTTATGTTAGTTCGTCAGTTTACCACTTGGACCATCGTGATTGTGACAAAGTCCAAGGTGGTTACAAAATAGTATTAGTTTAGATTATTATTGTTGTAAGGTTAGTATTCGAATCATCAAGCTGATAAGAAACATGGCAAAATACGTAGAAGAATTCCATTGAAAATGTCCAAGCGACATTATAAAATATAGGAAAGAGACCTTTGAAAAGGTCTAATGTTTGAATGCTCTAATACTTTTGTATACAATTTTTGCTATTCTGAAGGCTTGATGTTCGAGATCCTGTACATTTGAATTTTCATCAATAAAGCAACAGCACTTTTCTTCATGAATTTGGTAACTGTGTCATTGATTTCATTATGATTTATTCGCTTATGTAATCTTTACTGTATTTTCCTGCATCCATGAATTAAAATAGTGTTAGTAGTTTTAATGAATATTAGTTACTGAAGTAAAATAGATTAGGGGAGAAGAGATTTACACTATCCTCTAGGAGGCAGGGCCCACTCCGACAGCCAGTCCCTATTCTCTCACCCCTAAAATAGGTTAGGATTAGTTAGTACATAGGATTAATTTTAGATTATCAATTAAATTAAATTGCATCACTTTAGACTATAAGGTAAAATCAGATAGTTAAATTTATAATAGGTTGCACGTGGATCCACACCAATAAATATACACAACATTAAATTAGTATAAATCATAAAATTGCATTTTATTTTAATTCAACACAATTTATTTTCCTGTAACTTTTATTATTTTTTGCAAACCTGAAACTAAGAAAAATAGAATTAAGTCAGAGATTAATCATTGTGGTATAATCTATATTGGATTACTATTCTTTAAATCGTTCACCCTGGATTGATAATTAAGTGTAGAGTTTACAGCTAGACAACAACACATATCTAGGTATACACAACATGCTTTATCTACTTAGTAATTATTCCAACCTAGAGAACACTCCTAGAGTATCACCAATATTCTTTAAAACCTCCTTATTGATAAGCTCATATAGAAGTAAAAAAAACTAGCCCATATTAAAAGACATAATATTCTCTATCTCTAAATAAAATTTCTTACTCTATATCCTTCAATACAGGTCATCTCTCCTCTTGAACCATAGGCCAACACCCATTATTTAATCTCTAATTTATAAAGTGCAAAAGATGATGGGAAATAATCTTTTCACAAGTAATGTTTGAATTCAATCCTTCTTTTGAGTTAATCCAAGTTTGAGTCTCTTAAAGGCCTGACTAGTGTCTATGGAACTTATATAATAACTTCATACTTTTAAGACCCATTATAACATGGTCGATCGTCTCATCTTTGGTAATCACTTTTAACAAAATATTTGTTGCTTACATAAGGATTTTAAATGATTTTATCTTCCCTTTGTTCGAAACTAAGGCATCATTAATTCCAACTAGGGCATCCTTATTTCTAGTTAGAGCTTAAATAAATTATTTTTTATTTCATGGTACCTAAATTTTCCTCAAAATAATCTTTTGCCTTTGAATTTCTCCATAGATCTAGAACAAAAAAATGTGAGGCTTACTTATTGCTTGCACTTGCTTCATGCTTCCACTTATTTCCTTATCATTAGTTTATATCCATTATAGAAGGGATAATAACCTTTGCTTATTTATTTGAGGTGTTGGAAATATGAGCAAGTTTTGTTGTCATTGATGTCAAGAATCAGTTTTAGTGAGCAACATGAGGTCAAGCATCAGTTTCCGTGAGAAGTGCAAGAAAAAAATTGCTTCTAGGCCTAAGGGAAAATAATATTATAATATGCTTATTATAATATTTAAGGTGGTCAAAAAGGTCTATAAGAGCAATAGGAAGGCCCAAGAAAATAATATTATAATTTTATATTATAATATTAAAGGTCTAAAGTATAGACCTAATAATTAAATTAATTATAAATTAATTATAACAACTTTGTTATAAATTAATTTAAATTAAAATAACCCAAAGGTTAGGGTTACAAAGGGCAAGCAATAAAAATTGAGCGCCGACGTTGACTATTCTTTCCACCCGTTGACGTGTTGAGGGAGAGAAAAATTTAATATAAATACTATATGCTTTGGCAAACATAAATCCATCCTTCGAATACCTTAATCGATGTGCATGCAAAATTTGCGAACGTGCGGAATAAGAGGCAAGGGTCTTGTGCTTGTGTGGTGGTCAACTTGCGTATAAGAGGTAGGAGGCTCTAAGCCTCATAGCCAACCGTGGCGGTTGGGCCAACGGTAGGTGGTTGTGGCTTAAGGCGCTAACTGGCGGGAGGTCCCACGATCGAACCCCGATGGCTGCGTTTTGGTGAAGGTTCGAGTGTTTAGTTTTTGGCACCAAGGTGGAGGTTTAAAAGTGCACGGAGGCACTTTTGGTTCTAAGGTGAGCACCTAGCTCACGTGGCACGTGGGCCATGGCTAGGGCACTGTGGAGGCACAAGCGGAAGTTCAATTTCCACCGAGGATAGAGGTACTTAAATTTTTGGTTATTAAAATTGCTTCTAAGGTTTAAAAGGTGGCATGATAAATTTTTATTAAGGAGGAGTTATAAGGTTTTTAAGGTTAATTGTTTTATTGTGATTTTTGATAAAGTAGGAGTTATAAGGTTGAAAAAGGGAATTATATTTTTATTGGATGAGCTATGATGTGTTAAAGAGATAAGGGTTTATAAAGAAAATTATTGTGATTATTTTCTTTACACAAATTGTTGGTTTGCATTTTGAAGTGTGGAGATTATAAGGTGTAAAAGAGATTTATTGCTATGTATGGTGAAATATTTTGAGGGATCAAATTGAGTGAATGATTGAGAAGATATTGCTACCTAACCTTTGAAATTGGCAAAGAGTTGATTGTGATTGAGACAGGTGTTTGAAGTCAAGTCTTCTTCAAACAAGAGGTAAGGGCACATTATCCTTAAGAGTGATTGTTGGATGTTGTGAATGCTAAGTTGGAGTGAAAAGGATTGTTTGATAAGCATTGTTGAGTTTGGTTTTCTAGAATGAAATTTGATACTAGAAACCTTGTTTGATAAGCATTGTTGGAAATATTGAAGTAAGCTTTCATATGCTTGACAAGGGTTTGTGAAAGAACATGAGTATCATTGTTATGTGAAGTTGTGAACTATCCTAAACTAGGGTTTGTGCAAGATCATGAGTATCATTGTTATGTGAGGTTTGTTTGATAAGAATTGTTGAATAAGCCTTCATTGAGTGATTGGTTGAGTGGAGTTGATTGAGCCTAGTTGATTGGAAGTATTGGAGTGATAGTTCAAGTTTTGTGAAACAAATTATTCTATATTCTGAATTGATTTGAGAAAGAGATTAGAAGTGCTTGAGTGTTTGTGAGTGTGAAATTGAATTGCAGTAGTTTTATAATTGATTTGAGCTGAAATTTTGTGAGAGCTTGCAAGTATTTGAGTAAGTCCTAGAGTGGACTTAAGGATAGAGTTGAGAAAGCTTTTGTGAAAGCTTAAGGATAGATTGTCTAGTGAGGACTTGTTGAGCAGATTTAGGTAAGTCTTAGAGAAGACTTGAGATTGGACAAGTTCTAGTGAGGACTTGTTGAGCAGATTTGAGGTAAGTCTTAGAGAAGACTTGAGAGCATTGGATGAGTTGAGTGTAAGTCTTGGTGAAGACTTGTTGAGCAGATTGGACAAGTTCTAGTGAGGACTTTTGAAAATTTGAGGTAAGTCTTGGTGAAGACTTGTTGAGCAGATTGGACAAGTTCTAGTGAGGACTTGTTGAAGCAGATTTGAGGTAAGTCTTAGAGAAGACTTGAGAGCAGAGTTGATTGATTGATTTGTTCAAACCTTGAGTTAAGGTTTGGGATAGATCTAGCAGAGTTGATTTGTGATTGGATCAAGCTTTGTGTTAAGGCTTGAGGATAGATTTGAGGATAGAGTTTGGTGTAGATTTGAGGATAGGTTTGTGCCAGACCAGAGATAGATATTGAGCAGATTTGTGCTAGATCGAAGGACTATGTTTAGTGTAGATCAGAGATAAATATTGAGTAGATTTGTGCTAGATCGAAGGACTATGTTTAGTGTAGATTAAAGATAGAGATTGAGTATATTTGTGCTAGACCGAAGGATTGTGTTTAGTGTAGATTTGTGATAGAGCTGAGAGTAAGCTTTGGAGGTGACAGAGCAGAGGACAATAGTCTCTAGTGGATAGAGATCCATTATCTAGGGTAGTGAGGATAGGTCTTCTGAGTGAGGACAGGAGTCTTCAGTGGAGAGAGATCCACAAGCCAATGTAGTGGAGGCAATAGTATTCTAGAGGATCACCATCCAGAGCAGAGGAGGAGTTCTCTTGTGGATAGAGATCCATGAACTAGCTGAGGGGATTGGTGTCTCCTATGGATAGAGATCCATGAACTTGATTAGGGGATTGATGTCTCCTTTGGACAGAGGTCCATAAATATTGTAATAGGGAAAGGATTCCCAAGAGATTGATTGAGAAAATATTAGTGAAATATTTTCTCCGTGGAGTAGCCCACATTGGGTGAACCACGTTAAATTGGTGTCTCTATTGTGTGTGGTGATTTATGCATTGCTTTGATTACTATTGTTGATATTACCATTGATATATTACATAATATTGTTTGGGAAAGAAAAGTAAAAAGTGGTCTTATACTGTTCACCCCCTCTCAGTATAAGCTTATGTTCTTCAATTGGTATCAGAGCGGGTTCCTTCGAAAGAGTTTAATAGCTTGAAGGAAAAGCTCACAAGAACACAGATGGATTCTAAGAGTGGATCCTTAGATAATTCAGCACCAGTGTTTTATGGGAGTGATTATGTATTTTGGAGTATGAGAATGAAGATTCACCTGATGGCACTTGGAAATGAAATATGGGAAGCAGTTGAAAATGGATACACACCACCAGCTACTCCACCTACAGATAAATATGGTAAGCTTCTACATCATTACAATTCAAAAGCAATGAATGCAATTTTGAGAGGTTTGCATAAAACAAAGTTTATAAAGGTTATGCATTACAAATCAACAAAGGAAATTTGGGATAAGTTGCAAGGCATTTATGAAGGAGATAAAAAGGTCAAAAAGGTAAAGTTGCAAAATCTCAAGGGAATATTTGAAGACCTAAAAATGAAGGATGAGGAAAAAATTAGTGCTTATCTACTTCGTGTAGACGAGGTTGTTAACTCCATGCAAGGACTTGGACTTGAAGTTCAAGAATCTGATGTTTGTGATAATATTTTAAGGTCACTCCCAAAAAGGTTTAGTGAAAATATTTCAGCTATAGAGGAATCAAAAGATAGTGATATTTTGACAAGGGATGAATTACATGGCATTCTTACAGCTTTTGAGATGAGAACAAAAGAGGAACCTAATCCCCAGAAAGAAGCAACCTTCAAAGCTACTAAGAAGACAAAGGGTAAGAAGTCAGATTCAAGCAATGAGTTATCCAGTGATGAAGAAGCAAATTATGGCAGAAGGAACAAGGATCCGAGAAAGTATAAAGGTACGAAATTAGTTAGATGTTTCAATTGTGGAAAGTATGGTCACTATGCATCTGATTGTCAAGAAGCTAGAAATAGCAATGATGAAGAAAAATAGGATCATAAGAATAGGGAAACAGGAAAACACAGGTACCAAAAGAAAAGTAGGGATGGACAAGGCAAGCAAGGAAATAAGTTCTTCCAAAGACATAAGAAGAGTTTCTATGCAGACAAGGCAAGTAAGTATTCAAGTGATAGTGATGAAAGCTCCTCAGGTAATGAAGATGAAATACTATTTCTAGCAGAAGAAAAATAAGGGGTTAGAAAAAGGTCACCAATAATTCTCAAGTGTTTTAGATGTGGTAACTTTGGTCATCTTGAAGATAGTTGTACAAGGAATGGTTTCAGTTTTAGTGATGATGAATATGAAGATACACTTGAAGGACCAGAAGAGAATCTACTCATGGCATTAGAGGAAGAAGGAGGTGATCCTATAGAAGACAAGTCAGAAAAGTATGAAGATGATCCCAAAGGCAAACAAATAGAGGAAGAATCAGAGAAAGGAGAAGTTGATCTTGAGGGTGAACTTATTCATGCCCTTGATGCATTAAGGGAGGTAAGAAAGTAGAACTCAAAACTCAAGCTTAAATTTCAAGAATGTGATGAAGAGAAAGGAAATCTTATAGAGGATCTAACCAACTCAATAGCTAAGACAAGGAGATTCAAAGAGAAGTTAGAAGCAAAGGTTTTAGAGTGTGAAATATTAGAGCATGAGGTAGCTTCACTAAGGAAGGAAGTAAAAGAGTCTAAGGACAAGTTACACAGGTTTGGGAGAAGCTCAAAGAAATTGGATAAGATTATCAAGACACAAAAACCTACATCAAGCAAGATAGGTCTTGGTTTTGAATAGGTACAAAGAAAACAAGGAGAGGAGTCAATCTCAAGCTCTAAGAAGAAGAAGCTTCAGAAGAAGAGAGTGTAAGAGAGAGTGAGACTTCTGAGGATGAGTTGGACAATAAAGAGTTCAATAGGAAAAGGAACAATGCACAAATGAGGAATAGATGGAACAGGAAGCAACATAGGGTAGAAGAGACTAAGAGACCAATGAGGTCAAGGCAAGGTAGTTTCAATGGATGATGCTTCTCATGTCACAGGTTTGGGCACAAGGCTTCACAGTGTAGGACACATGGAAGACAGGAATATGGGAATTTTAGAAATAGGCATCTTTTTCAAGGGTATTGCTACTCTTGTAATCAGTTTGGTCACAAGGCAGTTAATTGCAGGGTTCATAACAGGAATGGATATGGCTTCACCAGGAGAAATCCCAAGATATTTGCACCTCCAAGGAATAACAACATTAAGTGTTATAAGTGCAATAATGATGGGCATACAACAAGATGGTGTAGAGAAAAATTCTAGAGACAAGCAAGAACAAGAACAATCAAAGGAATCAGAAGGATCAATCAAGGAAGAAAGTGGACAAAGGCAAAGATCAATGCTTGCTGGGAGTAGAAATACTCCCACCCTAGAATTAACCACCTCAAAAAGGAGGTGGGGGAGGGGCTAAGCTAAGAGACTCATTCTTAGCCCCGAGCCCCAAAGGTGACCCTTTGCCATTGATGTCAAAGGGGGAGATATTTGAGTTAGGGGGAGAGCATTCAGTCAGGGTGAGCAGTTTCTCAGGGGAGCAGAATAGAAAAAGGTTAAGGAAATGGTAAAAGGTAATTGGGTTGCCATAAATGACAAAGGGGGAGATTGTTGGAAATATGAGCAAGTTTTGTTGTCATTGATGTCAAGAGTCAGTTTCAGTGAGCAACATGAGGTCAAGCATCAGTTTCCATGAGTAGTGCAAGAAAAATATTGCTTCTAGGCCTAAGGGAAAATAATATTATAATATGCTTATTATAATATTTAAGGTGGTCAAAAAGGTCTATAAGAGCAATTGGAAGGCCCAAGAAAATAATATTATAATTTTATATTATAATATTAAAGGTCTAAAGTATAGACCTAATAATTAAATTAATTATAAATTAATTATAACAACTTTGTTATAAATTAATTTAAATTAAAATAACCCTAAGGTTAGGGTTACAAAGGGCAAGCAATAAAATTCGAGCATCGACGTTGACTATTCTTTCCACCCATCGACGTGTTGAGGGAGAGAAAAATTTAATATATATACTATATGCTTTGGCAAACAAAAATCCATCCTTCGAATACCTTAATCGATGTGCATGCAAAATTTGTGAACGTGCGGAATAAGAGGCAAGGGTCTTGTGCTTGTGTGGTGGTCAACTTACGAATAAGAGGGAGGAGGCTCTAAGCCTCATAGCCAACCATGGTGGTTGGGCCAACGATAGGTGGCTATGGCTTAAGGCGCTAACTAGTGGGAGGTCCCATGATCGAACCCCGATGGCTACGTTTTGGTGAAGGTTCGAGTGTTTAGTTTTTGGTGCCAAGGTGGAGGTTTAAAAGTGCACGAGGTGCTTTTGGTTCTAAGGTGAGCACCTAGCTCACGTGGCATGTGGGCCATGGCTAGGGCACTATGGAGGCACAAGCGAGAGTTCGATTTCCATCGAGGACAGAGGTACTTAAATTTTTGAATATTAAAATTGCTTCTAAGGTTTAAAAGGTGGCATGATAAATTTTTATTAAGGGGGAGTTATAAGGTTTTTAAGGTTAATTGTTTTATTGTGATTTTTGATAAAGTGAATTAAAAATAGGAGTTATAAGGTTGAAAAAGGGAATTATATTTTTATTGGATGAGCTATGATGTGTTAAAGAGATAAGGGTTTATAAAGAAAATTATTGTGATTATTTTCTTTACACAAATTGTTGGTTTGCATTTTGAAGTGTGGAGATTATAAGGTGTAAAAGAGATTTATTGCTATGTATGGTGAAATATTTTGAGGGATCAAATTGAGTGAATGATTGAGAAGATATTGCTACCTAACCTTTGAAATTGGCAAAGAGTTGATTGTGATTGAGACAGGTGTTTGAAGTCAAGTCTTCTTCAAACAAGAGGTAAGGGCACATTATCCTTAAGAGTGATTGTTGGATGTTGTGAATGCTAAGTTGGAGTGAAAAGGATTGTTTGATAAGCATTGTTGAGTTTGGTTTTTTGAAATGAAATTTGATACTAGAAACCTTGTTTGATAAGCATTGTTGGAAATATTGAGTAAGCTTTCATATGCTTGAACTAGGGTTTGTGAAAGAACATGAGTATCATTGTTATGTGAAGTTGTGAACTATCTTGAACTAGGGTTTGTGCAATATCATGAGTATCATTTTTATGTGAGGTTTGTTTGATAAGCATTGTTGAATAAGTCTTCATTGAGTGATTGGTTGAGTGGAGTTGATTGAGCCTAGTTGATTGGAAGTATTGGAGTGATAGTTCAAGTTTTGTGAAATAAATTATTCTATATTTTGAATTGATTTGAGAAAGAGATTGGAAGTGATTGAGTGTTTGTGAGTGTGAAACATATTGAGTCTCTAACCATTCTCTATATGTTTCTATGAGATATAGAAAATATTCTGTGTGAAACTTGTTTGTGTGATTAAATTTTTTTTTGTAATAGATTGAGTTGAGTTGTATAAAGCTTTTGTGAATGCTAGTGGACAGATTTGAGTAAGTCCTAGAGTGGACTTAAGGACTGAGTTGAGTAAGCTTTTGTGGAAGCTTACAATGCAGATTTGAGGTAAGTCTTGGAGAAGACTTGAAAGAAGTTTGGATAAGTTCTAGTGAGGACTTGTTGAGAAGATTTGAGGAAAGTCTTAGAGAAGACTTGAGAGTAATTTGGACAAGTTCTAGTGAGGACTTGTTGAGAAAATTTGAGGTAAGTCTTAGAGAAGACTTGAGAGTAGTTTGGACAAGTTCTAGTGAGGACTTGTTGAGCAGATTTGAGGCAAGTCTTAGAGAAGACTTGAGAGTAGTTTGGACAAGTTCTAGTGAGGACTTGTTGAGAATATTTGAGGTAAGTCTTAGAGAAGACTTGAGAGTAGTTTGGACAAGTTCTAGTGAGGACTTTTGAGAGCAGATTTGAGGAAAGTCTTGGTGAAGACTTGTTGAGAAGATTGGACAAGTTCTAGTGAGGACTTGTTGAGCAGATTTGAGGTAAGTCTTAGAGAAGACTTGAGAGTAGAGTTGATTGATTGATTTGTTCAAACCTTGAGTTAAGGTTTGGGACAGATCTAGCAGAGTTGATTTGTGATTGGATCAAGCTTTGTGTTAAGGCTTGAGGATAGATTTGAGGATAAATTTTGGTACAGATTTGAGGATAGGTTTGTGCCAGACCAGAGATAGAGATTGAGCAAATTTGTGCTAGACTGAAGGACTATGTTTAGTGTAGATCAGAGATAGAGATTGAGCAGATTTGTGCTAGATCGAAGGATTGTGTTTAGTGCAGATCAAAGATAGAGATTGAGCAGATTTGTGCTAGACCGAAGGACTGTGTTTAGTGCAGATTTGTGATAGAGCTGAGAGCAAGCTTTGGAGGTGATAGAGCAGAGGATAGTAGTCTCCAGTGGATAGAGATCCATTAGCCAGGGTAGTGAGGATAGGTCTTCTGAGTGAGGATAGGAGTCTTCAGTGGAGAGAGATCCACAAGCCATGTAGTGGAGGCAGTAGTCTTCTAGAGGATCACCAACCAGAGCAGAGGATAAGGAGTTCTCCTATGGATAGAGATCCATGAACCAGTTGAGGGGATTGGTGTCTCTTGTGGATAGAGATCCATGAACTTGATTAGGGGATTGGTGTCTCCTTTGGATAGAGGTCCATAAACATTGTAATAGGGAAAGGATTCCCAAGAGATTGATTGAGAAAATATTAGTGAAATATTTTCTCCGTGGAGTAGCCCATATTGGGTGAACCACGTTAAATTGGTGTCTCTATTGTGTGTGGTGATTTGTGCATTGCTTTGATTACTATTGTTGATATATTGCATAATATTGTTTGGGAAAGAAAAGTAAAAAGTGGTCTTATATTGTTCACCCCCCTCTTAGTATAATCTTGTGTTCTTCATGAGGGTCCACTTTATGGAGAAAAGAAGGTTTGACCCCTCTTTATTACTTTTTTAAAATTTTAGATTTATTTATTTTCTTTAATTTTTAATTTAGGAATAAAATTATTAATTTTTGTAAGTAAAAAATAATTCTATACATATATAGAATAATGATTCAAAGTATGGAATTTTATTTTAACATAGATTGGACAAGTTGGACCAAAATTCCATATTCTATATTCATGTAATGGACTCATGAAGTAGAGCGACATTGTCTTAAACTAATAATGTAGTTGTAGTCCATTACTTCCCCATAGTTTATTTTTTCAATGAGTTTACATAGGTTTTTATGAGGAGTCCTGGTCCCCTCATACTGAGTGGGGTTTGAACCTTGGACCTCTCAAAGAGAGGCCAAAGCATTTACCACTGGAGCTTGTAACTTTCTTTCCCATGTTTCTTTAAGATGTCGTTAAACCCATTTCATCTAACCTTCCATTCTTGAAATCCTGTGTACCCAA
This sequence comes from Wollemia nobilis, assembly GCA_028583015.1. Classification (NCBI taxonomy): domain Eukaryota; kingdom Viridiplantae; phylum Streptophyta; class Pinopsida; order Araucariales; family Araucariaceae; genus Wollemia; species Wollemia nobilis. Next base: position 1,122,583 of record JAQPPZ010001560.1, on the reverse strand, counting down.
TGGTTATTATTCTAAAAATCAAAAGTCTAAATCTATTTTAATATATGTATGCCCATTATAAATGGGATCAAATAACATAATGTAAATATAGGAAGCTTGCACCTACCTATGAATGACATCCTTATAACTCAAAATATTATGTCATGTAAAATGAAGTGATAAGGATATCTAAGTAGTGACTCTCAACACCACAACTTTGAGGTGGATTGAATAGGTTATTATGGTCATACATTGTCCAACCCTAGTATCATATAATTTAATGGAGAAACAAGAATAAACCAATGGAGGTATTGAGTTTGGGTAATGAAACCACCATTTTCTTCCAAATTTATAGTTTATCCTACTAATTTTAGAGGGAAATACCACCTTTGAATGTTTCTAAAATATTCCATAACATTGAATGGATACCAAATTTTATCATAATACACAATTTCATCATAAAGGAATACTCAATCTCCATATCATAGTAATAATCATATAAAATAGACCATGCTATATAATAGCAGTAACTATTTTCATACAAAAAGAAACTTCCCCATAATGCACTCCTATTTTAACTTGTAACAGTTATATTTTATCACAAAGCATATATCTCACAAAAATATCTTAAATCTCAATGCACAATTTTTCTTCCCTCCAATATAATAACTATCATATTCCTCCTAGAGTTACTCCCATTAAATAAAATAATGAACTCTCTTTTTTGACTTCAATTTTTATAAGTATTTAAAAAAAAAAAAGAGAGCCCTCCAATAGGGACTTTACATGTGTCCCTTTGGGGATCTATTTAGGAAGGAAAGAGGTCATTCATACCTAAGTTGTAATATAAATTTATATGATTTATTAATTAATTTAGATTTACCAATTTTTTCTTTATTAATCACCGATCCTTAGTCATATTTAATCAATATTGATAAGTATATATCATAATACCAAAATTTAAATGGAAATAAAAAGGGTTTAAGCATGACTATAATTTGATTCATATGATTAATTATATTGCTTAATATAATCAAAGGAATTAGAGCAACCAATTATATTCCTTAGCTTTCAAGTAGGAGATCCAAGTTTGAATCTTGCCAAACAATACATGCATAACTTCTAAGTTGTAATATCATTGTATGATCATGATGTAATACAAGTGGGGTCAATTCAATCACACATAACCATTTAAAATAATATTATTCATTCTATTTTTTTGAATATTAAAACATGCATAAAATAATAGTATTAATTAAAACTCATGTGACATAATTATCCATAAAATATATGTTATAATTCACATATCATAAAACCCATCTAATTTCTAAATATGGGAAATACAAATGCATGAACTATAGTCATCGTATTAACTATAGTCGTGGCCCAAGGAGTATCTAAATCCTTAAATTAGAGAGGTACATCCATATATCCAAAGGATAGAAAGCATGACACACACATGACATAATGATTACCTAATCTTCTTCTATGTTACATTGATGTGAAAGGTAACATAATAGCTATAGCGGATAGCCAGAATATGTGTATCCCTATTTTGAATTTTATAAACTATTTTAATACTTGACTTGACATAGTTGAATGAGACATAAATGCTATCATCGTAAGATTATTAAATGATGTTAATAATATTAGAGGGAAACTAGTGACTGATACTTGGATACAGATAGTTATTGTATTCATTCTGATGTATTTACTATTATCATATTTGATTGTCCCTAGTGGGATGATCACACCTCATGGAGAGTGACACAATAGGGTCATAGTCGAGAGCACGAGGTTCAACTCAATTAGGGGCCTCCAAGAAATTTTACAAGGCCAACTCCTTGTTAAGGTGTGATCTTCAAGGTGCACTTGAATTCAAAAAAGAGAAAAGGGGTGCAAAATTAAAATAAAAACAACTCAACAAAAGAAAAGGGGTGGTGATGCACCAAGAGATCTGCTAAGATATTTCTACAAAAATAGGCTTGAATGTTATGTACCAATGGTGAACACTTCCTCTCCTCAACATAGTGAAGCACATATGAGAGTTACCAATTATATGCATGCATAAAGAGATATGTCCCATAGGAGAGTCTACAATAGATGACTGGTCTAAAAATAGATGTAGGTACCTCACACATACATACACTTAATAAAACCCAAAATAGGTAAAAATTCACATACACATAGAAACGGGTTAGTAGGAGGCCATAAATAGCTACACCAAATAATTGATAGACGATTCTATATATATGATAGGAGTGGGGATTTTAGATTTCCCACAAGCTACTCAAGAGTTGACTATTTTTACAAAAATAACTGAAAGGAAAACCTATAAGAGAATGCAATCGTAAACTTGTCAATCCTTTATAAAGCTAATGCTACTCCTATTTATAGATTACAAGGGGAGGGTTTTCCTCCAAAATGCATGCAAATATTTCAATGTGGTTTTCACTTATGATGCCAAATCATGTCTTGTCTAGACTATCTATACCTCTAAGGTTATTTGTATTAGAAATTATGAATATCAAATAGTATTAAGCCCTTGAATGAGCAACTATAGTATTTGTTGTTATCTATCCATTTTTGGGAATTCCCATCATCTGGGCACAAAAGATATATTAATTTAATGTTTTGGATCTTTGAGCTACTTCTACTATGGATCCCATGCTACTGCTATCCTTTCATGAAGATATGGGATATTCCTTTTCAAAAAAGGATGATATTCCTTAAAGAAAATGCACCTCATTAGTTTGAATTTCAAGGCATCAATGTTTTCTTCTTTGAGAGTTTTCTTCACCATTTGAGCTTGGGGTCATTTTTCATTAGATCTTTGGGAATTTTTATCTCTTGTACCTTTTTTGAAACTTTTGCTCCTTGTCTTCTGATCATAACTCACAAAATTTAGAATTTTCATACATCCTTTGCTTTTGATACCCGACCTCCAATCGTTGAACCTTTGTTGATCAGGATTTCTTCCATGCTTGTCCATGACTCAAACTTCCACTTTCTCTTATCAAGCAAAGGGTATAGTTATTTATCACTATAGTTTTGGTAGCTCTCAAGGGATATTTATATTGCTAAATATAAATAACCCAAACAACTATTGTCTTAATATATTGGGCATGGATTCAAGAAAAATCTCCCTTAAAAGTAGAATTTTTTAGTAGTCAAGACGCATTTTTAAAATTTTGTAGGAGGTCGAGACTTTTGCTATCACATAAAATTGAGATTACTTATGATACATAGGTATAAGGTTTTAAGTGAGTGGCCTTTATTTCTTGGGCATGGAGTCAAAAGGTCTACCAAATAGATACTCAAGTCCTTTATTCTTCCTTTTTATCTAATTTTTTGGGTGAAATATTATCACCTCAATGAAACTAGGACTTTCCTGTAGCTTTCTCACCCTAAGCAGGTAGGTTCTAGAGTTGATGCTAGGCTTAGAACCATTAAGGTGAAGCCCCTATTTTTTGGTTGAACCTTTTGATGTCCACTTATCCTTATGGATGAAGAGGTTCTTTCAACCTCTTCAAAAGTGGGGTCATCCAAGATGGAAGTTTCTCACCATCCTGCTTGGTCATCAAAAGGGTAGAGGAAGTTTGACCTAAAATTTTCCTCCTTATCATGAGACTTTTTAGATTTTGCCTTATTTGTAGACTCATGTCCTTTGTGATGTATATATAGGACATCCTTTGATATCTTCTCTTGTTGTTCAAGGGGGAATAAATATCCTTTTTATCCTCCATAAGAGTGCTTTGCATCTCCCCTTATGATGAATCTTTGGAGGGAGTGCTTGGCTCAAGTTCTACTTTTTCTACCTCTTGTGTAAAAATTGCTCATGATCGAGGTAGCAAGTTTATCCCAATAAAATATTGAAAGTGGAGACAAAGCATTATACTTTTTGTTTACCTTACCTTTTAGTGAAGCCATTAACAACCCGAAGGTCACATCCTACTTCATGATGTTGTGCACCTAGTAAATGAAAACCATTTCTTGTAGGTGCTCTAATGGGGATGTTGGGCCTTTTCCAATATATTTAGGCAATATTTCTAGTAGTGATACTAGATTTTTTTCCCAAATAGTCATTGGTTCTGGAGGTTTCAGTGGGTTCTTTTCTCCCTAGGTAAAGGACAAATCTTGAAATAGGGAAACCATATTGGACCTACGGGTCTTTTGGATTGTAGTGGAGTCAACAAGTGAATGTACCCTTTTGCTTTTGGAAAGTAGGTAGACTAAGATCTTCACCCAAACCTCCGTCTAGTATCTTCAACAATGAATTATTTTGGTATTCATTCTATACCAGAGTCACCAAGTGAGTAAAGAGATATTTCAACAAGTAGACATAGACAAAGACCCTCACCAAGTCAAGGACTTACTTCTTGTTGTGATTCTAGGACCAAGATTTGTCATTGGGGTTCCATCGAGCTAGCCATTAAACTATTTTCATGTTTGATTATCCTTGGTGGAGCAATCAAGCCTTGTGAGAGTGAAACAATAGGGTTGTGGTTGAGAGCATGGGGTTTGGCTGAATCAGTGGCCTCCAAGAGTAGACTCCTTGTTAATGAGTGATATTCAAGATGCATTTGGACTCAAAAAAGGAAAAATGGTGCAAGAGATAAAATAAAAAACACTCAATAAATTAAAAGGGGTGGTGATGCACCAAGATATTCGCTAAGATATTCCTACAAAAATGGGCCTAAAATTTATGTGTCAGTGGTGAACATTTCCTCTCCTTGACAGAGTGAAGCATAGAAGAGAGTTACTAGTTATAGGCATGCATATAGAAGTGGGTCCTATAGGAGAGCCAATGAAATATTACTGGTCCAAAAATAGATGCAAGCCCTTCACTCATACATACACTTAATAAAATATAAAATAGATAAAAAGTCATAGAAACACACATACAATATAAATGGGCTAGTAGGAGGTTACATATGGATAAACCAAAAAATTGACACATGCTTCCATATATATATATAGGTAATCAAAAATTTATAGAGATTATGCCAGGAGCGATGGTTTGAGATTTCCCACAAGCCTCTTAAGAGCAAACTATTTTTATAAAAATAAATGAAAGAAAATCCTACAAGAGATTATGATTGCAAACTTGTTGATCCTTTACAAAGCTAATGCTACTCCTATTGTCATATTACAAGAGGGGGGTTTTCCCTTCAAAACTCATGCAAATATTTCAATGTGGTTGTCACTTATGATGTCAAATCATGCATCATATAAATTTCTTGTCCCTCTAAGGTTATCTATATTAGAATTCATGAATATCAAATGGTCCTAAGCCCTTGGATGAGCATCTACCATATTTATTGTTATCTACCCATTTTTAGAAATTCCCATCATCTAGGCACAAAAGATCATTTAATATTTTGGATCTTTGAGCTGCTTTTGCCATGGATCCCATCCTTTCATAGATATATGAGATATTAATTTGTAGAAAATGATGATATTCCTCGAATAATGTGCACCTCATTAGTTTAATTTTCCAAGTATTGGTTTTTTCTTCTTCAAAATTTTTCTTCACCACTGAAGCAAAGTTGCATTAAACAAGCACATACAATTCAACAAAGATAGAGAAAAATGCCAAATGAGCCAAAGCTTTCTTGCATTCTATTCCCCAAATATAGAGCTTACAGAGACTAACTCTTACAATTTTGAAATTCCCCCATTTTGAACCAATTTTCCCTTTTCCCGCCTAAAACCATCTATTTCAAATTTGAATTTAGGGGGCAACTTGCCGAGGTCATAACTTCGTGCTCGTTGCTTCGATTGACTCGTACAAGCTATTTTCAAAAATGTCACGAGATGAACTAAGGCCTTTAAGGCCTTCAAAATTCACCTGCAAGTAAAACTAGTTTTACTAGTTTTTACCAGTTTTACAAAATTAAACAATTACAATTTTTTTGGGTGATGCAAGATCACTCTTATACCACTGGATGCTCCTGCATCAACCACCTGAGCTTGGGGTTTCTTATCATAAAATATTTGAGAATTTTTATCTTGAGTGCCTTTGTCAAAACTTTCACTCCTTATCTTCTGATTGTGACTCACAAATTTTTGACTTTTTAGACATCCTTTGCTTTTTAGACTTGAACTTTGATCATAAAATATTTTTTTATTAGGGTTTCTTCTATTATTTTTTGTGATTCAAAATTTCACTTTCTATTACCAAGCAAAGGGTGTACTGATTCATCATACATTTACCTATAATATTTACATATAATCTATCCATTCTATTGATGGCATGTTTATTTTAATTTTTTTCTAACATCTTAATTTAGTAGACCATGCCTTCTATTCTAGTAAAAGTAGGCTTACCTATTATAGGTTGTTGATGGAATATAGTAACATTATGTTATAGGTTCATAAGTATCACTTAAATTCTAGTGATCTGTTGATAAAATTAAGATGGATAAACTCAAATATCGGTAGCCCTATGGCCTCAAGGTCATTAAGAATAAAGGTACTATACAAACATGAGTATCCACCCCTATTTGAACTAGATACTTATTTAAAATATAAAATATATACATAATATGTCATAGGGAGTGCCTATATAGGAAGATATATATTAAGAATATATAGGCAATCTTCCTCAAACAATATTTTCCTATAAGAGAAAAATGAAATGTACAATGTTGAAGAAATGAGTCAAAATATGCTTAATATGAGTTAGAAATGTAATTTGCATTAGAATGTCAAAATAGTGAAAGCTAAAAGGACCTAATAAGAGTCTAATATATAAGATAAAATAAAATATATAAATAATCATACCAAGTAAATAAAATATTCTATTCCAATACATCCTCAAATAAATTATTTCCTTGTAAAAGATACGATATATATGACCTTTAAAGGTATATCATCAAATTTGGAGAAGATTAAAACATTGATTAAGATATTGGAATAAGTAAAAAATAATGTGCAAAACATCCTCGAAAAATTAAATGATAACTACCAAAAGTTATATGCTCTTAATACAAAATTTTATGTCACAAGATGCTATCTTAAACGTAGCTAGTACATATAATAGGGATAATACCATTAAAATAAAAATGGTAATTATAAGGAGGTAAAAAAATTATTAAGATTATGAATTAATTATGTGAATGCCCTTGGATTAGACATCACAATGATGATAAGCTATATATAAGACCTTATAGATAGCAAGATTCCTCCTCCTTGGATTTTGAAAGGAATATTATTCTTTGATAGGAGAATGCCAAACATATAAATGCAACAAAAGAAACTAAGTATATTATTGAATACCTAAATTCTTAAGGTTCTACCCAATAGATTACAAGTGTTATCTCCAATATGTGTATGTTATAAACAAATATTAAATAGGTAGTGGTCGTTTGACTAAAACAAATGAACTATTGGTAGCTAAATGAAAAAATTGAACATATGAAGTATCAGAAGATCCTTACCTCAACCATGTGGGATCAATACAAATCACTTAGATAGAAAACTTTGATCAATTTTAAGCTAATGGGATATCAATTTTGACTCAATATCCTAATGAACAATGACTAGAACCCATGTTATTCATCATGGATATGCATTTTGATCTAGAAAGTAACAAAATTAACTGATTTTTAAATTTAGTACTTTGATTTTTATTTGGCAATTAAATGCCCAATTCCTTAAAGGATGTTTCCCATAGTTATTTATTCCATCTAAAGTAGATAGATTTAATAATTTACTTTGATTTTATGAGATAAGCACTTCCAACATTTAGTGATTTTTAAATTTAAATTTTCAATATCCATGGATCAAGAGTTGCAAAAAATGTAGTTTGTCTTACTCGAAAGTGATGCTATCAAGCAGATTAAATGCTTCATGGATATTTATAGAGAGACAATATATATAGGATACCCACAAGTAGTTATCAAATGTTGATCCCACATATCCAATGATAAATCAATGCAAAGATTCTTTCTTTGATGTCATCCTAACTATATCTATTAATCAAGATATTAAAAGAAAAATTACATATACACACATCCAAATAGGACTAAACACCTAAGAGTATTCTTATGTTACCATTCATTTTTTATATGCTCACATAATGTTATAAATAAAACAAGAAATTTTGAAAGATTTCATGTTTTTATGATGTTAGGATACCAAACACCAACAAATCAAATCATAAATCTTGAAATATTAAGATACTAAGTTTATAGAGGGCACAATCCCAAAAGGATTCTTGGCTAATTAGGATATTATATGAAAAATAATTGAAGTGATAAGTCTAGGCTAGCTTGCAATACCCAATTCAATTTAATAAATCTTTTCTCATTAATTTACAAGTCTTTTACCTATGCACATATATTGAACATGAAATATTTAAGGGATATTCCTTATAAAATTTTGAAGGGTCTTTCATATATGTTGATAGATTCTCAATATTGATAATAAAGAAATAATTTCTCAATCTTGATAATAAATAAACAATGTGAAGAACGCCTCCCTATTCTACATCCCTAAATTTAACAAAAGGTATTTTACATTTTTCTCTAGGTATATGCACAAGATTCAATTTTCAAATACCATAATGTATGATATGGTCATGCCCATGGAGTCTAATCTAGATGCTCATTTATTTTTTAAACTAAATTTTGATACATTAGACATAATTATATATCTTTTTTTAGGTAGAAAAGAGCTTAGTTTGATAAAGATGTGTATATATAATAGTCACTTACTATATTTTAAAGGGACCTTGATTTTGATTCTTTTGGACATTTAAGAGATCATTGCTTAATCCTATCAATTACTTGATATAGAGATAATTTTTTAAAGAATATTTTATATGTTTTAGACATTTTATTTTTTTGCAATTTTGGGTACTTTGGGTACATTGCCTTTGCTCAAGTATATAAGTTGTCATTGATGTCAAGAAGCTTTTGAAGGAATTTGATTTGATGTAAAATAATTTGTTTTGATGAAGGTTACGGCATGACAGGTTCGAAAGAAAGTAAGTTGGAAAAGTGTCGCGATATCGCGACATGTCGCATTTTCGCGACTTAAGCAGGAGAGAGAAAGCAAGTTAGAAAAGTGTCACGATATCGCGACATGTCGCAGTTTCGCGACTCAAAGAGGAGAGAGAATGTACGGAGTCAGAAATGTCACGATTTCGTGACATATTGCAAGGAAGGTTGTACGGACGAAAAAGTGTCACGATTTCACGACATGTTGTAGGAGAGAGAGTCCGAAAGAAAAAGTGTCACGATTTCATGACATAATGCATAAGAGAGAGTCCGTAGTGTGAATTGTCACGATTTCACGACAAGTTCGAAGAGAGAGAAAGTAACACGAAAAGTGTCACGATTTCGCGACATGCTACAGAGTTCGAAGTGAGAACCGTCACGATTTCGTGACATGCTGCAGATGAAAATGTTCCAAGTAAGAACTATCGTGATTTCGTGACATGCAGCAAAGGAAAGGTTTCGAAGTAAGAAATGTCGTGATTTCATGACATATTGAAGAAAAAGCGTACGAATGCAGAAAGTGTCACGATTTCGTGACATGTTCCATTTTTGCGGGCGTAAGGCAGAGAAAAGCACAAGGCAGCAAAAGTGTCATGATTTTATGACATGTTCCATTTTTGCTAGTGCCTATAGAGAAGAGTGTACGAAAGCGAAAGGTGTCGCGATTTCGTGACATGTCATGTTTTTGCTAGTGCAAGTAGAGAAGAGTGCAAGGAAGCGAAAGTGTCACGATTTCATGACAGAAACTGAAAGCAGGTCTTCTATAGGAGAAGTGTCACGATTTCACGACAAAAGCAGAAAGGAGGTCGATGAAGGGAGAAGTGTCATGATATCACGACAAAAGCAAAGTTGATGCTGACAAAGACAAAAGTGTCACGATATCGTGACAAGAGCTTAGTTGAAGTCGACAAAGGCTGAAGTGTCACGATATCATGACAAAAGCCAAAAGAAAGTGTACGGTTGCAAAGGTGTCACGATATCGTGACATGTTGTAGTTTCATGGTAGAAGCTATAGAAGAGTTACAGAGGCAGTGAAGCCGACAAAGTCAAATTTTAGCCGACGAAGATTAGGGTTTGTTTTTGTTATAACAGTCGACTAAGATTAAAGTTTTCATCATGAAAATTTTGTTATAAAAGGAGGGTTGTTTGGAGAGTTGGGGTCATTGTGGAAGTTGCGACGTTCGTAGATAGAGCACAGAGTGAGAAGTTCGATCGCCGAGAGCAGAGTGTGAAATTCGATCGAAGTGCGCAGAGAGAGCAGAGGACTTGTGAAGCTGAGTTTGATAGTTCTATCAGAGAACTTGAGGACAGAGGTGTATTGGTTCTATGAGAAGAACCTAAGGATAGATTTGGTTGTTGAGCTACTGTGGACGTGATCATAGAAGGCAGAGGTCTCTTAGGCTAAGCATTGAAGACAGGAGGTCTTCGGTGGAAAGGAGTTCCACGTGCTGGCAAGAGGTAGAGGCGATTGATCTTCTGAGGGATCATTTCTAGAGCAGAGGGGAAGGTATCTCCTTTGAGCAGAGGCTCATAAATTTTGATTGGGGGAAGGTATCTCCTTTGGGCCGAGGCTCATAAACATTGTATTTGGGAAGGATTCCCAAAGAACTTTGAGATAACTTTTAGAGAAAAGTTTTTGTGGATGTAGCCCAACCATTTTGGGTGAACCACGTTAAAAATGGGTCTTCAATGTGTGATGCTTTCTGCCTTGATTAATGTTGTGTTGATGCCACTGCTATCTAAAGTTAAAATTATTAATTGGTTAAGTCTTATACTGTTCACCCCCCTCTCAGTATAAGCTTGTGTTCTTCAATTGGTATCAGAGCGGGTCTCTCCAGAAAGAGCCTAACAGACTTGGAGAAGGATCTATCAGAGGAACATACAGATTCAGAAAGAGATGAAGAGGTTGAGTTCGATCTCAAAGGTGAATTCTTCTTGGCTTTAAGAAAGCTTGAGAAATTTAGGGAAGAGAATTCTGTTCTCAAGCATCAATGTCAAGAAGAAGAGATAGCAAGATCAGAATTGTCTCAAAGTGTTATAGACTTCAAAATTCTAGCTGAAGAAGGGAAGAAGGTTGAACAAGTTCCGATAGAGGCTCTAAAAGGAAAGGAAGTTGATTGCGAGAAACTAGAAGAAGAGGTTATGTCTCTTAGAGTGAAGTTGGAACAGTTGGCTCTCAGACAGAATACTCCGTGTGAAAAGCAAAAGAAGGATGGTATCACCATTCATGAAATAGGGTCTTCGAGCAAGATCAATCTTCATCCTGAAGAGCGGTGGATTCCAGTTGGTCACAAGAAGAACAATCATCCAAGGCATCAAAACAGGTTACATAATACTTTCCATGGCTATTGTTTTTCCTGCAAGAAATTTGGTCACAAAGCTATGCATTGCAATAAGTCTTTGAATAGCCATAGTAAGGAAAATGTTAACTCTTTTGCACCTCTTATGAATAAAAATGTCATGTGTTACAAGTGCAAGAATTTTGGGCATATAGCAAGGATGTGCAGTTTGGATAGATCTAGCCTTGAGTTCACTAAAAAGAGAAATGAGATCAAATCTAAGTCAATGATAGTTCAAACTGCTTTTCATGCTCAAGACAAAGTAGAAAAATGGTATCTTGATAGTGGTTGTTCAAAACATATGACTGGTGAAAAGGAAAAGTTTTTGGTCTTAAAAGAAACAAACAGAGGAACAGATCAGTTTTGGAGATAACAGGTCAGCTAAAATCAGTGGTAAAGGGACTCTTAGTTTGGATGGGAAATCCAAAATAGAAAATGTGCTTTATGTAGAAGGCCTAAGACATAATCTTCTAAGTGTGAGTCAACTTTGTGATCAAGGGCACATAGTATCTTTCTTTTCAGATAGATGTGAGATAAGTAAAGAAAAAAATGGAAAACTCATTGCTAGTGCTACAAGGACTCCAAACAATCTTTACATGCTAAGTGAGATAAAAAAGGAAAAGTGTTTTCTAACTCAAGAAGATGAGAGTTGGTTATGGCATAAAATATTGGGGCATTTGAGCTTTGATAATCTTGTCAATATTAGTAACAAGGAAGCAGTTAGAGACTTGCCCAAAATAAAAAGGCCCCATAACATCATTTGCGGTCCGTGTCAACATGGAAAACAGACCAGAACCAGTTTCAAATCAAAAGGGTATACTTCTTCAAAACCATTGGATCTTATTCATACTGATTTATGTGGCCCTACCAAAACTCATAGCATTCAGGGAGAAAGCTACTTCATGTTGTTTATAGATGATTATTCTAGAATGACTTGGGTTACTTTTCTCAAAGAAAAATCTGAAGCTTTTGAAAAATTTAAAGCTTTCAAAGAAATGATTGAAAATGAGATCGACAAGAGAATCAAATGCTTAAGATCAGATAGAGGAGGAGAGTTCACTTCAAATGAATTTGTGGAATACTGTGAGCAACAAGGAATCAAAAGAGAATATTCAGCAGCAAGAACTCCTCAACAAAATGGAGTAGTTGAAAGGAAAAATAGAACTATTGAAAATATGGCTAGAGCTATGTTAAATGAGTCAAAACTTTCAGATGGTTTTTGGAAAGAGGCAGTCAGTACAATAGTTTACATTATCACCAGGGCCCAACTTAGAGTCAATCATCATAAAACTCCTTATGAGTTGTGGAAAGGAAGACCAGCTACAGTAAAATACTTCAAAGTGTTTGGGAGTAAGTGCTTCATCCGAAGGGAAGATCAGAATTTGGGTAAGTTTGATCCTAGGTGTGATGAGGGAATCTTTCTTGGATATTCCAATAGAAGCAAGGCCTACGAGATGCTTCAACAAAAGAACTCATACAGTTGTAGAGAGCATAAATGTAACAGTTGATGAAAAGACAGGGATAAGAGAACCATTCAAGGAACTCAGTGATGAAATTTGTCAAGAAGAATTCAGAGAGGTTTCAGATGAAGAAGAGGAAAGACAACAACCGCTTCCCAAAACTCCTTCACGATATGTTCAGAAACATCATCCCAAATATTTGATCATTGGTGATCCAAATAGTAGGCAAACAAGAAGAAGAGTCATTCCTTCACATGATTCTACAAATGTTTCATTATTATCTCAGATTGAGCCAAAATATTTTAGTGAAGCATGTGCAGATAAGTTTTGGGTAAAAGCAATGGATGAAGAGCTAAATCAAATAGAGAAAAGTGAAACTTGGGAATTGGTTCCAAGACCTAAGGACAAGAATGTCATTGGCACAAAATGGATATTCAGAAATAAACTCAATGAGGATGGAAAGATTGTCTGAAACAAAGCTAGGTTAGTCTGCAAAGGTTATGCTCAAGTAGAAGGTGTTGATTTCGAAGAGACGTTTGCTCCTCGTTGCTCGTCTTGAAGCTATCGGAATGTTTTTGGCCCTTTCAAGCTTCAAATCATTCAAGGTATATCAAATGGATGTAAAGTCAGCTTTTCTAAATGGGGTGTTGGTAGAAGAAGTCTACATAGAACAGCCATAAGGAGTGTCTCTCTCAGAACAGTCAGACTATGTGTGTAAACTAAAAAAGGCCTTGTATGGGTTAAAGCAAGCACCTAGGGCTTGGTACTCAAGACTTGACAAGTATCTTCATGAGCAAGGCTTCAGGAAAGGTGTGGCAGATAGCAATTTGTATATTAAGGATGAAGGTGATGATATGTTGATTATGGTTGTCTATGTTGATGATATTATTTTTGGGGGAAATAATACTCAGATGTGCAAAGATTTTGCTAACACCATGCATAAGGAATTTGAGATGTCTATGATTGGAGAGTTGTCATTCTTTTTAGGTCTTCAGATTGCTCAATCAAAAGATGGTGTATTTCTCTCTCAAGGGAAGTATATCAAAGAAATGTTGAAGAAATTTGGGATGATGGACAACAAACCAATATGTACTCCAATGATTACAGGGTGCAAGATGAGTAAAGATGATGAATCTCCAACGGCAGATCAAAAGTTGTACAGATCAATGATTGGCAGTTTATTATATGTTACAGCTACTGCACTCGTATATCATGCAGGCGAGTTGGGTTAGTAGCAAGATTTCAAGTAGCTCCAAAATATTCTCATGTTATAGCAATTAAGAGGATATTCAGATATCTGAAGGGCACTATGGACTTTGGGCTTTGGTATCCCAAAGGTAATGATTTCACCCTCACAGCTTATACAGATGCAGATTGGGCGAGCAATATTGATGACAGGAAAAGCACTAGTGGTGGAGCATTCTTTCCGGGAAAGAGTTTGGTTTCTTGGCTAAGTAAGAAACAACCTTCGCTTTCCTTATCTACAAGCAGAGGCTGAATACATAGCAGACAGTGGCTGGGTGTACACAGGTTTTATGGATGAAAACCACCTTGGAGGATTTCAAAGTCAAGCATGAACAACCCATCTCCATACTTTGTGATAATACAAGTGCCATAAGTATTTCCAAAAATCCAGTAATGCACTCAAGGACAAAGCATATTTCCATCAAGTATCACTTTCTAAGGGAGAAAGTGCAAGACAAGCAAGTCAAGCTAGAGTATGTGTCTACTAAAGAGCAGATTGCAGATATCTTCACCAAACCTCTTCCAAGAGATACGTTTGAGTATCTAAGGGAGAAATTGGGAGTTGTACTCCCACCCCAGAATTAATCACCTCATCCGAAGGTGGGGGAGGGACTAAGCTAAGAGGCTCATTCTTAGTCCCGAGCCCCAAAGGTGACCCTTTGCCATTGATGACAAAGGGGGAGAGATATGAGTAAGGGGGAGAGCTTCAAAGTGAAGAGGAAAGCTTCAAGTCAGGGGGAGCAAAACTTCAAAGGAAGTTGGTCAGTTGTTAGCATAGTTGGTTTCAGTTTTGGCTCTTGAGAAGTGTTTTCAATAAAGGTTTGCCATCAATGACAAAGGGGGAGATTGTTGGCAATTTTGGGTACTTTGGGTACATTGCCTTTGCTCAAGTATATAAGTTGTCATTGATGTCAAGAAGCTTTTGAAGGAATTTGATTTGATGTAAAATAATTTGTTTTGATGAAGGTTACGACATGACAGGTTCGAAAGAAAGTAAGTTGGAAAAGTTTCGCGATATCGCGACATGTCGCATTTTCGCGACTTAAGCAGGAGAGAGAAAGCAAGTTAGAAAAGTGTCACGATATCGCGACATGTCGCAGTTTCACGACTCAAAGAGGAGAGAGAATGTACGGAGTCAAAAATGTCATGATTTCGTGACATATTGCAAGGAAGGTTGTATGGATGAAAAAGTGTCACGATTTCGTGACATGTTGCAGGAGAGAGAGTCCGAAAGAAAAAGTGTCATGATTTCATGACATAATGCAGAAGAGAGAGTCCGTAGTGTGAATTGTCATGATTTCATGACAAGTTTGAAGAGAGAGAAAGTAACACGAAAAGTGTCATGATTTTGTGACATGCTACAGAGTTCGAAGTGAGAACTGTCATGATTTCGTGACATGCTGTAGATGAAAATGTTCCAAGTAAGAACTATCATGATTTCGTGACATGCAGCAAAGGAAAGGTTTCGAAGTAAGAAATGTCATGATTTCATGACATATTGAAGAAAAAGCGTACGGATGTAGAAAGTGTCACGATTTCATGACATGTTCCGTTTTCATGGGCGTAAGGCAGAAAAGCACAAGGCAACGAAAGTGTCATGATTTCATGACATGTTCCGTTTTCGCTAGTGCCTACAGAGAAGAGTGTACGAAAGTGAAAGGTGTCACGATTTCATGACATGTCATGTTTTCGCTAGTGCAAGTAGAGAAGAGTGCAAGGAAGTGAAAGTGTCGCGATTTTGCAACAAAAATTGAAAGTAGGTCTTCTATAGGAGAAGTGTCATGATTTCGTGACAAAAGTAGAAAGGAGGTCGATGAAGGGAGAAGTGTCACGATATCATGACAAAAGCAAAGTTGATGCTGACAAAGATAAAAGTGTCATGATATCGTGACAAGAGCTTAGTTGAAGTCGACAAAGGCTGAAGTGTCGTGATATCGTGACAAAAGCTAAAAGAAAGTGTATGGTTGCAAAGGTGTCACGATATCGCGACATGTTGTAGTTTCATGGCAAAAGCTACAAAAGAGTTACAGAGGTAGTGAAGCCGACAAAGTCAAATTTTAGCCGACGAAGATTAGGGTTTGCAATCGATGAAGATTAGGGTTTGTTTTTGTTATAACAATCGACTAAGATTAAAGTTTTCATCATGAAAATTTTGTTATAAAAGGAGGGTTGTTTGGAGAGTTGGTGTCGTTGTGGAAGTTGCGACGTTCATAGATAGAGCACAGAGTGAGAAGTTCGATCACCAAGAGCAGAGTGCAAAATTCGATCGAAGTGCGCAGAGAGAGCAGAGGACTTGTGAAGCTGAGTTTGATAGTTCTATCAGAGAACTTGAGGACAGAGGTGTATTGGTTCTATGAGAAGAACCTGAGGATAGATTTGGTTGTTGAGCTACTGTGGACGTGATCATAGAAGGCAGAGGTCTCTTAGGCTAAGCATTGAAGACAGGAGGTCTTCGGTGGAAAGGAGTTCCACGTGCTGGCAAGAGGTAGAGGCAGTTGATCTTATGAGGGATCATTTCCAGAGCAGAGGGGAAGGTATCTCCTTTGAGCAGAGGCTCATAAATTCTGATTGGGGGAAGGTATCTCCTTTGGGCCGAGGCTCATAAACATTGTATTTGGGAAGGATTCCCAAAGAACTTTGAGATAACTTTTAGAGAAAAGTTTTTGTGGATGTAGCCCAACCATTTTGGGTGAACCACGTTAAAAATGGGTCTTCAATGTGTGATGCTTTCTGTCTTGATTAATGTTGTGTTGATGCCACTGCTATCTAAAGTTAAAATTATTAATTGGTTAAGTCTTATACTGTTCACCCCCCCTCTCAGTATAAGCTTGTGTTCTTCATTATTTTTTTCAAGATTTGATTACTATTATGTAACTACATATACATTTGATTGCACTTTATTTCACAAGATTTTATGAATGTTGTGATCTATAACACGAGGTTAATAAATTTTACTTTTCTACTTTTCTTAGTCCTATTATTTAAGTATTTTCTTTGGCTAATAATATTTCATGAAATCTAATGTTTAAGTATGCCAACTCTATGGGATTATGGTCCTTGAACTCACATTTTATGATCTATAGGGTCTAATATATTATATTGCCTTTGCATATGTTAGTGTAGGTTTTTTTCCTTTTCCCCTTAAATTTATTTTATAATGTATAATATAAGGATATAAATCTCTTTGTATGTTGACTAGGTGAAACCAAGCATTCAGTTACCGCATTGGTTGAGCATGCACATTATTACCTAAGGATAGTCAACACCATCCAAAATTTTACCTTTATTAAGTGTTATTGATTGCACTATGGTGGAACTACCCTATTGCTAACTCGCATGTATATAACACCCCCATAGCAATAATGCGTAGTACCATTTTAGCACCCATATAGAGTTGAAACAAAAATTAAAAATATATTAGGTGTTATGATGTTAGAATAGCAATGCAATATTTTATGTTTATGAAAAATAGGGTCATTAGCTCAACCTCACTGCAAAGATGACAATAGGGGATAAAAATATAGTAGGTTACTATACCTGATGGTACAATAATCTAAGCATAAATAGATCAAGCCAATGAGATAAACTAGTTGCAAAGGAGAACAAACCAATTGAAAAAAGTTGGACAAGTATAGAAATAATCTAATATCAAAATATTAATTCTAAGAAAATGTGAAGTTGTTTGATAGAAAGGACAAATATAGGAACATAAAAGCTAATGATATAGTATCAATATTGGGCAAGGCTAATAAAGACAATAATAAAAATATAATTCTTTTTATCATATTAGGTTTAACCTTTATTATTAATGCCTTGTTAGGATACACTCATTTTATCTAAAATGTAACAATGAGAAGAAAATTGATTTGTTTGATAATGGAAGGCATTTTTATCCTTTTATTTATTAAAGATAGAGTGATGTTAATATTTAGGATATGATAAAGTTAAAGATAAAATTTATTCACAATATTAATGTAGGATAAATGTTTTGATGTCTATTTTCTATAACACATATTTTAGTTCAAACATTTACATGTTATCTTTTTATTGAAATGGTATTTTACAAGTCAAATAGTTTAAAGTATAAAGTTATAATTACCCCCAAAGAGTAATTTTCCCAACTAGAATATTGTATTGTATATTAGAACAACACATATTTTTTTAACTTTTTGTTTTAAAATAATAAATAAATAAAGTAGAAGCAAGTTATGTTGCCTTTATTTGGGTTTTAATAGTTGTAATTTTAAATTTTGGCCTTATTGTGAATATATAACCCTTTTAAGGCTCTCAAATATTCTTTGTGGATGCCTGAAATTTCTTAGGAACTTTTTTGAAATTTTGATATTCAAAGAATGAAGAAAAATAAAAATGCAAATGGAAGGATCCCCCAAGTTGATAGTTATTAGCATCCTTAAGCATATTCATGTCACCAAGTGTTCATAAAATGTAAGGACTCTATTATTAATAAGATACCCCACTAGACTTAGATCTCAATCATCTAAGAAAGAAAAAATTCCCAATTGAAAGATGCATATGGTATTCAAGGGAACAAACTAGATCAAGAAGAAATGAGATAATTCATAAGGTTGAGCTAACAATGAATAGTAATCAAATTTCCAAGTGAGAACCACCATCTAAACATCCAAAGTATCTCTAAATACCTAATCATGAATAAATGACAACTGGAATTTATCTTGTCAACTTATGTTTGATCCATAGATTGAATAATTAAGCTTACCATATATTCAATTATTTTGTTAACCATTTGATCTATATAATTTATAGTCCTATATTAGATGCTTTGACATCTTCAAGAATCTAATGATCAAATAGATTACAAGTTATTTTGAGGAGAAATATCTTTCCAATAGTACAAAACAATTAAATGTAAATTACTTCAAATAATTTCTTTTTTGATAATTATAGAAGGGGTGTTGAAAGGTCCTTGAACCTTTTACAACAAGAAGAAATCCAAGCCTACAAGATTGTCAAAATGGGTATGAACAAAGAGCAGTCCATGTAGGGACTTAGAACCAGCCATCCCATCAAGGCATAATGAGAGTAGCTCAAAAAAAGAAGATAACCCACACTAATAGATCCCTTACCAACCTAACTAAAATAGAGAAGAGGCATCCTCAAAACAAAAGGAATGTAAATAGATGGGTAGAGAGATAGGGATAAAAAACCCCTTGCAACCTAACTATACAAACCCACAACTAAATCTGCTCTTTAGAAGGCACAGGATCATGGATCTCCCAATCAATAATTGCAATGGGATTCAAATTCCAAAAAAACATGGATCTAGCCATAAGAATGTGCATACCCCCATAGAAAAATGATCACATTATCAATAAAGCTCATCAAATAAATTATTCAACTTTTATAGAAAAATTCTTCCTCCAAATAGAGAGATTATCCTAGATTAACCCTATATTAGCTAATAAGTTTGCACTCTTGTTACCTTCTCTAAAGGTGTGCCTAACTTGAATTCCCTCCAAATTTTGGCAAAATATTTGGGCTTCCTTAATTAGATTGAAGATGTTCCAATTAGGATTTTGATCACCGAAAATGATTTAACCACATTTAAGGAGTCCCCTTCAATAATAATTTTTTTACAATTCAAATATTCCATTAACATAGTGCCTTGATACAACACCCTAGCTTTAGCAAAATGACAAGTTTGTGGGCCTAGGTTTTCTACAAAGGTAAGAAGAATCTCCCCATTGTGATTTATAAAGAGGCCACCTACCCTCGTCGGTCCTTGATTCCCTTCCGACGCTCCATAAAAATTAAATTTAATCCAATCTTGAGGTGGAGGTTGTCATTTAATAAATATTCTGATATTTGA
The DNA here is from genome assembly GCA_028583015.1 of Wollemia nobilis. Taxonomy (NCBI): domain Eukaryota; kingdom Viridiplantae; phylum Streptophyta; class Pinopsida; order Araucariales; family Araucariaceae; genus Wollemia; species Wollemia nobilis. Next base: position 1,102,707 of record JAQPPZ010001560.1, on the reverse strand, counting down.
AATATTTATCGTTTTGGCACTGATTAAAAAATCTATTTTTTCAAAAGTGTAATCTTTACTACCCCTCCCTGACTGAGAACTGAAGCTGAATTCCCCACATTTTTAGAAATTACTATTAACACTCTACGCCATACTGATTCAACATTTTTCTCCATGCTTTTGAAAACTTCTATTTATTTCCTTCCAAACACCCCAAAGGAGACGTGGAAGGCTGAAGTATCAAACGAAGAATAATATATGGTTTACAAATGGAGAGGTCCACTTATCAATAACATCATGTAACAAGCCAAGAAACACCCACGAAAATCCTAGAAAATCCATCAAGAGAGAAAACACTTCCCTCAAAAAAGGGCATTGGAAAAAAAAGTGACTGGTGGATTCATCAAAATTTTTACACAGGGAACACCAATTTGTAATTATCATACCTCTTCTTTTTAAATTGTCCACCATGATAATTTTATCCTAAGATGCCAACCAAAGGTAAAATTTCACTTTTGGCATAAGACCTTTAACCCAAATTTTCTTGAAAATAGGGACTTCCTCCATGACATCGGAAGCAATCTTATAGGCTGATTTAACAAAAAATAACCCATCACTTTCATTCTTCCAAATTAAGTTGTCTTCCTCTTCTGTGTTCTTTATAACTTGTAGCCTTAATAAGTCTTCAATGAGGCTAAAAATTCTTTATTCCAACATATTTAGATTGTGTATTCTAAGCAGTTTCTAAATTTTAACCCTTGTTGAATCTATATATAATCAACCACCTTAGTACCAATCACAATAGTGGCTATAGGATCAACTTCAACCAATTCTTGGAAGGAGATTAGATGTTGATCCTAGATCCAAGGATCCTTCCAAAAATCAATAACATTGCCACTATCCAAAATCCATCTATGCTCTTTACAAATGATGCTTTTTATTTTTAAAATATTGAGCCAAAAGGCCGATCCTAAGGCTGATGAAGGATCATTCAGGAAATTAAAGTTGGTAGAAATATATTTATCCAATACAATATTCACCCAACCAATTTTTTCTTTCTTAAATAGCTTCCATGTCTGCTTTTCCATTAAAGCTTCATTCATCCACTTGACCCTTCTGAAATCTAGACCAAAATTGACTATTAGAATATATTTTAGCACCTAATCCTTTGCTTAAAAGATGATAAAGGAGCTTCAAAGTGGAATATTTTCTTTAATTTTCCATCTATCTAAACATATAATGCTAAATCATGAAAATTAGGGAAACTAACTACATAATAGGAATGCAGCTAGTTGGAACATCAGGGAAATAATAAGATTAGTCTATCCTCTCTTGAGGGAGTGTAAAATAATTATATTTATAGGGAAGACAATGGGATAGCTGAATGGTTAGAAAATAAGAGATTTGAGAGCCCTCATTTTATTGTTTGGAGGGAATATACTCCTAATTCCTTGAACTTTATTATTGATAAGGAGAAATATCATGTTGTTGGTAATTGTGAAAAGAGTAATGAATAATAAAACTAGTATTGGCATAGTTGTAAGCTTACTACAACGGTAACGGGTTTGACCTCTTTTTAAAATTTCCAAGGTTAAAACCCCACTTAGTATGAGGGGATGAGGACCCCTTGTAAAAACCTATGTAAACTCATTGAAAAAATAAAATTAGTCTTAGGAATTAGATCACTAAATGGTTTTGTAGTTATTAACTAGTCGATGTCTAGCCTTTGTTGTTACAAGTTTTCTTTTTGTTATTTTTTTTTTAGTTTTGGGAGAGTTAGTATATTTAATTATCTTCTCGAGATCCTTTGTTTCATATAGAGGTTTATGGTTTTATAGGTATCGATGGAGATTCAGATTCGTTTTTGTAGATGGAGGATCTCTGGCAAAGATTGGAATGCAAAAGTTATTCATTTTTTTAGTTGTGAAAATTTTTAGTTGTCTATATGTCCTTGTATATGGCCATGTTTATATCCAATTCATATCAAATAGATAGTATATGAAGAAAAAATAGTCAATTAAGAGTTATCAGTCCATTTAGAAGTAGGAAAAAATCAAGGTGGAAACAACTATTCTACATAAGGAATTTTCTAGATGTTAGAGGATGTGAAGAGTGTTGAAACAGCAAATGAATCAACTAACTTTAGCACCATTTCAAAGTTGTAAGAAATTGAATTTGAGATTAATCATCTAGAGAGAGCTTGCATAATATTGTGGATAATATGAAAGATCGTTTGTATGTTCTCTATTAATATTAGGATGTTGCAAATGTGTTTCTTTAGCCAATATGAACAAGGGGAAGGGCTAAATATTTTGGCCCTATTTTGGGTGCTTTCTATTCTAAGTCCATTGTAGATTATTTTATATATATTTTATGTCTATATATTTAATCAAAGTAGTATAATCAGAGTTAAATGAAGCAATGCTATAATTTCTAGATGCAACATTTTGGTTGTTTTTTGTTTTGTTTGTCTCATGATGTAGTTACATGTTCATCTTTGTCCAAGAGACTCTAGTTGTAAAAAAGGGTTGGGGCCCTTTAAAAAACCATTATTTTCATCATTTAATGCAAAATATATATAGCGGTAAATAAATATGATATAGACAAGTTGAGTGTTGTATTTCTAGTCAAAATGAATACTATGTATATACTTTGAGCATAATAAATTATTTATAATGTTAAGGTAAGGATCCCACTTTATCTATTTTAATTAGGATTAACAATCTTATTCAAGAATTGTTTGTTCTTAAAGCTATTGAATTATTAGTGAAGCCTCTATTACATATAAAAGAATGAATATAGGGTAAACAATTATCAAAGACCCATTAGAAAATATATTAGCACCATAAGAATACACTAAGTAGGATAAGCTTGATGCTTTTATTTTATTATTATTTTAATGCATTAATTATTGGAATGCTAGACATAATAAGTTACAAAAATTGTTATATGTGTGGATTAGGATGGATTCCAAATATGATCGACCCTAGGTATAATAGTTTGTATCAGTTTTCTCCCTTGAAACCCATTATCTAACAGGTTTGATTGTTAAAATAACTCACATATGCACCCTAAAAAATTTAAGATTCATCAAGGATGATAAGTAACATTAAATATAATTTTGATAGAATTAGGCATATGGTATCGCTATAAAAGAATTAATTTGAATAAAGAATATAAAAAAAAAACACATGTTATATTAGCATGAACAATAAAGAAAATAAATTGTTGTTACATAAAGACATCGTGGTATATGATGTTTAGATCCAAAATAGTGGATATGTATACAAGGTAGTTTTGCTCAATTCTTAAATCATTGAAATTGTTTCCATTATATCATTTTTTCTAGAAATTAATAACGATGATATAATTGAGGACTATGTCCTTTCTATTATTCATGGCATCTATTACCACCTACCAAGTCAAACAATGTTCAAATTATCTTAATTCATATTTGATGAAATGAACCAATAATTTTATACAATTTAGATTGAATAAATCTCTCTTTTGTTTTGTGATGTGTGTAATTGTTCCTTGATTGATAAAGTAATAGTTGTATTAAACAAGAACTTACTACATTGAATAAGTATTGACATTGCTTATCACTAACAAAGTGGACACTAGATCCAATGGATGATAATGCTAACATTAATTTTACAAATAAATTCGTATACTTAAATCTTTCATTCATAGTTCAAGCTTTCAATTCAATACTATATCTAGTATGTCCATGATTGTTTCATTTTCCAATCTTAGGTATGGAGACTTATATTTTAGGAAAGTTTGCATAGTTCTAAAATTATATCCATCAAATTTAAATCCCTATAAGTGGAATCGAGTAGTCAAATATTGATTGATCACTTGATTACTATACAAATGCTTATCTCACATGCCACATTGTTTTATATCGATAATATAATAATTAATTTATTATCTTCAACTTAGATAGAGAGGATTTGAAATTTGTTGAGCTTATATTAGACCCATTTAGTTTTTAGAAGGATTATCCATGGAAATATAGTCATAATAAGATCATAATAATAGTACTAAGAGATTATGTAAATTAGAATATATTCATAATGACATGATTTTTTTATTGAAGTCATTAGGAATAAAGATAATTGTAATTTTCTTACATCCATAATACGGAACATGGGGGAAAGAATGGATATAATTTATGAGAATATTTTGAGGAATATATTCTTAAACATACAACATCACCAATCAAATGGCATGATTAAAATTCATTAATTTCGTCGATTCTCAAGGAGAATACCCAAGTTTAAATTTTTCCAAGTAATACATGCATAATAGCTGAGTTGTTATAATACCATTATATGGTCATGATGTAATATGAGTGAGGCACATTTCAATCGCATATAAAAAACTCAAAAACATATGGTATCACCTACAATAATTTCCATTGGTATTTTTTTAGACCTAGTACATAGTCCAAATGAAGAATACCTACAATCTTAATAATTAATTGGTAACACACAAAAAGATCAAACACAAAATAATTAATAGGTAATAGAAATCACCTGAAACTTGGTTATTTTAAATTTAATGTTTTCCTATTTAAAATTAAGAAAGAAAATACTTTTTAAAGTTATAGAATATCAAGTTTCATGATATACCAAGATGGAAGTAAAACATATATCTAAGGATATATTAATAATTAATATGCATTCCCTAGATGATGATGCTATTCAAAGTAGAAATTAGGATCTTATCCCTTCATAAATTCCTAAATTTTATGTGGAACATCATTTATAGGAACCTAGATAAAAATCCAAGTGATAAGAATAAAGATATATCTCCCTGATGATTTACTATCTAGTATTTGTTTGAAATATCAATCCTTTATGGAAGAGAAAACTATTATCTCAATACTCTAGATCCAATATCTCACCATCAATTTGTAGATGACACCCTTCTTTCTATTTTTTCCTCTAAGCTCCAGGCTAGAGTGTTAAAAGACATGTTTGAGTCTTTTGAAAAAGTGACAGGCTAGAAGATAAGCTTCTTAAAGAGTAAGATCTTCTTCATAAGCACTCCTCCTCCTAGATAGAGAAAGATTACTCGAATCCTAGGTTACAATATTGTTGCTCTACCCTTGGTTTACCTAGGAATGTCTCTTTTTATAGGTAAAATCAAAGATAACCTATGGAACCCTTGGTAATTACTTCCTTTTGGATCCCTTTCTAATATCAGGTCCAACATTTTGGTAGGGCCTCTTTAATTCAAGGTCCATAATCTCTAAGGGGTGCAGATGGAACCTAGGTAATGGGAAAAATATTGATGTCTGAGAGGATCCTTGGCTGTTGGATTGACCCCTCTCTCAATACCTAAACTTGATAAGTTTGAAGTTGATAACTAGATCTGCCTTTGGGCTAAAAGTAGTAAAATTTGTTGAATATTTTAATGGAGATTTGAGATGGAAATATTTGGCAATGCACAATTTAAACCAAATGGATTTGGAGGCTTGGAATGTTCTTTTAGATAAGCTAAAATTTTAGGTCTTTAGGATTCCAAGTGAGGAGGAATTTTTTGTCTAGAAGGGGGATAAGGATGACTCCTTCTCAATGAAGTCTACTTACTCTCTTCTTGATGGTAACTCTCAGGCTTGGTTACCCCATTTCAATTTTTTTTAAGGGCCTCACATCTAAAATTAATATTTTCTTTTGGCTTATCTCTTAGAATAAGATCTTATATTTGGATAAATTCCAAAAATGAGTAATGGTCTTTCCTAATAGGTGTTATTTATGTGAATCTTATATTGAGTATGTTTCCCACCTATTATTTCAATGTTCATTTTCCTTAATTATGGTGCATGCTATTTTGGATGTATTGGGTGTTTGATGGGTCACCTCGAACCTGCTATCAATTTTTTTGTTCTCAATGGTTTCCTCCCTTCTATGCTCCTAGATTGAAACTATTTTGGCTCTTTTTTCTACTTCACCTCCTTTGGAGTATTTGGAAGGAAAGGAATAATAGGGAATTTAAAAAATCTAAGAGAGATGCAATGGTTGTTGGCTTTATAACAATCTTAGCTATGGTGGAGAACATTTCAAGTGTTGTTTAGACCCAACTAGTGGAAGGAAGGTTGAAGAGGATCTAGAGTTAAAGATTCGTTTTCTATCGAGACTTTGGGTGCTTGACCGGTCCCAGGCTTTGTCAAGAGCTTAGACCAGTTGATTTCCACCTTCCTCAATATGGGTCAAATTTAACTTTGATGGGGAATCTAAAGGAAATATAGGGAAAGCTGGCACTATTGGGGTGTTTAGGAGTGATAAGGGGGTTATACTCATAGCATTCATAGAAAATTTGCATGTCCAAAGCTATAGATTTGTTGAAGAAAGAACCCTTACCAAGGATTGATTTTTATGGAGACTCTGGTTTGTAAAAAGTTAATTATGGAAGGAGACTCACTAAATATTATTAATGTGTTTAAGGGATTCCAAGACCCTATTTGGAACATTCCCAACATGATTTTGGAGGCCAGAAGATTAATCTAATCCAGTGAAGAGGTTTGAATTAAACATAAATTTAGAGAAGAAAATGGGGTTATGGATTTCTTGTCCAATCTAGGAGTGCTCGAAAATGACTGCTCTATGTGGAGGAGTGAATTCCCCTAAGGTCTCTTGGGGATGGACAATGTAGTGGGTGTCGATGGCTTTAGGTGACCCACTTTCTAGTTTTCATGGGATAGTTTCTTACATCCTTTTTATTCTCTAGGAGCCTTCAACATCTGTTGTTCCTTATTTTTCCTATTTTCATGTTATCCATGATTTTATAGGTAGTCATTCTAATTTTAAATGTGTTCTCCTTTCACTTGGCAAATTTTGGTCTAAGGGGTGGATATTTAGTCTGATGGTAATCATAAGGATTATCTAGGCGATAATAATTTCCAAGGCTAGAGGCAGAATAATTGAATAATTGGTTGCTTATGGTGTTGGTCTATGTCTCTTGTGGGGTATGTGGATTGTAGGATGATTTTTTTAGAAGTTTTGGTTAAACCTAGTGTTCCCATGATTTTTCCAATTGGTGTTGTTATTTTCCCCTAACCCATTGAGGCTAGTTTGGATGGTATATCTGTACTCCAGTGGTTGTGGATTGATGTAAGCACCCTTGAAAATCATTAGCTTAGGTGGAAGTTTGAAATTGGTAGAAAATATTGGGCTTTTAATGGATTCAACATGTAGGTGAAGTGGCTTTACAAGAGATGGTGGGTCTTAATTGGCTGGTGGAGGTCAGTGTCAAGATTTTTTAGAACCCCTATGTTGATATTGATTATAGATTTAAATCATTCTATACCAAGATACCAATATCATGGAAGGTATTTTGGTTATTTCTTGAAGTTTTTTAGGCTAGTCTCTTTTTGTTTGGACCACCTTCTTCTACATCACTAAAATTTCTAGTCAATGAGGTGGTAAGGCCTTAGGGTCTTGACTTCGAATAAATCTTCTAATTGGGTGGTGTACCACTATATTTGGCCTCTTGGAAAGGGAGCTTTCAAGTTTTTATTAGGTTTTGATGAATCTCTTGATAGCTAGAGCTTGACTTTTCTCTATTTCTGGCAAGGGTGGATCAAGATTATGAGAAGAGGTTTAGACCCCTTCCATTGATTTATTGAAATACTTAATTTTCTTTTTGGGGCATCTCCTAAGCTTCATACCTATTTTAGAATATCTATTGATTTCCCTAGTCCCCATTTTCTTCAATTTTTTTGAAGGTGGTCTATGGAGACATGAAGATATTTGTGCTTGAGCCAAGCATCCTTGAAGTTGAGGAGGATGTGAGGAAAATTCTCAAGAAATGGGGTATCCTAGAGTGCTTACAAAAATTCCATGGTTTTAACAAGGATATTTCAAAGTAAATGGCCAACTCCTAGAAGAATGATATTATGAGAGTGGGTGAAATTTATTTTTAGATCTCAATTCCTTTGATTGATGAGGTGATGGGCTTACCTGTGAATGGTGCCTACCATAATAGGAAAAAAAACTCATTGGAAGGATATTTGGGGTATTTATTGGGGGAGGATGAAGCTCTACCCAAGCTTCAAAAGGGCTATCAAAGGAAATATCTTGCAGCTTTATGGGATGGGTTTGCATTGGTTTTCATTAATTTCTTTATGCTAGATAAAAATAAGGATATCCTATACAACTACCATGGTATATTTCTAAACTAGTTTCATCGCAAAATAATAATGAACATCCCCTCCTTTTTGTTTACTTCACTAGGAAAAATCCATGTTGGATGTTAGGAAAGGGAAGGTTACCAACCCCCATCATCAAGGCTTAGCATTGCTAATTTTTGAGCACATGGCCAAAATTCAAGGGGTCTCAAGGAAGGTGGTCCCCAATATAGTGAGCCTCTAGAGGGAAACCTCTACTATGAAGGTTTCATCGATGTTGTCTTGTTCAAAACCTGCCAAATCGAAGGCATCTAAAGATATTCTAATAAGCCTCATTATTTTGGAAGTTAAAGTGAAAAGCCTCTACCGACGTTGGGATATTTGTTGGATTTGCCTATGAATACCAAGAGTAGAGCAAAAAATATGAGGTAGTCTAAGCAATTGTTTGGCAAGAATATCAAGTTTGAAAAGATCCCTATGCTAGGACAGAACTTGGACTTGGAGGACCAAGCCCCCATGAAGAAGAAATCTAAGCACTCTATAGGATATGAGGGCCATGGGGGTAAGTTATTTCACAGTCTACTGAGTGCTCCCAAAGTATCAAAATATTTTATAAACACGATGGTGGAATACTAGTCCTCTTTAATGAACAAGTTGAATGAAGTCACTGCTTGTGCGAAAGAAATCAAATCTATGATGTAGTGATTTTAGGAAGCAGTAGGAGCTTCTGAGTTGGATGTTGAGGATGGTTCTCCTACGGATTAAATTCTCTCTCCTATGTGGCTCGACTAGAATTTTTGTGATCAGTCTATTGGGGTGGTAGTTGTTCCTATGTTTGGTTGTGGTCTCTTTATTTTTCCTCCTCTCAAGATTATGAGATTTTGGGAATCTCCATAATCTTGTGATCCTTTGCTTGTTTAGGGGTAGAACTGGTGTGTTTGCTACTTGATAGCTGGTGGGCCTATGTGGTTAGTTTGTTGTTTATGCTCTTTGTCCTCTGCCCTAGTTCAGTAGTGATCCTCTCTTTGTAAAAGGTTTAGGGACCCTTTCAAAACCCCTTCTTGTACCTAATAATATATATATATATATATATATATATATATATATATATATAATTGTAAGATTTTTTAAGTCCATAGATACATGGCCTCTAAATTTTGGTGCATTACCCAGAATTTAATATATGATACCCACACGAACAATTCTTACATCTAATTTAAATGTTATGTCTATCTCTTATTTATTCAATTCCTCTATTTTTCATTATTTTTCTACTCCATAGATAAAACCTATCATAGTTATCTTGATGAAACATACTCCTAATAAATTTTATTCCTTTCATATCTATATTCATGTATTTTCCTTTATTGATCTTAGTAGTATAGCTATCACAACTTTATATATCCTTATTCTCTATTATAAACTAGCACTGATATGATAAGTATATTTTTTTAACCATGGAAAGATAATAATCTAGGACTTCATCATAAACTTGTGTACCAGTATTTATAACCCTCCCTCTACCCTAGCAATCATTATAAATAAAATCAGATTATGGACCAAATAGATTTTTCAATCAAACTTCCAAAATCTCAAGATAATAGGAAATAAATAAAATAATTCAATATAAACAAAGATCATTCATATGATTAACTAATTTTATAAAACTTCTTGCTCATATCAATAATAACTAGTCATCATTGCACCTCATTTACTATCAATCAATCATAACAAAAAACTCAAGTGATATGACCCATAAGGACTAAAAACATACAATAGTTGCTATAGATATTTTCCAAGTTCAAGATAAATTCATTATTTAGTGGGATGAGGAAGTGTTAAGGCTATCCATATTGGATATCACAATACAAAAAAGGATGAAAACAGATTTAACTAGAAAACTAAAGAAGTTAAAAAGAATTTTGAGCTTCTTTTGATGGAGTTATTTCAGAAAATATTTTTTTGTTGATGGGAATATTAACTTGTAAGCATATTTAGTGTAAGATAAGTAAAAATTTATGTCTCCAAAGTTTCAAGCTACTTAAAAGCTATCCAAAAACACTATTAAATAGTCCACAAGTAGATTTTTGGAAAAATGATCAAAGTAAAAAGATGTAAATAATTATTTATTTCTATCGATAGTTGTAAAATACAATGTATTGAATCCATCTCCATGTTTACTTTGGGGGTAGTAGGGGTGAATTGAATGAAAACTCCAAAGTGTAGTTAAATAGTTAAATGCACTAGTCATTCTCATATTTCCAAAAATAGAAATAATTATTATGATCCTTGCACACCATGTAAATTAATTTCTTACTAATTAAAGTTATTGGATGCCACATAAAATTATATTTCTTATTTAAAAAGGAAGTAATAAGGTAAAATACCTGAAATTACATCCATTTTAGGAATTAAAGGATTGTTACAAGGGAAAATATTTAAGATAAAAGATAAAAAATAAGAATTAGAGATAATTTATATTTGTTTGGATTCTCCATTGGATCATGACATCATGAATTTTTTTTTATCGTTGATAAAATTAAAATAAAATCTAGAAATAATGGTTGTTGAATGCATATCGCTATATGAGGTGGTCTTGATAGCACATGTAAGGTCTTAAATAATTATATTGAAATAATGTATTTCTATTACAACTAATGAATATTTTATGAGTATTGTGTTAAGGGAAAATCCCTATCTACTAATGCCATCATAGGCTAAGCTTTAGGGATATGAATGATCTAGGGATCATAAGCATTGGTGATGAGGATCATAAGCATATAAGGATAAGGATAATTCAAATGACCTAAGGTCATTCGATATAATTATGTTAGGAATTTGATAACAATATATATAAATGTAGTCAAATGGATCTACTCTAGTTATTCTATATACTATACAATGAGGTAATAGCTTTTTTTGATAATTATTCAACATCTATATTTAAATGTTATTAAAATTTTCAATCTTTTACATTATCTCATTTATGAATATGAACATGTTGGAGAATATTACATTATTTGGCATTATGTAATCATTTGATATTTGGGAGTTTAATAAATATTTCTCCCATAAGAAAATTAAATAGTTACATCTCCCATGAGATTGAGAGGAGGTGAAATGACAACTAAAGATGAAAGGCCAATAATTGCATAGCATTGAAGAGTCTCTTGGATATGAAGAGACTCCATGTTAGAGTTGTATATATGGATGAGATGTGTAATCAAGAAATTTTTAGTATTACATTTTTTGCAATAGAATATGATCGTAGATTAGTTTAAGTAGAAAGTGTTTATATCATGGATTGATCTACTGATTTGTAATATTTGTAAATTTATATGAGAATATTGTGCATAATCTATGTCTTGCTTGGAATATTGTGAATTATCTTTGTCTTTGAATGAGGTTTTATTTATTGAACCTAGGCCTTAACCAACATGTGGTATCAGAGCCAAATTAATTTGAGTGAAGGTATTGTATGAAGTTATAGGGACAAGTCCAATATTTAAGGTTAAGTCTATGAAAGAACCTTGTAGCAAGTTTGACTATAGATGCTTATGACATTGTTATCCTCCTGTTGTTATTTTTCTAATGCTACACATTGTATTTGTGGTTCATATTGAAGATAGAAAAGGTCATTTATAGTTTTTATATGACATATTATTCAAGTATGAATTGCAGTAAAAAAACCCACCATTCTTCATTCAGTATCATTTTCAAGAAGTTTGGAAATCATTTAAAATTATCATGTTAGCTAGTATACCTGAAAGTAAGTCATCCACTAGTGAAAGGAGTTACCTAGTTAAAGTGTTTATGTTTGAGTCTTCATATTTTGCTTACCTAGGAAGCAATTTTGTGTATAATATGCTTTAAAGAACCCTATCAAGTCTAAAAACCCTAGATTGAGAATGTATACTATGCCCTAGAGAGTAAAATTAAGCATTTGCATCTTAAGAGAAGAGTCATGCTTGAAAAACAAAGAGCCTACATTGGAGAAGAATATGTCTTACCTAATGACAGAAGAAGGCGTTATGTTTGCTAAAGATATTACATTTAAGAAGAGCCTAAATATCCAAAGGGGCAATGAAATGAACATCACCATTTGAGATAATGTATGGGAGTGAGCAAAGTTTGTCTAGAAATACATATTCAAAGAGCTTCACTACCATCAAAATTTAGGAAGAGACAATGAGTTGAGTCATCAAGTATATAAGCAAGAAAATAATAAAGTATTATCCTAAGGCACCTACTTTAATTTATTATTGTGAGCATAATATTAAAGTTTGTTATTGAAAGTTAAAAAAATGTTGATTAATTTAAAGGTTGTTAAATGAAATGGAGTTTATTTTCCTTAAGAAAATATAATTGAAAAAGGAGAAAAGAAAAAAGGGAGATTTGTTTTTTTTTAAACAAGAACAAATTTCATAGGAGAATTTATTCAAAGGAATAGAAAATTTTAATTTTTGGAAAAATTAAAGAAAATATGGTATATGGTCAAAGAAGCACAAGTTAGAAGATTAATTTATTAAGGAGGTTTGTCCAAAATAAATATTTATTTAAAGAGGCTTTCCTAATTTTTTAAGGAGGAAAAGTAAAATGAGAGATAAAAGACAAATAAGTTTTATAAAAGAAGGAAAATATTATTGGGTCCATAAGAAATTTTAAAGTGGACAATTTTTGAAAATAAAAGTCAAGGGAAGACAAAATCAAAAGAGTTGAGATAAAAAAAAATTAAGTGGACATTATTGTCTTAAAGACCACATTTTATTCAGGGGTTCCACATTTATTTGGAGGATTGGAAAACAATTGAAGAAAACAATTTTTTTAAATACAAGGAATCCCAACCATGTCAAATACAAAAATCTTTCTCTCAGAATCTCAATTACTTAAGGGACCAAATTTCACTTGGAAAAATAAAATGAAATCAGTACTTGTAGTTGAAAAACTTTGGGATACAATTACTAGAGATGAAACATGTCATGAAGATATTGTAGGTAAAAAAATATAAAAGGGATGCAAAATCACTTATGTTAATTATTTTTGCCATGTTAGATGAAATACAAGCACATAATAGAGAGGCCAAAACTTCAAAAGATCCTTAGGATATATTATGTACCATATTTGAGGGAACAAGTGAGGCTATTTTTATTCACCTACAATCACAATTATATTCATTAAAAGTCTAATATGGTGAGATATAGAACACTTAATGACTTATAATGAATATAATTGCGATTATAAGTGAATAATAGTAGCCTCATTTGTTACCTCAAATATGGTACATAACATATTCTAAGGATATTTTGAGGGAGGATATAGAACACTTTGAGGGAGAATGAGAGGGAGAGGGAGAGGGAGAGGGTGTTGGATCAAGCATGTTGAATGGGTTGGTTTTTATCAAGATTGGGGTGGATCTGGATACCCCAAATCCTTTGGTTTCTATAGGATTGGTTGGAAGAGTGGTCAAATGGAAGTGTTGCTATGGTTGGCTAAATGGAAGTGGTTGCGTGAGTTGTCTTAATTGGTTGGATGGGTGCGGTAGGCTATGTGTTTGTGAATTTTTTTTTTCTTTGCTTGGAAGAGACTATTCCCTACAATAGTGCTCTAGCCCTATCCCTATTTTTGCTATTAGAGTACCTTGTTTCTTGGGTTTTTTCTTTTTGGTTTTCTTGGAGAAAAAACCTAGCCTAGGTAGGTTTAGCTTTGGGCCTTCTTTGGCTACATATGTTGTTCTTGGGTCTACGATTCTAGAGAACATCTTGCTAGCATTTTTTGTTCCTAGAAGGAAGTCCTTTTGTAGGGTTTTTTAGTTGTGAGAGGGTCTCCAGCCATAAAAATTTTGGTTGCAGATCCTAGATTTTCTTTATCAATAAACTTGGGTCTATTAGTGGATCTTGAAAGGTTTGGGCAGACTTATTGTTTGGATTCATCAGACTCTAGTGTGATCCTAGTCCTAGTTAGATTATTGGATTTGAGCATTGATGTTAAAAATATTATAGCACTATATTTTATTTATATTGGTCCTAAATGTGTTTCTCCTATTGTAGAGGATCTTATGTTTCTTAGGTCCTTACAACTTTGTTTCCCAAGGCTTATGTGTTGGGTAAGAATACAATCCAAATGTGGATGACTGAGGCAACTAAAATCTTTGTTACCTTCAAATATTTGGGTGCTTAGTGGTTCTAGCCTTTATCAAACCATGGGATGAGAAAATTTTAGCTTAGTTTTGGGTTTTCCCCCCTGGACCTCTGTTGCAAGATTTCAAAATTTAGAATGACTCTAGAAATCTTGTTTTTGGTTGGGGTAGAAAAAATTTAATTTTGAATTTTGAACCAAAAATTTGCAAGAACTTGAATGGTGAAGTAAATATGGGATTCTAGATAATTCCTTCCATTTGGGGTGTCTTGATAGGTTTTAGGGTATGGCTTCTTAGCTATATAGTTTCTTGGACCCTTTTGTTGATGTGTTGAGATGCTCTATGGAAGACTATGGATTGTGGATCCCTTCTAGAGCTCTTGGTGTAGTGTGTCTTCCATATCAGGCCTAGTTGGGTAAAGGTCCCTAGGCTCAAGGTGTTGATTTGTTGTAAGCATCCTCTTTAGAAATCATTGGCCAAAGCTTATCAGGATTGATCATGTGAACTTGTTGCCAAAATTCAAGATCCAAAAATAGGGTTCCTATTTGCATGAGAAGCTCTATTTTTTGAAATTTTAAATGATCATTCTTGGTTTGCTTTGAGAAATATCTGATTATTCCTGCCCTTGATCCTATTTTTAAAATTTCTATGTAGGAAATCCTTGCTTTTGGTGGAATCTGCATTTTTGGATCTCTTAGTTCTCTCAGATTTTTTGGATCTTGTTTTTCTTGGCTTGGTGCCTTTGAATGTTTGGTTTCCTTTCCCCTAGGGGTTTGACCAATTTGTGATTTGCTTTGGTTCTTCTTGAATATTCTTGTTTCTTTGCTTAAGGTTTTGGGGACCCTTTCAAAACTCTTTCTTGCACCTAATAAAAAAAAGATATAGAACACTTTCTTAGAACGATAACAAATTTTAAATCAAAATTACACACCATGGGAGAAAAGGTTGAAGATAGGCTTCTAGTTTTAGTTGTACTTAGAGCACTTCTTGAATCATTCAAAATATTGGTCACATCTCTCCAAGTATCAAACAAAAAGGTGTCATTTAAGGAATTAGTTAATATTATCCAATAATATGAAGTAGAAAATCATTTAAGAGACGAATTATATAACAATGCCTTTATATCAACAAACAAATCATAAACCATCACAAAATATCCTTCCACTTCATATTCATCATAAAATGAGCCGAAATGGAGAAAAAGGTATTGTTATATATATGTGAAAAAGGACATGTCACTAAATTTTATAGATTTAATCAAAGTAAATATCAACAAACACAAGGACAATCTCAATATCAAGGGAAAAATAAAAAAGGACACATTGTTCAAGAGGCACAAAAATCAAAAGGATGTGAAGTTGCACACAAGACTCTTATGGTAAGAGAAAATCAAAATTGTATGTCATCAAATAATAAAAAATTCATAAAACTAAGATCATGTTTGCAATCAATCCTAAAGAAAGATAATGAAGGATACTTCAAAGAAGGTGTGACAATATCTATAGATAATATAATAAAAATGTGTATGGCACTATTTACTCTAGAGATCCTAGAAGTACAATGTCAAAAGCAAGTTGAATTAATCAAGGAATTGAATAAGAAGCTCAAAATGAAAAATAGTTACTTAAAACCCATGAAATTAAATGCATGTTGTGACATTAAGATAAAATATATAGCATGTGGCACAAGAGATTTAAATATAGTTTTTGATTATATCATATATCTAGAAATGTTAGTGTAGAGATAAGGATTCAGATTATGATAGGGATAGTGATAGCCTAAGTTGTATTAAATTTGATTAGTGTAATGATGAATTTGGTTATTTTGAATTACATACTAAAGGTATTGGTTCAATTTTTTTAAATAAAATAGAATACAAAGGTATAGGTTTAGGAAAATATGAGTAAGACATGAAATATCCCATAATACAAAAAATAAGGCCAAAATATGAAGGCCTTGTGTCATGACCCGTTACCTCCTACCTTATTTAAAGGATATTAATTGATCTTGGGGGATCAATTAATGCCTGATAAAAAGGGCATAGACCCTAAATAATCCTACAAAATTTCCAATAAAGGAATTTTAGGAAGGGTAGGAAAATATTAATCATCTTTTAGAGAAGATAATTAATTAAGAACTATTTATGAGGTCTGATGAAAGATAAATTTGAGGAATTATATTTTACAAAATTATAACCATGTGTAAATAATTTAGTGGACCCAATTTATATGGGACTTAAAAGGACCATAGGATTTTTAAATATTATATGAACTATCCTATCCATTGGGGAAATACCCATATGGCTTCCCTATATTGGTGGAAATTAAAAGGGAGATCCCTTACCTTATCAATAATAGTTCTGACTTTGTTCCCATTCTATGCTTTAATAGTATTAGTTTTATATTTGTCCCCATGGGAAAATATACAAGACAAAAATAAGGACACTTACCTTATCCTTAGTAGGACCCTTTTCCTACTTTTGGAGTACACTCCACAAGACATGAAAAACCTTAATGGGACCAAGGCATATTTTTAATAATAAAATAATAATTCCACTATTTGGCCATAAGTGGAGAATTTCCTATAAATTAGAGGCTAAATTGTGAAGAAATCCCTATCTAGGAAAATCTTAATGGTCCTAGGGAGTATGCTCTCCACTTGTGGTGGATTAGAAACTAGAAGACCTTTGAAGGATTACTATGGGTATTTTTGCCAAATAAGTTGAGGGACTTCTGAGGCTAGATTGAGGAATTAAGATGGAGAGAAGGGAAAATATTGTTGGAAGAGCATTTTGGAGACCCCGACATGAAGAGCATTCAAGGAGGAAAAAGATATCAGGTTGGATCTCTATTTAATAAAGTTTTTCTTACATTTAATTTGCACATAATGAATGTTGTGAGTAGTTTCCAAAGAGGGCTCTTGTTATTTAAAGTAAAGCCTTGGATATAAACTAAATAATATGTTTCTATGATATAGATGAAATTATTGTTTATTGGTTAAACGATTAAAACTAGATCGGCCAACAAGGCCTTAGTGGGGCTCAAATAAACCAAACCATATTAGACTAGAATGCTCCTATGAGCCTAGAAACCAAACCATCACTACCAACGATGCTCGATGGCCACCACTTGATGGCTATTAGCTACTAAACTCTAAAGAGTTTATGAATGGGTCCCTATCCACAACATGAAAAGTGTAGGATCTTCTTTTGAAATGAAGGTAATTAATCAAATCGATGGCCTCAACTAGTGCAAATTCCCTATGTGATTGGTATGTAATCTATAATGTACAATATTTCTAAGGGAACAGCTATGCTCCATGGTATTTTACCTATATGATTACTCTGTATTCACTGGAGGAACACTAGCAAGAAATGTTGTGTAGCAACAGTGGAAACCCTTGACCATGAACACCATGGCTATGGAGAGGGCCCATGGTTGTAGATGGGAATGACTCTGTGTCAAACTCTGTAAATACATAAGACTCTCATTACACTTCCTCTATAGTAGTCACCATTGGAAATCCCAACCTAGAAAATTTTGATAGAAGCAAACCCTACAAATCTAAATCATGCAGGGTTTTGATCATCATTCAAACCCATAGAGCACTGCCCTGGTGAAGTCTCACCGAAAAATAGTATGAAAACACTTTGTATCAAGATTGTTCATCACAAAGGAATTAAAGCCAGTAAGTATTAGACATGATGGTATTAACCTATGGCATGTGGTTCATCAAAAATCTTAAGTCTATTTTGGTCTGCCTCGTGCTTTCCCTTGAATCCAACCACGTGACATCCTTATCTACTCACCTTACCCACATGGATTTGACTGATAGTAGCTTGATTAATGTCTAAATGCAATCCCTTTTAGACTATGTCAAAATGGAACTCATGTTCGATAATGCATGTCTCTGAATGATCTCCCAAAATGACCTTTGGATTAAACCTAAATCATGCAGGGTTTGATCATCGTTCGAGCCATAGAGCACTACCTTGGTGAAGTCCAAGTGGAAGAGCCTTTAATGCTATCATAAGTATTGGAGGAACTGAGACATAAGCTCCCATTACAGAGAGTATGGCTCTGAAAGTTAACGGACCATCACATCACGACTATGGTCAACCCTACAAGTGGAGGCACCTGAATATAGGGCACTTTGTTTGGGTGAAGTGGTCCTTTTTATATCATCGAACATCCACCATTTGTGACACTTACGCATGGGTATGGATGTTTAATTTCCCCTTCTAGCAATCCATTCGATGATGGCTCGACTAGCCTAAGTGATTTCTCTTAAATACTAACCATTGGCAGCCACGGTTGGAAGATGTAAGGAAAAACTAGGGAAGTTTAGTGTCCCTTTTGAATTAAAGAAAGGGAAGAATTTTTGAATTAGGAAAAATACCCCCTTTGGATTACATGAACTTGGATGTTATTTAAATTGTCTCAATAATGAGGTTTCACCTAGATAACCAAAGTCTTCAATTAGGTTAGAGGTATCTAGATTCACTTGAACAAAAACATTGACTAATTAGGGATTCTAGAAAACTAACCTCTTCTATTGAGATTTCTAAGTGATTAAACAAGAGTAATCTCCCTTTTGATTAATTGAGGCACTAGTACCATTGGAGGTATGGAAATAACCTTTAGAGATAAATGCCAATGATATAACCTTTGGAGAGGGGTTATATACTTTGGGAATAAGTAATTATAAAACAATTTTGGAGAATAGAATTGATAAATTTTGGGATAAGCTAATTGGTAAAGTGATTGGATGAGTCAAACCTGATAAATATAGATAATATCATAAGAATCAACATTGTGAAATATTACTTAAAGGAAATATTAGTACGCACTTCAAACAAGATAAATAAGGAATCATTATACTAATGTGATTTGGAAAGATTGCTTTTTAATGAATTAAAGGTATGGGACTTTAATTCATGGATGACTTTGTGACAACTATGTAGAATGAATTTGGAATTCATTTTTGAGGGGACTTATATGGTTCTCTCTAACATCGATACGATTTCTCCAAAATATAGTCCGATGATTATCATAATCACCTATGAGATGTTATAATTCATTAAGATGGCTTAGAGAAAGAGATCAATAGATTCCTTAATTGCATCTTGAATTTTAAAGGAATAGTTGGTTTCCTTATGGGTATGAAAAGTACCTTCATATTATATTGATGACTTAGAGAAAGGAATGGGGAATTCCTTATTTGCATCATGACCTTGAAAAAGGGACAGTTGTATTCCTTAGTTGGTATTTGATTTAAAGGGATCCGAAGATGCCCTTCTTTATTTGTAACATTTTACATCTCGAGTTTATGAATATGAGGAAAGAACATATTTGGAGGCTGGGTTTTTCCCATCAGGGTTTCCCAGGATAAAACATTGTGTCACTTTATTTGTGGTTTGATGTGTTATTTCTTGTTCCTATTGCTTTAAATAAAATGAAATATGTGGATGAAATGGCTAAACGTTTAAAAGGGATAATTATGCATGTTTCTAGATTACTGCAATGTTTACAATGAATACTATTTACTCAGCAGATTTCATGTATGATGCTAAGAATGTATGATTAAATTTATAGGATGATGATGATTTAATGTTATGCGAATGTGTCATTTATTTTTTGGATTAAAATTGGATAATTATGAATGATGCAACTAGTTAGTTCTCATTCTTGTAATCAATGGTTGTGTGGAATCATAAAGTCGATCATAATGGAATGTAATTCTTTCTTAAGTAGATCTCTGATGTGTTGTTGCAAACCTAAGGTTATGGTGTAATGGATTTTACCATAAAAGGCAAATTGATCATGATTTGTAAATCAAGACAAACCTTATATATTAACTAAGGAATAAAGTGTTCATAAGGAGGGATACTCCCATGTTGGACAAGTAATGACATTTTGTAATGAACTTATTATGTACAACAAAAGGATTTTCAAAAATGAAGAGTGCACCAATATACTCTCTGAGGTTTAAAGTTATACAATCATGTTCAAGATGAAATTCCATGGATTCTTATCACGATAGTGATATGGTTGTCTTAGTGATATCTTCTAGATGAAGAGGATCAAATATAAGATCTATGAATAACCATTGGTGTGGTTATTTCATCTATGATGGTTTTCCATTGGTGTGGTCCTCCATATTCAAGGCATTCACCTATATACTGGTCTTGGTGGACCAGGGTGATTCTCCCTCTTATGTGGGATGAAACCTAATGCTTGGCCAACATTCTCATACCAATGGGGTATGAGGGTTTCATAGAAGTTGATCACTTCTACTTAAAGAGACTCTAATCAAGTCTCAATAGCTCTCGAAGCTATTTGCCTTGATAAGTTATAATCCAAATGGAATACGTCAGTCTTAGGTCATGATTATGTTCCTTGCCTTATGGAAATATATATAAATAAATAAATAAATAAATAAATAAATAAATATATATATATATATATATATATATATATATATATATATATAAAAAATGAGTGGTTGAGTGGTGAGAACTGGGGTTGTTACACCTTGGATATACATGATAGGCTAGTGAAATTGTGACAAGGACCACTAATATCAATTTTATGATAGGTAACAATGAAGAACAAATATGTAATAGTGAATTAGGGAATGGTAATAGCAAATTGTGTGTCAAACATTAGTAATCATTTTTTTTTTTTAAAAGGAAACAAATAAAGGGAATAAAATTCACAATGTGAATAGTTGTTGCTATTGTGGCAAATATGGACATGTGATAGATAAATGTTGGGACCTCCATTGTTGTGAAATTTGTGGAGGAAATCATTCTAAAAAATCTTGTCAATATAAAGAAAAGAAAAATAACAAAATGAAAATGAATTGTGGATGGATAAGTATGTATGAATGGGATAAGATGAAAAAATATTGTGCGGTTTCTCCAAAAGGAAACCAAGTGTAGTGAAACACCAAACATGTTGAATGTGAATAGTAATGGACAAGAAGAATGCTTATGTGAAAGATTCTATGGATGTAGATGATTATAAGTATATAGTTAAGTGGTGATTCACCCAACGGTTGTTCCTATGGATAACCCATAGGTAATGATGGCCAAGTGGAAACCTTGAGGTGGAGGACCCAAAGGCAACCTAAAGGTAGAGGACCCATAGGTGACCTCAAGGTATTGATGACTGTAAGGTAGAGACTAAAAGGTATTGACCCAAAGGTAGACCCAAGAAATTCATAGAAGAAAACCTAATACAACCAATGATAGAACTAGAGCTAGAGTCAATGATTGACATTTATACCAAATAATATAATATGGGGGTGATGGAGAATATTAATTTTTTTAGAACTATGTAACAATTTGATATTTTGAAGTTTAATAAATGTTTCTCCCATGAGAAAATTAAATAGTTACATCTCCTATGAGATTGAGAGGAGGTGAAGTGATAACTGAAGATAAAAGGCCAAGATTTGAATAGCAATGAAGAGTCTCCTAGATATGAAGAGATTCTATGTTAGAGTTATATATATGGATGAGAAATGTAATCAAGAAATATTGCAATATTACATTTTTTTTGTAATAGTATATGATCATATATTAGTTTGAGTATAAAGTCTTCTATCATGGCTTGATCTAGTTGTTTGTAGTATCTATAAATTTGTATGAGAATATTATGCATAATCTAAGTCCTACTTGGAATATTATGAATTGTCTTTGTCCTTGAATGAGATTTTGTTTATTGAATTTGGGCCTTAACCAAGAAAACATTGTTATTTATGTTTATTTAATTTTATTTTTTAATTACGAAGGAGGGGGAGCGTGGTGGTCTCTCGCTCCTGGTGGGAGAACCCCATTTCATTTTCCTCACTTCCTCCTCCTCCAGTCTAGCGTTTCTCTACTAGACAAACCTTCTCTAGGAACTCCATGGGAACCTTTGAGGTTTCTCAAATTGTGCTTTCCCGTTAGACGCATATTCAACGGTTTGGATGAAATGCTTCAAATATTTTTCCTTGGTAGCCTTCGATGATGGTTGGCTTCTGGTTGGCCTGGCTTAGGATTTGGAACTTTGGAACCTCTCTTGATGGATATTTTTGGGTTTGGGAGGGACCCTTAGCTTCATTGCTATTCGCTAGAAGAGGTTTCTCTATTTTACTCCTACGCTAGGCTTCTAGAAGGGGGCTTCCATTTTTCTATTTGTCTTTTCTATTTCTGTCTAGGGTTTTCTCTTTGTGCTTTCTTGGTCTTTAGGGGGACCACATGTTCATCATCCATAGATGAGAAAATCCTAGTTTTTTCTGCTATGGGCATTCTCGAAGCAGGTTTAGGATCTCTTAGTAGATATGATTTTTGTCCTTTGCAAGTTTCTTCGGTGGCATCTCACCCTATAGCTCCTTTATGTTTTTTTGAGGACCTTGTGCTTTCTTATGCAGCTATGGATGATGATACCTTTAGATTTTTTCAATTGGAATTTAGGTGGGACTAGGTGGGCTCTGGGATGGGTGACTATCTAACGATATCCTTCTATAGTTCTTCTTGGTCCTTGGTTGGGGGGCGTTGTGCTTGCATGTCGACTATAGAAGTTGGGTTTTGAAATACTATCCTTATTTTAGATGTTTCCCCCAATAAGGAGGTGCGGGTGTGGACTGTATCTTCTATGGCTTTCTTACCTTCTTGTTGAACTCTCCATATTATCTACAGTGAGGTCTTGTCACTTGTGGAGATAGCCTCTTGTTGCTGATCCATTTTCTAGGTCATTGGAAATATCCTCTTTTCAATATTTCTAGTTTCTTTTCAGTGCTTGATGGGTGGTAGTTTCCTGTCCCCTACTTCTAGTTTCCTCTGCTAGCTGGTTTTTGGTTGTGCTATGATATGTTTGGATAATAATGCTCTTTTCAACACGCAACCTAGTTTCAAATTTATGTGAGGTAGGAGTTTCTCTTTGTCTCCTGTTTCCCATGCCCTTTCTTGGTGGTGTGTGATTTTTCCAAGCCTTCGAAAACTGTATTTTTCTCGTTGTAGTTGGATTTTTGAATTTGCCAATGGTTCAATTGGTATTCATTATTTTTCCAATGGGAAGTTATTTCTCACTGCTTGAATCAAATTTTCTTAGGATCCCACTAGATAGGTCATTTCATTTTGGGTGGTTTTTGGCCTACCTATTTCTCATGTGCAGAAATAGTTCTTCGGGTTTGATGCTACTGGTTTAATTATTGGTTTTCCTGTATGGTTTCTGGTTTTCCAAGATCCTTGTTGGGAAAAATTCCACATTTCAAATTTCCCACTCATTCTTGCTGTCCCAAGTGATCTTGGAAATGAATTTACTTTAATTTTATTGTTTGTGGTTTTGCTTCTTTGTACCCTCTATGGAGCGATTTCAGTTTGAGATTCAGTTTTTGAATCTTTTTTTGCGGATATTTTCTCCCTGATCCATATGTAAAATATTTGGGAACCTTTCAAAACCCCTTTTCAACCAATCAAAAAAAATATTTTTTAATTATATTAAATTTTATTTTAGCTAGCTAAGATAGGATGGAATTAATCTTAATTTTCTCTTTTCAGTATTTAATAACTTTAATATCAAATTAGTGGTAAATTTTTGCTAGGTTTGGACCATATTTATTCTAAATTGGCATCAATACTATGTTATTTTTGTATGATGTAATTTTTTTATAAAATGGTATAAAACCATCCAACAACAATACTTTCTTAGTAAACCACTTGTGGCTTTTGTTGGGGGTCACTCTTATAGGAATATTAAAATATTATGCATGGCCTTATGTCAATTAGACCATACTCAACATGCTTCCTACTAAATATATTCTTCATCTCCCTCAAACTATGTATCGTCTATCGGCTCCTTGATTTCATTTTCATTAAGAGATAAGGTATTGCTTGGCTAGTTACCCTCTAAAATTTGAATATCTCTTAGATCAAATCAGTATCATGATTTAATAAAAAAATTTAATGCATCCTTACATTCTACACTACTATTGGTCACGAATCTACCTAAGTGTAAAAATATGTGCCCTAGACCCGACCAACATTGAAAGGCTAAAGGAAAGAGATGTCCTTCGGGACAATCTCTAGAGAGGGCTGGTTCCCGTACTAATCTAAAAATTGGTATCAAGCTTAGGGATAGAAATTAACAGCAAGAGATGGAAAATATGGTTGTAAGATTAGTTATTAAATTTGAGCTTGTGTTCGAGTTCGAAACTTTTAAAATTTGAAATAAATTTGATATTTTCAAAAATTAGAAATAAAATTTGACATAAAATTCGATATATTATAAATGTATATATATGTTGCTTGTTTTTTTTGGGCGGACACATGTAATTCCCCAATGTCTAATTAATGTCATTCTCTTAGTTATGACACCCAATTAATTTGGATTGTTCCTCTATCAATCCAATTACCCGTACCTCTATCAATCCAATTACCCAGAGTTATATTCATTTACTAATTTACTCAGGCAAGAATCGGTATAAATCTATGATTCATATGTTTCTTTACTAATTGTGGCATTTACTGGGTGGGTTTGCACCAATCATAATCTTTTCAAACCTAGGTGTTGTACAAGCTTGAAGTTTGGTGTCATTAGATTTGTGAATCAAATTTGTCACCTAAACTAAAATAAGGTAATAACCATTGGGTATCCAAACTACCAATACATTAATTTTTTTAATTAATATTAAATATTATTTATATATAATAATTAAGGTTGTGGGTTTTTTTATGAGACTAAGGTGAAAAAATATGTATATGCATGGGTATTCGAGGTCTTGCACATTCTGGATCATTTGTAGTTAATAAAGTCTACAGTGACAAATGTGACCTGACCGGGTTGTTTTAACGAGCGATACACGAAATACACTGTTTGACCCGCGCATGTAGAACCAGAAAAAGGAGAATTCATAAATATCAAACCTGTTTTTGCTAATTTTTTTCCATGCAAAATTTAAGGTTAGTTCGACGAATTTATTTGCCAAGGTTTTAAATTCATCGAGTTTCAAATTTTATCTCAAAAATTTGACAAATTTGATAACTAAGGTTGTAAGCCAGGAAAAGAGAGTGGGGATGAACTAACAACTAAATAACCAAATCAAGTTTTAACCAACATTTAACAGAAAGAACAACATAGGAACCAATCACAGATTGTAAATATGACTTCCAATTAACATTTCAACATTCACTTCTTCATCAAAAATTAAATTCAAATGCAGAATTTAATCTATCTAACAAAGGCATGAATATAACAAAAATGATAGGTAAAAAGCAATCACATACACAACTGATCCAGGAACCAGAGTCCAAAGTCTTTCAATTGATGCAGAAAATTAAACTCAAAGAGTTTTTTAGCAAAATGTTCCTCCTCCCTTTTACATCAAATTCCTTAGTATTTATAGAGGGTTGTACCTCTGTAATTGAATGAGCATTAAAGTAAATGGTAGTATACTACAGATTGGTCAACAACAACATTATTTTTGGGAATAGCAACAAACAAATTAGTGAATGCCTTGGGAAGCTACGATCCTTCTTCAGTGGAGAACGTCTTGGAAATCAGCAAGAAGGAACGATGGAAATTCATTTCGAAAGTCGGTGCATCGAAAATGAGCACCCACCACAGTGGACAGTACCTCAAAATCAAGGGTGCAATATTTAATTTTGGCCATCCTTCAACAATAATTCTAGAAATATTAACTTCTTTGCCCCAAGAATTGAATTTATCAATCCTTGAACTTTTCCAAAAATGATCTGCACTGAAAGTTCCATCAAAGATGATTTTACCTAGAGGAAATGGTAGAAATAGGTTTCGCCAGGGCATGTAGGTGAAAATGAATTTCACTACGAAAGGAGGTAAAAGTGAATTTCGCTGCAACTTGGGGAAAAAATGAAGTTTCGTTGCAACTTCGCCCAAAGATGCTTCTTATGGGTTTTCACTGAGAGTTTTCCTAGAAACGTAGTTTTGCTGCGATTGCTACCCGAAAAAGGCTTTCACCTAGACTTGCACCTAGAATATGCTCTCATCAGTATTTTCACCCATAATGTACTCAAAAATGTATTTCATTAAAAATTAGAGAGAAAAGGAATTTCTCTAACAATTTCGCCCGAAAATGGAATTTCGTTGCGAATTGGGATGAAACTACGATTTTTGAAGCGCAAAAGGGATTTTGGTAAGCTGAAGGATTTGAAAAAATGATTTTTTGCAAATAGGGGTGAAACTTCTGAAAGATGATTTTTGGCGAAATTCATTTCATACTTAGGCAAAATTTGAATGTGGTAAAAATGGACACCCGACCATTATTTTTACTCAAAACCAAGTGAAAATGGTATATTATTGAAGAGAAAGGTGAAATTGACTTTGACCATTGAAAATGCATGATTTTGGGCAAAAAAAATCTTTAATTATTTTCGCTGGTGAAAGCATTGAAAGAGGGATTTATACCAACAAAAATGCCAAAAAAATTAGTAAAAACATCAAAAAGTTAAAGAGACTAGTGAAAATGCATAATTTATATTTTATACTTGGAATTTTTACAAAAAGTTCTAGTGTGGCAAAATTACCAACACTTTTGGTGGCTCTTGGTATTCAACTTGTCTGGATGCAATCGACCCTAGGCCTTTATCCATTGGGCTCAACTCTCACTTCCACTTGCTGCATCAGATGGTTCATTTCATTCAATAGCTTCCTTCTGCTCTCTTTCCACCTGTGCCCATTCTTCCTCCTTGAGATGTGCACTGGTGGTCTCATATACTACAATCACCTCAGCCCAAGAATCTAAATCAAGCATCGAAGGATAATGGAGTGAATCAATAATGAAGCACAATGTCTGGATCTGGTCCAAGCTGATGTGATTGGCTCTCTGGCTCAGCTCTAGCAAGGATGACTCAATGCAGGTGAGCTTCTTCATGAATGACAATACCTGCTCTTCTATAATTGGTTCTATCCAGCTATCAATCTCTGAGGTATCCTCTATGAAATCTCTCCAGACTACCTCCAACTCTCACTTTGGAAAATATCCCCATGATCATCAGTGAAACTCAAGAATCCAACATCAGCTACAACCTCAAAATAAATGAGCGAAATACAATGCTCCTTCTCATACATATCAAGCAACTTACGACCTTCTCTAGCTAGATCCAATCTAGAAAAATAATTATGCAATGTTATCCAAGCTTTAGACCAAGCTCGGTCCATCCCACTCATTGGTTTAAATCGAAGGGCAGAATGAGCTAATGATTGAATCTTTAGTGCCATCTCCAATTTTGGTTCTAGCTGCTCCTCGACATATTGTAATGATTCCTCACCAAATATAATTATTGTTCGAGCCTCTTGAAGATACAACAGAACCAAGAGTGCTTTCGCTACCCATTTTGTATAGTCTTCAATCAAAATATGATGAGCCTCCTTGATTTTCTCCTTGGAGAAACCCATTGATTGTACTACCTTTTCAGCTAGCTGATTCTGTAAAGTTTTGAGTTGGGCAGCCAATGCTTGCACTTGTTGTTCCGCTCCTTCCTAGGCTTTCTGGTGTTCCTCGATCACTTGCCTATATCTTGCAATTTCTTTCTCCAAGCCATCTACCTTCTGCTACCAATGCTCTACCTCTGATTTTGTTATTTCCAGCTGGACCTTATGTTCGACTAGAGCATCTTCCAACTCGATGATCTTCGCTTCAACTTCAAAAAGTTCTTCCTGAAATGCTCATCATGCAAATAGATTGAGCTCATCTCCACCTGAATATTCCCCATATTTTTTGTAGCATCAATCTGTGTAAGGTCCTCTGTAATGACTTCATAAGCATAGTCACTTGGAGCCATCTCTCCTTGGGGCTTTTGGACCTAGGGAATCATTTTCACCGTGTGGGACTCCATAGCTTCAGGGTCAAAAGAGACCTTCTTCAATGTTTTCGTTGGAGCTTGAGCCTCCTTTCGCTTATGATTTTTTAGCCATCATGATGAACTTTGGTGGGCTCGACTGATATTTTCTGCAATAGGGTGCTCTAGCACAACTTCCATCTCTGACTCTGGCAGTGCCTGCAACTCAAGAAATAGGAAAAGGGAAAAAGAGTCTATTGAGGGTTTGGCTCACAAAGGGAAATAGAAATGGGAGTGGTTGATGGAATGGAAACATAGGATTTGGCTATAGTTACACTTACTCGAGAAGGGGCTGGTGTACTTATAGCCATGGGAGAACTAACTAGAATGGAATATGAAGGGAGTGAAAATGGATGCAAAAATGGGTTGGGTGCGGATGCAAAAGAACTAAAAGAAAGGGAAATAGAAGGAAAGGGAATAGAAGAAGGAGCATTGGTGATCGGTGATTGAGAAATGGGGAGTGAAACTAAAGTGGAAGGTATGCTAGATGGGGTTGAAATGGAAGTGAAAACTGTTGAATGGGATGCAAGGTCACCAAATGCTCATGATCAAGGGAAGAAGATAGAGAAAATGTACCTGTGGGCTCCGACACCATTTGAGCCGATGATGAAGGTGGTTGTGATACTGATTCTTTCTCGACCTGATCTTCCTCTATCTCCTCCTCAATATTAATGACCTCAACCTTCTAGCCAAGTTGCTCTTCCTAGACCAAAGGAATAGTCTTTGAAATACCAACCTGTGTGGTTAAAACTATAGGAGGAGGGTTTGTGCCAGATGAAGAGACTGCACCAGTTCTCGGCTTCTTGGAGATGTTTGGAAAAGGAAGTGCCTCACCCGCACTCCTTTTCTTGTGTTGAAGCTGCTCTTTCGGTGATGACTATTTTTCTTCTTCTACAAGTGGTACTTCTTCAGCTATCGATCACTCTTTTCTAGCCACGATCTCTTCGCTATCAGATCTTTGAAAGCTTTGAGGTACAACTTTAGTGAAAGTGATCAGTTGGTACTTGTCACAATGCTCATCATATATACTTGAAAATATCTCATCCATCACCAAGCCATAGGCTGACCCGGTATTTCCTCGGTGGGCCCTCATAATCCACCAGTTGGTGATTTTCTCCTCAGACCAATCGGGCAACTGATTCTTCATTTTACTAAATAGGTTCGGAGGAGGAATGTGGACTCCAGGATTATATTCGACTTCCATCTCATAGAATTCATGCCATGGAGGGAGTGACATCATCTTCTCAATGTGCCACTCAAGATCATGCCCTTCTGGATTGTTCCTTTGTTACATAATATCTTCCCTAGGGTAGCAATGAAAACTCTTCGCTTTAATAAACTTTATGAAATGACCCAAAGGGTCATATTTCCACCATTGGGGCAATTCGACCAAACCAAGGTCATAGAGGGTTTCAACAATTAGCTCATTCTGCCCCACTTGGTTCACTTCAATGTCATCGAATTGAAATGGCATGTCACACGTAGCCCACTTTCCCCTACCTGACCCATATGTGTCATTGGTGAAGTCACTCTATCGAGCGACCTCCAATATGAAAATACATTCTAAGTGAAGTATGGAAGGAGGAACGACTTACCGGTAAAGCCAAAAATCCGTACCATGATACCTTGCATCAATAGGAAGATATCACCTTTCTCATTCATGATGATCTCCTCCTTCATCACCCTCGACACTCTCTCACATGCACCAAAAATAAGCTCGAGGGTGGGGCCCAGGAATATGTGGTTGAAATTATAATAGGACTCCCTTCTCGACAACCTTTGAGTCCATAAATAAATAGGTTGTCTACCTCATCGATCTGCTCCATGACTATAAATGAAAAATATTGGTGCATGTGAAAAAAGAAATACCACACCAAGAACGAACAATGTCTGAACACCACCTCTTCTCCACTTTGCACCTTCTCCAACTATGTGTGCATTCTTCGAGCCACGTAATCCACCCAGTCAAAGAAAACTAGATTAGTGCTCACCTTCATCATCGTCGGGGCGTAAAACTCCACCTATGAAATACACTACGTAAGCGATGCTTACCATTTATGCACCATGGAATCTGAGGGCAGCCCAACGATCCATGCCAACATCGAATACAAGTCTAGGCTCTTAAAATCTATCAGAGGCTTTGGCAAAGCTGATAACTATCCAAACTATGGAGTCTTTATCAATTGACTCTCCATAAACTGGCACAATGACATAGTTGATTGGTATCTCTCCTCTTGCTCCTTGAGATTGAGCTTTCTGAACATTATGTCCGAAGGAGGTCTGACCCCACAAGCGAATGCTTCTCTGACTACATTGGTTGAAATGTTGAACAACCTCTCTCCGTTCGCATTTTGAATGACTCTCGTAGTAGGATGATAGAATTTTGAAATTGCCAAAATAAGTTCTGGGTAGGCATGAACTGGTGTACATAGGAACCAAAAAATATGTGCATGGTACGCTATAGTTCTTGAGCTCTCTGGTGTTAACCCTTGCTTCACTACAAACTCCACATCTTGGTGCAATTCTTCCATGCCCTTGTTTGAAATGGCACAATCACCAATTTTCTCCAATGCATCATAATATGGTTCTAATTCCTCATCTTCATTCCTCCTTGCTTTCTTGGCTTTTTTCTTTTTTTTCTGTCTTCTTTGATTCTATGGCTTTCTTCCCCATTTTCACCCTTGAGCAACCTTCTTCAATATTCTGATAGTTCTACAATTAAGCAACAATTCGATAAGTTTTGCAACACCTTGAGAGAATACTCTGATTTTCTTTGTTTACAAGCTTCATGGGTTCACCCTTTTTATAACGCTCGACCTCAACAACCTGATTTAATGCATGCGGTGCACACACTAAATTTGGGTGAACGTGCTCCTTGGTTCCCTCGCTCGACACACTTTTTCATAATTTTTAATGGTTCATAACGTCTTGTACTACAAATATTCTTCGAATGTCGTGCCCAATCACTTTTAATTTTAAGGGGTGCGCAATCTGGTTGTCAATAGTTGACCTAGGGAATGTGATTCACTATTTTTCACTTCAATGCTATTGGAGTGCTTTTGGGTGAACTCCTTTTTCTGATTTTGTAAAAACCTTTGGAGTTTGGTGAAATTACCTTTCAACTTGTCACATAACTAGAGTTTTTTGAACTCATGACTAAAATATTTTGGTGAACTTGTTTTTGCTTTTCTTTAAATACTCTGTGAAAAGGCATGTGAAATATTTTTCCCCTTTTGAAAATATATTAATAATGAGTCTTAAAAGAAAACTTGCTTAAAAAAACTGGAGTTCTTAAAGCAAGGCGAAAAGCAATTTCATTTCACTAAAATAGCTTTCACTTTAAAAAATTGGTAAAATAATGATGAGCGAAAACTTTTAACAAAAAAAAAATTTAATTGAAAATAATTGATTTCTAAAAAGGGTGAGGAAATTTTAATTTGAGTACACAAAAAAAAGGGAAATTAATGTTTTCTCAAAGAGGATTTTGGTGAAAATACTTTTCAGGAAAATACTTTCGCTCAAGATTTTTTATATTTATTTCAAATAAAAATAAATTAGAAAACTATGTACATATTTACATTCTTGATCTCAAATTTTTACTGGTAGTAGACCTTCAAATGAAGACCATTCACTGGAATCGGCAACACATGACCATCCATATCCTACAAATAATATGAATTAAATTGATTCACACTAGAAATCTGAAATGGGCCCTCCCAAATTACCTCAAACTTGTGATGTTTGCCTGGCTTCGCCTTGTTCTCATTCCATTTTAACACAAGATCACCAACCTTAAATGCCTTCTCTGAAGTCTTCTTGCTAAACCAATTTTTTGTCATCTGAGCATGCTCCATGAAAGCATTATATGCTTTCTCCCTTTCTTCTTCCAACTATAATAGTTGAGCCAACCTTGCGCTCATGGGATCAAATTCATCATCTTCATCATCAAGCAATTGCAAATATTGAAGAGTCGATAACTCAATGTGAATGGGCAAGACTGCTTCCTTACCATACACCAAAGAATAGGGGGATGTCTTGATAGACTTTTTAATTGAGATGCGATCAGCCCATAAATCTTGGTTTAAGAGAAAATGCCAACTTCACTTGTTGTCACCAAGAGTCCTCTTCAAAATCCTAAGCAGATTCTTGTTCGTAGATTCAGCCAAACCATTTCCCTATGGATAGTAATTTGATGAAGTTTTCAAATAAATACCATACTTACCCATAAACTCATTAATTTTGGCACCGATGAATGGAGTTTCATTGTCTGTTATAATCACATCTGGTATGCCAAAGTGAGTGATCAATCCTTCAAGGAAAGTGATGACTACCTCTTGGTCTACCTTCTTAGTTGGGACTGCTTCAGCCCATCGGGTGAAATAATCAGTTGTAGTCAGAATGTATTTATGTTCGATAGATGAATTAGGATCAATGACCCCAATAAAATCTAAACCCCATTGTTGAAATGGTGCTTCTACTTGGATCGGGTGAAGAGGTAAAGGTGCATTTTTGCTCCTACCGATATACCTTTGGCATTTATCACAACTTTGATTGACCTTAAATGCATCTAAAAAAGGGTGGGCCAGAAATAACCTGCTTTGATAATTTTTAATGCCATGGGTCTTCCTGCATAGTGGCCTCCTGATAATCTAGAATGAAACTCTTCTAGGATTTTTGCTTTTTTGATTCTCTGACACATCTCAGAAGCACTCCATCAATGTTCTTATGGAATAATCCACTTGGTAACATAACATACCTGAGGGCCTGTAGTCTGAATCTTCTTCTTTGTGAAGCATTGAGATGTGAAGGACACCTTCCTGAATTGAAGTATTTGACAAGGTCCTCTGTCCAATCATGGTCAACTAAGGAATGATTAGCAATATTACTTTCACTTATTGAATCTTCATACTGGTAAACCATTGATTCGGAGGTAGCGCTCTTCGCAAGCTCTTGACATAATGCTCGACCATGAACCAGCTTGGTTGGTCAAATTTCAATATCATATTCTTAGATTTTAGAAACCCAACCAACTCTCTTGTCTCCAAGCTCACCCTGGATAATGAAACTTTGGACATCCGGATGAACAACATAAACAATTGTTTTACTTTATGAAATAAAATATCGAAACTTCTTCAAGGACTTCATCACTGCATACACTTGCTTCTCTATGAAATTGTACTTTTCCTCATGTGGTTGGATGACTTGGCTTAAAAAT
Source organism: Wollemia nobilis (assembly GCA_028583015.1). Taxonomy (NCBI): domain Eukaryota; kingdom Viridiplantae; phylum Streptophyta; class Pinopsida; order Araucariales; family Araucariaceae; genus Wollemia; species Wollemia nobilis. Next base: position 1,069,376 of record JAQPPZ010001560.1, on the reverse strand, counting down.
GTGATTGGCCACTCATTTCCATCTTCTCCCTTCTGTGTGAGCACAATTGCGTAACTCTCTTGTTCACCAACAACATAAAGGATAAAATCCTTTGAATAGTCAGGGTTTATCAAAATAGGAGCTTGAGCAATTCTTTCCTTGATTTCCTTGAATGCTTGCTTCCTTTGCTCAGTCCATTTGAACTCAACATCTTTCTTCAAGAGTTTAGTCATTGGTTTCACAACTTGGGTAAAATCTGCAATAAAATTTTGAATGAAGTTAATCTGACCAAAAAATGATTGCAAACCTTTCTTGTTGGTTGGTAATGGAAGCTTCAAAAGAGCCTCAGCTCTAGCTGGATCAATAGCTAAACCTTTTTTTGAGATTACATGGCCTAGGAGCTTTCCCTCCTTCATCGTGAAGATAGACTTCTTTGGGTTGATGGATATTCTAAACTCTCGATATTTTTCAAACACTTGTCTTAAATGCAAGTTGTGCTCCTCCCTGTTATGAGAGAAGATAGTCATATCATCCAAATAAATAATAATGACTCAATTTAGTAACTCACCAAAAGCCACATCCATCGCTCTCTGAAAGGTTGCTCCAGCGTTCGAGAGACCAAAAGGCATTCATTGATAAGCAAATGTACCCCATTTTGTGGTGAATGTCATTTTGTATTGGTCTTCATCCTTGACCCATATCTGATTGTAGCTAGAGAATCCATCTAACAGAGAAAATATTTGAGCTCCTACAACTATGTGAAGAATCTGATCAATCTATGGTAAAGGATAATGATCCTTCAGAGAAGCCTGATTTAAATTTTGGAAATCAACACACAGGTGAATATCTCCATTCTTTTTCCTCATAGGGACCAAATTAGCTACCCATGTAGAATGCTTGATTGGGTAAATAATTTTAGCTTCCAACATTTTCAATAGTTCAACTTTCATCAGAACTTCAATTTTGGGATTGATTGGTCTTTGTTTCTATCTAAAGGGTTTCACTCCTTCTAGTTCAATAGTATGTTGGATCACATTCTTGTTGTAACCTTTGAGGTCCTGATAACTCTAGGCGACAATGTCTAGAAATTCATGGTATAGCTCCTTGATTTGCTCAAGTTCTTCTAGAGTGCAATCAGTTCCAACCTTGATTGACTTTTTAGGTTCCAACTGTAGCTCGGTGTACTCCTTCTCATCTACTTTGATCTTATGTTTTTTAGCTCTGTCATTCTGATCAAAGAGACTTTCGAGCGAAATCAATCCTTTTGGGATATGATTATTTCTTAACTGGATCAGTCCCTTAGCTTCTTCTTCATCAAGTGTTCTTCCTTCCACACTACTAGCTTCTTTTATTAAGAAGTTCATGATCTGCTCATCACTTTCAAACACTTTCTAATAAATATTCTTATCAGGAACTGAAGGCCTATAAACCAACCTCATGGTCTTTGGTTTCTTCACCATGTGCTCAACTAGAGAAAAGTTGGCACCAAGGGATGCCAAAATATCTGCATGTTTATTTTGTTCTCATGAAATCGCTTGGATATTTAATGTCGTGTAGGCTTCAAATAGATCCTAAACTTTGTTGTGATATACCTTCAAATAGTGTTTCTTGGAGACACACTTGTTAGTCACTTGATTGACAATCAGCTCTAAATCTCCAAAAATTTGGAGTTGTTTGATCCCAAGTTTCTCTGCTTTCTTCAAGCCTAAGCACAATGCTTCATATTCAGTAGCATTGTTTGTATAACTCTAGGTCAACCGGTATGAATATGTCTTCTGTATGCTAGAAGGAGAGATGAGGACAATTCTAGCTCCTGTACCATTTTTGCATCTTGCACCATCAAAGTAGAGCTTCCACAATTGATCTGGAATAGGATCTTGATCATCAGATACCTTCACTTCAGCCTTTTTAGGCTTAGTAATGGAGTAACAACCAATCTCAGTTTCCATCATCGCATTAAAATCATTCATTGAAAATTCATCTTCTGTATGAAGCTCATCCAAAGTCTCTTCCATTAAATCCAATTCTTCTAGTTCTTCAATCACCATATTGATAGAATCCATGGACTTTTCTTCTTCTTCGATCCTCTCTACATGAAATGTGGAAGGCTTCTCATTGTAGATTCAGATTATTTTCCCTTTGAAAGGAACTTCCAGGTGAGAGTAATCCAAGGAGAGATAACCTCCCAATTTGGCAGTAAACTCTCTTGAGAGGCACATACTAAAATATGGCTCTAGATCAACTACAACCACCTCTTGGATCATAGTGATTTGAGGCATCTTATGCAAGATAATGGGGATATCTTTGATGACACCTACTATTCTTATAGGAGTACCATCCAACTACAAAACACCTAGGCTACTCTTGGTATACTCCATACCCATAACTTCACAAACCCTTTGACATGATAGTTGTCGTAACACCAGAGTCAATCATGCAGTTATGCACAATCCAACCCTCCATCCTGAGAGATAAATAAAATGGTGGTGGTCTATTCTTTCTAGTAGCTAAAGTTGTAAGTGTCTGAGCTAACATAGTCTGAGTGGGATTCTTCTTTTTATCTTTAATAAACTTCAAATATTCTTGCAACAAATCAACTTATCCAGGCAATTGCAATGCATCATAGAGACTAACCTTGGTAGGAATCTTCTTTAGTTCTTCAACAATGTTGTATGTAGATGAACTGGACTCTCTTCCTTCATTAGCAGCCTCATACTTGCTTCGATATTGCTTTGTGGCTTCCACCCTCTACGCTTGGTCAAATATGGGTATTTAAGGTATTCTTTTGTCTGTTCCTTCATCTCAGCTTACGCTTGTGAAGTTGACGCCTTCGCTTGAGAGATTATTTCTTTCGCTTGTGTGGCAAGAGATATTTTAAAAGAATAGGTTCTTCTGACTTAGATGCTGAGCAAGGTGCCTTTCCTATGCTTGTCTCTTTTCATTCTACACCTTCGGCTCAGTAGGTACCTTCAATGGCTCCATCTCAGCTGGGTCCACTATGACCAGTTTTTCCTAGCTCTCGTGAGAACTAAAACTTGTTCTATGGAAGGGACCATAAAATTATGATCGACTTCTCTAATCATGTTGATCTGACCATCGGAAGAGCTATCTACCAATGTCTGCACATAGTTCAGATGAACCATGCAAGTTTCTTCACCATGCGGATCATTGCAGGTAGAACACCAATACATTTTATCTGATGGGCCAACTTCTTCATTTGTCAACACGGTTGGATTCCTTTCAGGCATCTTGTTGGTCGAAGTTGCTTGCTCTCTGGTGATTGGTGGAGGTTGAAATCTCCTAGGTTGGAAATCTCTCTCAGCTTACCTTTTCTTAATAGTTGTGATCTCATTTCTCATCGCTCTCATTGTTGAGTTCATTGATTGCATCTCTTGCAGCAACTTCTCTTGAGGATCAAGATTTGAGGGTGTTGGAGGAGTTGGTAATGGTAGTGGTACTAGTAGAGATGATAGTGTTGGGAATGGAACTAGAGTGGGTAGTATGGAATGGAAGGAGTAGGTAGTTGTGGGATAGAAACTATCAGGGTTTGAGATGAACTAAGATTCCATGAAGGGACCGGATACATGGGGGACATTGGTAAATATTGAGAAGATGCATTGGAATATAAATATTGTGGGAGATCAGGAAAGATAGGCATCATCATCTTTGGTGGGAGCTTACCAATAGCAATTAAATCAGCTTCAGCCTTTTGTACTTGGGAGTACAAGGCCAAAAATGTATCAACATTGGACTGATGGATGGCCATGCTAATGTCAAAATTGAAGGCTCGAAGATAATAAAATGCAGCTTGTTCGAGAGTCGATCGAAGACCATCAGGGACTCTCTACCAAGTTTGAGCGAACCTAACATTGAAGTCAATGATTTCCTCCTGTGGATACCTCTGAATATTAGTAAATTGATGCAATAAGGAAAAAGGATCCACTTGCTCATTGAAGCCTTTTATCATTAACTCAGCCAACTGGTCCCATGTGGTAATAGTGGTAGGTGGTAAGGATCGGTACCAATAAAGCAACTTCCCTCTGAGAGAGAGCATGAGCAATCTGACCATGACATCTTTATATGTGATGCTATGAATAGTCACCAAAGAAGCCACATCTTGAACATGCTCATAAGCTATTTTTCCTGTACCATCATAAGTAGGCAAAGCCTTCAATGCTGCTGGTGGGATCGAGTTCTGAGCTTGCAGATTCAAAGCTCCAGAATGGTTCCATGCTGGAAACTATCTTGGTGGTGGTGGATTTTGGGCCATTTGGATTAGAGTGTTTTCTCGGGGAGGAAAGCTAGTGGTAGTACTAGAAGGACTTGAAGGAATGAAAAACACACCAACTACTTGTGAAGATGTTACAATTGATGGGATAGTTGGAGTGACTAATCTAGGATGCTCTCCTAAGACTTGGGTGTCAAGCTCAAAGAACTCAATAGGATTTTTTAAATTTTTGGCCTTCGATCTTGTGATCATGAAGTAAAGCTTTCACCAACTTCACGTTCGAAGGCTTCTAGGTAAAACTGAGTCGCCAGATGTTCTAATCAAATAGTAAAATATGAACATCAAATCTTAATATTGCTTAAGGTGGAACTTTTGGGGTCCCATCGGGCATGCCAAAAATTATTGGTCACGAATCTTCCTAAGTATAAAAATATGCACCCTAGACCCAACCAACATTGAAAGGTCAAAGGAAAGAGATGTCCTTCGGGCCAATCTCTAGAGAGGGTTGGTTCCCTTACTAATCTAAAAATTGGTATAAAGCTTAGGGATAGAAATTAATAGAAAGAGATGGGAAATATGGTTGTAAGCTAGGAAAAAAGAGTGGGGATGAACTAATAACTAAATAAAATCAAGTTTTAACCAACATTTAACATAAATAATAACATAGGAACCAATCATAGATTGTAAATATGATTTCCAATTAACATTTCAACATTCATTTCTTCATAGAAAATTAAATTCAAATGCAGAATTTAATCTATCTAACAAAGGCAATGAATATAGAGAAAAGAAAACAATCACATACATAACTGATCTAGGAACTAGAGTCAAAGTCTTTCAATTGATGTAAAAATTAAACTCAAAGAGTTTTTTAGCAAAATGTTCCTCCTCCTTTTACATCAAGTTTCTTAGTTTTTATAGAGGATTGCACCTCTAAAATTGAATGAGCATTAAATAAAATGGTGGTAGACTATAGCTTGGTCGAACAACATTCTTTTTGGGAATAACAATGAACAAATCAGTGAATGCCTTGGGAAGCTGCGATCCTTCTTCAGTGGAGAACATCTTGGAAATTAGCAAGAAGGAATGATGGAAATTCATTTCGAAAGTTGGTGCATCAAAAATGAGCACCCACTACAGTGAACGATGCCTCGAAATCAAAGGTGCAGTATTTAATTTTGGCCATCCTTCAACAATAATTTTAGAAATATTAACTCCCTTGCCCCAAGAATTGAATTTATCAATCCTTGAACTTTTCCAAAAATGATCTACACTGAAAGCTCCATCAAAGATGATTTTACCTAGAGGAAATGGTAGAAATACGTTTTGCCAAGGCATGGAGGTGAAAATGAATTTTGTTGCGAAAGGAGGTGAAAATGAATTTCGCTCCAACTTGGGGCAAAAATTAAGTTTTGCTACAACTTCACCCAAAGATGTTTGTTTTGAGTTTCTTGGAAGTAGTTTTTCTATAAAAGGCTTTGCACTGAATGTGTTTGATTTTCACGTACTGAAAATGTATTTCACTAAAAATTGGAGCGAAAACGAATTTTGTTGACAATTTCACTCGAAAATGGAATTTCACTACGAACTGGGGTGAAACTACCAGCAAGGAATTTCACTGGTGAAACTACCAGCAAGGGATTTTTGTTGCACTTGGGGCAAAAATGAATTTCACTGCAAGTAGGGGTAAAATTGCCCAGAAGATGATTTCGTTGGCGAAATTCATTTCATACTTAGGCAAAATTTGAATGTGGCAAAAATGGACACTCGACCATCGTTTTCGCTCAAAACCAAGTGAAAATGGTATATCGTTGAAGAGAAAGGTGAAATTGACTTTGACCATTGAAAATGCATGATTCTGGGTGAAAACATTCTTTACTTATTTTCACTGGCGAAAGCATTGAAAGAGGGATTTATACCAACAAAAATGCCAAAACAAATCAGCGAAAACATAAAAAAGTTAAAGAGACCAACGACAACGCACAATTTATATTTTATACTTAGAAGTTTTTACAAAAAAGTTCTAGTGTGGCAAAACTGCCAACAACTACCTATTTTTGTCTCTTGTAATTTATGACTATACTAACCTATTAATTCCTTAAATTTTTTTTTTAAGCTTTATCCATATCACAAGTATTCCAAGAAAACATCTTCATCGTTGTTTTTAATTTTTTATTTGTGGGATTAGGCCCACTTCTTGTTAATACTTGTAATATTTATTTCTCGCATGTTAAATAAATAATCCCTCTAAGTTTCTTTTTTTTTCTTTTTTTCTTTGAGGTTCTTACTCTCCTTATTATATTCCCCCAACACTTCCATCCTAATTAATATTTTTAAAATTTCTAGAATTTTTATACTTTGATTTATAATTTATAGTTTTATGTTCTTGCAAAGAACCTAAAGTGCAATGGATAGCCTCAAAAACATATTCTTCTTTATTCTTCCATAGAAAGTCTAAAATGCAAGAGCCATCCAATAGTACTTGCTTTTTCTTTGTTTCCCTAAAAATCCTAAATTATAATGGATATCATCAATACTACTTTCTTTATTATGCTACACTTAAAACCTTAAGGTGCAAGTGACAAACTATACACTTCCTTCCTTTTCATTATAATAAAATGAATTTCTGATACATGAGAAAATGAATTTGATGTACATGGATTAAAATAAAAATTTTATGCCTTCTTGGTTTTAAATTTTGCTTCTACATCTTCATACTTTTATTTCCTCCTCTATTTGAAATTATATTATGTAATTCCTTATCCTTTTCATCCTTATTAGTTTCTTCTAATTTCTCAAGCCTTTCATCCTTCTTAGTTTCTTCTAATGATTGCTCTCTATGAACTATTAATTCCATTTCATGAGAAGAAAAAATTGATGTATTTAATTTGATCTAAATAAATTTCTATTATAATATAATCTTGTCACTTTATCTTTAGGTCTATCTCATGACCAAAATTTTAGTTTCTTTTTCAATCATTTCACTTTGTAATTTGTTGCAACGTGTCTAGTCTCATAGCATATAGAGAATGAGAATGTAATGTTTCCATAATTCATTTGTTGATCCCATTCTTTTTATTTAGATTTAATATTAATGTATTTTAGAAAAGGTTCTTGAAATATCCATTGTAAAATGTATCAATATAAATTGCTAACTTGTGAATTGGAAAAAATGATATGAATATATCTTTTCAAAAGGAAAGTTATAGAATAATGTGAACATAATTTTGACTTTCATATAATCCATTTTAATCTCCTCCATTCATCCTATATATTCAATCATCTCATCCTTGATCATTTTTTGGAGCATTTGATTCTTGTATACGGCTTATCATAGACTCATTACTTGTCTTTCCCCATCGTGAGTATCTTTAATTCTATCTAATCCTTGGTTGTGGTTAGGGATTCCATAAAGGATTTTATATTTTTGTTACTTAGGTTTTCATTGTGATAACCCTTCATTATTTAATTTTTTTCAAATAATTAGAATAAGAACTCTAAATATGAGTTGCAAGTTTACCAAGACCCCTCATAAAGACCTGTGTAAACTGATTGAAAAAAATAACTCTAAATATGAAATTGGATCCTTGCTTTTATTTACTTCTTGCTCTCACTCATTATTGACTTTATTCCTTGATCACACTCCAATATCAAGACTCACCCATCAAATTGGAGCCTTGGTATATGATGTGATGATCTTTATCCCTCCATCCCAAACCCTACCCGAATTTCTGACAACATCATTTTTGTTATAGGTTTTGCATCAAATTTCTAATACAACTATGATGTAAAGTTGATTCTTTAAAAAATAATTTATTTTAGCTTTATGCTCAAATTAATATTAGCAAAATGTATAATGCAAAAAGGTATAAATATTATGATAGTGTAAATTAAATGTCAATATCCACAAACATTATGTATATTAGACCACTTTGAACTTCCCTAAGTACACTATACCTAAGAGGAGGCACTTGCATAGTGATATCTACCTATGGACTATACATGCCTTACTCCCTTTGAGTTTGAACCTTAGACCTTCAATTTGAAGCATTAAAGCCTTCATCATCAGTCCTACTTAGCTTGTAGAAGTTAAGTAACTTTTAAAGTCCACAAGCATTACACATATTAGACCATCTCCTACTCCCTTGGGTTTGATATGCATGGGTAGAGTCCCACTTAGCTTGAAGAAGTTAAGTAGATTTTAAAGTCCACAAACATTATGCATATTAGACTATCTCCTACTCCCTTGGGTTTGCTATGCATGGGTAAAGGTGTGTATGCTATCTTCGTACAAGGTGTGTATCCCATCCCTTACCCTCTTTCATGTTCAAATATTAGACCTTTTATTTGGACTACCCAAACCTCCACTCTTAAAAAGACCATTCAATAATCTTTTATCATAATTTAATTTTACAAGTTTGTCTAGTAACAAATCATACTCATAATTGAAGGCTTCAATTCTTACTTTATAGTTAGTTATTTTTTATGAAGACAATATTTAATTTAACTTCAAAAAAAGACAAATCCTTACTAATAATATGAGTGCATTTTTACTTTAAGAATTGTGTTTTTTTTCTTTTAAAGGTTAGTAATCATATATACTTTAATTTAATTTGATGTTCATAGAATTTTTAAGAAATTTAATTTTTATTTCTTAATGATATTACTAATAATTTAATTTTAAAGTGTTTAAATATTGTATTTATAGATGACTAATATTACCTTTTACAAAATTAATTTATTTTAATGTCATGTAATCATATTCACATTCTGTTGTATGTTAATACTTTTAAATATTATAAAATCTAATGCAAAAACAATAAAATCAACTACAAATGATAATTCCTAACATGCAAATAATTTGAAGTCAACATAATATTGATCTACCATTTAAGACACATAAATTTTGAAATTTTTATTAGAATGAGATCTAATAATTTTATTTTACATCGATATTTTTTATAATAAATTTATATTTAATTAAAATAAATAAATTAATTATTTGAATTGAATTAGCATAACTATAATAAGCATAAACTTATGTTAACAAGTGACTAAGTTTATAAACCATTTTTTAAGGTAAACAAAGTATAACCGATGACACAACTAGAAACCACACTCCTCTAGGACCTAACAACAAGAAGCCTCCCTCCCATAATTAAATATATAATAAAAAATCATTGTTAAATAACTATATTATCTTAAATAACCTATAACTTTATAAATATTAAAAATTTACTTTTTAAATCTATCAACTCAAATCGGTTTGGGCTTTGGCTCTTTTTTGGGAGGTCCAAGGTTCAAACTGTGGCGTGGGCGAGTGTGTGAGGGGTGAGTATGTGATGACTTTGTGTTAAATTTCCGCTCACCATGTATGTCAGTCATAGAGGTTTCTTACAATAACCTAACCCAAAAAAAATTAATAGTCTACTATACCAATATAGTGCAATGTAAATAGATGGTGTCCTCGTGAATGACATTCTGGCAACGGTCTCGTTATGGCTTGTCTTGCTACTTTAGTAGTGGTTATGCACCCTTTATTAAAGTATGTCAAGTCCTTTTCCATTTGATTGGACCCCTTAAATATTTGTTTGTGAACCAAAATCCCACTTCTCTCGTAAATTGTTTGCCACTTTGATTGTGAGAGATTTCTTGTGTGGAAATTCCAATGGACCTCCACTAAAAAAAGGAGTCCTTGAGGAACATGATGTGTACAAATTCTAACACACTCCACGAAAAGTAATAGACATGACCCCACTACAATGGAACCAATGAGAGCATTGTGTAGAGATATTTAAGTATATTTCTTATCATTCTTTAACCTCAAAAATAAAATTTTAAATAGAAATTTTAAGATTTGAATTTTACTTAAACAGTTATAAATGGAAGTTTAGTTGGATATAAACATATTAGATATATAACAATTTTTTATAAGAATTAAATTATCTTATCTGGTTTAATGGTTTATAAGGATTATGTTATTTTATTTATTTTAAGGTTTTGTGAACGTAAAAAAAACAAATCTATTTTACCTTTATTGTTAATATAGACTTCGGTAAAGACTTTGGATTTATATTGTAGAGACCTAACTTGAAATCATGGGGAGGGTGGTTGATATAGAATTAACCAAAAATTGTTTGCATTATTCATAGGCTAAACATTTATAGGTATGTATGATGCCATAATAATAAGAAATAGAATCAATTCAAATCGTAATAGAAGATCAATTTCGATAACAACTTCAATCAAAATTAGCTAAGAATTAACTCATGCTATCTAAATTATAACTTGTTTTTTGGAGACTTTTCTAGAACAACAATCTATCTTAGAGATCTAGCATGAATATTTTAAATATATCATATAGTATATAAAACAAAATAAGCCTAAAACTATTACATCAAATAATGATATTCCTCACGATTCCTCTCAACAATAGAAGCATCAGACTCCAATGCTTTCCAAAATACAATCATGATGTGGTACTGCCCTAAAATTATTGTTGGCGATGCATGTTGTCGAAAAGAACAACAATGAAGATGGAAACCTTGCATGAAATCTATGAGAGACACATCATAAAGACGACTTCAATTGTAGGAGTACCCACGATTCCATGACCAAAAAAATCGAAACAAAAGGGCTATGGTCAAAGGAAGGGACAATGACAACTCCCAAACTGGAGTACCCAAAGGATTCTATGATAAAAAAACAAAACCTCCTATTGTAGAAGTACCCAAAATAATGATGAAATCAAACAAGAGGACAATGATCGTGAAGAAAATCTACTTCCAAAAAATTTTGAAACACGAACAAGACTACAATAATTATCCAAAAAATGCTTCAACAAAGACTAGTGATGTACCAAAAGAATACATGATTGGGAAGATGGAGGGTTCAACATAGGTGCTATGTGGTGAAGAAAAATATTGAAGGTGTGTAATAATGATGAGTGTCAGGTACTACTAATGATGCACTCCATAGTACAACAAATGTTGGAACACTTTTCATATAAAGTTTGACTAAAGAGAGCCTTAAGAACCCAGATCAAAGGATCATAAAGGTAACCCAAATCCTCAAGACTGAACGAGGATTGAAGTAGCTAGAAGTTGGCATCAAGAAGGTTAAGGCACCACCAGGCATAGTAGAATTTTACAAAAGTGAAAAAGTTGGGTTCCACTAGATTGAGCTATATATAAGCCTATACTTGGGAAGCAATTATTACCTCAAATCATGAGAAAAAAATGTATCACTAGAAAAAAGAGAAGTAAGGGTGATTCTCCCTCTATGCAGAATCTTTCAAGAATATCCCTATGAATATTTAGTGGTTTAAAATATTATATGAAATATACCTACTTTTTCCATACACATTTAAGAAGGAACAAACAAAAGTTATAAGGGTCAAAACTTGCCCTATTACAATGCATGTGGGATTAATGAGACTAAATTGAATAGATCAAATGTTCATCATAGTAGTGGGATTTGTTGGGATGACAAAGATTGTTATAATTCATGGTAAAATTTGAGCTCAACCTGACTTGAAAAGGATTAATTTCTACCAAATTTATCCATAGTTGTAGATTTATTTATGGTCAAACTCATACAATTTTGTGAAGTTTCCATGATCAACTTAACCAAAATTACAATGTGAGATCAAGGATTGTTGATGTAGAAACATGTAGGTGGATGTGGGGTATCGAACTAAAGGGCATGGAGATCACATGGTACAACAAGATATCTCCAAGACCCATGTTAGGCGTGCACATCAAGGAAAATAGATCTTTGTTGTTTGATTGTAATTGATGACCCACAACTTTGCATTAGCTCGATCACTTGAACTCCTCCATGGCTTGTGTACCACCCATTTGCTTTGTTAAAAGACATAAAATCTTTTTTGAATAGCATCGATGGTAGCATGGATTCTTACTCATCAAAGGTCACATCCATGTCATGAAGTTGGTATCCATGTCACTAAACTTGAAAATAGGAGTGGCTTGAAATGTGGGATGATCATAGTAGAACTTGGTCAGATTGCATATCTTCCACTTGGGTCCCATGGGTGCCCATGCATCTAGGATGTCCAACAACCATCGGAAGTAATATTCACAAAATACTATGTTGGAGTAGTAAGGGTCCTAGAGATCCCAATATTGCAACACTTTGCTTGGATTTGTGAGGTATGGATTGGGAAACACCATCAACTTGAGATCACACATAATTCTCAACACATACCCCTTCATCATTTCCCACATCGACTCCTTCATAATTCCTATCAATGCCCACATGAAAAAACACATCGAAGCTACAAAAATGTTATAGTAATATATGGTTGGTGAGACCTCTTGCAATTTTACATGAATCCATAGAGGGATGCACCATTGGAAGCTTTTATGTCCCCATAGGAACTCGATTGATAGTGAATGTGTGGGTAATTCATAGGGATCCTGCCTTGTGGAACGTAATCATGATGATCAAATGCATCGATCTCAATGACTCCAACATTAAGGATCTCAATAGAAGTTTATCCCAAAAAATACCAACATGAAGTACAAACCCTAATGCTCCTCACCCACCCTAACATGCTCACTCCCCAATTGTCATCATTGTTAGTTTTTATCCCTGCTTTTGCTTCTTTAGGGGTTTTGACTGTAGCACAGGGGTCATTTGTGTAGAAGAGACAAGGATTGGATCTTAGTAGCACATTGGTCTCTTACAAAATGAAGTTGATCTAAAAACTATAATAGCTAAGATTGCACTTGACCTTTTAGACCTGATGTAATGCGGGTTGTCCTCTTAAATGACATTTTCTTCTCTTTGTTTTATAGATAAGAAAGAGGAGTCAGAATAAGGCAAAATCAATGGTTGAATCCTAGTCATTTCTTGAAAGTTAAAGGTGACTTGTGATCGATGAAGCATCCAAAAATACACAATTTTAGTAGTGGATGAGAATATTATAGGTGTGGTCAAAAGAGGATACCACAAATATTGAAAGATGAATGTGAATAGAACAAATATCCAAACATAAATTGTAAAAGAAGATTATGAAAGCAAGTAAATTCCCCCCATAAGGCAAGATCGATGTTTTGATACCAACTGATATGGAATTAACCTAAAATTTCTTACTTTATTCATATGCTAAACATATATAGGCACATAAGATGTCACGATTGCAAGAAATATGATCAATCTGAATCATAATTAAAATCAAATACGATAACAACTTGAATCAAAATTAGCTAAGAATTAACTAATGCTATCTAAATCATAACAACTTGTCTTTTGATGACTTTTCTAGAACAACCGCCTATCCTAGAGATCGTGAGCAATTTGAATACATCATGTAGTACATAAAATAAAATAAGCCTATGACAGTTACATCAGAGAATGAGTTTAAGTATATTAGAAAAAATGTGAACTTTTGAGAAAGCCCAATTATTATATTAGTCAAGTTGTTTTGATATCGCTATGTAATCATAATGCAAAATTAGTGGGATAGTTTCACTTCCATATATACTCTCTCTCTCTATGAGTGCTACTTAACATCACCCAAATAAAATATATATTGTTTAAACTCTCCCTTGTTACCTTTTATAATAGATTAAATATTTAAAACAAAACATTTTATCAAAATTGATTAACTTTTGAGGAGGTGTCCAATTTTGAATTTTACCAAGAATTATGTGCATAATAGTCAAGTTGTAATATCAATATATGATAATGATGCAATATGAATGGGGTTGTTACAATCCCATATAATTAATTAAACCTTAAAATAAAAAATAGATGAATTATTTAACTAAAATCATGCACAATTTGTTGTATAAAAGTTTAGTTAATAGTTATATGAAAAGATAATAGCTTGATAAAAAAATATTTAAAATTTAGATTCATGGAGCCTTTCAAAACCCTATTTAGGCCTTCCAAAACCCTATGGTCCTCTACAAGAGGTCTGATCCATTTGTACAAGGTTTTAGGAGCCTTTCAAAGTCCTATTCTAAGGTTTAGGGACCCTTCCAAAACCCTCACTCCCTCTAGGTAGAGGAGGGGTGAGGGGTTTCATTGTTAGAACCCATATCTGTCCTTCCTATGGATTATATTATGGGATATAGTTTATTTAGTACTACTTTAGATGGAATCTAGTTCTAGATGAAGGGTGTGAGGAGCAGGAGTGTTGGGCAAGGTTGGTCCTGGTGCTTCTCTGCTTCCTATTCTACTTTTACTAGAAGCTTTCTATGTTGGGGCACTTGGCGGCTCTTGCCTAGTTTTAGTTTCATCCAAATGGTGGTGTATTTTTGTGCAGCCTTGGTAGGTTTTTCTTGCAAATATTGACCATTTTTGTGGTTAGTTGGGTCGTAGCTTATTCAATAGGGATTTTTTTCTAGCTTCAATTATGATCAAGATTTATCTCTTGAATCTTCTTGTTCCTAGTCTACTTCTCTTCTACCCTATGGAGTGGACCTTCTAGTTTCTTTAGGATCTCCTAAATCCTAGCCTATTTTAGGTTTGGAGAGTCTTCCAAAACCCTATGGTCCTCTTCTTGAGGCCTGATCCATTTGTTCAAGGTTTTGGAAGCCTTTCAAAACCCTATTTAGGTTGGGGGAGCCTTCCAAAACCCTATGGTCCTCTACTAGAGGCATGATCCATTTGTACAAGGTTTTGGGAGCCTTTAAAAACCTTGTTCTAGGGTTTAGGGAGCCTTTTAAAACCTTCTCATGGTTTTAGGAGCCTTTTAAAATCTAATTGTGAAGGTTTTGTGATCCTTTCAAAACTCTACTTTTTGGTTTAGGCCACCTTCCTAAACCCTTTGGTTCTCTTTAGGTGAGTTCTTACACTATTTGGATTTATCTTGAGTGTCCTTGGTTTGAAATATTTGCTTCTTGTCTTGGGTAAGAAGATCTCTTTTAGATCCCCTGATGTTGTAGGGTTCTGAATGGTTGGGATGATGTTCTTTGTGCTTACTAGTTTTGTTTGTTACTTCCTGTTTGACAGATCTCAACTGTTGGTTGGTTGTGCACTACAGGAATCTCAAGTTCAAGCCTTTGGTAGTTGGGATGATCATTATTTTATTTTAGTTTCAAATTTGAGTGTTATTATTTGGATGAGAGTTTCTTAATTTGAAATTTAAAGTCAAATTTTAGCACTTTTGAACTTCTTTCAGATTCACTTGATGGATGGCTGGAGAGTTTAATTTTTAAATTACCATCGGATGGCTTGGTTGGCTCTTTTTTTTTCATATTTTCTTCTCCCATGGTGTCTTGGGTGGGAAGATTATTTCCAAGTTTTGTTTTATTTGTTGAAATTTAGGCAGGAATGTTGTTCATTTTGGATCCATGGGATCTTTCTTTCTCGGTTGTTGGGTGTATCTCTATTGAATGTTGGATCAATTTTACCTTAAGGTTACAGTATCTTTTGTATTCTTCTTTGGTGATTATTGAATACCTTTATGGCTTTGTAAACTTTAGGGTAACCTCTCCAAAACCTTTGTAAAAGGTTCAAGGACCCTTTTAAAACCCCTTCTTCTACCAAATAAAAAAACATTTAAAATTTAAATTCAGTTAGAGGGGTTTCTCACACCAACAAAAAAAAAAAAAAACAACCCATATAGTTTTTATCAGTTCTATCCCTTATGAGAGGTCATAGTGGGATGGGGATGCCCAAACTTGAGCGTCATTCATAGAGGTTTCTCACACTAACAAAAAAAAAACTTAAAATTTAAATTTTTTAATAATTTTAACATAAAATTAGCAATAAAGAGTTTATGAGTTTATCTGATTAATTTTTATAAAATATATATGTATAAATTTTTTACTTTAATATGATTATGTGATTATAAAATGACATTATCTATAAAGTGTTTCTTAAAAATAATGAATTAAACTATAGCCCAAGTTTCCAATTTTGTAGGGTGATTATTAACATTTTGTTAAACAATTTTAA
This sequence comes from Wollemia nobilis, assembly GCA_028583015.1. NCBI lineage: Eukaryota > Viridiplantae > Streptophyta > Pinopsida > Araucariales > Araucariaceae > Wollemia > Wollemia nobilis. Next base: position 1,053,238 of record JAQPPZ010001560.1, on the reverse strand, counting down.
ACATTACTAAAAATTAAGGTAAATCTTGCTTTTGATCTACATGGACCTGATCCTCACCATGGTAGAGAGGGTCTATGAGAGCTTGAGCCTCACCATGGAAGAGAGGTTTTGTGTGGGCTTGAGCCTCACCATGATAGAGAGGATCTATGAGGGCCTGAGTCTGACCATGGTAGAGAGGGTTTGTGTGGGCTTGAGTTTCACAATGGCAAAGAGGGTCTACAAGGATATGAGTCTCACCATGATAGAGAGGGTCTGCATAGGCCTACACAAAATGGCAAAGGGTATCCCGCTCGTGTGCTCTCCAATCATTTCTCTTTGAGTGGGAGATCTCCCTGTCCTTCCTACTAGGTTTTGCCCTTTGAGATCTTATTGCTGGTTACCTATGCTAATATGTTGGGTGTCTCTTTATGGAATTCTTTGGTCTTTCTCCTTTTGATTCGAAAATAGGGGAAGACCTCGTGCCTTCAATGTCTATGGAGTCATACTTATGCTGCCAGGTCAGTCCGGTTGGTGGGTGTTTGGTATTTTTTCCTGATGATTATTGGGGACTATTGCTAGATGTGGGTATCATTTGGGAGTTATTTCCTTGCGGTTCTTTTGGGTCTTTCCTCTTCCATGATGTAGATTCCAAGGTGAGACCTTGAGATCAATGATCATTGAGGATGGAATTTTTTGATGGTCCCTTCATTTGGTGGGATCCCCTAGCTTCAATGGGTTGTAGAGGGTGGACTAGTTGATAGATCTAGCTTCTTTGTATATGTCAAATCCCAAGGTTCTGAAGTTTCAATTTTTTGATGGGATATTTCTTTTATTTTTATTTAGATGTTTTGGTTTGATTTATCCTAATTATTCTCCTCAACCAGCCTCGAGGTTGGTTGGACTCCAGTGGGATCTGTGGTTTTATGGTGTAAGCCTTCATTGGATGCTTGCTCCCAAGTTGGAGGGTTTTTCTATCATTGGTGTCCTTAGTTGTAGATCTCCTTTTACCAATTATTTTATTTTTGTTGTTCACCCCTTGATAGGGTTCCAACTATTGGTTGGGCCATGTGTCAAAGGAAGGTTGGGTTCCTTGGTTGGATTCTCCCATGGGGCAAGATTGTTTTATTTTATAAGCACTCCTTGGACTTCACAATTTTAAATTTTGAGCATTCAAGTTTCTTTCATTTGGTTTATTGGGTGAGCCTTGAGGGCTTTGAAGCAAGTGGGAATTTTTTGTTTAAATCCTTCTATTGTTCTTTTCATTGGGTGATTCGAGGGTGTTCAAATTTAAAGCAAAAATTTATGTTTATTTTCTCTTGTTGGTTTATGTCAGTGTCATACCCCTATTTTTTAGTTGTTTCACCTCATTCCATGGTTGCAGTTTGTGAATGGTTGGTCATGGTTTTCTGGTTAGTAAGGTTCTCATTGGGCGGGATTGTTTCGACTTCATTTTTGGTTGAAAATATTGTTGGTTTTTGCCCAGTATTTCTTGAGTGCCTTAAAATTCACGATGTTTTTCTCTTTTGGCACTCTTTTTCAAATTTGAATTTTAAAGTGGAGATAAGGTGGGATTTTTGGATCCATTTTTATTTGATGTCTGACCCTCTTGTCAGAATCTGGATTCAATCCATTTGATGTACTTCCTTTGAGCTCATTGAATACTCTTTGGATTTGTAATGGTTTGGGGTCCCTTCCAAAACCCCTTTGTAAAGGTTTGGGGACCCTTTCAAGACCCCTTCTACCACCTAATAAAAAAATATAATACTATTATATAATTTGTTGAAATATTTTAATAATGATATAATACAAATAATTTTTTTAAAATTTCATATCAATAATTTTAAAAATTGTAACTTTTAAAGTATGTTACGATAAATTAAATTTTATTTATATATTTATAAATTTTATAACATCAAAAAAATCAAAGATAAGTATTTTTTTATGTTATTTTATTTTAATATATATATTGTTGCATAGGGAAACTCTATAATCCCTAACCCGATAGGTAAGTATGAAGTCAATAGGACCTTGATCCTTCATGGAATTGAAGTGGGGCAACCCACCGATAAGCACTCTATTGCTATCAACTAACATTTCCCTTTTCAGGCTATATTTTAAGGTAAAACACGGACTTTTGAAAGGGGTCCTTATCCCCTTGTATCAAGGTTTGAACTTGGGTCTCCTCAATAAAAACCCAAAGATATACCACTACGGTATCCTTCATAGAACTAAAAATATAATTATATATATATATATATTTATTTATTTATTTATTTTTTAAATTTACATGGTGGAATCGATAGCCACCATAAATCTAGGCAGGTTGTCCAAATTTTATGGCCACCATAGTATTATGCGTTGTCTGCCTCGAAAGCCGCCACACTGTTCTTCGTGCAGTTTGCCCCTATAACCACCATTGCACAATCATTTTAAATCTTTTACACTATTGAAAGCACCAGGAAAGGGACAAGCGTTTAGTCTAGCGAGGCCCGAGATTTGAACCTTGGACCTCCGCACACCTTATGGGGTTTGGTCGAACCAATAAAAATATATATCTAAATAAGACTTAATGTATAAATACATAGGAGACACTTGAACATTCTAATTAGTACCAAGATTTAATGTAACTGTTTAATGAAGGCAAAACTAATTATTTAAGCCTATGAGGTTTCGTGTTGGTAAGGAGTTGAGTTTCATGCCCTAGACCAAGGTTCAAATATCATGGATGAACTATAATATTTAATCAAATAAGATTAGCTCGAATAGTTATATTCTTCAACTTTCAAGTCGAGACTCATGTTTAAATCTTGTCAAACTATACATGCACAATTACCAAATTGTTATAATTACACTATATATAATCCTTAATCTAATGATAAAAAAATAGGTATGTTTATGTAATTAAATATAAAAAAGATGCATAATATGGATGAGAGGATAGATATTTGCATGGTGACAGTTGAAGACCCATCTGCATTTTTTATGAAAGCCTAAACTAAGGAGGTAAGCATTCATTTTTTTACATTTAAATATTGTTTCAAAGAAGTTTATCGGTTGGAATCATGAAGTTCATGCAATGAAGCTAGGTTTTGCAAAGTGAAGCACAAAGGAATTAAATCTAAGGGGTGAAAGGAGTTACTTTGCTAGGGAGGAATATTTTTGTGTATGTGAACAATAGTTTGAAGAATTTTGTTGGCTAGAATCATGGAGTGCATACAACAAAGCTAGGGTTTGCAAAGTGAAGTAGAAATAAAATTTAAAATAACACAAGAAGTGAAATTATTTATTTTTCTTGAAATTAGAATGTGCTTAGATCTATTCATGTGAATAAAATTAAGGTGGATCCAGTTCTTGACTAGTATCTTTAAAAAAATGACACAAGAAGCATCAACTTTTTGTCAAAACCAAAGTGTGCCAAGATCTATTCGTGTGAAGAAAATGAAGGTTGGACAACAATATTTCTAGAATCGAAGCATGCAAAAGGTGAAAGGAGTTACTTTGATAGGGAGGAATATTTTTATGCATGTGAATGGTTGTTTGAAGAAGTTTATCAATTGGAATCATGGAGTACATGTAGCAAAGCTAGGGTTTGCAAAGGTAAAATATTAACCTTTGTTTTTATTTGGTATTTTTTAAATGGTAGTATAGATTGGGAAATTGGTTTCTTGTTTGATGGAGAATGAAGAGGAATGTTTAGACTTCTTAGAGGACCCCTTTGAGGGGTAATGCATCTTTTCAACTCTAAGGGCCAAGGATCCCATTTCTAGACAAGACTTAGAAGTTGAGAAGTGGAAGCCCTTGGGTTTTTTGAGTGGTCAGAATAAGATTATAGGTCATCAAAATTTAGTGGACAGAGCCTATGTTAGTAGGTTCAAATCAAATTAGTTGTCCTATTGATTTCTCACTCTCAGGTGTCTCAAAATACTCTACTAAAGTGATGGGTCTAATGTATGAGAAATTATTTTCTTATAGGGGAAAAACTTGAGCAGGATTAAAACAACCCAAACTCACTTTTCTTGACATAGTTTCCTTTGTTTGGTTATGATTTTATTGGTAAAGTTCTTGATTTAGAGGCCTTAAGTGGAGTGGGGCCAAACTTTCAATCAACATGAACTACAACTTTGGTTACTAAAGTGTGCAAGGTACACAAAGTGGTTAAAAAGAGAAGGTCAAAGATCAAAATAATACTTGGGGAAGACCTATAGATGAAACAAGTTATAGAATTTTTAGGAAGGACCTTATTAGGAAGTTTCATGGATATCAGATAACTAATAATACACTAAAAGAGTGGTTGTAAAAGGTATGGTTTCCAATATTAAGATATGGGTTGATTATTCACTTACTTGCCAAATGATGGATATGTTTCCTTTTTGGTCTGAGGAAGATGCACAAAAAAATATGGGAGGTCATTGGTATTGGGGGTATTCTTTTTTGGATTTGAAGGCATGGACAACTTGCTTTAATCCTAGGATTGAAGTTTCTACGAGAATCTTGATCTGGGTGAAACTTTCGAGTCTGCCAATGGAGTTATGATCAAAAAGAGCTTTGAAAGAGATTGAAGATTCGTTAGGTAAAACCTTGAATATATATGTTTCTTTCAAATATTGTCATTTCTTGTCTATAGCTTGGGTTTTGGTTGAGATGGATATTAGTTAAGGCTTACCAAACTATATGGATATAGTTGTGGAGAATACAGTTCATAGTCAAATCCTAGACTATTAAAATATTCCTTTTAGATGTGTTCATTGTCATATTTATGGACACATTGCTAAGAAATGTACTCAATATTTCACACAAAATTTTTGGAGGAGAAAACAAATGACTAGTGGGGATTTCAAGTTAGCTAACAATAATCAAGAGATACCTATTTTTTAGAACTCAATAGTGCTCCTAGATTCGACACAAACATGAAAAAGGATATTGTTGAACCTAGAACCAAAACTCTGGAGAAGGAGAAAGAAGTTTTAGGTTTGGGTTTGTCTCCATTTCACTATTCATAGTATATTAGAGAAAGAGATATAGTCATAAAGAAAGTCATGAAAGAATTGGACCTAATTCTATTAAGTTTTTTGGTTAGTCATGTAAGCCTTATGAAACTTACTATCCAATGTAAGTGTAGAATAATCTATAATTAAGTAATAAATAAGTTTGGACAGAGAAGACCCAATGATAAGGACTTTTTTAGGGGTTTGAACAATGGGTTAGCAACCTCAAACACATTGAATAGGGATTGTGATCCAAATATTTCTACTATTAGAGGAAGTCTTTTTGACCTACAAAGTGAATCTTGTAAGGAGGTAGTTGTTTTAGGGAATGGTTTGGGAACTGGTTTCTCTTGTAGATATTTGTTATGTTCTAGGAATAGAGAATCTAAGTTGAGAACTTGTGTAGTTGCTAGAAGATTAGGGTTAGGTCTGGATATTATAGAGGAATCTTTCACTTCCACAATAGGTAGAATTTTTTTTTAATTTCATGCATAGATCGCTTGAAGAAAATTCAGTAGCATAAACAAAAATCTATCAAAGGGATCCTTAGAGTGAGATAAAACCCCTCTAATATGTTTAAATGATCTTGTTATCCTTTAATATTTGAGCTCTTGGTAGTCCTTCTAAAAGACTTGCCTTAGCCAAGATAGTGGAGATTCATATTTTGGATGTTCATTCTACAAGAAACCATAGAAGTGAGTAGAAAATTCATTGAACGGTTAAATAAATTGCTTAGGGATCAAGAGTTCTTCGCCCTAGATGCTACCACAAATTTAGGGGATGTTTTGTTGGCTGAAGAACTCAATATCCTTAATTAATTCTTCATTTATGGTGTCAAGCTTGTGGATAGAAATATTTTTTAAAGAATTGGGTTTAAGGTTATCGATTATTAATTTTTATGGTCCTTATAAATATAGGAAGGTCTTCTGGGATGATTTTTTCTCCCAAAAGTGTGTTAAGGATGAAATATTTATCATTGGTGGGGACTTAAATTTTACTATGAACAAAATTAAGGTATGGGGAGAATATACAAGACTTGATAGACTTGTATATTATTTTAGCCATAAGATTGAAGAAGTTGGTTTAATTGATTTGGAACCAATAAAGTTATCGACAATGTGGAGAAATAATAGAGTTAGGGAAGCTGAGATCTCAAAGAGGTTGGATAAATTTTTGATCTCAGAGTCATTATACAATGAAATAGATAAAAAATGATCATGGGTTGAGACTAGAGGTGGCTTGGATCATTCTACCATACTTCTTCAATTAGAAATTCAAGAGGCAAAACCTACCAATCCTTTTAAGCTCAATCTAATTTGGTTGGAGGAAGAGAGATTTCAACAACTAATTAAAAAAAAATAGATTGGTTATGACCAAAGTTCCATGTTATTTACGAGTTTTCAATTTGTTGCTACTTTAAAAAATTTAAAGGAGTTGTGGCATCTTGGATTGTAGTTAAAAAGGAGAGTATGGATAGAGGTCTTATGTTGTTGGAAAAGAAATTTTTAGAAATTCATAAAAAAAATGAAGCTATTTTTTTAAAGAGGAGAAACTAAGACTGGTTGAATTAGAAGTTGAGAAGAATAAATTCTTGAAGTGGAGAGAAGTTGAATAGAGAATGAAAAGTAGAGTTGTATGGTTAAAAAAAAGATTAAAATGCTAAGTTTTTTCATAATTTTGCTAATCATAGGAAGAAAGTTAACACTATTTGTAAGATGAAGGATGAATAAGGGGTCCTCATTAGAATTTTCTCTGAGTTAGAAAATTTGGGAGTAGAACATTTTCAATCTATCTACAAAGAACCTAACAGAGTCAACATTGGAAAATTTTTAAAGTTAACTACTTTCTTTCCCAGTTTTGTGATAAAGGAGGATAATCAGTTACTTATAAAGGAGGTCACAAAAGAAAAATTAAAAGTTGTCCCGAATTCTTTCAAAAAGGATAAAATTTTGGGGCCTAATAGATGGCTTGCAGAGTTTTTCCTAGTTTTCTATGATCTTGTCAAGGAGGATCTTCTTAGAGTAATGGAGGAAGTTAGGTTAAGTGGTTAGGTTTTAGGATATTTTAAATCCACTTTTTTTAGATTTGATTCCTAAAAAGGAGAAGCCTAAAATATTTGATGAGTTTAGACCTATTTCATTGTGTAATTGTATCTATAAAATATTTGCAAATATTCTAGCTATTAAATTGAAGAAGATTTTAACCAGGATTCATTTGGGTCTATAGTAGGTAGGTAGATTTTTGAATCCATAGGAGCTGCTCAAGAGGGCCTTCACTCTATTAAAACTAAAAATCTCCCCGTAATGGTCCTTAAACTAGATCTATCTAAAGATTATGATAGAACTAGCTAGTTGTATCTCATATTAATGCTCTTACATGTGGGTTTTAGTTATCCAGTAGTAAAGTGGATTATGGGAAGTATTTATTCTGTATCTTTTACTATTATTATCAATGAATCAACTTCTAAATTATTTAGATCCTTGAGAGGATTGAGACAAATATTTCCTTTATCCCCTTTACTTTTTTTGCTAATTTTTGAAGGATTGAGTAGATCTATTTTGGATGCAAAGAGGGTAGGATCTATGTATAATATTAAAGTGGAGGTCCTTTATTTATCTCATTTATTATTTTTTGATGATGTATTGTTGTTAACTAATGGAAGTTTAAGGGAAGCTAGATAGTTGAAGGAAATAATGGACACTTATAGTATTTCTATTGGTATAGAGATTAATTTTTAAAAATCCTCTATTTTATTTAATGGTCTAGAGAAGGAGAATGAACAAGGTCTGATTATAATTTTTCTTTTTGATCTCTTAGATTTTGAGGAAGGCTTTAAGTATTTGGGTTTTGTACTAAAGCCAAAGAGTTACAAGAAGAGAGACTGAGGATGATTTTTAGAGAATATTAAAGTTAGTATTAATCATTGGTATAATAGATGGTTGTTTATTGGTAAGATATTAACACTTGTAAAGTCTGTTCTTGAGGCAATTTTTGTATTTTGGAACTCCTTAGCCTTCATTCCCAAAGGAGTTCTAGAGAAAATAAGAAAATCCTACTTCATATTTCTTTGGACTGGATACAAGGAACATGAAGATATTCCTTTAGTTAAGTGGTATAGTATTGCTAGGTCAAAGGGGGAAGGTGTATGGGGACTAAAAAATATCTATCTTTTTTGGTTATTCTTTGGAAAAAAATAGCTTGTGGAGGAAACTGACCAAAGAAGGATTATGAAAAAATATTAGTGAATAGAAGTATATTCACCCAAGGACCTTTATGTATTGGATCTGAATTCCAAATAAAAGCATAAAAAATATTTTGATTTAATACAAAGTGCTAGTATAGGCCTTTCCTATGATTGATAATTATTTGGCTTGGAAAGTGGAAAATGGTGAAAAAGTTAGAATAGGGGCTGATTCTATTTTGGGTTGCGAAGAAAATATTTTGTTATTAGAAGCTATTATAGATTCCTTACAAGAAAAGGGTTTTTAATTTATTCATTGGGTGGGGGAATTAGATTATTCTAGTCTTTGGATCCAAGGTTGGAAGTAGGCTCAAGTCTTGGATATTTTTTGTGAGTAGGTTGTTTTGTGGAAGGCTTACACTAATAGAATTAATAAGATTCATATCAATCTGAGAGCTAAACCAAATACTATTGCTTGGGCATACAACACATCTAGGGGTCAGTATACGACTAAACTTGGCTACAAATCAAATTTTGATCTTGATCCTAAAGGACCTACATGGTGGTGGAAGCAAATTTGGAAATTTTTTCCCCCAAAAATATTATTGTTTTCTTGTGGTTAGCTTTGAGAAATAAGGCTTTGAATTGGGAGGTTTTATAGAGGAGAAGCATACAAGATCCAAGTATTTGTATGTTGTGTCAATTAGAGGAGGAAAATATTATACATTTATTAATCAAATGCCTCTTTTATCAATAGGTTTGGTTAAAATCTAAATAGATAACTAGAGTTAAAAATATTTGGGAAGGAGAAACAATGAAGGTATGCTTAAGATAATGGTTTTTGAAAAAAGAGTTGAAACGATTTATTTCTTTACCATGTCTTTTATGTTGGGGTATATTGTTGACACAGAATGCAACTCATTTTGAAGGGAAGTTTATACCCTTGTTTCAGATCATATTTCAGGTGAGGACTTTGGTCTTAATCAACAAAGAGCCTTGCAAATGCAAGAAACCTCAACACAGTCAATTTGTTCATTGAAAAATCTCAACCATGGGAAATTTTTTATGGGTCCAGTGAGAGACAGTCAAATTTTAGTAGCATGAGAGGTATTTTGTACTTCTAAGATATCCACTATATCAAATTTAAATCAGTTCTTGGGATGAGTTCTAATAATTTTACTAAGTTTTAGGTATTGAGATTATTAATAAAGTGTGCTTCTAAGAGAAATGTAAAAAAAATCAAAATTTCAGAGATTCTACCCTAGTCATCAACTGGATGAATCCATTTACTCAATTAGAAATTAATCTGCTCATACCGATGGGAGATGAACTATTGGAGGTTATTTTATTTTTTGAAAATATCTCTTTTACTCACGTTTAGAGGAAATTAAATCAGGAAGTAGATAGGTTATCAAAAGAAGGTCAACAAGTTCCAAAAGGTTTCTTGCACATAAAAGAGATCAGGATGGAGTTTCATCTTATTAAAAATAAATAAAAACATTTTAATTACATATAACTAATTAAAAAATATACAATAGCTCATCTTATTTTAAAAAATATAAATTTTAAATTCAAGATTGTCGGTCCGCTTTCGGTTTCTACTATCACCTTCCTTGTTTCTCCAAAAAGATTAACTAAATCCTTTTTGTATAAAGGTTGAAGCTCCTTTTGAAACCCCTTCGTCCATATTATAAAAAAACCCTTAAAAGAAAACAAACATAACACGCTAGCTTTGTCTTTTGCATAGTAATTGTATGCATACAAAGTCCACATAAAATTACTATACATTTACAGGTTTAAAAGTAATTTTATAATAATTAAAAATTTAAAATTAAATTAAAGAGAGTGATGCAAAAGAATGAATGATCACATAATTGAAATAAATTATAAAAGCACCGTACACTGCAAAACTATTGATTTAAATTAGCTTTTATATATATATATATAATATATATTTAAAATCGTCGAGAGTTATTAATCTAGAGGCGCCTATCTATCACACTCCCAAGAAATGAGATAGGCGCCTCGAGATTGATAACTATCGGCGTTTGTAGATATATATATATATTTTATATATCTAAGCTACTATTAGAAATTTTGGGCACCATTTTAGTTTAAATAGTTTAAATATTTTTTAAATATTTTCAATGTCAACCGATAATTTTCTTAATGTCGGCTTTTTTAATAAAATATTAATATTGTTTACGGCATGGCCGACATTCCTGGCTGCCATTGTAAGACGCCTACCAGCGTAATTAGTATCTAGATCAAAATTATAACCTTTATAATTCTTTAAATATAATTGTGTCTTAAAAAGAAAGAATAAATAATTTCCGTGCATAAAAAATTTAAATTTTAACTTGATGAGGGTGGTTCAACTTTTCACTTGAAGGATATCTCACAATTTTACCTTTCAGAAGTTAATACATACAATACATTATCATAAATTTAACAAAAATTATTAAAAATTAATAAAAAATAAAGAATAAAATTTTAAAAGTCTATAAATAAAAAATGTTAAAAATAAATGCATTGATGAGTTAAGATTGAGTTTAATACACCAAAAATTATTTTAACTTATTATATATATATATATATATATATAAAGGTTTCATGAGCTTGGAGACGGGTTTCGGAGGATGGTAGGCCGATTTTAGGGGACGGCTCAGGGATGGTTGGAGGACGACTGGTATAATACTATAAAAATTAATTTTTTTTAGAAATTTAGAATAATCTACACATTCAGAATTTTACACCCAACAAAAATGATATTAGTAATCAATTATGTAAGTGTAGCCATTCATATTCATATTAGTTACTAACAGATAAGTGGTATTAGGATATTCATATTAGTTACTAAGTGCAACCATTTAATTGTTTCAAGTTCAACAACTATAACTTGAAGGTTCAGCCAAAGATATCAAGTGCAAACAATGTTCAAACAGTCATCATTTTAAGTAATAAAAATCATCATTATTTCAGCCTCCAATGTTCAAACAAAGATTATCATTTTTTAATTTTTTCAGTCACTAAATGTTCAAATATGACAACAACCAGAAATTAGAAATGCTCATAGTATCAATGCTCATTTACAACAAAAAGACTCAAAAGAGTATACAATGTACATCATAAAACTAAATTACTAAATTAGTAAATACTAAAATAGTAAAAATAGGAAGGAGTGAATATAAAGAGATGACAACTATTTTATTTTTTTAATATATCCCTCATTTTTGGGTACATATTGGGAGCATGTTTGTTATTTATTATTATCAGAGGTATTTAATGAGTGGGAGGGTTTCAATAGTTGGATCTTTGGCTGTGAAAATATGCATTCAATGAAAACCTACGAGTGTAATTCTTGAGGGGGAACGTCCAAAGGTATGTATACAACAATTATATATACTGTAGAATTGAATGTGTATAAATGAAATAGGCTACAATCCCCAGCATGCAGTGTATGTGGAAAAAGCTTGAACTTTTGACCCTCAGACCTGCCATGGAGTTTTCCCATCCAGTTCATCTTCCACCATACATTTTCAACACTTTTAAATGAACGCTCAAAATTAATATTAGTTTCTTGAACCAATATGACATCAAATTTGTTCCATTGCATGTGTGTTGCTAGTTTAATTACTATTAGGATAACTACAACTCTTATATGTTTCATTCAAAATAAATTTCATATTAATTATTTTAATGTACAATTTTTTGCATCGGTCATCTCTTAGAGAGATATCTCCACACTTTTGCCTTCAAGCACTTGTTTCAAGACATACAATTACCCTGATTATTATTTATTCCTACTTTTTAATATTCTATTTTTTATGCTTCCTAATGGAGTTTAATGCAGTGTCCATATTCATATGTTTCCTCCATTAACATTTATACTATAATGAATATCATCTGACTTAGCTTTTGACATAATGTGCTAAAGCCATCACTAGCTTGGGTGCATATATTTTGTGTTGTGTGTTGTTTTGCTGATCCACAGTGTAGACACTGAAAACTGTACCTATGGCGTTTATATTTTAATGTCCACTGATAAACATTATTTGTAGGTATTTTTGGACAAAATATAAATAATTTAATCTATTATAGACTTTCACTCACTTTTGTCTCTTATATGATTATATCCACTGTCAAAATACTTTTTGCTTTACATTCCACTAATGTTCTCATCATTCCATGAATAGCCTGCATCATATTCTTGGCAATCAGCTTAAGCCATTACTTACTTGAGAAAATAGTTTAGCAGACCTACAAGTTATCATCCTCTAAAATTCATCCCAACTGTGTGTTATCATCACTGCACCAAAACCCTCTCTCCCCTTTGGAAATGTTTCATCCATAAAAGTGCCCAGCCGTTCCCACCCTTACCTTTTTGTTTAATTATTATTTTTGTTTCCCCTTTGGGTGAGGACGCCCAGTCAAGGGGGGTGACTGAGCACCATTGGGGATGCTTAGACCATCCCTAGGGATGGCTGGGAACCTCTTAAAGGTGCCTAACCATCCCTGGGGACATCCAACCGTCCCTAGGGATGACTTGAGCATCCCCAAAGGGACCCAGTCATCCCTAGGGATGCCCCAAAAAAGGAGACATCCCAAGGATGGGAGGCCATAGGCCTCAGCCACCCCGGGGATGTTTCCTAGTTGTCCTCCAAAAATGGGATGGTGGGAAAAGTCCCCCTTGTCATCCCCCCATGTTGGGGGACGCGAGAAACATGGGGATGCATCCCCTAGGGGGGGACTCGTCCTCGTGGAACACCGATATATATATATATATATATATATATATATATATATATATATATATATATATATATATATATATATAATTTTTTTCAATTGGTTATAGGAAATTGAAATAGCTTTACTTGTATTACATCATCACCACATGTATTATAATAGCTTGAATATTATCTATGTATCACTTAGCAAAATTTGAACCTGGTCTCCTCCTTAAACACTGAAGAATCTAATTGGTTGAAATAATTCCATTTGATCTTTATCATTTATGGATTGATATTGATCAAAGTTTTAATATTTTTAAAAGAGGGACAACTATGAACTAATTAGCCTTATTTATTAGCTATAAATTTTTTTAATCGTATGCTTAGTCTATTATGAAGTTGACAACGAAATTTAGTTGATCTTCATTTTTTTCTAATATATTTACTTTTAAGGATTTTATATGTCAAAGAAATTATTTACATAATAATACTTGTAGTGGTTCACCACTACTCGTAGGCCATGGAGAACAAGCTCAAAGAACTCTCAATAATTGGGACTTGTAAAAAAGGTTCATTTAGCAAAAGTCCTGATATACAATTAAAAGAGCACCAAAGGAGCCCGCCCTTCGGGATAAGTCCTAATATTTAAGGTTTTGTGATCAACACTAAAGTGCAATGGAGAAAAATCTTGATTAGCCTATAAGAGATGCTAGAAGACCAAGTGGACATGAATGCTTGAGTTAAATCAAGTGACAAAGGTAGATGAGTTGAATTAATGACTTCCTTGATTGAAGAGATGAAGACCACCTACCCGAAGATGACCTCAATTATTATGATAGAAATTCATTCAAGATAAATTATGGTTGTAATAGTCTTGTGCTGATTAGTCGTTATGATAAAATAAGTATATTATTCAATGATCAGAATCCCAAGAAAAAGTAGATGGGATTGTCAAATCTAATTGCAAATAATTTTGGAGGGAGATTCTCCTAATGTAACCTATAAATAGTACTATTAGCTTTGTAAAGGATAGAAAAGTTTTCAATTCTATGTATTTGTAGGCTTTTCCTTAATTTCTCTTTGTAAAAAAGTTGTGGTTTTTGTGTGGCTTGTGGGTAATCTTGAACCCCTGCTTTTGGCACAATATTTGTAAAATTTTAATTTCATTATATATACATGGGAGCCTATGCATATTTTTAGCCTTTGCTTACAAACCCATTGCTATATATGTGTATGTGTTTGTGATCATTTACTTGAATATTAGATTTGCTAAGTGTATGTGTGTGAGGGGCCTATGTCTATTTTTGGATTGAGTCATGTACTAGCTTAGCTATCCTGTGGGATTTGTCTGCTCATATATACATATAACTAGTAGATTTTGATTGCACTTCACTATGTTGAGGAGAGGAAGTGTTCATTGTTGGCACATAGCGTTTAGGCCTATTTTTGTAGGAAGATCTTAGCGGATCTCTTGGCGCATTGCCTCTTTTATTTTTATTTGCTGTAACGACCCTCCTTGGAAGGACTTATTCTTGATACTTGTTTTATGTATTTATGTGTGATTATCAAATGTATAATATCATTTTATATTATGAAGATGTGTTGGTAATAGCATTTTATGCTTTAATTATACTACTTTTGGAATATGGTACTATTGATGAAATTTGTGATTGTAGGACCAAGTACTCTCATGGGTGGATTGGTATGGGACAACCACCAAAGTTGAGAGAAAAAGGGAAATGATGGATGAAATTCTCATCAAAATATCAAAAACAAAAAAATCCTTCATGTAGGTGCATTGCATATGTGTATGTTTGATTAAATGCACCATTGGGCAAGGAGGTTGTTATTAAAATAAAAGAACCATCCTTCATAGAAGGACGATATTGTTACGGTTATCATAAAACCTCCTACTTAAGAAAATAAGCATTATGGTGCATATTGTTGCTTGGCATGTTAGTTTGGTATCTATCATTGTGATGTTATGATGCATGTGTTTGAAGCTTGGAATTTGGTTGGTTAAATCAAATTAGGTATTAATAATAATGCTAGTATTATTAATACATGAAATATTAAATATCAACATTAATGGTTAATATTAATGTTTGGTATTAATTAAATCAATTCTAGAGGATGTATAATTGATTTATTTGTTATGGTGCTAATATCAATTAGAAGAGCAAGATAGTTAATTATCTTTATTTAAGGGGAGAATAATTATAGTGCTCACTCTTAAATTGATATTATTATAATTACTTTATTTGGAGGGGAATTTTATTATCATTATGAATTCAAGTTAATGGAAAATGTGGTATAGTTTGGATCCTTGATTGTTGGAAAGATGGATCTTGGGGAAGCATTTCCAATATGCTGAAGTGTTACCTTGTTAAGCATAATGGGCATGCATAAAAAAACCACCTAATGGTTGATATTTGAGGGGGTTCTTCAAAGGATTTGAGGTTGGCTAGGAAGGGAGTTTTGGGAGGTATAGCAAAGAACACAGATAAAAAAGAGAAGTTTGTTGTTGGGATGCTTCTTTATAGGATTTTGAAGATCAACTATGTGACAACAGGGTGGGTAACCTAGCTATGACATTCCCATGTTTAGATGTTTTTGCTTAAATTTGTTAATCTACTCCCTAGTTTGCTTGAAGCATTGTTGTAGATGATCTAGTTTTATTATTTAAGGAAGGTGTGGTCTATATCTAAGAGTTCCTTAGTCTTCCTTTTGTTGTAGCAATATTTGTATGTTGTTGCTTGATCGTAGTGAAATCGAGTTTGGTTAGACATCCTAGATGTATCCTTGATTGAGTAATTTTTGTAGGCATTTATTGTTTTGGTTTTGTTTGTAGAGAATCTTAGTGATCCTATAAATTTTATCCTGGTTTGTTTGGAGGATGTTGAGAATTGTAGATGTCTTTCTAATCTATGTTACGTAAACCTATACCATTATCTTGGATTAGCTAAGCTTTGTTGTTGCTACCATTATAAGTTTAGGAGGTCATTTTTTTAGGGTTACCTACCTCCTTATTCACCCTAGGTTGTACTTGTTAGCTCTGGAATGTGTTTTTAGAAGCCTAGGTGTCTTCATAAGTTGCTTTGTTTGGTGGTTTTGGTAGCCTCTATGTAATGGTTCTGATTACTAGGTTAAAACATCCTTATGTTTATTTCATTTGATGTTGTATGCTCTTTCTTTTATGGCACTTATTGCTAGTGTTAAGCTATCATTTGATATGAAATTTTCAACCATTTATTAAGTTTATTATTATTATAGTTCATTGAACCTTGTTAAAATATATTGAAAACAATATAGAATTAAAGCAAGTTTATATTCTTTAGAAAGAAATTACTAGCTTTAAAAGATGTTTCTCTAGTAATTTTGACTAAAGGTTTGGTTATTAGTCATTAATAATTATATGAATGGAAGTTATTTTTGTTGGATTATTGTTTTGGGAGTATTAAAATAATATGGATTAATGCTCTTTATTAGAAATGACAAGGGGGTTTAAATTTGTTCAAAAAATGGACCTTGGAGCCAAGATAATCAGACAGAAACAAAGACCAGTTAACTCAAAAATTGAACCCCTTATGCAAAAAGATTTAGAGAAGTTGATAGAATAAAAAATTATATATCCTATTAAGCACATCAGTTGGGATTCTAACCTAGTTCTAGTAAGAAAAAATAATGGAAAAAATAGTTTAAGTGTGGATTTCAGAGATCTAAAAAAGACTTATTTAAAATATCATTATCCCATGCCTTAAATGGAGCAAATCCTTCAAATAGTATTAGGATCTAAGATATTTTTTCTACTAGATGGATTCTCTAGTTTTAATCAAATTTAGGTTAAATATGAAGATCAACATAAGACAACCTTCACCATAAAATGGGGAACATATGCATATCAACAAATGCTTTTTGGGCTATCTAATATTGAAGCAACTTTTCAAAGGGTCGTGGGTCCCAGTATTATTGAAAAGGAAGGAAGATTGTATGGAGCACCTTGAAAAAAATTCAATGATGTCAAGAATTTGGGATTTAATTAAACCCAAATAATTGTGTTTTCTATGTGATGCAAGGGAAATTACTGGGAAATGTGGTTTCCAAAGATGTTATTGCTATATATCTTGATATAATTGAAGTAGTTATTAATCTTTCATTACCTAGGCACAAAAAATGATTACAATATTTTTTTTGGATAGATCAACTTCCTCAAAAAAATTATGTCTAATTTTATGACATTAGTCAGGTCCATGACACTCACACTAAAAAAATATTGTCCCTTTATATAAATGGAAGAGGAAAAATCAGCTTTTCAAAAAATAAGAAAGCTATTGCAAATGATCCAGTGATCATAAATCTATATTTCAATAAAAACTTGATTATTTATGCATATGGAGGAGAGCTCAATATAACAACACTAATGATGCAAAAGGATGAGGACCAACAATAGTGTCCATTGGGATTTTTTAGTCAAACACTCATAGAATATGAAGAAAAATATAATTTTGTAGATAAATAGGTTTATGTCTTAAGGAGAGGACTAAAGCATTTCAAACACATGATAAACAACAAAATAATTGATTTTATCATAAATTCTAGCATTAGAGACTATATAATGGGTGGAAAAATGAGTGAAAATAAGGCTCGATGGATTACTAAAAATTTGGAATACAACATAGAGATCAAGGCAAACAAACTAATTAGAGGAAGAGCACTTTGCTAGTAGATGTCTGAATATGTAATGATAAAATAAAATGATGTGAAATAAGAAAACAATGAAACAAAGCCCCAAGAATGCCTAATGGATAAGGAAGAGAAGGAACCGTCTTAGGTTGAATAAAGAACTGAATATATACAAACAAAAAATACCCTTCAAACCTAGATAAAGCTCAAAGAAGATCTTTCCACTTGTAGAGTATTTATTATAAAATGATAGGAGTTTTTTTTCAAAGCAACTTTGACAAGGTATTGCTTAGATGTGTAAAAAATGGACAAGTCAAAATCCTACTACAATAATTACATCAAATATTGGTTGATGGAAATTATCAAGCATAAACAATGGTAAGCCAAATAATGAGAGCAAGATATTATTGGCCTAGCATGTTTTTAGATGCTCATAGATGGGTGAGAAATTATGAAAGATGCAAGTTCTACATAGGGATAGAAAGAAATGTCTCCATGTCTTTGAAACACATAATCATAGATGAGCCTTTCGCACAATGGGGACTAGACTTTATTGGAATGATTAATCCACTATCTAGTGAAGGGAACAAATGGATTTTAATAGCCACATACTATTTTACTAGATGGATCAAAGAAATCCCTTTAAAGGAAGCAACAGGAAAAGTAATCATAGAGTTCCTAGAAGATATCATAACTAGATTTGGTGTTCCAAATACAATAATAACAGATAATTCCAAGGCATTCATAGGTTTAGAACTCATTAAATTTACATTCCAACATGGTATCTATCGAAAATCCTCTTCTAACTACTAACCCTAGGGTAAAATTTTTTCTGAATTAACAAACAAGAATTTTTTAAGAATCCTAAAAATGATAGGATCAAAAAATCAATGATAGTGGCACCTCCATATAAAAAGAGCTCTTTCGGTTGATCGGATCACTCCAAAAAAAGCACTAGGTTGTTCACATTACAACCTGGTCTATGGAAAGGAAACCAAATTACCTATTTCCATAGAGCTTCCCACACTCCAACTATTACATCAACAAGAATTATAGGAAAATTATTTGATGACAATATTAATGGGAGAATTGTTGAAGCTCGAGAAGCAAAGAAAAGGATCCAGGGAGCAATTGCAAAGGCATAAAAAATAAATAAAGAGGTGGTATGATAAAAGGCTACCCCATAAAATTTTGAAGTAGGTAACATGGTCCTCAAATGGGATGAACATAAAAGTAAGCCTGGAAACCATACTAAGTTTGACACATTCTAGGAAGGACCATATATTATTTTTAACTATAAAGAGGGCAACACATTTCAGTTGGAAACCATAGATGGATATGTTCTTCCTATACCAATAAACGAATCCCACCTAAAGAGCTACCCTTGGACATGTCAACTCTATATATCAGGTAAACATATAAAATATATTGTCAATGCCTCATCAATATAAGAAATCACACCATTGATCTAGTAAACTTAATATTTCTATTTTCTTTTCTTTTATTTTTTTGTAGATAGACAATGTTTTGACTTCGATCCCAAGGATAAATGTGATTTTGAGTTCTCCTTCAAACATGATAGAAGGCCCTTGTGAGCCACCAAAACTGTAGTGTAACCACTTGTGACTAAGGTAAAATCTTGATAATTGATGATTAGAGTTTTGTCTAGCCCATGGAGAATAAGCTCAAAGAACTCTCATTAATTGGGACTTGAACAAAAGGTTCATTCAAAAAAATTCTTGATAGATAGCCAAAAGAGTGCTAAAGGAGCCTTCCTTTCAAGATAAATCTCGATATTGAAGGTTTTACGATTGAAACTAAAATGCAATGGAGAAAACTCTTGATCAACCCGTAAGAGATGTCGAAATACCAAGTGAACATGAATGCCTAAGTCAAATCAAGAAACAAAGGTATATGAGCAGAGCATTTTATCTTGCTTGGTCGAACGTAGGCCTCATCTATTATTAGGAGGAAGGGATCAATTTCTCGGTCTCCCTTTAAGAGTACAATCAAGATATTAGATCGATCTCTCGAAACCAAAGGTATTGTTACGTACAAGCAAAAATAAATCCAATCCACCATTAGAACTTCTCGATAGAGGAAACAAGTGGCATATTCTAAAGTGGCTGGTTATCTCAAAGGATGTTCCAACTATATAATTTGATATCCAATATTATTTCAAAAGGGAGATGAGTTAGCCATCTCACTCTATGATCTAGCATTTTTTTGCTAAGCACAACTATGTTTCTTTTATCTTTAAAAGAAAAGAAAACAAAATGCTCGGGTTCATGATTTTTTTCTTAAAAAGGATTTCAACAAGTTTGTTCCCCTTCTACTATCTCACCAAGGTAATGACTTCCTTAATTGAAGGGATGAAGACCACCTACCCAAAGGTGACCTCAGTTACTATCCTATACATTCATTCAAGATTAAGTATGGCTATGATAGTCCCATGTTGATCAGTCATTATGATTACATAAGCATATCATTCAATTATTAGAATGCCAAGGAGAAGTATATGGGATTGTCAAATCTTAATTATAGACAATTGGAGGGAAATTCTTCTGATGTAATCTATAAATAGTAGTAGTATTAGCTTTGTAAAGGATCAACAAGTTTGCAATTCTATGTATTTGTAGGTTTTCCTTTCATTTATATTTATAAAAATAGTTGTGGTTCTTGAGTGGCTTGTGGGCAATCTCAAACTCCCACTTCTAGAACAATCTTTGTAAAAGTTTATCTGCATTATATATACATGGGAGTCTGTGTCTATTTTTTGGCCTTTGCCTATAGACTCATTTTTGTGTATGTGTATGTGTTTGTGATATTTTACCTTAATATCTAATTTGTTAAGTGTATGTGTGTGTGAAGGGTGTCTATTTTTGGGCTGAGTAACTTACTAGCTTGGCTCTCCTATGGGACCCACCTGCTCATATATGCATATAACTAGTAGATTTTTATTGTACTTCAATTTGTTGAGGAGAGGAAGTATTCACTGCTGGAACATAGCATTTAGGTATATTTTTTCAAAAATATCTTAGCAAATCTCTTGGCATGTCACCTCTTTTCCTTTTATTTGTTGAGTTTGTTTATTTTATTGCACCTCTTTCCCTTCGTAGAGTAACTAGCACCTTGAATATCAGATATTAACAAGGAGTCGACCTTGTAAAAACTCTTAGAGGATCCCAATTGAGCTGAACCCCATGCTCTCGGCTATGACCTACTATGTTGCTCCAAGATGAGGCATGATTGTCCCAAGAAAGAAAAATATGAGATGACAATAATACTTATAAATATTTTTTATATATAAACTCAAAATAGTTAATAATATGTTAATAAAAATTGAACTTGTACAACCCATCGAAATGGATCATCTTATATGATGAAAGATAGCATATAGTTCCAATGTGGGAGTATTAGTGGATCCTTGATCCTTACTTATGTTGTCCAAATTTCAATATAACCTAAAAGTTATACAAACCTAAGAACAAAGTATATATTAATTAGAACAATGAAAATAATAATAGAATTATAAATAAGTCTTCTTGAGATCATTGCATGTTTACTAAAATAATAAAATTATATATATTAACAACACATAAAGAATTATGGATAATAGGTTTGATCTAGTGGGGCTCAAGGGGTCATTATATCATAAGCCAAGGTTACAATCCCATAGACGACACCTCGTAGAGTCATATAAGAACACTTGGAATTATGGTCAAATGGTATTTAAAATAGGATAATACGTTACCATATTAAGGATCCAAATTCATCCTTATGTTTTGTATGTATTGTGTCTTAATGTTAACCTTAATATTTAAATTGCTAAAATGTCATAGGATTAAGTTTCATATAGTCCATAATTTTCAACACATCCAACAATTTTACCCAATGATTTTGGTACAAGATATGAGAAGCAAGGAGTTTCATGTTGGAATCTAAAGTATCAATCTCATAGCTCATACAACTTGTATAGTCATGAGGACACATGTAAGTATAGGTTGAACTTATGGAAATGGATAGAGCAAGGGTCAAGTGCGACCATATTTATTTTTTTATATTTGTGGAAAACATCCCAAAAGGGATGCCACTTTCGTGTAAGACCCAAGGAGGCAGGGGTATCCATTCTACCAAAAACACCCAGGACTCGGACCTGGCATACCAACTTTGACATACTCAAGGAGCAAACAAACACACAAAACAAATTTAAAAATAAGTAAATAACAACAAAAATAATAAAATAAAATAAAAAACATGCTCCTTGAGTGTCTCAAAAACAAAAGAACAACCAAACACGCACAATAAGATAAAATAAACCACAACACAAACCACATAGAAAAACACAAGAACCACATAACAAAACACAAACAAGACAAAAACAACAGAACACTACAAAGACATAACCCAAAAAAACATGAAAAATAAACACAACAAAAACCTAAAAAATAAAATAAAATAAAATAAAAATAAAAATAAAAAACAACCAACAACAGAAAATAAACAAAAACAAAAAACATAGAAAACACTCACACATAAAAACACAAAATAACACAAACAAAGAGAAACCCAAGAACAAGAACAAAAAAAACACAAGAACAATAACAAAAAACATTTAAAAAAAAAAAAAAAAAACAAAACAACAAAAAACAACACAAAGAACACAAAAACAAAACAAAACAAAAGAACCCACCCACCTTAAAAAACTAAACAAAAAAAACAAAAAAGAAAAAAGAAAAAAAAATTGAACAAAACAATGACCTATCTAGACCAGAAGACTATTAAGGCAAGAATCAACAGAGGAAACAAAATAAAGAATAGAATGAGCTAGGGAACTAAAAAATATTGAAAGTACCAAAGAGAAGCAAAAAAAAAAAAACAAGAAGAAACTAGGTACCTTCAGAACTGGAGCCATCCAAAGAAATGATAGAAAGAAGAGCTTCCCTAATTTGAGAAGCCCACCATATAGGAGGGTGGCCATAACACGTAAGATCACCTTTGTCCAAAGCCCAATTAGCTAAAGTGCAACCATATTAAGGATCCAAGCCCATTTACATATTATATATGAGATCTAAACACAAGGATCAACTATATATCTCAATAAGCATGGAGGTTTATTATGTACAAGTTATGGTTCTTGATCTTTCATTGAGTTGTTGTGACTCTAGCTAAAACTCCTAAAAAAATCACACACACACACACACTTTTGTTTGTCATAAAGGGGAAAAGTCTTTTCCAACCCTTCATTATTAAAATGTTTTAGAAAAATACCCTTCAAATTAAAATAAGAGGATCCCTTTAATTTTGATTCCTTGTTGGTATCAAAAAAGAAATTCAAGACTTGAACATGAGACTTCCTCATAACTTATCTCAACCATTAAAACTTATCTCAAAAGACTAATGGTTAAAATTCACATATAAATTGGAACTTTAATTTATGATATGAAATTTTTTACTTTTTAACTCTTACACCATTTCCATAAATGTTTGTTATTATTTTTCATAAATACAAAAAGAAAATATTAAGTATTATACACTAAAATACATAAAGAGTTGAAAAATAATATCATATCATATTTTTAAAATTTTTTACTTTTATGAAGAAAATATTAAACAAGCTTATATAAATTAGTTCTTGTTCAAAATGGCTACCATTTATAGTCACTTTACAATTAAAAAAATAAAGAAATCAAATATTAAATAATAAAATATATTATACTAGTTTCTTACTATTAATATTGTCTAAGTAACTAGGGAGGAAATTATGAATTGGTAATTTTTTTTCTAAAATGAATAATATTTCAAGAGTTATATCTTTACATAGAGTTGTTTGATTTAGATTATTCTTGTATCATTTTTTGTGAAATTTAAAAATATTTGAAATGAATGGCCATTGGAAAGAATCCAAGTAGTATTGAGGGAGATATGTGTTAGCTTTTTATGGGTATATAATAAAGGAAATGCAACCACAAGATGTAAAATAAGCAAGCTATGATAACTATATGATAATGGCACTATAATATGTAGGAAAACTATAAGATAAACTTCTGTAATAACTTAAAAAGATGTCATTAATGAAAGCTCACAAAAATAGTACAACACAGTATAATGTACATGAACACTCCATAAATTGTTTTGAAGAGCTACATTGTACTCCACTACCAATCTATACTATGCACTCTCTATATTCTCTACTACTTCTTACCACTACTCACATGAGGTCTATATATAGGAAGATATGTTCCTTGGCCCTTACTCTACCTATGATTCTTCATCTACCTTTCCTATGACTCATGTACAAGTGGACTCCTTGTACATTTACATCATTGCACATTGATACTTGTGCATTTATTACATTGCTTGAAGTAACTACTTAACTTTACTCTAAAGTAAACTCCTAATCTAGTTATGTACCCAAGGTGGTACATTTACATGTATAAAATAATATAATATACTCTAACACCCCTTGTATTACATTATTTGGATATTGAAGACTTTAGTCTTCAATATGGATCTTCATTCTGGATTTGGAGTTTGTATTCTCCTTCTTTGTTGTATGTATCCTATCCAAGCAAGTAGTTAGTGTCTTCATAAAATGCTATCTTTGCTAAGAGATATTTAACTTCATGTTCAACTATAGGTTCTTTCAGTTATTTGATTTGATCATGTCCATTCAGTTTAGTCTTTGTGCTTTCTTCATTATAATATCAGTTTCTATTCAGATTAGTATCTTTGTCTTGGTCTCTCCTATAATGCCTTTTGTTTCTCTTTCTCCTTCTATATTTCTGCATTTTTACTAGTGGAATATCCTACTTCATGAAGAGTTAGTCTATTATCAAAATAATATTGACTAGGAATGCTAGGTTTTTTTTATGTTTTGAACAAGTTCAAAAACAATTAATGATAGATATATCATCAAACATTCTTCTGATGTGAATATAACTATTTTTTTGTATTCCACCATGCTCTGAAAAGGACTTCATGAAGATAACCAATTAATGCTGCAAAATTTCCTTCTTTTGCCTCTTTAAGGAATAATGAGAATATTTCCTTTTCACTAGTGGATAAATACTTGTATCCTTCAAAGGTATCTATTAGGTTTTGAGAGTAAAATTCCACCATATGAAATAGTTCCTCATTATTGAATGCATTCCTCATTATTTCATCCATGTTTCTTCTTAATTGACCTTTAATTATTATATGATCAATCAGTAGAATTCCTTTAGCTCTTTAGTATTTTTGAGAATACTTTTGATAGAAACTTTGAAGTAGTCTACCTTATGACTCCCTAGTTTAGAGTAAGTGAACTAACTTGACAAAATCCTTTTCAAGACTTAGGTTTTGTAGGATCCCTTATATCTCCCTAGTAACTAGAATTTATGATCAAACTTGATAAAATTCTATTACTATCAAGTTTTTGTAGAATCCCTTATGTCTCCCAAGTAATTAGAATATGCTATGAATTAGATAAAGTGCTTGATAGTGGACTTAGCTAGGCTTATATTTTAAGTTTACTTTGAGTTGAATCCCTTTTATCTCCCTAGTGGTTTGATGATAAATTTGATATAATGTTCAACTTCTAATTCCTTATTTCTCCCTATTGAGCTATGCACTTTTCAATTTGATGAAGTTCTCTATGGTTGGATTTATTTTATCCCTGATTATGAGACAAGTATAAGCAATAAATTCCAACTCTTTTAAGAAATCAATATTTTTGCTTCTTTATCCTTAAATTTCAATAGTTCAATTTCCTAAATTCCAAATGACTAAAGTTTGATGTAGCACTCCTTATGTCTCCCTAATTTGGAAATTTAGAAATTAATAATATTTGCAATAATAATAATTTGGTTTTCCAAGTAGTAAGCCTTATATCTCCTATGATATTAATTGCAAATATTAAGATACTTGTATTTCAACTAATGTATTTTGAAATAATATTTAAGGATATAAAATCCTTTTGATTTGATTTCAAGTTTACTAAGGTCGATTTTTATTGTGTTTTCAATGCAAATAATAATAATTTCAACCTTATATACTATTCCTTTTCACTCCTTAATGAAAGCAAATATTAATATAAGTGAAACTATACCTTTGTAAGGCTAAATGCATGAGGTAAATGGGTGCTTTGCTTTGACTTCAATCTCTAATGTAGGCATTGTATCTCCTTGACTATGGTGTATGACAATAGACTCACTGATTAATGGATATCCTCTATGATAGTATTACTCCCTTATTTACTGTACCTTGAATTCTTTGCGCTTCACTCTACGTTCTTCTGTGTAGACGCTTTAATACTCCTTGTCTCCTTTATAACATATTACAAGTGGTGCAAATCTTGGATGGAATTGTAAGTCACTTGAATCTAGGCATTATGGTGTATGACAACATTGAGATAAGTGGTGCCAACCTTGAGCAATTATTTTAAATCTTTTGTTGGAGCATTACTTCACTCATTGGCACTTTTACTTCTTATCTTGGTTGTTACATTGAATGAGTGCCTACTTCTTCAGTGCAAGCGTTATGTGACTATGGTGATGCATTATATACCTTGGTGTAGGTATTCTTTAAATGAGAAAATATTCTATCTCCCTTTTTTCCAAGTGGCACAAGATGCCTTACATTTATTGGCAAGTGTATATGCCTTCCTTTACATGCAAGCTCACTTCCAACGTACCTATTTGCTTACTTCTTTCTTAATGCTTATCTCTACCAATTATTTCCAAGTTTTCTTGGCTCTTTTGTGATAGAAAAATGTGAGATGGCTCCTATTTAATGTATATGGATGGTTTTTCTCCAACGTGGATGGCTTCTATGTGATAACATGATGTGTGATGGCTCTTCATGTTGCTTGGATAATGATGATTATTTTCCTCTATGCCTTGTATTTGATAACTAATGATGATATTCCATTCTACACCTTGTCATTTCCAACTGGAATGAGATATCTTCGAACTTGCACTATAGTTTACCTTGGTGTCCTTTTACTATAGGTTTTCATCTATGCATCCTTTGTTGCAGTTTTGCTTCTGTATGACTGTGGAAATGAACAATGGTATCCTTTAACACCTTGATGAAATAGGTATTGAGCCCTTTGAATGGCTCTACTATTAAGTACCTTGGCTTGTGATTTCCATTGCTATGGCGACTGCTTGTAGTCATGACAATGAGCTATATAGTGTGTCCTTGAGACACTTGAACATTTTCTCCCTTTGATTTAATATAGAAGACAAGTATGGTTCTTGTAAATAACTCTATAATAACATGTAATAGATTCCTTGATATCTCCTTAATCCGAGACTCTCCTAGTTTCATTTTGTAGCTTCTTCTTTTGATTTGATATGGCAGCTTCCTTCTCCACTCCTTGGAGGTATATCACCCTTTTAGGTGGCTTCTCTATGCCAAAATAAGCTGCAGGTTTTCTACACTAAATAGTGTCTTTAGACACTTTGATATTATGCTAATTTGTGCACTTTGGTCTTCCACCTTAACTTAAAAACCAATGCACTTAATAACCTTTAAGAGTAACTAGTATAATGCACTAGTAATTTCTCCTTATTTCTCCTTGTAAAGAACTCTTAGAAGTAACTTAAATTTAGCACTAAAGTCTATGCTCTAGAATGTAGTCTTCTTTTGCTTCTAGTAGATAATAGGAAGATGATATTTTTATTTCTATCAAAATATATCTAACTCCTATTTGAATGTGCAGGTATTAACCTTAAAATAAATGATCTTTTGTACTCCATTGAAGAATTTAATATGAAACATTCTCCTTGCAACTTTTAAAATCTAATATGGTGCTTAATAAAACTTAATAATGAACTAAGTAACTTATGTTCAATAATGAACCTTTTGCACCTAAGTTTGTTACCTTTAAGATCTCTGTAGATGAAGGCTTTCAAGGTCATTAGATTTACCTTATTACTGCATTTTATTGGATGGAATCACAACTCCTCTTTGCTATCCAAAACAACTCCTCAACTTGCCAATTCATAGCTTTGTAGCTCCTCTATATTGTTTCCTAAAACTATAGTTTGGTGGCTTCAAATATCCTTTAGAATGTTTCTTGAAAATTTGAAACTTAGCAGCTATTTATGCTACTCAAATTGTTGTTTTCTTGCTGTTCTCAAAGCTAAAAATTTTAGACTGCAAAGTAGTCAATTTCTCTACTAAAAAGCTATCTTTGAATCTAAAATTTTTGGTAGGGAACTCCTTCAAACCGTAGCTACGATTTTACTTCAAGAACCCTTCATTTTTTTGTTATAAATTCAACAACATCCTATCTTCGAAATGACCTTAAAGCCTTTAATGGTAATCTTCAAACCTCTCAAGTTTGGTAGTTCCTTCAATCTCCTTTCTCCTTCTCCCTCATAAAATTTTGACTTCGATATAGGTCTTCTTATCAAGAGTCTAAAAGTCTTGAGATCTTCACAAATATCCTCAAAAATTTAGCAAGCTTCTTGCCAAATCCTTCTCCCTTGGGCTTGTTGTTGGATGGATATTATTATCCTAAGTTATTCACTATCAAGAACTTCTCCTTGGTGGTAGATTTCTCCAATGAGTTCTCCTAGGAACTCCTTCAATGGTCTTATTTGAATCTCCTTCAATGAGGCTCTCCAAACCTTCTCCTTATTTCTCCTCTCAACCTTCCTTAAGACCTCTTCTCTAGGGTCTTTAACTTACAACTTCTCAAGTCTTCTTTCCAAGACTTTAATGAGATCTTCTCCTGATCTCTTAAATATACTGCTTTAGGAATGAGACTTTCTATGGGTCTCTTCAACTCCTTCAAGGTGAAGTCTTCAATCTTAAATTGAGATCATCAATCTCCTATCTTCACTAGGATTCTTCTCTGGAGTCTCTTCTTCCTCAAATCTGCAACAAGGCTCCTATGACACTTTCTTATTTTACACTTTGTAGGTCTACAATCTCTATCAATAGAATATTTTTTCTAGGACTCCAAATATTTGATCTTCTATTTGTTGCTTTTGGTACTGGATTGATTCCAAAGAAGATATTATTCCTAGCTCTATGTAGGAAGCTTCTCAAGTTTCTTTGATTTTTTTTTTCTTTTGAAACAAAGTATTAGGACTGTAATGGAAGAAACTCTAAATCTAGATATAATCAATCTTCACTAGTTGATTTGTCAATCTAGTGGAATCAACATTGAGTCCTAGTCTTCACGAGTTTTTTTGAAACTCTATGGAAAGACTCTAGCCAAATATATTTTTAAAAATTCTAAAAATAAGATTTCTAATCTCCTCTAAATATCTCTTGTGGCTCTTCCTACTTCCTATTGATCTACCATGTGTGTTGAGATATGTGTTAACTTTTGATGGGTATATAAAAAAGGAAATGCAACCACAAGATGTAAAATAAACAAGCTATGATAACTATATGAAAATGATACTATAATATGCAATAAAACTATAAGATAAACTTCTGTAATAACTCAAAAATATTCCATTAATGAAAGCTCACAAAAATAGTACAATGCAGTATAACGGATGACATGAACACTCCATAAATTATTTTGAAGAGCTACATTGTACTCCACTACCAATCTATAATATGCACCCTCTAATTTTTCTACTACTTCTTACCACTACTCACATGAGGTCTATATATAGGAATATATGTTCCTTGGTCCTTACTCTATCTATAGCTCTTCATCTACCTTTCCTATGACTCATGTACAAGTGGACTCCTTGTACATTTACATCATTGCACATTGACACTTGTGCATTTATTACATTGCTTGAAGTAACTACTTAAATTCACTCTAAAGTAAACTCCTACTCTAATTATGTATCTAAGGTGGTACATTGACATGTACCAAATAATATAATATACTCTAAGAATATGAAAATATGAATATAGCCATTTGAAACTAAGGTAATGTTAGGGCATAATTATTCCTAAAAAACATCTCATTGTTTAGGAGCCATTTCTTTGCAAAGGGTTGTCTGGTTTAAATGATTCTTAGATCAATTTATCTATAATTTGAAGAGATTTAAAATGAGAATTCATATGAAGAAATCCAAATGGTATTGATGGAGATATGACTGTGTAAATCCAACCAAGGGCAGTGACAATTTTTTAAGTCACAAAAAATAAAATTGCAAATATTTGTCAGCCTGGGTTTGAATGATAGGAAGACCAATGAAAGGCTAGAGAATTCACAAGGTAGGAAATTCTATATAGGTGTATAATTTTTCAACTAAGTTCCTTTATCCCCTTCATTATCGTAGAATTTTTACATGAAAACTATTATAGGTTTATTTTAAAATAATATAATCATTATAGGATATTATCGTAAATTTTAGTAGATTTTGAGTTATAGTTTCATTTCCATGGACCGATTTACATTTAATTATTAGAATCATCCCTAGCAGTATAGGTTAGTGAGGACCTCATAGAGTGGTGATCCTTTTTGCTCAAATATAGGGTAGTTATGGGTAAATTTGGCCAAGGGATTTGACCTTGAGAAAATGGATTGATAGGAGCTAGAAATATGCAACAGTGAGTCTATCCTTTCTTCCCA
This sequence comes from Wollemia nobilis, assembly GCA_028583015.1. NCBI lineage: Eukaryota > Viridiplantae > Streptophyta > Pinopsida > Araucariales > Araucariaceae > Wollemia > Wollemia nobilis. The sequence goes on along the minus strand of JAQPPZ010001560.1, from coordinate 1,023,139 downwards.
AAGGTTTATTCCTAGACATATTTTATTCTAAGGAAGAAATATATAGAATTATAAAATTGGGTCCTTGGTTTATGGGAAGATCATGAATCTTCCTTACCCATTGGTATAAAGGCTTTGCACCTTAAAAATGTAAATCTATCCCTAGTATCAGTTTGGGTTAGGATATATGGGTTACCCATTGAATTTTAGGAAATGGATACCTTAAAGGAAATAGGAAACACTCTAGGATAATTCCTTGAGATTTCAAAAGCTACAAAAGATGTATTCTTGGATATTTTTCATGATTGATATATGTAAACCTTTACTAGAATCAATCATTCTTAAGTAGAGGCGTAAGTTGTGGACCCAAACCATAGATTATGAAAACATATATTTTAGATGTAGAATATTTCATGAGGTAGGGCACATTGAGAGATCGTGCCTTAGAAAGAGTCCAACAAAAAAATATGTAGAAAACCATAAAAGAAACATACAAATGGATATTTTTGAGGATGATTTCCAACTTCCAAAAAATAGATCCATATAGATAAAAGTAAATTAACAATGGTGACTAGTAAGGAAGGATATTGGAATAAATACCAATTATTTTGAGGCTTTAGCCTATGAAGGAAAAGCATATAAAATCTTAGAGGACATGGTACAACATGATAATAATATTAACAAGGAATCTTCTATTCAGTATGATCCTAAGCGGTGAAAATTCCCACTAAACATAAGGAATGTGCCTCATCAAGTTTAAAAGACTCTCTTGAAGTACCATGCACCATTTAGGAGAAGAAAAGTGGTAGAGAAAATGTAGTGTTAGATGTTAATACCTCTACCATTAATAAGAAAATACCAAAAAATAAGTAAGACAAGTCAAAATATTTCATAGCAGAACCAAGAGAGGATAAATATAATGAAAAGGAAAGTTGTGAAAGAATATTGAGGAATAGAATAATAAGACCTACTCCTTATACAGACAAAGAAAAAAGAGGAACCTTCAGTTTATCAAGCGAGAGCTAGATAAGTAAGATCAAACATAGAGAAAGGAACACAATCGAAGTTGAACTTTTGTTTACCAAATAGCAAAATAGTAGTGGTAATGTTGTCCTCTATGATTTTATCAACTATAAAATATGGTTTAGACCAAGACTATGGGGAAAATCATGCCTTGCATGGAGCGACACAATAGGGCTGGTATTGAGAGTGTAAGGTTTAGCTTATTTGGGGGCCTTTAGGATTTTTACGAAAGCTAGCTTCTTTATAATATGTGACCTTGGGTGCACACTTCCAACTCTAATAGCTTTAGGATAAAATGGTAAGACAAATTAAAAATAAATAAATGAAAGAAAGAACCTAAGCTAACAATATGGTGATGTGTAAAAGATCAAATAATATCTCATTGCACAATAGATCTAGCTTTAATGCACACATTAACACTTACTATCCTCGACATATATAAGAATAGAACCAAAAACACAATCATTCACAAATAAAAGATATGGTTCAAGGTATGATATCCATATATGGACTCAAAGTAGATGTGTAGGCCTCCAATATATATATATATATATATATATATATATATATATATATACATATTCTATCTATATATATGCAATTGAAAAAAGTTACAAAAGGTTATGTCAGAAGCAGGGATTCAATTATTCGTAAGACCACCTAGATATGCGTGTATTGATATATAGAGAGAAAATAAGGGAAAGCTTATACAAACTAAAAATGTAAAAACTTATACAAAATTACAGATCCTTTACAAAGGTAAACTAACTAAACTTACAGGATGAACTAACAGTCTTAACTAATTTCTTCTAGGGATTATTATAATTGAATAGAGATACCTTTCTCCATTAGTTTTGTTAGTCTTGGACTACTACTATTGTAGGTGCTATACCTTTGTCTTCAATAGATCATCCACCCTTTCTTGGATTACTAAGTTGAAGTGACCTTGGTAAGTGATATTTATCCTCTCTTAGTAATGACAAGTTGCCTTGTCTCATCTACCTTTTTCAAAAGTTTGTGCACCATTATTCATGCCTTATACTCTAATCTAATCCCCTATTTTTATTTTGATACATTATGCTTCTTGGTGTACTTGGTCACCTAGAGTTTTCTTATTGTTTCTTCCTTGAAAATTGTGTCTTGTGTTATACTCTTATCAAAACTTTTATCATTTCTCCCTTTAGGACTTTTAAAGTTCTTGATCATCTGACACCTTAGCTTCCTTTTAAAAAAAAATTATTTCCATCTTCTAATTTCAAGGCTTCTCATTGGACCTTTCATCTCTTTCATTGGATATTTTAGAAACTTTCAATTTCCATTTTTTGTCCATGCTTCTAAAACTTTACTAGATTCCAACCCTTGGAAAATTTTATGACCCTAATGTGACTTTCATCACCCATTACCTATGCCAGATTTGCCTTATGATCCAATGATTTTTTAAATTCCTCAAAGGTAATATTGTTGAAAGTCCCTTGGGATAAAAATTTCAAATAATGACATTTAGTTTTTAGGACCTCCAATCAAAAAATCTTTCATGTCTGCTACTCTACTATCATTTGAGTTTGCTCTTCCTACTAGATGAGTTGTTAGTGAAAATAAGCTTCACCTTGGTGGCCTTTTTAACTAAATATGGGGAAGTAGATGTCGTACAAGATTTCTTTATGGGTAGCTCCCTCAGGCCATCATCTATTCCTCACAACTATTAATTCTTCCTTAACCATATTTGTCCTTTGGATATTATCTTGTGGGTGTAGTGGAGAGATGATAGATGAGGGGTCAAGGGCCATATACCCAAAAAAATATAGATGGTAGCTAGCCTTGCTATATTATCCATAATTTTTTGTTGGATTTAACCTCTACCAATGATGGGTTCATTTCAATTATCACTGAAAAGGCTCATTAGCCACCATCAATAGCAAGTTTACTTTAAATAGCACTAAAAGGGCTTAACAAAACAACTATGGGTCTCTATATTTGATAATGTGGTGGTTATCTTGGCCACATAGCATGAGGTTTTTTACACCCATATTTACCCTTTGTAGACATCCTCTTGGTGAATTTTTGACATGTAATTATTGGGTTTTGGAAATGATTCAAGGGCTCTTCATTCTACACAAGGTTATTTGTCAGCTTTAAGGTGTAATTCTCTTGGTTGGAATGAAGTGAATCTTCACTAAAATTAATTTGTAGGTGGGGCGAATGGAACGTAATGAGAAATTATTACCATTTAATGGAATATAAGGGGTCTTAATACACCTTCAAATTATATGTGTATCAATGATCTCTATTTATGTAATAAGCCCCATATTCTTTATATCCAGAAAACTAAAATGACAAAGAAATAAGTTTCAAAAACTATGACAGAAATATGGAAAATATGTAAATGGGATGCTATGGATTCTAAAGGAGTGGTAAGGATAATTCTAACATATTGAAATCCTATTAGAAACTTCTATGCAACCATTCATAAAACTATGCATTAGATAGCCTCATTAGTCACATGATATTTGTAAATATTTATTTCATCTTTGTTAATGTCTATGGACCTACAACTTAGTTAGGAAGATTATAAGTATGGAGTGGGATTGAAGCCTTTATGAGAAGTAGAGACCAATATACCTGGTTCATGATCATAAGATATTTTAATTCCATAACCAAGATAGATGAAAACTTTGGGGGAATTAATAAAATAACCTAAATTATGGGAGATTTCTTAGCTTTTATTGAAAATAATAATCTATGGTAGGTTGAGTTTGAAGAGGATAACTATACATGGATCAAAAATAGGAGAGGCTAAAACCTAATAGAAAAAATATTATATAGATACATACTCTCAATTCATTGGCTAGATGAAGGGACTTGTGCTAAAATTAATACCTTGACAAAATCATATTTTAAATATGAGTAGATATGGGAAGACCATCCTCAATTTTTTGATATGATGGTGCAAACATAAAATTATTGAAGAAATGGTGGGTTATATATACTTCCAAAATAAATTAAATCAATGACATCTAGATTAAAATAATGGAATAAAAACATTTTTGAAAATATTTTTTAGAAGAAAGAAGAACTAAAAGAGAAACTTTCAAAATTCTAAAAAGATAAGCATAATAATCCAAGATTGAAGGAAAGGGAGTTGCTTAGTGAATATCATAATATTTTGAGTAAGGAAGAGAAATTTTGGAGATTAAAATTGAGATAAACTTGGTTAAAAGGAGATAAAAACACAGTTTTTTTGTAGGATGGTAATAATACAAAGATCAACATCTATAATTAGTAGAATTAAAAAGGTAGAAGGATTTTTTTATTAGTTGGAGGAAGGGGTTTTGAAAAGATCCCTTAAAATAATACAAAAAGGAACAACAACGAAGATTAATTCCCACAATCCAAAGACACAACAAAATTACCAGAGACAGTCTCTAGGAAAAATATGGCAAGAAAACAAAAGAGGGAGTATCTAAACTAGAAGGACTACCTAAAAAAATATTAATACACACACAAAGAGAACCTCAAGTGGGGCCTAGAATCTCATCAAATATTTGTACTAGGATCAGGGGACTCATTATTATCCAATACATTATTATATTAAAGCTAATTATAGAGTTCCTCCAGGATGATAGATGCTTGTTGTAGAAGCGACAAATTCATCTTGGTGGCCCGTACCATCATGCTCATTACTTCATCCAAATACTGCACATGACCCTTATTGGTGATGAAAGGTATGCAAGGACAATGGTTGGACAACTTGGAGGAACCATAGAGAGGAGATCCTTTTTGATAGGAAGACCTCAGAGGAGCATCTTCATGCTTGATTTTTGGGTGTCGATAGGAGAGTATTTAGAGAAGTCCCCATATTTCTCCAGGATGATGGGAGACTTACATTTTTTGAATTGAGATTTTATTTGAGAGTAGATATAACCTTCATATTTAACCATTTATGGAGTGCCATAGGTTTTTATGCCAAATTTGATCATGAAAATAGTTGTGGGAGATGTAGGCTTTGGAGTAGTTTCTTCAAGAACAATAGGGGAAGGGATTCTGTAGAGCTGAGAGGGGGTTGAGGGGTCAACAATGCAAGAGATAATTTCTTTGTTAGAATATTTATGGATGACATGCCTATAATTTATTAGGTGGAGATCTTGGTGAACTGTAAAGGAGGGTGTTCCTTTCTTGACATTGAGGACTAAATTTTTGATGGATCTAAAGAGATACTCCAAGATATTAATGGTCTTGTTTCCACAAATATGGTTAAGGAAAACCATGTAAAATCTATGAAGAATAAAATTAGGGTCATAAATAGTGAAATATTAGAGAACTGGTACAATTATCCTATTCTAGGGTTTGGTAAGGGATTCTCTAATGATGTTTCCATCATCATTACCAAGCCTTTTGTCTTTCTTAGCAAAGTAGGAGAGCTCACCAACAAGAGAGTGGTTGTCACCTTGCATGATTTCATCATCATTGGGGATCCTAGACACCTTTGGTAAAAGAACAATGGTAATTAAGAATTTGAGTCCCTAGATAGATAGCACCATCTTCCCAAGATTGGGCCAATTCCATGGAGAGGTCCATATCGTTACCATGGAATTTTTACAATAATATGAGGAGGTCATACTCTTTGAAAATATCTTGCACCATGGAATCTAACTAGTGGTTATATTTTTCAAATCTATAATCACCCATGGTCAAATGAGGGGAACACAAAATGTGAAGAGTGCCATGAATGGAACAGTGATAGGGAGGGTAGTGATAGGGATAGTAGGGGTGGTGGGAATTATAGGGGTGGGATGGGGCAAAGACCAAAGGCCCTCTACATAGTAGGATACTCCTCAGATAATCAAGACAAAATGATACAAGTAAACATGACACAAATGAGCTAGAAGCATATGCAACATGAATTGGTAAAAATACAAGCCCAAGGTACTCTTAAAAGCTTGACAATTTGAGAAGTCAAAATATTCGAGAAGAAGCTGATGTGCATATCAATGTAGATTTGTGACCATCGATTAAAAGCATTCCATGAAACATCTTTGTCCCAAAAATCAACATTGGGAAGGATGAATAGGTGGACAATGGAATGCATTGGCTAGTAAAGGATATGACAATCGTAGAGAATGTCTTGAGAATTAACACACCAGAGCATTCATAGATGACATGGGGGTGCCACAAGGGGCTATAAGAGATATGATTGGAGAGACTAGTATGTAATTGGATATGATTACCACATGTGATATGGTGGGAATTGAATGGCCCAGCACAAGTAAGGGGTACACAAAAGCTAATGATAAGGATGATAGAATTAAGGCATGAAGTCCAAGTACAATGCTAAGTAACACTAGCACTCTCCAATGACCCAAAGATGTCATGAGGTGGAAAACACATGATAAAAAAGGAAGGATTTCACCAATTAAAAGGGACTTGATAGACCAAAATAGTTGGTAGGTGACAAGGATCGAAGAGGGGTTGACCCAGGGATTGAGGATGGTCCATAAGAAGAAGGAAAAGAGTCACATCAATGCAACAAAAATACAAAAAACAAGGGAAAATTAACTTATTAGAAGAATTAAAATAATGAGTGAAAACTTTTGGGACAATATCCCATCAAGGATTGGGGAAGAAAATTGTGGTGCCAAATATGAAGATTATCTTGGGATAGGCCTAAGTTGGCCATGATGTTCATAGCCTAATTTCCTTCATGATCGACATGCTGAATAACATCGTTACCAAGACTCTGTAAGGAAATATAGGATTCTTCGATGAGATTTTGGATGCTCCAAGAAGGGGGGTGGATTCCTTTGAGATTTTTGATGATATTCAAGGAATCATCTTCAGTGTTGAGGTTGGTGGAGGGGAGGTGATTTATAAGAGATAATCTAAGGAAGAGCACCCTAGCTTTGACAAAGTGATTGCATTGAATCCTTATGTTCTCAGCATAAGAAAAAATAATTTTATCTTGGTAGTCCTTGAATACTCCACCAACTCCTATGTGGCCAGGGTTACCTTAGGTAGCTCCATCGAAGTTAATATTAAACCAACTCTTTGAAGGAGGATTCCATTTAATGGTGGATCTATCAACATTGATGCTATACGTGGTGGGGGTGGGAAGGGGGAAGACCAAAGGATGAGGCTAAAAAGGCTTCATTATGAGGGTTGATATCAAATGATAAACCTAAAAGGAAGTTTTTATTGGTAGTAGAGATAACACAGACATTGATTGAAGGAGCTCTAGAGATATTTAAAAAGGCTCCAGAGTTTCTTTTCACACTTACCAAAGATAATGGAGGAGACAAAAGGACCATAAGGAATTGAGATAAGGACCAAAAAAGGGATTAAGCCACTGAAGGAATCAATCAAGGATGGAGAAAGGGTGGGTCCATGCAATCCCAAAAGCTAATAAGATGGAATGGAGAACAACCAGGGATAAAGGACACTCAAGGAAAAGGTGATGGATTAATTCAGAGGACAAATTGTAGAGGTAGCATCTATTGGCGATGTTCATTTATTTATAAAGTAGGTTATCGATGGTGATAATTTTATTTAGAACCACCAACCAAAATAAGAAGGTGATCTTGGGGGTGAGGAACTTACGCTAGATGAGGGTGGTCAAAAACCAATTGTATTGGCAATCCTCCAAGAAGTTGTAGGCTATTTTGATAGAGAATATTCCATCATCATTGGCCTTCCAAATAGGAATGTCCTCACAAATATCACTAGGAATGACCTAGGTCCTCAACATATTTGAAAAGTATTTGGTAGCTCTCACTTGTTTATCATTGAGATTGTTGGGGGGAATGACTCTAAAATTTTTGTCCTTGACTAATATCTTAGAAGTTGCACACTCTATTGCCAAAGAGGTTGCAAATTATGGGTTTTATGATGGCTAAACTTGGATAATATGCTAGGGGATAGTACAGAATCTAGGGATCCTACTAGAAATCAATTATCCTACCATTTCCTAGATTCCATCTTATTCCTTTTTGTGCCTATATTTCAGGATAGATTTCCAAAAAATAGATACTTCAGAGAGAGAATTGTCACCTAGAAGTTTATTATTTTGTTAGAGGTACTTACCCTTAATGACTTCAACCCATCCAAAATTTTCATTGGTGAGGAGTCTCCAACCTTGTTTCGCTATGAGGGCTAGATTCATCTATTTAACTTTCCTAAAACTAAGGCCTATGTTCTCTTTTTTGGTGCAAACTCTATCCTAGGCCACCAAAAAAAAATATTTTATGGGCTTCATTTCTAAATCACAAGAAGTCTCTCTAGATTTACTCAATTTTATGATAGAGGTATGAGGGAGATTTAAAGAGGGAAAGGAAGAAGATAGGGATACTCTGAAGGTAAACTTGGATAAGATTAGTTTTTCCTACTTGGTTGAGGAGAATCCCTTTCTAGCTTGTAGTTTTTTGTGAAGTCTTTCAATGGCATTGGTCGAAAGTCTATCCAATTACATTAACTATAGAAGAGAGTCAGACTACGGGGAGGCTATAAATAGTGCAACCAAGAATGTAAGCTATCTTGATTTACCTACTAATGGGGTTTTAAGGAAGAAGAGCTTGCTTTTGAGGAAATTGATTTTTTATCCCATTACTTCCTCATAGAGGTTAAGTATAGATTTTATGACCTTACCTTGGGGGTCATAAGATAAAGAAACAAGGATGGTATCATTAAACAATTTTTGGTGCAAAATGGGGTTGATGGAAGAGGTTGTTTTGATTCTATAAATGAAACCATGGAAGTAGGCCACATTAAGATAGGCCACCTTAAGAGCTCTTCCCAAAGCTTTAGTAAGAATGATGAATAGGAAATATTATAGGGTATCTCCTTGCCTAATTTCTCTATTGCTCCTTAAGTAGTATGTGGATGATCCATTGATAATGATGAAGAAATTGGCAGAAGAGATGCATTCTATGACAAGCTCAATCCACTTAGCATAAATGCCAAAATTAGATAAAACTAAGAATTGGAACTTCCATGAGACCCTATCAAAGGTGTTTTTCATGTTGAGTTTTAAGAAAAATCCTATCCTCCCATTATTAGGAATGAAATGGATAAGTTCATGGACTATGATAATACCATCCATGATGAGACGACTTTGGATATAGCTTCCATGGAAAGGACCGATGATAAGGGAAAGGGGCCCTATAATTTTAAGGGCAATGGCCTTGGCAAGAATCTTATAGATGATGTTAGATAAACTAATAGACATGTAGTCAAAAAAGGAATTGGCATCAGGGATATTAGGAATGAAGGCTAAAAATATGTAATTGATATCTCTAGGGATGAGCCGATTCTATTGAACTTCCTAAATGGAAGCAACAATATCAAGTCCAATGAGGCTCCAAATTTTTTGGAATAAAAGAGGAAGGAAACCATCAAGACCTAAGTCTTTATCCACAACCATAGAAAATATTACCTTTTTTATTTCATCATGGGTGAAGGGATGTAACAACAAGGAGTTTTGAGTAGGAGAAATGAGTTGGGGGATTGTTGGAGATTTTTCTTGCATCCTTGGGATAATTTTTCATGTTATAGGAAAACCTACTGCCAACGAGAAATTATAGGCTCTGGTCGAACTGCCTCTTTAACCTAGGAATAAAGTTCTTCAATATTTTCTAAATATACCAAGTATTGTGTAACAACCCCATAGTTGTGTTTGTTGTTTTGTTATAATATTTGCAAGGACAAGGTATTGCTAATATAATTGTGGATGCAGGAAACATGTGTCATCTATGGTAGAGCAACTCAAAGCTGGGATGTCTTCTTTCAAAAAGGATATTTAGCTTAAGTTAAGTCCTGAGAAATGATGAGTGATGGGGTATTCACCATAACTGGATCTAAGAATACTAGAGGCAATGCATCCATCAACAATCCATGTAGCTGTATTTCATGTAGATGCATCTCTAGGTTGTTTGATTTAAATATTAATATATGAATATAAATATTTATAAATATATTTTCATAAATAATAATAAATAAAATAAATAATATATATTATAATATAACCAAAATATTTAAATTAAAAGATAAAATAATACTAACAAACAAATATAAGTATAGAAACTATTTTTTACATAAATATGTTTAAAATAAAATATTGAAATAAATGTATGTCATTGCGATGTGAATGTAATGGAAAAAAATTAAATCTAATAAATAATTAATAAATAACAAAAGAAGAGATTAAATATAATTAAATAATTTATAAAGTAAGATGGCTTTTAGGGGATTAATTAATTAAAAAAAGTAATATTCTCTAAGGCAATGATCTGGCCTTTCCTCACCACTTGGCAAGATTTCAGTGAAAGAAGACATGTAAATTAACAGGTGTTATTCGCTTAAATGAGGTATTTGCTATTAAAGAAGGAAAAACGAATGGCTTTTGGGGGGAAAAGCGAATGGAAAAATCTAAAAGAGAGGTACTAAGTGAAAGCAACATTAGAGCGAAAGTTTTATGCTAGAATATAGTGAGTTTATTATTTTCTTGTGATTGTAAGTTATACTGAAATTTTGTTGCGGATAAGATAAAAGAATATGCAAGGTATGGTAGCAAACTTAAATATAGTTGAATAAATTATGTATAATAGATAGGAGTATTTATAATGAGATTGAATTTTTCTATGCATTGGTTTGAGAATTGTTGTGCACATAGATCTTAGAACTGCATTGTCATTGATAGGTGACTGCTCTGATCTCTGGGAGTAGTTAGGTAATCCTTATATTTTCACAATAGAAACCCTAACTTCAAGCTTGTAGAAGCAACCTGTGAGTTAAGGAGTATGACTCATAGTTTAGAATAAAAGAAGTGATGAGATTTACTGCTTTAGAACCAAATAAAAAAAAAGAATATATGTACTTATACTATATTGGATGTAAGTTTTACAACATCTACGAAGGAAAAATATAAATAACTTTTGCAGGTTTAAAATTTTTGCACTCCTTTCCTCTAGGCTAATGGATCCATGCCTCAGAGGGGAATGGGAAAATATTAAAGCTACACCTCGGACGAGAGACACTTGAGTCGTGTCCTCTTTGGTGATTTGTCGACGGATGGTGGGTTCACTAGGAAGTGTTTTATGGCAGCTTCGAGCCTAGGTTGAAGATGTGTTTGATGAGTTCATTTTAATTTCAATCACCTAGGTTGGCCATAATGAAACTAAACTATTCTATATATGATTTTATGATTTATATGAATAAAACAAACAAAATGATAATTAAATGCAGCTAATCGAATATTTTAAAGAAATTGGAAATGACTCACTCAATTTCGGATGTTTGATGAAGGTTTTGCTTTTTGAAGTAGTCCAAAACATTTGCAATTTGCTGAATTGCTTAAAATTTGACAATATCATCTGCAATTATGTAGGATCATCCAAAATCAGACGATATCGTCTGAAATCAGGCGAAATCGTTTAAACGATTTTGTCTGAAACCTGCAACTATACAAGTTGATGCCAAAAAACAAAGAAATACTCCAAAATACAGTAAAATCTATTTAACAATATGCAAATGAATGCTTATGATGACTTAGAAACTAATTTCAGATTGAATTGAAGATAACTGCTTATGCTAACATATAAAGGATAACAAATCATAATCTATTGACAAAATGAGGTGAACACCAGATGCATTATGAGCAATAAACTAATCTAATGCAATTTGACTAAAGAAACTGGGAGAGAATGCAAAATGTATATCATAATTACCCCCAAGAGGACTGCAAACAGGATCATCTCTGATCCAGCAAGATCACCTCCAGTCAACACAAGATCATTTGCAATCGAGATGAGATTGTCTGCGATGATCTAAGCTTATTCTGATGGATGCACAGTGAAAAACCTGCAAGTGAGCTAATAAAAAATATTAAAATAACAATACTTGGGATGATTTTTGAAACTAATAGGATTCGGGTTGTAGGTACTTGATCATCTAGGGGGGTTTCATTAGCAAAGAATGAGTTTTATAGGGCGAGGAGGAAGTTAGAGGGTTGGGATCCATCCCAATCTAGGAGATATCCAGTAGGAGGATAGTTAATAGCCCAACACGCTTATGCCCAAATAAGCCAGGACATTGGAACTGCTTTTATTGTGCTTCTATTCTTACAAATTTCTATTTTGAACAAAATGGTTTGGACGTTCAACTCTAGATGATTTCGTTCAATTAGGGACGATATCGTCAAATCAAGGATGATATCATCCAACGATCAAAACAAAGCCTATTTATGGTGTGAAAATTGAGGTAGGTTGTTTAAAATGCAATTTTAAGGTGAATATTTAGATTTTTAATCTTATGCTAAATTGACTACGTCTTTTAATATTATGCTAAATGCTATACCCCCTCTTTAGCGAATTTTTCGAGGAAAATGCGTTAAAGAAGAGATTGTCACGCTTTTGAAAAAGGCAAAAATTTCTTTCGATTTTTAGGCAATGATTCTAAGTTGAATCGTGCAACTTATTACTGTGGCGCCCCCTATGGGTTTTTATCCAAATCGGTTGTTCGATAAAAACTCGAAAAAATAAAAAAAAAACATTTGATTTTTAATATATAATTTTTAGAAAATAGGGTAAAACCTAATTTCATTTTCATTTTTACATTTTTACTATTTTTAGAGCTTTGTGATGAAAATATGGTCGAGACTGAGCATCGGGAAATTACGGTGCGACGAGGGATAAGGGTAAGGATTTTTGACCTATCCTAAAAAGATTTTTAACTTGATTTTTATGTTTCGAATTTATTATTATTTTTTTTGGATTTTAGGGTGTTGCGGCCGTATTTCACCGCATTGACGAAATCAAGGCAATTTTGGTAAGATCATCTCGATTTCAATAAGATGGTTCAAATTTTAGCAAGATCATCTCAGACGAACTTGATGAATTCAGGGTGATCACATCCAATTAGGGACGATTCGACTTTTAGGGCTGAATCGTACAAGATGAGATGATCTCGTCGAAATGATGATGATCTCGTCCAATCAGGGGTGATATCGTCCAATAGTGGGCGATATCAAAAATTTGTTAGACGATTTTGATTTTTTGATTTTATTGATGTTTTTAATGATGTACTAATCTTGCTTTTTGTTGTTTGTTTTTGCAAAAAGGGGTACTAAAGAGCCAAGAGTGGAAATACAATGATTTGAGGGATGATTTAGGTGCATTAGACCCAAAAGAGTGAGATACACTTGATGTCATTGGTTTACGACATGTGGCATAGATGCCATAGGTACCTACAGATATGGGGCTACTGACGGCCCTTGCTGAGATATGGTATCTAGGGTCGTCATGTTTTTGACTACCGATAGGGGAGATGGCTCCCACACTAGAGGACATGTGGAGGATTATGAGGATCCCATTTTAGGGATGTTATATTGTTGGATCAACCAATATTGGTCGATCCATGATCATATTATCTAAAAATTATAGCTTCATCCTTGAGAAGGGTGGGGTTAACATTGACCAGTTGATGCAGACTCCAGGTGTGATCTGGTCGACCAAATTTTTGGATGGAGTAGTGGGTGGCCTATTGCTATGCCACCAGAGTGGGTGTAGAGTGCCATGGTTGCTTTTAGATGTCATATGTGATATGAGGGATCATAGGTATAGGTTTGCCTAGGGACCTTATGTTATGTTATGCTTTTACATGATCCTCCATGAGATCGTGTACAAGAAAGACAAATGCATGGTGTTGACATCGCTCCTATAGGTCTGGTGTTGGAAGCACATTGTGGTGAGAAGGCCTATAGGGCTTCCACTAACAAGGGTCGATGGAGAGAGACCCAAGGTGTTCTACTAGTGGCTATAGAGAGGCTCACAAAGGAGAGCTGATTTACCTGCCTCTCACAGGTTTATAGATGACTTGAATCCAGACTAGATTACCTGGAGGCCATGGAGAGAGATTCTAGGATGGCTAAAGAATGGATATGAGTTGGCTAGGATGAGGATGGAGTAGGGCGAGATAGAGCTCTATCGGTATGATAGAGTTATTTTTCAATTTGGGGTCCAGTAGGGAATCCCAGTGATGAGGGATTATGATTTTGCATGGATGGTTTGAGACACCATGAAACTGAATGGATCCCCTGACATGCAATGGTTTATGAGCCATGATGAGGATGATGCCCCATCCAACCAGTGGATGGAGATGATGTAGGGGTGGCTACGGGGTATGATGCATGGTATACCACTATTCGTCCTCCATGTTTGATGAGGATGAGGAGGCCGATACATGTGGCTATGCATCAGATGATGAGGCAACGATAGGCTGTTATAGAGGTAGGTAGAGGACCGATAGGGAGAGGATGGACACCTCCTATATGGGGGTGGACTAGGACACAATACAAGCACCAAGCACCTGATCCCCATCGATGCTCATCAAGATCAAGAGGTGCAGACCAACGAGATACAGAGGAGAGAGGATAGGATGGAGGAGAGGAGGCAAAGTTCCCATCCTCAGCAGATAGATAGACCACCTTCACCCAGGAGGGCAAAGTCATAAATGTTGGAGAGAGCAATGATAAGGTAGCTCTCAGGGAAAAGAATGCCCAATTATAGGCTTGAGTGCAAATTTTAGAATCTGAGGTTGCATGGCTTAGGGCTCGAGGTGGAGGAGCGAGTGTGATAGAGTTGGCGTGGTCTATGGCATAGACTGTATTTTATCAAGGGATTTACTTTCATATGGTACCTGAATGTCAAAGACATACATTGCCTCCATAGATCACAAGGCCTATCAGGTTAGGATCATCCTCGAGGTCTTCATATAGATTGATGACGAGGACCCACACTACTCGGACACCCATGGGACCACCCCCTCCACCTCATGGCGACAGAGGAGATGAGGCTAAGAGCTCAAGGAGATCTTGGTATTAGATGATATAAGATGTGTATATATATATATATATATATTTGTGTATATCAGTTTGGATGATGATTGAGTATGCCAAATTGGATATTGTGGCATACCAATCGATTTTTGGCGATGTATATATTATATATATATATATAGATATATGGTTATTTTTGTGATATGACTTGTGTATATTTTTTTGATGCTTTGATTTTTTGATTTGATTGATTTGTTCATATAATCATGTTTTTTTGAAAAAATTTATAATTTTTGTCTTGCTATAATTAAATGAAAAACTGACTTAACAAAGATGTGTTGATGAATTGATGATAGAAAAAGGGACTTTTAACAATAAACCTCGAAGGATATTGTCGTTATTACATGACCATTTTGTGGAGTCATCGCTCGCTAGGTCATAAAGCTAATCCAATTATGAGGAAAAATATTCCTAAAAGTAAGGTGTTCTTAAGAGTCTATCTTAAGGCTTTTGTAATGGTGGAAAGAGAGATATGATTTATTTTCAATATTTCATGTAATTTTATGCATGAAAAATTTAAAAGAGGATTTTCACTAGGCATAAAATTCCTAAGTGTGATAGATGATTGAACAATTACCTAGAAATTATGCCATCGTCGCAAAATTCAAGACGTTCAACATGATAAAATGAAATAGTAAATTTCGTTCTTCTAAAACATGATTTTGTGAAAAATATTTCAGTCATATGGTTTTTGTGGTTTTATTGAAATAAATTGGGAGTAAAAATTTAGAAGGATGAATTGCGTTAGGCATAGAATTCCCAGTGTGAAATTATACCATCATCGTGAAAGTCGAAAGAATTTAGAATAGTTTTATTGCATGGTTTGCTGGTGATATTTATAATAGACAAAAAATATAATAAATATGACTTACACTCGGCATAAAATTCCTAATACATCTAGGAATTATACCATCATCACGAAAGTCAAAGTATTAATGAAATTTTATTGCAATATTTTTGAAAAGTTTTTTGACAAATGAAATTTGAAAATTAGAAAATGTGTAAGCTTGACTTATGCTAAGCAAAATGTGCAAGTATGAAAGTCAAATTCATAACAACTTGAAAATAATGCTATTATAATGAAGTCAATATATATATATATATATATATGTGTGTGTGTGTGTGTGTGTGTGTGTGTGTGTGTGTGTGTGTGTGTGTAAATAACTAATTGAAGGTTGAAAAATATTTAAAGTTTGAAAATTTCAAAGAAATATTTTAATTTATTTCAAAGACAACATTTAAATTTATCAAGAACCCAATGTGTGCATACATGAGTCTGTTATCCATATTGATTTATCATAATGACACAAAATATCTCGAAGATCAAATGTGTGTGCTTTTTAATGTTCATTTACCCATTTTGAGTGAGGTATTGATACAAGTAATTGGAATGAACCAATGTGTGTGCAAATGAAGATTCTTTAACCATGATTTTTGTGCATGTAACCATACCAGACTACTATGTAAGTCAGGTCATCAAGAGCTAGCTAGTCCACAAGCAAACATAGGTCTGTAAAGAAGGTCGCTAATGTGACAGACATATCACCATGCCAGAAATTACCCAATGTCAAGCAAGTTGGGGACAAATCACCTATTATGGGGCTTACCTCATAATTTTCGAATAATTGAGAATTCTAGGGATTCAAGCTCATTCACCCTTATTTTCTTTCAAAGGGTAGGGGAAAAATTTTATTGCTTTTCTTGTTCTCTTTTCTTTCTCTTTCTGATTTTTCTTGACTTTTCTATGATCTTTTGATTTTTTTGGATTTCTGCATTTTTCTTGGATTTTGAACATTTCTCTTTTCTTTCTTTTCATTATTTTTCTGATTTTTTTTTCTTTTCTTCCTATTCTAGGGATACTTGCTCAGCTTAGATGTGGAGCAAGGTATTTTTATTCTGGGTAGGGGTGAGCTTGTCCTTTTTCCAATTCTCAAATATTCTAGACCATGTGCATGATAGGATAGCAGGGGAAAATTTTCACTCAGGAGACCAAAACTACTATGTAGTGTCGTTTTTCGAATTTGCATTAATAATTTTAATATGTAAAAGTGGACTTGGTTCAAATAAATAACAAGATTAGTTACCAAAACTCAAAATGTTATTTAATGCAATAGTGGACTTCGATATAAGAGAGATTTATAATCATAGCAATAATAACAAAATTATTATGTGATTCAAGATAACTTATAAAGTTATCTAAAATAAAATGAAAATATAACTGCAAAATTTCAGGAATTGATAATGCAAATATAAACATGTTTTTGATGGTTTTAATGATTTTTTATTTTTGTTTTATTTTGAATTGTTATGTGGATTGCTTGAAACGAGGAAATTATATACAATGATGGGATTTTGGATTTAAGCATAATATCGTTTTATATGAATAATGTTCATGGGTTCCTTAAGATCTTTTCTATCTAAGGTTACCAATCGATATGCACCCGATCTAAATTTAGCAGTAATGATGTATGGTCCAAGCCAGTTGGGCTAAAATTTACCTTTATGATATTTAGTGGCATTAGTGTTCTTTTTATTTTCTTTTAAGACTAGATCACCAACTTCAAAAGATCGATTATGGACTTTCTTTGAGTATGCTCGTTTAAGCTTGTTTTGATAGGCATGAAGATGTTCCAAAGTATTGATGCGCTTCTTGTCTAGGAGTTTCAACTGAATAAATCTTCCAGCATGATATTCATCTTCTACTTCAATATCCTGAAGTAGCAGAGCCAAAGAAGGAACTTCTAGCTCGAACAGAAAAATAACTTTAGCATCGTAAACCAAAAAAAAAGGAGAAGTGCTCGTGGGAGTACGAACACTGGTTCAATAGGCCCGCAAGGCAGGGTATAATTGCATGTGCCAGTCATGGCCTGATTTGTTAACCAATATTGTGAGGATTTTAATCAAGGTTTTATTAGATTATTCTACTTGGCCATTACCTCAGGGATAATAGGGAGTGGACCAATGATGTTGGATTTTATATTTTTTACATAATTTCTTAACATATTTATTTTTGAAACAAGTTCCATTATCTGAGATGATATTTGCAGGAATTCCAAACCTACAAATGATTTGATTGAGAATAAATTTTGAAACTTGAGTTCCCGTGAAAGAAGCTAATGAAATGACCAGAAGTTGACATTTGATCTAACAACATGTAAATAACACAAGTCATTCAGAAACATATGCTTTATTCATTATCAAATTTGCATCGGTTACAAATAGGGAGAGTTTTCCCCTTTTCTTTTCATGAATAAACAATATAGGCCTGATGCCTCCTTCTGATGTCCCTCGGTGTAGGTGGGCTTCGTTGTATGCGGGCCACCACTGGGTTGTTGTTTGTTGGTGTTCCTTTCTTTCAAATCTATTGCATAACCTGAAAGAAACTTGCAAGAAAGGGTCAATACGTTGGGGGGCTTGCCCTAGTCAGGCCCCATATTTAAGAAGATGAAATGACTATAAAACTGTAACATAAATCCAAATAAAATGTGCAAAAGGTAATTATAGGCTGAAACAAAGCTTACCTCCCAAATTTGGGGTGATTTGGGGCTTGCAGATGTGATTCGCAACCCGGGTTGCGAATTGGGGCCGGATTCATAGGGCAGGCTGCGATTTGAGTTGTGATGCTCTTCTGGTGAAATCTCTCCGGTAGATCGATCCTAAGGCAGTTGGAGTGCCTTTGTGTGCTATCAGAATCTGCTTGTGTGCTTCGGAAATAAACTGTTCAATGTTGGCTTTCCATTTCAACAGAGTAACTGTACTTTGTTGAATTAGGGAATCAAACTTAATTAGGGGTTTAGGACCCACTATTTATAGGCAAATGCAAGGTGTAGGGGGGGTTAGATAGACTAAACCTAGGTTTGGTTCTGACTAGGGTTAGGTTAAGAAATGCTATGTGGCAGCATCTCATTCTAAGTAGGAAATATCCTATCCTCACACATGTGTGAGGAAGGATTAGTGCTAATCCTAATTAGGCCTTAAGCATGTTTAGGGGAGGATTAAAAGAAAACCCTAGGAAACCCTAAATTGGCACATGTGGGAGGATTTGATTAACACTAATTATGAATTAAGAGTTAATTAATCCAATTTTGCCCTAAAAAGGGGCTTAAGTGAAGTCAACATTAAATTAGAATTTGATAATTGACTTTTAATTGATTTTGCCAATTAATACCCTGTGGGGGTGTCAATTGAGTGTAAATGGGCTATGCATCACCTCGGGTTGTCGTCTGAAGGTATCTTGATGCATAAGATGTGGTTTTGTGGACTTATTAGGGTTTTGGACCTAAAAGCCACTTGTGGAAGTCTACACGTTACTATGGCAATCTATGGCAATCTATGCATGACTACACATGACACATGTCTATGCATGACTACGCATGTCTACGCATAACTACAATAGTCTACAATAGCCTAGGGATGCCTGGAATCACCTATAGATATGCAAAAATAGCAATGTGTGACTTTTGGGTGTCTACATTTTGCCCCTTTTTGTACTATACTGTGTGGAACATAGTTTAATACAAAAATATGAAGGGTTTGTGTAGAAGGAAAAGGGGTAGAAGGGGAATGGAATCCAATCAAAGGGTATGTAGCCGCTTGAAGCGTGACCATACAAATCAATCGGGTATCCAGGGAAAAGAAGAGAAAGAAATGGAATCTAATCGAAGGTATGTAGCCGCTCGAAGCGTGACCATACAACATCAATTGAATGTCCATGGGGGAAGAAGAGAGGAAGGAAAGAAGGAAAAGAGGAAAGAGATAAAAACAATGCTAGTAAGGGAAAATGAATGGTTATGGATGCAATGATGTGATTTTTCTGAGTCCGTATGACATTTACGATGCCATACTAGTTGCTTGAGAATGGTAACTTTTGATTGCTTTGCTTTTGTGACCAGATCAACGTGGTCCAAAAGTATGATTAGGACAAAAGCCTAACTAAATTTTTGTTGTTGATTGATTGATGAGAACATGGCGACAAGTGTCAAACCATTTGAGCTAGTTTAACATTGGGATCATCAACTCGTGACCATATCAGCATGGTCGTGAAGTCCATTTCCAAATGTTGCGCTAGGATTGATCAAACGTATCATCCATTGTGTACTCGACGTACATGAATGCTAGATTGACTTCTCCATGGTAACGCGTAACTCTCCTGATGTAACCCATGTCTGTTTGGGATTGAGATTATAATCGTATGATAATATTTAACAAAAAATTTGTAGACAAATGCGCTAACCGCGCTTTTGGATTTTTGATGTTGTGGTTGCATGCAAAACTGACTTTGGATATGAATACCCCCTCAAACGAGGAATCAACAATGAGGTGAATGAAGTGTGATGAATGGATGATGCAATGATTGATAAAGATACCAATGCATGATGGATATGATTGCTTAGTACAAAAAGAAAAGAATGGGATCTAATCAAAGGTATGTAGCCGCTCGAAGCGTGACCATACAACATTGATTGGATAGCCAAGAGGGAGAAGAGAAAAGAATGGGATCTAATCAAAGGTATGTAGCCGCTCGAAGCGTGACCATACAACATTGATTGGATAGCCAAGAAGGAGAAAGAAAATAATGGGATCTAATCAAAGGTATGTAGTCGCTCGAAGCGTGACCATACAACATTGATTGGATAGCCAAGAAGGAGAAGAGAAAATAATGGGATCTAATCAAAGGTATGTAGCCGCTCGAAGCGTGACCATACAACATTGATTGGATAGCCAAGAAGGAGAAAGAAAAAGGGAAGGGGAAGAAGAGGAAAGAAATAAAAAGGCAATGCTAATAAAATGAAATAGGTGATTGCAAATGCAATGTTGTGTTGTTGTGTCTGTATGACATTTACGATGCCATACTAGTTTCTTGAGAATGGCAATGGTTGTCTGTTGTGCTTTTGCGACCAGGTCTGCGTGGTCGCGGAGTATGACTATGACGAGTTTATCGGTAAAATGCAACGTGTGTGTGCAAGTGGTGTTAAAAGGTAAGTTTTTGAGGCTCCTAGGGTTTTAGAGGGCATTTCCCTACTTTCCTAGGGTTTTGGGGATGTTTTGGGATGTTCTAGGGCAATTCATGACCTGGGTCATGATTTTGACCTAATTCGTGACTTGGGTCATGATTTTGACCTAACTCATGACCTGGGTCACGAAACGGCAGCTGAGTGGTTTTTAAGCCCAAATATGCATGGTGGGGGCTCATTTGGATGATGCACGTGTGTGGAAAGCAACTTGGGAGAGCAGTTGATGGCACGCAAGGAGCACGATTAGCGATTGTGAGAGCCAGGATGACGAAGGGATGCAGACCAGCTGGCATCAGATGCGGGGATCCACCGGTAAGTGATCTTTGACTTTGTTTTGTTTGTATTTCATTTTTTTAGGAAAATATGAATGAGGGGGGAGGTTTTCATCCCGATTTAAAAAAAATTGTAACTTTTAATTAAAATTTTGAACACATAGTGATAGACGGGCCAAATGGGTACCCAAAAGTGCGGTCGGTTTTTCAATTGGATTTGTTTTGTCACCAATTTGACCGGGTAATGGGTAGAGTAGGTGTAGAGTTTGACTATCAGTTTTTGAGGTAACGGTGTACCGACATCGATATGTTTTTGCACTTTGTCTCGCTAAAGTAGGAAATGGGTATTTGGTTATGCGACTATTTTATTTTTATGACTTCGTTTGATGTGATTTTGAAATTCGATGGTTTTAGGTGTAATGTGTGAATACTAGGACGTTAGATCTGCCATGTTAGAGGTAGAATATTTAAAAACTAATGACACTTTCACTGCAGAAGGGCAAAATGGGTGTCCAAAAATGTTAGTTGTTTTGGTAGTTGATTTCATTTGACATGCCTTTGATTTGCGTGCCACGGTGTAGATAGTAGTAAACTAAAAATGAGCTATAGGGAGCCCGATGTAGACTGTACTTGATGTCAGTTTGAACTTCCACCACTAAATGGGCAAATGGGTATCTAAAAATGTGACTATTATTTTTAGATTGCGTGCCTGGATATGTTTTCGATATTGGTGTTTTTAGGACAGATTTGATTGGTAGATCTATGTTGATTGGTGCTTTGTTTCTGAATTTTGTTGACACATTTACCATTAAGTGGGCAAATGGGTATCCAGAAATGTGATTTGTTTTTGTATGTCATATTAATTGATCATGTTTTAGATTGCGTGCCATATTAGTTGTATAGTTGAGTTTGTTATTGGTTGTTTGGGCGACCAATGTGTATTGTATGTCGTATGTGTTTGGATTATTGCCATAAAATGACAAAATGGGTATCCAAATATGTGATTGTGTTGTTGATGTGTTTTATCATTTTATTTATATGTTATTTTGTCTCGAGATGCATGTCAAATTAAATGTTTTTAATTTGTAAATTTTGAGTGATGATGTTATATGTGATTGATTTGTTATGTGGGTTACTGATGTGTGTTGTGTTATGTGTTGAACAGGTGAAGTCGCTTGAACCTCGTCATCGGGTGAGAAAGTTTAAGCAAGGTTTTGAAAAGTTGATGAAGACCAAGGAGGAATTGTAGTGGTTAGATGACATACACTTCCGTGGTGTATGGGAGTGTAAGAGCATCTTCACTAATAGGGCATTTGTGTCTGCCTTATGTGAGCGGTGGGATGCAGACCGAAACACTTTTCATTTTCCTATGGGGGAAATGACCATGATATTGGAGGATGTGTATCGCATCTATCGATTGCCAATTGAGGGTGTTCCTGTGAGGGCAGCCAAATATGGGAGGAAGGACGAGGTGTTGGAGAGATTCTTTGGGGCTGGGTGGAGAGAGATCGATGCTGCCAAGATGGACTATGAGTGGTTATGGTGTCAGAAGAAGATATCCGATAGGCAGTGTGTGGCTATGATGATGATATCTACCTATGCTCTGCTTGATAGTTCTAGGTTTCTGTTTACCTGGAACATGTTGGACATAGTTAGTGACTTGGTGGAGCATAAGGTTGTGTTTGCTTGGGCACCTACGCTTCTGGCCCAAGCATATCGTGAGTTATATGAGGTGGTTCATGGTAGACGAATGGGATTGAGTGTGATTCCATTGCTGCAGGTATGGGCATGGGAACACATAGCCATTGAGAGGCCTTCTTTTCTACCTCAGCCTATACATGAGGAGGATAAGGAGCTTCCTTATGCCTTGAGATGGAGTACGAAGGTGGAGCAGGGTATGAAGAGGCCTCATGAGGGTGATCCAATTTTGTGGAGGATTAAGTTTAGTGAGTTGATGATAGATGACATTATATGGAGGCCATGGATGGGTGGAGTGAGTTGGAGAGAGGATGATGAGCAGTTGTAGGCTATACGATGGGGTAGATGGTTGGTTGGGAGATATACTCGATAGACTGAGTATTTTTGGTTTGATTGAGTACAATCTAGTTTGGATTATGATAGGATGTTCTAGGGACTCTTGTTAGCTATTTTAGGTGATATGGAGATAGGGAGAGTCCCTATTGTACCACCTTGGGTTGGGGAGAGAGACCCTCCTATGGATATCTTGATGTAGGGGATGTAGGGATGACATAGAGTTTGATGCCTGGTGGGTGCTATAGTCTTGGGAGCCTAGGAGAGGTGTGGTGGATGGGTGGGTAGCACATGTTGTTGGGGCATCTCTGCTAGAGAGGAGGATGAGTAGGAGGACTCAGGCTGGGGGAGTGAGTATGACTGCTATTGAGGAGGATGTTCCTCTATGATGGTCATGATATCACGTAGGTGCCTCGATGAGAACCTAGGGTGTGAGGGTAGAGGAGGTGGATGTGGGTGTAGAGGTTGGGATGGAGCAGCCTATTGGAGCTTAGGCTGAGGGAGGTGGGGTGGCCGTATGGGTGGTATCGATGATACCATTGATATTGGGGTATTTTCTGATATAGCATAGTAAATTCCTAGTGATATTTTGGAGAGGCCAGTTGTAGAGGATGTACAGAGGTTGCATGATCGGATTCAGTAGTTGGAGGTAGGCATGGTAGAGATGAGGGCTGCTATGTCTAGGTAGGATCAGGTGATCGATACTTTGACTAGTCAGTTGGTGGTCGAGGCCACTAAGAAGATGATGTGCGAGACTGCCTTGTTAGTGTATGGGATCCCTCTACCTGATTATGGTAAGATTGTGGTGCAGTCTGGGTCATAGTCATAGGTGTGGGTGCCATCACATTAGAGTCAGCGTAGTGCGGCTACTATGGGATAGAGAGGTGCTAGGGCTGAGGTTCAGGATCAGCCTACTATGGATCCAGTTTTGGAGTTTAGGGCAGAGTCGAGCCGGGCTGCAGGGATGCGAGTGAGCCATGAGGGCCATGGGGAGACTCCTAGTGGGAGCTAGGATAGCTGTTACTGATTGTAGCCTATGGGCATTTTGTATGGATGATATATGATGATGGGCATGATCCCAGGTTGTAGCCTTCGAGAATTTTGTATGGATGATATATATACCTATTGATTTTGGCTATTATATACATGTGTTATTTTGATGGTTTGAATTGTGTTCTTGTTTATGTTTGCATGGATTAGCGTAACATAGTTTGTAGATATGTCTGATGAATAGATATACATGTATGACATGGTTTAGATCTATTATCGTATTGTGGTATGAATGGATTGTAGAATAGTGTTATGATTGTATTTCCAATATGATATGATGTGATATCAAATGTGATTTTGTAATGAATGTATGTAGAGTAATTGTGATACTATGATTCTATACTGAAATGCATATGGGATGAATGCAATAAATGTAATTTGATATGAAATGCATGTAGGTTGGATGTAATACTATAATGTGTATCAAATGTATCTGACATAGATGCATGTATGCATGTATGGACTTACTGAAATGCGCCAAGGAAGCACTTGTATCATTGCATTTACCTATATGGATGCTATCCATTCCATGATTTCAGGATCGATGGATAATGTAAGGCATGTGTAATAGTTTTGACTAACATAGTTATGACAATCAAATCTCAAACCCTTAGCTATGCAAGTGTTGTGGCAACTTATAACATGATCAGGTTGGTTCAAAGTCTGTCTTGGACCTATGTGTGTGAATGTGTAATGTTCATTTATCCATTTTGAGGGAGGTAGGATTAACCCATTGTAGATGCTACCATACTAGCTAGCTCATCCATCCACAATAGTGATTTCTACAAAAGCGAGATGCTAATGTGAGAGATGTGTTGTCACCTGTAAGATTATTCCACTGGTAGGCTATGGAGCCTTTTCTAATGGAATTCATCCCATAGTGTTATGTTGAACCTAAGGACCAAAGGTGATAAGCATAACATGTGTGATATCAAGAGGTGTTTCCTTTTGTTTTTTGCCCCTGTTCTAGTGTTGACCTATCTGATTGTGGTAGTGCTCTTTTCATTTCTTTTTTTTATGATTTTTTTTTTCTATTCTGAGAGCATTGGCATTTGTTTTATGCTCTATTCTTACCTTTTTCTTATGCTTGATCCCTTTGTTTATCCCTAGGTCGTATGTTGACCATGCAGGTGATAGGATGAGCAGGGGATACCGTTCACTAGATGGCGATATCTACTCAAGATGTCCTCTTTCCTAGGCTCAAAATTGTTAATGTGTGACCTGTTGTGAGCGATTCATGAGAGAAGTTGAACCAGCCTAAAAGACCATAAGAAGAATGTACAAGACTCAGTAGCTATGGGTGACACTTGATTGCCTAAACTACAGAGTAGTCAAAATTAAACACGACACCTATGTATACCCTGATCCTAAAAAAGGGGGAATGGACATCCAGGTGGTGATGCTAACAAGTGCATGTATTATTCCTACTACGGTGCATTTTGGGAGAGAATGTACAAACATGAATTAAAATTTTAACTATAAAGCATATGGATATGTGCAATGCATGTAACTATAAATGATGCAAGTGGAGGAATGCAATATTTACAAGAAGAAGGTTATGTTGTTTAGAAAGAGAATTTTAGAAGAACCTATTTACAGATGAGTGAAGTATGTAATGATGATAAAAAGTGTGATGCTATGATCATGGTTGCCCCAGCGTGTGGGGTGTGTATGTGTAGTAGATGTATAAGCTTGTGAGTTGTATAAGTGTATGTAATAGTCGTCAAAAAGAAGGAAGATGTAAAAGTGGAATGTATAGGTGGAAGAAGTGAGAAGAAATAGGCTTTGGTGACCAATCAAGGTAAGGGGATCACCAACAATTGGTAATGATAGAAGAGAAGAAATAAATCAATGTATGTAAGAAGTAGAAGAATGAGATAGAAGAAGATGAGTAACTAACACTACTATCAAGCAAAATGGCGTAGATCTGGGTGGGAGT
Source organism: Wollemia nobilis (assembly GCA_028583015.1). Classification (NCBI taxonomy): domain Eukaryota; kingdom Viridiplantae; phylum Streptophyta; class Pinopsida; order Araucariales; family Araucariaceae; genus Wollemia; species Wollemia nobilis. The sequence continues at coordinate 996,952 of JAQPPZ010001560.1, read as the reverse complement.
GGGATGGTGAAGTGATGACATGGCTAGAGTTGCGGCTAGAGCCATAGTTGGAAATATTATGAATATAACGAGTGGGCGCTATTAGGGTACTACGGGTGGTAAAGTCCTGGGAGTGATGTGGCATGGAGGACTAACAAGTTGGCTAAATGGAAAAGAATGCTCTGGTGATGGGGTACGCTCATCGTGCAACATGTTGTGCACTAGGGTTTTGAATGATCTACACTCTTTGATATCGTGACCTGGTTGGTGATGGTAGATGCAAAATTGATTCTCATTGTAATTGCATGGTTTAGGATGCGAGGGGTCAGTAGGTCAAATCTCAGGTAGGTCGATAAGACCCTGGTGCATGAGATGATGGAACATTTTGGATAGTGGTGTATGTGGAATAGGCATAGGATAGATGTATGGCTCTGGTGGAGGTGAGCAGGGTCTAGGTGAAAGAAGTTTTGGTAATGGAGGCATGGGTCTAGGTTCTGGCATGGGTCGAGTTTGGGGTCGGGGAAGGGATCTACATGGTGGCGAGGATGGATGGGTCATGGAAGACTATCGTGGGTGAACGTGGCAATGGTAGTGGCTCATCTGCAACTCCAGAGCTTCGATACGGGAGATGAGATGTTGTATCTCATGGTGTGGTGGTGATGGTATTGGGGAAGGGGGTGATCGAGATTCCAAGGTGAATGGAATAGCTCGATGCATGGTAGAAAAAGGATAGGGCTATGATGAGGAAGCAACGAAATGAAATGATTGTGATGATTGTAAGATTTGCTGGGGTGGTAAGCCTCGTAGTGGTGAAGGTGGTGTTTTGAGGACCGGTGGCATGGGTGATGGCCCTGGGTGATGATGTGAATGAGAAAGAGGGATGTTTGCATGATCGGCTTGAGTAGCTTGGGTCGCACGGGCTTGTAGAGCCTGGGCGTAGGTAGACTCACCATTGGGAAGGGGAGTGGGTAGAAATGTAGGGTGAGGTTGATGAGGTGCGTACTCCCTATTAGGTGGGTGATAAGATCCTATGGGATGATGTGGATGATTTGTGGGTGAGTAATGATGTCTGAGGTCATCAGACGGATGGGAGGATGATCCTTGTGCTTGTGGTTGGGTGGATTCCTCTTTGTCATCGAAAGAGGACATGGTGATCTGGCTATCACCAGAGTGTGGTGAATAGGATGAGCCTCACTGGTGAGGGGAATGGTGTTGAGGTGAAGTGTGGTGACCTGATCGGGATGAGTGCGAGGAGCACCTGGCATGAAGGGTGGTTGGTGGTTGGGCGAGATCGGTCGGTGTAATGGGTTTTTGCTACAGCTGTAGATGGTCCTGCATGGTTGTAGGTGATGCCATTGTAGTGCTTTCCTGTTGATGATGTGAGTCCTACAAAAGGAAAAATAAATACCCCGAGCATAAAAATGGTAGAAAGGTGAAATGTACATGTATAGAGAAATAATAAAGCAAAAATAATAGATTCACATGGTGATGTGCTTGGTGATTTATTTTTAATACTATGTGACACTTGTGATGGTGAATGTGATTATGCATCATGCATTAAATGCATGAAGGTGCAAGATGTTGATGGGTTCAGGATCATTAAAGCCTTCAAGATCGGCTAGATGATATGCTCCTGAACCGTATTTGTGTGTGATAATAAATGGACCCAACTAGTTTGGGGTGAATTTATCATGCTGCTGGCGAGGTTGACTTGTGATTTGCTGGTTTTCTTTGAGAACCAAGTCACCAATCTGATATTCATGTTGATGTACCTTACTATTGTAGGCACGATGAAGGTGATCTTGATATACTCATGTGTGCTCGATGGCATGGATGCGACGTTCATCGAGGAGTGTTAGTTGATCTAGATGGGCTTGGCGAGCAGTGTCATCATCAATGAAATATTTCATGGATATTCATAAAGAGGGTATCTCCAGCTCAAGGGGCATGATAGCTTCTACCTCGTAGACAAGTGAAAAATGTGTTGCCCTAGTGGGAGTATGAATGCTCGTACGATAGGCCCACAAGGCTAGGGGTATTTGGTTATGCCAGTCTCGATGAGATTTTGCTACTGTTTTATGAAGAATAGAGCAGATGGTTTTGTTAGTGGCTTCGGCCTGGCCATTTCCTTGAGGGTAATATGGGGTCGAAAAGCTATGATGTATGTGAAATCTATTGCATAGAGCTTGGATTTTGAAATAATTTGGGAGGGAATTCCAAAGCGGCATATGATGTGCTCCATGATGAATGTTGCAATTTTGGCTCCTGTAGTTTGGACCAGTGGGATGGCTTCGACCCACTTTGTAAAATATTCTATTGCTATAATGATAAATTTATGATTGCTAGAGGATGCAGGTGTAATTTGTCCAATTAGATCCAAGCCCCATTGGGAGAAGGGCCACATGGACTGGATTGGTTGAAGTGCTTGGGATGGTAAATGTGTTAAGTTGGCATGTTGTTGGCATTTGATGCAATGTTTAACATACTCGCAATAGTCTTGCTCCATTTTAGGCTAGTAGTAGCCCATATGGAGAATGCATTTAGTAATCACCATGCCACTAAAATGGCCACCACAAGTGCCATCATGGGTTTCTTGTACAACCCATTGTGATTCTTGTGGTTCTAGGCAATGCAAGAGTATACCATCATAGCTACGGTGGTAAAGGATGTCCCCCAACAAGGTGTAGTGTATCACTCTTTGTTTAAAGGTTCGACATTGGGCATGGGGTAGATCACATGGTAGGAAACCTAGTTTGATGTATTCTTTGATCTGTGAGAACCATGGGTCGTGAGGTTCAATGTTTACCACATATACACCACCATCATCTATGGGGGGTGTGGGTGATATAGCAGATTGTGTAAGCGTATGAATGGTTATAGATGTCATGTTGGACATTGGATTTTGTGGGATAAGGGACCCTAGGGAGGCCATGGTGTCTACAAAATGGTTTGATGAGCATGGTATGGCTTCGAGGTAATACCATTCAAACTGGGATAAGAGTTGTTGGGCGATCTTCTTGTATTGTTGGAGAATTGGACAATTGCATAGCCAAAGTTCCTGCACTTGATTGACAATCAAGAGTGAATCACCTATGATGTGAAGGCACTTGATGTGCATAGCGTGTGCTTGTTTCAGTCCTAAGATTAGGGCTTCATACTCTACATTGTTATTGGTACAGGGAAAATCAAGTTTGAATGAAAATGGGAGTGGTTCTCCTTCAGGTGTAAAGAAAACAATACCTACACCCCCAACATGGAGACACCTAGACCCATCAAAGAACATAGTGAGGTCAGCCATGAATTCTGGTTCAACGTACTCCTCATCTTCGGTTATGTGAAAGATAGAGTCATCGGGGAGTTGGATGAGTAAGGGTTGATTGTCAGTTATAGGGGCTTCAGCCAATTGGTCAGCAATGACTTGCCCTTTGATAGACTTTTGAGATATGAATTCTAGGTCAAACTCGGTTAGGAGCATAATCCATTTAGCTATGCGTGAGTTGTGATAACTTTTGTTCATCATATACCGTAGGGGATTGTCTCAGGCGATGACAAAAGTTGTGTGGTTTAACATGTAGTGTCTTAGCTTCTAGGTGGTGAATACTACTGCTAGGCATAGCTTCTCCATGTATCTGTATCTCATTTCGTAACTAACTAATGTGCGACTGATATAGTAGATAGCTTGCTCTTTGTCAAGAGCATTCTTTTGAGCTAGGAGTGTACCTAGCGCAAGCTCTATGGCTGAGATGTATAGAGTCAATGGTAATTGTGGATGCGGTGGTGACATAACCGGTGGTGATGTGAGGTAAGTTTTGATAGCATTGAATGCGGCTTGACAGTTTTCATCCCATTTGAAGTGTACTCCTTTTTGTAGGAGATGATTGAATGGTTGGCATTTGTCTGATAATTGTGCTATAAATCTATGAATAGAGGTGATCTTGCCCTGTAAGCTGCGTAATTGCTTTAAGGTAGTAGGAGGAGGCATCTCGATGATGGCTTTCACCTTGCTAGGATCAACCTCAATGCCTCATTGGGAGATAATGAATCCTAGTATCTTTCTAGATGTAACATCGAACACACACTTTTTTGGATTGAGGCGCACGTTGTGTTCTAGTAGTCGATCAAAAATCTGATGAAGATCTTCGAGATGATCAACACATTTCTTTGATTTGGCTATGAGGTCATCTACATAGTCTTCCACATTTTTGTGCATTAGGTCATGAAAGATGTAGGTCATGGCTCATTGATAGGTTGCCCTAACATTTTTAAGGCCAAAGGGCATGACCTTGTAGCAAAAAGTCCCCCAGGGTGTTGTGAAGGAAGTTTTGTGTTGATCTGCTGGGTTGATCCTAATTTGATTATATCCAAAAAATCCATCCATGAGGGAAATCATTTCGTGACCTACGATGGAGTCAACTAGGGAATCAATGTTGGGTAACGGGAAGTTGTCTTTGGGACAAGCTTTGTTTAGGTCATGAAAGTCTGTGCAGACGTGAACATCACCAGATGGTTTAGGGATAGGGACCATGTTGGATACCCACTCGAGATAGTCGATGGGTATTATGAAATCAACATCTAGGAGCTTTTGAAGCTTAGATTTTACTATCAATGCGATAGTCGGATGCATGCATCGTAGTTTCTATCTCACTGGTTTGGCATTGGGATCTAGTATAAGATTATGCACTACCACGGTAGGGTCAAGTCCCGACATGTCTTTGTAAGACCATGCAAACACTTTTATATACTTGCATAAGAAGTTCGTGAAGGTGATACACTCCTCGGGTGAGAGGTTGGCGGCTAGTTTGAGGATGTGTGGATTTTTTGGATCATCATCGATGTCTACATCGATTGTGTCTTCGATGAGCATGCGAGATCCATCATGCAACTATTTAGGGATAGGGATGAGATTGAAGTCATCGATGGCCTCATTGAACTCGAATTCATCATCTACGTAAATGCCCATGTGATGGACTTGAGGGATTTGGGTAGATGTGGATGAGGAAGGGTATATTTGCCATTTGTAAGATGTGAGGAGAGATAAGAAAGTCTCCAGGTGCTGGTATGTGTGAGATGTGTGTGAGATCGATAAAGTTTGGGTTTGGGGTATCATCTCGAATCCTTTGGTGGCTGTAATAGAGGGGAGAATGTAAATCTACCTCAACCATGTTAATCGATGTTGTAGGTGAAGTAGGTAGTGTAGAATTGGGTGATGGAGGTTGAATAGGTTGTGCACATCCAAAAAGACTCAAGGGAGATCACAGGATGATGGGTGGTGATCGAGGATGAGAGGCTACTCTTTGTAACTATCTATGTATAGGCAAGAATACAGGTAGGCGTATCGGTGGTGGATCAGGTGAAACCGGTCTGGCTCTATTGGTAATGGATCACATAGGAGTGAATTCGACTCTATTGGTGGTGTAACTAGGGATAAGGTAGCAAAGTGTTCTGCCAATCTCTGAACATCATAGAATAATGAGGTATCCGACATGGGAGATTCTTGGAAGAAATCATAGGGGATGGTGATAGTCGATGTGGGTGAAGGCGTGTCTTCTAGCATATCCATGTCAATGTACTCTTCCAAGGTGTGTGTTGGACATGGAGGAGGATGTAAAGAGAGATCTTGGATCTCATCTTCTAATGTGTAGACAATAGTTGAGCGATAACCTAGGCTGGTTTTGTCGGTAGGTGATCGGACATGAGGGTTAATGGGTGTACGTAGCCCTTGCTCATAATGGCCTAGTCTGAACCCATGCCAATGAAAGTGTTGTAGGTAGTGCAAGGCAAATTGAGGGTTGGCTAGGTGTGTGATTGCATCACCCGAGCTGGATTGTGGTGGTGGAGAAGTTGGTGAGGGGATTGAGGAATCTACTCCCGCATACACAAAGTTGGTGTGGTTTTTGGGACTTCCTAGTTGTATGACAGTTCCAATAGTCAATATCGAGGCTGAGGGATGACCAAAATCTTGGGTAGATTGGATAGGGGTGTCACATACATGGGCATCACACACGTTATAGTCTCCTAAGCCATTGTTCATCATGAATATGGATATGCATGGCGTAGCACGCTCTGGCGATTGGGGTGGCATATCCAAATCAGATGATGAAGGAGAAAGTTGGGATTCTCTGATGGTGGTAGCCAAAGGGTGTGGAGGTTGTTTATCCAAGTTGGGTGTTGGCTGTTCAGGTTCATGATGTTTGGTTGTTGTGGGTTGAATAGGTTGTTTGTTCTATGTAGGGGATGACATCGATGCAGGTGCAGGGATGCATGGAGAGGTGAATGTCTTAGGTTTTGGTCAAAAGGGAAGGGGCGGTGTCTATGGTGTAGGAAGGATAGGGGCTTCCATATGCAAGGGTGAGGGAGGTAATGTAGTTGGTTGTGTAATGGGTGGTGATGGTGGTTGCGACACCGTGGGTGGAAATTGGAATGGTAGAGGTTGAGAAGGTTGTGGAGGCCATAAGGATGGCGATGGGGAAGGCATAGTATCAGCTTTAGGTCCTCTAGTAGATGATGTTAATGGTGCAGATATCGAGGCTTGTGTTGTCGATGAACATTGGGATGTTGAGGTGAAAATTTGTGAGGATGTCGATGCTCCTACTGACTGGTGGGAAGATACAGGGAATAGTTGGGAAGATGAGAATGAAGGCGCAGGGGGAAGGTCTACGATGTTACAAAACTTAAAGGGGTCTCCATCGGCTGGGACACAATGAATGAGTCCATTGTGGATGTACTTGAGGCAATGATGCAATGTGGATGGGACACACTGCATGTCTCTGATCCAAGGGTGACCAAGGAGAATATTGTATTGCATTTCTCCTTGAATGATGTGGAAGAGGATGGGGATCGTACGGATGCCTACGCGAATGGGCAAAACTATGGATCCTATGGTAGGTCTCATGGAACCATCAAAAGTGCGTAGGTCTAGGGAAGGTGTGGTGAAATGTGCTGGAGGGAGGTGTAGGTGATGTAAGGCTATTATTGATATGATACTGATGGATGAGCCCATGTCAACGAGTACCCGCTTGTAGGTAATGTCATTGATATTAGCTTGTATGTGGAGGGAAGGGTCGGCTCCTTCACCAACGAGTTCCGTTATCTCATGGTCATGAAAGCTAATTGATGGTTGAAGGCATCATGGGATGTTCCCTACAAAATTGACAAAAGCATTTGTGTCATGTGTCTCTAAGTCAATGGAATGTAGGATGTCATTCAATGCCTCACGATGGGGTTGAGATTGTTGTAAGAGGTCAAATATGGATAACCATATGGGGGCATTGCGTAGCTGATGGGTTAGACTACCATGGATGGTAATCACATTTTGAGGTGGTGGTGGTACGATGTTAGGCCTTTGTGGTGTTTGTGGGGACATAAACTAGATAGGAGGAGAAATAATAGGTGTTGTCTGGGGTGATGGGTACCGTTGGTTTCTCGTAGTAAGGTTGATCATGCCTACTACTCCACGTGATGGAGGATCATGCTGGACATTGTTGACTTGGTGAGGAGGTACTGGAGGATTGTTTGGAGGTCTAGGGGGATTGGGTCCTCTATGATCTGGTAGAGGGTTTTGGAAGATCCCTAGGTTTTGGTTCTGTGGGGCTAGCGGGTTTGCTACCTGAATAATGCCCCTATCGATTAGGTCTTGAACTTGTCCATGAAAGGAGTGACATGAATCGATATTATGGCCATGCTACCTATGAAAGGGACAAAAGAACTATTCATTGTAGTCATGAGATTTGGGTGCATTTGGATCCAATGGGTGGATGTCGGGTAGAACGAGATGGTTACCCTCGTACAATCTATGGAATAGGGCTGGTAATGGTTCAGATAAAGGTGTAAAGTTGCATGGTGGACCTTGTGGGTGCATACCATGGTACTATTGTGGTCGATGTCGGATAGGCACAGTATCTTGGAGTGGTTGCAATTATGGCGTATAGGGTGGAGGAGTCGGTACTAGTGCTAGGGTAGCAGCTGCAACTTGGTTGGTTTGTTGTGGTCATGGGTAAGGTTGAGTGGGTGCGGGTCTATTGAAGTGAAATTTGGAGTTGTAGTTGGTTTTGGCTCTCAACTTAATCTTCCTAGATTGCACTTTAATATCTTCGATCACTTTCTCTTGTGATATAGCATCTTCAAAAGTATGACTTTGATGAAGTTGGAGGGATGTGGAAATATGTTTGTGGTAGCTCTTGGAAAAGAGAGTCACAAGCTCCGAGGTGGGGAGGCTATGGGTAAGATCATGAATAATCACTCTCCATATAGCGACAAACTCAGTTATGGGTTCATCGTCTACCTATCGTAAGGCATAGACATCAAAAAATGTGGTCTTTTTCTTGATGTTGATGGAAAAGTGTTCTAAGAAGGAATTGGCCAGTTGTTCAAAGGTGTACAGGCTATGGCATGGTAGCATGTTGTACCAATCCAAGGCTGGCCTAGTGAGGGATAGGGAGAAGGTATGCAACATAAGAGGATTACTACTATGAAGTTGGTAATAGGACGAGCGGTAGTTGCTCACATGTTCTCTGGGATCTTCCTTGCCTCTATACTTGTCAAATTTTGGTATTTCGAAGTGATAGGGATAAGGAGGGATAGGAATGGATGGATGTACTGGCTCATTGCACAATTCATCATAGCAAGGCTTTTGTGGCCCATAGCTAGAAGTGTGTAGGTTCAACATTTTGACTTCATCCCGTAAGAGTTGAAGTTCAGGTGTCATGGGAGTCGAAGGTTGGGCTATGATAGGTTGACCCTGTGGATGCGGTGGATACTGGTATTGTTGTTCTTCATAGTATTGTGGGGAATACTATTGTGCTTGATCATGATAAGGTGGGTACTGGGCGACATGTGTTGTAGTGTCTATAGGCACACTAGGTTGTGGGGTAGGCGTCTATTGAGGATAATAGTACTACGACTATGAGGCATATGGTTGCGGCATAGGTACTTGTTGGTTTGGGGCCTGCTGTATCGGTTGGACCATAGGTGGTGATGACCAAACTAGTGGAGGAGTAAAGAAGCTAGGTGTAGCTAGTGGTAATGTAGGTGTCGGTGCTACTGGTGCTAGAGGTGGTCGAGACGAGGTATCAAAATATGGGATCTATCTTTGCCCTGGAGGGTAGGAAGTAGGGAAGCTAAACTATGTGGAATAGTTTGGTTGAGTAGGTGCATAAGCTACTGGTGTCGGTCCATAGGTAGGATGGATATGGGTAGTTGGGGCCTGAAAAGGCATAGGTGGTGGTATCCTAAAGGTCATCGCAGGCAAAGGTGGCTCCAAGGGTTGGGTGTCATGCACTTCGGATACCTGTGAGATAGGCGGGAATGCTACTAAAAAGGTGGGATAAGCTATCGAGATAGGAGCTCGGGTTGAGGGGAAAGTGTAAGTGTATACTCCTTCTTGGGTTTGCATCTCTTGCTCCTGAAGAGGCTATTGGGAAGTACCCTCCGATATGGTGAAGAATGGCTCTTGGGAAGAGGATGGTTGGTACTCTTATGAGGAGTATGGGCGTGAGGTTTGAGGGAATGCTTGCGGTTCTTGCTGGGTAGGGATCTATTGTGCAGTTTGGAAGGATGGACTCTGGCTTCCTACAGTGGATGAGGATGGGTCAGACACCATTCCTATGGTAGGGGTGAATGATGCGACCTTGGGATGGGTATGGTTTAGAAGGGAGGAATCATTCTCAAATAGGGATTGAGATAAATTCTAGAAAAAGGGGTGTGCAAAGGTGGGTGATGTAGGCATGACCTCCTCATCTATGGTGAAGGCTGGAGGAGACTGTCCTGGTGCTATGTAGATTACATGATCATAGAATGTGGTCGAGGGATTAGGTGAGGATGGGGCTGCAAAGAGCGGGTAATCCTCTACGAGTGAAGTAGCAAGAATTTCACTCAAAGTTGATGTCTCATCATGAGGTGTCATGTGTGTGAATGGTACATCAGATTCTATGCATGAATCAGATGTGTCTATGATCTTATCCTTCATGATCGAAGGCGTAAGAGTAGGCTGACTAGAGGAAGGGGGTGGCCATTCCTCCATCGAGCGTGATTGCTCATGCGCTCTACTATGGGTAACCACAGGCATAGTGGCATGTGTGAATGGGTTTTAGGAATAAATCTTGTGTGATGTGGACTTAACCATGTCTAATGTAAGTGTGAATTAAGTGACATGTCATGTGTAGCAACACAATATGTGGTGTAATGTGTTGAGACCGGTCTGTGATCATGCAAACAATGGTAGACCAGAATCAAATCTAAATGCTGAGAAAATAAAAGTGTTATGTTCATTTTGTGTGTTATAATGTTGATACTCCCTATGTAGAATCATGGGTAATGGAGTGAATACTCTAGAAAATCAGGAATGTCATCAATAACAAACCTCCTGCAACACCCAAAGATGCACAAGATAGAATGGTACCACAACGTGCGAATGGTGACCTGTATGGAAGGTACAGTAAAATGGTAACCTAAAGGGGTGGAACTCACTATGCTGAAGTGAGTTCACTAATATCCTCTCACGAGAAGAGGTGGCACTATCTGAGACCTGCTACTAGCATACCCATGCTTTCGCTTCACCCTCGGGCGGGCTTAGTCAAGAATGACAGTTACCAATTCCACAAATTATACAAGCCTTGTGGATGAAGGTGCTAAATCCTATCCCACTCCGTAGGTAACCATTGGTGATGAAATCCAGGGCCCAATCACAAGAGTAGGGGGTTTATGGTGATGAAATCTAGATAACCACTCCTGTGGGGCTACTAGGTGTCTAGGGGGGTTGAGAGCTGGTGGAGGGTAAAACTTCGTCGACACCAGTCTCGAGCGATGGATTGGGGATGAAGTCCAATCTCACCACTTGTTTAAGTACCACGTGAGTGTGTGTGGGTTTGTGTTTCACTATCGATGTATGCAAGATAAGAAACTAGCTACTTGCCTTTTCAAAAGAAACTAACCCTAATGCCTTTTCAAAAGAAACTAATCTACTTTCGAAAGCATATAAACAAACAATCCAAGTGTATGGAGTGGAGGGGATTAGAACCCTAATTTGAACTTTTGAATACAAAAATTTCTCTCAAACAAAGGAATAAGGGATTAGGAACCTTAATTTGTTGTTAGAATGAAAAGATATTTCAGAAATGGAATAGGGGATTAGAAACCCTGATTTACTTGAACATGTATAGTTCTTTCTAACAATGAAAGCTATTAATGAAATGGAATCAACGTAGGCTTGTGCTACATGCAAGATACAAGGACATATGCAAACTTATTTGAGAAATAAATTTTATGAACTTGCTGGAAAGTTGCAGGTCCTAAAAATTTTAGAAACCCTAATGCTTTAACAACTTCGCAATGAAAGCAAGACTACCTTAAGCAATGATCATTACACTAATCTAGTACATTTTTGTATCCAAAACTCACAACAGAGGTAGAATAAGGGAAAATACCTACATTCTGATGCTAGCAGGGGTTTATTTAGACCCTGAGGAGGTTACCCCAGCTGATTTGGGGGTTTTGAAGGTGTTTATGCTCAAATCATGACCCGGGTCATGAATTTGACCTAAATCATAGGGTGGGTCATGAATCAGGTGCAGAGGCTTCAAATCAGAGAGCTGAGGGCCTAGGAGGGGTCCTAGGGCTTTGGGAGGTCTCTGTGAACAACATATTTGGTACCTATAATACACAAAAATAGAGGATAATGTCAGATTTATAAGGAAACTAAACCTAGCACTATCCATTGTGGGGGTCCCACCGGGCGTGCCAGAATGAAATGACCAAAAGTTGACATTTGATCTAACAACATGTAAATAACACAAGTCATTCAGAAACATATGCTTTATTCATTATCAAATTTGCATCGGTTACAAATAGGGAGAGTTTTCCCCTTTTCTTTTCATGAATAAACAATATAGGCCTGATGCCTCCTTCTGATGTCCCTCAGTGTAGGTGGGCTTCATTGTATGCGGGCCACCATTGGGTTGTTGTTTGTTGGTGTTCCTTTCTTTCAAATCTGTTGCATAACCTAAAAGAAACTTGCAAGAAAGGGTCAATACATTGGGGGGCTTGCCCTAGTCAGGCCCCATATTTAAGAAGATGAAATGACTATAAAACTGTAACATAAATCCAAATAAAATGTGCATAAGGTAATTATAGACTGAAACAGAGCTTACCTCCCAAATTTGGGGTGATTTGGGGCTTGCAGATGTGATTCACAACCCGGGTTGCGAATTGGGGCCGGATTCGTAGGGCAGGCTACGATTTGAGCTGTGATGCTCCTCTGGTGAAATCTCTCTGGTAGATCGATCCTAAGGTAGCTGGGGTGCCTCTGTATGCTATCAGAATCCACCTGTGTGCTTCGGAAATAGACTGTTCAATGTTGGCTTTCCATTTTAGTAGAGTAACTGTGCTTTGTTGAATTAGGGAATCAGACTTAATTAGGGGTTTATGACCCACTATTTATAGGCAAATGCAAGATGCAGGGGGGTTAGATAGACTAAACCTAGGTTTGGTTCTGACTAGGGTTAGGTTAAGAAATGCCATGTGGCAACATCTCATTCTAAGTAGGAAATATCCTATCCTCACACATGTGTGAGGAAGGATTAGTGCTAATCCTAATTAAGCCTTAAGCATGTTTAGGGGAGGATTAAAAGAAAACCCTAGGAAACCCTAAATTGGCACATGTGGGAGGATTTTATTAACACTAATTATGAATTAAGAGTTAATTAATCCAATTTTGCCCTAAAAAGGGGCTTAAGTGAAGTCAACATTAAATTAGAATTTGATAATTGACTTTTAATTGATTTTGCCAATTAATACCCCGTGGGGGTGTCAATTGAGTGTAAATGGGCTATGCATCACCTCAGGTTGTCGTATGAAGGTATGTTGATGCATAAGATGTGGTTTTGTGGACTTATTAGGGTTTTGGACCTGAAAGCCACTTGTGGAAGTCTACACATTACTATGGCAATATCTACACATGTCTACGCATGTCTACGCATGACTACAATAGTCTACAATATCCTAGGGATGCCTGGAATCACCTATAGATATGCAAAAATAGCAATGTGTGACTTTTGGGTGTCTACAGCTAAAGGCATAGCTTCTACCCACTTCATAAAACACTCGATGGCATTTGTGATGAATTTGTGACCATATGATGATATGAGATTAATCTTCCCAATAATTTCTAAGCCCCATAAAGGTCCAAGGGGATGAAATAACTTGGAGTTCTTGAGCAGGAGCATGGACAAGGTCAGTGTGTTTCTGGCACTTGTCACAATGGTGCACATAATCATGGGCATCCTTCTCCATGGTAGGCCAAAATTTTCCTCCACAATATCCATCATGGGCTTCACTTAAAGGTTTTATAGACTCTCCTAGATTTAAACATCTCAATAGGATACCTTAAAAGGATCTCCTTTACAAAATATTGTCAACTATCATGAAGTGAATAACTCGTTTACGTAATAACTGACATTGGTTCCTATTAAAACCTTCAGGGAAGGTTCCCTTCTAGAGAAAATTGAGGATGTCGATGTACCGTATTTTAGGAGTAATTTCATTGATTAGAAATACATCCAATGGCTCTAAACAGGATTTTTTAGAAGCAAGTTCTTGGAGTTAGCGAATAATGATAGTAGCATACTCACCATCAAACTCCAAGGGCAATAAGGAAGCGGTAATAGAATATCTTCTAAGGTGACTTTATCAAATAAGGATATCAACTATAATACATAAGATTTATATGGGTGAAATACATCATTAATTTGATTTATTACTAATTGAGAATCACCAAAAACTAATAAGTATTTAATTTTTAGTGCTAAGGCAACCCATAATCCAAGGATTAAAGCCTCATATTTGGCAGTATTATTAGTGCAATCAAATGTTAATTTAAATGATAAATGTATAAGGTGCTTCCAAGGGGATATTAGGATGATACTCACACCAGACCCACTCATACATCTATCTCCATTAAAATATAAATACCATTGTTCAAAATGATCTTCCTCTAGATTGAAGCATTCATTAGGAAACTCAATGATGAGGGGATGAGTGGCTTCTAAGGGCACAACAACTAATTGATCTGCTATTATTTGACCCTTAATTAATTTTTGACTTATGAATGCGAGTTCAAACTCACTCAGAGTGAGAACCCACTTGGATGTGCAACCAGATAGATAAGGTCGGCTCATGAGATACCTCAAGGGATAAGATTTGCCAATGACATATGTCTTTTGAATAATCATATAATGGCACAATTTTTGTGTAGAAAATATGACTGCCAAACATAACTTTTCTAGTGATGTATAATGATTTTCATAACTTATTAATGTTCTACTAGTATAATAATTAGCTCGTTCTTTCTTCTCATCATCAAGTTGAGCTAACATAGCTCCAAAGGCAAATTCTGAAGCAGAAATGTATAATATGAATGAGCGATCAATTTTGGTAGGATCAAACATAGGAGGACTTAAAATAAATTGTTTTATTTGTTCAAAGGCTTCTTTACATTAATCATACCATTGAAAGAAAGTATTTTTCGCAAGCAATTTGATAAAAGGTCCAATCTTGTTTGCCAGCTTATCAATGAAGCGATGGATAGATTGAAGTTTACCTTGTAAACTTCGTAACTCAGATATGTTTTTAGGAGATGGCATATCAATGATAGCCTAAATTTAAAGAGGGTCAATTTTGATACCATGCAAAGAAACAATAACCACAAAATTTTACTTGACTTAACTCCAAATATACATTTTGTTGGGTTTAAACGGATATGATATTCTCTTAACCGATCAAACACTTTTCTCAAATCATCTAAATGCTCATATTCTTTAGTAGAACGGGCTATAATATCATCCACATAATCATGTAGAATATCATACATCATATTATGGAAGATGTATGTCATAGCCCGTTGATAGGTTGCACCTGCATTCTTTAATCCGAATGGCATTACTTTCCAACAAAAGGTTCCCCAAGGGGTAATAAAGGTTGTTTTAGCTTGGTATTCAAGAGCTATCCTAATCTAATTATAACCTAAGAATACATCCATAAGGTATAGCATACCACTTCTAGCAGTAAAATAAATGATTTGATCTATATTAGGAGGAGGGAAATCATCTTTAGGGCATGTGGCATTAATGTCTCTAAAGTCTGTACAAACCCTAATCTTGGTTGCTTCTTTTTTAGTTATAGGGACAACATTAGAAATCCAATCAGCATAATCAATGGCTTGAATAAATGTGACATTTATGAGTTTTTCTAACTCACCTTTGACTAGTAAGGCAACTTTAGGATGCATTTTTCTAAGTTTTTTCTTAACTAGTTTCGCATCCGAGCATACTACTAGATGATGCATAGCTACATAAGAGTATAAACTAGGCATATCTGCGTATGTCCAAGCAAAGACATCACTATATTCTGTAAGAAATGCAATATATTTGTTTTGTTTTTCTTCATTTAATTATGATCCAATGTTGACTATGTGAGAATTCTCTTTTGTTCCAATATTAACTTTTATGACATTTTCCACTTCCATATGTAAGTCTCTTTCAAAATTAGGAGGGGCGGGTGATACATCCAATTCTTGTAATTATTCTAAGGTCAACTTAGATAATTATTCTTGAGGGGTTGTGGCATCAAGATGAGCTACAGGTGGTATAGACCCATAAAAATAAAAGCCATTATAGAATAATTCTTCAATGGAAATAGCATGGAAAATGTCGTCTTCTAATTGTTCGTCCAGATCAGCAATCATTTCAGGGTAAGCTATAGATAACATATTACAAGAAAATAACTTACCCATAGACTTAAGGATCTATTGTTCGTCTAAATAATCTTGATAGGGTATTAAGTGATCATCATCCTCAAATGGGAATGGCTGACACTTACTAGAAAATAAGCCTATACCACATCGGGTAGGCCATGCTTCGACCTCAAAAGGTTATTTCATGCCATTATGGAAAGGTCCCAAACCTTTCCCTTCATATCCTAGTTTAAGCATTATAGGTTTAGCTTTAATATATTTATCGGTGAAATAACATTGAGCATATCCATCATAATCAGTTTTAATATTTCTAGGTATTCTACACCAATCATATCCCTTATAAATGAAGGCACAACTCTCAACTTGGAAAATACTTACCATAGGTTGTGGTAAGCCCAAAGTACGAGGAGATGACGGTAATTTATTTAAGGCAAGGGAATATTGCATAGTAAAATCTATTTCTTCTAATGTTAGGAGAATTTTAGACAAATCAGGTAATAGCTCATCAGATAAAGCATATGAAGTATAAGGAGCCTCTGTTGCGGATTTAGATGCAAAAAATATAAATTTAGTAGATGTGGATGGGATAGAGGTTGTAGTAGATGGATTTATTGTGGATTTAGATGGCGTAGGGATAGAACAAGGAGAAATTATTGTGGGATTGGTATTAAATGTAGATTTTGGTGGATATTCTTTAGGAGAAGGTTGAGGACATGGGGATGTAATTGGTGTAGATGGAGGAGATGATATTTTAGGTGTGAGCTTCACACGTTTAGTGGGAAAGGCAGAATTAGGATGAGTAGAAGATAAGGTAGGGCAAAATTGAATCCCAATTGGTTCTGCCAAGGCACACATATCAAATGGTCTGGTATCACCATGAATGGTGACTAAATGATTCTTAAATTTGAATTTGACACATTGGTGTAAGGTAGAGGGTACAAATCGCATTGCATTGATCCAAGGGCAACCCAAAAGTATATTGTACGATGCAGGGTAATGTACAACAAATACGATTGTATCCAAGGTTCTTGGACCAACCTACAATGGGATTGTAATAACTCCACATGTTTCTTGTGTTTCATCATTAAAGGCTTTTATGATCATATCCATTCTATTCATCTCATCACTTCTAAATCCAAATATTTAGGGATGAGCCATTCTCAATAAAAATTCTTTTGACAGCTACATCTCTAATTAATGCAGTAATGTATAAGGGATTGTCTTTATGTAAACTATGAAGTGGAATGTCTCTATCTCAAAAGTCAATGTAGTCAAATTCATGGGGAACAATGGTATTTGCCATGGCTTCAATTTGTATGTCTTGTGGTACCATAATTTGACTTAATGTATGCATTAATTATTCCCTATGTGTGGGAGATGATCTTAGAAGGTCTAAGAGGGAAATCCTCACTGTAATATTAGAAAGTTGTTCATTGATATCATAAGGAGGTTTAGGTTGAGCATTCGATGCATTATTTCCTTTACTAGGAACCTTCAAAACAAATGGGGTTGATTTATCATTATTATTTTGATCTTGTTGAGAATTTTGGGCCTGTTGTCTAGTAACAGATTCGATGGTATCCACAATATTATTGTTGCATGATGAATGGGTCATGGTCTAGCATTCATGGCTTGCTCATTAGGGAGGATTTATTGTTAGGATGTTCATGTTGTGATCCTTCTTGGAAATGGTTCCTCTAGAACCATGTGAGCTATGATAGGGAGAATAGGTATTGACTCATCTTCAAAACTATTCGATTAACTGGAGGTAATAGCTAAGTCACTTTCTGTTTAACAATCTATGTCACTTGGATATGATGTTTGAATGTTGTGTATGGGTCTAGTTGTGACCACAAATAATGTTGTCCCAAATATCTCAAAGTCATGAGAAGGTACATGTCCACTAATGGTTCCCACATATCGGGTTGGATGGGGAAAATTATGATGTTCGGCTTGATTAGCCACTTCTTTACCATGCTTCGGTAAAGGATGTTGAAAAATATCCAATGTTTGATTTACATTTTGATTCTGATTTTGTTGTGCATCTTTCTGAGCATTGTTTGGAGCATTTTATTTTGGTTGGAAACTTTGTACTTCTATTTCATTGTTATCAATCAAATCTTGTATTGTATGTTTTAATATTTTGCAATAATTTGTTGAATGTCCATGTCCTCTATGGAAATCATAATGTAAATCTATTTTGTATCTAGGTAGGGTTGTATCAGGTTCTTAAATATTAGGTAATTGTATTAAACCTCGTTCTAATAAATGTGGCAAGATAGTGGATAAAATGTTGATTTAACCTAGTAAATTCTCTTGGAGGTCTATCAAGAACCTTCAATACAAACTTCTATGCAGTTTTTATAGCGTTAATATTCACAGTATTCCTACTGTCGATGAATCCATCACCCACAACCTGTTTATTCTTATATTGATTTTTAGATGTCTTATCATCGTCCTTCTTATATTGGCCTCTTCTAATGAGGGCATCTTCAACTCTTTGTGCTAAATCTATAGCCTGATCGAAGGTTGTCAAAGTAGAAGTTGAAATCTCATAGGACAATTGTTCTTGCAAGTTATTAATGAAAATATCCAACATCTCCCTATGGGGTAATGCAAAGTGTAATTTCCCTAGCAACTATCTCCATATTGCTAGAAAATCGAAAAATCATTCATCTTTACCCTGCTTCAAGTTGTACAAATCCTTAATTGTCACATGCCTATCTATGTAGGCACTAAATTGGTGGACAAATGATTTAGTTGTTTCTTCAAAATTTCTCAAAGAATTGGTAGGCAACTGATAATACCATTCCAATGCCATGCCTCCCAAGATTTTTGGAAACATCTTTAGCAATAGTAAATCATCATGAGATATATCATGACATGCTATTCTAAACATACGAAGATGCTCTATGGGGTCTTTGGTTCCTTTATATATAGGGAGAACAAGCATAGGAAAATGCTTAGGATAAGGTTGGGCAACAACTATGGGATCCAAAGGTTGACTACACATCTCTCAATAATTGTATGAGGGGCGGTAGGGGTCTATCTGGTCCATGCGGGAAATTAATTGTTTCACTACGACTTCAAGATTATTGGATTGTCCACAATATTGGTTTGGTTGCATGATAGTGTTAGACATTTGAGTGTAAGATGGTGTAACATAAGGATTTGATGCTAGGTTACTGTTGTGCAAAGTATTACTAAGAAGAGTGTTGTGAAGTGGATATGGGATAGTATTATGTTGAACTTTTTGTTGTTGATAGCTGAAATTTAGTTTTGGTTTAAGATTCAGCTGATTTGAAATTTGTTGATTAATAGCTTGAGAAAATAGAGTAGTAAATGATGGTTTCTGAGGTGGAGGATTGGTTTTTGGTTTATTGACAGGAACTTTAGAATGTTGAGTTGTTTGTTGTTGTTGCATGTTTTGAATCAAAGATGTCATATTTGTATTTGATGGCCCTGCTTGGTCACTTTCTTGATCTATGTATGAAAGAGGGTTTGTATGCATTTGAAATACGTTTTCTAAAGTTGTTTGTGTCTCACTAATTATAGCTTTATCTACTAGTGCTACTAGAGTAAACCCCTCAAGGTTAGTTTTTACAAATTTTAGAAGGTGTTCCATAGATTTAAAATTAGCATTTCCTTCTGAAGTCACTCTAAGCGATCGAGTTTCATCTTCCCTATTAAATTCTTGTTCATATTCTTCAACAGGAATCCCATCATGATGGTCTTGAGCAACTTCCTCCTGATCTTGTTTTTTAGGAGGGGGAGTTTGAGTAGGTGGTTGCTCTAGCCACTCATCATCTATTTGTTTACCACTCCTTAGTTTAGGCATTATGGTAGATTTAGGTTTTTACAAATATATATGTTCTTATATATAAATGCATTGGAATTTAAGGGGTATATATTTTATATATATACCTAATTAATATAACATATATTTTTTAGATTTGTTTTTTTTTTAATTTTATGGTTTTACTTTGTAAGAATTAAAGGAAAATAGAAAATACAAAATATTATAATATAAGTATTATTACTTAGATCTCCAGGAACCACTTGTAAATATCATTAATAGGGTCAAGTTCATCAGGTGTCATGTAATTCTCTTCTTCAAATTGAAAGTTGTTTTTTAGAAATTGGACAAAGTGAGCTATATTGATACAATCAACTTTAGAATTTGACACATAAAAGTAAAGTTCATGACAATATTCTCGATATAAGACAACTCTAGGAACTGTACTGAATCTTATTCTATCTGTTATAACAACTTCTTGAATTTCCACTTGTGCTAAAAACTTATGTACTGCTACAACATTATCAAGATATTCTTAGAAAGGATAAATTTCTATAGAAATCAAGGCCTTTTTGTCGGCTAATCACCTATGGCAAGCACTTTGAAGTTCATGGTAAAAAGGTAAGCTATCGGAATATAGGATTCTGTCTAAGTCAAACCTCTTAATCTGTTTAAGTTCTTCTTTTCTAGAATAAAGAATGTGTAGTCTTCTATCAAGTTCGTTCCAATTCTCTTTAGAATTGAATCTAGAACCTCCAACTATAGTAGAGACCTGTAGGACTGCCAAATAGGTACCAACATTGAACTGATCAAATCTTCTTCTATTATAGTCTACCATCTATAATGAAAATGGAAGATTAGGCACCTATATATATAGATATATATTTATATATTTTGTTTTCAAAAGGTATTAATGTGATTCACGTTGGGTTCACAAAGAATGTAGGTTTAAAATCTTTGCACTCCTTTCCTCTAGGCTAATGGATCCGTGCCTCAGAGGGAAATGGGAAAAAACTAAAGCTACACCTCAAACGAGAGACACTTGAGTCATGTCCTCTTTGGTAATTTATCAAGGGATGGTGGGTTCACCAGGAAGTATTTTGTGGTAGCTTCCGAGCCTAGGTTGAAGATGTGTTTGATGAGTTCATTTTAATTTCAATCACCTAGGTTGGCCATAATGAAACTAAACTATTCTATATGTGATTTTACAATTTATATGAAGACAACAAACAAAATGATAATTAAATGCAGCTAACATAATATTTTAAAAAAATTGGAAATGACTCACTCAATTCCAGATTTCTGATGAAGGTTTTGCTTTTTGAAGCAGTCCAGAACATCTGTGATTTGCTAAAATTGCCTACAATTCGACAATATTGTTTGCAATTATGCAGGATCATCCAAAAATGGACAATATCATCTGAAATCAGGTGAAATCATCTAAAACGACTTCATATGAAACCTGCAACTACATAATTTGATGCCAAAACACAAATAAATATAGTAAAATCTATTTAAAAGTATGTAAATAAATGCTTATGATGACTTAGAAACTAATTTTGGATTGAATTGAAGATAATTGCTTATGCTAACAGAAAAAGGATAACAAATCTAATCTATTGACAAAATGAGGTGAACACTAGACGCATTATAAGCAATAAACTAATCTAATGCAATTTGACTAAAGAAACTGGGAGATATTGCAAAATGTATATCATAATTACCTCCAAGAGGGCTGCAAATAGGATCATCTCCGATCCAGCTGTATCGCCTAAATTTTTTGCATCCTTACCTTCAGGCTAAAGGATCTGTGCCTGAAAGGGGGATGCAAGAAGGATGGGACAATACCTCGGATGGAGAGGCCTTTTGAAGGTCGCTCCTCTCGAGGGAGGGGTATAAGGGTAAATTTTTGATGGATGGTGGGGTTCACCAGGAAACTTTGAGTGGCAATTTCCATGCCTAGGTTGAGAATGGTTTTGATGTGTTCATTTTATGTTCAATCATTTAGATTCCTAGGTTAGCCAAAATGAATCTAAGCTATTCTATATGAAATATCTGGTTTATATGAAGACAATAAACAAAAATGAATCATAAATACAGAGAATATCTAAAGTGGAGAAGAGTGCACCTAATTTTTGATGTCTGATGAAGATTCTGAAGCTTGTAGGAGTCCAGATCATCTCAGATATGACAAGATCATTTGTAATTGTACATAATCGTCCAGATCACATGAGATCAACTAAGATCATTCAAGATCGTCAGCGACCTGACGAATTTGACAGAAACCTACAATCATGAAAATAGACACCAAAAACCAAAAATACAATTGCAAGAATGATAGAAATAAGAGTATAAATGCTTAATGATAAATCCAAATATCTAATCAAATTGGATGCAATGTTTTAATAATTAATTTTGAATTTTATCATGCAAATATGCTAAATGGGGTGAAATCCAAGATGCAGAACAAAGGTAAATTAATATAATGCACAATTTAAATAAGAAAAGAGAGAAAATGCAAACTCAGGGCTCTGATTGCCCCCAATCTGAACTGTAGTCAAAATCATCTGCAATCGTACGAGATCATCTCTGATCTCGTCAGGATCATCCTAAATTGTGGTTGAATCACCTACGATGATCCGAGATTCCTCCGACAAAAACACAGTGAGATCTTACAATAAAACTTGAAGGCACAAATGCAAATCGTGGGGAATAGGATGTTCTAACACAACAAAAACTAAGATTGTAGGTAAATGATCAACCAGGGAGCCAGGAAGGGGATAAACTAAGAAAATCTCAGTTTATATAGGATTATGGGAAGGTTAGGAGGTTGGGGATCATCCCAATCTGGGAGATCTCCAACGTAGGAATCTCCAACCGCGTAGACACGCTTTTGCCCGAGTTGGAGAGGTTGTTGAAACAAAAGCTAATTATGAAAATTTAGTTTTAGGAAAAAATCATTTGGACGTTCTGTTCTAGACGAATTCGTTCGATTTGGGATGATATCGTCAGATCGGCAACGATATTGTCCAATGGTCAAAAAAAATTCTAAAAATGGCATGAAAAATGAGGTGAGCAGTTAACGAGCGGTTTCAAGGTTAAAATTCAAATTTTTATCTTTTACTGAGGGTTTAACTGCATCAATTTTAGGGTGCTACATTTTTCCCTCTCTTTAGTGAATTTTCCAAAGAAAATGCGTTAAAGACGAGTTCATCACGCTTTATGAGAAAGGAAAAATTTATTCTATTTTTTTAGATGACTATTCTAGGTCGAATCGTACAACTGTTTGCTATGGTGCCCCCTCTGAGTTTTTATCCAAATTGAACGTTTGAGGTAAAAGCACGAAAAAGTAAAAATTAAAAAAAAAATTGTTTTAAATAAAAATAGGAAAAATAGGGTAAAACCCTAATTCATTTTTACTGTTCACTTTCGCTGTTTCAGAGCTCTACAAACAAAATGGTGGAAACGACACACAAATCGACAAAGGTCCGACACAGGTTACGGGTAAGGATCTAAACCTAGTGTATTATGTTTTTAGCTTGATTTGTTTAATTTTTTATTTGAATTTTAATTGTTTTGGGGCATCACGGCCGTTTCTAGGCCGTCGACGACGTCGGGACGAAATCGTCCCATTTTTTTTGAAATCATCCCTCAATCAACGATTTCATCTAAGGACAAATCGAAGAAATAGGGGCGATCCCCAAATTAAGAAATCGGAGGCGATTTCATCCTAAGAAGGATGAGTTTGCTAAATTTGGTGCGATATCATCCAATAATGGGCGATATCATTTTTTTATTGTTTTTTTATGAGATGAAACTGATTTTAATTGATTTTAATGATTAGGTACTAATGAGTTTTATTGTTTTATTATTTATTTTGTAGAGGGGATTTCTAAAGAGTCGAGAGTGGAAATACGAGGGTCTAAGGGATAACTTAGCCATGCTCGATCAAGCCGAGCGAGATAGGCTAACAAAGATTGGACTACATGTGGCAGAAATGCCATAGATTCCTATGGACATGGGGCTACTGACGGCCCTAGTAGAGATATGGTATTTGGGGTCGTCCTGCTTCCAGCTATCGATAGGGGAGATGACTACCACTCTAGAGGATGTATGGAGGATCTTGAGGATCCCCATACATGGGCGGTTCATGAATCCTATGGCCAATCAGGGCCATGCCATGATGAGACTGTGTGCAGACCCAAGATTTGACCTAGAGAAGGGCAAAGTAAACATCGAGTCTTTGAGGCAGATGTCTAGGGCATCTTGGTTGACTCAAGTTTTGGTAGGGATGGTGGGTGGCCTTCTTCTATGCCACTAGAGTGGATGCAGGTTACCGTGGCTCCTCTCAGATGTGGTCTAGGACATGAGAGACCATGGATAAAGGTTTTATTGGGGCAAATTTGTACTATAACGCTTGTATAGGATCCTCTACGGGGTCATATACAAGGGAGGTCAATGTCTAGTATTGAATTCGCTACTACAGGTTTGGTGTTGGGAACACATTGCGATGTAGAGGTCGATAGGGCTTCCACTGATAGGAGTTGACCAAGAGAGACCCCAAGTTTTCTATTGGTGGCTCCAGAGAGGTTCACAATGACGAATAGATCTGCCAATGTCTCAGAGGTTGCTAGATGACCTCACCCTAGATCAGATCACCTGGAGACCATGGAGAGAGCATCCAAGGTGGGCAGATGACGGACAGGAGTTGGATCATATTAGGCGAGTCATCTGGTTGAGGACAAAGTGGGGAGAGGTAGAGCTCCATTGCTATGACCAAGTTTTGAGGCAATTCGATCTATAGCAGGGTATCCCTTCTCTCAGGGATTATGAGTACTCTCGAACTATTCGGGATAGTACCACATTGAGCGAGGCTCCAGACATGCAGTAGTTCTAGATTTAGGACATTGATGATACCCCCATTCAACCAGTGGATGGAGATGATGCAGGGGTAGTAGACGGGTATGATGCCTAGTATGCAGGCATCTTCCCTCCTTAGATGATGATGGTACAGGGTCCGATGCATGCTGTAGTGCAATGGATGGAGAGGTGGTGCTAGGCTACCATCGGTGCAGCAAGGGGTCACAAAGGGAGGGATCAACAATGGCCTCCTCAAGAGAGATGCCAGAGAGTACCATAGGCTCCAGAGAGATAGAAATATCCTGATAGGAGGGAGAGACTCCCTTCTCAATAGAGGGATATGCCACCATCGCCCGATAAGGGCAAGGGTGTCGAGGTGGGGGAGAGCAGCACGATGGTGGCTCTCTAGGTGGAGAATGCATGCCTATGAGCTAAGGTGCAGACTCTCTAGGATGAGGCTTTACGACTTAGGGATCAAATCAGAGGGGTGAGCATTCTAGATTTGACATTGGCTATTGCATAGAACACATTCTAACAGGGGTTGTACTACCATGTGGTTCCATAGGGGCAGAGGATATCGCTACCAGCCAACATTTCAGAGTCGATCAAGATGGGGTCATTGAGGACATCATCATGATCGACGTCGAGGACCCATGATATGTTAGTCTCACAATTACACTGAGAGGGGGGGTGAATCAGTGTAGCTCTTTTTAAAATTAAATCTTCAACTCTTAAAGCCAAAAAAATGAAAACTTAAAACCAAATAAAGCAAGTATAACAAGAGAACATCACACAACACAAGATGTATCGAGGTTCATCGATTTGGCTACTCCTCAAAATGGCTGTTTGGACTCCCATACAAATCTAGCCTTTGCAAAGCACCAACTTTACAATAAATTTACCAGAACCCATTGGAAGGAGCACCAACTGGAAGGAGCACCAACCCCTGATTTACCAGCACCAAACCCTAATGCCAAGCACCAACTTGGACTTTCATTTTGAAACTAGAAGATTGAAATAAAAATGCCTTCACTTTTTCAAGACCCTAACTGGTCTATTGCTTACCCAACGTCTACCACAATTCACAAAACACACACACTTATCACCCGCATTGAAATCCCTCAATCAAATTCTCCAAGCAACACTCCTTTTATAACTATCCTTTCTCTTTGTAACTCTAGTTGTAACTCCTTCTTTCATATTCTCATATGCCACTTGTCAATTGTAACACCTTCTTTCATATTCTCATATGCCACTTGTCAATTGTAACTCCTTCTTTATGTAACTCCTTTTGTATATATTGAGAAGGCATTTCATCAAACACATCACATGCAAATAATTGACACCATATTCTCCTACCATGACTGTTCATTTTCTTGGTCATGACTTCGTTTTCTCCTTTGATGACTATTCGTTTTCTCCTTCGATTGTACATGCATGTGTTTTAGTTTTTGAGAAGGCTTTTCGTCAAACACGTCACATGCAAATAATTGACACCATATTCTCCTACCATGAATATTCATTTTCTCGGTCATGACTGTTCATTTTCTCCTTCATGACTGTTCATTTTCTCCTTCATGACTGTTCATTTTCTCCTTCATGACTGTTCGTTTTCTTTTTCTTCGATTATTGTTCATGTTCTCCACATGGGCATGCATCTGCTTCTTTCCATGACTGTTTGTTTTCTCCACATGGGAATGCATTCACTTCTTTCCATTTGGAATGGCCATCTTAAATGATTTCAAATCATTAAAGATTCCTTATGGGTCCACGTCACTATGCAATCTTCAGTTTCACCATCCTGGTGTTCATCACTAATATCAAATGCACTGTCAACTACTCTGTTCCTTTGGCAAAAATGCAACATGTCATGATATCACAACACTTTTGTTTCTCTGCCTGCCTGCCCTTTTTGAGTCGTGAAAATGCGACATGTCACGATATCATTACACTTTTGTTTCTCTGCCTTCTTGCCCTTTTTGATTCACAAAAATGCGACATGTCATGATATCGTGACACTTTTGTTTCTCTGCCTTCCTGCCCTTTTTGAGTCGCAAAAATGCAACATGTCATGATATCGTGACACTTTTTCTCCTTGCTCTTTCTCTTCACTTTGGACCGCAAAAATGCAACATGTCATGATATCGCGACATTTTTTTCTCCTTGCTCTTTCTCTTCGCTTTGGACCGCAAAAATGCAATATGTCATGATATCGTGACACTTTTTCTTCTTGCTCTTTCTCTTCGCTTTGGACCACAAAAATGCAACATGTCACGATATCGCGACACTTTTTTCCTTGGTCTTTATCTTCACTTTGGATCGCAAAAATGCAACATGTCGTGATATCGCGACACTTTTTCTCGCTCTTTCTCTTTTCTTTGGCCCGCAAAAACAACATGTCGCAATATCGTGACACTTTTTCTTCTTGCTCTTTCTCTTTGCTTTAGCCCACAAAAATACAACATGTCACGATATCGCAACACTTTTTTTCTCTTTGCTCTTTTGGCCACAAAAATGCAACATGTCGCGATATCGTGACACTTTTTTTCTCATTGCTTTTTCTCTTCTCTTTTGGCCGCAAAAATGCAACATGTCGTGATATCGTGACACTTTTTTATCCTTGCATTTTCTCTTTGCTTTGGACCGCAAAAATGCAACATGTCACAATATCATGACACTTTTTTTCTTTGCGGTGTTTTACTTTTTATTTGAGCTTTAGCATATGGGCCACTTCGGTCTTCTTGGAAAAAATGCAAAAAGGTGGGTAAACATCCTCATAAGCATTTAACATCATTGTACATACTCTGAGTAGCCTCTGAACTCCTGTCCACTGCATCAACTGATCTATCTGATTGTGTTGACAACAATGACAATACTATCGTTGCACCTTGCTCAACAATCTCCCCCTTTGGAATTGTTGGCAACACACGTGCACTTTCCTGTAACTCTTCTCCCCATTTGACAACAATACCAAAGGGCTGTTGTAAACTCCCCCTGAGTCCATGCATAACTTTCTTAGGCAAAAATTATTACACTTAGAAAAAATCACAAACATGAGCAAAAAGATAAACAAATACACAAATGCTCCCCCTGAGAATGTGGTCCCGATAGCTAGTCAATTCTTGGGTAGCATGACCACTCCCAATTTATTTTGAAGATACTCAAAGACTTCCTTGGGCAATGGTTTTGTGAAGATATTCGTTAGTTGCTCTGTTGTTGGAACAAAATCCAACTTAACCTCACCTTCCACAACTTTCTCCTTCAAAAAGTGATACCGAATAGTAATATGTTTTGTGCGAGAATGCATAACCGGATTCTTTGAGATGTTAATGGCACTGGTGTTATCACACTTAACTAAAATTGGCTCACTGAAGTTAATACCAAGATATTTTAGGGTTTGTTTCATCCATAATACTTGTGTACAACATGTTGTTGCTGCAATATATTCTGCCTCTACTATGGATAAGGAGACTGACTCTTGTTTCTTATTGTGCCATGCGACCAACCTATCTCCAAGATAGAATGCACCTCCACTGGTACTCTTTCTGTCATATACACATCCTACCCAATTTGCATCTAAATACACAATAAGGGTGAAGTCCTTACCTTTTAGATACCATAACTCATACTCCATAGTACCCTTGAGGTATTGAAGAATACTCTTCACTCTGTCACATGAGTCTCCTTGGGACTAGCCTGAAATCATGCTACCATGCATACTGCCTACAAAATATCTAATCTAGTAGCTGTCAAGTACAGTAAGCTCCCAATCATAGATCTATACATGGTTTGATCAACATGTGGAGATTTTTCATCCTTGCTCAACTTGCAACATATCTTCATGGGAGTGTTGACTGGCTTACAATCCTCCATTGTGAAATTTTTAGCATCTCTTTCACATATTTAATTTGAGAAATAAATATGCCCTTCTCATTTTGATTAACTTGTAACCCGAGGAAATACGAAAGTTCACCAATCATTGACATTTCAAATTATTTTTGCATCTTGTTGGCTAAATCTTTACACCACTCATCTTTGCTACTGCCAAATATGATATCATCAACATATACAACAAGAACAATAAGATGGCCATTTTCTATTTTGACATACAAATTACTATCCACCATACCTTTCTTGAACCCTTAGAGTAAGATAGTTGTCTAGCCTTGCATACCATGCTCGAGGTGCCTGGTTTAAGCCATATAATGATTTATTCAACTTGCAAACCAAGTTGGGATCATCACCAAGTTGGAAACCATCTGGCTGCTCAATATAAACCTCTTCTTCAAGTTTCCCATTCAAAAATGTTGATTTCACATCCATTTGATAAACTTTGAAATTCTTGTAAATTGCTAAAGCCAGAAACATTCTAATTGCCTCTAGTCTAGCCATAGGTGCAAAGGTTTCCTCAAAGTCAATACCTTCAACTTGTGCATAGCCTTTACATACCAATCTTTCTTTATTCCTGACTACCCGTCCGTCTTCATTCAATTTGTTTCGAAAGACCCATTTAGTACCAATTTGTATTAATGTAACTTCCTACTCATGTAGGCACCTTGAATGCAATAATAAAATGTGCGCTTTATTATTTTGCACTTGAATTAAATATTTTCACCAAAGCATCATAATATATCTAACAATCTTCACATGAATGTGTAGCACAAATACACACTGTTTTTATTAAAACACATCTATGCAGCTAGGGCAACATTCTTTCACTAAACCAAATTATCAGAACTGTTATAATCCATAACTTTGAACAATGGCAGTAAGAACCATCAAAAGTACAACATTGACATATAGCAATACTACCAATGGTGACAACTCTCAATTTAATCACCACCCTTTATGGTACCTCCACAAACAACTACATGAACTGAAACACACTTTGACAACTATACGACAACTCCCCTTGACTACTTGCCTTTCATCCTCAGATAACCAAAAAAATGCATAGGAGCATTAGAAGTAAAACTTTAAGATTGCTCCCCCTAAGGATGTGCTACCTAGATTTGCTTAGTGCAATAGAGGAGTCTCCTTCAATCCAAGGAGACACGATTTCCTTTCTTCTCTCTTTCTCCAAACTTTCTCGAACTTGGGCTTGAGTTTTTCAACTAATCCCTATTTTAAACATTTTCATGAAATTGAACATTTCTCTTGGGTGGTTGTCTCTTGTGCATCCTTGATAGATGATTATTTTCCTTTCTTTTATGCACATGATTTATTCCCTGTCTGTGTTGCATTCTTTGTGTCTGATGAAATCTACTATCTTGCCTTAGATTAGATACAAAAGTGCTTGGACAAAACCTTTTTATGTGCCCATGACCATTACATTTAAAACATTACATATGGTGTTCAACTAGAAAAGCAGATGTATTTCTATCATCATAACTCTTTGATCTATTATTCAATCCACAATAAATTGCCTTGTGACCATAATGGTTGCATCTAAAACAATAGTCATTGAAAGCATTATTATGAATAGAGTGAGAGTGATAGAGCCTCTTTTGTTATGTTTGCTTTGCTGTAGATCTCCTTTGATATTTTCTTCCTTTTGAAGATTTAGCTTCAAACTTTTCTTGCTTCGATCCTTCAATAGTGAACTTCTTCTTCTCTGCATATTTGGAAGATGAAGGTTGTTCAGCTTCATACTTTTCTTGCTTCGATCCTTCAACAGTGAACTTCTTCTTCTCTACATATTTGGAAGATGAAGGTTGTTCAGATTCATATCCAAGACCAAACTTAGCCATGGAGCTTCTTTGTTGCCTTATCATTTCATCTAGCAACTTTGTGCTCTTCTCAAATTTGATATTTGTATTGGCCTCTTCTAGTTGTTTCTTCAAAAAAAACAATCTCTTCTTCTTGTTTGCAGCAAACAATCTCTTTCTCATTGATCTGTGACCTGAGATTTTCTTCAATCCTTTTGGACTCTTCTACTTGCAGCTTTAGATCACTAATAACTTTGTTAGATTCTTCTTCATGTTTGCTATATACATCGAATTTATCATCCAAGTGTGACTTCAAGGATTCTTCTATTTTCTTGGCTTTATGAATTTGTAAGAAGAGATATTCAATCTTATCCCCATATTCTTCCAACTTCTTGGATAGTCTTTTGTTCTTTTTCCTTTCTTGTATCGCTCCAAATTTTTTGCATCCTTACCTTCAGGCTAAAGGATCCGCGCCCGAAAGGGGGATGGGAAAAGGATGGGACGGTACCTCGGACTGAGAGGCCCTTTGAAGGTCCCGCCTCTCGGGGGAGGGGTATTAAGGTGATTTTTTGATGGATGGTGGGGTTCACCAGGAAACGTTTAGTGGCAGTTTCCACGCCTAGGTTGGGAATGTGTTTAATGTGTTCAGTTTTATCCTTAAACATTCAAGTCCTAGGTTTGGCCAAATGAATCTAAGTTGCTCTATATGAAGATGCAGATTAAATGAATACAGAAAAACAAATTAGGACAGAAAATAGAGAAAGTAAGCAAGATTAAAAAGCCATACCTGATCCGGATGTCTGATGAAGATTCTGATTCTTGAAGCAGTTAGGATCGCCTCTGATTTGACAGGATCGTCTGCTATCAGACAAGATCGTCTGAGATTTGATGAATTCGTCAGACGAATTCGTCAGAGACCTACAATCAGAGAAGTAGACACAAAATGCAAAAAATGCAACTATTCTAACAGAGGGCAATGATGTAGAATAACAGTAATAACATTAAAATGATGATAATAAACAAAATACGAGTGCACTACAATGATTTGATGACAATTGGTGACTTTATTATGCATTTAAAGCTACATGGGTGAACTCCAAAATGCAAAGTAATAAGAAATAAACTTAGATTTAACTAAATGCAGAACAATGTATAAAATAAAAGGATGAAGAAACGCAAACTCTGGGCACTGATTGCCTCAATATTGACTGTAGTCGAAATCGTCTCGCATTGGTACGAAATCGTCTCGAATCGAACAGGATCGTCCAAGACGAACTGAGCTTGCTCCGGCTGAAAAATACTAAGGTTCCTGCAACAAAATTTGGATAGGACTAGTGCAAATAGTAATTTAGGATGTCTTAGTGCGTGTAAAGTCAAGTTACAGGAAATATCAGCCAGGGGGATGCCAAGGGGAGGGCCTAGGATTAAATAGGCTTAGGAGGGAGGTTAGGAGGTTGGAGATCATCCCAATTTGGGAGATCTCCAACGGGGAGGGTCTCTAACGGTGCAGACACGCTTCTACCCGGATTAGAGACGTCGTTGGAACAGAGTCCAACTATGCACAAGTCAGTTTGGGACGAGATCGTCTGGACGTTCTGCTCCAGACGAAATCGTCCGATCTGAGGCGATATCGTCTGATCGGCGACGATATCGTCAAACGGACAAAACAAACTCTAAAAATGGCGCGGAAAAGGAGGAAACGGGTTAAACGGCGGTTTGGGAGCGGTTTTGGGGTTAAAAATTTGAATTTGATTTATTACTAAGGTAATTTGTAATTATTTAAGGTTTACTGCGCCAATTTTAGGGTGCTACATTTTGCCCCCTCTTTAGCGAATTTTTTGAAGAAAATGCGTTAAAGACGAGTTCTTCTCGATCTACGAGAAAGCAAAAATTTATTCCCATTTTTAGGCGACGATTCTTGGTCGAATCGTACGACAGCTTACTATGGTGCCCCCTCCGTGTTTTTACCCAAATCGAACGTTTGAGGTAAAAACGCGAAAAAGCAAAAATTTTGAAATGTTTTTAATTGTTTTTTGAATAAAATTAAGAAAAATAGGGAAAAACCCTAATTCATTTTTACTGTTCATTTTTTAGTTTTCTGGTTTCTAGAGCTCTGCAGACAAAATGGTCGAGACAGCGCACAGATCGACAGAGGTCCGACGCGGGCTACGGGTAAGGGTCTAAACTTAGTTTAGAATGCTTTACTTTAGAATTTCATGCTTTTTAGATTAATTTTTGATTGATTTTTGAGCATCGCGGCCGTTTTTGGGCCGTCGACGTCGTCGAGACGAAATCGTCTCGATATCGCCGATTTCGTCCAAGGGCGAAATCGGCGAAATGAGGACGATTTCGTCAAAAAAGGGACGATTTCGACTCGCGACATCGGAGACGAATTTGCTCAAATTTGGACGATATCGTCCAATAGTGGACGATATCATCATTTATGAAATTGAACTTGTTTTACTTGTATTTGTAATTAATGATTTATTAATGATTTTTATTATTTTGTTGTTTATGTTGCAGAGAGGATTACTAAAGAGCAGAGAGTGGAAATACGGTGGGCTGAGGGATGACTTAGCCACTCTATCACAGGCAGAGCGGGATCAGCTGGCTCAGGCCGGCTTACAGCATGTGGCAGAGATGCCACAGGTTGCTACAGATATGGGGCTATTGACAGCCCTAGCAGAGAGGTGGTATCCGGGTTCTTCATGTTTTTGGTTACCGACAGGGGAGATGACTCCCACACTGGAGGATGTATGGAGGATATTGAGGATCCCCATACAAGGACGGTTGATCACTCCTACGGCCAACCAGGGTCATGCTATGATGCGGTTGTGTGGCGATCCGAGCTTCGCCCTGGAGAAGGGCGGAGTGAATATCGAGTCGCTGCGCCAGATGCCTGGGGCATCTAGCCTCACACGGGTTTTGGCCGGAGTGGTAGGTGGACTTCTACTGTGCCACCAGAGCGGATGCAGGGTACCATGGGTACTGGCAGATGTGGTCTGTGACATGAGAGACCACGGATACAGGTTTGCTTGGGGGAGCTTCGTTCTATGCCGATTGTACAGGATCCTGTATGGGGTCGTATACAAGGGCGGCCGATGTCTGGTTATGACATCTCTACTACAGGTTTGGTGCTGGGAGCACATCACGGTGCGGAGGCCGGTAGGGCTTCCACTGATAGGGATTGATGGGGAGAGGCCTCGAGTTTTCTACTGGTGGCTCCGAAGAGGGTCACAGCGGTGGATAGATCTGCCAATGTCCCGGAGACTACTAGACGACCTTGTCTCCGACCAGATCACCTGGAGGCCTTGGAGAGATCATCCAGGGTGGGCCGAGGATGGACAGGAGCTGGCTCGCATCAGGCGAGTCTGCTGGTTGAGGATGGAGAGGGGAGAGGTGGAGCTCCACCGGTATGACCGAGTTTTGAGGCAGTTCGATCTACAACAGGGGATCCCATCTCTCAGAGACTACGAGTTTTCTCGGACTATTCGGGATAACACTATAGTTAGCGGGGCTCCAGATATGCAGCGCTTCTGGAGCAAGGACGTAGATGATGCCCCCATTCAGCCAGTGGATGGGGACGATGTAGGGGTAGCCGATGGCTATGATGCCTAGTACACAGGCATCCGCCCTCCTCGGATGATGAGGGCTCAGGGTCCGATTCATGCAGTTGTGCATCGGATGGGGAGGCGGCACCAGGCAGCCATTGAGGCAACACAGGGTCACGACAGGAGAGAGCAGAGGAGACCACAGGCTCAGCATAGGCCATGGCAGCAGGAGAGGAGGGAGGAGAGACCCCCTTCTCCATAGAGAGAGAGGCCACCATCGCCCGATAAGGGCAAGGGTGTTGACACTAGGGAGAGCAACGAGACAGCGACTCTCCGAGCTGAGGTTGCCCGCCTGCGGGCTCAGGTGCAGACATTGCAGGATGAGGCTACACGACTTAGAGCTCGAGGCGGAGGAGCGAGCACTCAGGATTTAGCACGCGCTATTTCCCAGGTTACATTCTATCAGGCTCTATATTACCAGGCGGTGCCAGCAGAGCAGAGGGTGCCATTACCAGCTCATATTGCAGAGCCTGTCGTGATGGGGTCATCTAGGACATCATCACGATCGGCATCCAGGACTCATGGCACCACACGGACTGCGATGGGGCCACCTCCTCCACCTCAGGGCGGGGGAGGAGATGAGGCTGAGAGCTCGAGGGGTTCTCGAGGCGAGGCTACTGCACTACACAGAGATTGTATATTTGATTGAGAGGATTGAGTATGCCAAGATGTAGATTGTGGCATACCAATCTATTTTTGATATGATGTACATATATTTGATATATATATAGATGAGATATATATTTTTGATCATATGACTTGTCTTATGCGTTTGTATGATGCTTTTAATGTTTTGGTGTGATTGATTTGATGATTCATGTAATTATGTCGTTGGAAAATATTATGGTTTAAATGTCATGCTTTAAAAGTTTAAATGAAATAATCTGATATAACAAATTGGTTGTTGTGATGATAATTTTGATAAAAAATAAAAGGGACCTTTAACAATAATTTCAAAGGACATTGTCGCTGTTATAGACCATTTCATGGAGTCGCCGCTCACTCGGTCGTCAAGCTAATCCCAGTATAGAAATATTGTTAAAAAGTAAAAGAAGTGCTTAAGAGACTGTCTTAAGACTTTGGTGTGATGATGCAAATGATGATGATGATGATTTTGTTTTCAGATTTTTCATGAAAATATTATGCATGAAATATTTTAAAATGATTTTTGCTAGGCATAAATTCCTAAGAGTGATGAAATTTTTGGATAATTCCCTAGGAATTATACCATCATTGCAAAATTGAAGTTTTGACATAATGACATGAAATAGAATAGGTGTTTGTTTGTTTTAAAGCATAATTGTATAACATAATGATTTAAGTCATATGTTTTTATGATTTTTAAATAAATGGAAAATAAAATTGGTACAATGATTTGCGCTAGGCATAGAATATTTAGGTATAAACTTATACCATCATCGCGAAATCCAAAGAAAAAAGTGATATAATAGTTTTATTGTATGGTTGATTTTTAATTTTTGAAAATAAACAGAAAATATGAAGAGGAGGACTTGCGCTAGGCATAAAATTTCCACTTTTAGTTCTGGAACTATACCATCGTCGCGAAAGTCGACAATATATATATGATTTGAGATAAATTTTGATTTGTTTGATAATGCATGTAGTTGTCTTTATACTAAACAACTGTACTTTAAAGAAGAAAATGAATTTATTCCAAACAATTTTGCAGAAATATTTCAAAGTATCTTAAAGACAAAAGTTAGATTTATAAGGAATCCCATGTGCATATGTGAGTTTATTTCCAATCTTGATTTATCATAATGATACACAAAATCTCTCAAATACAAATGTGTGTGCAATTGCATTGTTCATTTACCAGTTTTGAGCAAGATAATTTGATACAAGTGATTTGAATGAACCAAATAAGTGTTCATTAACCATGATTTAAATGCATATAACCATACCAGACTACTATGTAAGTCGGATTATCAAGAGCTAGCTAATCCATAAGCAGACATAGGTCTGTACAAAAGAAGGTCGCTAATGTGACAGACATATCGCCACGCTAGGGATTACCCAAGGCCAAGCGGGTTGGGCACAAACCACCTGTTATGGGGCTTACCTCACAGTTTTTGAATAATTGAGAATTCCAGGGATTCAAGCTCATCAACCCTTCTTTTCTTTTCAATGGGTAGGGAAAGGGATTTTATTGCTTTTGCTTTTGCTTTTTTTTTTTTCTTTTGTTTTTCTCTTTGCTTTTTGTATTTTTGCTTTTGTATTTGAGATAATGCTGAAATAACTTCTTTCTCTTTTCTCTTTTTCTTGAACTTTTTCATTTCTTTCTATGCTAGGGATACTTGCTCGGATTAGCTGTAGAGCAAGGGATTTTTATTCCGGGTAGGGGTGAGCTTGTCCTTTTGCCAATTCTCAAAGATTCTAGACCATGTGCATGATAGGATAGCAGGGGAAACTTTTCACTCAAGAAACCACTTCTACTATGTAACATAGCATGGAAATTACAAATGTAATCATTTTATTGTGAAAGGATATGCTTGGTTTAAGTAAATAACAAGATCAATTCTCTATGCTCAAACTTTATTTAATTGAATTTTGTGGACTTTGATATAAGAGAGATTAGTAATCATGCCAGATAAAATCAAGATATTTATTTTTGTGTTTGTGATAGTGCGGGATTCCAAATAAATGCTAATTTATCCAAAATAATTTGAAATATATAACTGCAACATTTGTAAGAAGAAATATATACAAATATTTTTTTGAGAAGTTTGAGAATGTTGACTCTCTCTTTCTTCTGTATTTATTTTTATTTTTTTATTTTTAAAATGAGACAACATACAAAATATGTACAAATGATGAAATGAACAAATTTTATGCGTAATATCGCTTAAGATGCAAAATATTCATAGGTTCTTTTAAATCTTTACCATCTAAGGTAGCTAATTTGTATGCTCCTGATTCAAATTTAGCAGTAATGATATATGGTCCAAGCCAGTTGGGCTCAAATTTACCTTTTAGGTCTTTAGTTGCATTAGTATTTTTTTGATTTTCTTTTAAAACAAGGTCACCGATCTCAAAGGATCGATGACGAACTTTCTTAGCATATGATCTTTTAAGCTTGTTTTGGTAGGCACGAAGGTGCTCCAAAGCATTGATGCGCTTTTCATCTAGGAGTTCCAGCTGACTGAGTCTGCCAGCTCGATATTCATCTCCTACTTCGGTATCTTGAAGTAGTAGAGCCAAAGAAGGAACTTCTAATTCAAAAGGAAAAACAACTTCAGCGCCATAAACCAAGACAAAAGGTGAAGTTCCAGTGGGAGTGCGAACACTAGTTCGATAGGCCCACAAGGCTGGATATAATTGAATATGCCAGTCGCGGCCAGATTTATTGACCAATATTTTGAGAATTTTGATTAAGGTTTTGTTAGATGCTTCTGCTTGACCATTACCCTGAGGATAATAGGGAGTGGACCAACGATGTTGAATCTTATATTTTTGGCATAATTTTTTAACATCTTTATTTTTGAAACAAGTGCCATTATCTGAGATGAGATTTGCAGGAATTCCAAACCTACAAATGATTTGATTAAAAATAAATTTAGAGACTTGTGTTCCAGTGCAGGAAGCTAATGGCATAGCTTCAACCCACTTCGTGAAATACTCAGTGGCGGTTATGATGAATTTGTGTCCATCAGATGACACAGGGTTAATTTTGCCAATAATGTCTAAGCCCCATTTTGAAAAGGGCCAAGGAGATGAAATAGCCTGCAACTCTTGTGCAGGCGCATGGACAAGGTCAGCATGTTTCTGGCACTTGTCGCAATGGCGCACATACTCATGTGCATCCTTTTCCATGGTAGGCCAAAAGTAGCCTATCCTAAGGAGCTTTTTAGCAATGACACTACCACTGAAGTGTCCTCCACAAGATCCATCGTGGGCTTCACTCAAGGCTGATTTGGATTCTTCTAAATTCAAACATCTTAATAAGATACCTTCAAAATATCTCCTATATAAAGTATTGCCAATTATTACAAATCGACTTGCTCGTCTACGTAATAACCGACGCTGGTTTCTATTAGAATTGGCAGGGAAAGTCCCATTTTGAAGAAAATCAAATATATCTGTATACCAAGGCTCAGGAGTAGTTTCATTGATTAGAAACACATCCAAAGGTTCTAAGCATGACTTATTTGAAGCAGGTTCTTGGAGTCGACGAATAATGATGGTGGCATATTCGTCATCTAACTCCAAGGGCAAAAGAGATGCAGCTACGGCCATAGCATCGGCTACACGGTTGCTAGTTCACGGAATAGCTTCCAAAGTAACTTTATCAAACAAGGATAACAATTGCAAAACATATGCTTTATATGGGCGCAATTTATCATCTCTGGTCTGATAAACTTCATTAATTTGGTTTATAACAAGTTGAGAATCACCAAAAACTAGCAGATGTTTGATTTTTAGCGCCAAGGCAGCTCGTAATCCAAGGATTAGAGCCTCATATTCGACAGTATTATTAGTGCAAGCAAACGTTAATTTGAAGGACAGAGGAATAAGATGTTTTTGCGGGGATATTAAAATAATGCCCGCACCAGCCCCACTCATGCATCGGGCTCCATCAAAGTATAAGGACCATTGTGCGACATGATCTGCCTCTAATTGAAGGCATTCATCAAGAAACTCGATGATGAGGGGATGGGTAGATTCTAAGGGTGCAGACTAATTGATCTGCTATGATTTGACCCTTAACAGATTTTGTCCTATGAACGTGAGGTCAAACTCGCTTAGAGCAAGAACCCACTTGGCTGTGCGACCCGATAAATAAGGTCGACTCATGAGATACCTCAAGGGATCATATTTAGCAATGACATACATTTTTTGACTGAGCATATAATGTCATAATTTTTGCGTAGAAAATACGACTGCTAGACATAATTTTTCTAATGTTGTATAACGGGTTTCATAACTGACTAAAGTTCGGCTAATATAATAGTTAGCACGTTCTCTTTTATCATCATCAAGCTGAGCTAACATAGCTCCTAAAGCAAAATCGAAAGCTGAAATATACAGGATAAACGGGCGATCAGGTCTAGGCGGTGAAAGCACAGGTGGGTTAAGGAGGTATTGTTTGAGAAGTTCAAAAGCTGCCTTACATTCGTCGTCCCAATCAAAAGGGACATCCTTCTTCAGGAGCTTAAGAAAGGGAGTGGTTTTGTCCGCCAACTTATCGATGAAGCGACGGATAGCTTGAAGCTTACCTTGTAAACTTCGTAACTCAGATATATTAGTAGGTGCGGGCATATCAGTGATAGCCGCAATCTTGAGAGGGTCGATTTCAATACCACGTAAAGAAACTAAAACCCCTAATAGTTTATCGGACTTTACTCCGAATATGCATTTGGCTGGATTTAATCGAATAAGATATTCTCTTAACCGATTAAATACTTTTCTCAAATCATCTAAATGATCATCTTCTTTAATAGAGCGAGCTATAATATCGTCTACATAATCATGTAGGATATCATGCATCATATCATGAAAGATATAAGTCATAGCTCGTTGATATGTTGCACCTGCATTCTTTAAGCCAAATGGCATCACTTTCCAACAAAAGGTACCCCAAGGGGTAATAAAGGCTGTTTTAGCCTGATCTTCAGGAGCTATCCTGATCTGATTATAGCCAAAAAATCCATCCATTAGGGACATCATTCCACTTCTGGCAAGTAAAGTCAATGATTTGATCCATGTTTGGAAGAGGAAAATCATCCTTAGGGCATGCAACGTTAATATCTCTAAAGTCTGTGCAAACCCTAACTTTGGTAGCTTCTTTCTTGGTGACTGGAACTACATTTGAGATCCATTCAGCATAATCAATAGCTTGTATAAAAACAACATTTAGGAGTTTTTCTAACTCCCCTTTGACTAGCAGGGCCACTTTGGGATGCATTTTTCTAAGTTTCTGTTTAACAGGTTTAGCATCCGGATGGACTACTAGATGATGCATGACTACAGAAGGGTCTAAACCTGGCATATCTTCATATGTCCAAGCGAAGACATCTCCATACTCTTTAAGGAGTGCAATGTATTGCTCTTGTTTTTCTTGACTTAATTCTGATCCAATATTGATTATGTGAGGATTATCCTCAGTTCCAATGTTAACTTTAATGACGTTTTCTACTTCCATGTGTAGATCTCGTTCAAAATTAGGCGGGGCGGGTGAGACGCCCAATTCTTGTAATTATTTTAAGGTTAAGTTGGATAATTCATCTTGAGGAGTGGTGGCCTCAAGTTGGGCTATAGTTGGTATAGAACCATCAAAATAAAAACCATTGTGTAACAACTCTTCAACGGAGACATCGTGGAAGATATCTCCTTCCAACTCATCGTCGGAGTCGGCAATCATTTCAGGGTAAGCTATGGATAGCATATTACATGTAAATGGCTGATTCGTTGGACATAAAGAATCTTGTTTATCTAGATAATCTTGATAACATATGAGTTGATCATTATCTTCAAAAGGGAAGGGTTGACCCTTACTAGAAAATAGGCCCACACCACATCGGGCGGGCCATGGTTCTACCTCAATAGGTTCTTTCATACCATTTTGGAAAGGTCCCAAGCCTTTCCCTTGATAGCCCATTTTAAGCATTATGGGTTTAGCTTTAATATATTCATTAGTAAAATAACATCGGGCATATCCCTCATGATGAGTTTTGATATTTCGGGGTATTCTTCCCCAATCATATCCTTTATAAATAAAAGCACAACTCCCGACTTGGTAAGTACTTCCCATAGGTTGTGGGAGGCCCAAAGTACGAGGAGATGGCGGCAAGTTATTGAAAATAATTGAATCTTGTATAAAAGCATTTGTTTTTTCTGATATTAAGATTGTGGATAAATCCGGTAAAAGTTCATCAGAAAGAGCATACGATGTAGAAGGATCATTCCCTATATCTTTAGATGTGGAAGGTATGATAGATGTAGATGATGTGGAGGTGTTAATGAATGGGTCTATAGGTTTTGAGATTATAGGGATGGAACATGAAGAATTGGTTGTAGATTTAAGATCTTTTTGAGGTTCTAGTGTGATTTGTTCAGAAGATGGTTGAGTTAAATGTATAGGTGTAGTTGATGGGGTAGATGATGTTATGTGTGTGTGTTTCACACGTTTAGATGAAAAATAAGAACTAGGATGTGTGGATGACAGAGCGGGGCAAAATTGCACTCCAACAGGTTCTGCCAAAGCACACATATCAAAGGGTCTAGGGTCACCATGGATAGTGACCAACTGGTTTTTAAATTCAAATTTGACACACTGATGTAAAGTTGATGGAACCGCTCGCATCGCATTGATCCAAGGGCGACCCAAAAGTATATTGTACGATGTTGGGCAATGTACAATAAACACGGTTGTATCTAGGGTTCTAGGACCAACTTGCAAGGGTATAGTAATGACTCCACACGTTTCTTGTGTCTCGTCATTGAAAGCTTTGATAATCATGTCAGTTTTCTTCATTTCATCACTTCTAAAGCCAAATATTTGGTAGAAGTCAAAAGTGCAAATGTTTAGAGATGAGCCATTATCAATCAAGACTCGTTTAACGGCTACATCTCCAATTAAAGCAGTAATATATAAGGGATTATCCTTATGTAAACTATGTTGTGGGATATCTTTATCCCGAAAATCAATACAATCGACTTCTCGAGTGATGATAGTATTGGACATGGCTTCAGGTTGAATATTTTGTGGCACCATCATTTGGCTTAGTGTAAGCATTAACTCGTCCCTATGGGTGGGAGAAGATCTTAACAAATCTAAAAGAGAAATTCTGGCTGTAGTATTGGATAATTGTTCATTAATATTGTAAGGAGGTTTTGGTTGAACATTAGACATATGATTTCCTTTATTAGGATTTTTCAAAATAAATGGAGCTGATCCATCATTCTGAGTTTGATCCTGTTGAGAATTTTGAGCCTGTTGTCTGGTAACAACTCCGATGGTACCTACAATGTTATATTGAAGACGTTGAACTGGTCTCGGTTGAGCGTTTATGGCTTGTTCATTAGGGAGGAATTGATTAGAAGAGGGTCGAGTAGTAACTCGTCTAGGAAATGGTTCTTCTGGAACCATAGCATCTGTGATAGGTTGAATAGGATCTGATTCGTTTTTAGAGCTATTCGATTGGTTTGAGGTGATGTCTAGTTCACTTTCAGTATCTGATTCTACATCACTAGGATCTGGAGTTTGAATACTATGTAGGGGCCTGGTCGTGACCATGGATAAAGTTGTGCCAAATATTTGAGGATCCTGAATAGGTAATTGCCCGCTAATAGTCCCTACATATCGGGTAGGAGGAGGGACATTATGATGCTCAATTTGATTGGCCACTTCTTTACCATGGTTTGGTAAAGGATGTTGAAATATATCTAATGATTGGTTAGCATTTTGATTTTGATTTTGGGGAATGGTCTTTTGGACGTTATTAGGAGCATTTTGTTTAGGTTGGAAGGCTTGCACCTCCATTTCATTATTATCAATCAAATCTTGTATTTTATGTTTC
Source organism: Wollemia nobilis (assembly GCA_028583015.1). NCBI lineage: Eukaryota > Viridiplantae > Streptophyta > Pinopsida > Araucariales > Araucariaceae > Wollemia > Wollemia nobilis. The sequence continues at coordinate 954,716 of JAQPPZ010001560.1, read as the reverse complement.
AATATTTTGCAAGAGTTTGTAGCATGTCCAGGTCCTCTATGAAAGTCACAGTGTAGATCGGCTCTGTATCCGGGTATAGTTGGATCAGGTTCCCGGATAGCTGGTAATTGAATCAAGCCTCGTGCTAGTAATTGAGGAAGAATGGTTGATAAAGGTTGATTCAATCTAGTAAATTCTCGAGGAGGTTTATCAGGAGGTTTTAATATAAATTTTTTTGTTGTCTTCGTTGCATTGATATTAGCAACGTTTCGGCTGTCAGTGACTCCGTCACCTACAACTTGTTTGTTTTTATACTGATTTCTGGATGTTTTCTCATCCTCTTTCTTTTTGAGGTGACCTCTCCTAATGAGAGCATCTTCTACCCTTCGAGCTAAGTCTATAGCTTGATCGAAGGTGGTTAAGGTAGCAGTTGATAACTCATAGGATATTTGTTCTTGTAAATTATTGATAAAAATGTCCAACATTTCCCTATAAGGTAGCACAAAGTGCAGTTTTCCTGTCAACTGCCTCCATCTAGCTAAGAAATCAGCAAAACATTCATCTTTGTCTTGTTTTAAGTTGTATAAATCTTTAATGGTAACATGCCTCTCGATGTAGGCACTAAATTGATGGACAAAAGATTCAACTGTTTCTTCAAAGTTTCTCAAAGAATGAGTGGGCAATTGATAGTACCACTCTAATGCCATTCCTCCTAAACTTTTTGGGAACATTTTTAGTAATAGCAAGTCATCATGTGATATATCATGACATGCTATCCTAAACATGCGAAGATGCTCTATGGGATCTTCGGTTCCTTTATATATAGGCAGGACGGGCATGGGAAAGTGTTTAGGGTATGGTTGTGCTACAACTATGGGATCCAAAGGTTGACTACATATCTCTCGATAATTATACGAGGGACGATAGGGATCTATCTGGTCCATGCGCGAAGCTAACTAGTTTCACCATGGCTTCCAGATTATTGGTTTGCCCACCATATTGGTTCGGTAAGGCATTAATATGGGATTTGTGAACATATGATGGAGGGACATGAAGATTAGATGCTATGTTGCTATTGTGTAAATTGTTGGTAGGAAGGGTGTTATGAAGAAGTTTTGAAGTTATATTATGTTGTATCCCAGATTGTTGAAAATTGGTGTTTGGCTTCATTTTAGGTTTTTGTCGATTTGAAGCATATTGATCAATAGTTTGGCGAAGTAAAGTAGTGAAGGAAGTTTTCTTTTGTGTGGGAATGATTTTAGGCTCAATAACAGGTTCCTTAGGAGGTTGGGTAACCTGTTGTTTTGGCATGTTCTGAATCATAGTGACCATATCTCTATTGGATGGTCCAGCTTTATCACTTTCTTGATCAATAAAAGACAAAGGGTTAGTGTGCACATCAAACATATGTTCCATGGCTGCTTGAGTGTCACTAATTTGCCCTTTATCAATGCGAACTGCCATATTAAGAGCACCAATGTTATTATTGAAAAATTTCCAAAAATGATCTAAGTTATCAAAAGCAATAGTTCCATCTGGAGCTATTCTAGGGGATGAGGATCCTTCCTCTTTAAGATTTTCTTCTTGTTCATCTTCAGCAAGCTCATCTTCTTGCTGGCCTAGAGTTTCTCCTTCCGGAATTGACTCCTCAGGAAGGACATTTGGGTTTGTTGTTTTATCTCCCATCCAATCTTCTACTTCTTCTGCAGTTTCTTTACCATTCCTAAGTTTAGGCATTGTGCTTAAATTTAGATTTCAGCAAATATATATATACTTGTATATATATATATATATATGCAACAAGCTTAAGAGGTATATATTTTAATTATATACCTACTATAGTATTTAAAATGAAATGTTTTGGTTTTTGTTATGTTTTTTAGTTTTTCTTGTTTTTTTTTTTTATAACAATATTATAAAGATAACCAACAACACACTGCATGCAAGAAATAAAAATACTGAAAGCAATGATCTAGTTTTCTATAAACAATTTATAAATATCATTAACGGGCTCAAGTTCTTCGGGAGTCATGAAGTGTTCTTCTTCAAATTGGAAATTTTCTTTCAAAAATTTTATGAAGAGTGCTATGGTGATATTATCTGTCTCAGATTCTGGTTGATAGAAGTAAAGCTCGTGGCAATACTCTCGATATAACACAGCTCGAGGAACTCTATTCCATCTTTCCCTATCTGTAAGAATGACCTCTTGGTCTTCTACATGACCTAGGAACTGGTGTATAGTGGCTGCGTTCTCGAGGTATTCCTCGAAGGTGAAAAATTTTGAAGACACAAGAGCTCTCCTATAAGCTAACCATCTATGGCAGGCTCTCTGAAGTTCATGATAAAATATGAGTTGATGAGGATCCAGGATTCTATCTAGGACAAGCCTCTTGATTTGTTTAAGTTCTGTTGACCTAGATGAAATGATACCTAGTCTTCTATCAAGTTCTTTCCACAAAAGTTGGTTTCTATCTATTTCAGGTACACTAAGCACATAATTAACTTCTATGGCAGCCAATTGGTTTTCAACATTTATAATAACTGCTAATATTTTCCTAGGAGCTACCATCTAAACATGATATGCAACTTAGTAGTTTTCTAATGATTTTTAAATGCACCTATGTTTTTTTGTTTTTATTGTTTTCAAAAGGTTTTAGTTTCACGTCGGGTTCACCAAAATGTATCGCTCCAAATTTTTTGCATCCTTACCTTCAAGCTAAAGGATCCACGCCCGAAAGGGGGATGGGAAAAGGATGGGATGGTACCTCGGACTGAGAGGCCCTTTGAAGGTCCCGCCTCTCGGGGAGGGGTATTAAGGTGATTTTTTGACGGATGGTGGGGTTCACCAGGAAACGTTTAGTGGCAGTTTCCACGCCTAGGTTGGGAATGTGTTTAATGTGTTCAGTTTTATCCTTAAACATTCAAGTCCTAGGTTTGGCCAAATGAATCTAAGTTGCTCTATATGAAGATGCAGATTAAATGAATACAAAAAAACAAATTAGGACAAAAAATAGAGAAAGTAAGCAAGATTAAAAAGCCATACCTGATCCGGATGTCTGATGAAGATTCTGATTCTTGAAGCAGTCAGGATCGCCTCTGATTTGATAGGATCGTCTGCTATCAGACAAGATCATCTGAGATTTGATGAATTCGTTAGAGACCTACAATCAGAGAAGTAGACACAAAATGCAGAAAATGCAACTATTCTAACAGAGGGCAATGATGTAGAATAACAGTAATAACATTAAAATGATGATAATAAACAAAATACGAGTGCACTACAATGATTTGATGACAATTGGTGACTTTATTATGCATTTAAAGCTACATGGGTGAACTCCAAAATGCAAAGTAATAAGAAATAAACTTAGATTTAACTAAATGCAGAACAATGTATAAAATAAAAGGATGAAGAAACGCAAACTCTAGGCACTGATTGCCTCAATATTGACTGCAGTCGAAATCGTCTCGCATTGGTACGAAATCATCTCGAATCGAACAGGATCGTCCAAGACGAACTGAGCTTGCTCCGGCTGAAAAATACTAAGGTTCCTACAATAAAATTTGGATAGGACTAGTGCAAATAGTAATTTAGGATGTCTTAGTGCGTGTAAAGTCAAGTTACAGGAAATATCAGCCAGGGGGATGCCAAGGGGAGGGCCTAGGATTAAATAGGCTTAGGAGGGAGGTTAGGAGGTTGGAGATCATCCCAATTTGGGAGATCTCCAATGGGGAGGGTCTCTAACGATGCAGACACGCTTCTGCCCGGATTAGAGACGTCGTTGGAATAGAGTCCAACTATGCACAAGTCAGTTTGGGACGAGATCGTCTGGACGTTCTGCTCCAGACGAAATCGTCCGATCTGAGGCGATATCGTCTGATCGACGACGATATCGTCAAACGGACAAAACAAACTCTAAAAATGGCATGGAAAAGGAGGAAACGGGTTAAACGACGGTTTGGGAGCGGTTTTGGGGTTAAAAATTTGAATTTGATTTATTACTAAGGTAATTTGTAATTATTTAAGGTTTACTGTGCCAATTTTAGGGTGCTACACTTTCTATATTCAACTCTTCAAGTGTAGCAATCAACTCACCTTCTAGATCTGCTTCAACCTTAAGGTTTTCATCACATACTTTAGAATTCACTCCTATCTTTTCTAGTTCAATTTTCTCTTCCACAGGAACTGAAACTGACTGAGATGCCTTATTTGAGGAGGATATATTCTTCTTATCTATTGCATACTAATCCAAGATCAACCCTAGCTGATTTAGCCTGATAAGGGAAACTGGCTCTGATACCAATTGTTAGTCTCACAATGACACTGAGAGGGGGGGGTGAATCAGTGTAGCTCTTTTTAAACTTAAATCTTCAACTCTTAAAGTCAAAAAAATGAAAACTTAAAACCAAATAAAGCAAGTATAACAAGAGAACATCACACAACACAAGATGTACCAAGGTTCACCAATTTGTCTACTTTTCAAAATGATTGTTTGGACTCCCATCCAAATCCAGCCTTTGCAAAGCACCAACTTTACAATCAATTTACCAGCACCTACTGGAAGGAGCACCAACCTCTGATTTACTAGCACCAACTGGAAGGAGCACCAACCCCTGATTTACCAACACCAACTGGAAGGAGCACCAACCCCTAATCCCAAGCACCAACTTGGACTTCCATTTTGAAACTAGAAGATTGACATAAAAATGCTTTCAATTTTTCAAGACCCTGACTGGTCTATTGCTTACCCAATGTCTACCATAATTCACAAAACACACACGCTTATCGTCCGCACTAAAATCCCTCAATCAAATTCTCCAAGAAACACTCCTTTTATAACTATCCTTTCTCTTTGTAACTCTAGTTGTAACTCCTTCTTTCATATTCTCATACGCCACTTGTCAATTGTAACACCTTCTTTCATATTATCATATGCCACTTGTCAATTGTAACTCCTTTATGTAAATCCTTTTATATATATTGAGAAGGCATTTCGTCAAACATGTCACATGCAAATAATTGACACCATATTCTCCTACCATGACTGTTCGTTTTCTCGATCATGACTGTTCATTTTCTCCTTTGATGACTATTCGTTTTCTCCTTCGCTTGTGCATGCATGTGTTTTGGTTTTTGAGAAGGCTTTTCGTCAAACACGTCACATGCAAATAATTGACACCATATTCTCCTACCATGACTGTTCATTTTCTCGATCATGACTGTTCGTTTTCTCCTTCATGACTGTTCATTTTCTTTTCCCTTGTGCATGCATTTGTTTTCTCCTTCGATGACTGTTCATTTTCTCCTTCATGACTGTTCATTTTCTTTTTCATGACTATTCATTTTCTTTTTCTTTGATGACTATTCATGTTCTCCACATGGGCATGCATCCACTTCTTTCCATGATTGTTCATTTTATCCACATGGGCATGCGTTCGCTTCTTTCCATTTGTAACGACCATCTTAAATGATTTCAAATCATTAAATATTCCTTATGGGTCCACGTCACTATGTAGTCTTCAGTTTCACCATCCTGGTGTTCATCACTAATATTAGACGCACTGTCAACTACTCTGTTCCTTTGGAAAATATGCAACATGTCGTGATATCATGACACTTTTGTTTCTATGCCTGCCTACCCTTTTTGAGTTGCGAAAATGCGACATGTTGCAATATCGTGACAATTTTGTTTCTCTACCTGCCTGCCATTTTTGAGTCGTGAAAATACGACATGTCACGATATCGTGACACTTTTATTTCTCTGCCTACCTACCCTTTTTGAGTCACGAAAATACGACATGTCACGATATCGTGACACTTTTTCTCCTTGCTCTTTCTCTTCGCTTTGGACCGCAAAAATGCAACATGTCACGATATCGTGACACTTTTTTCTCCTTGCTCTTTCTCTTCGATTTGGACCGTGAAAATACAACATGTCGCGATATTGTGACACTTTTTCTCCTTGCTCTTTCTCTTCGCTTTGGACCGCAAAAATGCAACATGTCGCGATATCGTGACACTTTTTTTCTTTGCTCTTTCTCTTCGCTTTGGACCGCAAAAATGCAACATGTCACGATATCGTGACACTTTTTCTCCTTGCTCTTTCTCTTTGCTTTGGCCCACGAAAATACATGTCACGATATCACGACACTTTTTCTCCTTGTTGTTTCTCTTTGCTTTGGCTCACAAAAATACATGTCACGATATCGTGACACTTTTTTTCTCTTTGCTCTTTTGGCCACGAAAATGCAACATGTCGCGATATCGTGGCACTTTTTTTATCATTACTTTTTCTCTTCTCTTTTGGTCGTAAAAATGCAACATGTCACGATATCGTGACACTTTTTTCTCCTTGCATTTTCTCTTTGCTTTGGACCGTGAAAATGCAACATGTCGCGATATCGTGACACTTTTTTTCTTTGCGGTGTTTTGCTTTTTCTTTGATCTTTAGCATATGGGCCACTTCGGTCTTCTTGGAAAATATGCAAAAATGTGGGTAAACATCCTCATAAGCATTTAACATCACTGTACATACTCTGAGTAGCCTCTGAACTCCTGTCCACTGCATCAACCGATCTATTTGACAGTGTTGACAAAAATGACAATATTGTCGTTGCACCTTGCTCAACACGATACAACATAGACCTCGATGGGACCACCTCCTCCACCTTAGGGCGGGAGAGGAGATGAGGCTGAGAGCTCGAGGTATTCTCGAGACTAGATGCTCATTGTACATGAACCATATATATTTTGAGAGGATTGAGTATGCCAGGGTATAAATTGTGGCATACCAATCCGTTTTGATATGATGTATATACTTTTTTGATATATATAGATATATTCTTTTTGTGATATGACTTGTGCATATGTTTTATGCTGCTTTAATATTTGAATTGTTGATTGATTATTCATGTAATTATGTCATTGAAAATATTATAATTTTATGTCATGCTATAAATTAAATGAAATAATCTGATGTAAACAAATTGGTTGTGGTGGTGTGATTTGATGAAAAATAAAGGGACTTCTAACAATAATTTCAAATGGTATTGTCACTGTTACATGACCATTTCATGGAGTCGACGCTCGCTAGGTCATTAAGCTAATCCTGTTATGAGAGAAATTTGCTAAAAGTAAAAGCATGCTTAAGAGAATTTCTTAAGACTTTGTGTTGTGATGATGAAAATTGATGATGGTGATGATTTGTTTTCAGATTTCCATGAAAATATTATGCATGAAATATTAAAAATATGATTTTTGCTAGGCATAAAATTCCTAAGTGTGATAGAAATTTGAAAAATTGCCTAGGAATTATACCATCGTCACAAAACTAAATGTTGACATAATGAAATGAAAAATAAAAAAAATTTCATTCTTTTTAAAGCACAATTGTGTAACATAATGATTTAAGCCATATGCTTTTATGGATTAAATAAATGGAAAATAAAATTAGAACGACGACTTGTGCTAGGCATAGAATTTTAGGTATAGACTTATACCATCATCGCGAAATCCAAAGAAGAAATTGATGTAATAGTTTTATTTCATAGTTGATTTTTGATTTTGAGATAAACAGAAAATATAAAAATGAGGACTTACACTAGGCCTAACATTCCAATTTAGGTTTAGGAACTATATCATCATTGCAAAGTCGAAGATATAAAAATGTGACTTTATTGCTAGTTTTTTGAACATGTTTTGAAAGAAATTTTTTGGATTTTTGAAAAAATGTATTTAATTGTTTTTACGCTAAGCAGTTATTCTCAAGTAAGAAAATCAAATTATTTCAGAAGATTTGCATAAATATTTTAAATTATCTCAAAGAAAAATTTGACATTTATAAGGAACCCCGTGTGCATATGTAAGTTCATTTTTGATCTTGATCATAATGATACAAAATCTCTCAAACACAAATGTGTGTGCAATTGTATTGTTCATTTACCAATTTTGAGCAAGATAATTTGATACAAGTAATTTGAATTAACCAAATGAGTGTTTGTTGACCATGATTTATATGCATGTAACCATACCAGACTACTATGTAAGTCGGGTCATCAAGAGCTAGCTAATCCATGAGCGAACATAGGTCTATACAAAATAAGGTCGCTAATGTGACAGACATATCACCATGCTAGGAGTTACCCAAGGCCAAGCGGGTTGGGCACAAACCACCTGTTATGGGGCTTACCTCACGGTTTTTGAATAATTGAGAATTCTAGGGATTCAAGCTCATTCACCCTTATTTTCTTTCAAAGGGTAGGGGAAAGGATTTATTGCTTTTTGCTTCTTTTATTTTTCTCTTTTTCTTTTGTTTTTTTTTTTTTTGTATTTTTGCTTGACACTGAGATAATGCTGAAATATTGCTGAGATGGTACAAAATGATAATGCTTCTGAATAATTTTCTCTTTTTCTCATGATTTTTCTGGATTTTCTTTTTCTTTTTCTTGCTATACTAGGGATACTTGCTCGGATTGGCTGTAGAGCAAGGGATTTTTATTCTGGGTAGGGGTGAGCTTGTCCTTTTGTCAATTCTCAAAGATTCTAGACCATGTGCATGATAGGATAGCAGGGGAAAATTTTCACTCAAAAGACCACTTCTACTATGTAGCATCGTTTTGAATTTGCAATGAAATCATTTTAATGTGAAAAGGTGTACTTGGTTCAAGTAAATAACAAGATCAGTTCTCTATGCTCAAAAATTTATTTAATTCAACTGTGGACTTCGATATAAGAGAGATTAATAATCATACCAAAAATATCAAGATATTTATTCATGTGAGTGTGAAAGTGAGGGATTCCAAATAAATGCTAATTTATCCAAAATAATTGAAAATATAAATGCAATACTTCAAGAATTGACAGGTGCAAAAATAGAAGATGTTTTTGAGGATTTTGATGATTTTGATTTTGTTTAGATTTTGATTTGAATTTATGAATTGAGATAATACATAATATTACTATTTTTGAAATTTTTATATGAATTACTAAAAGAAGACAATATGTATAATATATACAGTGATGAAATTACCAGATTTATGCATAATAGCGCTTAAGATGCATAATTTTCATTGGTTCTTTAAGATCTTTACCATATAAGGTAGCTAATATGTATGCTCCCGATCCAAATTTAGCAGTGATAATATATGGCCCAAGCCAGTTAGGCTCAAATTTACCTTTAAGGTCTTTAGTTGCATTAGTATTTTTTTATTTTCTTTTAAGACAAGGTCGTCGATCTCAAAGGATCGATGATGAACTTTCTTGAGATATGCTCATTTGAGCTTGTTCTGGTAGGCACGAAGATGCTCCAAAGCATTAATGTGCTTCTCATCTAGGATTTCTAGCTGACTAAATCTGCCAGCATGATATTCATCTCCTACTTCAGTATCTTGAAGTAGCAGATCCAAAGAAGGAACTTCTAATTCAAAGGGAAAAATAGCTTCAACGCCATAAACCAAAACAAAAGGTGAAGTGCCCGTGGGAGTACGAATGCTAGTTCGATAAGCCCACAAAGCAGGATATAATTGAATGTGCCAATCACGGCCATATTTATTGACCAGTATTTTGAGGATTTTAATTAATGTTTTATTAGATGCTTCTGCTTGGCCATTACCCTGAGGATAATAGGGAGTGGACCAACGATGTTGAATTTTATATTTGTGACATAGTTTCTTTACATATTTATTTTTGAAACAAGTTCCATTATCTGAGATGAGATTTGCAAGAATTTTGAACCTACAAATAATTTGATTAAAAATAAATTTGGAAACTTGAGTTCCAGTGCAAGAAGCTAAGGGCATAGCTTCAACCCACTTCGTAAAATACTCGATGGCGGTTATGATGAATTTGTGTCCATCATATGACACAGGATTGATTTTTTCAATGATGTCTAAGCCCCATTTTGAAAAGGGCCAAGGAGATGAAATAGCCTATAGTTCTTGTGCAGGTGCATGGACAAGGTCAACATGTTTCTGGCACTTGTCGCAATGGCGCACGTAATCATGTGCATCATTCTCCATGGTAGGCCAAAAATATCCTATCCTAAGGAGCTTCTTAGCAATGGCGCTACCACTAAAGTGTCCCCCACAAGATCCATCGTGGGCTTCACTCAAAGCTGATCTAGACTCTTCTAGATTCAAACATCTCAATAGGATACCTTCAAAAGATCTCCTATATAAGGTATTGCCAATTATGATGAAGCGACTTGCTCGTCTACGTAATAACCGATGTTGGTTTCTATTAAAACCTTCAGGGAAGGTCCCATTTTGAAGAAAATTGAGGATATTAGTGTACCAAAGTTTAGGAGTAGTTTCATTGATTAGAAACACGTCCAAAGGTTCCAAGCATGATTTAATTGAAGTGGGTTCCTAGAGTCGACGAATAATTATGGTAGCATATTTGTCATCTAACTCCAAGGGTAAAAGAGATGCAGCTACGGCCATAGCGTCAACCGCACGATTGCTAGTTCTAGGAATAGCTTCCAAGGTAACTTGATCAAATAAAGATATTAATTGTAATACATATGCTTTATATGGGCACAATTTATCATCTCTGGTCTGATAAACATCATTAATTTGATTTATAACAAGTTGAGAATCATCGAAAACTAATAGATTTTTAATTTTTAGTGCCATGGCTGCTCATAATCCAAGGATGAGAGCCTCATATTTAGCAGTGTTATTAGTACAGGCAAACGTTAATTTAAAGGATAGAGGTATGAGATGTTTCTGTGGAGATATCAAAATAATACCTGCACTAGCCCCACTCATGCATCGGGCTCCATCAAAGTATAAGGACCATTGCTCTGAATGATCTGCCTCTAATTTAAGGCATTCATTAGAAAACTCAATGATGAGGGGATGGGTGGACTCTAAGGGTGCAACAGCTAATTGATCTGCTATGATTTGACCCTTAATAGACTTCTGTCCTATAAACGTGAGTTCAAACTCACTTAGAGCAAGAACCCACTTTGTTGTGCGACCAGATAAATAAGGTCGACTCATGAGATACCGCAAGGGATCGGATTTAGCAATAACATATGTTTTTTGACTGAGCATATAATGGCGTAGTTTCTATGTAGAAAATATGACTGCTAGACATAACTTCTCTAATGTTGTGTAGCGGGTTTCATAACTAATTAATGTTCTGCTAATGTAATAATTAGCACGCTCTCTTTTCTCATCATCAAGTTGAGCTAACATAGCTCCTAAAGCAAAATCTGAAGCAAAAATATACAAGATAAATGGGCGATCAGGTTTAGGTGGTGAAAGTACAGGTGGGTTAAGAAGATATTGTTTGAGGAGTTCAAATGCTTCCTGGCATTCGTCATCCCAATGGAAAGAGACATCCTTCTTAAGAAGCTTAAGAAAGGGTCCAGTTTTATCCGCCAGCTTATCGATGAAGCGACGGATAGCTTGAAGCTTACCTTGTAGACTCCGTAATTCAGATATATTTGTAGGTGCGGGCATATCAGTGATAGCCATAATCTTGAGAGGGTCAATTTTGATGCCACGTAAAGAAACTATAACCCCTAATAATTTACCTGACTTAACTCCGAATATACATTTGGCTGGATTCAATCGGATAAGATATTCCCTTAACCGATCAAATACTTTCCTCAAGTCATCTAAATGGTCATCTTCTTTAGTAGAATAGGCTATAATGTCATCTACATAATCATGTAGTATATCATGCATCATATCATGAAAGATATAAGTCATGGCTCGTTGATAGGTTGCACCTGCATTCTTCAACCCGAATGGCATCACTTTCCAATAGAAAGTCCCCCAAGGGGTAATAAAGGTTGTTTTAGCCTGATCTTCAGGAGCTATCTTGATCTGATTATAACCAAAAAATCCATCCATTAAGGATATCATTCCACTCCCAGCAGTAAAATCAATGATCTGATCCATATTGGGAAGGGGAAAATCATCTTTAGGGCATGCAACATTAATATCTCTAAAGTCTGTACAAACCCTAACCTTAGTAGCTTCTTTCTTAGTTACTAGAACTACATTCGAGATCCATTCAACATAATCAATAGCTTGTATAAAAATAACATTCAGGAGTTTTTCTAACTCCCCTTTGACTAGTAAGGCCACTTTAGGATGCATTTTTCTAAGTTTTTGTTTAACATGTTTAGCATCCGGGTGTACTACTAGGTGATGCATAACTACAGAAGGGTCTAATCCTAGCATATCTTCATATGTCCAAGCAAAGACATCTTCATATTCTTTAAGAAATGCAATGTATTTATCCTATTTTTCTTGACTCAATTCTGATCCAATGTTGATTATGTGGGGGTTATCCTCGGTTCCAATGTTAATTTTTATGACATTTTCTACTTCCATGTGTAGATCTCTCTCAAAATTAGGTGGGGTGGGTGAAACGCCCAATTCTTGTAATTCTTCCAAGGTTAGCTTGGATAATTCATCTTGAGGAGTCATGGCCTCAAGTTGGGCTATACTAGGTATAGAGCCATCAAAATAAAATCCATTATGTAATAATTCCTCAATGGAGACATCATGAAAGATATCTCCCTCCAACTCATCGTTGGATTCAGCGATCATCTCAGGATAAGCTATAGATAGCATATTACATGTGAATGTCTTATTTATTAAACACAAGGCATCGCGTTCATCTAAATAATCTTGGTAACATATAAGATGGTCATCATCCTCAAATGGGAATGGCTGACCCTTACTAGGAAATAGGCCCACACCACATCGGGCGGGCCACGCTTCTACCTCAAAAGGTTCTTTCATACCATTCTAGAAAGGTCCCAAACCTTTCCCTTTATATCCCAATTTCAGCATTATAGGTTTGGCTTTAATATACTCATTAGTAAAATAACATCGAGCATATCCATCATAATGAGTTCTGATGTTTCTGGGTATTCTACCCTAGTCATATCCCTTATAAATAAAGGCACAACTCCTGACTTGGTAAATACTTCCCATAGGCTATGGGAGGCCCAAGGTATGAGGAGATGGTGGCAAATTATTTAAAATAAGGGAATCTTGCATAGAAGCATTCGTTTCTTCTGATATAAGGATTTTAGATAGATCAGGTAAGATTTCATCAGTAAGAGCATAAGAGGTAGAAGGAACATTCCCTATGTCTTTTGATGTGGAAAATATGACTTTGGTGGACGTAGACGGTGTAGAGGTGTCGATAGATGGGTCTATTATAGGTATGGAAGTTATAGGAGTAGAACAAGAGACATTGGTTGTGGGATTAGGATCTTTCTTAGGTCCTAATGTGGTTTGTTCAGAAGATGGTTGAGCTATATGTAAAGGTGCAACTGATGGAGAAGAAGTAGATGACTTTGTGGGTGCAAGTTTCACACGTTTAGATGGGTAATGAGAATTAGGATGTGTGGATGACAAAGCAGGGCAAAATTGAACTCCAATAGGTTCTGCCAAAGCACACATATCAAAGGGTCTTGGATCACCATGAATGGTAACCAACTGATTCTTAAATTCAAACTTAACACATTGATGTAAGGTTGAGGGAACAACTCGCATTGCGTTGATCCAAGGATGACCCAAGAGTATATTGTACGATGCAGGGCAATGTACAATAAACACAATCATATCCAAGGTTCTCGGACCAACTTGCAATGGAATGGTAATAACTCCACACGTTTCTTGTGTTTTGTCATTGAAAGATTTTATGATCATATCAGTTCTTTTCATTTCCTCACTTCTAAACCCAAATATTTGGTAGAAGTCAAAAGTGCAGATATTTAAAGATGAACCATTATCAATCAAAACTCGTTTGATTGCTACATCTCCAATTAAAGCAGTAATATACAAGGGGTTATCTTTATGTAAACTATGTTGAGGTATGTCTCTATCTCGAAAGTCAATACAATCAACTTCATGAGTTATTATAGTATTGGCCATGGCTTCAGGTTGAATGTCTTGTGGTACCATCATCTGGCTTAATGTGAGCATTAATTCATCTCTATGTGTAGGAGAAGATCTTAAAAGGTCCAAGAGGGAAATTCTAGCTATAATATTTGATAATTGTTCATTAATATTATAAGGAGGTTTAGGTTGAACATTAGGTGCATGGTTCCCTTTATTAGGAACCTTCAAAACAAATGGAGTTGATCCACCATTCTGAATTTGATCTTGTTGAGAATTTTGAGCCTGTTGTCTAGTAACAACTCCGATGGTACCCACAATATTATTCTGTGGATGATGAATGGGTCTTGGTCTAGCATTTATAGCTAGCTCATTAGAAAGTAATCGGTGAGACGATGGTCTAGTAGTGACTTTTCTTGGAAATGGTTCTTCTGGAACCATATGACTTGTGATAGGGTGAATAGTATTCGATTCATCTTCAGAACTATTCGATTGATTTGATGTGATTTCCATATCACTCTCAGTCTCGTATTCTGTATCACTAAGATCAGGTATCTGAATATTATATAGAGGCCTGGTTGTAACCATGGATAAAGTTGTGTCAAAGGTTTCCAGATCATGAACAGGTAAATGCCCACTAATAGTTCCTACATATCGGGCAGGAGGAGGGACATTATGATGTTCAATTTGATTAGCCACCTCCTTACCATGTTTTGGTAAGGGATGTTGAAATATGTCTAATGACTGATTGGCGTTCTGATTCTGGTTTTGTGCGGTGTTCTATTGAGCATTATTAGGAGGATTTTGCTTAGGTTGAAAGGCTTGCACCTCCATCTCATTGTTATCAATCAAGTCCTGTATTTTATGTTTTAATATTTTACAAGAGTTGGTAGTGTGTCCAGGTCCTCTATGGAAGTCACAATGTAAATCTGCTTTGTATCTGGGTATAGTTGGATCAGGTTCCCGGATATTTGGTAATTGAATCAAGCCTCATTCTAATAATTGCGGTAGAATAGTTGATAAAGGTTGATTTAACCTAGTAAATTCTCGAGGAGGTCTATCAGGAGGTTTCAGTACAAACTTCTCTGCTATCTTTGCAGCATTAACATTAGCAATATTTTTGCTATCAGTGACTCCATCACCCACAACTTGTTTATTCTTATATTTATTTTTGGATGTTTTCTCATCGTCTTTC
This sequence comes from Wollemia nobilis, assembly GCA_028583015.1. Classification (NCBI taxonomy): domain Eukaryota; kingdom Viridiplantae; phylum Streptophyta; class Pinopsida; order Araucariales; family Araucariaceae; genus Wollemia; species Wollemia nobilis. Next base: position 939,673 of record JAQPPZ010001560.1, on the reverse strand, counting down.
TTTTTAAGCTAGCCTCTCCTAATGAGAGCATCTTCCACTCTTCGGGCTAAGTCTATAGCCTGATCGAAGGTGGTCAAGGTAGCAGTTGATAATTCGTAAGATAGTTGCTCTTGCAAATTATTAATAAAGATGTCCAACATCTCCCTATAAGGTAACACAAAGTGCAATTTTCCTATCAACTGTCTCCACCTAGCTAGGAAATCAGCAAAGCATTCATCTTTGTCTTGTTTTAAGTTATACAAATCTTTAATGGTCACATGTCTTTTGATGTAGGCACTAAATTGATGGACAAAAGACTCGACAGTTTCTTCGAAATTCCTCAAAGAATTAGTGGGTAATTGATAATACCACTCTAATGCCATTCCTCCCAAGATTTTCGGGAACATTTTTAGTAATAACAAGTCATCATGTGATATATCATGACAAGCTATCCTAAACATACGAAGATGCTCTATGGGATCTTTGGTTCCTTTATATATGGGAAGAACAGGCATAGGAAAATGTTTAGGATACGGCTGTGCTATGACTATAGGATCTAAAGGCTGACTACACATCTCTCGATAGTTGTACGAGGGACGATAGGGATCTATCTGGTCCATGCAGGAAACTAGCTATTTCACCATGGTTTCAAGATTACTAGTTTGTCCACCATATTGGTTCGGTGGGACATAGGTATGGGATCTATGAGTGTATGATGGTGTAACATAAGGATTAGATGCTATATTGCTATTATGCAAAGTGTTGGTAGGAAGAGTATTATGAAGAGGATTTGTAATAGTATTATGTTGTACCCCAGATTGTTGGTAATTGGTGTTTGGTTTTGTTTTGGGTTTTTGTTGATTTGAGGTATGTTGATCAAGAGCTTGGTGAAATAGAGTAGTAAATGAGGGTTTCTTTTGTGCGGGAATGACCCTAGGCTTGTTAATAGGCACTTTAGGTGGTTGGGTAACCTATTGTTGTTGCATGTTCCGGATCGTAGCTACTATATCCAAATTGGATGGTCCAGCTTGATCACTCTCTTGTTCAATAAAGGACAAGGGATTAGTGCGTGTGTGAAATACGTCTTCTAGAGTTGCTTGAGTGTCACTAATTCGATCCTTGTCCATATGGACTGCTCTATTAAAAACACCAATATTTGTGTTAATGAACTTCCAAAATTGTTCCATGTTTTCAAAAGTGATAGCTCCTCCCGGAGACATTTTAGGGGATGAGGATCCTTCCTCTCTATTAGTTTCTTCTTGTTCATTTGCTACAACAAGCTCTTCTTCTTGCTGGTCTAGGATTTCTTCTTCCTGAACTTGGTCCTCAGGAGGGACATTTTGGTCAATTAATGGTCTTCCTAACCAATCTTCATCTTCTTCGGTTTGTTTTCCATTCCTAAGTCTAGGCATTGTGCTAAACTTTAGGTTTTAGCAAATATATACTTATATATATATATATATATATATATATATATATATATATATATATGGTAGGGTTGAGAGGTATATATTTTAACTATATACCTACTATAATACTTTTAAAAGGAAAATGTTTTGTTTTTATTTGTTTTTACTTTGTTTTTTGTTTGATTATTTTGTGTGATTATTTTATTATTGTGCGAGAATAAAAATAACAAACAACATGCTAGTTGCAAGAAATAACAATAGTAAAAAGAATGACTTAGTTTTCTATGAATAGTTTATGGATATCATTGATAGGGTCAAGTTCATCAGGAGTCATGAAATGCTCCTCTTCAAATTGGAAGTGGTTTTTCAAGAATTTGACAAAGTGTGCTATGGTAATATGATCTACTTCAGACTCTGACTTGTAAAAATAAAGTTCATGGCAATACTCTCGATACAACACAGCTCTAGGAACTCTATTCCATATTTTTCTATCCATAAGAATGACTTCTTGATCCTCTATACGAGATAGAAACTTATGTACTACAACTGCGTTCTCAAGGTATTCCTCAAAGGTGTATAATTCTGAAGACACAAGTGCTCTTTTATCTGCTAACCACCTATGGCAAGCTCTCTGAAGTTCATGATACAAGGTTACCTGATCAGGATCCAGGATTCTATCTAGGACAAACCTCTTAATTTGCCTAAGTTCTACAGATCTGGATTCGATAATACCTAATCTCCTATCAAGTTCATCCCACAAAGGTTGGGCTCTATTTGTTTGAGGTACTCTAAGTACATAAGTAATCTCTATGGCCGTTAATTGATTTTCAACATTTATGGCGACAACTCGTCTTCTATTATAATCTACCATCTAAATATGATATGCAAATTTAACTATTTGTCTAATGATTCTAGATGTTCTTAATAATGTGTTTTTTTTTGTTTTTGTTTGTTTTCAAAAGGTGTTTTAGTTCACGTCGGGTTCACCAAAAATGTATCGCCCAAATTTTTTGCACCCTTACCTTCAGGCTAAAGGATCCGTGCCCGAAAGGGGGATGCGAGAAGGATGGGACAATACCTCGAACGGAGAGGCCCTTTGAAGGTCGCGCCTCTCGAGGGAGGGGTATAAGGGTGAATTTTTGATGGATGGTGGGGTTCACCAGGAAAATTTGAGTGGCAGTTTCCATGCCTAGGTCGAGAATGGGTTTGATGTGTTCATTTTATGTTCAATCATTCAGATTCCTAGGTTGGCCAAAATGAATCTAAGCTATTCTATATGAAATTTCTGGTTTATATGAAGACAATAAACATAAATGAATCCTAAATACAGAGAATATCTAAAGTGGAGAAGAGTGCACCTAATTTCTAATGTCTGATGAAGATTCTGAAGCTTGTAGGAGTCCAGATCATCCCGGATATGACAGGATCATCTGTAATTGTACAGAATCATCCAGATCACATGAGATCATCTGAGATCAGTCAAGATCATCAATGACCTGATGAATTCGTTAGAAACCTGCAATCATGAAAACAGACACCAAAAACCAAAAATACAATTGCAAGAATGATACAAAATGATAGAAATAAGAGTATAAATGCTTAAATGATAAATCCAGATATCTAATCAAATGGGATGCAATGTTTTAATAATTAATTTTGAATTTTATCATGCAAATATGCTAAATGGGGTGAACTCCAAGATGCAGAACATAAGTAAATTAATATAATGCACAATTTAAATAAGAAAAGGGATAGAAAATGCAAACTCAGGGCTCTGATTGCCCCCAATCTGAACTACAATCAAAATCATCTACAATCGTATGAGATCATCTTCGATCTCGTCAGGATCATCCAAAATTGTGGTTGAATCGCCTACGATGATCCGAGCTTCCTCCGACTGAAACACAGTGAGATCCTACAATAAAACTTGAAGGCACAAATGCAAATGGTGGGGAATAGGATGTTCTAACACAACAAAAACTAAGATTGTAGGGAAATGATCAGCCAGGGAGCTAGGCAAGGGGATAAACTAAGAAAATCTTAGTTTATATAGGATTAGGGGAAGGTTAGGAGGTTGGGGATCATCCCAATCTAGGAGATCTCCAACGTAGGAATCTCCAACCACGTAGACATGCTTCTTCCCGAGTTGGAGAGGTTGTTGAAACATAAGCTAATTATGAAAATTTGGTTTTGGGACGAAATCATCTGGACATTCTGTTCCAGACGAATTCATCCGATTTGGGATGATATCGTCAGATCGGCGACGATATCATCCAACGGTCAAAACAAATTCTAAAAATGGCACAAAAAATGAGGTGAGCGGTTAACGGGCGGTTTCGGGGTTAAAATTCAAATTTTTATCTTTTACTGAGGGTTTAACTATGCCAATTTTAGGGTGCTACACAGCAATATCACCTCCAGTCATTACATGATCGTCTGCAATCGAGACGAGATCGTCTGCAACAATCCGAGCTTCTTCTGACGGATGCACAATGAAAAACTTGCAAGTGAGCTAATAAAAAATATGAAAATAACAATACTTGGGATGCTTTTTGAAACTAATAGGATTCGAGTTGTAGGTGCTTGATCAGACAAGGGGATTTCATTAGCAAAGCATGATTTTTATAGGGCTATGAGGAAGTTAGAGGGTTGGGATCCATCCCAATCTGAGAGATATCCAATGGGAGGATAGTTAACAACCCAACACGCTTATGCCATGATAAGCCAGGAGGTTGAAACTGATTTGATTGCCCTTCTATTCTTGTAAATTTATATTTTGGACAAAATCTTCTAGATGTTCAGCTTTAGACGATTTCATTCAATTAAGGACGATATCGTCAAATCGAGGACGATATCATCCAACGGTAAAAACAAAGCCTATTTGTGGTGCAAAAATTGAGGCAGGTTGTTTAAAATGCAGTTTTAAGGTGAATTTTTGGATTTTTAACCTTATGGTAAATGGACTGCATCTTTTTTAGGGTGTTACAATGCCACTTGTAAAAAAGTTATATGATATTTCTTTAGTCTACAGTATAGCTTAATAAATGGAAACATATATATATTTAACTTAGAAAGTAATTGAGCTTAAATTGTTCAAACGACTTGATGAATAAATCAATGTGTGGTTGTCATAACCTCTAGAAAATAGCTTGTTACTTTGTGTAAGTTTATATAAAATCCATTATAGTATAAACAGTGAGAGTCTCTGAGATGTTGTCGAAGAGAAGCAATTTTTAATAAAGTAAAAACCTTTAAGATTTATAAAACAATGGAAGGGCAGCCCAATTAGTTTCAAAGATAAATAAGTTGATGTTTAATTAAAAAAAATAGGAAGCTTTTAAGAATTATTTAACAAAAAAATAATAACACTGCCTTAAGATCACTAAAATTCTAAACTACATAATGTTGTTATCTGAAGATGCATTCGTGTATTAGATAGCTTTAGGAGGAAAACCATAGTGGAAAACTTATCAAGATTAGTTGGAAATTACTGGTTAAACAACTGATACTTCTGGAAATGAACATTGTCGCCATCATCGTAAAAGAAGTACCAATGGGAAGCTTTAAACAAATGAATTTGAGTTAAGGAGGATTTCTTTTCATTTGGAAATATTGTGAATTGACATAGATTATAATTTAAGAGAAAAATTTAGATTTCAATTTAAGGTAGAACTATTATGTAAAGTAAAACATCTACTTGAAACAGATCCAGCGCAATTCTAGACTCAACGCATCTTGTGTTGATGGTAAAAACATTGAAAAGAGTACTGTGTACTAAATAGTTATGTTGGTTAATCTTAGTGTGATGTAATATTTAGATCACTTATACGTGCACTTCATGGGAATCATTCCAATTTGAAAATCGTGGTTTGTGTGGTTTAGGGTAAAGGTAGGTAACATGCGTTTATGTTCAATATAGTGTAGTTGGGAAAACATGTATAAATTTTAGTGATGTATTTAGAAATTCAAGGCTTACTTTGGTGATAAATAATTCTTAGAATTAAAAAAGAAAAATTTATAAATTATTTAGAAGACTCACGAGAATTAATTTTATTCAATTGTAAAATAAATGGCATAAAAATATGAAACTTTGACGAACACATAGTAAACACCAACTGCCCTATGTTTTACTTCGATTAGATAGATAATGTATTTATAATTAGGTTTTATTTATGTTTTTTTCACTTCGGGCAAAGAAAAATTATAATAGAAAATAGTTTATTATTCCTTTAATTATTATGCTTTTCTTTATACATAGGGGTAGAGTAATGTTTTGATCTTAATATATTATAAGAATAGCATTGCTTTTCTATTATTATCTCATTTTGTAAAAAATAAGTAGATGAAGCATTTTAAAATAAATTTTGTACAAGTAATACATAGTCTATTAAAGAAAACATATTTATTTTAAATCAAGCCTTTGCAACTTTACCACAACCTAAGTTTAAACATAATACTCTTGGTTGCAAGAAGACAACCTAAAATGGAGTTATCATAAAATACTTATGGTTGTGGGAAGACAACCTAACTCATGAAGAATGTGGGAAGATATTCTTCTTCTATCCAAACATCAAGATGTAGCGGTGTAGCTTTCATTCTAACATGGTTTTGCCAACTCTAAAATATAGAGCAGGAGGTATAGGGGTGATGATATGGGCATCACACCTAGGTAAACCATACTAGTACGAGAGCAGAAGATCTTAAAAACCTAAAAGGGAATTTGCATAATGAAATGGGCATTACGCAATTAAGACTTCTAGGGTTATACCAAGGTAGTGGTAGTTCCATGATGTACCTTAGGGAAGTGAATGTACATCAGCTCTGGCATGTAAACGCTGGTATCTTAAGATAAGATACAGGGAAGTAAAGCATGCGACTTCTAGGTGATATGGGCCCTGGAAGTAAAAACCCCTGCCTATACTTGGATTCTCGGGTAAGGAGAGGAAGTAAATGAAAAAGGTAAACTCATCGAGATTTGGCCAATCTCGATCTCATGGATATTTTGACTACAATGAAATGGCATCCGTGACGATTAAGCATGCTTGTACTAGGCTAAGTTGGATAAAATTTTGAAAAAAATTTTACTTTTCATGATTGAAACCAAGTGGGATGACTTGGGTTTTTATAGTTGGTATTAGAGCATATGAATTCTTAGATAAACAAAATTTTTAGAATATCATAGCAAATTACACTAGGTTCTAAAACCAAAACAAAATTAATTAACTAAAGCTCTTTTTGAAATAGGCAATGGCATCCGGATTAAGAGCTAGTTCCTCAAAGATACCGATAGCGGCACAATGGGAAGGGTTGGCCGAGAATCCTAAGTGGGTCCTTAGAAAAGTTGTAAGGATAGGAGCTACAGAGGAAACTGTAGAGCCCCCTCGAGTGATAAGGAGGGAAAAGGAGCCTATGCCGAAGGAAGATAAAATGACTCGGATGATGCAACTGATGCAAGAACAAATGAGTCACTAGAAAGAGCAAATGGATGAGCAAAGAGCCCAGATGATGGAGCATATGGCTCAACCAGGAGCACAAATTCTAGAGCATATGGAGCACCAAAAGGCTCAACTATTATAGCAGTAGGAGATGATTTCACAATAGAAAAAGATAATAGAAAACTTATCCAAAGGAAAAGAATCGATAGTTGTAGTGAAGAGACATTTATGGACCCTAGAAGAAAACAAGTAGGGTCAGAATTAGACAAAGATATGCGTAGAATAGACATAGCCAAATTTTATGGCAAGGGGGATGGGGAAGAAGCAAAAAGGTGGCTAAACAACTTGGAAGCATATTTTGTTGTCAGAACTCTTTCTTCCAAATCAAAAACCTCCTACACAGTCTTTCGATTGATTGGAGCTACTGCAGACTGGTGGGATACATATAGGAAAACCCATAATGTAGAAGATGCAGATGTGCCCTGGGAAAACTTTGTAACAGTATTTAAGGAAATATATTTGTCCCCCCAATTCTATCTTGAGAAAACTATGGAATTTTCCAGACTGACTCAAGGCAACATGACTATTACTGAATATTACCAACGATTCGTACAGTTACTTAAGTATATACCTGAGTACGAAAAAAGAACTAAAATTAAAGTCCAAAATTTTTTATGGGACTTCATCCAAAAATTGAAAACTTGCTTCTTATGCTTAAACCAACATCTTTGACTGTCACTTGTGATCTGGCTCATCAACATGAAGAAAATTACAAGGCCAAAAAGGCTTACTATTAGAAGACCTCTGATAGAGAGGAACTACAAAGGAAGAAAAATGTAGGCTCAACTAGATGGGATAAAAATAGGAGTAACAAGGGACGAAATGAGAATAGGAATAGATTTGACAAAGGCAAGAATAAATTCCAAGGGAATAGAAATCAAAACAATCGTGGAGGCCAGGATAAGGGAAATTACAATAGAAATGATCAAAAAGCTAGAACTGGTGGCCAAGAAGGAAATGATGGGGATAAAAGAGAGAAGGCACCTCAAACTAGTTGTTGGATCTGTGGGGAGCCTCATTATGCTGATAAGTGTCCTATGAGAGCTGACAGAAGAAAGGAACCTGCAGAGCCAGTTCATAAGATTTATGCTGCAACAGGTAACTCTAAACTCAGTGGTCAAGCTACACCTTTTTTGATGAATGGTAAAATCTATAATAAAGATGTAAGAATTTTGATTGATTCAGGAGCTACTGATAGTTTTATTTCTCCAAATATTTTGAGAGACATACTGGAAAAACCTGGATTTATGGCTAATGGGTGGAAGGTTGAGTATGGCTCTAGGCAAACCTATACTGTAGATCAGTGTTTATTTGACCCTCAAATAATATTACCTCAGGGAAATACTAGTTGGCATCTGTATGTAGCCCCATTGCATGCATTTGACATAATATTGGGAGTTGATTGGCTCAAGGCTCATAAGGCATTGCTAAATTTTGAAGAAAGATGGATGGATTTCACTGATAACACTAAGCAAAGGATTCAAATTTATTGTGGATGTGAATCAGTGGAACCACATCTACTGACAACTATGCAAGTTAAAAGAGCCATTAGGAAGGGTAGTAGAGTTTTTGTTGTCAAGCTTAATAAGAAAGAGGAGATTGAGTCTGAGACAAGTCTTTTTAGACTTATTCGATGCTAAATGATTTTTGGGATGTTTTCCCTGAATATTTGCCTAGACTACCACCCAAACGAGAATTTGACTTCTCAATAGAACTTCTTCTCGATGCTACACCAATAGCCCGAGCACCCTACAGAATAACCACAATAGAGTTGCAGGAACTCAAAACTCAGCTTCAGGATCTGTTGGAGAAAGGACACATAAAACCTAGTGTCTCTCCGTGGGGTGCTCCAATTATTTTTGTTAAGAAGAAGGATGGGTCTCTGAGACTTTATATTGACTATAGGATGCTCAACAATATGACCATCAAGAATAAATACTCACTACCCATAATAGATGACTTGTTTGATCAACTAAAGGGAGCTACAATATTCTCAAAAATTGATCTTAGGTCTGGTTACCATCAGCTAAGGATTCGAGAAGAAGATACTCACAAAACAGCTTTCCGAACTAGGTATGGCCACTATGAATTCACAGTCCTACCTTTTGGCTTAACTAATGCCCCAACAATATTTATGAACCTTATGAATACTATCTTTCGAGAACAGTTGGATCAGTTTGTGTTGATATTTTTGAGTATCGCTCTATTCCAAGAGTAGAGAGGAACATGATCAACACATGCGATTTTCTTGAAGTACTAGGAAGACCGTTATATGGAAATCTATCCAAATGTGAGTTCTCTCTCTTGGTGTCGGCTCCGTAATTTGAGGGGTGTCTATAGATCCAAAGAAGATAGAAGCCATCATTGATTGGCCTACCCCAACAAATGTGTCTAAAGTACGAAGTTTTATGGGAATGGCTAGGTATTATTGGATGCTTTATCAAGAACTTTTCCAAAATAGCCTATCCTATAACCAACTTGCAAAATAAGGGAAAAGCTTTTAAGTGGACTGAACGTTGTGAGGAGGCTTTCAAGACACTCAAGGAAAAGTTAACAATGACACCAATTCTTAAAATACCAGATCCTAAAGTTCCATTTATTGTATGCACTAATGCCTCCATAGAAGGAGTTGTAGGATTTATCATGCAAGAAGAGGATGTAATAACTTATGATTTTTGAAAGCTTAAGAAACATGAGCTAAACTATGCCACACATGACCTAGAATTCGTAGTTGTGGTGCATGCTCTTAAATTGTGGTGTCACTACCTACTAGGAAAACCTTTTGAGTTACGAACTGATCATCAAAGCCTGAGGTACATCTTCACTCAACCAATGCTCAATGCTAGGCAGAGACGTTGGATGGAGTTTTTAGCAGAATATGACTTTGGCATTGAATATATTAAAGGAAAAGAAAACAAGCTAGCTGATGCTCTAAGTAGGAGAAGACATATCTCTGCTATAACACAATGTCAATTTGATATAGTTGAACAAATAAAGAACCTACAAAGGCAAGATGAATTTTCTCTGAGATGCCAAGAGCTGATTCTACAAGGATCCAAAAAAGCTAAGGAATTCAGTATCCAAGAAGATAATCTATAATTTTGGAACAAAATAGTGGTACCTAATGATCAGAATCTCAAAAGCAAGTTACTACAGGAGGTACATTATGCTCCATAATCTACCTATCCAGGCTATGTAAAGATGCATTAAAATATAAGAAGAGATTATTATTGGCCAGGAATGAAGAGAGATATCATCGAATTTATAAAAAAATTCTAGAGTGTCAAAATGTTAAGGTAGAACATTTGCATCCCATAGGATGTTTATACTCTCATGTAATTCTAGAATATAAATGGCAAGTAGTAACCATGGATTTCATAGTTGGGTTGCCCAAGAATCATTTCCAGCATGATGCTATATTAGTGGTAGTCGATAAATTAACTAAAGTGGCACATTTTATACCAAGAAATATTAAGGATGGAGCTCCTGTTGTAGCACAAAAATTTTCCAGGGAAGTGGTGCGGCTACATGGGTTTCCTGAAATCATTATATCAGATAGGGATTCCCGATTCACATCTAAATTTTGGTGGGCATTACATCAAGCATGGGGAACGAAACTTAACATCAGTATTGCATACCATCCTAAAACAAATGGATAGACAAAAAGGGTAAACCAAGTTTTAGAGGATATGCTATGAATGTATTGTATGGATCACCAAAAAAGTGGGAAGACTACCTATTTTTGGTGGAATTTTCCTACAATAATGGGTATCATGCCTCATTAAAAATGGCACCTTTTGAGGCACTATACGGGAGAAGGTGTAGGACACCTTTATCTTGGAGCAATCTGAAGGATCGGGTAATGATCGGGCCGAATATGTTAAAGGAAATGGAGGAACAATTAAATGAAATTTGACTTAGGCTCAAGGAGGCCTCTGATCGATAAAAGAGTTATGCTGATTTGAAATGAACTCCGAGGGAATTCACTGTGGGAGACAGAGTATTCCTAAGAGTTAAACCCACTAAAAGCTCCATTAAATCATCCAAGCTTAGCCCGAGATTTGTAGGACCATTTGCCATCATTGATAAAATTAGCCCAATAGCCTACAAATTAGCCTTACCTCCCAACTTGTCTAAAATCCATGATACTTTCCATGTGTCTCTCCTCAAGAAATATATACCGGATCCTTCTCATGTTTTGAATTTTGATCACTTGCAGATGACCGATCCCCTGCACATTGAGGTGCAACCAGTCAAAATTCTTGGATTCAGGACAAAGCAATTGAGGAAAAGGAGCATTGACCAGTGTAAGGTCCAATGGGACCAATATTTTGAGAACAATGCCACATGGGAAGATGTGGATATGATGAAAAGACAATTTCCTTTTTGTTTGAACAATGATTAGAACATAAATTTTTGTACATCAAAAACTGATTGATAAATTTTGTTGTGTAATGATGTTAAACCATGTTGTTTTGTGTTGAACCACTTTTATGTATGATATTATATGTACTATTTGTATGGATTTAAAATATTAACTTGTGATGTCATATACTGCAAACACAAGGACTATGTTTAATCTTAGGGGGAAGTATGTAACAACCCTATTTTGTTATAATATTTGCAAAGATAAGGTACTGCTAATATAATTATGGATGTAGGAAATATGTGTCATCTATGGTAGAGTAGCTCGGAGTTGGGATGTCTTCTTTCAAAAAGGTTATTCGGCTTAAGGTAAGTCCAGAGAAATGATGAGCGGTGGAGTATTCGCCATAATATGGATCTAAGAATCCTAGAGGTAATGCATCCACCAACGGTCCATGTAGTTGCATTTCATGTAGATGCATCTCTAGGTTGTTTGATTTAAATATTAATATATGAATATAAATATTTATAAATATATTTTCATAAATAATAATAAATTAAATATATATATATATATATATATATATATATATAACCAAAATATTTAAATTAAAAGATAAAATAATACTAACAAACAAATATAAGTATAAAAACTATTTTTTTACATAAATATGCTTAAAATGAAAAATTAAAATAAATGTATGTCATTGTGATGTAAATGTAATGGGAAAAAAAATTAATGTAATAAATAATTAATAAATAACAAAATAAGAGATTAAATATAATTAAATAATTTATAAAGTAAGATGGCTTTTAGGGGATTAATTAATTAAAAAAAAGTTATATTCTCTAAGGCAATGATCTGGCCTTTCCTCACCACTTGGCAAGATTCTGGGGAAAGAAGACATGTAAATTAACAGGTGTTATTCGCTTAAATGAGGTATTTTCTATTAAAGAAGGAAAAACAAATGGTTTTTTGGGGGAAAAGCGAACGGAGAAATCTGAAAGAGAGGTACTAAGCGAAAGCAACAATAGAAAGCGAAAGTTTCAGGATAGAATACAGTGAGTTTATTTTTTTCCTATGATTATAAGTTATAGTGAGTTTTTTTTATGGATAAGATAAAAGAATATGCAGGCTATGGTAGAAAATTTAAATACAGTTGAATAAATTTCGTATAATAGATAGGAGGATTTATAATGAGATTGAATTTTTCTATGCATTGGCATGAGAATTGTTGTGCATATAGATCTTAGAACTGCATTGTCATTGATAGACGACTGCTCTGATATCTGGGAGTAGTTGGGTAATCCTTATATTTTAACAATAGAAACCCTAAATTCAAGCTGGTAGAAGCAACCTGCGAAGCAAGGAATATAATTCAAAGTTTAGAATAAAGGAAATGATGAGATCTGTCGCTTTAGAACCAGATAAAAAAAGAATATATGTACTTATACTATATTGGATGTAAGTTTTACAACATCTGCGAAGGAAAAATATAAAGAACGTCACTTGTAAAAAAAAAATTATATGATATTTCTTTAGTCTATAGTATAGATTAATAAATGGAAACATATATATATCTTTAATTCAAAAAGTAATTGAGCTTAAATTGTTCAGACGACTTGATGAATAGATTAATGTGTGGTTGTGATAACCTCTAGAAAATAGCTTGTTACTTTGTGTAAGTTTATATAGAATCCATTATAGTATAAACAGTGAGAGTCTCTGAGATGTTGCCAAAGAGAAGCAATTTTTAATAAAGTAAAAACCTTTAAGATTTATAAAATAGTGGAAGGGCAGCCTAATTAGTTTCAAAGATAAATAAGTTGACATTTAATTTAAAAAAAATAGGAAGCTTTTAAGAATTATTTAAAAAATAATATTAATAACACTGCATTAAGATCACTAAAATTCTAAACTGCATAATGTTGTAATCTGAAGATGCATTCGTGTATTAGATAGCTTGAGGAGGAAAACCATAGTGGAAAATTCATAGAGATAACTTGGAAATAAACTGGTTAAACAACTCGATAGTTCTGGAAATAAACGTTGTCATCGTCATCGTAAAAGAAGTACCAATGGAAAGCTTTAACCAAAAGTATTTTAGTTAAGGAGGATTTATTTTCATTTGGAAATACTGTGAATTGACATAGATTATAATTTAAGAGAAAAATTTAGATTTCAATTTAAGGTAGAACTATTATGGAAAGTAAAACATCTACTTGAAATAGATCTAGCACAATTCTAGACTTGACGCATCTTAAATTGATGGTAAAAATGTTGAAAAGAGTACTGCATACTAAATAGTTACGTTGGTTAATATTAGTGTGACGTAATATTTAGATCACTTATACGTGCACTTACTGGGAATCATTCCAATTTAAAAATTGTGGTTTGTGTGGTTTAGGGTAAAGGTAGGTGACGTGCGTTTATGTTCAGTATAGTGTAGTTGGGAAAGCATGTATAAATTTTAGTGACGTCTTTAGAAATTCGAGGCTTACTTAGGTGAAAAATAATTTAGAATTAAAAAATAAAAATTTATAAATTATTTAGAAGACTCATGGGAATTCTTTTTATTCAATTGTAAAATAAATGGTATAAAAATATGAAACTTTGATGAACACATAGTAAACACCAATTGGCCTATGTTTTACTTCGATTAGATAGATAACATATTTATAATTAGGTTTTATTTATGTTTTCTTCACTTCGGGCAAAGAAAAATTATAATAGAAAATAGGTTATGATTCCTTGAATTATTATGCTTTTCTTTATACATAGGGGTAGAGTAATGTTTTGATTTTAATATATTATAAGAATAGCATTGCTTTTCTATTATTATCTCATTTTGTAAAAAATAAGTAGATGAAGTATTTTAAAATAAATTTTGTACAAGTAAGGCATAGTCTATTAAAGAAAACATATTTATTTTAAATCAAGCCTTTGCAACTTTGCCACAACTGAAGTTTAAACATAATACTCTTGGTTGTGGGAAGACAACCTAACTCATGAATAATGTGGGAAGATATTCTTCTACTATCCAAACATTAGGATGTTGTGGGGTAGCCTTCATCCTGACATGGTTTACCAACTCTAAAATAAAGAGCATAAGGTATAGGGGTGATGATATGGGCATCACACCTTGATAAACCATACTAGTACGAGAGCAAAAGATCTTAAAAATCCAAAAGTAAATTTGCATAATGAAATGGGTATTATGCAATTAAGACTTCTAGGGTTCTACCAAGGTAGTGGTAATTTCATGGTGTACCTTAGGGAAGTGAGTGTAGATCAGCTCTGGTATGTAAACATTGGTATCTTAAGATAAGATACGAGGAAGTAAAGTGTGTCGCTTCTAGGTGATATGGGCCCTGGATGCAAAAATCCCTGCTTATACTTGGATTCTCGGGTAAGGAGAGAAAGTAAATAAAAATGTAAATTCACCAAGATTTGACCAATCTTGATCTCACAGATATTTTGACTGCAGCAAAATGGCATCTATGACGATTAAGCATGCTTGTACTAGGCTAAGTTGGATAAAATTTTGAAAAAAATAAATTGACTTTTCATGATTGAAACCAAGTGGGATGACTTGGGTTTTTACATATGGTAAGATACCCCTAAGGAGAACTTAGTTTTTAACATTTTATGTTCATGCTCTTCCAAATTTATGGTGGTGAATTAAATATTTTATAAATTTTGACCAAGCTAAAACAATAATAGTTCAATTATACCTTATGTATAACCGATGCCTTAATCCTTTGGGATATTATAGCAATATTTGATGATAATTCAATGAAAATAGAAAGAATGGGGAAAGATATAATAGGTGTAACTACATTAATTTGAATATCGTAATAAACATAACAATTGACCAACAAAAGAAATGTTCACTATGCGTTCAAATAATGTAATTCATAATGAAGATACACACAATAGTGTATACAAAGAAGTAATAGAAAATAAGCCTAGAATTGTATTAATATTTAAAATATGATTACGTGAAGATTTCACTTAAAATAGCCATTGAACTCTTGAAATATTAATACAATAAAGATCCTCGTTTGAATATCATAACAAGGACCTTTAACTCTTCTGTTCAAATATCACAACAGTCGAGTCTCTAGACCTCTGGCTTAATAGTCTGGAAATATTATTAGCTTCTTGGGCACATTTTTATCAAAACCTACATAAAAATGGGAAGAATAAAGGGTGTAAAATAATAAAGGAGACAAAGGGAATACAACAACAAAGAATTGGCACTGGAGTATACCTATTAGAAAAAATATGCTATGTCAAATATCAATCCTTATTTTGGCTGTAGATGTCCCTCTTATAGCTATGGTGGCTCTGTAACTACTTAAACTGCTTTCATCCAAACTGTCCACCTGGTACCATCTCTTGCCTTGTCATCGGTTGGGTATTTGTACAACCATGTTTATTTAACTGCCTCAACAATATAATATCTTATTAAAATTAATTGAATTCCTAGCTAGTTGTCATCCACCTTCTCTTTCCCTTTCTCTCCCACTATAGACCCCATGCTATTTGTTGACTCAGGTATACCTTTACTTCTATTGATCGTCTCATTCTCTTCCACACTAGCACCAACCAAGTCCACCATGTGAATCCATACTTCTTCATCGATCGCATTGAGTGCACTAATTCTATCTAAGACTCTTATTCATTTGACTTTGTCTTCTTTAAAAACTATTTTTTAATCTAAAAGAGCCTAAGAGTGTTGAGGGTGGTGGTTGACAAAGAAATGAGCTAGTCAAAAAGTTTATCTTCATCAATTTACTTGCATGGAAATTCTTGAATATCTTTGATGACTAACCAACTAAAACATTCAGTCCTGAGTAATTTGTGGAGTCTAAAATTGATAAGTCTCAACCTGTTGATTGTATCACATTCCACATTTTCCAGCTTCTTAACTGTTTTATTCCATCGAGGTCTATCTACCATAAAGTTAATGATTTTCTCATTTTCTATTTGGTAGTTATGACTCTTACCATCCATTGTGATGACCTGTTTGGATATTATCTACTTATAATTAGCCTTGCACTTCTCATACTCTAGAGAAATTACTACTCTCTATTAGGGGTCTAATTTTCTTGTTTGCTTCTATTATTGCTCCAAAATCCTTGCAACAATTATCAATCATTTATGATTCTATCTCTATAATTTTGACCATATTTTTCTTCTACTTTGCTATGAGCACTAGATATTGTAATTATCTAACCTCTGTGGGCATTTGCCCTTGACTCTCATTGATTTTAGCTTTTAGTTTATTTTTTCTCTGCCTATAATAGTTCTGCTTTGGACTTCCCTGCCTATAATTATGACCATATTTTTCTTCTACTTTTCTATGAGCACTAGATATTGTAATTATCTGACCTCTGTGGGCATTTGCATGAACTTGCACTCCATGTTTTAATAAGGAGATCATGAGTCCTATCTCTGCATCACCTATATTATGATTTATCTGCAGTGAATGTACTCATTGAGTGGAAATGGTGATGGTAGTCTTGGAGGTAGGCTCTGAATATGATGAAGGTGGATTTTGAACTTTTCTCCCAGCCTTTGCTTCTATTACTCTATCTTCCATTATTGGTTCAATATGCTCTTCCTCTTTGGAAGTGAATTTTGTGAAATCCTCTATTCTGAATAAAGTGAGGCTCATAGGCTTACCGGTGCCAATACCAATCCTGGATCTCTAATAACACTACCTTAAGATCACTAAAATTCCAAACTGCATAATTTTGTAATTTGAAGATGCATTTGTGTATTAGAAAGCTTGAGGAGGAAAACCATAGTGGAAAGCTCATCGAGATAAGTTGGAAATAAACTAGTTAAACAACTCTATAGTTTTGGAAATGAACAATGTCATCGTCATCATAAAAAAAGTACCAATGGGAAGATTTAAACAAATGAATTTGAGTTAAGGAGGATTTCTTTTTATTTGGAAATACCATCAATTGACATAGATTATAATTTAAGAGAAAAATTTAGATTTCAATTTAAGGTAGAACTACTATGGAAAGTAAAACATCTGATTGAAACAAATCCAATGTAATTTTAGACTCGATGCATCTTGTATTGATGGCAAAAAGGTTGAAAAGAGTACCACATACTAAATAGTTATGTTGGTTAATCTCAGTGTGACGTAATATTTAGATCAGTTATACATGCACTTCTTGAGAATCATTCCAATTTGAAAATCATGATTTGTGTGGTTTAGGGTAAAGGTAGGTGACGTGTGTTTATGTTCAGTATAGTGTAGTTGGGAAAGCATGCATAAATTTTAGTGACCTCTTTAGAAATTCGAGGCTTACTTAGATGACAAAAAATTCTTAGAATTAAAAAAAATAAAAATTATAAATTATTTAGAAGACTCACAGGAATTCTTTTTATTCAATTGTAAAACAAATGGCATAAAAATATGAAACTTTAACGAACTCATAGTAAACACCAACTTCCCTATGTTTTAATTCGATTAGATAGATAGCGTATTTATAATTAAGTTTTATTTATGTTTTCTTCACTTCGAGCAAAGAAAATTTATAATAGAAAATAGGTTATGATTCCTTGAATTATTATGCTTTTCCTTATACATAGGGGTAGAGTAATGTTTTGATTTTAATATATTATAATAATAGCATTGCTTTTCTATTATTATCTCATTTTGTAAAAAATAAGTAGATGAAGCATTTTAAAATAAATTTTGTATAAGGCATAGTCTATTAAAGAAAACATATTTATTTTAAATCAAGCCTTTGCAACTTTTCCACAACCTAAGTTTAAACATAATACTCTTGGTTGCGGGAATACAACCTAAAAGGAAGTTATAAAAAGATACTTATGGTTGTGGGAAGACAACCTAACTCATGAAGAATGTGGGAAGATATTATTCTACCTTCCAAACATCAGGATTTTACGGGGTAGCTTTCATCCTGACATGGTTTTCCAACTCTAAAATATAGAGTGGGAGGTATAGGGGTGATGATATGGGCATCACACCTAGGTAAACCATACTAGTACAAGAGCAAAAGATCTTAAAAACCTAAAAGGGAATTTGCATAATGAAATGGGCATTATGCAATTAAGACTTCTAGGGTTCTACCAAGGTAGTGGTAGTTCCATGGTGTACCTTAGGGAAGTGAGTGTACATCAGATCTGGTATGTAAACATTGGTATCTTAAGATAAGATACGGGGAAGTAAAGCATGTCACTTCTAGGTGATATGGGACCTGGAAACGAAAATCCCTATCTATACTTGGATTCTTTGGTAAGGAGAGAAAGTAAATGAAAAATGTAAACTCACAGAGAATTGGCCAATCTTGATCTCATGGATATTTTGACTGCAACAAAATGGCATCCGTGATGATTAAGCATGCTTGTACTAGGCTTAGTTGAATAAAATTTTGAAAAAAAATACACTTTTCATGATTGATACCAAGTGGGATGACTTGGGTTTTTACAATTGGTATTAGAGCATATGAATTCTTAGATAAGCAAAACTTTTATAATATCATAACAAATTACACTAGGTTCTAAAACCAAAACAAAATTAATTAACTAAAGCTCTTTCTGAAACAGGTAATGGCATCCGGATTAAGAGCTAGTTCCTTAAAGAGATTGGCAATGGCACAATAGGAAGGGATGGCTGATAATCCTAAGTGGGTCTTTAAAAAAGTTGTAAGAATAGGATCTAAAGAGGAAACTGCAGAGCCCCCTTGAGTGATAATGAGGGAAAAGGAGCCTATGCCAAAGGAAGCCAAAATGACTTGGATGATGCAACTAATGCAAGAACAGATGAGTCACCAAAAAGAGTAAATGGATGAGCAAAGAGACCAGATGATAGAGCATATGGCTCAACAAAGGGCACAAATGCTAGAGCATATGGAGCACCAAATACTCAACTATTACAATAGTAGGAGATGATTTCACAATAGTAGAAAATAATATAAAACCTGTCCAAAGGAAAAGAATTGATAGTTGCTAGTGAGGAGACATTTATGGACCTTGGAAGAAAAAAAGTAGGGTCGAAATTAGACAAAGATATGTGTAGGATAAACATAGCCAAATTTGATGGCAAAGGATATGGAGAAGAAGCATAAATATGGCTAAACATCTTGGAATAATATTTTGCAGTAAGAACTCTATCCTCCAAATCGAAAACCTCCTACGTAGTCTTTCAATTGACTCGAGCTGCTGCAGACTGGTGGGATACATATAGGAAAACCCATAATATAGAAGCTATAGACATGCCCTGGGAAAACTTTATAATAGTATTTAAGGAAAGATATCTGTCACCCCAATTCTATCTAGAGAAAACTATGGAATTTTCTAGACTGACTCAAGGCAACATGACTATTACTGAATATTACCAATGATTCGTACAATTACTTAAGTATATTCCAGAGTACAAAAAAAGAACTAAAATTAACGTCCAAATTTTTTTGATGGGACTTCATTCAAAAATAAAAAAAATTTACTTCTTATTCTTAAACCAAAATATTTGACTGTCACTTGTAATATGGCTCGTCAACATGAAGAAAATTACAAGGCCAAAATGGCTTACTATCAGAAGAGCTCTGACAGAGAGGAACTATAGAGGAATAAAAATGCAGGCTCAGCTATATGGGATAAAAATAGGAGTAACAAGGGATGAAATGAGAACAAGAACAAATTTTACAAAGGCAAGAATAAATACCAAGGGAATAGAAATAAGAACAATCATGGAGTCCAGGATAAGGGAAATTACAATAGAAATGATCAAAAGGTTAGAACTGGTGGCCAAGAAGGAAATTATGGGCATAAAAGAGAGAAGGCATCTCAAACTACTTTTTGGATCTATGGGGAGCCTCATTATGTGGATAAGTGTCCTATGAGAGTTGACAAAATAAAGGAAAATACAGATCCAGTTCATAAGATTTACACCGCAATAGGTAACTCTAAACTCAGTGGTCAAGCTATGTCTTTTCTGATGAATGGTAAAATCTATTATAAACATGTAAGAATTTTGATTGATTCAGGAGCTACTGATAGTTTTATTTCTCCAAATATTTGGAGAGACATATCGGAAAAACTTGGATTTATGGCTAATGGGTGGAAGGTTGAGTATGGATCTGGGCAAACCTATATTGCAGATCAGTGTTTATTTGACCCTCAGATAATATTACCTCTGGTAAAGACTAGTTAACATCTATATGTAGCCCCATTGCATGAATTTGACATAATATTGGGATTTGATTGGCTCAAGGCTCATAAGGCATTGCTAAATTTTGAAGAAATATGAATGGATTTCACTGATAACACTACGAAAAGGATTCAAATTTATTGTGGATGTGAATCAGTGGAACCACATCTATTGATAGATATGCAAGTTAAAAGAGCCATTAGGAAGGGTAGTAGAGTTTTTGTTGCCAATATTAATAAGAAAGAGGAGATTGAGTTTGAGACAAGTCTTTTTCAGACTTATTCGGTGCTAAATGATTTTAGAGATGTTTTTCCTAAAGATTTTCCTAGACTACCCCTTAAACGTAAATTTGACTTCTCAATAGAACTTCTTCCTAGTGCTACACCAATATCCCGAGAACCCTACAGAATGACACAATAGAGTTACAAGGACTCAAAACTTACCTTCAAGATATGTTGGAGAAAGGACACATAAAACCTAGTGTCTCTTTATGGGGTGCACCAGTTATTTTTGTTAAAAAGAAGGACGGGTCTATAAGACTTTGTATTGACTAAAGGATTCTCAATAAGATGACCCTCAAGAATAAATACTCACTACCCAGAATAGATGACTTGTTTGATCAACCGAAGGGAGCTACATATTCTTAAAAATTGATCTTAGGTCTAGTTACCATCAGCTAAGGATTCAAGAAGAATATACTCACAATACAACTTTTTGGACTAGGTATGGCCACTATGAATTCATAGTCCTACCTTTTGGCCTAACTAATGCCCCAATAGTATTTATGAACCTTATGAATACTGTCTTTCGAGAATAGTTAGATCAATTTGTGTTGATATTTTTAGATGATATATTGATCTATTCCAAGAGTAGAGAGGAACATGATCAACACATGTGGATTGTTCTTGAAGTACTACGAAAGAACCAGTTATATGGAAAACTATCCAAATGTGAGTTCTACACTCCTCGGGTACAATGTCAGGGACATATAATTTTAGCTAAAGGGGTATCTATAGATCTAAATAAGATAGAAGCCATCATTGATTTGCCTACCCCAAAAAATGTGTCTGAAGTATGAAGTTTTATGGGAATGGCTAGGTATTATAGGCACTTTATCAAGAAAATTTTCAAAATATCCTATCCTATAACCAACTTGCAAACTAAGGGAAAAGCTTTTAAGTGGACTAAAAATTTTGAGGAGGCTTTCAGGACACTTAAGGAAAAGTTAACAACAACAACAATTCTTAAAATGCCATATCCTAAATTTCAATTTACTGTATGCACTGATGCCTCCATCGAAGGAGTTGGAGAAGTTCTCATGCAAGAAGAGGGTGTAATAACTTGTCTCAGAAGCTTAAGAAACATAAGTTGAACTATGCCACACACAACCTAGAATTAGTAGCTATGGTGGATGCTATTAAAATGTGGTATCACTACCTACTAGGCAAACCTTTTGAGTTATGAACTGATCATCAAAGCCTGAGGTACATATTTACTCAGCCAATGCTCAATTCTAGGTAAAGACATTGGATGAAATTTTTAGCAAAATATGAATTTGGCATTGAATATATTAAAGGAAAAGAAAACAATCTAGATAATGCTCTAAGTAGGAGAAGACATATCTCTGCTATAACACAATGTCAATTTGATCTAGTCGAAAAAATAAAGAACCTCAAAATGCAAGGTGAATTTTATCTGATATACTGAGAGCTGATTCTACAAGGATCCAAAAAAGCTAAGGAATTCAGTATCCAAGAAGAAACTCTATAATTTTGGAATAGAATGGTGGTACCTAATGATCAGAATCTCAAAAGCAAGTTACTATAGGAGGTACATTATACTCCATAATCTACCCACTCAGGCTATGTAAAGATGCATGAAAATCTAAGAAGAGAGATATCATTGAATTTGTGATAAAATGTCTAGAGTATCAAAAGGTTAAGGTAGAATATTTGAATCTCGTAGGATGCTTATACTCGCATGTAATTCTAGAGTATAAATGGTAGGTAGTAACCATGGATTTCATAGTTGGGTTACCCAAGAATCGTTTCCAGCATGATGCCATCTTAGTGGTAGTCGATAAGTTAAGTAAAGTGGCACATTTTATACTAGGAAATATTAAGGATGAAGCTCCCACTGTAGCACAAAAATTCACTAGGGAAGTGGTGCGGTTACATGGGTTTCCTAAAATCATTATATCAGATAGGGATTCCCGATTCACATATGAATTTTGGTGGGTGTTACATTAAGCATGGGGAATGAAACTTAATATCAGTGCTGCATATCATCATAAAACTGATGGATAGATAGAAAGGGTAAACTAGGATTTAGAGGATATGCTACGAATGTATTGTATGAATCACCAAAAAAAGTGGGAAGAATACCAATTTCTAGAGGAATTCACCTACAATAATGGGTATCATACCTCATTAAAAATACCACATTTTGATGCACTATATGAGAGAAGGTGTAGGACACCTTTGTCTTGGAGCAATCCGAAGGATCGGGTGATGATCGGGCCATATATGCTGAAGGAAATGGAAGAACAGTTAAATGAAATTCAACTTAGGCTCAAGGAGGCCTCTGATCGACAAAAGAGTTATGCTGATTTGAAATGAACTCCGATGGAATTCACTGTGGGAGACAGGGTATTCCTAAGAGTTAAACCCACTAAAAGCTCTATTAAATCCTCCAAGCTTAGCCCGAGATTTGTAGGACCATTTGCCATCATTGATAAAATTAGCCCAGTAGCTTACAAACTAGCCTTACCTCCTAACGTGTCTAAAATCCATGATACTTTCCATGTGTCTCTCCTCAAGAAATATATATCAGATCCTTCTCATGTATTGAATGTTCATCACTTGTAGATGATCGATCCCCTGCACATTGAGGTGCAACTAGTCAAAATTATTAGATTTAGGACAAATCAATTGAGGAAAAGGAGCATTGAATAGTGTAGGGTCCAATGGGACCAATATTCTGAGAACAAATCCACATGGGAAGATGTGGATATTATGAAAAGACAATTTCCTTTTCTATTTGAACAATGATTAGAATATAAATTTTTGTACATCAAAAATTGATTGATAAATTTTGTTGTGCAATGATGATTATGTTGTTTTGTGTTGAACCACTTTTATGTATGATATTATATGTACTATTTGTATTGATTTAAAATATTAACTTGTGATGTCATATACCACAAACACAAGGATTGTGTTTAATTTTAGGGAGGAAGTATGTAAAAACACTGCAATTGTGTTTGTTGTTTTGTTATACTATTTACAAAGACAAGGTACTGCTAATATAAATGTGGATGCAAAAAACAAGTGTCATCTATGGTAGAGCAGCTTGGAGCTAGGATGTCTTCTTTCAAAAATGTTATTCGGCTTAAGGTAAGTCCAAAGAAATGATGAGTGGTGGGGTATTCGCCATAACTGGATCTAAGAATCCTAGAGGCAATGCATCCATCAACGGTCCATGTAGTTGCATTTCATGTAGATGCATCTCTAGGTTGTTTGATTTAAATATTAATATATGAATATAAGTTTATTTTCATAAATAATAATAAATTAAAATAAATAATATATATATATATATATATATATATATATATATATATATATATATATATTATAATATAACCAAAATATTGCACCTAGGGGTGTAGCGCAATGGTTTGGGATTTGGCTCTTCTTTGGGAGATCCAAGATTTAAACCATGGCACAGGTGAGTGTGTGATGGGGTGGATGTGTGTCTCCCTGGTGGAGTTGTTGTAATAGGTTGGGGGATTCCTGGTCAAAACCCCCATTACTTAATATTACCAAAAAAAAATATAACCAAAATATTTAAATTAAAAGATAAAATAATACTAACAAACAAATATAAGTATAGAAACTATTTACATAAAGATGCTTAAAATGAAATATTGAAATAAACGTATGTCATTGCGATGTGAATGTAATGGAAAAAAATTAAATCCAATAAATAATTAATGAATAACAAAATAAGAGATTAAATATAATTAAAAAAAATTTAAAGTAAGATGTCTTTTAGGGGATTAATTAATTAAAAAAAGTAATGTTCTCTAAGGGATAAATAACACATGTAAATTAACAGGTGTTATTCGCTTAAATGAGGTATTTGCTATTAAAGAAGGAAAAATGAATGGTTTTCAGGAGGAAAAGCGAACGGAGAAATCTGAAAGAGAGGTACTAAGTGAAAGCAACATTAGAAAGTGGAATTTTCAGGCTAGAATATAGTGAGTTTATTATTTCCTTGTGATTGTAAGTTACAGTGAAATTTTGTTGTGGATAAGATAAAAGAATATGTAGGCTCTAGTAGAAAACTTAAATACAATTGAATAAATTCCGTATAATGGATAGGAGGATTTATAATGAGATTGAATTTTGCTATGCTTTGGTTTAAGAATTGATGTGCATATAGGTCTTAGAACTGCATTGTCATTGATAATGACTGCTCTGATCTCTAGGAGTAGCCAGGTAATCCTTATATTTTTACAATAGAAACCGTAACTTCGAGCTGGTAGAAGCAACCTGCGAAGCAAGGAGTATGATTCAAAGTTTAGAATAAAGGAAGTGATGAGCTCTACCGCTTTAGAACCAGATAAAAAATAATAATATATGTACTTATACTGTATTGGATGTAAGTTTTACAATATTTGTGAAGGAAAAATATAAAGAACGTCACTTGTAAAAAAATTATGATATTTCTTTAGTCTACAATATAGCTTAATAAATGGAAACATATATTTAACTCAAAAAGTAATTGAGTTTAAATTGTTCAGACGACTTGATGAATAAATCAATGTGTGGTTGTGATAACCTCTAGAAAACAGCTTGTTACTTTGTATAATTTTATATAAAATCCATTATAGTATAAATAGTGAGAGTCTCTGAGATGTTGCCAAAGAGAAGCAAATTTTAATAAAGTAAAATCCTTTAAGATTTATAAAACAGTGGAAGGGCAGCCCAATTAGTTTCAAAGATAAATAAATTGACATTTAATTAAAAAAATAGGAAACTTTAATAATTATTTAAAAAATAATAATAACACTGCCTTAAGATCACTAAAATTCCAAACTGTGTAATGTTCTAATATGAATATGCTTTCATGTATTAGATAGCTTGGGGAGGAAAACCATAGTGGAAAACTCATCGAGATAAGTTGGAAATAAACTGGTTAAACAACTCGATAGTTTTAGAAATGAACGTTGTCGCCATCATCGTAAAAGAAGTACCAATGGGAAGCTTTAAACAAATGAATTTGAGTTAAGGAGGATTCATTTTCATTTGGAAATACTGCGAATTGACATAGATTATAATTTAAGAGAAAAATTTAGATTTCAATTTAAGGTAGAACTATTATGGAAAGTAAAAAATCTGCTTGAAACAGATCCAGTGTAATTCTAGACTCGATGCATCTTGTATTTATGGTAAAAACATTGAAAAGAGTACTGCATACTAAATAGTTACGCTGGTTAATCTCAATGTGACGTAATATTTAGATCACTTTTACATGCACTTCCTAAGAATCATTCCAATTTGAAAATCATGGTTTGTGTGGTTTAGGGTAAAGGTAGGTGACGTGCGTTTATGTTCAGTATAGTGTAGTTGGGAAAGCATGCATAAATTTTAGTGACCTATTTAGAAATTCGAGGCTTACTTAGGTGACAAATAATTCTTAGAATTAAATATATATATATATATAAATTATTTAGAAGACTCACGGGAAATCTTTTTATTCAATTGTAAAATAAATGGCATAAAAATATGAAACTTTGATGAACACATAGTAAACACAAATTGCCCTATGTTTTACTTTGATTAGATAGATAACGTATTTATAGTTAGGTTTTATTTATGTTTTCTTCACTTTGGGCAAAGAAAAATTATAATATAAAATATGTTATGATTCCTTGAATTATTATGCTTTTCTTTATACATAGGGATAGAGTAATATTTTGATTTTAATATATTACAAGAACAACATTGTTTTTCTATTATTATCTCATTTTGTAAAAAATAAGTAGATGAAACATTTTAAAATAAATTTTGTACAAGGCATAGTCTATTAAAGAAACATATTTATTTTAAATCAAGCCTTTGCAACTTTACCACAACCTAAGTTTAAACATAATACTCTTGGTTGCGGGAAGACAACCTAAAAGGGAGTTATCATA
The DNA here is from genome assembly GCA_028583015.1 of Wollemia nobilis. Classification (NCBI taxonomy): domain Eukaryota; kingdom Viridiplantae; phylum Streptophyta; class Pinopsida; order Araucariales; family Araucariaceae; genus Wollemia; species Wollemia nobilis. Next base: position 913,020 of record JAQPPZ010001560.1, on the reverse strand, counting down.
AAATACTTATGGTTTTGGGAAGACAACCTAACTCATGAAGAATGTGGGAAGATATTCTCCTACTATCCAAACATAAGGATGTTGTGGGGTGGCCTTCATCCTGATATGGTTTTCCAACTCTAAAATAAAGAGCGGGAGGTATAGTGGTGATGATATGGGTATCGCACCTAGGTAAACCATACTAGTACGATATTAGAATATCTTAAAAGCCCAAATGAGAATTTGCATAATGAAATGGGTATTACGTAATTAAGACTTCTGGGGTTCTACCAAGGTAGTGGTAGTTCCATGGTGTACCATAGGGAAGTGAGTGTACATCAGCTCTGGCATGTAAATGCTAGTATCTTAAGGTAAAATACGAGGAAGTAAAGTGTGTCACTTCTAGGTGATATGGGCCCTGGAAGCAAAAATCCCTGCCTATACTTGGATTCTTGGGTAAGGAGAGAAAATAAATGAAAATGGTAAACTCGTCGAGATTTGTCCAATCTTGATCTCACAGATATTTCTACTGCAGTGAAATGGCATCTGTGATGATTAAGCATGCTTTTACTCGGCTAAGTTGGATAAAATTTTGGAAAAAAAAAATCACTTTTCATGATTGAAACCAAGTGGGATGACTTGGGTTTTTACATATGGTAAGATAACCTTGAGGAGAAATTAGTTTTTAATGTTTTATTTTCATGCTCTTCCAAATTTATAAAGGTAAACTCACTGAGATTTGGCCAATCTTGATCTCATTAATATTTCGACTGCAGCGAAATGGCATGTGTGACGATTAAGCATGCTTGTACTAGGCTAAGTTGGATAAAATTTTGAAAAAAAAAATCACTTTTCATGATTGAAACCAAGTGGGATGACTTGGGTTTTTACATATGGTAAGATACCCTTGAGGAGAACTTAGTTTTTAACGTTTTATGTTGATGCTCTTCCAAATTTATGGTGGTGAATTAAATATTTTATAAATTTTGACCAAGATAAAACAATAATAGTTCAATTATATCTTATGTATGATCGGTGCTTTAATACTTTGGGATATTGTAGCAATATTTGATGATAATTCAATGAAAATAGAAAGAATGGGGAAATATATAATAGGTGTAATTACATTCATTCGAATATCGTAATAAACATAATAGTTGACCAATAAAAGAAATGTTCACTATGCGTTCAAATAATGTAACTCATAATGAAGATACACACAATATTGTATACAAAGAAGTAATAGAAAATAAGCCCAAAATTGTATTAATATTTGAAATATGATACATGAAGAGTTGGCTTAAAATAGCCATTGAACTCTTGAAATATTAATACAATAAAGATCCTCGTTTGAATATCATAACAAGGACCTTTCACTCTTCTGTTTGAATATCACAATAGTAGAGTCTCTAGACCTCTGGCTTAATAGTCTGGAAATAATCTCAACTTCTTGGGCACTTTTCTATCAAAACCTGCATAGTAATGGGAATAATAAGGGGTGGAAAATAAGAAAGGAGACAAAGGAAATACAACAACAAAGAATGGGCACTCGAGTATACCTCTTAGCAAAAATATGCTATGTCAAATCTCGATCCTTATTTTGGTTGTAGATGTCCTTCTTATAGCTATGGTGGCTCTGTAACTACTTAAACTGCTTTCATCCAAACTGTCCACCTGGTACCATCTCTTGCCTTGTCATCGGTTGGGTATTTGTACAACCATGTTTATTTAAATGCCTCAAAAATAGAATATCTTATAAAATTTAGTTGAAGTCCTACCTAGTTTTCATCCACATTATTTTTCCCTTTCTCTCCCACTATAGACCCCATGCTATTTGTTGACTCAGGTATCCCTTGAATTCTCTTGATCGCCTCCTTCTCTTCCACACTAGGACCAACCAAGTCTGCCATGTGAATCCATACTTCTTCATCGATCGCTAATTATATCTAAGACTCTTATTACTTTGGATTTGTCTTCTTTAAAAACTATTTTTTGATCTAAAAGAGTCTAATAATGTTGAGGGTGGTGGTTGACAAAGAAATAAGGTAGTCAAAAAAATTATCTTCATCAATTTCCTTGCATGGGAATTCTTGAATATCTTTGTTGACTAACCGATTAAAACATTCAGTGCTGAGTAATTTGTGGAGTCTGACATTGAGAAGGCTCAACCCGTTGATTGTATCACATTTCACATTTTCTAGATTCTTAACTGTATTATTCCATCAAGGTCTATCTACCATAAAGTTAATGATTTTCTCATATTCTATTTGGCAGTTATGAATCTTACCATCCATTGTGACTACCTGTTTGGATCTTATCTACTTATTAGCCTTGCACTTCTCATACACTAGAGAAGTGAATGCTACCTTTTTACCTGCTTTCTCTATCAGGGGTTTAATTTTCTTGTTTGCTTCTATTATTGCTCCAAAATCCTTGCAAAATTTATCAATCATTTATGATTCTATCTCTATAACTTTGACCATATTTTTCTTCTACTTTGCTATGAACACTCGATATTGTAATTATCTAACCTCTGTGGGCATTTTCCCTTGAATATTATTGATTTCAAATTTTAGTTTTTCATTCTCTACCTATAATAGTTCTGCTTTGGACTTCCAGGTTGTTACTTCTTTCTCAATGGCAAGTGCAGTCTGTGCATGAACTTGCACTCCATGTTTTAATAAGGAGATCATGTCTCCTCCTATCTCTACATCACCTGTATTAGGATTTATCTACAATGAATGTACTCCCTAAGTGGGAATGGTAATGGTAGTCTTGGAGGTAGGCTCTAAACATGATGAAGGTGGATTTTGAACTTTTCTCCTGGCCTTTTCTTCTATTACTCTATCTTCCATTATTGGTTCAATATGCTCTTTCTCTTTGGAAGTGAATTTTGTGAAATCCTCTTTTATGAATAGAGTGAGGCTCATATGCTTGTCGGTGCCAATACCAATCCTAGCTCTTTAATGGGGGAGATATTTTGAGGTGTTAGGGATTACCACTTGGTATATCACCGAATACCCCAACCTTTTGTATCCTTTCCTAGGCTATAGAAAATATTCTGATCTCTTTGTTGTTTACCATGAAAGCCACTGGTACCACCTGAGGGGATCCTATGGCCATTTGCTATTAATTACGGGAGGACATCAAGGTCACCAGTAGAATCTCAACTATAAAGCATCTCAGGGTAGTAGAAGTGAGCACAATATCTTTTCCCTTACTCGTATCAAGAGATTGAGAAGTGGAAGAGGCACCAAATGTTTCTTCTATCATTTGAGTTTTTACCTTAACCATAATCTCACTTTGTTTAGGTCTAAAATCATGATTTTTATGAATTATTTTGGGGAAATGATGGCTATTGGTGGCATAATTTTGTCCACCATGTCTTTTATTACCATCCTTAGGTCTATGGAGTAATTTCCCACTATTTTTGTATGAGTGTGTGCCTTGGTTAGGTTCTAAATTTTCCATATTTCTTTTAGATACACCCGATTGTTCTATGCCCATAATAGACTTTTCTCAAATTCATATTCTTTGTATATCATTGGTTTGGGCTCAATGGTGATGTATTTATAGCAACCTTTAGGATTGTAGGGCCTCCAAGTAATTTTAGTAAAATAGTAAAAATCCATCGTGGGTAAGGTTTTCATCATCCCAAGATATCCATTGTAAATATACTACCTCATTTTTCCTGGTGCAGTGACCCAAGGAATCCTAGTATGTTTCTTCTTCCATATCAATCTGGCTTCTTTTATAGGTTACCTCACTATCTCTAAGGCAGTCAGTTATTTTGGACAGAAAGTGGGTAAGGATTTTTACAATAATTTTTCCTCATATGTTTTGATAAAACTGTAGTGCTCAATGAGAAAGAAATCTCCACCTTCCTTGTCTTCAAGATATTTTATTATACTAGGGATAATTCTGGGGGGTTATTTCTCAGTGAGTATGTGATACATGGATGCCAAAAATCTCCCATAGAACTCTGAATAAGTGGAGGTATTGTCATAGATACAAGGCAATCTCTCCTGGAACACCACCTAATTAAGTAATTACAATATATTTAAACTGCCCAATGATCAGGTAGATGAGAAATGAATAGTGTGAGAAGCGGGACATGAAATCCCTATGTTCCTTCATAGCCTTTTGTAATTATCTAAATTCTTTGTCCATTGTGTCACACATTATACCTTGCCACCTATACATCAGCATCCTCCAAGTTTTATTGCATTGCACTATCAGGTACTTAACTTAAACGCTAATTCAGTTGAGTTTCTCAACCCCCATAACTATATGGATCATGTCAGTGTAATCTCTTGCCTACTTGTGAAGTTGTGATTTGTGAATAGGAAATTTTTTTGACATCAGTTTGTCATAATCGAATAGCTTTCCATAAAATGTGGTGCCAATCATATATTGGGTTTGCTTTAAAATTATCGTTGCATCATAGACTTGTTTGGTTGTCTCTAGTCCAAAAACTTATTCAATATTCTTCGGAATAATCATGTAGATAAGTTTGTTTCAGTTTTTTAATATGAATCTAGTTCTTGGGTCATATGAGATGGCTAGCCTGAGCCATGATAGAAGCTCAAGGAAGAAATGTACCCTTGGGCATAAGATCTTTGCCAAATTAGTCCTCCATTTGTTGTAGTAGGAACTGCTCTTATCTTTATCTGCATATGCTTTCTTGAAGATATTCTTTAACAAGTAATGTGGATGTTGCCATTATTCTATGCTCGATTGGAAATATAATTTGATGAGTTCTAACTCACCCAAACTTGTTATTTGGTTTTTATGGTGTTCATATTCTTGAATGGCACCTTCTCATCTAACGCCTCGACTCTTATCTTGGGGATAACTTTACTGGAGGAGACCATTTCTCAATGGGCTCTTCAGCTTTTAAACAACTTAATAATACTATAAGTATTGTGAGTTGATTATATTGTTATCACATATTTAATCTAGTTTACACATGAAGCATCATCAACAACGCACCAACCACCACTGTATTGTTGCTATTATCAGATAACCACATAATTTATTATAATTATTAGACAATTATGGATCGTCATATTTTGGTTGATTTGCGTAGCTAGCCACCAGATCATATATGCATCAGATCCTAGATCATTCGATCAACATATTGTATTAAAGCTCATGCTCGAACATATCCAAGGCTGATATATTTAGTTGGCTTGTATACCTATAACTTCCAAATTGATTTTTTGGTTGTATTAATGAAATCATTATTGATTAGAGTGTAGCTTCCTCAAGTGTTTCTTCAATGGTATGGTATATCAACCAATGTTTTTTGTGGATTTTTAGTTACTCACACTTTGGCTATCATCGATGTTTGATCGGCTGGTCAATGCTTTAATTTGGCCAAGGCTTTATGGTTCTCTAATTGGATGCTTGGTTGGTGAATGCTTGACTCTTGTCAAGTTTCGATCGGTGACCTTCTTTGATCTCGCACGAGTGGTGATCTCGGATGCTTACTATTATTGCTCGATCAAGTAGTTTAGAGTACGCTTGCATGTGCTACATTAAAATATTCATGCTAACTCTTATTGAGGAGGTTAGTTTATAAAAATATTATGCATGCAAAATTAAATGTTGACGTACCTTGATTTTTGTTGAATTTTACCTTTATTGGCTCGATCGATTTTCATCATTGATTTCCTTTGGTTGGTAAAATTATGACATTTTTGATTTTTTCGACCGATGATATCTGATAATCATACCTTTTCAATCAAAAATATTTTAATGGTCCCACTTTGGCCACATCATCATTTTGGTCATTTGATCCTCATAATTCATTGGCCGACTAAAATCATTCTTTGATCGAATGACTCTGATTATCAGCTATGATTAGTGAAAATTTAGCTAAAGGGTTGTGTAGTTGATGAGTCGAATACTTTTGACCACTAATTATTATCGAGCTTCGACCGATTGATCATTTAACTATTGTTGGAATTTTCAGCCAATGACCTTTAAGCCATGTGATCTATTGGTTGTTTCTTCCTTTTGGTAGAGTGCCCTTTTTAATCTGATTTTGAATTTTGACTTTTGAATTTTGGTTGATGTGCTACTCTCCTTGGCCGAATGATAGTGGATAGGAAAAATCTTTTTAATCGAACGAGTTGACTTTTTATGACAACTCGTATTTTTAGTTGGTTAGCTTATATACTCGATCGAAGGACTTTTATCACTATAGATGTGTTTTCAACTGATCACATATTACTTATTTGTTTGATGATTTAGTTAGTTGGCTAATGCTACCTTTCTATAAGCCGATCGGTATTTTTGATTGATCTTCATTCTTTTTCTGTGCTAGGCTATAATTCTTTACTCATCGGCTAAAAGATGAATTTTGCATGTTGAATTCGGTTGGCTAACCTTTTTAGTCTAATTTACCTTTTATTGTTGTCGACCAAAAATTTTTTTGTCTCATGAGTTGATCACTGGTCGGCCGATTTCTCTTTATTGTCAATCGAATACGTTTTGCTTAGTTTTTAACAATTTTTATTTTTGACAAAATTTTTCTCTTTGTCAGTTGGTAGATGAATTACATTTTTTTTACTACTTAGCCGATTAGATCTGTAAATCGCAATTCTTTTGAAAAAGCGAGCGGGGTTTTATTAAAAGGAAATTTTTAAGCTTCTCAAGGGTGTAAGATGTTTATGACACATAAATTTGTCTAGTTAATGGAGGAAGATCAATTATGATACTGGTAGCATTAGTCTTTGAAATGAATGACCTAGGCATTAAAATATTTTTGGTTAAAGAATTAATCCATGAGACTATTTTGAAATAGTTTAAACACTTAAAATTTGACTCACTCATCAACATATCACAAAACATGGACCTTTTTCAAGACCTTCAAAATTCTAAAGTTATGGGTACATTCATGTTGTATCAATTTTAGCTACAACATAGGCTCTGTTGGGATAGATGGCAAAAAATGAGGTATTTGAGAACTCCAGATTCTTCGATTATTAACAAGGCTTAAAATTAAAGAAAGGACACAAAGAGAATACAACAACAAAGAAGGGGCACTCAAGTATACCTCTTAGAAAAAATATGCTATGTCAAATCTCGATCCTTATTCTGGCTGTAGATATCCCTCTTATAGTTGTGGCGGCTCTATAACTGCTTAAGCTATTTTCATCCAGAATTTCCACCTGGTGCCATCTCCTACCTTGTCATCAACTAGGTATTTGTACAAACATGTTTATTTAACTACCTCAAAAATAAAATATATTATAAAAATTGGTTGAAGTCCTGCCTAGTTATCATCCACCTTCTCTTTCCCTTTCTCTACCACTACAGATCCCATGTTGTTTGTTGACTCAGGTTTCCCTTGACTTCTCTTGATCGCCTCCTTCTCTTCCATGTTCACACCAACCAAGTCTACCATGTGAATCCAGACTTCTTCGTCGATCACACTGAGTGCACTAATTCTTTCTATGAATCTTATTCCTTTAACTATATATTATTTAAAAAATGCTTTTTTGATTTGAAAGAGTCTGAGAGTGTCGAGGGTGGTGATTGACAAAGAAATGAGCTGGTCAAAATTTTATATTCATTAATTTCCTTGCATGGAAATTCTTGAATATATTTGATGACTAACTGACTGAAACCTTTAGTGCTGAGTAATTTGTGGAGTCCTACATTGAGAAGACTCAACTTGTTAATTGTATCACATTCCACATTTTCCAGCTCCTTAACCATGTTATTCCATCAAGGTCTATCTGCCATAAAGTTAATGATTTTATCACATTCTAATTGGCAGTTATGACTCTTACCATCCATTGTGACCACCTGTTTAGATCTTATTTGCTCATAATTAACCTTGTGGTGAGCAGAAATTATGTTTAGAAAATAATCATTTCTCTTCCATAAATTATCAATCTAGTAAGTTTGTAAACTTATGAGTCTCATACACAGTATATGTCTACAGTACAGAGGAATGAATCCTTATGTACCTTATTTATTTTTTTGGGGGATGTTTGTGCATTTTGATTTTAGCCAAACTAAATAAACTAAGTGCAAAAAATTAAATAAATAAATTACAAACTAAAATTAAAGTGCTGGAAATAAAGTGCGAAAATAAAATGCAGGAAAATAAGCACATAGAAATAAATTAACACTAAGTAGTAAATCTAATCTACTAAAAGCAAATAAAAAAACTAAAATAAAACAAGGGAGGACTACTACAGGGAGTGGGCCCAAGCTCTCGCAGATAGTCTACCTGGCTAGCTACGTAGAGCTTGCTCAAATAAGAGTATTTGCACTCTTAATAAATTAGACAGAGAATGAAATGAAATAGTTTCTATGTAAATTAATCATCCTTTATTTTAGGGAAGACCTATGCATTTATACAATGCACAACCTTCCTCTATTACAATTTTAGGCAAGCCTATTTCAGACTTGTAGTTACAATGGATATGTAGTAAACAGTACAACCAGTCAATTATAATAGTCATGCGCTGATATTAACAGTCACGCACTAATTTTAACCCCTCGTAGGATAAATCAGGTGTGTTCTATTTTATCATAACATAATACGTTTGATATTATAATCAAGTTGGTAATAATAAATCCATTTGCGTGGTTGTCCATCTTAGTCGCTAATGAGAAATGGGTTATTTTTCTAGTTCATCACTTTGTCTGGTTACCCATATCGATCACTGGAAAATCATTGTTTTGATTTATCTATGAGCGTGATAAAATAATGCTCACCTTACAAAGTTAACCGCCCAATCAAAAAATAATAAAGATACTTTATTCTATTTTAATAATATTGCATGATTAAAATATTTCCCCTTTATCTTCATGTGCAACAACCTCCGTAGCCCCTTGGTCAATCGGTCAATGTTGACTTGGTCATATTAAGCATATTCAATGTATGGCAGTAATGTGCCTACTTCCTCAAAGGTATCTACCTATTGACTGAGTTAGATTAAGGCACCTATAGTAAGGCACTAGCTTGAAGAGTAAGGTGTCTGCCTGAAGAGTAAGGTGCCTGCCTGAAGAGTAAGGCACCTGCTTGGAGAGTAAGGTGCCTGCCTAAAGAGTAAGGTGCCTAAAATAAGGTGTCTGTCTGAAGATTAAGGCACCTGCCTAAAGAGTAAGGCACCTACTTGTGCATCAAGGTGCCTTCTTGCACACTACCAGGTCCAAGTGGGGTGTAGACTAGAAAACACCAGATTAGTAGTAAACCCTACACTTATACACAGTTTCCACTAAAAACACCTGTCAAGCATAATACTAGATTTTAAAATGAGTGTGGTCACCTACTGCTATGTTTACCCACATCTAGAATGCATTTTATCTATCTCTAGAACCTCATTTTGGTATGGAGTAGCATCATCTATATGTCTTCATACAAGTTGGTTGCCATTATCATGATGCAACAATGCTAAATTTATTCACGCAAATGCCATAGCTCTTTTTTTTCAATTGTTCTTGGGGTAATGAATTTTTTCATATCCGAGGCATGTCATGTGACTGAACTCTACTGGGATATTTTGACAAAGAATTTATGGGGGCATCTACTGGTATTAGCATAGAAATAATTTTTTAAAATAACTGTATACATAATTAACGAAAAACTTAGTACAAACTTGGGTGATTTTTGCAGAACCTGATGTGTATGATGTTGATGGTGTGAAATGCCTTTGTGATGCCTATAATCCTGGTGCACCATAAAATGAGATTGTTGGTGCATATTGGAGTAAATATTTTATTATTATTATTATCTTGTTTTTTCATCTGTTCTACCATGGAAGGGAGCATGCCCATAACAAATCTTGGTTCATCATCATCATTTTTTCATCATCTGAATCAGAGAACATAAATTCATCAGCAACAATGTGAATTGGTGATTTTTAATTTAGGTGGCCAAGCTGAAGAACTATCACTGATCCGTCCTAGGAATTTTGTGTGTTGTGTACTAGAATATCTTCTCCACCCAACTGCTTGTGAGAAATAATGAACTCTTTGCATTGTGACAACATATTTCTCCATGATTTCAAATCCTCACCATCTCTTTGCAAAGTTGGTGTTCTCCTCCACCATAGTGAGACTTTGTCTCCTCTTTGTATTTTTTTCCCACATATTTTAACAAAATGAAATAATGTCATAAAAAAACTATAATATTGGCACTATGCATTAAAAAGTGGAGGTTGTGGAGGTTTTAATTGAACCAGGTAACTACATAGCCTAGTGTCTAAAAATTACATTCCATGTACCACTATTAAAGGATTTATGACAACCAACAACTTCAAACTTTTGAAACACCAAGCTTATCATCAATAGCACATATAAAAATATTTTAATCCGGCTTTGACGTATCTCAAGAGCGCTAACTCTTTGGATGCATTATAGGGATCACCATAATTAACAACTTTGTACATCATTATTTTCTCATCGTGTTCTCCTGAACATGTCACTCTTTTTTCTTTTTTCAACTAATTTAGACTTTATACAGCCCTGATACACATACATCCGAATCAAGATGATCTCCCGCTCTAATTTATTTGTTTCATAGGTAGAATTAAAGCAGCACTACGATCCTTTGTTTTTTTCCTAGACTAAGGATAAATAAATCCATCCATCATCATCTACGACATGTATAGGATGTTCAGGTATAACATTTTCATGAGACACATCATTTAGATTTATGTGCTATTATTTCTGGCCACTACGAGCTCTGTTTATATAATTTATCATGCTTAGGCACCACGTGCCCTTCTTGTAGATTTTTGACATATGATTACTTTTAGGATCCTCTCCTACTTTATTTTGCTATCGGTTGGAGATTTCTCATTTCTCTTTTGGTCCAAACTAGTCCTAGGGAAAGAGGATACTCTATTCCAACAAGTAGCAAAAAATAAAGCTCTGCTTCAAATCTGCATTTTAATTTGGATACTTTTTAGTAGAATATTTTTTTGTTTGTAAGAGATTCAAATTCACACATACTCTCCCCCCACTTTAATTGGTGACTCCCTCATCTCCAGTAACATGTCCCTTTGTGCAACAGGTCTACAGCCTTCTAAACATCAGGTCCCACACTAAAAAACAAGTACCCCCAATCTAGGGAGAAGTAGTTTGAGCACTATTAGGTATAAAGTGGATCTACAACTCTCTTCTCAAATAAGGGTTGCAACTTCTTTCTAGCACCCAACTATCAGATTCTCCACAATTTTTTTTCAAATATATGGACACCACTCTTCTTGGTGGGAGAGTGACACCGCTTATTGGTGCCTTCCTCCAGGTGGAAAAAGGCACAACTGTATTGGGTTGATTGTAGGCACTTTCTTCCTGGTGGGAAGTAAGTGTCTTTTTCTGCTTTGTTGCACTCCTATTTGCAGGGCACGAGTTGTCACATCCATTAGGCCTAGTTTAAGCTGACTTTGCCTATAGATTGTGTTCATAGTTGTGTCCTACAAAACTAAACACACAAAAGCATAGAAAACAAGAATAATGACATTCGTGCATGTTATGCCCTGGCTCTCAAGATACCTGCAGCTTGCATGTAGTTCATGATTTCCTACAAAGAAAAAGCACATGAAAGTAGAAAAATAGGAGTCATGACATTCGTTCCTGTTAGGCCTTGGCTCTCAGGATGGCTATAGGTTCATGATTTCCTACAAAACAAAAAAGAAATTTATATTCTAAGCAAGACATGTTCCATGTGGTTATTTTATTTATTTATTTTTTTTTTAACCATTGGGAGGATTCACATAATTCATATGTTTTTTTAGGATTAAGGCACTGAGATTAAGGCATCGAGAGTAAGACACCCCCCGTAATATTTTTATTTTTATTTTATTATTTATTATTTATTATTTATATTTTTCAAGAGTAAGGCGCCCTCGTAATTTTTTGATTTTGATTTTTTTTTAATTTTATTTTTTCAGGAGTAAGGCGCCTTACTATGGGAGTAAGGTGTCACCCACACACACACACACACACACACACACACACACACACACATATATATATATATATATATATATATATATATATATATATATATATATATATTCAAGAGCAAGGCCCCTGGCCCCTTACTATAAGAGTAAGGCATCCCCCGTATAATATTTTATTTTTTTATTTTTTTAACGAATGTGTGAACATTCGTTAAAACTATTGGTATGGTATGGGGTCTCCCCCATGCCGATGTCTGATCTAGTCTCCCAAATGTGAGGTGTTGTAAATGGAGCCCATCGACTATTTCTTGAATATTGCCTTGGAATTTTATTTTGCTCTTGGTGTAGGATCTGTAACTTTGTTTATCATTCAAGTTGTAACAGTCATATAGCTTGTAGTAAAATTTTCCCCTAAGTTCCACAACCACCTTGGGCCCTTTTGCTTGATCAGGGTTACTTAGCCTACCTTCGGGTGCTTATGTTGCCAAGAAAAACTCTGCTTGCTTTCACTAGTTTGGACTGGATGCTACACGATTGAGGTGCACAAGATGGTTCGTATAGTGCTATTACAAACTCCATGTATGAATCTCAATTCATGAAATCTTCATAGATAACTCCTTATTTGTCTACATCGCACTTCATGTTGTCCTACAAAACATAAAAGAAAAATCTAAACTAAAGGCATTAAAATAAAATTCTAACTAATTTTTTTTTAAATGAACACTGTAAACAACGTTATTTGTGTTGTTGATGGTAATGATGAAGGTGGGGTCTCCCCCATACATATATTTGAACTAGTTTCTAAAATTAATCTATTTTGTTACCAACTAGTTTGATATGTCGTAGCATGAGAAGAGAATTTTACCCCATGGCCTTAAAAAATTTCAACTTATTGGAAAAATGTGTTGGATTGTAAATGACTATCTGCGGTTGGCAATTTGGAGAAAACATGGCATAGTAGTATTTTAAAAACACATGCTATTTTCTGATTCACTAGGTCGCCTTAAGCACAAGTGAAGAGCATACTCCATAACAAGATGTTATTTAAATTTTGCTTTATCATTTTTCTGGTTGCTAATATCATCGTAAAAATTTACCAATATCTTGCAAAGTGTGAAGCCTGTAATTTTTTTTTAATCCTTAAAACTAAGCTTCTGGAGGTATAATTCCACAATGGTTTCTGTATAAAGACACATCTTTAAATATTTTCAACTATATCAGACCTGGGTTGTGCTATTTCTATGATCTCTTGAAACCATTCAAAATATGATGGAAATCCTTCATTGCCTGATTTTCTAATTTTTCAACAACACAATTTATTTTACTTCTACACTTAATATGGTACATCAGGTTCATTCCCACGTTTACCTAAGAAGCTAGAAAATTTAAACCGTTGCCTATGGGATTTGGCTCTAATTATTTTGGAAACTATTTTTGACCTTGTAAAAAGACCCTTGGTGGAATCACGCTTCTCATCCAGAAGATCTACAGGTAATTTTAAATGAGATTTTTATCTAACTTGTAAATCATAACACTACAGTTTTGACACTCCCCAACAATGGCACCAAAATGATGAGCAAAAATTATGTTTATAAAATAATCATTTCTTTTCCATAAATTATCAATCCGATAAGTTCATAAACTTATGAGTGTCATGCATAGTATATATGCTTGCAATGCAGGGGAATGAATCCTTCTATACCTTTTTTAGTTTGGTAGGGAATTTTTGTGCATTTTGATTTCAGCCAAACTAAATAAACTAAGTGTGGAAAATTAAATAAATAAATTACAAACTAAAATTAAAGTGTTGGAAATAAAGTGTGGAAATAAAATGCAAGAAAATAAGCACATAGAACTAAATTAACACAAAGCAATAAATCTAATCTACTGAAAGTAAATAATAAAACTAAAATAAAATAGGGGAGGACTACTATAGGGAGTGGGCCCAAGATCCCGTAGATAGTCTTCCCAGCTAGCTACGTAGAGCTTGCTCAAATAAGAGTATTTGCACTCTTAATAAATTAGATAGAGAATGAAATGAAATAGTTTCTATGTAAATTAATCATCCTTTCTTTCAAGGAAGACCTATGCATTTATACAATACATAGCTTTCCTCTATTACAATTTTAGGCAAGCCCATTTCAGACTTGCAGTTACCATGGATATGCAGTAAATATTACATCTAGTAAATTATAACAGTCATGCACTAATAATAATAGTCACGTAATAATTTTATGCCCTTATAGGATAAATCAGGTGTGTTTTCTTTTATCATAACATAATACATCTGATATTATAATTAGGCTAGTAATAATAAATTTGTTTGTGTGGTTGTTCATCTTAGTCGCTAATGAGAAATTGGTTATTTTCCTGGTTCATCACTTTGTCTGGTTATCCATATCAATCACTGGAAAATCATTATTCTGATTTATCTACAATGTATGGTAATAAGGCACCTGCTTCCTCATCAAGGTACCTACCTATTGACTGGGTCATAGTAAGGTATCTATAGTAAGGTGTCTGCCTGAAGAGTAAGGCACCTACCTAAAGAGTAAGGTGTCTGCTTGGAGAGTAAGGCACCTATCTGAAGAGTAAGGTGCATATAGTAAGGCACCTTCCTAAAGAGTAAGGCACATGTCTAAAGAGTGAGACACCCACTTGTGCATCAAGGTACCTTCTTGCACACTGCCAGGTCCAAGTGGGGTATAGACTGTAAAACACCAGATTAGTAGTAAACCTTGCAGTTATACATAGTTTCCACTAAAAACACCCATCAAGCATAATACTGGATTTTCTATCAATTATATGCATAAGTTAAATAAAAATACATCTCATATGCTAATTAGACTAGTAATGATGCCCCTTAAAAATGTATATAAAATGAGTATTTCTGGTGCTCATCACCTTGCACTTCTTGTACACTAGAGAAATGGTTGGTATATTTTTATCTTATTTATCTATCAGGGGTTTAATTTTCTTGTTTTATTCTATTATTACTCCAAAATATTTGCAATAATTATAAATCATTTTTTATTCTATCTCTATAATTTCGACCATTTTTTCTTGTACTTTGCTATGAGCACTGGATCCTATAATTTTCTAACCTCTGTGGGCATTTTCCCTTGACTCTTATTGATTTTACCTTTTAATTTTTCATTCTTTTCTTGCAATAGTTCTACTTTGAAATTCCAGGCTATTACTTATTTCTCAATGACAAGAGCAATTTATACATGAAATTGCACTCCATGTTTTAATAAGGAGACTATGTCTCCCATCTCTGCATCACCTGTATCAGGATTTATCTACAGTGAATGTACTTCTTGAGTGGGAATGGTGATCGTAGTCTTAGAGGTAGACTCTAAAAATGATGAAGGTGGATTTTGAACTTTGCTCCTGGCCTTTGCTTTCATTACTCTATCTTCCATTATTGCTTTAATATGCTCTTCCTCTTTAAAAGTGAATTTTGTGAGCTCATATTTTCTGACTAGAGTGAGGCTCATAGGCTTGATGGTGGCCATATCGATCCTGGATACCTTATGGGGGGAAGATTTTAAGGTTTAAGGGATTACCACTTGGTAATAAATGAAGATATCACTAAATTCCCTAGCATTTTGTATCCTTTTCCAGGATATAGCAGAGATTCTGATCTCTTTGTTGTTTACCATGAAAGCCACTAATACTGCCTGAGAGGAACCTGTGACCATTTGCTATAAATGGTGGGAGGTCGTCAAGGTCACCACTAGGCTCTCAACTATAAAGTATATCAGGATAGTAGAAGTGAGTGCAATATATTTTCCCTTACTCGTATCAGGATACTAAGAAGTTGAAGAGGCACTAGTTATTTCCTTTGTCATTTGAGTTTTTACCTCAGCCATAATCTCAATTTTTTTAGGGTCTAAACTCATGACTTCTACGATGGAATATGTAAAGTCTTTTGGGGGGAATGACGACTACCGGTGGTATAATTTTGTCCATAATTTCTTTTCTTACCATCCTTAGGTCTATGGAGTAATTTCCCACTATTTTTGTATGAGTGTGTGCCTTTGTCAAGTTTTTATTTTTCATATTTCTTTTAGATCCACCCCATTGTTCTGTGCCCACAATAGACTTTTCTCAAATTCATCTTCGCTATGTATCATTGGTTTGGGATCAATGACAATGTCTCTATAGTGACCTTTAGGATCATAGGGCCTCCAAGTGCTTTTAGCCTCTAGGTTATTTTAGCCATTGTGGGTAAGCCTTTCATCATATTAGGATACCCTCTGTAAATATACTACCCTATTTTTCTTGGTGCAGTGACCCAAGGAATCCTAGTTTGTTTCCTCTTCCATATCAATCTGGCTTCTTCTATAGATTACCTCACTATCTCTAAGGTAGCCAATAATTTTAGACAGAAAGTGGGCAAGGCTTTAGAAATTAATTTACCCCTGTATGTTTTGATGAAACTATAGTGTTCAATGATAAAGAAATCTCTAGCTTCCTTGTCTTCAAGATATTTGATTATACTAGGGATCATTTTGGGGGGTTCTTTTTTAGTGAGTACGTGATACATGGATGCCAAATATATCCCACAAAAATTTGAATAAGTTGAGGCACCGTCATATATGTAATACAATCTATATTGGATAATATCTCCTAGCACACCATCTAATTGAGTAAATACAGTGTCTTTGAACTAACTGATGATCAAATGGATGAGAAATGAATAGTGTGAGATGTGGAGCATGAAATTCCTATCTTCCTTCATAGCCTTCTGCAATTCTCTAAATTCGCTATCTATTGTGTCACACACTATATCTTGCCACCTATAGATCGACATCCTCCAAGTTTTATTGCATTGCACTATCAGGTACATAACTTTGACACTGATCTAGTTGAGGTCCTCAACCCCTGTAACTATATGGATCATGTTGGCGTAATATCTTGCCCACTTGTGAAGTTGTGATTTATGAACAAGAAAATATGTCGACATTGCTTTATCATATTAGAAAAACTTCTCGTAAAATTTAATGCCAATCATATGCTAGACCTACTTTGAAATTAGTGCTATGTTGTAGAATTGTTTGGTCATATCTAGTCCAAAAACTTGTTCAATATTCTTTGGTGTAATCCTATAGATAGGTTTGTCTTGGCCATTTACTATGGCTCTGGTTCTCGGGTCCTACGATATGGCTAGCTATGATAGGAGCTTAGGGGAGAAATGTACCCTCAGGCATAAGAGCTTTGCCAAATTGGTCCTCCATTTTTTGTAGTGAGGACTGCTCTTATATTTATCTGCATATCCTTTCTTGAAGATATTATTTAACAAGTAATGTAGACATCATCATTCTTCTATGCTCGATTGAAAATAAAATTTTATGAGTTATAACTCACCCCACACTTGTTATTTGGTTTTTTGGTGTTCATCTTCTTGAATGGCACCTTCTCATCTAATGCCTCAACTCTTGTCTTGGGGATAACTTTGTTGGAGGATGCCATTGCTTGAGTTTTTGTTACTAGGCTCTTCAGCTCTTAAATAGCTCAAGAATACTATAAGTACTATGAGTTACTTGTTACTGCTATCACATATTTAACCTGGTTGATACATGAAGCATCATTAATGTTACATCAATCACTACTGTATTATTGCTATTCTCAATTCACCACCTCATTTATTATAATGGTTGGTCAATCATGGACCATCACTTTTGGTTGATTTACGTAACTAGTCGCCAGATCATATACACATTAGATCCTAGATCGTTTTATCAACACACATTGTATTAAAGCTTGTGCTTGAATAGATCCAAGGCTTATATCTATAGTTGGATTGCTTACTTATAACTTCCAAATTTGTTTTTGGTTGTGTGAGCAAAATAATTATTGATTAGAGTGTCCCGTTAGCTTCCTCAGGTGTTGCTCCAATGGTATGGTATATCAACTGGTGTTTGTTGCATATTTCAAGGTACTTGAGCTTTGGATATCATTGCTGGTTGATCGGATGATCAATACTTTAATTTGATCGAGGCTTTCTGGTTTGCTAATTGGATGCTTGATTGGTGAACCCTTGACCCTTGTCAAGTTTTAACCGATGGTCTTCTTTGATATCGCACGAGAGGTGATCTTAGGTGCTCGCCATTATTGCTCGATTGAGTAGTTTAGAGTATGCTTACATGTGATCAATTAAAAGCTTCATGCTAACTCTTATCGATGAGGTTAGTTTATAAAAAAATTATGCATGCAAAATTAAATGTTGGTGTACCTTAATTTTCATTGAATTTTACCTTTATCAGCTTGATTGATTTTCACCGTTGATTTCCTTTGATTGGTAATATTTTTACTATTTTGATTTATTTGATTGATGATATCTCATAATCGTACCTTTATGGCCAAAAATATTTCCATGGCCCCACTTTGTCCATGTCATCACTTTTATCGACCGTTCCTCATAATTCTTCAACCGATCAATGTTATTCTTTGGTCGAATGAATTTGATAATCAGTTATGATTAGTGTCAATTCGATCGAAGGGTTGCATAATTGATGAGTCAAATGCTTTTAACCATTAATTTTTATCGAGCTTCGATCGATTGATTGTTTAACTATTGTTGGAATTTTTTACCAATGACCTTTAAGCCATGTGTTTGGTTGGTTGTTTCTTCCTTTTAGCTAAGTGCCATTTTTAATCGGATGAGTTGATTTTTTTTTGTTTATCTTATTTTTAGCTAGTTATCTTATATGCTCGGTAGAAGGACTTTTAGCACTACAGATGTGTTTTTGGCCGATCACATATTATTGATTTGTTTGATGATTTTATCGATCAGCCAATGCTACCTTTATGTCAATCGATTGATCTTTTTTATTGGTCTTCATTCTTTTTTTGTGCTTGGCTATAATTCTTTACTCATCGGTCGAAATATGGGTTTTGCATGTTAAATTCGGTCGATCAAAATTTTCAGTCCAATTTACCTTTTATTGTTGTCGATTAAAATTTTTTTCATCTCATGAATTGATCATCGATTGGTCGATTTCTCTTTATCATCAGTTGAATGCCTTTTGCTTAGTTTTGAAAAATATATATTTTTGACAATAATTTTCTCTTTATGGGTTGGTAGATGAATTGCATTGTTTTTATTGCTCGACCGATTGGGTCTGTAAATCACAATCCTTTTAAAAAAGTGGGCAGGGAACCCCTTAAGTTTTAATAAAATAAAAAATTTAAGCTTCTTAAGGGTGTAATATGTTTATGACACATAAATTTGTCCAGTTAATGGAGGATGACCAATTCTAATGCTGGAAACATTAGTTTTTGAAATGAATGACCTAGGCATTGGAAGATGTTTGGTTAAATAATTAATCCATGAGATTGTTTTGAGATAGTTTAAACACTTAAAATTTGACTCACTCATCAGCATATCACAAAACATGGACCTCTTTTAAGACCTTCAAAATTTAAAATTATGGGTACATTCATGTTGTATCAATTTTGGCTACAACATAGGCTCTAACTGGGATAGATGACAAAAACATGAGGTATTTGAGAACTCCAGATTCTCTAGTTATTAACAAGGCTTTAAACGAAATAATTATGACCTTTATTTTCTAGGTGATTATTGCAAAAATAGAGTAACAAACAAAGCATTCAAATAGTCTAAAGAGAAAAACCTTCAACCAAATAAAATTAGAGACTCTGGTTTAAAACCAAGTGAACTTTCACTCCTGAAGGTTAGTTGTCTAGCAATATCCTCAAGGTGGTTTTGAACAAAATAAATTAGAAACAACTATCACATCAATCCTGGTCTCAGAGTGTGTGCTTGTGTATTCTTTTATTATTTTATCAGATCAAATAGAATCTTTATCAGTTTGGAAGGAGTTAGGTTTATTAATAATTTTACTCTTTATCATTAATTTCGAGGATAATGAGAAGGATGTACCAGACCAGTTTTTGCAACAATTTATAATTAATTTTATTTCAAATTGCATGTCCTAGTTGGCCAACCTTTGCAACGCATTGAATTTGCTTTTCTTCAAGAAATATTTTTTCGAGGATGGTGCTAAGGCTCCTGCTATCAGATAGGATGTCAAGGTCAATGTCGCTCCTATGGAAGACAAAGGTGAGGATAAGTACGTGGAAATGGATATGTCGAATTATGAGCTCCAGGATGTTGGAGCTAAACCAGATGATGAAGCTTAGGGGTATCCTTTCCCACGAGGTTTTTGTGAAGGGCATCCTCGTTGTTACCCTATGTTTTTTTTTTCTATTTGAGGGTATCCTCTGTATTACTCTCTATTTTTGTCGTCTGCATCTCTTGGACATCCTTAGCAGTATTTTTAGTTTTGAGGGACTGCATTCCCATTCTGTTCTTTTCTGGTTTTTGCGGCTGGTTTTAGCCTTCTACTCTAAGTTGTAATCAAATTTTGGGTACCTATTAAAACCTGTGTTTTAATCTAAAATCTTTAACTGATCAATTTTTTTTTTACCCTTTTACAAATATTCACCTTGTCATTGCTCCATAGCTATTCAAGTGTTTATAACTTTTGTGGAGGTGACCTTGATCCCTTTAGACCTGCTCTACTACTAGTCATGTGTCTATAGCCCTGGTAGAGGTTATCCAGATAGCCCTAAGCACTTGCTCAATTTGCATTATTGAGATTTTTCTTCTTTAGGAAGAATTTTGATAAATTGTAAAATATTTCAAAGTGTGCTTTCTGGGTTGAGGATATTGAAGGCTATAGTATTGAGTGTATTTATTTTTAGCCTAACTGCCTTACCAAGGTTGACTAGATTCTCTGATTCAAGAATTACTTTTGAGGTCATGATAATGTATGGCTTTGGCTTGATGTGTCAACACTTCCAACTTTCATCTATTATATTCCAAGCCTCACAAGATGCTTACTAAACTCCTTGAATTCATAGTTGTCAGATCATATGTATTCAATTCCAGGCCTCTTCTCTTAATTTACTAAAGGTAGATCTCATACACAGAGAAAAAATATGATAGGGAGACTTAACAAACTTTTAACAGTCTAGAATTATTGAACAGATACGCAAACAAACAAAACAACAAGGAAGAAAAGCTAAAATCACAAAATATGTACAACCATTTTTTTATTTTATTTTATTTTATTTATTTATTATTTTTTAATTCTTTTTTGGTTCCCTAGCAGGGGTGGTATAACTTCAAGTGTTAGTCATTTATTAAGATTTTCATGATATCACCCTCTAAGGTTTACAACCTATAATTATTTGGGCCAATGATCTAAAGAATTTGATAAGGACCTACCCACCTGGGATCAAGCTCACCCTTCTCTGCATGTTTTTCATTTTTGGGGTCCCAATATAGAACTATATCCCCTTCAAAGAATGGAGTTCCTTTGGCTTTCTTGTTAAATATTTGTATGGTTTTCTAAGTTTGTTCAAACATTTTATCTAGAGTATTTCTTTTTTCTTCATGTAAATGTACAATTTAATCTAATCTTCTCTGTAATGCATCGGGGTTTTCATGATCTTGCAGTAATAGGGACAGGGCTATTCTTTCTGTAAGAGGAGGCAACAAGGTTTTTTATCCAAATACCATTTCATATGGAGTTTTACATATGTTTCTCTTGACAGATAATCTATCTACCCATAATATGAATTTTAACTCATTGTATCATCCCTTTTTATTTTTCCCAATGATATTTTGATTCTGGTAATCAAATTTTTAGTTGATGACTCAACATGACCATTACCTTGAAGATAATAGTTAACTGAATGAGAAAGTTCAATTCCATACTTTGCACAAAATTCTATCATTTCAAAAGAGATAAAGTACTTTTCATTATCTGTTACCAACTTTTTTGGGCTCCGAATCTGGTCAAGATATTTTTCTCTAAGAAATTAATGACCACTTTAGTTGTTGAATTTCTCAGGGGAGCTGCTTCCACCAATTTAGTGAAATAATTAGTCATTGTGATAATCCATTTGTGTCTTCCTGAGGAATTGGGATTTATT
Organism: Wollemia nobilis; assembly: GCA_028583015.1. Classification (NCBI taxonomy): domain Eukaryota; kingdom Viridiplantae; phylum Streptophyta; class Pinopsida; order Araucariales; family Araucariaceae; genus Wollemia; species Wollemia nobilis. The sequence continues at coordinate 891,136 of JAQPPZ010001560.1, read as the reverse complement.
TCTCCAATAAGGTAAATTCCCCATTATGTGAAAGGTGATTTTATGATTACTGGCTAGAGAGGCATTGCTGCCAACTATTTCTTCCCTACAAACACTTCACAGTTATGGCAACCCTTGATATATTGATGAATATATTTGAATAAGAAATTCCAATAATAACCTGCTCTCATGATCTTATTTGCAGTTGCTTTTGGGGTAAAGTTACCTCCACAAAATCCATCATGAAATTCTTCTATCACTTCTAATGTTTCTTTTTCAAAAAAGCACAACAATAATACCTCATCTAGATTTTTCCAATAGAGTTTACCTTCTTGGATGTAATGAGCTTGATACTTGACCGATCTCATTTTATTTGCAGATATACCTCTAGGGAAAGATAGGGTTTGGAGATATAATAGGATATCATCATACCATTTACACTCAACATTATCTATTATTTTGGTATCATGCATGTCATCAACTGTGGTAATGTTCTACATGTCTTCTCCCTCTTTGTTAGACAAATATTTAGCTAAACATTATCCTCTGATTATTTTCATAGCTTTAAATTCTACATCATACTATAGTAATTTGACCATCCACTTGAAAAGACTTCATATTGATTTATTTTTGGTGAAAATATCTTTTATAGCAGTGAATGGAATGTAGCATATAATCTTGTTTGAACCAAAAATACCTTTAAAATGTTCTAGTCCTTGAATCACAACATATGCTTGTTTCTCAATAATTTTGAGTCTTATTTGAGCTCCCTTGAGTCCTATACTCATGAATGCTATGAGTCTTTTATTATCTTCATCATCCTTTTGATGAAGTACTGCAGCATGGTATGTTCAGAAGCGAATGGATATATGTTTAAATTCATTGAGTAGTCAGGGCAGTTTAAGACTAGGGCAATGGTGATGGCATTTTTTATTTTTTGAAAAGCTTCAATATTCTCCTCTATCCATTTGATGTCAAAATTATTTTTAATCATGTTATTTATGGGTTGATCTATTTCAAAAAATTTTGGCATAAAAATTCTAAAAAAATTAATTTTACCAAAGAATGATCTGACTCCTTTCATATTTTTGGGGGGAGGTATCTTGGCAATAACTTCTACTCTTCATGGATTAATGGTAATTCCTTTTTTGAATACTATGTGACCAAGGATTTTTCCTTGCATTTCTCTGAATATACACTTCTTTGGATTCAAGGATATTCTAAATTTTTTGCATCTGGCAAAAACTGTGGCTAAATTTTTAAAATGGTCTTTAGGGTTTTTTGAAAATACTATTATGTCATCCAAATAGACAACTACTATCTTGAATATTAGTCCTTTAAAGTAAAATTCCATGGCCCACTGGAACGTTTCTCCTACATTCATTAATCCAAATGGTATTCTCAAATATACCCAAAGGGATAGTGAAAGTAGTTTTATATTTATCTTTAGGATTCACCTAAATCTAATTGTATCTTAAGAATCCATCCAATAATGATATTTTGGATGAACCTATAGACACCTAAAATGCATCATGTCAAGGGCGACTACTCATATGGACATGCTACAAAACCATATGGAGGATCTTGGATAGACTCCAAGATAGAGCAGTGGTTCTAACCACTCAATTTAGGCATTTTGGCCTAAGCAGTCTGAACCGCAGCCCAGACCTACGGTCTCTAGTCTAAACCATGGTTGACACCTACGGTCTATAGTCTGGACCATAACTGTGACCTGCGGTCTTAACTGAAGTTCAGTTAGGCCTTCCATCCAAGCCAAATCGGTTGGAACGGCCGAAAGATCTAGAAGGAGGCAGTTGAAGGATGGAAGATTCCAGAGGCTTCCATCCCAAATGTCCTAACCAACCTTCTTGGTCTTGGCTTCTCCATGAATCCACCCCTAGCCCTAGGGGCATGCTATAAATACCCCCTCCAAATGGGGAGAAAAATGAGAGAGAGTTAATTGATCAAGAGAGCAGCGAAGCCCTATCAAATTGCATACTGAATCTATGCATTTGAGAGCCCCTTTGCTATTCACCTAAAGACCAATTAGCCATGGATGCCCTAGGTGCCTAGGAGATTCAAGAAACACAAATACAGGAAAACGAAGGCCCTTCATAGCGATTTGACCGCCAAATCTGTCAGAGGACAACAAAGGCGACCCTTGAACATCAATTTGGACAAGGAGGTCAAGCCCACTGCCCCTAATTCTGAGGGTAAACCTATCAGAGGTCAAACCATGGCTGTCAACCACGGTTCATAGTGTAGACCGCCCACCATAGCTATGGTTTGCAATAGGTGACTGATCACCTTACTTGCTTTGCTTTTGATCGCATAGATTAGTTATATTAGTCTTTTCATAGGTTTAATTGCATTTTAGAGAAACTTTGACCGTAGGAATTAGTCGTTTCATGCATTGTATTAAGTAGGATTATATTGGATCTTTTATGCACTTTATTGCTCCTAAATTGATATTTGATCCATGCATCATTTGCTTATTCATGTCCTTCATGTTGTAGTATAATTCTTGATCTAATTAGAATAGTTTAAAGTCTTTCTTTATGTTTTCTTGTTTTACTAGTTTAATGGCATTTACATACATATTTCCTTAAAGGGCCTCATCACGAGAGGCTATCAATATTTTTAATCATGTGTTGTTGTTTCTTGTTCGCAAGGAGACAGGTGCAAGAGGAGCTTATGTCATAATCCTTCCACATCGTGAAGAAGGGGGGTCAACTCCACCCCAAGGAAGTTTGTGACTAATCAATAGAGCACTATAAGTGCGCCTACCCTATTGAGGGCATTGGCAATTGTAATATCAGTATCATCTTTCAAGTGACCCTAAGAGGGCATTTTTGTAATCAAAGCTCATTCAAATATTAATACAAGAAACCTTACTTACGTTGTTTTTGTTCAATTTATGTACTTGTGTGAATCTTTATGCTTTCATGATGGTATAGATCAATACGGTAGCTAGGTGCATGCTCCATGGTTAGGTCAGATGGCGATCACGGTGGAACCCCACAATTTTAGCCCTGAGTTCTGACTTTTCTTGGCTTTTTCTTATCTCAGGTGCTAACCGCAGCTTTCAGCTGCAGTTATTTTTTGGCCCACGACTGTAACCTGCGGTCACTACTGCAGCCCGTAGATCGGACCTGTGGTTAATAGAGGAAAATGCAGACAATAGGAAACTCAGTGGGCAGTAGAGCAGGAGCTAAGGTAGGCCCCAATTTCACTATCTGTTTTGAATTTTCTGCTCTGTATCTTTCTAGAAAGCATCGAACCGTTGCAAACTAGGAACTTAAATAAAAAAGATCAATGAACAAGTCTTAGTTTGTTTCCATTTTCCTTTCATTAGAAAGGCGTTGTTGGGAACAGCGGACCTCTGAGTGTAGTCCACCCCTAAATACAATGACCTTGATAGATATTGTGTGTCGTTTGCATGCTTGAGGCCCAATTAGTGGCCATGTCATTGTAATTGCATCATCAAAATATCATATAGGACATTAGCATGCATTCTTTTTGAATTTGAAACGTTCCTTTCTTTTCATGCATATCATGTAGGAATGATCATTATGCTCTTCTATGCATTTGTCATTTTTGCAAAGTAAAAGGAACCACACACACCACCTGGCACTTAAACGCTAGTGAGTTGGGCTTCATCTCCAACCACTAGTAGGGTTCAACGATAGTGGGTGTAATTTCCATCCATTGGCCCAAATCCCACGTACCTTGTGTTACTAGACCATACCGGGTCCAAGATCCTTTCGTACCCTAAAAAATTTGCATATACTCCTCTTCGGAGGGTATGACGTTGATTGGGGGAAAATGGGTGAGGAACTGGGAGGACCTGTGCCCCCTGACCGTGTGTGGGCTTCACTTCCACACATTATAGGTTGGTTTACGTGACTTGGGTTTCATCTCCAAGTTGTCGAGCTACGGGTATATAGGTGAAAGCCAATTTAACTAAGTATAAAATCCAACAATCTTTCAAAACATGTGAGAGTTTCTAACATCGATACAACACATCTGAAAACAACATCAAACAGTTTAGGGCTCACAATAAAAATTTAAAAGGAGATAATCATCATTTGTATACCTTGTTTGCATAATAAAACACATCTAGACGTTAGGTACACAAATGGTGAACACACGGGGTGATCGAAAAGGTCTAGGATCGATGCCCATGATCAACCCCCAACTGGTTCACAGCAACATGTGTCGAGTCCTCATACACATGAGCGAACCGAACGACATTCGACGAGCATTAGAGGTGACAACTCGACATGGGGAGATCCCGTTGAGTGGACCCCCGATAGAGGAGCTTCATTACACTCCTCTAGGCACAGGACTAAGCATGGAGCTTCTCAGCATGAGGATGCTCTACTCCAAAGCCATTACCGAGACCACACTGCACGTGCATCCATGGGATCGGCCAAGGAATATGTTGTGCAGGGGACCAAGTTGGTTCCCATACATACTAGGTCCACAGGAGGTTCTAACCCTCCACAGTTAGAGTATAGATGGACCAGAGATCCACCCATTCAAGGGCAAGAGGATAGGCTCGCTTTTGAGCATAGGTCCACCCATACTCCCATGCATGGCCCACCATGCAAGATCACCATTGATATATCAAATGTGGGAGCTAATGGAACACCACCGCATGAGTGGTGGAGGTCTAGATAGTTAGATGGTCTAGGTAGTGTTCTTGAGTAGCTAGGCTGCAAGCCTACAGCTCCACCCACTCGTGCTCCGAGTGAGCATAGCGGTAGTTGTATCAAGATCACTAGAGAGCATGGAGAGGCTTCTAAGCGCCCTCATGTCACACGTCCACCATCAACACATTTTTACGATGGGTACAGAACCCATAAGGTAGCTTGCATAGAGCATACACACCGGAGGCCTCCCACGGCCGACCAGATCGACAGATCACATAGACTGGTGTCTGAGCAAAGATGTCAACTCCTCCAAGATCAATTGGAGGATGCTCGCCTAGAGAGGCAACATATTGAAGATGAAAATATTCAAGCGCAAAGGCTCCTACGATAGAGATTATATGAGCAGCGCATGCACGAGGAGCGTATTCTAGCTCAGAAGGAGCGCATAGAGTAGGAGGATCGGCTAGCCAGGGCTGGCCTATACCCTCCCAAGGAGCATAGAGAGCGTGTGCATAGGAGGGTTGTGTCCCTAGACGATATGCATGAGGAGCACAGAGACGCTCGTACTCATGTTAGTGCCCAACAGAGGGAGCGACTATCGTCACTCAATGATCTTAGACAGAGGTAGCATGAACATGTAGATGTAGATAGATATGATCAGGAGTATCCTGAGAGTTATCGAGTTGAGGAGGAGGAAGAGCCACGTCCTCCACCTCCCCCAAAGAAGACATTACCTCCTAGACCGCCTCCACGTCAGCTTAGGGAGGAGGACTTTTTATCTTCTAAGGCGTACAAGGTTTTGGTCGATAAGGTCAAAGCAATAGAGAGGCAAGGCATGACTATGCAAAATCCGACACTAAGGAAGATACACAATGAACCTCTAGACCCCTCGGTGCCTATGCCTCCATATCTTGAGCATTTTGATATGCCCAGGTTAGAAAAATTCAAGGGTGATGAGGATGCCCAAGAGCATGTTACAAGTTTTTTGGATGCTTGTTTCCAGATAAAGAGTCATGATGCCTTGTTGTTGCACACCTTCATTATGACACTCTTCGGCCCAGCCCGAGAGTGGTTCAACCAGCTGAAGAAACATAGTATTACTAGTTTTGAGCAGTTAGCTGATGCATTTCTTGAATGCTATTCATTTGGCATCAAGAAATAGGCCAACCTTTCTGATTTGGCTGCGCTAGCTCAGCGCGACGATGAGCCCATCGAGCAATACGAAAAGAGATGGCATAGAATAATGGCAAAGCTGCCATTCCCTATTCCTATAGCAGAACTGACCCGAATGTTTACAAAGAGTTGTGCCAAGCACATCTCGCTACTATTGTAGTTGTAGCAGTACGCTACATTCGAGGAAGCTGTGGTGCAAGCCAAGGTGATCGAGGACATCAAGTTGCAAGAAGGCAACTTGAAGCTCAAGACCAAGAAAGAAGGGTTTAAAAAGAGTACTACGAAGCAACAGGGCAAGCAGGCCCACGTGAATCAAGTAGTACTAAATCTTGGAGGAGAGGACAAGGGACAACAAAAGCCTAATTATCAGGCCCAACCTCCTCCTGCATGTTATGAGACATGCAAAAACAACTATAAGGGCAAAAATAGAGAAGAGCGCCCACCTCGCCAGTTCACACCTCTAACGGAATCGATGACTTCGATTTTCCATCAACTATGCGAGGCCAAGGCCATATGATTGCCCGAGGTCAAATTAGTAGATCCGAATGTGCCAAAGTCAAAGTGGCATCAAGACGATCTGTTCTGCATATTCCATAGAGTGAAAGGCCATGACATCGAGACATGTTGGTCCTTCAAACACATTGTGCAGAACATGATAGAAAAAGGAGAGCTTGTAGTACCAGGCAATCCACAGGCACCCGACAACAGAAACATGGGGATTTTCAAGAATCCACTACCTAATCATGAGGTACCTCGTAACAACGCCGACCAGGTCAATCAAGTGAGAATCGAACCACCTACCCAGGGGTTCGTAGGTATGGTCAATGTTGTTACTAGACACGGGAGGTACGATCAACCGAATCAACCTCATGCTCCCATTAGAATACAAGCTACACCGGATCAACGGCCAGCTCAGAACATTCTAGGCCCACCAACTAGACCGGTGGTGACCATAAGGAGCAGGTTAGTTCAGAACCTGCAGACAACTCCTACGAAGTTGTCAATATATGAGCTTATTCAGCAGTCCCCTAGACACAAGGAGACTCTTATGGACATTCTGAGGTCCATTGAGGTACAGTCCCAAGATGCGCATGCATTTACAAATTTCGTGGGACATGTACAACGGTGTCAAGAACCCACGATACAATTTTATGATCATGAAGTGAAGATGGTTCCTACTATTATGACTGACCCACCACTGCATATTATCACGTGTGTTAACCACATGCCTTTCAAAAGGGTCTTGATCGACACTGGGTCCTCGATCAATATAATTATGACCAAGGCATTGAGCCATCTCAAGTTACCCAAATCACACATTGTGCCTACCACCTTTACGTTGAGAGCATTTAACGATGCACTATGCTCGATGGTTGGTACAATTGTTCTACCTATTCAGGTGGGACTCAAGACCATCTCTGTGATGTGTCACATGATAGAGGGCACCATGCAGTACAACATTCTGCTCGAAAGGCCTTGGATTCATGAAATGCGTTGCATCCCCTCTATCTTGCATCAATGCATGAAGTACATTCATGAGGGACAGGTTCACGTAGTGTCCTCGGATGAAGAACCATTCAAGTTCATGAACCTAGCAGATTTGCTTGGGGGTTTTGTACTCCCATCGATGCACTTGGATATCTAGCCTGCTTCACCGGTTAATATTCCAAGAGGTAAACCAATAGCCCATGCTCAACCATCGACATCTATGTCACGTAGATCTGAGCATACGACTGCAACTTCTCTAAAAAACTACATCAATAATGCATCGGCAAGACGAGAAGCTAAAGGTAAAATTGGGTGAGAAAGTAGAAGATCATATGCCTGGACCAGTCACCAATGAGACTCCCACTCCCATGGATGTGGAAGAACCTCAAGACAAAGCCGAGGAGGCACCTCAGCCTACTTCACCTGCATCTTCAGTAGGGTCATCTGCACCGCAGGTGACCATTCATCTGGCTAGCATAGGGTTGGGTGAGTATCTTGTGCAAAATGTTACTTTTGGACCTATCCTGAAGACTACACAAGAGATGGGCCGACCGCACGCCCATCGATTTTTTATTGGATCTATAGTGTCGTTGGGTGAGCCACCCAACCAAAAAAACTTCATCTACGCAGGGCTAGATCAAGCGCCCACCAGAATGTCCATAGATGAGGATGATGACGAGCCATTCGCTATGAATGTGCGCTATCTATCCAACCCGAAATATGCCATGCACATTTTTGAGTCGTATCATTGGCATGGGCACGACCTTGGTCTTTTCAAACAAGGACGTAGGACTCCGCTCGAACCTCATTATCAGTTAGCTACTGATAGGTTTGGGTTAGGGTTACAGGTACAGGATCATGACGATTTGCTTACTGCATCCTTAGATCGCATGTACCTAAGTCTAGGGGATGATGTGGATTTTAATCCATATCACCCTAATCCTTCCAGCTTTTGGAGGACTCGCCAGATGGTATCATTTGTTACCATAGGGCCACCCGATTCATATCATGATGGGCCCTTAGAGGACAACCCCAGAGGCAACCTGGGTAACCAAATCCGTAGTGCTACCGATGACACTGGTATGCAGGGGCATAACCCCACTACTATAGGCGATATCAAGTTAGGAGATCTTTGTGATGATGATGGAGAGGAGTCCACCTCCGAAATGAGTGGACCTAGTTATGATGCAGATGATGAGTCCTCAAATGATGATCAATCTAAGGAGGAAATCAAGTCGACCTTTCCAGGTCTGGTGTTTATACACCATCTACTACCTATGGAACAAGTGGAAGAGACGAATGAGCGCTTCATAGTCGATAGTGATTATAAAGATGAAACAGAGGAGGCCTATTTAAGGCCTCACCTAGCTAATCTCCCACTATGCATAGACACAATAGAGTGGTCCATCCATGGTAGTGACCATAGTGATGTAGATGAGAGGACCGATTCTAGGCTCGTGTATCCACAATATCTATTGCCTAGGGAATCGAAGCATGTTATGGAGGAAGTCCCTCCCAACACTGAGTGCTCTAAGGAAGGAGCAACGCTAGTTTATATGGTAGTATCATATATACGATCGTTCTATCAAATTTATCCAGATAGTGATGATAGTGATCGTAGAATCAAATACATGGGGCCACATCTAGAAGATCGCCCCTTAGAAGAGGGGGGAAGTGACAGATTGTATTTGTATAGTGATGATGAGGATTCATTGGAGATGGCCTATTTGGGACCTCATCACCTACGTAATAGGCCTCCACCTCGAGGTCCCCCACCTATTATAGTTGTAGGTTTGCATCGGGAGATCAATCTCCATCACAGCCTGAGGGAAAGAAGAGATCTCAAAGAGAGGTATCAAGAACTCTTTCCCCATCCACCTACGTATATGGAGCTCCTTGAGTCGAGAGATCCCATTTTGTAGCTAGTGCACTAGGAGGATCTAGTTATATGGGCATCCCATAGAGAGGATCCATTTGTGCCCATACCATTCGAGCCAGATCTTGGGTACAGAAGCTACGCTTTAGATATAGAGTTTTGTCTATGTGGTTCTGGAGATCAATTCCATTCCATCAATATGGTCTCCATTGATTTGACCACTCCACTCCATAATCCAGCATATTCATCTAAGTCATTGCATCCATAAAGTGATTCATCACTCAATTATTGGATAAATGTTGACCCATGAATCGACTACTACACAAGGGGTCCCATTTGATTGGGATGAGGACTCAGCAACCTTTCTAAGATTAAGAAATACCTAGCAACACTGCCAGTACTAGCTCCACCAAGGTCAGATGTGCCTTTTTGCTATATATATCGGCAACCAACTTTGCATTAGGGACCATGTTAGCCCAAAAGAACATACAAGGCAAAGAGCAAGTCGTATATTACATCAATTGCACCTTGGTGAGTTATGAGTCAGGATATGCATATGTTGAAAAGATTTGTTTAGCAATGGTGTTCGCTACCAAGAAATTGTGACATTACATGCTAAGTCATACAACATATGTTATATCAAAATAGAATCCTTTGCAGTATATGATGAGCAAGACATATCATAACACATGTACTACAAAGTGGATCATGCTATTGATAGAATTCGATTTACAATTCATCAACCAAAAGTCCATCAAGGGACAAGTCATAGCTGATCAATTGGCTGAGGCACCACTGTCCAACAGTAGGCCTCTAACCATTGAGCTTCTAGATGATGCGGTCTTCATAATATCTGAAGCTCTCAAACTCGAAGAACCAGAGAATAATGCTGATATGACATTGTTCTTCGATGGTTCAAAGTGTGAGCAAGGGGGTGGTGCAAGAATAGTGTTTTTCATGCCACAAGGAGCTCCAATGCCCTTGTCATTCAAGTTAGACTTTTCGTGCACCAACAATAATGTTGAGTACGAAGCCCTACTTTTGGGCCTCCACGCAGCCATCGCCATGGGTATTAAAATATTGAACATTTTTGGTGATTCTCTGCTCATAGTTAACCAAGTTAAGGGGCTCTTTCAGTGTCGATGTCTCGTACTAAAAGCCTACAAAGATCTTGTTGCCACTTATCTAGCTAAATTTGAATGGTATGACATCGAGGCAATCCCTCGTTCATCAAATAGGTTCGCAGACACCATGGCATCTTTGGGGTCCTTGATCCCTCAGAATCCATCCACCGATTTTACTACCATCCATGTTAGAACGCTCTCGCACCCAGTAGCGGAGCGTGCAGCCTTTGATAACAAAGAGTCAGTCAACATGATTGTCATGGAACCAACAACTGATTGGTTCCATAGAGCGAAAGACTTTCTTAAGCAGGCACCCTAGGAGTCATTGACTTCTCAGAGTCCTACGGGGAGTGGTACTACCATTCACCATAAGGTTGTTTCCCAGTCTGCATTTACAAAGTTAAATACGCAGGGGGAGCAAGTCATCTTAGCAGTCAAAGCTGAGGCTTGTCAAAGCTGGATGTTGCAAATCCAAGACTTCCTAAAACTTGGTATGATCCCAGAGGGATTGTCGTGTGCCGCAAGATGCACATTCAAATAGAAAGTGACTAAGTATGTCTTGATAGGAGACATTTTGTACCGACGCAGCTACGAAGGAGTTCTCCTTCGATGTCTTGAGCCCCAAGAGTCATCTTGGGCAATTTTAGAAGCTCACGATGGTACGTGCGATGGCCATTTCAGCGGCATGGCTATCATCAAACGCATCCTTCGCATGGGTTATTATTGGCCCACTATGGAGAAGGATTGCAATGTGTATGTCAAGAAATGCGTTAAATGTCAGCATCATGCTAATCTTACGCACTTGCCATCACAGGCCTTACAACCCATTCAGTGCGGCTTGGCCATTTGCTCAGTGGGGACTAGATCTTATTGGCAAGATTTCTCCTCCATCGTCAGGCCGACATACATTCATTATCATGGCTACTGAGTATTTTACAAAGTGGGTGGAAGCCATTCCCCTTACAATGACCACTGGAGCTCGCATCGCAGAATTTATTCTCGAGCATATCATATGTCATTTTGGGATACCATCCAAAATAATTTTGGATAATGGAACTTCTTTTAAGAACAAAACTATGTGGGCTTTAACGTCTAAATACCGCATTAAACACAGTTTTGCAACTCCATACTATCCGCAAGCAAATGGGCAAGCTGAGGCCTCAAACAAGACTGTGGTAGCCATCTTGAAAAAGATAGTGCAAGAACACCACAAGGATTGGCATATACAGTTGCCCCTTGCATTATGGGCTTACAGGACTAGCATTCGGATGCCCATTGGGGCAACGCCATTTTCACTAGTATATGGCGCTGAGGCCATTATGCCCTTAGAGTTGGAAATTCCAATGCTATGCGTCACATTGAAAGAGTTCATCGATGATGACACCGCATGGCAAGCTCACCTCGATCAATTGATGTTGCTCGATGAACGTCGCGTGAATGCCCTCGAGCATCTCCGTGTTTATCAGGAGTGATTAAAATGAGCTTACAATGTCAAAGTCCACCAGAGAGACTTTGAAGTTGGGGATCTTGTGTTGAAAGAGAACCAACAGAACTCGAATTTGCCGCCTGATATGCGAGACAAATTCATGGCTAATTGGCTAGGGCCTTACATCATATCTAAAAATATTGGTCCAGGTACCTATCGCCTAACATCGCTAGAGGGTGTGGAAGAGCTTGAGCCTCTCAATATCATCCATCTTAAGGCGTTCTATGCTTGAGAGTGTAGTAAAGGCCCCAAAGGCATCTGTAAGCCCTTTGGTCAACCCAAAAGCTCTGAGGGTTTGTCCACAACCGCTCGGTCATCCCAAAAGGCTCCGAGTTCTTGAATTGAGAAGCTTGGTCAAGTAAAGGCACCAAAGGCATCTGTAAGCCCTTTGGTCAACCCAAAAGCTCTGAGGGTTTTGTCTCAACCACTCGGTCATCCCAAAATGCCCCAAGCTCTCTATTGAGTAGCTTGGTCAAGTAAAAGCTCCAAAGGCAGTTCCTCACCATTTGGTCATCCTTAAAAGCTCCAAGGACATGTACTCATCGTTTGGTCAAATATGAAAGCTCAAAAATCTATAAAAATTTGAAAATATATAAAATTCCAAAAAAAAAAATTGGTAAAGCATAAAATCCAAAAATATTTGCTTTTGCAGTTTGCATTTTCATACATGCATTCACATCATCATATTGCATTTAGGCATTTGTCATCCATTGCATTCCATAGTAGAGCGTAATGTGTATATCAAAATCTTACAAATGATCACACGTTTGTGTTTCAATCATGCACCCTTGCATTTATCATAATTCATTGCATTCATACACGATACTTGTTGCGGAGAAATATGTATGTATATTAAGTTTTCCAGTCACTCAACCATACTTAGTGGGTTCTTCAGATATTGTAGAAAGCTTGCTTTGTTGTTATAGACAAGGTCATTAGTTGGGATAGTGCTTCAACATATCAGAATCCCGTCACTAAGCAAAACAATATAAAATCCTGCTAAGACAAGAGAGGATGAAAGTTGTGAAAGTAGTCTTAGGTATCTAGAGAGATGGGTTTCACGACCTGCTTATCTTGCAAATAGTCGGTCTAGAAAGGTGTACTTTGGCAAAAGGACAAGAATTTCCCCTATAAATCCCAAAGTCACAAAGTTTAAATCCCAAGTTACAAAGTGCAAAAGTACAAATTTCAAGTTCAAAATGTAAAGTGACATAGTGAATCAAAAGCACTATAAAAATCCCTTGCTTACATAAAATGGTAACACGTGGACTAACAATGATTTTTATCACTACATATGAGCAAGTAAGAAGGGTGAGAACTTGAATCCCTGGATTGTCCACCTTTTGAAAGCCATAGAGTGATCCCCGATCGCAGCAATGGGTTGGAAGAGTCTCACCTGCAATCGGAGGGGTAGTTCTATTGGGTGATCCCCAAACGTAGCAATGGGTTGAAAGAGTCTCACCTGCATTTGGAGGGGTAGCCCTGATCAATTTGCAAGATGAGCTAGCTCTAGGTACCTAGGATTGTCTAGTTGTATAAGTCTAATCAAAGCTGAAACAAGGATGGTACGATCGTATGAGGAACCCTATCTCACATATGGGTTGAAAGAGTCCCGACTGACATACGGGGTATGCTTATGATCTATCTAAAAATACTCACATGCACACACAGGGATAATGAATAGTTGGGTCTATCACGACAAAAGCCTTGTCCAATATAAGCCTTGTATAGTTAGTATGTGATTTTTGGAGAAGTCTACTAGGGTGTTTGAGTCTCAAGGAAAACCCCAAAAAGTTCTCCAATAGCAACAAGATACCAAATATCATTAGACTTCAGAAATACGAGTCATTCATTCATCAGAATGCATTTTACAAAGCACAATCAAACATATAGGATAGATACCGCATGAATATCGGAAATGATGTTTAGACGACCACTGACTATATAGTGCAACAAAGAAGAAATATACAAAATGACATATTCATTCATTAGCATTATACCAATCCATTTCACTGCATTTCATACATGGGTGATTAATTGATTAAGTTCTTGTAATGAGAATTATCAATTATTTTGCATGATTGTTATACATTCTGTGGTGTCATATTTTAAAAATTGATATACATAGTTTACATTCATTCCTTATGTTTTAAGTGATTAAAGCATACAGGTTCATTTCCATTAGATTATGATTATGTACATAATGCATTACCATACATTGCATAGCATACCATAAACTGCATAAAATAAATGCATGCCCACAAAGCAAAAATAAATATGCGTTTAAAAATAAACATCGCATCCATATGCATATATCATATCTCGCACATCTAATCATCTAGATCACTGCATATCATCATCATAAAGTAAAATAGCTATCTAGTGCATGTCATCCATACATCACATCATATAAACATAGCATTTACATAAGCCTTGCATCCATGTGCATCAAATAAACATAAAATCAAAAATAAATAAATAAACATGTACACATAATGAGCCATAAAATATCATATCATATATATATATATATGTGTCCAAAAGAGTACATAGGGAGTACAAAATGCCCATAGGCTACAACTGTGTAGGTCCTCGACCTTACACACAAAATGATATATCAAAAATGTAGTCGACAACTGCTATAACCTAGATCTAGGCTGCTCCCCCTGTACTGGAGCTCTCACCGCCTCCCTCAGCACTATGCTCTAGAGCCTACTCTCTTGGCTGACCTAGCACCTATGGTGGATCCTACTGTGGATTCCTACCTCCAAAGCCTAAAGCACCCAACACATAGGAAACTGGTAACTGTAGTAGGCTAGTCCTCTGATTGGAGGCCCCTGATGTCTGCCCTAGATCTCTAGTCCTGGCCTACGATCTCGCTGTGTGTGTGCTAGAGGACCTGTGCATCCTCTCAGTCCTATGAGTCCTATGACTCAAGCTCATTATAGACTGCCCTGAGGTCCTAGACCTAGTACACTACGACTCTAAGGAGAAAGGATCCTCTAGAACCTATAGCCCATGCATCTCTATATAACCGACTAGCTGATCAATACGAGCAAGTCGGGCTACATGCATCTCATTGGTCCTCATGACCATACCACGCAGTCACTCTACCTCAGTCATCGGATCTTGTGCAGCTATTGTACCTACTATTGGTGTTGTAGGAGGCCCCATAGTCACTTGAGGAGGTGGCATAGCCCCCCTTGATGCTCGAGCAAGATCCTTCTCTACCTCTGTTGCAGTCCATTATGCCTATGCTAACTCTAAGGTAGTCTGTAGTCTCTACACCTAGGCCTCTACATCTATGGCTCGAGTCATGAGCTCCTGTACCTAGTCCTGCACCTCAGTCAGGCATCGCTCCCTATCAGCCACCTTCACCTCTAGAGTGGTGATGGTAGTGTCTCTCTCGAGCTGCTGTGTGTGAAACCACCCGAGCTGACTCTACAAGTCAGCCACCTGAGCTAGCAGCCATCCCTCTATGCTGTCAGGAGGGACCTCACCCTCCTCTGGAGTATCCTCCTTAGGGTCAATCTCTAGAATATCCTCAATGGTGGCCTCTGTGCCCCAACCACCCTTTGTACGCTGGCGCACCCTACGCCCGTCAGGATCTACCTCTACCTCTGCCTGAGCCGGCTCTCGACCTAGAGGCCCTATCCCATGCCATCTGAATAAGGACCACCACCCATCATAGTCTGGCGTGGTCCCAACTGTCTCAACCCCCGACTCTTGGAAGTCATCGGGTGCATCTCCTAGTGGTGGAGGAACTATCAATGGGAGGTCCCTCTCTAGAGCCAAGCGTCTGTACCTCAGTGGCATCTCTGGTATGTCCTACACCATGCCAAACTATCATAGGACATGAGAAAAGAATTGATACTCTCTGACCTCTAGCTTACGCTAGATAAGCCATCTATCTCGATGGGCCCATCGTAGCCACTCGTCCACCTCAGGCCATGTAGGGCAATCCATGTAGGGGCGCCAGACAATGTCCCCCGGCCCAAGTGATGCAAACCTAATGATGTAGTGCTCAGTGTTCCTAGCATGAGCCCTACTATGGATACCCTCCTCAGCACGAGGCCAGCATGCGATGTAACACTGATGGTCGACATCTATGGCGGTGATGCATAGTGGTAGCTCCATAGGATGCTCGATCCGGATGTGCTGCCACCCCCAGATCTATAACAAAAGACTACAGCTGATGCCCTTACGGCTACGCTCTATGATCTGGTATAGCTCCTTGTAGAGCTAGCATAATAGGGTGCTCCCCCAAGCTAATCATAGTGGCTCCTCTGTAGAGCTCTGAAGCACCCTCCAAGCAGTGGCTAACATGTTCCAGGGAATCCTCACTCAAGGAGTCTAGAAGGACAATCTGCATAATGAGATGCATGAAGAGGGCCTCTCATATAGAAAAGACATCATCACGGTACCAGTCACCGATGTGCACCCCTCCGTGGTCAGCATCATCCTGTGCATCGGTGCTCTGGTCATCGAATATGGCATCAAAGACAGCATCCTTTGCCATGGAGGTAGAGGAGACGATAGCCTCACCATCGATGGGGATCCTGAAGATCCTATAGACATCCTCTAGAGTGATAGTCATCTCACCGAGAGGAAGGTGGAATGTGTTGGTCCATGCATTCCAGCATCGGGCCAATGTAGTAAGATAGGCTTGATCTACCCTAATGGTGGGTAGATCCATGATGAAACCAAACCCGACAGCTCAAAACCAAGCTCGGTCATCATCAGATAAAGCCTCATGGAGAGTCTTCATAAGGTCAGGCTCCCACGCTCTAGAAGTTAACTTTTAAAAACAAAAAGCATAATGTAAGCTAAATCTAGCTAAGCAGAGCTAAAGAAAATTAAAAATTTTAATTAGACAACCTAGAAAAAAAATAGCAATAGCAAACCGTAGCTGAAACCTGTGGTCCCCAATTTGCAAATTGGGAACCGTAGTTGAAACTTGCGGTCCCCAATTTGCCAACTGGGAACCGTAGCTACCAGCTATGGTTTAGGAGTGACACCCATTTTGGGTACCCTCCTAGACCACTAAGGCATAAAATTAAATCCTAAAGCTAGCCTAAACTAGTGGGGTTCATTACCAATAGTTTAGTGAGGTTCATTTTTTGCATTACTTAATGTAGTTCATTTTATTGGTATTGAGTGTGTGGTCTCAGTTTCGAGTTACCTTGCCCGCACCCTGGCCCTGGCTAGTAGATGGCTGATCAAGATCCGCCATCGAGGTAGATGAGTGTAATTGTGGTAGAGTTTGGCAGCGTTCCGGATCGAGGAATGTTCTCTCTCTCTTAGAGCTCCCAAATTGCTAGTAGTTGCAAGAAAAATAATGAAAATTTCAAATGGGAATTCAATTTATAGGTCCTCCTAGTCTCCGTGGACCGTAGCTGACACCTGCGGTTCTGAAACTAGGGTTTTCCACCCGTAGGTCTGACCCATGATTCCCAAAATTTGGAAATGTAAACCGTAGACCGTACCCACGGTCCACAGCTAGCAATAAATGCACTCAAAACCCACCGTGGGAAGGTCTAAAAAGACAAATTACTGACTTCCATCGGATAAAAATTCAAAATCAATGATCAAAATTGCAAATTTGGTGATGTTAAAAGCACCAGGATCAATCAAATAAATGCAAAATTAAACAAAAAAAAAATAAATAATGAAAAACCAAATGCACCTCGTATTCAGTGATTTATCCTATAAAATTGGTGGTTGCAACGACTTGCGATCCATGCAATCCGACAAGATGAGTAAATCACCATAAGGACATTTGGGGTAAACTTGTCATTTCTTTTATGACATCTTTCAGCAAATCATCGACAATATGATTCAACACAAGTCTAATTGCATTTGTATTATTTTGATTCCCTAAGATGGCTATCATAGCTTGACTGCTCCATGGGATAGAGATGTGCAAATACTACTAAGAGTTGCAATCATAAGCTGAACCAGGCCTAGCCAAGGCATTAAAAGGCTCGAATCTAAAGTTGTTCAGGATCATTCATTATGGTCAAGCGATTTCGTCGCTTCATACATTGTCATTACCCTCATCGACTCATCGCTTGAGGGGGTAGTCATAATTTCATGTCATAATCAAAATCAATAGAAGATCCCGAGAGATCGTAGATCCCTTGATCTTGTCAAAATTGTGTTCGTTCTTGTGAATCATTGCTAACAACTATCATAAGCTTCCCCCTTTGCTTGGGGTAAATAGCAAATATGAAATTTTGTTTGTAGCTCTCATCCTTCGGTTATATAGGCCTAACTCCTATTGTAGCACCAAAGCTACCCGAACGTCTGATGGCGAGTGCAGACTTTTCAAATGTAAGCCTTTCCAAGTTGGAAGCAATGATTCTAGGATGCGCATCCTTTTGCTGGACCTAGGGCATCTAATGTTGATCAGACTAATGATCATCATAGAACCTTCGACATCATTTTAGGATGTATATTTTTGCTCAGCGTTGTTCGATCTCACAACGCATCTCAAAAGGGGCATCTGTAGACACCTAAAATATGTCATGTCGAGGGCGACTACTCATATGGACATGCTACAAAACCATATGGAGGATCTTGGATAGACTCCAAGATAGAGCAGTGGTTCTAACCACTCAATTTAGGCATTTTGGCCTAAGCAGTCTGAACCGCAGCCCAGACCTATGGTCTCCAGTCTAAACCATGGTTGACACCTGTGGTCTATAGTCTAGACCGCAACTGTGACCTGCGGTCTTAACTGAAGTTCAGTTAGGCCTTCCATCCGAGCCAAATCGGTTGGAACGGCCGAAAGATCTAGAAGGAGGTAGTTGAAGGATGAAAGATTCCAGAGGCTTCCATCCCAACTGTCCTAACCACCCTTCTTGGTCTTGGCTTCTCCATGAAGCCACCCCTAGCCCTAGGGGCATGCTATAAATACCCCCTCCAAATGGGGAGAAAAAGAAGAGAGAGTTAATTGATCAAGAGAGCAGCGAAGCCCTGTCAAATTGCATACTGAATCTATGCATTTGAGAGCCCCTTTGCTATTCACCTAAAGACCAATTAGCCATGGATGCCCTAGGTGCCTAGGAGATTCAAGAAACACAAATCTGGGCAAACGAAGGCCCTTCACAGTGATTTGACCACCAAATCTGTCAGAGGACAACAAAGGCGACCCTTGAACATCAATTTGGATAAGGAGGTCAAGCCCACTGCCCCTAATTCTGAGGGTAAACCTATCAGAGGTCAAACCATGGCTGTCAGCCATGGTTCACAGTGCAGACCGCCCACCATGGCTATGGTTTGCAACAGGTGACTGATCACCTTACTTGCTTTGCTTTTGACCGCATAGATTAGTTATATTAGTCTTTTCATAGGTTTAATTGCATTTTAGAGAAACTCTGACCGTAGGAATTAGTCATTTCATGCATTGTATTAAGTAGGATTATATTGGATCTTTTATGCACTTTATTGCTCCTAACTTGATATTTGATCCATGCATCATTTGCTTATTCATGTCCTTCATGTTGTAGTATAATTCTTGATCAAATTAGAATAGTTTAAAGTCTTTCTTTATGTTTTCTTGTTTTACTAGTTTAATGGCATTTACATACATATTTCCTTAAAGGGCCTCATCACGAGAGGCTATCAATATTTTTAATCGTGTGTTGTTGTTTCTTGTTCACAGGGAGACAGGTGCAAGAGGAGCTTATGTCATAATCCTTCCACATCGCGAAGAAGGGGGTCAGCTCCACCCCAAGGCAGTTTGTGACTAATCAATAGAGCACTATAAGTGCGCCTACCCTATTGAGGGCATTGGCAATTGTAATATCAGTATCATCTTTCAAGTGACCCTAAGAGGGCATTTTTGTAATCAAAGCTCATTCAAATATTAATACAAGAAACCTTACATTTTTTTTGTTCAATTTATGTACTTGTGTGAATATTTATGCTTTCATGATGGTATAGATCAATACAGTAGCTAGGTGCACGCTCCGTGGTTATGTCAGAACCTACCATAGCATGCAACAATTATTCCATGTTGGGTAAGGAATAATTATCCTTAAGTAAACTCTTATTCATATTTTTAAAATCAACACAAAGCCTTATCTCTTTGTTTTTCTTCCTTACTGGCACTAAGTTTGCTATCCAAGAAGAAAATCTTAATTTTCTAACTATTTTTGCCTCCAACAATTTTTTAACTTCCTTTTGTATAACTGGATGCAATGTGGTATTGATTTTCCTCTCTTTTTTCCTAAAAGGTTTAGAATCTTCCTTGAGGAGAATGATGTGATTCATGACATTAGTTTTAAATGTTTTCAAGTCTTCATAAATCCAGGTAAAAGACTCTTTATTTTTCTTCAAAAAGTTGATATACTGTTATTTATTTTATTTTAGTAAAGCCTTATCAATTTTAACAAATCTAGGCTCCTATTTTATTTCAATGTTCACATCATCAGCTTCTATCTCTTTGAGGAGTGTTTTGCAAGCTTTATCAAAATCATCAAATAAAATTTCTAAAGGAACTAACCCCTTAGGGATTCTATTGGTTTTGAGCTGAATTAATTCAATTGGCTCTCCAATTATATTTTTAAAATTTTCTTCATCCTCCTCCACACATATAACATCAGAGTACATATTCTGGAGGATCATGAAATCCCTAATATCCACATCATATTGAAACACTTGTAGGTATACACAATTATCAGGCATAGAAGGTTTGTATACAGAGATAGCTGGAAACCTATCCATATATTCAGTGTTATTTTTTGGATATTCTGCACCTAAATTATTGATTACCAATAGGTCTGCAATATGATTCTTTTCTCTAAGAATGTAAGATATGTTAAAAGCCAGTAATTTATCAATCTCGGCTAAGACTACATATTTGTATTTTTTTAATTTGGGATGTTTGGTTTGATATTTATCTTTGACCTATTGGATAATCAGTTTGGCATCCCCAGTCATAGTCAAGAAATTTATACCTAGTTCCTTAGATTTTGTTAGGCCTAACAGTAAAACTTCATACTCAACAACATTATTGGTGCATGGGAATTCTAATCTGCAAGGGATTCCTAGATAGTTTTCCTTTATATCTATTAAATTCTCACCAAACATGCTCTTGTTTGAGACTTAGCTCCATAAAAGGATATGGTATACATTTCCTAGGTAAAAAATCTATCAAATTCTGCATCTATTAGTTCTCTGGTTTTAGGGTCCATATCTTTAGCATCATGGACTTCTACCAGGAAAGGATTATGTCAAACTAAGTATACTCCTATGTCTTTCTCTACTACAAAATTGAACAAATTAACCATGGTGTCATCTGGTCTTATCAGTTATATTGAATATTTGTTAAATGGTTCTCTCTTCAAGGTCATGTTTTCTTTTCTTGAAATAGGGATTGTGGCATAAGACCAATCCAATTGTATGGAATCACCCAACTATTCTACCCAATGTCTGCTTAACATCAATGAGAAAAAAGGGTCTACATCAACTACTATAATGTCCATCACTATACCCTTCTTGGGATGTTGATATAAGAAGACTAATAGGCCAGTGATAATACCTACATAGGGTATTTGCCTATTATCCATTACTGACATAGGAGGTGACTTCATGGTACAAATCAGGCCTAGATGGTCTGCTATATATTTGGACATGATGTTATGGGATGCACCACTATCTAGTATGCAATTGTGAATGACATATCTTTCCCCTTCATCTTATTTATATCTAATGGACACATAAAATTGTCTGATAGATGAGGTGTTCTAGTATCATGACTAGATAGCTTGACTGTATTACAAGACTGAGTTCCTTTTTGTTTGATCAGGCCAAAATATTTACACACCTATTCTCAATACTTTTGAATATTCATTAACTGACCAAAGTTAATGTTAACCTTCTATTTACTCAGCTCAGAACCAACATCAAATTTTATCTTCTTAACATATAGCATTTTGGTACATTCCTTATGTGGTTATGAATAATTTATTTCTACATTGGAAGGAGTAGTTTTGTTTTGATTTTTTTTCTGTTTTTCTTCTTGTACATTTTTATTTACAGGAGGTTGTTCTCTAGTATCCTTGCTTGAGCTTTTATCAGTATTATTAGTAAAAATCCTATTTCTTAGATTTAGATCATTTGCTTCAAGTTCTTCCACCTCTTGAGTTGTTGGGATTACTTTCCCTTGATTCATTTTATCATATCTAGTATCTTTTCCTCTTTGTAGGATTTTTTTGTTTTTTTGCAACTAGGATTTTAGGATGGTGATTTGAAGCATATGAATCCATATCCTCCTCAAACAACCTCTCTCTAGATTTATCTTCAAGAGTCCAACATGCATTAATTCAGATACCCTCTTCTAATTCTTCTTCTAAGTCTACAGGATGATGGACACCTAGATATATACCATAGCAATCTGGATTATGAGGAGAATCACAGGCTAAACAGTAATAAGGGAAGTTCTCTACCAAATTGATAGTAGGTATAGGATTGGGGATAGAGTCTTGGTCCTTCTTCATTTCTCTCTTCTTCCAACCATTCCCATTATTTCTATTTTTATTACCTTCGTCAGAATGGTTGTTACCCCAGTTCCTATTGAAATTTCTCTTGAATGGTGGCCTGTTATCTCCTTGTTGTCTATCGACTTGAGGTTGAGAAGACTCACCATTGCTCTCTTTATTTCTCTCTATCCTAGCCAATCTATTGTTCATTGTATTGAGCATTTCAGTCATCTAATTGGCTGGTTTCTCCATGGGATCTTATTCATTTAATTATTGCAGGTTGAATCCTACCTTCTTAGGTTTCCTATTAGGATGATTACCTTCTAAAGAGTATGATTTCATTTTTCCACTATCTAATATATTCCTTTCAATTTCAATGGCTTTCTTCATTCATTCATCTACGGTAGTAACTTGTTTTTGTCTTAACTCGTAGTTAAACTCTCTTGGAAAAACATTTTTATAAAAACATATTGATTGTATGTTTTTTGGCCTATATCAATGGGAATTTTATTCCTGGATTTAGAAAATCTTCTATTAAAATCACTTATTGACTTGTTTTATCTATTTTTCATTGTTTTTAGGTCTGTTAATAGTGACTGCTCATTTTTTCTTTTGCCAAACTTCTTTAGAAACATAGTTTCTATTTTAGAAAAATTTGTAATATTGTTATTAGGAAGGGTGTTAAACCATTATATAGAATCCTTATCTAAGGTTTGAAGGAATAGTATCAACACTACATCTTCATGTTCTACTTCCAAACTATCCAAAGCATACAAGAAGCTTTTAATGTGATCCTCTCTAGTAACTGCATTGTTTCCTTGAAATTTAGGTAAATACTTATGATATTTACTGGGGAGATCATGTAATGGTGTTGGTAACTAAAAATTCTTGTATCTATTGGTTCTCCACAATTGAACATTAGGTGGTGGATTGACCATGTTAACTACTTGAGGTGTTTGGATTGGATTGACAGGAATCACAACAAGAGGTGTAGTATTTATTCCACTAGGAATAATAGGAGGTGTTTCAAATATATTCTCTACTATAATAATGTTTGTATAAGAACCTTTTGAAGATGAATTAGAAGAATTAGTTCTAAAAAATACCTCTAGATATGAGAATTTTAAATACAAATCTTGAGCGGTTCTTCTCATTCGTGTCAACACATTTTGCTCCTCCTTTTATTTATTTTAATATTTTTATATTTAATTAGTCAAAGGTGCTAGCACAATGTGTGTAGAAGAGACAAAACATATGGTTGAGATTTCTCAACTAATATCACTCTCAATCACTTGAGGTATAGTCTTTTTCAAAAATCAAGAAAATGATACGATCGCTTGTTCTTTAAAAAGAAAATTGGAAACTACAAGCATAGGCAGGAAATAGATTTGAAAAATATTTCAAGAATGAAAAATTGACACTCTAGATCCCATTAGGCTAGCTATTTCCAATACATATTTATCGTTATATTCCAAACTATAATGAAAATTACATATTCGGTCCCCAAAAACGGTGCTAATAAACTATTGAGGATTTTTCTTGCATCCTTGGGATAAGCTATCACACTACATGAAAACCTACTTCCAACAAGCATTTACAAGCTCTAGTCAACCTACCTCTTTAACCTAGGAATAGAGTTCTTCAATATTTTCTAAAAATACCATGTATGGTAAGGATACCCTTGAGGTGAACTTAAATTTTTTAACATTTTATGTTCATGCTCTTCTAGATTTATGGTGGTGAATTAAAGATTTTATAAATTTTGACCAAGCTAAAATAATAACAGTTTAATTATATCTTATGTATGATCGGTGCCTTAATCCTTTGGGCTATTGTAGTAAGATTTAATGACAATTCAATAAAAATATAAAGAACAGGGAAAGAGATAATCGGTGCAATTACATTCATTCGAATAATGTAATAAACATAATAGTTGACCAATGAAAGAAATGTTCACTATGTGTTCAAATAATATAAATCATAATGAATATACACACAAGACTTAACACAAAGAAGTAATAGAAAAGAATCATAGAATTGTATTAATATTTGAAAGATGATTACATGAATATTTGGCTTGAAATAACCATTGAACTCTTGAAATATTAATACAATAAAGATCCTCGTTCGAATATCGTAACAAGGACATTTCACTCTTTCATTCAAATATCACAACAGACGATTCTCTAGACCTCTAGCTCAATAGTCTAAAAATATTCTCACCTTCTTGAGTGCTTTTCTATCAAAACCTACAGAAAAATAGGAAGAATAAGGGGTGGAAAATAAGAAAGGAGATAAAGGAAATACAACAACAAAGAATAGACACTCGAGTATACCTCTTAGCAAAAATATGTTATGTCAAAGTTCGATACTTATTATGGTTGTAGATTTTCCTCTTATAGTTGTGGTGGATCTGTAACTATCTAAAATGCTTTCATCCAGACTATCAACTCATTTCCATCTCTTGCCTTGTCATCATTTGGGTATTTGTGAAACCATGTTTATTTAACTACCTCAAAAATAAAATATATTATCAAAATTGGTTAAAGTCCTACCTAGTTTTCATCCACCTTCTCTTTCCCTTTCTCTCCCACTGCATATCCCATGTTGTTTGTTGAATCATATTTCTCTTGACTTCTCTTGATCACCTCATTCTCTTCCATGCTCACACCAACCACGTCTACCATATGAATCCAGATTTCTTCATCGATCGCATTGAGTGCGCTAATTCTTTCTAAGACTCTTATTCTTTTAAATTTGTATTATTTAAAAAATGCTTTTTTGATATCAAAGAGTCTGAGAGTGTCAAGGGTGGCGATTGACAAAGAAATGAGCTAGTTAGAAAGTTTATCTTTGTTGATTTTCTTGCATGGGAATTCTTGAATATATTTGATGACTAATCGACTGAAACCTTTAGTGCTGAGTAATTTGTGGAGTCCAACATTGAAACCCTATAATTGTATAACCTCTGTAGACATTCACCCTTGACTCTTATTGATTTCAGCTTTTATTTTTTTATTCTTTACCTACAACAATTCTGCTTTGGACTTTCAGGTTGTTACTTCTTTCTCAATGGAAAGAGTAGTCTATATATGAACTTACACTCCATGTTTTAATAAGGAGACCGTGTCTCATCCTATATCTGCATCACCTGTATCAGGAATTATCTACAGTGAATGTACTCCCTGAGTGATAATGGTGATGGTAGTCTTGGAGGTAGGCTCTAAACATGATGAAGATGGATTTTGAACTTTGCTCCTGGCCTGAGCTTCTGTTACTCTATCTTCTATTATTGATTCAATATGCTCTTCCTCTTCCAAAGTTAATTTTGTGAAATCCTCTTTTCTAACTAGAGTGAGGCTCATAAGCTCACAGGTTCCCATATTGATCCTAGCTCTCTTATGGAGGGAGAGTTTGAGGTATCATGGATTACCACATGGTAATATCTAAAGATATCATCGAATCCCCTAGCATTTTATATCCTTTCCTAAGCTATAGCAAATATTTTGATCTCTTTGTTGTTTACCATGAAAGCCACGAGTACCGCCTAAGGGTAACTTGTGACCATTTGCTATAAATGGTGGGAGGCCATCAAGATCACTACTAGGCTCTCAAATTTAAAGCATATCAAGGCAAAAAAAGTGAGTGCAATATTTTTTCCCTTACTTTTATCGGGATACTAAGAAGTGGAAGAGGCACAAACTATTTTTTCTATTGTTTCAGTTTCTATCTCAGCCAAAATATCAATTTGTTTAGGGTCTAAACTCATGACTTCTACAAAGTCTTCTAGAGGAATTATGGCTACTGGTTGCATAAGTTTATCCACCATGTATTTTCTTACCATCCTTAGGTCTACGGAGTAATTTCCCACCATTTCTATACGAGTGTATGCCCTAGTCAGGTTTTGATTTTTCCAAATATTTTTAGATCCACCCCATTGTTCTATGCCCATAATAGACTTTTCTCAAATTCATATTCTTTGTGTATCATTGGTTTGGGCTCAACAATGATGTGTCTATAGTTCAATTTAGGATCATAGGGCCTCTAAGTGATTTCAATGAAATGGTAGTAATCCATTGTAGGCAAGACTTTCATCATCCTAGGATACCCTTTGTAAATATACTATCCCATTTTTCTTGGTGTAGTGACCCAAGGAATCCTAATATATTTCCTCTCTCATCTCATTCTAGCTTCTTCTACAGATTACCTCACTATCTCTAAGGTAGCCAATATTTTTAGACAAAAAGTGGGCAAGGCTTTTGACGGTAATTTTTCCTTGTATGCTCTAATGAAACTGTAGTTTTTAGCGAGAAATAAATCTCCACCTTCCTTGCCTTCATGATATTTGATTATACCAGGGCTCATTTTGGGGGGTTCTTTCTTAGTGAGTATGTGATACATGGAGGCTAAAAATATCCCACATAACTCTAAATAAGTGGGGTGCCATCATAGATGCAAGGCAGTTTTTCTTGTATAATCTCTTCTGGCACACTGCCTAATTGAGTAATTGCAGTATCTTTGAACTTCTTGATGATCAAATGGATGAGAAATAAATAGTGCAAGAAGTGGGGAATGAAATCCTTATCTTCCTTCATAGCCTTCTATAATTCTTTGAATTATATATCCATCATGTAACACATTATATCTTTCCACCTATACATTGGTATCCTTCAAGTTTTATTGCATTGTACTATTAGGTACATAACTTTGATGTTGATCCAGTTGAGGTATTCAAACCCCATAACTATATGGATCATATTGGTGTAATCTCTTGCCCACTTGTGAAGTTGTGTTCTGTGAACAAGAAAATTTGTCGATACTGGTTTGTCATAGTCAAAAAACTTCCTATAAAATGTGGTGCTAATAATATGTTGGGCTTGCTTTAATTTAAAATTATCATTGCATCATAGACTTTTTTGGCTGTCTCTAGTCTAAAAACTTGTTCAATATTCTCTGGCATAATCCTATAGATGGTTTTGTTTTATTTGTGTACTATGTCTCTATTTCTTGAGTCGTACAAGATTGCTAGCCATGATAACAGCTTGGGGATAAATGTACCCTTAGGCATAAGAATTTTTAATTGGTCCTCCATTTGTTGTAGTGGGGACTACTCTACATATGATTTCTTAAATATATTATTTAACAATTAATGAGGACATTTCCATTCTTCTATGCTCAATTGGAAATAGGGTTCGGTGAGTTCTAACTCACCCCACACTTGTTCTTTGGTTTTTTTGGCATTCATCTTCTTGAATGGCACCTTCTCATCTAACACCTTGACTCTTGTCTTGGGGATAACTTTGTTTGAGGAGGCCATTTATTGAGTTTCTATTATTTGGCTCTTTGGATCTTAAAAAACTCAATAATACTACAAGTACTATGAGTTTCTTGTTACTGTTATCACATATTTAATCTGGTTCATGCATGAAGCATCATTAATGTCACACCAACCGCCACTGTATTGTTGCTATTCTCGGTTTGCCATATCATTTATTATAATGGTTTATCGATCATGGATCATCACCTTTTGGTTGATTTGTGTAACTGGCCACCATATCATATACGCGTCAGATCCTAGATTATTCAATCAACACACATTATATTAAAGCTCATGCCCAAACAGATTTAGGGCTGATATTTGTAGTTGGATTGCATGCTTGTAACTTCCAAATCATTTTTTTGGCCATGTTAAAAAAATTATTATTGATTAGAGTGTCCCATTAGCTTCCTTAGGTGTTTCTCCAATGGTAT
The DNA here is from genome assembly GCA_028583015.1 of Wollemia nobilis. NCBI lineage: Eukaryota > Viridiplantae > Streptophyta > Pinopsida > Araucariales > Araucariaceae > Wollemia > Wollemia nobilis. Next base: position 863,117 of record JAQPPZ010001560.1, on the reverse strand, counting down.
GGTATATCAACTAGTGTTTTTTGTAAATTTTGAGGTACTCGTGCTTCGGCTATCATTGGTGGTTGATCGGTCGATCAATACTTTAATTTGGTCAAGGCTTTCTAGTTCACTAATTGGACGCTCAAATAGTGAACCCTTGACCTTTTTTAGGTTTCGATCGGTGGCCTTATTTGATCTCACACGAGTGGTGATCTCAGATACTCACCATCATTGCTCGATCAAGTGGTTTAGAGTACGCTTGCATGTTCTGCATTAAAAGCTTCATGCTAACTCTTATGGATATTAGTTTATAAAAACATTATGCATGCAAAATTAAATGTTGGCATACCTTGATTTTAATTGAATTTTACCTTTATCAACTCGATTTATTTTCATTGTTGATTTCCTTCGACTGGTAATATTCGGACGGTTCTTATTTTTTCAGCCAATGATATCTAAAAATTATACCTTTTCAGCCAAAAATATTTCAATGACTTTACTTTGGCATGTCATCGCTTTGGTCGATTGATCCTTGTAATTCATCAACCAATCAACGTCATTCTTTGGTCGAATGACTTTGATTATTGGCTATGATTTGCGTAAATTTGGTCAAAGGGTTGCGTAATTGATGAGTCAAATACTTTTGACCACTGATTTTAATCAAGCTATGATCGATTGATCATTTAACTATTGTTGGACTTTTCAGCCAATGACCTTTAAGCCACGTGTTCGGTTGGTTGTTTCTTCCTTTAGATCGAGTGCCTTTTTAATCTAATTTTAACTTTTGAATTTTGATTGATCTACTACTCTCCTCGACCAAGTGATAGCGCATGCAAAAATTATTTTTAATTGGATGAGTTGATGTTTTTTGATCACTCGTATTTTTGGCTAGTTAGCTTATATGCTCGACAAAAGGAATTTTAGCACTATAGATGTGTTTTCAGCCGATCACATATTACTGATTCATTCGACGATTTAGTCGGTTGATCGATGCTACCTTTCTATCTGCCAATATTCGTTCCTTTTTTGTGCTCAACTACAATTCTCTACTCGTTGATCGAAATATGGATTTTGCATGTTGAATTCAGTCGGTCGACCTTTTCAGTCCAATTTACCTTTTATTGTTTTTTGCTGAAAACTTTTTCATCTCGTGAGTTGATCACCAGTAGGACAATTTCTCTTTATCATCGATTGAAAACATTTTTCTTAGTTTTAACAATTTTTATTTTTTGTAGTAATTTTCTCTTTGTCAACCGGTAGATGAATTGCATTGTTTTTACTACTTAGCCGATTGGGTCTGTAAATCACAATCCTTTTGAAAAATAGGTGGTGAACCCCTTAAGTTTTAATAAAATAAATTTTTAAGCTTCTTAAGGGTGTAAGATGTTTATGACACATAAATTTTTCCAGTTAATGGAGGATGACCAAGTTTGATGTTGGCAACATTAGTCTTTGTAATGAATGACCTAGGCATTGGAAGATGTTTGATTAAAGAATTAATCCATGAGATTTTTTTGAGATAGTTTAAACACTTAAAATTTGACTCTCATCAGCATATCATATAACATGGACCTCTTTTAAGACCTTCAAAATTTTAAATTTATGGGTACATTCATGTTGTATCAATTTTGACTACAACATGGATGTTTGTTAGAAGCTTGTTAGCCATGATAAGCATAGGAATTATTTGAATAAAGAAGGCTTTCAAAATAGGAAACAACTTCAGATCTAATTTCTAATGGGTCTTCAATCACAAAGCCATTAGCTTTAGTTAATTCTCTAATTTTTTTGTAGCTATGGTGTCTGAGAGTAGTTGCATGGAAGAATTTGGTATTTGAATCCCCCTCTTTTAACCAGGTTGCTCTAGACTTCTATCTTCGTAGGATTTCCTTGTAGGTCAAAATATTGTGAAATTTAGAGAGGAGCTCCTTTTTAGTATTTTTGAGGTTTGGTGAAGAAATTTCATTCTAGATAGAGTATTATATGACTATTAACTATCTTTGGATGCCTTGTTTTTTGATAAAGATATTTCCAAACACCTCTTTATTCCATTGCTTGAGGTTGGATTTTATAAAATGAAGTTTCTTGGAAAATTGGGTGATAAGAGAGACAAAAAATGATGTTTTCCACCACTCAGAGATGAGATTCTTGAGATTATGATGATGGAGCCACATAGCCTCAAATCTGAATGGTGTTTTAAATAATAAAGCTAGTTGGAATTCCTCTAAGAGGAGAAGATTGTGATCAAAGCTAATTTTGGGGATGGAACAAAGAGTAGCATTTCCAAAGAGATAAATTGCTTCTTTGGAAATAAGGACCCTATCAAGTCTAAATGGGATGAGTTTATTCCTAAACCTTCTTTTGCTCTAGGTGAACTTCGTCCCTATGAGTTTGATGTCCATTAGTGAATTGTTGTCCACAAAATATACAAATTCTTCATCGCATTTGGGTGTGATGGTTGTTCCTCCTATTTTGTTAAAGGGGAAGTGGGGATTTGAAGTCCCCTACAATCATCCAAGATTCATTAGAGAATATGCCCCTCATATGACTCAAATTGTTCCAAAGAGTAGTGCATCCTCAAGGTGTGTTCAGAGCATAGACATTTGTGAGGACCCATATAGCTTTGGTATTTTTGCAATAGAATAAAATATTTATGATTCAACATGAGGAAGAGAGGAGTATTCCTTTATTATTGGTTGGGTACCATAGGTAGAGCATCCCTTCAGAGGCCCCCTAAGCTAATCTGGAAAGATATTCATAGTTTCTCCATAGAGTTTTTGAGACTTTTCTATATTGTTGGCTTTGATTTTTGTTTTCTAAAGAATAATTATAGTGGGATTTATGTATTTACTCATGGAAATAACGATTAATTATTTGGAGTGTCCATTAAGTCCTCTCATGTTCCATGAAATGGTCTTCATTTAGAATATTTGGAGGAGGCTTTATTCCCCTTACCTTGAGATAGGGAAGGTTTGGTTCAATGTTCATTTTTTGAAGGATGGTTTGAAGGGATGTTATCCTTTTTTGATAGGCATAGAGTGGATTGGGTTCCATTATCTATGTCCTATTTAAATTATTTGCATCTAATATCTTGTATGGAGGGTTTCCATCCTTTTTTTTGCTTCCAAAATCAGTAGAGCTATTTTTTATGTTCTTGGTCACTAGCCGAGAGGGACTTGAGATGGAGCTTCTTGGCGTAGGATTAGGGATAAGTTTGGACCTGGGAAAGAGGTTATATATCATAGGAGGATAATTATTTAAAAGATATATGGAATCCTTAGAAAGAGAGAGGTATAATTATAGGTCATAATTGATTCAAGGTCAAAAAAGTCATCAATTGGGGGTAACCTCCTCAAAAGGATGGTCCTCATTCATGAGATAAGCATGATGGTTTGAATAATTTAGAAGGAAATATACCTAGAAGAGGTGCTAACACTAGATTAAATAAGTGGCTCCTTGCATTTGGATATTACTACTTCATTCTCAAGTGTTGTAGGAATAGCTTTTGACGATCAAGGGATATCCTTCTGCATCTCTAACACTAGTTTCTTGGGCTAGGACTGAACCCATTCTTTCTTGGATTCTTTGTATTTTATTTCCATCGTAGGTTTTTGATTGGGGCATTGATAATTAAGGTGGTTTTTTTTACACTTTGTGTAGAAAACTAGCTTGTTTTCATATTTGATAGGTTGGAGTCTACTTTACCTATTAGAGAATAGATTGATGAAGGTGGATAACTCAGTGTCTATATTAGCGTTGATGCACATACATGTGTAAAACATTCTAGATTTAGATTTTTTTGCTGGTTCAAATTCTATAATATATCCAATGTATCAAATAATACCTTGTAGAATGTCCTCACACCAGAACTAGATGGGAAGGCCTAGAAGTTTGACTTAGATTGGAATAGAGTTTATGCTTTATGATTTAGGCTCAAAATTAGGTCCCCATTTTTTGAGGAAGAGGTTGTGCCATCCAAAACTCTAAGGTCTACCAGTGAGAATATGATTGGATTCTTACATGTTCAATATTATAGAATGAATATTCTAGGAATCATAATTAATTCCATATGGCCTTGGGGGTACCATTTGGTGAAAGCCCATTTTTGAATGGGCTCAATGTCTATCCTAGATCCAAAAATTATTTTGATAAGGGAGAATAATTCCTAAGATACATTTAGATCCATGAGTTGGTCTATATCGATAGGGTTGTTGGTGTGAGAGAAGCACAAAGGATCCTCCAAGAGAAAAACGTATGGCTAGTGGAATTTTGGACTATATCCTCAAAGGATATAGAGGTTATTTTTAGGTAGAGATGGTGGGTCAGGGTTAGGAGGAGGGTCCCCCCAACACTCATGACTTCCACATTATTTTCTAGACCATCTTGATCAACATTCTCATGATCAGTAGAGCCACTACATTCATCTTCCAAATTCTTGCCATGAGATAATTCAAATGCTTGAGGAGATTTTCTCACTATGACTAAATTCTTCAATGTGATTAGGATTTAATTCCTAAGTAGAAGGGGTTTGGATTGAATACTAGAGTGAAATTAAGAAGGATATAAGGTTTTTTTATCATAAAATTCTAGGATTGGAGGAGCTTGAAGTTCACAATGATAAACTACTACAAGAAGTACCTTCAAATATAATAAATGAAGATGATATGAAATTAATGGAGCCTATTAATCTAGAATAATTTCATTTAGATATTTTCTCTTTTGATAATAAAATATCCCTATGTCAAGATGTTCTCTCTACAATATTCTACCAACATAATTAGGATAGATTGAAATATTCTTTATTGGGAATAATGGAATATTTTGGGGTAAAACAATACATATCGTATAAAATAAATGCAATATATCTTATCCCAATCCTAAAAAATAAGGATACATATTTTTTTGATTCATTTAGGCCCATAAGCCTATGTAATATGGCATATAAGATAATATCCAAAGTGGTGCTAAATTTACTAAGACCAATGGTAGAAAATCAAATTTATAAGAGAAAGGAGGATTTGGAAAAGTGAGACATATTTTGAATGGGATCATAGTAGCTCATGAAGTTATGAACTAAATAATTTCAAGAAAATAGAGAGCAATGATCTTAAAACTTGATATTGGTAAATCCTATAATAGGGTTACGTGGTATTTTCTTTTCGTAGTATTAAAAAAATTTGGATTTGGGAAGAAAAGGATCATATGGATTAAATATTGTGTCTCTACATTATGATATTTAGTGTTGATCAATGGGTTAGTAATACAATAATTTAAATCCAAGATAGGTCTTAGATAGGGAGATCCTTTATCACCATATTTGTTCAATATTATGGCATAGGTATTGGGTAGGAACCTGAAGAAGTACAATAAATATGGGCTAATAATTTGACTTCAAGCTTGTAATAACATCAACCACTTCACCCATCAACAATTTTTAGATGATCGAACCCTTTTTGGAATGTCAGGGATAAATGAGGCTAGAGCTACGAATAACTTATTAAAGGAATATGAAAAAGTGCTAGGGCAAAAATTTAATAGGACAAAATCCAAATTTTACTTCCTAAACAATCTAGCTAGAATCAAAGTAGAGATATGCATTTTACTTCATATAGAGGTGACAAATTTGCTAACAACTTATCTAGGGGTGCCCTTATTTAAGGTAAGAATGAGGATAGAATTGTGGAATCTAGTTATAAGTAAAGTTCAGAATAAATTATTAGCATGGAAATGTAGATGGTTATTATTAGAAGGAAGAGTGTAACTAATTAGATCAATGTTACAATCCATTCCAACGTATTTTATGTCCTTGTATACTATGCCAAAATCAATAGAAAAAAATTAATCTATATTATGAGGTTATTTTTGTGGTTAGGATTACATGATAAAAGGAAATTTTATTTGATAAAATGGAGCAAAGTGTGTGATTATAAAACTATGGAGGTATCATTTTAATACTTCTTACATATACAAACTTAGCTCTTAGGGTAAAAGTAATTTAGAGATTGTACAAAGAGAGTCAAATAAAATGGGAAAGAATTCTTCTAAGTATGTTGAGCCTAATGATCCAAGCTTAATATTTATTGTATTCTAACTACTAGATGGTTTTGCACTATGGAACTATTAAAAAAATCAATTTATCTAGTGATTAAATGTCTAAATGGGTAGGGGATATGGAGAAAAAAAATAAATTTGGATGGATACTTGGTGTGATGAAAAAACCACTCAATATAGATTCAATTTTGAAACCATGGATGGGAATACTTCAAGGTAGATATGGTGACATAATTTAAGATATTATGTACAAGTATTAGGAAGGAAGATACAAATGGAAATTAGATTTTGTTATAAGTATACAAGACAATGATGCTAGGAGTAAGTTGAGCAAAAGGATAACAACAATGATTATTCAAGGGGAGCCAGGGATAAGTTGATTTGGGAGTTGAATAGTGCAGAACAATATGCAAAAAGAAGTAGATATAATGTAAAACACCAAAGAATATGAATATTTCAAGAATATGGAGAGATATTGGGATAGCTCGAGCATTCCTAAAGTAAAAATGTTTATTTGGCTATAGAAGAATTTTATCCTAGAATAACCTTTAGAAAAGGGGTTTTCAAGACCCCTCATAATATATTCTATGTAAAAATAAGGAGGAGGGTATATACCATCTCTTGGGATACTACTAAATAGTTTGTAAACTATGGAAATGGATTCTTGATATGTTTGGTAAATACATGGTGATGAATGATAAAATTAAAGAATGGTTAAAGCAATGGTAGAGCACTTTTAAAAGTGAGGCTTTATAAACAATATGGGATATATCAAAAGATACAATACTTTGGATTGTATGGATGGAAAGGAATAGAAGAATATTTAAAAAGAAAAATTAAATAGTTTAGAGGTAATAAAAAGAAAGATTTATTTAGCCACAAAGGAGTCTAAACTAATCCTATCAACTCACCCAATCCTTAATGTTGAAGAAAATATCCTTTATCTATGGATTCAAGTCATCAAACGTAACTATGATGTTGGATATAGGAGAAGCCAAAAGAAGGCAAAGAATATAAAATAGAAACCACCAGAAGTGGAGTTGGTCAAATTGAGTTTTTATGGAGCATATAAAGGAAATCTAGACCACCAAGAGGAGGAGGACTAATTAGAAATAATAGGGAAGATATTTTATCTCTTTACACTTTTGATAGTGGATTTAAGATAAATAATAAATTTGAAGCTTGGGTGACTTTCGAAGGTTACAAATATATAGATAAATGAAATGGAACAAAGTATGGATGGAAGGTGATTCATTAATAGTAATAAATACAATTTTGAGGAAAGCAAAGAATCCATGGAACATACAAGAGATAACTATGAAAATATAAGACCTTGCTATAGAGTTTGAAGAAACTAGGTTTACACTTATGATAAGGGAAGGAAAAAAATGTGTAGATAGGCTAGACAATAGATGGGATTTAATTGAGGATCATGAAGTTAAATTCACTTTTCTATGGTTAGAGGAAGTAGTAATTTTATATGGAGCTAATAAGAAAATGTGGCCTACCTAAATCAAATAATGATTAAAATTTACTTTAATGTTTTTCATTGATAATATTTACTTTACTTTATAACATTAATGTGTTTTCATATAAACTATTTATTACAATTTTTTTGGTTGCACTTATGCTTCAGGAAGGAAACTAGCAATCCAAATTTGGTAAAGCAGATTATAATAGAGCAAAATTTTGAAAATATTACTCTACTAATATGAAATGAATAAAAAATATAGATGGAGTTTTGGTATTGTGAAGGTTGTAGAAAAATGTCAAGAATAAGGATGGTAAATTTTGAAATATTTTTATTCACACAAAAAATTGAAGAATATCTAGAAAATGAAAATCAAGAATTCAAACATTTTATGAGAACAGAATATTAACAATGTCATACACTTGAGAATCAACAAAAACTTCAATATCTAAAGGCAATTAAAATCTCAATACTAAGAAATATAAAATTTGATAATATATGAATTTAAATATTTTAATGTATGTTTATATATTTTAGTATGGTCTTCCCTTCTAAAGATAATCAAAATACAAACAATAATGTTGAAAAGAATAAAATGTTAAATAAATAACATATAATTATAATTCATAAATCAATTATAAAGTATCTTGGGCCTCTTTGAAAAGATAACCTTGTTAAAATCATATCTTTGATATACAATATGATTCGATATGATGATCTCTTCATTATAACTCAGATATATAAGAATCACAAACCTTAGCACTAATGCTCAATGGTCAACCAAAGACCCAAAAGACGTGCCCAAGCTAATTAGCCCTAACCCTTATCCTCAAGTGTTGGTCCCACATATAAAATAGATGACTAACCTAAATAGTAATAAAATTTAATGTCTAAATGCTTCATACCATATTTGTTTGGAGCATTCCAATCATTGTGGAGCCATATCCTACATTTTAGGGGATATTTCCTCTATTTTTGGCACCTTTTTTAAATGAGGATTTATTTGATATTTTATTAATTAAATATTTCTCAAATATTGGGTGGCCATATTTTAGGAGGATTTATTCATTGTTTAACTCCAAAAAAATTATAGAACTAGAGGTTGTGTCATGCCAGTGTTGTTGGATATGTTAAAAAGTTTACCCAGTGCAACTAGAGGTTATAGTGGCAACAAGGAGCAGGATTCGAACCCACAAAGAGGTTATGAAAAAATAACAATTCACCTATTCCTCTATTATATGCAACAACAAATAACTCCAAAAAATTACTCCTTTGATCACATCTAAAGTTTAGGAGATTTTGTAGTTGACTAGTCATAGTGGGAGTTGTAATGCACAAGTTGCTCCTAATAATTATCCTTTGATTTAGGATTGTGATAGTTAACTATGCACATGCACATGCTTTAATTTAGGAATTAAAGCATGCACATGCACATGCTTTATTTTTTTGTATATCTAGTAAAGCATCTTGCATGATGGTCATAACTAGCTTTTCTGGGCATTGGAATGTTGGGTATTTTATACCTTTTTCTTTTCATTATTGTAATAGATATTTCAGTAAAGTCGAGATAAAAAATACTATCATATTTCTACCATATTTCCCATACAATTAGTGTGTTGGAGCTCTTCTACAATTGTAGTTTTTACATTACAATTGCAGTTTTTTTATTTAGACATTGGATGTACAATACATTTTCTACCATTTATGGTTTATAGTCTTTGTCATTTATAGGTGTGATCATATTATGGATTTAGCCATTGACTGCTGATTTTTTAGTCCATGGTATTGCTACAATAAAACATAATATTTTGTGAAAATCTAGTAGAGGTTATTTTATCTCTTCTACATAGCATTAAAATCCTCATTTGGTATCAGATCCAATATTTCTATTGGGTTAGAAATTCCCATGTTTAAGGGTGAAAATTTTGAATATTGGAGTAATCGCATGAGGAATTTTTTGATTTCATGAGATTTGTGGAGTTTTGTCTCACAAGGATACTTTAAACCAATAAATGAATCAAATTTCAATGCTCTTACTTTTGATGAAATGAAGGAGCTGATGGAGGATAGGATGAAGGATGCAAAATATCTTTTGTAATTAAATGTGGTATATATGTTTATATCTTTCTTTATATTATTGAATGTTCACAATAAAAATTTGCATGGGATACACTAGAAAGCACCTATAAGGGATCTTATAAGGTGAGAATAGTTAAACTACAAGTCTTAAGGAGGGAATTTGAATCCATACACATGAGTGGAAATGAATCCATTAAGTTTTTTATCACGAGAGTTTAGAATGTTTTAAATTCTATTCATCCACATGGAGAGATTCTTGATGATACAAGAATAGTTCAGAAGGTGTTGAGAAGCATTTCTAAGAAATTTGATCCAATTACCATAGCTATTGAAGAATCTAGAGATTTAGTAAATCGAACTCTTGCTAAAATACTTGGTAGCCTTCAAACATATGAGCACATGATGAGAGATAGAGAATAATTCCTTTATTAATCATTTAAAGGCAAGTTGAAATTGAATGAATAGCAAGCCCATACAAAAGAGTCCTCATCTACCACTTTAGGATCATCTTCTTCAAGAGGCCATGGAAGAGGTTGTGGGAGAGGCCATGGTAGAGGACATGGAAGAGGTAATGATAAAAGTCATGATTCAACCCATAAGCATTGCAATTATTGTGGTAAGTATAATCACACTGAAGAGCAATGTTTTAAAAAGGAAAACATATGAAAAGAAAGCAAATTATAGTGAAGAAAAAGTTGAACATCTTTTTCTCATTTTGAATAATTTTGAGTCTATTGAGAATCATTCATCGTATCTTGATATTGGATGTTCAAATCACATGATAGGAAATTCAAAACCTCTTTGTTAAACATGATAACAATTTTACTGGACAAGTCACATTTGGTGATAACAATCAAGTTGATATAGTAGAAAAATGATCTCTTGCCATTAGAACAAATAATTGTAATATCATTTGCATGCATGATACATTTTATGTACTAGGGATGTGTTGTATCCTCAAAATCCAACTTGAGTTTTACCTCTTTAAAAAAAAATTCAATATATCCTATGGCATCATAGATCTAGGTTGCATCGTTACTATGTTTAAAGTCCAAAATTATCCTTAATTTTGTAGTATTTCAAGTTTTACAATAATTTCTAGGTTATTCCATAGATCATTAGAATTTTTTATTTTTATTTTTTCATTTCATTTAATTCATTTTGATAATGGCAAAATTCATTTTCATAAATTCTCCCCCTGTTAAGTTTTCTCAACTTTTATAAATTCCTATGTTGCAAAGGTCATCAAAGGTTCTTTAAATAAATTAGGTTCATGTTTAAGGCTTTATCTTTAATGTTTCCTAATGAAATATTTCCAAATTTCATAAAGTCCTAGGTGTTCTCTCATACTCTTGATATCCTAAGTATTCATTAATTCTCAACCACAAAAATTTCCTAAGATTCATTAAGCCTCATATGGTTTTTTAGGTCAACACCCATGGTTATGTCCCATGAGTCGTATTCCTCCTTCATCTCATTCTATGCACCCATTATTTGAAGTGCCATGATCTAAAGTCTAAATTTTTAGTCTAGTCTACCTGATCGTTACCTTATAAAGTATTTTTCTAAATTTTAAAGGCTCTTAAAATGACAAAATTTTAAATTACTCTCCCTTTCCATTAAAATCCATGTGAGGATACAAAAAAGCAACACCAAATAATGATAAATAAATTGAACTCAAAGAACACAGAATTGCACAATAGATGATCTTATATTAATGGGGGGAGCCTAAAAACTCCATTGATACAATGCATATATTTGAATCCTTTTTTATACATATTTTACAGTGGCTAGGGTTCTCCAAAACCCTAGCAAAATAATATTGGTGGTGTCTTCAAACGCGTCCTTTCTCCCAAAAAAATTGAATGGGATTTTAGTTATCCAATTTCAAGCCACTCCAGCTTAAGTAGTTGTCCAATACTGATATCACACTTCCAGATCTGCACACACTGAAACAACAAATGAGTTAATAGCAACTACGAGGGCTCCACAATGTGAGGCCATCTATGATCAATATCAAAACCCTAACTATTTGTTGTAAATAACATGAATAGAATATGAAAGTGCATAAATGAAATAACAAACAATGGATTTCCCTTATGTATTTGTTGTTCTTCAATTTGATGATGTTTGTTGCAATGAATAGGCACAGTGATACTCTACCATCACCTGAAGGCTAGGGGACTTCAGAATATTTGGTGTAAAATGCTTGTGAGAATTTGGTGACTATAGGAATGCCTGTGGGCACTTAGTGATGGTGGAAGGTACCCAGAGGTGCTTGGCAATGGGGAAGGAGGCATCCAGAGGCACTTAAGAATGACTAGAAGTGCCTGAAGGTGTTCGAAAGCTGATGGGGAAGTCTATAGAAGTAGATCTGGCTGGGCAAGGGATGCAACAATGGATGTGAAGGCTATGGTAGATACAAACAAAATACGAGGATGCTCAAATACTCCAAGGAAATTAGGGATGAATGTCTAAGGACTCAAGTTTTCTAGATTCAGGGTATGAAATTACTTAGGAATTTCTTTAAGGATTCAGGGGTTGAGCCATAAAAATGGCTCCTATTAATAATCCAACCTAGGGCATGCTAGGGTTTCAAAGACACTAATCATGTAGCTGATATAAAAGCATATCGGAGTGTGGATATTAAATCTAGGGTGTGGCATGGATTTACGAAGATTGATGGATAGGATTAAATGAAATCAGATGGCTAGGATTAATTCTCTTATATAAACATATAATTATTAAATATATATAAAATATTAATGTTAAATATATAAAAAATAAATATATAAATATATGTAAATAGTGGGCATAAAATGGTAGGAAAGCATGAATGGAGGACAAATAGCTAGGTTTTGGTGTCTACACCATGCATATTTCCTCATCTCCCATGGTTTGCATTAGTTCATGTGATAAAAACTTAATGGCACCATCCAAATTTAGCCCTACTATAGTTGCCTTATTTTTATAAGGTTCAAAAGTCCTTAAATATGGAAATTAATATCTCCTAAGTCAAAGCCTCTGAATTTTTTCTTATGCACTACCAAATCTATGACCTATAGAAATCCTACAAAATCTATGATTTGCATGTAGGTAAAACCCTCTATTTGTCCTCTTTCCAAACTCCATGTGTCATCCCCACATTTACCTAGAGAATTCTAAGTGCTCCCATCTGATTGATCTTAAAATGAATGGTTTGGAATTATTCCAAAGAGATCCGACGACTCGGATCAACTAGCGCAAAAAGCATTATAAAATTTTCGGCTTACATTCACCCAAAAAAATCATAGTGCTTAAACTTGATTGTCTAGTAGATGAATGGGATAGATTATCTAGAAATAAATTGACCAATGGTCTAGAAGCACCTTGTTCTAATTGGCCAAAAAGTAACAGCTTGGGTTTATCTGAAATAATCCAACAAATCTGGTTAGTCAACTAGTCAAAGTCTTATGCATGAATGTATGGCTCATGTTGCTTCTAAAAATGTGTGGCCCAAATAACCTCACTAGTAGGAAAATATATGGTTTGCATTTGATGTAGGATGAAGAAAAAAACTTGTACCATGATATCTAATAGAATATACATGCAAAATGCTTAAATCCTTAATTAAAATGGATAGTTTGCAATTAATCTATAGATATTTCATGGCCCACACCACCCTGGAGAAAAGGATAAATGGACCAATAAAATGAGTCAAAAATAGATAGCCCATGTTTAATAACGTAAATAAGATAGATGAATTACATTCTTCTGGGTCCCCTAGGATGAACGAAGGTAGACAAAACACATGGAGAGCATTGAAGGTGCATGATGAATGGTTGGCAATGAAAGGAAAATAAAAAGGATTTGTACCCTAATGAGAAAAAGATAAATAATTCAAACCATGGTGGTTAAAACTAATCTCAAATCAACAATTCACATCAAATATAACCTGTAAGTTTATCAATTAAAATTAATTTTTTGTTTGACTAACCATTGAATGTTTTCCTTTGTGAAATCCAATGAAATATATGGTTATGACTTTCTAAGCATGATACAAACATCAACGGTCCATAATGATTCATAGAAAATAAAATGGCTTAGATAAATCTCTAAATGTAGCAAAATAACTTAGAGAACTTCTAGCAACTGATAATTTGTAGTTAAGAAAGATAAGTAACTACAAAAAGACCCTCTTAAGAAGAAAAAGATAAAATGTTTAAGCATACTTGATACATTCTTTTTGGCCTATTGGTGGCTCAAATGTGATCCTTTAAGATCAATGGCTACAATTTAAAAAGAGTAGAGCACACTATCCAAATTTCTCTAAACCAATAAAAAATTTGGAAATCATGGCACTGTGACAGTTTATACCATTATGAACATCAAGGTGGAAAAACTAGAGTGGCAAATTAAAATAACGTAGTTGGAAAATAATAAAAGTTGAAGCATGCAAATCCATCCTTGAAAATACTATTAATATCTACATATAACATCCAAACTTCACTTATAGTGGTCATTTATGGAGAATAAAGCATTAAAATACATTGAACTTGTAGAAATTTAAAAATATGAAAGAATTCACCAAGGGTTTCTAGAGTACTACTAGAACAACTACACAATAGTAGTAATGAATTTTGTAAGTGCTCCTCTGGCCACTTTCTCAAACATCGTGGCTCACATTAAGGAACTAACTAAAGCTCAACCATACTAGACATTACCCAAAAGTTCCATTTCCAAGGATTTGAAAGATTTTGCATTGTAATCTAGGCCTTACAAAGAAATTACCCCTACACAATAGTGGGAATTATAGAGTACTACCATTTTTAGCTATGAGCTGATGAAGGAAGATTATCAACATCACCCAATGTTATTGAAAGGACTTTTCAAAAGGGTACAAAAGTCTCAAAATAATGCTAGGATGAGCAATTTGTAAAAATCAATCTTCCCCAAGGTCTTGTAGGTCAAAATGGTTATATCAATAAGAAATTAGCAATTTTTTTGAAAAAATGTCTAGGAATGGAGAAAATACCTCAATACCATAAATTTTCTTAAAACCACGATCAAAGTTAAACCAAAACCATGGCCACATGAGGTAACTTCCTCAAAATTGCCTTAATTCTTGCCAAAAGGAGGAGAAAACATGAAATTATTCTGACCATAGGATGCAAGTCTCAAAACCGTGAATTTCTCTTAGTCTACGATCAATCTAGTTAAAGTGATCAAATTTCATTTTGGAGCATGACCATGAGAAGAAGCACTTCAATGTGAAGAAGTACCTATACCATGCTCAAATATTTAGCACAAGAAGATCATGAAATAAAGCCACATCCTAGAGCCAAGTCCTATAAATTTTAAAGGTGATTTTTGAGCACGATCGTTAGCAACATTTTGAAAGTTGAAGTTTTGAAACCAAAAATAATCTCTTTGCCATGGTCAACATGGTCCAAATACAAGAAATATAAATTTGGGGCACAATATTGAGTCTGGAACTTGAAATTGAGAGATTTCCAAGAGCATGACCATCACGAAGAACAAAGACTTCTACTTCAAGGGATGCACGACCATGAGCAGTCTCTCTATCATGGTCAAATAGAGATTATCACAAGAAATATGCATGATCTAGAGCCTTCTCTGAGCCATGGTCAATATTTTCAACTTATAAAAGTTTAAAAGTGCACCACGAACATGAGCCAAGCCTTCCCAAGAAAGAAAAAATCTTAAAACCATCGATTTTCTTGAATTCATGGTCAGACCAGTTAAACACCCCCAAGACCAACATGGTTTTTGAGAAAAATAAAGAAAAATTTCAAGTTCTCATGACCATAGGAAGGGTCATCTAAAGCATCAAAGACAGAGGTTGAGGCATGATTTTGAGTAAGATCAGCAAGGTTTTATTGAGTAACACACCAACTCTAATTCCTTAGAACTCAATCGCGTTTTTCCACATTTAAATCAATGGATGATGTTGTATCTCTACAAAAATTCAAAAGTAATGATATTATTTCCATGGTCACACAATAGACTAAAAAATGAAGATGAATCCAAAGTCGTGGATGATGAAAAAATTAGAAGAAGATAAATCATTTCATTTGGATACTTCTAGAATGATTCTATCAACAAACTTTTGTTGTAGGATCTATGGTGATGATTTGTTGCAAGAACATGGGATGACCCAGATTTAGTATTTTTCAACCATTTCATGACATACAACTAGAGGCCACCAATGTTAAGCAAATTGTAGAGAATCAGACACAGTATGAGTATCCTTGTAATGAATAATGTAAAATATATAAATAGAGGTTGAACCCTCACTTCAAAAGGTCTACTCTAAAGTGTTTGCTTGCACTACTGTAATATTTTTTGACAATCAATAATGAAGCATTACTTAGAATGTTTATCTCAGATTTATTGATCTTCTTCATTATTTGGTAATAATTTTTGTGAGGTCATTTCTGTCAATGCTGCTAGGACAATTTATTTTGCTAATATTGGATTGCTAGCCGAGGGCAATTGGAATAATTCATTATATGTATGTATACCTCTAGTAATTCATTTTTGTTAGTCTAAGTATTGTTTTATTCTACTGATATTGGATTGCTAGTACCTTAGATGTTTGAAATGGTTCTTTAAGTATGTAATGATCTTTAACTATGAAGACCTTAGATTAATTTAGTAATTTCTCCATGTTTGATTTGTGAGATATTTTAGTATAAGCCTATGTTGTTAGCTTTATCTATCCACCTTACATTTCATAATCCCTTAACCCTTCTCATTTCTATCCCTAATATTTTACCATTTTATTTTGAGCTTAAGAGAGTCAACATTCAGCGAGTTGACAAGGAACTAGCCTACTTTGGAGATTGATTCAAAGCAATTTGATTTATCCAATATTGGGTTTAGGCTATAAATAGAAGGTTATTGCCTCTGGGACTAATATTAGATTATAATTATAGTGCATTTTTGCTTAGGTGTAAATCTAAGCCATAACAGTTTTTGGCACACCTAGTGGGACTAAATTCACAATTTTACCCAAGTTTCCTAGAGGATTCAAGATACGATGAACAATCTTGACCTCATAGTGAATATTGTATGTTCATCTTGTGACTCTATTTAAAGAAAGAATCCAAAATTGTAAAATCATTAATCCCCTTTCAATCCTTCAGCCATAATGTTTTGATGTATCAAAGTTCATATTTTACTTGAAATATCATAAGGCTAGGTCTCATGGATCAACACTATTATCCTTCATGGTATGATACAAGCCCTCTTAGTATCCCAATATTTCATGATATACCTAAAATTAACCTAAAAAATCTACCTAGTGGTGTGGCCATTGCACAACTCACCCCAATTGGGTACCCACTTGAATTGTTTTGAAAAATTTAACACCAAATTTCAGATTTGCTTGCACCCATGTTTTACACTTGCTTACATTAAATACGTTATTGAGCTTGCTTACACTTGAATAAGCCTTATAAGTAGTTTACATTAAATATTTTATGATAGACTAGATTTCAATTGTTTTTCAAGGTGTAGAAAATTCCTTTTTTTTTTTAAATTGTTTTAGGATTTTCTAAAAACCACCATTGTTGATGACTACAAACCTAAAATGGACATAAATTTTTATACAAAGTTTTTTTTGATGTGATTTAGATCTTGGTAGAAAGAGCATGAAATTATATTTACAATGGTATAATATTTATATGCAAAACCCCAATATTTCATTAAATTTGGATAAAATACCATTTTAGCCACTTTATTTCCCCATGACAGTCCACGAGATTAAAATGGTTATATTTCTCGATTTTTAATGGATTTTTGGATTATGTTAGCTATTCTATATGCCCATTTGACCATTTTATAAACATGATTTTTTTTCTAAAATTTGAGATACTTTGATTTTTTTTACCTATGTTTCAAGCTACACGAGTTCAGGTTCAGAATCTCACCATAGAACAAGCTTTGCTCCATGCCATAGTTAAATGGTAAAATAGGGTGAAATGGAAGATGAATTTTGAAATAGCACAAGGAAGAGCAAGCATGGCCCAATGCAGTCTCTACACTGCAATGTCTCTATATCATGGTCAAATTTGGTCAAATTTGGAAAATGTGAAAAACAATCACGACTTAGCACCAACTTCCTCATCAAAATATTGCTTCGGTCTACGAACATGATTTTCATCCTTCCATGCTCTATGATGTAGTCAAAGTGGTCAACTAAGGCAAAACTTGAAAATGAATCACGATCTAGAACCAACTTCCTTGCCAAAGGCTTGCTCTTGTCCATGAACACAATTTTCATCTCATGCTCTATGCCATGTGAAAGTTGGTCAAACAAGTTGAAATGCAAGAATGAATTACAGATTAGAACCCAAAATTCAAAATTGCTCAAAAGCAAGGTTGCATATTTTCAAAACAACTATATGGTTCTATAATCTTTTGGTTTCACTAAGGTTGTAGATTTCCAAGAAATTTAACTTCACTCTATAATATTTTGATTTCACCAAAGTTGTGGATTTATGTGAAAATTCAATTTCATATTAATCCCAACCTAGGGCATGTTTCGTTTTGTGATCACGATTTGGTTAAACTTAGTGATTTTGGATTTTAATTACAAATTTTATTCAATTTAATGATTTCTAGAATTCTACCATGGCCTAAAGTCATCTCTACGCTATGATTTAAAAAGGTTAAATATTCCAGTTTGGTGAATTTACCCTGACCCAAAAAACTTGAAAGAAAGAAGAAATATTACCCTGGTCTATAGCACATTGAAGATAAAAAGAACTAAATATTAAATATAATATTTTTCCATAAAATTAAAAAAAAAAATGTTAGAAAATAGTATAAAATTAAAAATTAAAATGAAATATAATGTCAAACCTTAGGAAATCAATTAATAAAGTTAATAATCATCAAACTTAGCAATAATAATATTAATAATGATAATAAAATGATTTTTTTTACCTCCAAAGTTTTAATTTGAATTAATTTTTTAATATTTCTTCTATGATTGTAGGCGATGAAAGACGAAGCGCCAAACCAGGAAGATGAAGCGTCAGATGAGAATATGAAGTGCCATATTGAGAAGATGAAATGTTCAAGATCTTAAAACTTCTAGAACTTCTAGATAATAAATTTTGTTAGAGAATATTCGATGGTAAATTATCACAAGAACGAGGGATGACTTAGATTTAAATCAGTTGATTTCCTAACAAATGGAAGCCATTAAAGTCAAGCAAATTATAGAAACCAGTCAAAGAAAATGAGAGCTGAAGGAAGTAGACATACATTAAGCTTGGACTCAATTTCAACCACCTGGTGCCTGAAAGCTCAATGTCTCAAATAGTAGAGTGTTAGTCTTACAATGACACTGAGAGGGGGGGTGAATTAGTGTAGCTCTTTAAAACTAAAATAATGAAACCTTAAAACCAAATAAAGCAAGTATCACAATAGAACATCACACAACATAAGATTTTAACGAGGTTCACCAATGTGGCTACTCCTCAAAAATTGACTGCTTGGACTACCATCCAAATCCAGCCTTTGCAAAGCACCAACTTTACAATCAATTTACCAACACCCACTGGAAGGAGCACCAACCCCTTATTTATCTACACCAATAGAAAGGAGCACCAACCCCTGATTTACCAGCACCAACTGGAAGGAGCACCAACCCCTAATTTATCTGCACCAATAGAAAGGAGCACCAACCCCTAATGCCAAGCTGCAATCTGGACTTCAATTTGAATCTATAAGTTTGACAGTAAGATACCTTTGCTTTTGCAAGACCCTGAATGGTCTTCTTCACCTTTTCATTCTTTGTGCACTCTGCTCTCTTTGCACAATCACTTCGCACACTCTACTTTATTATAGTCAAACTTCACGATTGTCTTCTCCATTTTGTGCACTCTGCTCTCTTTGCAAATTTTGCACTTAGCATGATTTGACATGACTTTCTCTTTGTGCACAACGATCATATTTCACACACATTCTACACTTCTTCTCAATTCTCCAAACAACCCTCCTTTTATAACAATATTTTTTATGATGAAGATCCTAATCTTAGTCGATTGTAAACCCTAATCTTGGTCGGCTTTCATAACAATTGTAAACCCTAATTTTAGTTGGCTATCATACTTCTCATTTCAGTCGGGTTCTCCTTCTTGACTTGCACATTTATGACCTATCATGAAATCATGACATTTCTGCCTCTGTAGCTTCTTTTGTTGTTGTTGCCATGAAAATACATGTCGCGATATCACAACACTTTTTTTCTCTCCTCTTTCTCTTTGCTTTGGCCCACGAAAATACATGTCGCGATATCGTGACACTTTTTTCTCTCCTATTTCTCTTTTCTTTGGCCCACAAAAATGCAACATGTCGTGATATCGTGACACTTTTGCCTCCGTACGCTTCGTCTTTGCTTTTGTCGCGATATCGCGACACTTTTGCTTCCATAGACTTTGACTTTGCTTTTGTCACGATATCGTGACACTTCTGCCTCCATAGTCTTCGTCTTTATTTTTTTTGTGATATCGCGACACTTTTGCTTCCATGGACTTTGACTTTGCTTTTGTCATGATATCGTGACACTTATGCTTCCATAGACTTTGACTTTGCTTTTGTCGCGATATCGCGACACTTCTGCCTTCGTAGTCTTCGTCTTTGCTTTTGTCACGATATCACGACACTTCTACTTCCATGGACTTCGACTTTGCTTTTGTCGTGAAATCATGACACTTCTGCTTTCGAAGTCTTGCTTTCTGCTTTTGTCATGAAATCGCGACAGTTCTGCTTCCGTACGCTTCCTCTCTTTCTTTTATCACGAAAATGTGACATGTCACGAAATCACGACACTTTTCAAACTTGCTTTCTCTCTCCTATTTTAGTCACGAAAATGCAACATGTCACGATATCATGACACTTTTCAAACTTACTTTCTCTCTCCTATTTTAGTCACGAAAATGCGACATGTCACGAAATCGTGACACTTTTCCAACTTACTTTCTCTCTCCTATTTTAGTCGCGAAAATGCGACATGTCACGAAATCGTGACACTTTTTCAACTTACTTTCTCTCTCCTATTTTAGTCGCGAAAATGCGACATGTCGTGAAATCGTGACACTTTTCTTACTTGTTCTCTTTCTTTGAACTTGTCGTGAAATCGCGACACTTTTTCTTGCTTTCTCTTTCTCTTCCAACATGTCGCAAAATCGCGATAGTTTTTCCACTTGCCTTTTTCTCTTCCAACATGTCGCGAAATCATGATAGTTTTTCCACTTGCCTTTTTCTCTTCCAACATGTCACGAAATCACGACAGTTTTTCCTGCTTTTTCTCTCTCTTCCAACATGTCGCGAAATCACGATAGTTTTTCCTACTTTTTCTCTCTCTTCCAACATGTCACGAAATCGTGACAATTTTTCCTACTTTTTCTCTCTCTTCCAACATGTCACGAAATCATGATAGTTTTTCTTGCCTACTGTATATGTCGCGATATCACGACACTTTTCTTACTTGTCTTTTTCTTTGATCTTTTGCATATGGGCCACTTCGGTCTTCTTGGAAAATCATTGTACATACTCTGAATAACCTTTGAACTCCTATCTTTTGCATCTGAATAGATTTTGAACTTCCTATCCACTACATCAACAGATCTATCTGACTATGTTGACAACAATGACAATACTATTTTTGCACCTTGCTCAATAATCTCCCCCTTTGGAAATGTTGGCAACACGTGCAATTTCCTGTAACTCTTCTCCCCCTTTGACAATAATACCAAAGGGCTACTGCAGAATCCCCCTGAGTCCATGCACAACATTCTTAGGAAAAATTTATTACACTTAGAAAAAATCATGAACATGAGCAAAAAGATAATCAAATACTTAAATGCTCCCCTGAGAATGTGATCCCTGTAGCTAGTCAATTCTTGGGAAGTGTGACCACTCCCAATTTATTGCGAAGGTACTCAAAAACTTCCTTGGGCAATGGTTTTGTGAAGATATCTCGCTACTTGCTCCGTAGTTGGAACAAAATCCAACTTAACCTCACCTTCTCGCAACTTTCTCCTTCAAAAAGTGATACCCGATAGCAATGTGTTTTGTACGTGAATGCATAACCGGATTCTTGGAGATGTTAATGGCACTGGTGTTATCACACTTAACTGATATTGGCTCACTGAAGCTAATACCAAGATCTTTCAAGGTTTGTTTCATCCATAATACCTGCGTACAACATGTTGTTGCTACAATATATTCTGCCTCTTCTATCAATAAAGAAACTGACTCTTATTTCTTATTGTGCCATGTGACCAATCTATCTCCAAGATAGAATGCACCTCCACTGGTACTCTTTCTGTCATCGACACATCCTACCCAATTTGCATCTGAATACGAAATAAGGGTGAAGTATTTATATTTTGGATACCATAACCCATACTCCATAGTACCCTTGAGGTACCGAAGAATCCTCTTCATTGCTATCACATGAGTCTCCTTGGGATTAGCCTGAAATCGTGCTACCATGCATACTGCCTGCAAAATATCTGGTCTAGTAGCTGTCAAGTACAGTAAGCTCCTAATCATAGATCTATACATGGTTTGATCAACAGGTGGAGATTTGTCATCCTTGCTCAACTTGCAACCTTGTCATCATGGGAGTGCTAAGCGGCTTACAATCCTCCATTGTGAACTTTTTTAACATCTCTTTCACATATTTAACTTGAGAAATAAATATGCCCTTCTTATTTTGATTAACTTGCAACCCGAGGAAATACGAAAGTTCACCAATCATTGACATTTCAAATTCTTTCTGCATCTTATTTGCTAAATCTTTACACGACTCATCTTTGTTGTTGCCAAATATGATATCATCTACGTACACAACAAGAACAATAAGATGCCCATTTTCTATTTTGACATACAAATTACTATCCACCATACCTTTCTTAAACCCTTGTTGAGTGAGATAGTTGTCTAGCCTTGCATACCATGCTCGGGGTGCCTGTTTTAAGTCATATAATTTTTTCTTCAACTTGCAAACCAAGTTGGGATCATCACCAAGTTGGAAACCATCTGGTTGCTCAATATAAACCTCTTCTTCAAGTTTCCCATTCAAAAACGCTGATTTCACATCCATTTGATAAACTTTGAAATTCTTGTAGACTGCTAAAGCCAAAAACATTCTAATTGCCTCTAGTCTAGCTACTGGTGCAAAAGTTTCCTCAAAGTCAATGCCTTCAACTTGTGCATAACCCTTACATACCAATCTTGCTTTATTTTTAACTACCTGTCCGTCTTCATTCAATTTGTTTTGAAAAATCCATTTAGTCCCGATTATATTTTTATTTGCATGTCTAGGTACTAACTCCCAAGTTTCATTTTTCTCGATCTGATCTAATTCTTCATTTATTGCCTTCATCCAACTTTCATCTTTGCTTGCATCAACAACATTTTTGGGCTCAATGTTGGATAATAGAGAGTAGTAACTTACTACTCTTCTTCTTGTCTAAACACCAACTTTGGGGTCTCCAATTATTTGCTCTCTAGGATGATTTTTCTGCCAGCTACCTATTTTGAATTTCTTATTTTCTTCCACTTTTGAATCACAACTTAAATCATTTGAGTCAATTTTTTGTATCTTTTCCATTTTGTTTTCCTCATCTCCTTCAATAACCTCTTCATAAATTGGGTAGTTCTTTTCATAGCTAATTACTCGTTCTCTACCTTCATCAAATTTAACATCGACGCTGTCCACAATTTTCTTTAGCCTCTTGTTGTAGCATTTGTAAGCTTTTCTTTTTGATGAATAACCAACAAAAAAACCTTCATCCGCTCTATCTTCAAACTTACCAAGATTATCTTCAGTTCTTTTGATGTAGCACTTGCTACCAAAAACTTTGAGATATTTTGTTGTTGCTCTTTTACCGAACCACAACTCATAAGGAGTTTTGCTTTCATGTTTTCTCAGCATGTACCTATTTTGGATATACACCATAGTATGGACTGCTTCTTTCCAAAATTTGTCTGCTATTCTACTTTTAGTCAACATAGTCTGTGTCATTTCCTGTAATGTCCTGTTCTTTCTTTCTACCACTCCATTCTACTGAGGTGTCCTGGCTGCTAAAAACTGTCTCCTAATACCATATTTTTCATAGTACTCTATAAACTCTTCTGAAATGAATTCTCCTCCTCTATCTGATCTTAAACATTTGATCCTCTTTCCTGTTTCATTCTCAACTTGGTTTTTGAAAATCTTGAACTTTTCAAAAGCTTCTGATTTATGCTTCAAGAAAAATATCCATGTCATTCTGGAATAGTCATCAATGCACAACATAAAATATTTGTCACCATTTATGCTTTGTGTTCTCATGGGTCCACATAAATTAGTGTGTATTAGTTCCAAAGGTTTGCTTATGTAGTACTCTTTTTTTTTGAATGTGACTCTAGTTTGCTTCCCCTTTTGGCATGAAGCACAAATGTTGTTTGCAGGTTTGCTGATGGTGGGAATATCTCTCACTGCCCTTTTTGAGTTGATTTTTACTAGATTATCAAAATTGATATGACCGAGTCTCTTGTGCCACAACCAACTTTCTTCTTCCTATCCAATAAAACAATCTCCTTCTGAAGTCTCTGAGAGCATGTATAGGTTGCCAGATGTCCTTGATCCAGTTGCTATCAATTTTCCACTGTTTGTTTTTCTGACTTCACAACCCTAATTCTTAAAAACTACTTCATGACCTTTATCACAAATCTGACTTACGCTCAACAAGTTATGTTTCAAACCATCCACAAACAAGACTTCTTTTGACTTAGTTTTTCCATCACTAAATCTAATTGAACCTTTGCCAACTATCTTAGCTCCATCATTATTTCCAAACTTTACTGAGCCACCTTCATATTTCTGTAACTTTTCAAATTTTTGTTTGTCACCTGTCATATGACTGGAGCATCCACTATCAAGTATCCATGGTACATATTTATTCTTGTGCTTTAAATGTTGTTTGTACGATTAAGGATTCCTTTTCTTCCTTAAGTCGCTCTTTTTCTTTCCACTCCATTTTGATAGTAGTTTTGGGCTCTTGTTTTGCCTTTCCCTTATCACTAGCTTGTGTATGTTTTTCGAGAAGTTTTCTATTTTGTCTCATCCTATTTGGTTGAAATTTTCTTCCCTGAAACTGATTTGATGCAAATGTACTTCTACAGTTTCTTGCAATGTGCCCAAAATTATGATAGTTATAACATTCTATTGTATAATTCATCGGAGGAGAAAAAGCATTTCTACTGATGAAATTCCTTGGTCTTACATTATATTTGCGATCTGAGATTTTATGTCCATAGCCATTGCATTTAAAATAGAAACCAGAAAAGGGATAATTGAACCTAGGTGATGGTCTTTGCCATGTTGTCGTAGGAGCCATGGGTCTTCTTCTTCTTTGATGTGTGACATTGGTGAATCCATCATTGTCAATTCTCCTTTCGTGCCTGGAATTATTGCTTTCTTTTGCATGAGATGTTTTTCCTTGATCAACCTATTTCTTATCTTCATTCTTTATGGATTCTACATTTTTGGCCTTTGATCCATTTGATGATTCTCCTTCGATGAAACCTAGACCAAATTTGATGCCTGTAGGCCTTTGGTCATTTATAATTTTATCCAAATTCATAGAAATTTCTTCGTGTTTGTGATAGCAACTAATTTTGTGATTCATCTCTTCTATCTGCATTCGTAAACCAACATTCTCTTCTTCTAGTTTGTAGCAATAATCTATTTTCATGGTAATTTGTACTTCGAGATCTTCAGATATTTTCTTGTATTCTTCTATCTGTACTTTTAGACTGGTTATGATTTCATTTGCATCCTCAAGCCTTTTTGAAATTTTCTTATTCTTTTTCCTCTCTATTTTCCACTCTTCAAGTACAGAGATCAACTCACCTTCTAGATCTACTTTAGCCTCAGGGTTTTCACCACATACTTCAGAGTTCACTCCTTCCTTTTCTCGATTTTACTTCTTCAAATGCCATGAGAAGAGCTTCACCTGTTTTCTCTTCACAATCCTCACCGGAGTTGTCTTCTGTTGAACTGGCATTCCTAGAGATGAAACTTTTCTTCTTGAAGTTGCCTTTTCTAAAATTCATTTTCTTCTTCCAGTCACTTCTTTCTTGGTGCGATCCTTCATCATTTTTGTTCTTCTCATTAAGTGGACATTTATTCGCAAGATGCCCAATGCCTCCACAGTTGAAACATTTAAACGGTAGCTTTCCTCTATATTTTCCTTTTCCCCTTTTTAGTTTTCTAACAAATTTTGCTTCCATTTCATCTGATGTCTCTTCTTCCTCGGACTCTTGTTTTGCATTTTTAATTTTAAGGGCTTTAAAAGCCGCTTCTCTGTCTGTGGGTTTAGATCTTCCTATCCTCATCTCATATGTAGTCAAAGAACCATACATCTCATCTATACTAAAATAATTTAGATTTTTAGATTCTTCTATCATTGAGACTTTAGAGTCAAACCTTTGAGAAAGAGATCTTAATACCTTTTTCACGATGGTAGAGTCTTCGATATCCTCATCGAGTCCTCTGATCGCATTAATGATTCCATTAACTCTCAACATATATGCCTCAATGTTTTCATCATCATTCATCTTTAATGCTTCGAACTGAGCTCGATGTACCTGTAACTTGGCCTCCTTGACCTTATCGTCTCCTTCATGAATACTCCTCAGTTTGTCCCATATTTCTTTTGTCATTTTACAGCTCATGATCTTTACTAGTTCACTGTCTGCTAATCCGCACATGATAACATTCCTTTCTTTTGAGTTATTTTCAAACAATTTTTTTTTGTCAACCTCTTTTGGAGGAGTGATGGGTATTGTGTATCCACTAACTACTGAATCCCAGATGCCATATCCTAAAACACAGAGATATGTTTGCATCCTGATTCTCCAGAATGCATAATTAGATCCATCAAACAATAGTGCTTTGTTTGATGAGAAGCCTTCACCACCTACCATTGTGTTACTTCCAAGATCACCCTAGCCGATTAAGCTTGTACAGGAACTTAGCTCGATACCAATTGTTAGTCTTACAATGACACTGAGAGGGGGGGGTGAATCAGTGTAGCTCTTTAAAATTAAAATAATGAAACCTTTAAACTAGATAAAGCAAGTATCACAAGAGAACATCACACAACACAAGATTTTAATGAGGTTTACCAATGTGGCTACTTCTCAAAAATTGACTGCTTGGACTACCATCCAAATCTAGCCTTTGCAAAGCACCAACTTTACAAACAATTTACTAGCACCCACTGGAAGGAGCACAAACCCCTTATTTATCTACACCAATAGAAAGGATCACCAACCCCTGATTTACCAGCACCAACTAGAAGGAGCACCAACCCCTGATTTATCTACACCAACAAAAAGGAGCACCAACCCCTGATGCCAATCTACAACCTGGAATTCAATTTGAATCTATAAGTTTGATAGTAAGATACCTTTGCTTTTGCAAGACCCTGACTAGTCTTCTTCACCTTTGCGTCCTTTGTGCACTCTGCTCTCTTTGTGCAATTACTTCGCACACTCTGCTTCATTACATTCAAACTTCATGATCGTCTTCTCCTTTTTGTGCACTCTGCTCTCTTTACGAATTTCGCACTTAGCATGATTCGACATGACTTGCTCTCTGCACACAACGATCGTATTTTACACGCATTCTACACTTCTCAATTCTCCAAACAACCCTCCTTTTATAACAATATTTTTAATGATGAAAATCCTAATCTTAGTCGGCTGTAAACCCTAATCTTGGTCAACTTTCATGACAACTATAAACCCTAATTTTAGTCGGTTGTCATACTTCTCATTTCAGTTGGGTTCTCCTTCTTGACTTGTGCATTTACGACCTGTCATGAAATCATGAAATTTTTGCCTATGTAGCTTCTTTTGTTGCTATTTTTGCGAAAATACATGTCACGATATCGCGACACTTTTTTTCTCTCTCCCATTTCTCTTTGCTTTGGCCCACAAAAATACAACATGTCGCGATATCACGACACTTTTTTCTCTCTCCTCTTTCTCTTTGCTTTGGCCCACGAAAATGCAACATGTTGCGATATCGTGACACTTTCACCTCCGTATACTTCGTCTTTGCTTTTTTCATGATATCACGACACTTCTGCTTCCATAGACTTTGACTTTGCTTTTGTCGCGATATCACGACACTTCTGCCTCCGTAGTCTTCGTCTTTGCTTTTGTCATGATATCGTGACACTTCTGCTTCCATGGACTTCGACTTTGCTTTTGTCACGATATCACGACATTTTTGCTTCCATAGACTTCGACTTTACTTTTGTCGTGATATCACGACACTTCTGCCTCCATAGTCTTTGTCTTTTCTTTTGTCATGATATCGTGACACTTTTGATTCCATGGACTTTGACTTTGCTTTTGTCGTGATATCGTGACATTTCTGATTCTGAAGTCTTGCTTTCTGCTTTTATCATGAAATCAGTTCTGCTTTTGTACGCTTCCTCTCTTTCTTTAGTCACGAAAATGCGACATGTCGCGATATCGTGACACTTTTCAAACTTACTTTCTCTCTCCTATTTTAGTCATGAAAATGCGACATGTCGCAAAATCGTGACACTTTTCCAACTTACTTTCTCTCCTATTTTAGTCATGAAAATGTGACATGTCATGAAATTGTGACACTTTTCCAACTTACTTTCTCTCTCCTATTTTAGTCGCGAAAATGCGACATGTCATGAAATCGCGACACTTTTCTTACTTGTTCTCTTTCTTCGAACTTATCGTGAAATCATGACACTTTTTCTTGCTTTCTCTTTCTCTTCCAACATGTCGCAAAATCACGACAGTTTTTCCACTTGCCTTTTTCTCTTCCAACATGTCTCAAAATCGTGACAGTTTTTCCACTTGCCTTTTTCTCTTCCAACATGTCATGAAATCGCGATAGTTTTTTCTATTTTTTCTCTCTTCCAACATGTTGCGAAATTGCAACAATTTGTCCTGCTTTTTCTCTCTCTTCCAGCATGGCACAAAATCGTGACAATTTTTCTTACCTGCTATATATGTCACGATATCGCGACACTTTTCTTGTCTTTTTGTTTGATATTTTACATATGGGCCACTTCGGTCTTCTTGAAAAATCACTGTACATACTCTGAATAACATTTGAACTCCTATCTTCTGCATCTAAATAGCTTTTGAACTTCCTGTCCACTGCATCAATAGATCTATCTGACTGTGTTGACAACAGTGACAATATTGTTGTTGCACCTTGCTCAACAATATTGGTGCCTGAAAGCTCAATGTCTCAAATAGTAGAGCTCCATGTTTAAGAATTGAAGATCAAGATCAAGAATAAGCCTAGAATGTCACATCATACAAATCCAGCTAGATTGTTACAACTATCAATCATTGAGAAAATTTAAATTGTAAGGCTATAAATAGCTATTGAGACCTCATTCACAAAGGTTATCCAATTCCATTGTTAGATTTAGACACCTAGAATTTTATTTTCTTTTGTAGATCGATAAATGTTTGTAGCCTTGCTATTGTACTTGGATATTTGTAATGGCAATCATCTGTAGCAAGCAATTTTGAGAATGTACTTATTGAACATATTTTATCAATGCAATATACTTGAATTCTTGGTGTAATCTACGCATGATGATGGTGGTTACATTTGAGTCAATTCTAGTATCTTGTCTCTTTTCCTTTGAAGATGGCACCACTTTGACCTCATATTGTGCAAGAGTTGGTCTAGTCAAAGCTGGTTTGATTTAGAGTTTGTTGCTTCAATAGATTCTTCTGCAAATATTCAATAATGCATTGGCTTCTTGTATTTTCTTGATTTAACCCATTTTTTAATTTTTTTTTTAAACTTGATTAGATTAGGAGTAGATTAGTTGAATTTTAGTTTCTGAAGCTTATTCTTATGATTATGTGCTTCATTTCTTTGAAGTTTTAGAACAAACATTGCAATTTGCTATAAATATTTTTTTCATAATGTAATGAATGTGATATATTGATAATTTCAAGGTAGCAAGCCTAGAATCTTGCTTTTCTTTGATATTTTGAAGTAATTTGTACTATTAAACGTTCACATCCAATGATTAATTGAGAAATTAAACTATACCTTTAGTTTTTCATGCTTAAACGATGAATCAAAACTTACCCTTGTAACAGTTATATGCAACCCTAAGTGATCCACATACTTTACATTCCTATATTCTTTTGATTTAAGATTTGACAATTGATAAACATCATCAACCAGGTTAGACCAACCTTACCCAAACCTTGGGGAATCAATGTTCCCTTTCAACAGAGGACACCTTGTCCTAGTCGTTGGTGTATGTTTACAATTGTACATATGTATTACTCAATAGGAAATGGTGCTAGGATGGCGTGAAGCTAGTCAATTTGATTTTAGGGTTTGAAATTGTTCAAATTATCCTTAAATTTAAAATTCTTTGATATCTACTACAATAGCTCTAAATTGTTTAAAATTTGAGATATTTCACTTACTGTGGTTAAACTATTACTATCTTAATTTGATGTAGATAATAGTTTACTTTTTATATTTAAAATTGTTAGTTCTTGTTATGTATTTCATATATCATACTACTTAACTGTTAAAGCTGAAATATAGAGTTATTATCACTACGTCTAAGGCCTTTGAAAGTGATACTAAGTTTCATAGTCTTTATCTCCCTATAAGACTTAGAAAATGTAAAGGTTAGTCAAGTACTCTTCCTTCCATTAATATCTCATCACAACTCATCACATCATTTATTGATCAATCCGTAACTCCATTAAGTACACCAATGGTAGCATTTGCACCTTGGTTAGGTGGTAGTTTTCCATTGAATATACCTGGACCAGTCCATGATATGCCTAAAAATACTAAAAGGTATTTTCCTAGTTATAGATATGATAGATCTAGGATAGCTAAAGAGAATATTCAAGCCTATAAGGATGCTTTAATTCGATTGCAAGTTGAACATGAAGATGTTGCCTACAGAATATTTCCTCTTACTCTGGATGAACTAAAATAGGATTGGTACATTAGTTTACATGCACATTCTATCACTTCCTACATTTATATGGAAACAAAATTCATCAATCAATTTATATTACCCATAGACCCAACTATCATATATCATCAATTTGCAGCAGTCGGGAGGGAACCCAATGAGCCTCTAAGGCTATTCAATACCAAATTTTATAAGATTTATAATAGGCTAACTCCACCCTACAAAATTAACACCTGTATTTTAGAGCTTTAGATCCTCTTACATCCATGTTTGTAAGGAGATATCCTTATATTACCACTCTACCCATGGTACACAGTAAAACCTTAACTGTAGAACACCAGTTAATACCTCAAGGTTTTGGAATTGGTCAATTACCTTCTTTAGGACAACTAGGTGCATTCAACCAAGTTCTCATGCTTAACTAGGATCTATCACAACAACTACCAATGCCAAGTACTCTACCATATACTAATTTTAATCAACCATCTAATACTATCCCTACACCTACTTTCCCAACCATCCCTACATATCCAAATAACCAATATACCACCCATGTGAATATTAATAATAATTCTCAAATAACACCAATATTTTTGAATGCTACCTTAAACTCAATGACAATGTTCCCAAATTTAAATAATAATATACCCATTTTTATGAATCCAAACCCTTTTACCAGTAATACAAATCAAACTATAGCTCAAATTAATAATTAAAGTGCTCAAATTGAAAATTTACAAAGATTAGTTCAAAAACTTAGTCATGATGTGATTCAATTACAAAAGAAAATGACTCATAATACACAATCAAACAATGTAGGAGTATTCAACCCTATACAAAATCAGACTAACACAATAGTTAACCTTGTTGAATCAACATTAAACAATTGTGATAAATGTAATTTATTGAACACAATGAAGATAATTATCTAGCTTCCATAATTTGGTCGACCTTGCCAAAATTGATTGTCTATAAATTGAAGATGTTTTAGATATGGCCAAAAAGGAATAATTTTTTTATAATTAGTAATCATTATCGAGAATTGTAGTTATCCATTCAATCAAAATGTAGAGACAATGATATTCTCAAAAATAGATGAATCATCAATAGTGGATGAAGATAAGTTTAAAATTAAATCAACATAAGAATATGAAGATGATATAGAAGAAGTGAAATATTACCACTTATTTTAGGAAGATAATGATCAAAGTCTTCATAATGAAGATGATGAATCATCTATTTCTTCCACATCTTTTAGATAAATTTTCATCCCATCTGATATGCAACATGATGAAAATTTTGTCTTATCTGAAGATACTACAATTCCTATACAAACAAAAAATAGCATTACAATAGCACAAATAGAAAAAGAACTAGAACCAAATAATCTTGGGTATGGTATTTGTTGGAAATATTAAGAATATTGAGTTGTCATTGATGTCAAAGGGTTGATGCCAAAGAGAGCATGATATTCAAGGCAGAAATATTCTTCAAGAATTATGAGTTTACAAGGTTGGACAATGGAAAGCAAGGCAAACATGTTTAAGGATTATAATATTTAAATATTATAAAGAAATTTTATAAAGGTTCAAGAGGCTTGAGGACAAAGGTTTATAAAGAGGACAAAAGGTTTAAAAGAAAGACAATTTTTTTTTAAGGCATTGGACAAAGGTTTAAAAATAAAATCATTGGACAAAGGTTTAAAAGCAATATATTATAATATTTAAAACCTAAGGTTTAAATATTATAATACAAATAAATTTGAATTTAAAAAGGGTGCCAATCTAAATTCAAAAAGGTGAAAATCAAATATTGCACCGACATCTCCATGTGAAATCGATTTGCATATTTAAAAGGGAAAAATATTTCACTTGTAGGTGTGTGGAACAAGCACAAATCAAATTTCGTTCGCACAAGTTCATAGAGGGCAGAAGAGGAGAAAGGGAGAGTGTGAACATTGTTTGAGGTAGAGGTAGAATTGAAAACTAAATAATACAAAGACAACATGTTAGAGATCCCATCTAGGTGGCTAGCCTAGACGGTAGCCGAGCTTGCGCTAGAGCATTGTGGAATAGGAGGTCTCGTGGTCGATTTGCGATGGTACTATTTTGCTAAGTTTTTTCCCAGAGAGGAATTTGAAAATGTTTTAAAATAAACATCATGCACTTTGGTCTTCATGTGGACAGATAGCTCTAGCGACAACCTAGCTTGTACTAGGGCATATGCAGATAAGAGGTCTCGGGGTCGATTCACGATGGCACCATTTTGCTAAGGTTTTTGGTTAGAGAAAATGCACGGTGACACCTTAAAATAAACATTGTGCACTTTGTTTTTGTGTGGGAAGCTAGCTCATGCGGAAACCTAGCTTGCACTAGGGCATAGGCAAATAGGAGGTGGTAGGTTCAATTCATGACGGCTACATTGGTAAGGGCAAAAATATTTTGATTAAATAAATTTTAGGAGTTATAAGGTATGCATCATATTTAATTTTGTTAGGGAGTTATAAGGTGTGCTAGAATTAATTGTATTTTGCATAGTGTTTGGAGTCATAAGGTATACTATGTGTAATTGAAGATTGCATTTCAGATATTGTGTGTGGGCATTATAAAGTTAAAGTTATTTGTGAAAGTAGGAGATATAAGGTAGTATTCTTGAAAGCTTTGTTGTGTACATTTGGGAAGATGATTTCCTATCTATGCATGAAATAGAAAACTACTAACCAGATTTTTGGAGGATCAAAAAGGAAATTATTTTGCCAAGACAGGTTTGAGAAGCTCATCATCATCAAGGCAGATTTAGAGGTATGGTAATTTAATTCCTTTCTCAAAGAGTTTTTGGTTGAAGAAAATATATTGAGTTGTCATATGTTTGGAGGCATAAGGATTGATTGTTTGAGCATTGCTTGGATTGAAATTGGGAAATATTATAGATCATATTTATGAGCAAACCTATGCATTGTTTATGGTTGAAATTGGAAATAAATTGATGAAAGTTATAAATCAGTTTTGAGAGAAAACTTGTGCATTGGTTTTGAGTGATATTGGAAATAAAAGTGCAAGAGTTATAAATTAGTTTTGAGAGTAAACTTGTGCATTGGTTTTGAGTGATATTGGAAATAAAAGTGCAAGAGTTATAGATTATTTTTGTGAAGAAAATTTGTGCATATTCATGATTGAATTTATGAGTAGATGAAAAGAATAGACTTGTGGATTGTTCATGATTGATATTGTGAGTAGATGATAAGGACTTGTGCATTGTGATTGGTCTTGAAGTAAAGGTGCAACTCAAATAACCAGGTCAGTTATCAAGTGCTAGACCAGAGCTACCTTTAGAATGCAATAAATGTGTGACATGTGAAAGTGAAAGACTTAATGAATGTGAAGAACATATTAAGAATTTGTTAGTGCATATCATTCTCTATAATTTCAAGAGGTTAAACAAATTCTGGGTAGAATATGTCTAAACTGCTTTAGTTGAAGAAAGCACATTGAATATTAGATAAAGCACTTGATGACATTATTATGCAATATTTGGAAATATATGAATGAGTTGGATCGAGCAGGTTTTATGAGAAGGTTTGAGGCAGAGTTGAGCAGGTTCTATTGAGCAGATTTGAGCTATGATTGTGAGCAGATTTAAGATGTGATTGTGAGTATATTTGAGAAAGCCTTGTGAGTAGGCTTGGAGCAGAGTTGAGCAAGCCTTATGAATAGGACTGAAGCATATTTGAGCAAGTTTTGATGAGTAGATTTGAGCAAGCCTTGTGTTTAGACTTGAAGCAGATTTGAGCAGGGTTTGATTAGTAGATTTGAGCAAGCCTTATGTGTAGGATTGAAGCATATTTGAGAAGATTTTGAGCAGGTTTTTTGATCAGATTTGATCAGAGTTGTGAGTAGGATTGAGCAAGTTTTCTAAGTAGATTTGAGTAGGTTTTGGATCAGATTTGAGTAGAGTTGATAACAGGCTTGGAGCAGGTTTGAGCAAGCCTTGTGTAAAGTTTTGGATTAAATTATAGCAATGGGGATTGAGGTCTCCTATAGATAGATGTCCACAAACTAGAGCATAGGGGATTTAGGTCTCCTATGGATAGAGGTCCATAAACCATAGCAGAGGGTATTGAGGTATCCTATGGATAGAGGTCCATAAACTAGAGCAGAGGAGATTGGTATCTCCTATGGATAGAGGTCCATGAACTTGAGCATAAGGGATTAGTGCTCCTTTGGGTTGGTACCCATAAACATTGTAATAGGGAATTGGTTTCCAAGATATTTTTTGACAAAATATATAAGAAATATTTTCCCTGTGGACGTAGCCCACATTGGGTGAACCACGTTAAATATGTCTCTTATGTGTGTGGTGATATGTGCATTGTTTAATTATTGCAATTGATAATATTGGATAATATTTCTTTGGAAATAAAATTAAAATATTTTATCTTATAATATTCACCACCCCTCTTAGTATAAGCTAGTGTTCTTCAGTATTATGGAAGATTTTGATAAATTCAAGGAATGAAGTTCTTTAAATAAGATAGTTCAATCAGTTGAACACAAAGATTTATTGTTTGAAGAAAAAACTACAAAGGGTAATCAAGTCCTGGTGAATAAAAATACACAAAAATTAGAATCTCCACCTTTCCTTTCAACCATTAGAAATCTTGGCAAAAGTTTACATAATTGCCTTGTAGATTCAAATGTTGTTAACAAAGAATTAGAGTTGAATCATACTAACACATATAAGAAGGTTGTTTCATTAGATAAAATAGAGGTAAATGTGACTGAGATACTGAATCAAATTCATAGATAGTTAATTACTAAATCTAGGATACAAAATTATGATGATCCTAATATGATAAATATCTTAGAGGATTGTAAAACACTATGCTATCATGATTGGTCCAAAATAATAGATAGTGCTATGGTAGCCAAATTTTTAGAAATAGGATCAAATTTGAAAGAACTCATTACTAATCAAAAGAGTGACAATAATGATCTAAAAATAGAATCTTGCAACATAGTAGTGGAAACTACACTCAGAGATGAATATTCAAAGATAGATATTTTACCTAATAAACCAAAGGTTATCTAGGACAACTCATGGTGTTTTAAGTCTGATAAATCAAAAATTTAATATGGCAATGATGATGGAATCAAATCAAGTTGGTGGGGTGAAATAGGTAAAATAAAATCCTATAAAAATTTAGATTTGGTGTTACTAAGGAATGTGGTCCACCAGATTCATTAGGTCTATCTTGAAAAACATCTCAAAAATTACCAAAACCGTGTTTGGTACCCTAGAAAATTCAACTTGAAATAGTCAGTGTACCATAGTTTCTTGTTTTGATGTACTTTGCTTTTTACTTTGTTTTTAATATAGTTTTCATTTTTTCATAGTTAGTTTTGTTTTCTCTGTTTTTGAGGTTTTCAGTTCATGTTTAGTGTTGTAGGTGTGTGTTTAATTTTACTAGTTTGAATAGTTTATTTTCTTTTGTCAAAGTTCTATTTTATGTTTTAGTTTTCATTTTCATACTGTATTTTCCTTTCTTAAATTTTGACAAGTGAATTCAAACTCCAATTAACTTTTGGTTCCTCTAAAGGAGTGTTCCTTATCAATTGAATATTAAAGGCTTGTTTGAAATTAGGTGAAACCAAAAGTTAATGAATCACATTATTTAGCATGTCATCCCTAGATTATGGACTAAAATAGAGAACACTAAAATAGTGCAACATCTTGTTAAAGCTTCACATCTATCAAATATATTTAAAAGTTGTTTTTATCATAAAGAATGAAATCATCCTAGTTTGATTATTAGGTTAACATATATACACTCCATCCTTAACCTTATAGATATTTAACCCAAAAGAGGTACATATAATATTTGCAATTTATCTAAATACTTCTTAACCTGTGACCACCAAAATGGCCTCACACCTATGCTTCCTACTGCGTAAAATGAAATAAGAGAAACAAAATAGATGCATGCAAAATTGACAACAAATGGGAAGAAGAAAAACACTTTTATTCCATTGTAAAGAAGCCAATTCCGGTTACAATTACGTCCCTCTTAGGGATACCATTTTGATACTCTTATTACAGTAGGAAAAAGCAAATGTTCCCTCTTAAGGGTAAATGTGAGTTTTAGGCCCTTCGGGGTGACACGAACTGCTCTAGGGTGGAGTTGACCCTCTTCTTCGTGTTGAGGAAGGAATTGGATGGTTGAATCTCCTTTGAATCTGCTTTCCTACGGTCAAGAAACAACATAAAAGCATTAAAAGCATAGGCAACCTCTCATGATGAGGCCCTTTAAGGAATATGAACATAAAGATGCCATAACACTAATAAAATCAAGAAAATGAATAAAGCATGTTAAGCCTATGCAATACTTGAAAATATTAATTGAAACATATAACTAGAAAGTACAACTATCTATCTAGTGGATTGATTGCATGAAATGAAGCATGATAACATGAAAATGAGCTAATTATGTCCTATTTGCCATAATGAAGTAAACTTGATGAAAACCCTAATTCTATCAGTCAGAGTCTCTAAAATGCTAAATAAACCACTAAGATGCTTAATCTAACCTAGTGAAATACAATGCAAAAAGAATAGTAAGGAGATCTTTCACCGATTGCAAACCGTAGCTCAAATGAGCGGTCTGCACTATACACCACGTGGTGAGCAACAAAGTAGCTTTGCCCTCCAAATCTAAGGTTGTGGGCTTGATCCTCCTTGTCAAATTGATGATCAAGGGTCGCCTTGATGTCCTCTGACTAGTTTGGTGATTGAATTGCACAATTGGGCCTCCATTTGCCCGAATTTGCGTTTCTTGGCGTTCTAGCTCCTTAGGGCATCCATGGCACAAATTGACATGATGCTTGATGAATTGGAAAATGAATGGCAACAAAACTCTCTCAGTACACTCAGGTGAGTCTACAATCCGATAGGGCTTCACTGCTTTAATCTCCAATGCTCACTCTCTCTTTTGCCCTAATTTGAAGGGGTACTTATAGGATTACCCAAGGGCTAGGGGTGGCTTCATGGAGAAGCCAAGATCAAGAAGAGGTGGTTGGGACAGTTGGATTGGAAGCCTCTAGAATATTTCATCCTTCAACTACCTTCTTCTAGAACAAATGGTCATTCAAACCGATTTGGCTCGGATGAAGGCCAACTGAACTTTAGTTCTAGACTATGGGTGATAGTTGTGGTCTAGACTGTGAACCATGGGTGTCAATAGTGGTTCAGACTATAGACCGTAGGTCTCAATAGTGGTTTGAGCTGATTAGGCCAAGGAGCCCAAATTGAGTGGTTAAAACCATTGCTCTATCTTGGAGTCTATCCAAGATCTTCCATATGGTCTTGTAGCATGTCCCATATGAGTAGTCACCATCGACATGACATGTTTTAGG
The DNA here is from genome assembly GCA_028583015.1 of Wollemia nobilis. NCBI lineage: Eukaryota > Viridiplantae > Streptophyta > Pinopsida > Araucariales > Araucariaceae > Wollemia > Wollemia nobilis. The sequence goes on along the minus strand of JAQPPZ010001560.1, from coordinate 825,084 downwards.
TGTCTACAGATGCCCCTTTTGAGATGCGTTGTGAGATTGAACAATGTGTGAGAAAAAATACACCACCTAAAATGATGTCGAAGGTTGCATGATGATCATTGATCTGATCAACATTAGATGCCCCAGGTCCTGCAAAAGGATGCGCATCCTAGAATCATTGCTTCCAACTCATTGGAGGCTTAAATTTGAAAGAGTTTGCACTCGTCATCAGGCATTCGGGTAGCTTTGGTGCTACAATAGGAGTTAGGCCTATATAACTGAAAGGAGGAGAGCTACAAACAAACTATCATATTTGCTATTTACCCCAAGCAAAGGGGTAAGCTTATGATAGTTGTTGACAATGATTCGCAAGGATGAACACAATTTGACAAGATCAAGGGATCTTCTACTGATTTTGATTATGATTATGAAAGTATGACTACCCCCTCAAGCGACGAGTCGATGAGGGTAATGACAATTGAATGAAGTGATGAGGTCACTTGACCATTATGAATGATCTGAACAAACTTAGAATTTAGCATTTAATTACTTGGCTAGGCTTAGTTTAGCTTATGATTGCAACTGTTAATAGTAATTGCACATTTCTATCCCATGGAGCGGTCGGGCTGCAATAGCCTTCTTAGGGAATCAAAATAATACAATGCCAATTAGATTTATGTTGAATCAATTTGTCGATGATCTGCTGAAAATATGTCATAGGAGAAATGACATGAAACACCTCATTCCCATGGAGCGGTCCAGCCTCGAAGGCCTTCTTCGGGATTGAAAAGAAGCATATCAAATCAATGATGACAATTTTACCCCAAATGTCCTTATGGTTATTTACTCATCTCATCGGATTGCATGGAGCGTCAGTCGTTGCAACCGCCAAGTGTCTAGGGTAAATAACTGAATACGAGGTGCATTTGGCTTTTGACTTGTTTAATAAATTTTTTTTTTGACTTTTTGAGTTTTTAATTGATCCTGGTGCTTGAAAATCACCAAATTTGTTAAATTGATTGCTCTTATTGAGATTATGATCTATTAGGAATCATTAATTTATCATTTAAAACCTTCCCATGATGGGATTTTGGTGCATTTAATGCTAGTTGCAAACCATGCTCATGGGCTGTAGTTAGAAATTTCAAATTTTGGGAACCGCGGCTCAGAGTTACGATCGACAAACCCTAATTTTGGGACCACGATTGTCAGCTGCGGTCCAATAAAATTAAGAAAAGTATATAAATTTTCCCATTTGAAAATTTCATTATTATTCCTTGAAAGCGATTGCAACTAGAGAGCTCTGAGAGGTGAGGAAGCAAAATTGATGTGAAACACTGCTGAAATAACTACCTATGACCTCTCACACATCTTGATGGTAGACCCTACGTAACCTTCATCCAGTAGAGGCATCGGTGTGGGAAAGGTAACTCGAAACCGAGTCCTCGCACTCCTTACTAGTTTAAAATGAACCACATTAAGTAATGGGTCAAATTAACTTCACTAAACTATTGGTAAAGAACCTCACATTAGTTTAGGCTAGATTAGGATTTTAATTTTTGTGTGCCAGGCTAGGAAGTGACCCTAATAGGGTTACGTTCCTAGACCATAGCTAGTAGACGTGGCTCCCAATTGTCATATTGGGAACCATGGCTATCAGCCATGGTGGGATTCAAATCCCAATGGTCAGATTTTGACCATTATGTGGACTAGATTTGACCCACGGTTCTTAATTTTGAAAAAATTTCAATTTTATTTATTTTTTATTTTTCTTGGCAATTAATGCCATTTATTGCACTTTTGAGATGCATTTTTGGAATTTTTGATCACTTTTAGCATGTTTTTGTATTTTTAGCAATTTTTAGATTATTTTTAGTTATCTTTTTCCCTTATGCATTGCTTCTTTTAAAAATTGACCTCTAGAGCTAGGGAGCCGGATCTCCTTCGCACCCTCCGTAGATAGCTCATTGACCAAGAGCGAGAGTGGTTCGGTGCGGTTGGCTTTGGATATGTGCTTGATCTACCCATGATCAGGGTAGACCAAGCCTACATGACTACGTTGGCTCGATGTTGGGATGCATGGACCAACACATTTCACCTACCCATAGGTGAAATGACAGTGACATTGGAGGATGTCTACCGGATCTTTAGGATCTCGATCGATGGGGAGCCCATCACCTCCACTCCATTTACCAGTAGAGGAGCTATTTTTGATGCCATATTTGATGAGCATAGTGAGGATGCTTAGACCAAGATTGATCATGGAGGCATCCATATCGGATATTGGTAGGAGAAGGGCATCTTCTCAGTTTGAGAGGTGGTATTCATGCACTTAGTCATTCATATTGTGCTTCCAGACTCCTTGGGTATGAGGATCCCTTGGAACCTCCTAGCCATCGTCAGGAGAGTTACTCAGAGTTCTACATGGTAGCCTTTGCTCTTAGCTTGGGGGAGCACACTATTAGCTCAGCTATATCATGAGTTATATCAGGTTACCCATAGGAGTCAGGTCGGTATTAGCTGTAGCCTATTACTTCAGATCTAGGGCTGGTAGCACATTCGGATCGAGCGGCCCATAGACTTACCGCTCAGGATTACTACTATTCCTATCGCACACTAGTGCTATGTGGCATGCTGGCCTCATGAGGAGGAGGGGTTCTAGAGTAGGTCTCACGTTAGGGACCTAGACCATTACATTGCTAGATTTGCATAGCTTTGGGTGGATGATATAGAGTGGCACTCATACATGGATTGCCCCACATGGTAGGAGGCTAGCGAGTAGTGCTAGGTGAGGAGGGATAGGTGGTTACTCGGCTACAAGGTTGAGATTTATGAGTACTAGTTCTACTCATGCATCCTCTACTAGTTTGGTATTGTTTAGGATATTTTGGTGCTTCCTATTATCTATAGGTGCCTAGTACTAGAGAGAGATCTACCATGGGTCCAATCGACACCGCTAGGGGATGAGGATGATGACTTCTAAGAGTCGGGCATGGATAGGGCTGGCACCACCATAGAGTATGACACTTGGTGGTCACTTCTATAGTGGTAGGGAGAGGGGCCCCTCGGTCGGATAGATGATAGAGTAGAGGCTGATCTAGATGGGTGCAACGTGCGCCAGCATACCGAGGGTGGATGGGGCATAGAGGCCATCATAGGGGAGGCTCCTCAGGTTGAGGTAGAGGAGGACACAGCTGAGGAGGGTGAGGTACCTCTTGACAGTGAGGTTGGGTAGTTACTAGCTTAGGTGGCAAGCTTATAGACTCAGATTGGTACTTTGAGGAGCCAGCTATTCCATAGGGATACAAATATTGCTACACTGTAGGTATAGCTCACAGTAGCTCAGATATATGGGGGCTTTAGCTGTGAGGGCAGAGACCTCATCTACACAGACTACCATGGTGCCTCCCATAGCACCATATGCTCTATTTCTAGTAGGTCGTGACCCTATGGCTGAGATCCGAAGGCTTCGTTCCCTCATGGAGGAGGGTAATGATCGGTAGGATGGGTATGTATCTCGCATCTCCTAGCTGGAGGGCTACATCCAACTGAGTGGTTTGGAGGTACCAGAGGACACTCACACCACAGGGACCCACAGGAGCGGATCCCATACTAGGACCAGGGAGACAGGATGGTCTACCGCCAGTTCAAGCCATAGGATGCATAGGATCGAGAGGACTCATAGGTCTTCGAGTACTCATGGTGCTAGCTCTTAGAGGACTCATAGGGATGGTAGAGGTGATGGAGGTGCCTCATAGATTGGGGGTATAGGCCCTATTTAGTATATATCTTAGAGATACTTTGTTGTACTATTTTTGAGTGTAAGGTCGAGGACCTACACAGTTGTAGCCTATGGGTATTTTGATATACTCTTGATGTACTCTTTTGGACACACATATATATATATATATATATGAGATTGATCATTTTGGCTCATTATGTGTACTTGTTTATTTTTTATTTTATGTTTATGTTATGCACATGGATGCAGATGTTCATATTGATGCTATGCTTATATGATGTGATGTATGGATGACATGCACTAGATAGCTATTTAATTTATGATGATGATGGTATGCAGTGATCTAGATGCTTAGATGTGCTATTTATGATGGATGCATATGGATGCGATGTTTACTTTTAAATGCATATTTAATTTTGCTTTATTGTATGCATTTAATTTATGATGATGTCACGATATGTTGGTGCAATGTATGTAATGCATTATTTACATGATGGTAATCTAATGTAAATGAACCTGTATGCTTTAATCACTTAAAACATAAGGAATGAATGTGATATGTGTTTAACAATCTAATGGATGACACCACAGAATGTGTAAAAATCATGAATGTAATTGAAAATCCTCATTACAAGAATTTAATCAATTAATCACCCATATATGAAATGCAATGATATGAAGTGGTATGATGCGAATGATATAATATGTCACTCTATATTCCTTTTGCAATTTGAAAGATATGCACAATATAGTCAGTGGTCATCTAAATATCATTTTTGATATCCATCTGGTATCTATCCTATATCTTGAAAACTTTGTGCTCAATGTAATGATGTATCATGGATTCGATACTTTGCAATTTGATGATTGAATGACTTTTATTTTTTATGGTTTGTGATCTTTGGTATTTTGTTGCTATTAGAGAAATTTTTGAGGTTTTCCATGAGACTCAAACACCCTAGTAGACTTATCAAAAGTTGTATACTGACCAAACTAGACTTCTGAAATGTAAGGCTTTTGCTAGGATAGGCCCTAACTATTCATTATCCCTGTGTGTGCAAATGAGTATATTAAGATAAAGCATAAGCATACCCCAATGTCAGGCGGGATTCTTTCAGCCCATTGCTAAGATTGGGGGTCCGCATATGTTTATCCAATCCTAGGTTTAGATTTTAGTTGGACTAGACCACTAGGCGATACAGGACACCTGAAGCTAGCTCTTCCACATTCAAACATTGGTCTGTACATAAGCGAGGTGCTAATGCATCAGACATATCATCATGCGTAAGGTACAGTAGTGCTGACAATTCCATGGATTCAAGTTCACTCCCTTCTTTTCTTCAATTTTTTGGGATACTTGCTCATATAAAGTGATAAAAATCACTATTTATTTTTGTACTTTAGTGACAATAATCACTGTTTATTTTGTACTTTCTTTTTTTTTTCTTGAGCAAGGGATTTGATATTGATTTTACTTCCTTTGTACAATTTGTCTTCATTTGACTTGACTTTTTGGAATTTTACATTTGATAATTTTCTTCAGAAACTTCCTTTGGGGATTTTACTTTGGGGAACTATTTCTGGGATATCGATTTTAGGATATCGATCTTATGATATCAATATGGGATATCAATCTGGGATGTCGATCTATGATATCGATCTAGGGTATCAATATTGAGGATTGATGTGGGATATCATTCTGGGATATTGCTCATTTTATCGTAAGCAAGGGATTCTAGGTAGGGAATAAACTTGTCCTTTTTCCAATTACCAACATTTCCCATACCATCCGCATAAGGGGATAAGCAAGAATAACTCTTTTCACCTCAGGATACCTGGTCCTGCTTCATGGCTTTCATCTTCCCCTAGTCCTTATTAGGATTGTTTAATTTGTTGATTAGTGATAGGATTATGATATGCTAAGGGCTATACTAACTAGACCTCATCTACAAAAGCAAAGCAAGCTTTCTATCAACTCTTGAGAAGACCTCTAGGTATGGTTGAATGACCGAAAAACCCTAGTATATTCTTCATAGCAACATTATGGGTTGTGTTGAAAAACACAATTACTCACATGAATGATGGATTATGATAAATGCAGAGGTGCATGATTGAAACACAATGTGGCATCATTTGTAAGATTGACAAACACAATCCATTCTACTATGGAATGCAATGGATGAAGAATGCCTACATGCAATGCAATGATGAAATGCATGTGGAACATGAAATGCAATGATGCAAATGAAATGTAAATGTTTTTGGATTTTATTGTTTTTTTAATTTTTATGGATTTTGAGCCTTTATATTTGACCAAACGGTGAGTACATGCCTTTGGAGCCTTTAAGATTGACCAAGCAATTTTTAGAAAAACCTTGGGGCTTTTAGGTTGACCAAAGGGATTATGAGCACCTTTGGAGCTTTTAGGGATGACCAAGTGGTTCTTAGGAACCTTGGAGTTTTGAAAGAACCTTTGAGAGCCTTTTGAGATGATCGAGCGAGTTTTAAGCAAACCCTTGGGCCTTTAATGACATGACCAAGTGGTTTTAGGAACCCTTGGTGCCTTTTGCTATGCTCTCAAGCATAGAACACCTTAATATGGATGATGTTGAGAGGTTCAGGCTCTTCAACACCCCCTAGCGATGTTAGGTGATAGGTACCTGAACCAATATTTTTAGATATGATATAGGGTCCTAGCCAATTAGCCATGAATTTGTCTCGCATATCAGGTGATAAATTAGAGTTCTGTTGGTTCTCTTTCAACACAAGATCCCCAACTTCAAAGTCTCTCTGATGGACTTTGTTATTATAAGCTCATTTTAATCACTCTTGATAAATGTGGAGATGCTCTAGGGCATTCATGCGATGTTCATCAAGTAGCATCAATTGATCTAGGTGAGCTTGTCATATGGTGTCATCATCAATGAACTCTTTTAATGCGATGCACAACGTTGGAATTTCCAACTCTAAGGGCATAATGGCCTCAGTGCCATATACTAGTGAAAATGGAGTTGCCCTAGTGGGTGTCCGAATGCTAGTCCTGTAAGCCCATAATGCAAGGGGTAGTTGGATATGCCAATATTTGTGGTTTTCTTGGACCATATTTTTCAAGATGGAAACCACTATCTTGTTTGAGGCCTCAGCTTGCTCGTTTGCTTATGGATAATATGGAGTCACAAAATTATGTTTGATTCTATACTTAGATGTCAAAGCTCTCATAGTTTTGTTCTTAAATGATGTTCCATTATCTAAAATTATCTTGGATGGAATCCCAAAATGACATATGATATGCTCGAGTATAAACTCTGCTATGCGAGCTCTAGTCATCATTGTTAAGGGTATTGCTTCCACCCATTTTGTAAAGTACTCAGTAGCCATGATAATAAATGTATGTCGACCCGATGATGGAGGAGAGATCTTACCGATGAGATCTAATCCCCACTGAGAAAATGGCCAAGCCGCTTGGATGGGCTGTAAGGCCTATGATGGCAAGTGCATAAGATTAGCATGATGCTGACATTTGATGCATTTCTTGACATACACATTGCAATCCTTCTCCATAGTGGGCCAATAGTAACCCATTCGAAGGATGCGCTTGATGATGGCCATGCCATTAAAATGGCCATCACACGTACCATCATGAGCTTGTGAAATCACCCAAGATGCCTCTTGGGGCTCTAGACAATGAAGGAGAACTCCATCGTAGCCTCATCGATACAAAATATCTCCTAGAAAGACATATTTAGTCACTTTCTACTTGAATGTGCATTTTGCGACATGCATAATCCCTCTGGGATCAAACCAAGTTTTAAGAAGTCTTGGATTTATGACATCCAGCTCTGGTAAGCCTCAGCTTTGACTACCAAGATGACTTGCTCCCCCTACGTATCTACATGTGCAAATGCAGACTAGGAAACAACCTTGTGGTGAATGGTAGTACCACTCCCCATCGGACTCTAAGAGGTTAATGACCCCTAGGGTGCCTTCTTCAGAAAGTCTTCAGCTCTGCAGAACCATTCAACTTTTGGTTCCATGCTAATCATGTTGATTGACTCTTTATTATCAAAGGCTTCACGCTCTACTGTAGGATGCGAGAGCATTTTAACATGAATGGTAGTAAAATCGGTAGATGGATTCTGAGGGATTAAGGATCCCAAAGATGCCATGGTGTCTGTGAACCTATTTGATGAATGAGGGATTGCCTCGATGTCATACCATTCCAACTTAGCCAAATATGTAACAACAAGATCTTTATAAGCTTTTAACATGGGACATCGACATTGAAAGAGCCCCTTAACTTGGTTGACTATGAGCAAGGAGTCACCAAAGATGTTTAATATTTTAATGTTCATGGCGATGACTGTGTGGAGGCCTAGAAGTAGGGCTTCGTATTCAACATTGTTGTTGGTGCAAGGAAAGTCTAATTTGAATGACAAGGGCATTGGAGCTCCTTGCGGTATGACAAACACTATTCCTGCACCACCCCTTGCTCGCACTTCGAACCATCAAAGAACAAGGTCATATCAACATTATTTTTTGGTTCTTCAGGTTTGGGAGCTTTGGATATGATGAAGACCACATCATCCGAAAGCTCAATGGTAAGAGGTCTACTATTTGACAAGGGTGCCTCAGCTAGCTGATCAGCTATGACTTGTCCCTTAATGGAATTTTGGCTTATGAATTCTAGATCAAATTCTATCAGTAGCATGATCCACTTTGTAGTACGTGTATTATGATATGTCTTGCTCATCATATACTACAAAGGATTTTGTTTTGATATTACATATGTCGTATGACTTAGCATATAGTGCCACAATTTCTTTGTAGCGAACACTACTGCTAAACACAACTTCTCCACATATGCATATCCTAGCTCATAACTCACCAAGGTTCGACTAATATAATATATGGCTTGCTCTTTGCCTTGCACATTATTTTGGGCTAACATGGTCCCTAATGCAAAGTCGATTGGATGATATATAGCAGAAATGGCACATCTAGCCTTGGTGGAGCTAGCACTGGCGGTGTCACTAGGTATTGCTTGATTTTAGCAAAGGTTGCTCGATAGTCCTCATCCCAGTTGAATGGGACCCCCTTGTGTAGTAGTCGATTCATGGGTCGACATTTATCTGATAATTGAGTGATAAATCACTTTATGGATGCTACTTTGCCCTGTAGGCTTCTTAATTCTTTGATGTTTGAGGGAGGATGCATCTCTAGAATAGCCTTGACCTTTGTTGGGTCAACTTTGATGCCTCATTTTGAAATGATGAATCCTAAGAGCTTTCCTGAAGTTATACCAAATACACACTTCTTAGGATTCAACTTGACATTATGCTCTATCAGGTGATCGAAGACCTTTCTTAGGACCTCCGCATGCTCAGAACATAGTAATGACTTTGCCAACAAGTCATCCATATAATCCTCTAGGATCTTATGCATATAGTCATGAAAGATATATGTCATAGCCCGTTGATATGTGGCACCAATATTTTTAAGGCCAAATGGCATAACTTTATAGTATAATGTCCCCCATGGCATTATAAATATGGTTTTATGTTGGTCTTCGGGCTTAATCTAAATTTGATTGTATCCAGAAAAATCATCCATTAAGGAGAGCATCTCATGACCTATAGTTGCATCTACAAGAGCATCAATATTTGACAATAGAAATGAATCCTTTGGTGTTGCCTTATTCAGGTCTCTAAAATCCATACAAATATGGATCCTTCCATCAGGTTTTCCTATAGGCACCATATTGGATACCCATTCTGGATAGTCGATGGAGATAACAAAATCTACGTCCAACAACTTTTGCAATTCATATTTCACCATTAAGGCTACTATTGGATGCATCTTTCTAAGCTTCTTCTTGACTGGCTTCTTTGACAGATCTAGCGAAAGGTTATGGGTAACCAATTTTGGATCTAGACCTAGCATATCTTTGTAAGTCCAAGCAAAAATATTAGGTCTCTCTTTTAGTAGAGGGATGAGGGTGGCACGCTCATCTAGAGTGAGACTCTCTCCAAATTTAACCTTCCTTGGATTGGTGGGATCATTACTGATATCCACATCGAAGGTTTCCTCTATTGACATGTGTGATCCCTCCTCAAGCTGATGAGGCGTAGGGATCAAGTGGATGTCATCTACTAGGTTTATAGGTTTCACATTGGAAGCATCCTCAACATGATAGACATCATAAGCATATCTTGGTGCAAAATGAAATGGTTGTAACATTTCTTTATTAGGGAAGAAATATTCAGGCTCAATAGGTGAGTCAACATGATCCCAATCGATAGCATCTACATTTAGATGCAATGGTTTGGATGGATCTCTGGATTGTGGAGTGGAGTGGTCAAATCAATGGAGACCATATTTATGGAATGGAATTGATCTCCAGGACCACATGGACAAGACATCTACATCATCGATGAGCTCCCATACCGAAGATCTGGCTCTAGCGGCATGGATGCCAAAGGGTCCTCTAGTATGACTATGGGGTCCTCTCTATGCATTGAATTGCAATATTGGATCATTCGGCTCAATGAGCTCCATGTACATAGGTGGGTCGAGGAAACACCATGTGATAGATCATATTAAAGTTTGGTGGTCTTCCCTAAGGTGAGGATTGAGATTGATCTCTCTGCGCATATCCTCAGTCGTATAAGGTGCATTATAGTGACGTAGGTAGGGAGGTCCTAGATAGGCTCTCTCTGTCTCATCTTCTTCATCACTATCATAATACAATCCCTCATTTTCCCCCATTAGAATGGGATGTTCTAGAAAATGTGGCCCCATATAGGCTATCTCTTGATCACTATCATCATTGTCTGGTAAAATTGGGTATAAACATCGTAAATATGATATTGCCTCATAAACCGGCTCAACCTCATCCTTCGATTGATCATTGGGTGAGGACTCATTGTCCACCAAGATATCCTCATGATATGTCTTGGGTGGTGCTATGGTGATGTAAGACACCATCCGATTATCCCTCTAGAATGTAGAAGGATTAGGGTGATATGGGTTGAAATCCACTTCATCCCCCAAACTAAGGTACAGGTGATCTAAAGATGCTATAAGCAAATCATCCTGTCCTCGTATTTGCAACCCTAGCCCGAACCTATCAGTTGCCAACTGATAATGTGGCTCAAGCGGAGTCCTACATCCTTGCTCAAAAATACCAAGGCCATACCCATGCCAATGATATAATTCAAAAATATGCATGGAATATTTAGGGTTGGATAGGTAATGAACATTCACTATGAATGGTTCATCATCATCTTCATCCATGGGCGTTCGAGTAGGAAGTTGATCCAACCTAGTGTAGATGAAGTTCATTTGATTGGGTGGCTCTCCCAATGGCACTACTGATCCAACCAGAAAATGATGAGCATGGGGTCGGCCCATCTCTTGTGCAGTCTCTAGGATTGGTCCAAAGGTGACATTCTACACAATATATTCACCTAACCCTGTGTTGGCTAGATGAATAGTCACCCATGGTGCGGATGACCCTATTGATGATGCAGGTGAGGTAGGCTGAGGTACCTCCTCGGCTTTGTCTTGGGCTTCTTCCACTTCCATGGGAGTGGGAGCCTCATTGGTGACTGGTTCGGGCACATGCTTCTTTTCCTTTTCACCCATTTTCACCTTTAGCTTCCTTTCATCTCGAAGCATTGTTGATGCAATCGATTTCAAAGAAGTTGTAGTGTGCTCGGATCTGTGTGATACAGATGTCGATGGTTGAGCATACACTTTTTGTTTACCTCTTGGATTCTTAATCGGTGATGTTGGTCGGATGTCTAGGTGCATTTATGGGAGTATGAAACCCCTTGGCAAATCAGCTAGGTTCATGAATTTGAAGGGCTCTTCATCTGATGACACCATGTGAACCTGTCCCTCATGAATGTATTTTACACATTGATGTAGTATAGAGGGAATACAATACATTTCTCGAATCCAAGGCCTCCCAAGAAGGATGTTATATTGCATGGTACCTTCGATCATGTGACACATCATGGGGATGGTCTTTAGGCCCACCTGAATAGGTAGGATGATTGTGCCAACCATCGAGCATAGCGCATCATTAAACGCTCTCAATGTGAATGCGGTGGGCACAATATGTGACTTGGGTAGCTTTAAATGACTTAATGCCTTGGTCATTATAATATTGATCGATGAACTAGTGTCGATCAAGACCCTCTTGAATGGCATGTGATTAACACATGCGATGATATGTAATGATGGGTCAGTCGTATCTGTAGGAACCATCTTGATTTCATGATCATAGAATTGGATCATAGGTTCCTAGCACTATTGTACGTGTCCCACAAAATTGGTGAATGCTTGAGCATCCTAGGACTGCACCTCGATGGACCTCAGAATGTCCATGAGAGTCTCCCTATGCTTAGGGGACTATTGTATCAGCTCATAAATAGACAACTTCATAGGAGTTGTCTATAGGTTTTGAACCAACCTGCTTCGTATGGTCACCATCGGTCTAGTTGGTGGGCCTAGAATATTCTGAACTAGTTGCTGATTCGGCGTAGCTTGTATCCTGATGGGAGCGTGAGGTTGATTTGGCTGCTCATACCTCCCATGTCTAGTAACAACATTAACCATACCTACGAACCCCTGGGTAGGTGGTTCGATGTGCACTTGGTTGACCTGGCCAACGTTGTTGCATGGTGCCTCATGGTTTGGCAATGGATTTTTATAAATCCCCATGTTTTGGTTGTCGGGTGCCAATGGATTATTTGACACTATAAGCTCACCTTTATCGATCATATTTTGCACTATATGTTTGAAGGACCAACACACTTCGATGTCATGGCCCTTCATACGATGGAAGATGCAAAATAGATCATCTTGATACCCCTTTGACTTGGGTTGGTTAGGATCGACTAGTTTAATCTTGGGCAACTTGATTGCCTTAGCCTCACATAATTGATGGAATATCGATGTCAATGATTCCATGGGGGGGGGTTTTTTTTTTTATAATTGCTCGTATTGCATAGGAGGAGGTTGGGCCTGATAGTTCTACTTTTGTTGCCCCTTATCCTCTCTTTGGAGGTTTAACATCACCTGATTGACATGGGCCTACTTGCCCTGATGTTTCATGGAGCTCTTCTTGTGCCCCTCCTTCCTATTTTTGAGCTTCAAGTTGCCCTCTTGCAACTTGATATCCTCAATTACTTTGGCTTGCACCAAAGCTTCCTCGAATGTCTGGTACTATTGTAGTTGCAACAATAATGAGATGTGCTTGGCACAACTCTTCATGAACATCTAGGTCAGTTCTATAGTAGGAATGGGGAATGGCAACTTTACCATTAATCTCCTCCACCTCTTTTCATATTCTAGGATTGGCTCATCATCGCATTGAGCTAGCATAGCTAGATCAAAAAGGTTAGCTTGCTTCTTGATGCCAAAAGAAAAGTGTTCAAGAAAGGCATCAGCCAGTTGCTCAAAATTGGTGATATTATGCTTCTTCAGCTGATTAAACCACTCTCAGGCTGGGCCTGAGAGGGTTGTGATGAATGTATACAAAAGCAAGGCATCGTTGCTTGCAATATGGAAGCATATGTCCAAAAATCTTGTGACATGCTCTTGCATGTCTTTGTCACCTTTGAATTTATCTAGCCTGGGCATGTCAAAATGCTCAGGATATGTTGGAGTAGGCATCGAGGGGTCCAAAGGCTCATTATGAATCTTGCTCAATGTTAGATTTTGAAAATTCATGCCTTGCCTCTCGATTGCTTTCACTTTCTCTGCTAAGGCCTTATAGGCCTACGAGGATAGAAATTCCTCCTCCCTAAGCTGATGTGGGGGTGGTCTTGGAGGTACATTCTTCCTCTATCGAGGTGGAGGACGTTGATCTTCCTCCTCCTCAACTTGGGAGCTTTCAGGATATCCTTGATCGACTCCATCTCCCTCTTCTTCCTCATATTGTCTTTGCCTCTGATCTTCGAATGGTGGTGGTCATTCTCTTTGTTGGGCACTGACATGAGTGTGAGCATCTCTATGCTCCTGATGCACGTCGACTTGTGAAAAAGCCCTCCTATGAATGCGCTCTCTGTGCTCAGTATGAGTGAATAAACCAGCCCTGGCTAGCCTATCCTCTTGTTCTACATGCTCCTTTTGGGTAAGGATGCATTCCTCATGCATATGCTGCTCATATAATATTTGTCTAATGAGCCTTTGTGACTGAATATTCTCATCTTCAATGCGCTGCCTCTCTGTGAGCATCCTCCAATTGATCTTGGAGGAGTTGTCATCTCTGCTCGGATACCAGTCTATGTGATCTATCAATGTGATCAGTCGTAAGAGGCCTCTGGTATGTGTGCTCCATGTGAGCGACCTTATGGGTTTTGTACCCTTCTGATGGATTCGCTATGCTTTTGCCTTTGTCTATGAAGATGACATTGGCATCATGTTGAGTCCTGTGTTGTGTGCCACCATGCATGGATGGTGGATGCGAACCATGAGGGTGCTTGGAAGCCTCCCCATGTTCTCTGGTAGTCCTAATAATGCTCTCGCTATGCTCACTCAGGGCATGAGTGGGTGGAGCTAAAGGCTTGTAGCCTAACTGCTCGAGGATGCTACCTAAACCATCCAACTATCTGGATCACCATGGCTCATGCGGTGGTGTACCATTGGCTCCCACCTTGGATATGTCGATAGTGATCTTGCGAGGTTCACTATGCGTGGGAGTGTGAATAGACCTATGCTTAAAAGTGGGCCTATTTGCATGCCCTTGAATGGGTGGATCTCGATCTCTTCTATACTCTAAATTTGGAGGTATGGAACCTCCTATAGACCTAGTACGTAGGGGTACCAACTTGGCTCCCTGTATGACATACTCATCGATCGATCCCATGGATGCACGTGCACTACGATCTCGATAATGGCTTTCGAGTGGAGCACCCTCATGCTGAGAGGCTCCATGCTCTATCCTATGTCTAGAAGAGTGTATATAAGCTCCTCTATCGGGGGTACGCTCAATGGTGTCCCCTCATGTCGAATTGTCTCCTCTGATGCTCATCGAATGATGTTCGGGAAGCGCATGTGGGTGAGGGTTCGACACATTTTGTTGTGAATTTGGTGGGGCTTGGTCATTGGCATCAGGATTAAGCCTTTTTGACCTCCTCGTGTCTCCACCATGGTGCACCTAGTGTCTAGATTTATCTTTTATTATGCAAACAAGGTATACAATGGTGATTATCTTGAATTAAATTTTAAATGTGAGCCCTAAACTATTTGATGTTGTTTCATGATTTGTTGTATCAGTATTAGAAACTCTTATCATGTTTGAAATCTTGTTGGATGATAATCTCAGTTTAATTGGCTTTCACCTGTATACTCGTAGCTCGACAACTTGGCTATGAACTCCAAGTCACGTAATCCAACCTATAATGTGTGGTAATGAAGCCCACACATGGTCAGGGAGCACAGGTCCTCCTAGATCCTCACCCATTTTCACCCAGTCAGTGTCATACCCTCTGAAGAGGAGTATATGCAAATTTTCTAGGCTACGAAAGGTTCTCGGATCTGGTATTGGTCTAGAACATAAGGTACATGGGATTTGGGCCAATGGATGGAAATCACCTCCACCATCATTGAAACCCTACTAGTGGTTGGATGTCACTTCCAACTCACTAGCGTTTAATTGAAACGTGGTGTGTGTGGTTCATTTTAATTGTTGCATGAAAATAAAATGCATCATACAACATTCATGCTCATTTCCTATGTGATATGCAGTGAAAGAACTTTTCAAATTCAGAAAATGCAAGCTACATCCTACATGCTCTTTTTGACAATGCACCTTACGATGTAAATGGCCACTGATTGGGCCTTAGACATGCAAACCAACACACAATTTAATCTAGCATATTGGATTCTAGGGTGGACTACACTCAGAGGTCCATTGTTCCTAGCAGTACCTAGCTAAAATGTAAAAAGAATTGAAATCCTAGGACCTAATCCATTTTCCTTTTCTTTTATGTCCTAATTAAATTTCCTTTTCATGCATTCTGGAAAAATATAGGTAGTAAAAATAGAGATAGAAGTTAAAAATGGGACCTACCTCTGATCCTCATCTGATAAAGCTTTGAATCCCTATTGTCTGTTGTGTCTACTGTAAACCGTAGCTCTGTCATGCGGTTGCTACTATAGACCGCGTCTTGAAGTCGTGGGCCAACAATGAGACCACAGTTGTCAACCATGGTTTGCACCTGATATCCAAAAACATAAAGGTCAGAAATCAGAGGCTAAAAATGTGGAGTTCCATCATGATCACCTTCTGTGACCACCAAAATGGCCTCACACCTATGCTTCCTACTACGTAAAATGAAATAAGAGAAACAAAGTAGATGCATGCAAAATTGACAACAAATGGGAAGAAGAAAAACACTTTTATTCCATTATAAAGAAGCCAATTTCGGTTACAGTTACGTCCCTCTTAGGGATACCATTTTGATACTCTTATTATAGTAGGAAAAATCAAATGTTCCCTCTTAAGGGTAAATGTGAGTTTTAGGCCCTTCGGGGTGACACGAACTGCTCTAGGGTGGAGTTGACCCTCTTCTCCGCGTTGAGGAAGGAATTGGATGGTTGAATCTCCTTTGAATCTGCTTTCCTATGGTCAAGAAACAACATAAAAGCATTAATAGCATAGGCAACCTCTCATGATGAGGCCCTTTAAGGAATATGAACATAAAGATGCCATAACACTAATAAAATCAAGAAAATGAATAAAGCATGTTAAGCCTATGCAATACTTGAAAATATTAATTGAAATATATAACTAGAAAGTATAACTATCTATCTAGTGGATTGATTACATGAAATGAAGCATGATAACATGAAAATGAGCTAATTATATCCTATTTGCCATAATGAAGTAAACTTGATGAAAACCCTAATTCTATCAGTCAGAGTCTCTAAAATGCTAAATAAACCACTAAGATGCTTAATCTAACCTAATGAAATACAATGCAAAAAGAATAGTAAGGAGATCTTTCACCGATTGCAAACCATGGCTCAAATGAGCGGTCTGCACTGTACACCATGGTTGTCAGCGGAGCAACAAAGTAGTTTTGCCCTCCAAATCCAAGGTTGTGGGCTTGATCCTCCTTGTCAAATTGATGGTCAAGGGTCGCCTTGGTGTCCTCTGACTAGTTTGGTGGTTGAATTGCACAGTTGGGCCTCCGTTTGCCCGAATTTGTGTTTCTTGGCATTCTAGCTCCTTAGGGCATCCATGGCACAAATTGACATGATGCTTGATGAATTGGCAAGTGAATGGCAACAAAACTCTCTCAGTACACTCAGGTGAGTCTACAATCCGATAGGGCTTCGCTGCTTTAATCTCCAATGCACACTTGATAGTTTGCCCTAATTTGAAGGGGTACTTATAGGATTACCCAAGGGCTAGGGGTGGCTTCATGGAGAAGCCAAGATCAAGAAGAGGTGGTTGGGACAGTTGGATTGGAAGCCTCTGGAATCTTCCATCCTTCAACTACCCTCTTCTAGAACAAATGGTCGTTCAAACCGATTTGGCTCGGATGAAGGCCAACTGAACTTCAGTTCTAGACCATGGGTGACAGCTGCGGCCTAGACTGTGAACCACGGGTGTCAGCAGTGGTTCAGACTGTAGACCGTAGGTCTCAACAGTGGTTTGAGCTGATTAGGCCAAGGAGCCCAAATTGAGTGGTTAAAACCACTGCTCTATCTTGGAGTCTGTCCAAGATCTTCCATATGGTCTTGTAGCATGTCCCATATGAGTAGTCGCCATCGACATGACGCGTTTTAGGTGTCTACATAACCAAGAAGGAAAATAATAATAATGCAAATCAATAAAGTGCCTGGGTGACCTGGATAACCTCTATCGGGGCTATAGATTTCTGGTTGATAGTAGAGCAATGTCTAGAAGAGATCAAGGCCATCTCCATCGGGGCTATGAACCCTTGACTGGCTATGGAGCAATGCAAAGGTAAATATTTATGAGTGATATCCTTAATAACCTAATTTAAAACCAAATTATGGAATTATGATTGATTCAAGAATAAGGAATGAATGCACAAAGCACACACTAAGCTAAAGCAAATGGAACATTTATTTTCAGTTGAAATTGTTTAACCCTATATTTCTTGAATGTTGTTGAGTAGTCTACATTTCTCTAGTTTTGGTTTTCTTGATTTCAAGATGGGTTCTTTATTAAAATACTCAGGAGCATTTTTCAACAATGCCACCATTTGTTGTTGCCATTGCACAACTCACCCCAATTGGGGATCCACTTGAATTTTTTACAACAAATTTCAAATTTGCTTGCACCCATGTTTTACACTTGCTTACATTAAATAAGTTCTTGAGCTTGCTTACACTTTAATAAGACTTCTAACTGGTTTACATTGAATATTTTATAATTGACTAGATTTCAATTATTTTTCAAGGTGTAAAAATTTCCATTTTTTTGAATTTGTTTTAGGGTTTTTTGAAAAATGTCATTATTGATGACTACAAACCTAAAACGGACATAACTTTTTCTAAAAAGCTCTGTTTGACATGATTTAAATCCTGGTAGAAAGATCCTAAAATTATATTTACAAAAGTATCAAGTTCATATTCATATCTTCAATATTTAATTAAATTTGGATAAAATACCATTTCAGCCACTTTATTTCCTCGTGACAGTCCACAAGCTTAAAATGGTTATATATCTTGATCGTTAATGAATTTTTGGATTATGTTAGCTGTTTTGGATACCCATTTGGCAATTTTATAAACATGAAAAGTTTTGTGAAATTTTGGAAACTTTATTTTTTTTAACCTATTTTTCAAGCTATGAGAGTTCAGAATCAAAATCCTAGTCTGGAACAATCTTTTCTCCATGCTGCAATCAAATCTGGTCAAATAGAGTAAAATAGAAGATGAATCCTGGCCTAGCACAAGGAAGAGCAAGTGCAGCCCATCATAGTATCTACACTGCAATGTCTCTATGTCACGGTCAAATTTGGTCAAGCAAGGAAAATGTAAAAAGCAATGGCGACATGTTGCCAACTTCCTTGCCAAAAGCTTTCTCTAATTCATGAACATGATTTTCAGCCTTCCATGCTCTATACCATAGTCAAAGTGGTCAACTAAGACAAAAATAAAAAATAAATCATGGCCTAAAACCAAACTTCTTGCCAAAGGCTTGCTCTGATCGGTAAACACGATTTTCATCTTTTCATGCTTTACACCACGTCAAAGTTGGTCAAACAAATTGAAATGCAAGAATGAATCAACCCAAAAATCAAAATTGCTCAAAACCAAGATTGCAAATTTTTAGAAAAAAATAATTTTACTCCATAATCCTTTGGTTTTACTAAGGTTGCAGATTTTTGAGAAATTTAACTTCACTCTATAATATTTATATTTCACCAAAGTTGTGGATTTACATAAAAATTCAATTTCATATTAATACCAGTCTAGGACATGTTCTGTGTTGTGATCACAATTTGGTTATGTTATATTTTGATGCAGTATGCAATGGGAGATAGCAATCACAAGATGTAGAATAATATGAAAGAAAGTAAATCTTTGAGATGACTGAAATATGCTATAAATAGAAATGATAAAAATGAATACAATGTAGCTATGGAGGAAATGGACACTTCATGAAAAAGCTACTGGACTACATTGCACCCATCACCAATCTATATGGTGATCTACATAGCACTATACTACTACTTACAAATAATCTACGAGCTTGTTATAAGCTTGTTACAATGAGGCCCTTTTTATATAGGAAGATAGGTTCCTTGGCCAACACTCTACCTAGTTGTACAAGGGACACCTTGCACATTGACACTTGTGCATTTATTAAATTGCATGAAGTAACTATATAACTTCCCCCTAAAGTAATCTAATATCCTAAGTATGTGCCTAAGAAGGTACATTTACATGATCCATATGATGTAATATACTCTATCTCTAACACCCCCCTGTATTATAGTATTTGGGTATTGAATACTTTAGTCTTCAATGTGGATATTGATCTTGAGATTCATATTCTTCTTCTCTATTTTCTATAACTTGTTCAAGCAAGTAGCTGGTATTTCTATAACCTATCATTCTTGCTAAAAGAGCTTTGACTTTATAATCGTTTGTAGATTCTTCAAGTTCTTCGATTTCTTCTACCCTATGAGCTAGATGTCCTTTTTGATTTTCTTTTCGATACTCCAATTGGGGATAATTAGTTGGAAACTGAAATTGTTGCTAACGAATATTTTAATATTTTCATGGCTAAAATTGGTTCCCATTATTCATCTAATTTCCATGATTTTTATTTTTGGGATTGAACCTGCAATAGCTGGTACTATGGCATTTTCTCTTGCATATTTGACAATGCCTATTGTACCATGGTTTTCGTCCTTTTGATGAAGAAGCAAAATTTTCCTATGGATTATCTTTAGATGTCAATGCAATGTTAGTCATTTCATATTTAATTGTATTTTCCACCTCATATTCCTATAGAATATTGACTAGGTCATCAAAAGAAGTATCTTTACTTAGGAATTATAAAGATGTTACCAAATTCTTATAGTTTTTTGGAAGTGCTCTCATGGTTACTTGAGTAAGAAGTTCATCCTCAACTATTTCTCCTAAGGTCAATAATTTCCCTTTAATGTCTACTACCTTCCTTCAGAAAAGTTCTATGCTTTCTCCACTATTCATCTTTAATGAGTGAAGTTGAGTTTCAATATGAAGAATAGTTGCCTTATTCTTTCCTTCAAATATTTTCTCTAGGCTTGTCCATGCATCTGAAGATGTTTTTTACTGAACTAATATAGGGTTGTATCTCATCAGTGATAGCAAAGGTTATTATTATTAGAGCCTTTGAATAATTTTCCTCAAACTTTAGTATTTCGGTATCACATGTAGTAGGTCTCTATGTTTTCCCTTTTACAATATCCCAAAGTTTTTCATATACCAAGATTTCTTTCACTTTATTCTTCTAGGAGAAATAATTAGGACCCTTGAGTAGTTGATATTTTGCTAGGAAGAATTTGTTTGATGCCATTTAAATTCCCTAATATCAATCCTTAGATTTTGTGGACTTCCTTATGTCTCCCTAGTAATGAGAGTATATATATACCTAATGGAATTTTAGGTTTTGTAGAAAGCTTATATCTTCCCAATGGATTTAGAACTTGATAATATTTGGTAAATGTTATTACTATCAAGTTTTGTAGAACACCTTATGTCTTCCTAGTGATTTTGGAATATGATATAGTGCTTTTGTAAAATATAGTTCAATTTCGGGTTGATTTTGTAAAGTTTTGTAAATATCAAAATCATCTTTTATAACACCTTATTACTCTTATTGAACTAATAACTTTTCCAAATTTTGAAGAGGTTTAATGTTAGATTTATTTTGTCCCTTTTGTGAAATTTTGAGATAAGAATATTATAAATTTCCAATTTTAATATCCCTTAGGATTTGATTTTAGTGTTTCTAATTTTCAATAACCTAATTTGGTGTTGTAACTCTTATAGCTCCCAAATATATAAAATTAGAACACAATAATATTTTCAAATATTAATAATTTGATTTTTCCAATAGAAACTCCTATTACTCTAATATTTAATATTACAAATATTTAATTAATTTGATATCTTAATTCCCTTTTAATTTTGCTTTCAATGTGTTTGATTTCTCTAAGTTTCAACCTTAGTGTATAATCCTTATAACTCCCAAGAATGAAATCAAACTATAATGGGAATTATTCCTTACCTTGCAACATTGATATCCATAATTTTTGGTGCAGTATTCAGGCATGAATAATAGTAGTGCCAACATGTTTCACCTTGGATGCTTCAACCAATGGATAGCCTTGGATTTCTCTTGGTTTTTGAGCTTGAAGAATGGTGCCCAAATTCTATGGCTTTTTGGATCCTTTTGACTAGAGCTTTAAATGCTCTTTCATTTTTCTCCATACTGCAAATTGACCCCGTGTGAAGTGCTTTGAATGGATATGTGTGCTACAAAATCCCTTGGTCGTTGAACCCTTTAAAAGGAGTAAGAATATTTACAAATATGACAAGTGGCACAATAGTTACACTTCATAGGCTCTTGAGGAGTAGATGGGAGTTACTAAACACTTGTCTTGCTCCTGTATATAATGTATGAGATTTTACATTATTATTGGTGAGCACTTGACTTCCTCTCTAAGATGGGTGCTCCTAGAATCTTCCAACTTTGGACAAGTGGTGCTCATATGAATGTAGCCTCTTCTTTATTCTTTGTAACTTCCCTTGGCCAAGTTCTTGAAGTAATCCTTTGTTTCTTGGACATTATGAATGAATATGGCATCTTAGGAGGTTTGTGCCAAGTGGCACTTTACATGTAACTCTTTGTTATAACACTCCAAGATGAATGATTTACCTCATATTCCCTTTTGTATACTTATTATTTTGCTTGCTACTTTTCTTGGAGAGCAAGCAACTTCTTTTTTTTGCAGGTTCTTCAATGAGGACATTGGATGGCACTAGTTGTGATGTCCCTTGCTTCTATGGAGCTTCCAATGGTTGTTTTGTAGTTGATCTTGGTGCTCCTATTGGTGGATATTTTTCTCCAAGCTTGAAACCTTGGATCTAGAACCTATTATTTATACCTTCAACATGATGATTTTGTCCTTCTTTCCATGTTAGTTTTGATGCTTTCTTTTCTCCTTTTTGAACCTATTATGTATTTCCTTATTTATAGATAATATTGCTCTCAATTATGACATTGTTGAAGGCTTGTAGGTTTGGTTGTCCAAAATGGAGAATATGTGAGCCTTTTGAGAGGATCCTTTGCTAAGCTCAGAGTGTGCTAGTATCCAGATGTTTTAACCTTGTAGAATGTGATTTTTCAGCACCTCAAACTCTTCCTTATCACCTGCATAAAATAGCTTATAATGGTGCAACAATATGTAATAATTTTAGGATATAAAAACATCCCTTTTGCACCTTTTTGCACTCCTGATATTTTGATATTATTGTATATTTTTTGATAAGTTCTTCTTAATATGCAACTCTCTTTTTTGTTGGTTTTATGAACCCAACTTATAACCACTTTTTTAGATGCAATATAGCACTTATAGTGCTTTGAATCTGAGACTCACCAAGTCTCGATTTGAGGCAATCCTTGCTGATTTTCTATTGATATTTTCTTCTCCAAAACTTGGAGTGTTGAGATGATTTTGGTGGCTTACTTTGGCCACTAAAATTTTTATATTTTGATGCACTAATGGTGTCTTTAGACACTTGATTTTAATATAATTTTGTGCCCTTATCAAGAACACAAATACTAAGCTTTTTGAAAGTAATATAGTAGTGCAAATAAACCCACTAATATTTCACTTTTAATGCACTAAAACTTTCACCTTATCACTCCAATAAACTCTCAAAATAAATTATAAGTGCACTTAATCAATTTACTACAACTAATCAAGAATAATCTAAAATGAATCTTCAAGAATTATTCTGCAATTTCACTACAAAAAAAGTTGTAGGAACTAGTCTTCTTTTTATTTCCAAAGTAGATATTTGGTAGTTGATAGATAGTTGTAATTTTTTAATTTAATCAAATCCAAAGCTAATGTGCAAATGAAACTTACAAGGAACTTTTCCCTTTTTTTTCACTTTTGAGGACTGTAATTTAATGTTTTCTCTTTTACAACTCTAATCCAATATAAGGTGCTTTAATAAATCTAATAAGTAATCCAATTAATGAATCTACTTGCACTGATAGTTGCTTACCTTTTTTTGAAATATTTTGTCGCTCTCTTGTAGCTTCTGTAGAGGATGTAAATCTTGGTGTCTAAGATCACCAAGTTGCTTCTTTGAGTAGGATATCGTTGGTTAGTTTCTTGTTGGAAATTTTGAGTCCCTAAGCTAAAGTGTTGTCATTGATGTCAAAAGGTTATTTGATGTCAAAAGGATTTATGATGGCATGCACTATGTTTTGTGAAAGTGAAAGGAAGGGTTTTTGTGAAAACCAAGGTAGGAAAAATAAAATGTTTTATTTAAAACCATGGATGGCAGATTTGAAATGGGTTTTTCTTAAAACCCAAGTTGGCTTTTTGTTTCATCAAAAAAGGTGCCCTAGTGATGGAGATATTTAATTTTAAAGATTTAGTTTAAATTTTAATTTTAATTTTAAAATTAAATTAAAAGAATATTCGTCGACGTCATAAAGGAAGGTTCAAAAGTGCTGATGTTTCCAAGCTAAGGGAAGGCATATATATATGCCATTCAAATTTTTGAAGAAGATTATCCTTGCTTGATTGAGATTAATTATTTGTTTTTGTGAAGGAAGAGCTCGTGTTATTTTTGTTTTGTGAAGCAGCGAATATTGAAAGCTAACCGCATCCATTTTCCAAAGCATGTTGGGCAGTGTGGCCTAGTGGTAGCTTGGTTTGTGCAAAGGTGTTGGTGGTAGAAAGGTTAAGTGTTTGATTCCCACAAGCATCATTTTGGTTTTGTTGAGGCGCTCAAGGTGTATTTCTTTTTCGCTTAGTGGAAGGAGAGAAGAATAAGAAGTGAGTGGCACTTATTTCTTCACAACAATATCATAGCTCGTGTGGTAGCTTGGCCATGGTAAGGGAATTTGTGTTGGACAGGACGGGGGTTCAATCCCCCTTGAAGCAGGTATTGAGGTTTTATTTATTTTGTTATTGCCTAAGGTGGAGTGATAAGGGGTAAAGGTGATTTGATAGTTGATGTATTGAATAACCTTAGGAATAAGGTTATAGTGGTTTTCTGAGTTGTGGAGTTAAATTTTTAATTGTGATTTTTGAAATTATTAGGATTAATAAGGGTTATTGATAAAGTTCTTTTAGTGAAAGTTATTTTTGAGCAAGGGTTTTTCTTTAAAAAGAACTGTGGTGGATGTTAAAAAAAGTAGGAGTAATAAGGTGTTATTTGGACATTATTTTATTGTTGTGTTATTACTCAAGATCTCTAACCCTTGTTGATATTGAAAAAGGAAAAGTGTTAAGTGTGGTAAATTTAGTGGACAACTCATAAGGCATCAAAAAGGTATGAGTAACATTCTCCATTGATTTTATTTGGGTGGTTGATTTCTGAAATATCATTGGAGTGAAAAGTATTGATTGTGGTTTCCTAATCGAAAATAGTTGGTTTAATGCTTAAAGGTTTTCTAGTTTTAAAGTTGTGATTAAAACCTTATTTTATAAGCATTGTTGTTGGAGTGAGTTGTTATGCAAAGAACTTGAACTTGAGCTGAAAATAACATGAGTATCATTGTTATGTAAAGTGGTTTTTGAGTATTGTTGAAGACATTTTGAGTTGGTTGATTCATGCTTGGACTAGGGTTTGTGAGAAAGAGTTGTTCCTTGTGGTGATTATTTGAGTAGAGTTGTTTGAGCCTAGTCAAGTGATTGTGTGAAGTGGTTGTTCAAGTTCCATAAAATAAACTATTCTATATTATGATTTGAATTGAGTTGAGAAAGAAATTGGATTTGAGTTTAGAACATATTGAGTCTCTAACAATTCTCTTTATGCTTCTATGAGATTGTTGAGTTGAGATTGCTTTGAGTTGATATTGGGATTTGAGTATAGAACATATTAAGTCTTTATCAATTCTCTTTATGCTTCTATGAGATTGAGTTGATATTTTGTTGAGTTGATTTGAGGCAAGTCTTTGAGAAGGCTTGTGGACTAATTTTGAGTAAGCTTTTGTGAAAGCTTGCTATGTAGATTTGAGCAAGTCCTAGAGAGGACTTATTAAGAAAATTTGGACAATTTCTGAGTGAGCTGGTTGAGTAGATTTAGAAAAGTTCTTAGTGATCTTGTTGAGCAGATTTGAGCAGGTTCTGAGTGAACCTATTGAGTAGATTTGACCAGGTTCTGAGTGAACCTATTGAGCAGATTTGAGTAAGTTTTGAGTGAGCCTATTGAGCATATTTGAAGAGGTTCTGAGTGAACCTATTGACAGAGCTTTGGAGGTGGTAGAGTATAGAGGACAAAGTCTCAGTGGATAAAGATTTAGCATCCAATAAAATTGAAGATAGATCTGAGTGAGGAGTCTTCAAGTGGAGAGAGATCCATAAGTCAGTGTAGTAGAGAGATAGAGTCTTCTAGAAGATCACTAGCCAGAGCAGAAGGGGAAAGAGTTCTCCTATGGAAGAGATACACAAACTTGAGATTTAGGGGATCAGCATCTCCTTTGGATAGAGGTCCATAAACATTGTAATTGGGAAGGATTCCCAAGATATTGATTGAGAAATTTTTAGCAAAATATTTTCTCCGTGGAGTAGCCCACTTTGGGTGAACCACGTAAATTTTTGTATCACTTTTGTGGATGGTGTTTTGTGCATTGCTTTAATTACTGCTATTAATACTACTATCTATACACTACATAATATTAAATTAAAAAGAAAATTAAAAAGTGGTCTTATACTGTTCACCCCCACCTCTCAGTATAAACCTATGTTCTTAAATTGGTATCAAAGCAGGTTCCTTTAGAATAGTTTGATAGCTTGAAGGAAAAGCGTTCTAAGAACACAATGGATCAAAAGGATCAAAGATACGGACCCTTCAATAATGCAATACCAATATTTGATGGAAGTGACTTCTTATATTGGTGTATGCTAATGAGATTTTACCTGATGGCACTTGGAAATGAAGTTTAGGATGCAGTGGAACTTGGATATGATTCAATATTCAATCCTCCTACAGATAAAGAAGGTAAGATTCTAATGCATGCAAATTCAAGAGCTATGAATGCAATTATAAAAGGTTTGCATAGAGCAGAATCTATGAAGGTTATGGAATGTAAAACATCAAAAGAAATGTGGGAACTTCTGCATGAAATATATGAAGGAGATAAAGGAGTCAGAATGGCTAAGATCAAAAATATCAAAGGAGAATTTTAGAACCTAAGAATGAGGGATGATGAAAACATTCGTGACTATATCAACAAGGTTGATGAACTTGTACATGAGATGAAAGGTCTTGGAATGAAGGTTGATGAATCTAATGTTTGTGATAAGATCTTGAGGACTCTTCCAAAAAGGTATAGTGAAAAGGTTTCTTCTATAGAAACATCAATTGATAGTGATTCTTTGACAAGGAATTCTTTTCTTGGCATGCTTACTACTTTTGAGATAAGAACAAAATATCTTATTCCTTCGAAAGAAGCTGCTTTCAAAGTAGACAAAAATAAAAATGGAAAGAAGATAGAATCAAGCAGTGAGTCATCCAGTGATGAAGAAGCAAATTATGGTAGAAGAGATAGAGGTTTTAGAAGACCCATAGATCTAATATCTATCAAATGTTTCAATTGTGGAAAGTATGGACATTATGCAACAGAGTGCAAAGAGCCAAAGTACAACAGTGATAAATAAAAATATGATCACAGGTACAGGGAATCATAAAGACACAAGTACTGGAAGAAATGCAAGGATGGACAAAACAAACAAGGAAAGAAGTTCTTCCAAAGGCAAAAGAAAAGATACTATGCAGATAATGCAAGTAAGTACTCAATTGATAGTGATGCTAGTTTTTCAGACAATGATAGATATGAAGTCCTATTTATGGTTAGAGAGAAAAGGACTCTAGTTATTCTCAAATGTTTTAGATGTGGTAAATTTGGACATCTTGAAGATGATTGCACTAGGTATGGTTATAGTTTTAGTGATGATTATTTTGAAGATGCACTTGAAAGACCAGATGAGAATCTTCTAATGGCTTTGGAAGATAAATAAGATCATCCTATAGAAGACAAGCCAAAAGAAATAAATAATATGGACAAAGGCAAAAAAATAGAGGATTATTTAGTAGAGAATGGCTATGATCTCAAGGGAGAACTTATCTATGCCCTTGACACAGTAAAGAAGGTTAGAAAGCAACACTCCAAGCTTGAAAGTCAGTTTCAATAATGTGGTGAAGAAAGGTTATTGCTCATAGAGAATTTAGAGAAGTCAAATGCTAAGGAAAGCAAGTTCAAGGATAAGTTAGAAGCAAATATTTTGGAATGTGAGAAGTTGGCACAAGAAGTGGATACTCTAAAATAAGACTTAAATGACTCCAATATCAAGATGAAGAGTTTCACAAATAGCTCTAAGAACTTGGATAAGTTCATCTGTGGACAAAAACGAACATCATGTTCAATAGGTTTTGGCTTTGGAAAGGTTCAAAAGAAATAGGAAAAAGAATCTACTTCAAGTCTTGTTGAAGAAGAAACTTTAGAAGAAGGTACATCAGAAGAAGACATTTTAAGTGAAAGTGGGCTATTAGAGGATGATTTGGACAACAAAGAGTTCAACAAATATAGGAAAAATGCACAAAGAAGATACAGATGGAACAACAATCAGAATAGGATACCAATGAGGTCAAGACAAGGAGGCTTCAATGGAAGATGTTTTTTATGTCACAGGTTTGTACATATGACTTCACAATACAAGACACATGAAATATAGGAATATGGAAAAGGATAGCTTTTACATGGATATTGTTACTCATGCAATGGGTTTGGTCACAAGGCAATGAATTACAGGATTAATGACAGAAGAGAATATGACTTCACTAGAAGAAGTCCTAAGATAGTTGCACCTCCAAGGAATAATAACATTAAGTATTATAAGTGCAATAATGATGGTCATATAGCAATATGGTGTAGAGAAAATATTCCAAAAGCAAGCATGAACAAGAACAGGAACATGCGCATGAACAAAAATAGGAACATGAACAGGAACAAAAATATGAACAAGAATAGGAACATGAACAAGAACAAAAATATGAACAGAAATAGGAACTTGGATGAGAACAAGAATAGGAATAGAAACAAGAATAGTAACATGGATGAGAACAGGAACAAGAATAGGAATAGGAATAGAAATGATAATAGAAACATGGATGATGGCTTGGAAAGAAACAATGAGAGGATTCAAAAAACTCAAAAAGGAAGAGAGAAAGATAAAGGTAAAGAGCAGTGCTTTTGGGGAGTAGAAATACTCCCACCCTAGAATTAACCACCTCATGAGGAGGTGGGGGAGGGGCCAAGTTAAGAGGTTCATTCTTAGCCCGAGCCCCAAAGGTGACCCGGGAGATATTTGTGTATATTGGGGAGAGTTTTTGATATGGGAAGAGATTTGATAATTGAGAGAGCATTGAGCTAGGGGGAGCAAAGTCCCATGGGGAGCAAAAAATAAGGTCAGATTTAAGTAAAAGGATATGGGTTGCCATCAATGACAAATGGGGAGATTGTTAGACATTTTGAGTCCCTAAGCTAAAATGTTGTCATTGATGTCAAAAGGATCTATGATGGCATGCACTATGTTTTGTGAAAGTGCAAGGAAGGGTTTTTTTGAAAACCAAGGTAGGCAAAATAAAAAGTTTTATTTAAAACCATGGATGGTAGATTTGAAATGGGTTTTTCTTAAAACCCAAGTTGACTTTTCATTTCATCAAAAAAGGTGCCCCAATGATGGAGATATTTAATTTTAAAGATTTAGTTTAAATTTTATTTTATTTAAAATTTTAATTTTAATTTTAAAATTGAATTAAAAGAATATTCGTCGACGTCATAAAGGAGGGTTCATAAGTGCCAATATTTCTAAGCTAAGGGAAGGCATATATATGTCATTAAAATTTTTGAAGAAGATTATCCTTGCTCGATTGAGATTAACGATTTGTTTTTGTGAAGGAAGAGCTCGTGTTATTTTTGTTTTGTGAAGTAGTGAATATTGAAAGCTAACCACGTCCATTTTCCAAAGTGTGTTGGGTAGTGTGGCCTATTCGCATCTTGGTTTGTGCATAGGTGTTGGTGGCAAGAAGGTTAAGTGTCTGATTCCTGCAAGCATTGTTTTGGCTTTATTAATGTGCTCAAGGTGCATTTATTTTTTGCTTGGTAGAAGGAGAGAAGAACAAGAAGCAAGTGGCACTTCTTTCTTCACAACGAGCCCGTAGCTTGTGCGATATCTTGGTAGCGACAAGGGTTTTCATGTTGGATAGGATAGGGGTTCGATTCCCCTCAATCCAGGTATTGATTTTTTTGTTTATTTTGTTATTGCCTAAGGTGGAGTGATAAGGGGTAAAGGTGATTTGATAGTTGATATATTGAATAACCTTAGGAATAAGGTTATAGTGGTTGTCTGAGTTGTGGAGTTAAATTTTTAATTGTGATTTTTGAAATTATTAGGAGTAATAAGGGTTATTGATAAAGTTCTTTTAGTGAAAATTATTTTCAGCAAGGGTTTTTCTTTAAAAATAACTGTGGTGGATGTTAAAATAAAGTAGGAGTAATAAGGTGTTATTTGGACATTATTTTATTATTGTGTTATTACTCAAGATCTCTAACCCTTGTTGAGATTGAAAAATGAAAAGTGTTGAGTGTGGCAGATTTAGTGGACAACTCATAAGGCATCAAAAAGGTATGAGTAACATTCTCCATTGATTTTATTTGGGTGGTTGATTTCTGAAATATCATTGGAGTGAAAAGGATTGATTGTGGTTTCCTATTCGAAAATAGTTGGTTTAATGCTTCAAGGTTTTCTGGTTTGAAAGTTGTGATTAAAACCTTGTTTTATAAGCATTGTTGTTGGAGTGAGTTGTTATGCAAAGAACTTGAACTTGAGCTGAAAAGAACATGAGTATCATTGTTATGTAAAGTGGTTGTTGAGTATTGTTGAAGATATTTTGAGTTGGTTGATTCATGCTTGGACTAGGGTTTGTGAGAAATAGTTGTTCCTTGTGGTGATTGGTTGAGTAGAGTTGTTTGAGCCTAGTCAAGTGATTGTGTGAAGTGGTTGTTCAAGTTCCATAAAACAAACTATTCTATATTATGATTTGAATTGAGTTGAGAAAGAAATTGGATTTGAGTTTAGAACATATTGAGTCTCTAACAATTCTCTTTATGCTTCTATGATATTGTTGAGTTGAGATTGGGATTTGAGTATAGAACATATTGAGTCTCTAACAATTCTCTTTATGCTTCTATGAGATTGAGTTGAGATTTTGTTGAGCTGATTTGAGACAAGTCTTTGAGAAGGCTTGTGGACTGATTTTGAGTAAGCTTTTGTGAAATCTTGCTATGTAGATTTGAGCAAGTCCTAGAGAGGACTTATTAAGAAGATTTGGACAAGTTATGAGTGAGCTCATTGAGAATATTTAGACAAGTTCTGAGTGAGTTCGTTGAACAGGTTCTTAGTGAACCTATTGAGCAGATTTGAGCAGGTTTTGAGTGAACCTATTGAGCAAATTTGAGTAGGTTCTGAGTGAGCCTATTGAGTATATTTGAAGAGGTTCTGAGTGAACCTATTGACAGAGCTTTGGAGGTGACAGATTAGGACAGAGTCTCAATGGATAGAGATCCAGTAGCCAGGATAATTGAAGACAGATCTGAGTGAGGATTCTTCAAGTGGATAGATATCCACAAGTCAGTGCAGCAAAGAGACAGAGTCTTCTAAAATATCACTAGCCAGAGCATAAGGGGAAAGAGTTCTCCTATGGAAGAGATCCACAAACTTAAGATTTAGGGGATCAGCATCTCCTTTGGATAGAGGTCCATAAACATTGTAATTGGGAAGGATTCCCAAGAGATTGATTGAGAAAGTTTTAGCAAAATATTTTCTCCATGGAGTAGCCCGTATTGGGTGAAAACTACACAAACAAGACAAAAACAACAGAACACTACAAAGACATAACCCAAAAAAAAAACATGAAAAATAAACAAAACCAAAACCTAAAAAATTAAAAAATAAAATAAAATAAAAAAACAACCAATAACAGACAATAAACAAAAACAAAAAACATAGAAAACACACACATAAAAGCACGAAATAACACAAACAAAGAGAAACCCAAGAACAAGAACGCAAAAAACACAAGAACGATAACAAAAAACCAAAACAAAACAAAACAAAACAAAAAAAACACAAGAACAACAAAAAAAAACACAAAAAACACAAAAACAAAACAAAATAAAAAAAACCCACCCACCTTAAAAAACTAAAAAATAAAATAAAAAAAAAATGAACAAAACAATGACCTATCTAGACTAGAAGACTATTAAAGCAAGAATCAATAGAGGAAACAAAATAAATAATAGAATGAGCTAGGGAACTTAAAAAAACTGAAATAACCAAAGAGAAGCAAAAAAAAACAAAAAACAAGAAGAAACTAGGTAACTTCAGAATTGGAGCCATCCAAAGAAATGATAGAAAGAAGAGCTTCCCTAATTTGAGAAACCCACCATATAGGAGGGTGGCCATAAAAAGTAAGATCACCTTTGTCCAAAGCCCAATTAGCTAAAGCATCAGCACTCTTGTTTTGATCTCCGACCACATGATTGTAATCAACTTTCAAAAATCCCATCCGGATTAACCTGAATCTTCTCAATAATTCTTTTTATTCTCCAATCCACCTTATGATTCTTAGAAGGATTCTTCAAGAGATTAATCATAAGTTGAGAGTCGGACTCAACTAACACCTTTTCCCATCCAACCTTAGTAGCCTCCTCGAAGGCCTTTGAGGATACCATACCCCTCAGCAAGGTTATTGGAAAGAATACCCAAATTCTCAGCAAAAGTAAAAACCAGGGAGCCATCCGAAAGTCTACCAATTCCTCCCACATCGGCTTTTCCAAGGTTCCCTCTAGAGGCTCCATCAGTATTGACTTTTCCAAAATCCTTAGGAGGAGGTTGCCAATTTCTATTCCTATCCATCTTCCTAATACTCACATTCCCTTTAAGTTGGTTGCCCTTAGAAGGTTTAATCTTCAATCTTTGCATCACTTGATCCCATATTTGGTGGGAGTTTTGGGGGTGATTAAGGAGATGATGGACTAATTCAACTAAGTTGGTTATGGTCTTTTGCCAAATATAGTGAATATCCTTCCTATCTTGATTAAAAATTCAGTTGTTCCTTTCATTCCAAATATTCCAAAGAAGAATTGTAGAACCCATCCAAACTAACTGCCTAATAAAATGATCAACACCCTCTTGATTAGGCCAATCCCTCCAAAGTTGTTCAAAAGTAAAAAAATTGGACCACTGTAAGCCAAGTAAAGTGGCCATTCTCCTCCACAACTTAGAGGCTAAAGTACACTCAATAAAAATATGGTTGATATTTTCTACATTCTCTTCACACATTTTACATATAAAAGGGCCATGAAAACCATGCTTCATAAGTTGCTCACCAGTAAGCACCCTATGATGCAATAACAGCCAATTAAAGAACCTCACCTTAGGCCAGAGATTTTGAGCCCACAATTGATAAAATATGTCAGAAGAATGGTTGGGATTATTATGGCATAAGGTCAAATAACCTTGAGCAACTAAATACTCACCCTTAGTAGTGTTGTTCCATCCAAAACAATCATTTTCATGGGACCAAGAGAGGGATCTCATATGAAGGATGCCTTGGATATCTTGTCTTTGCCTTTCTGGGATTTGAATAGGCCAGTCCTCAATAGGGATCAAATATCTACCAACCTTTGAATTACCAGTATGGTACCGACAGTAATTAGCCACCTTTATCCAATTAGCTCGATGAAGCTCCTCCATCCAAGGCCTCCAATCGGGAAACTGATTTATCAAAGGCTTGTGACCATCCCAAGAATCTGTCCAAAAATTTACATGTTGACCATTATGAATGATCCAAAATAATTTTTTCTTTATCAAATCCTCACCAGTCTTAAGAACTTCTAAAATGGGAGAACCTTTGGTAGGAATTTGATAGCGAATAAGGTCTTCAGGACTTTTGTTCTCAGCATATTTAGCACAAATATTATTGACCCAAAGAGCATTGGGGTTATGCAACATCCTCCAATATAATTTAGCAGCTAAAGCTTTGTTGTTATTAATTGAAGACCGTAATCCTAACCCCCCTTCACTCTTAGGAAGACATAAAGTATCCCATTTCACCAAGGCCCATTTTCTTTTCTCCTTAGTACCACTCCAAAGGAAACGATGACTGATTTGATCCAATTCTCGAAGAACAGCCTTTGGGATATTCAAAATGGAAGAAACATAAATAGGAATAGCTTGAAGGACTGATTTTACCAAGATGATTCTACCCCCATAAGAAAGCCACTTGTTGGTCCACTTTCCAATTTTCTTCTTAACTTTGTCCAACAACCAATTCCAATATTTATTTTTCTACATTTGAATATTTATGGGAATACCTAAATAAGTGATTGGAAGAGATGTCTTCTTATATCTTAGTTTATTCAAGACCATGGATTCCTGTCTAGCAGAGCAGTGAAAGAAAATAACTTTAGATTTATCTTCATTGATCAACTGCCCAGTAGCCTTAGAAAAACAACTAATGATTTGCTTAATATTAGAAGCTTCCTTAACTGTAGCTTTACCTAAAATTGTAGAGTCATCCACAAATTGAAGATGAGAGATAGGTCTAGCTCCATGAGCAATGTTAACTCCCTCAAGGGTTTTTTTTTCCCTCTTTTTGGTGATAGTCCTACCCAAGCATTCAGCAAGAATTATGAATAAATAAGTGGATAGTGGGTCACCTTGCCTAATACCTCTGAAATATGGGAAAGACTGAGAAGGCCTGCCATTGATAAGAACTAAGTAGGAAACTGAAGAGATACATCCCATAATCCAATCCATCCAATCCTTAGAGAAACCAAATTTCCTCAAAACTTTGATAAGTGTCAATCCACTTTGTCATAAGCTTTGGATAAGTCTAACCGAATGAACATGGAAGGAGAATTTTGCATATCCATGGAATGGATGGCTTCCTGAGCAAGAACTATCTCATCTACTATTTGACGTCCTTCCACATAACCCCCTTGCTCTAGGGAAATAATATTATGTAAAAGAGGCTTCAACCTTTCTGCCATGATTTTAGTAATGATTTTGAGAAGAACATTACATAAAGCAATAAGTCTAAAAGCTGAGATATGATCAACCTCTTGAGCTTTTGGAACAAGAGTAATATAAGTTTATTTATAACCTTCAAAATTTCTTTGGCTTTCTTGGCTTCTTCCACCACCTCTAATAAATCAACATGAAGGATATCCCAGAACTCTTGGTAGAACTCAATGGGAAAACCATCAGGACCTGGGATTTTCCCTTTTTGCATTTTAAAAACTACTTGTCGAAGCTCATTGATAGTAACATGAGCAGTCAAAATAGAGTTCTCCTCAAAAGTGATAAGAGAAGGGATTTATTGAAGAACATTATATTGTGAAGTTGAGTCAAGGGGAGTAGCAACAAAAATATTGGAAAAGTAATCAACAACAATAGAGTTCATGCCATCCCAAGTATAAACAACATCTCCAGAATCTAATTTTAAGGAAGAAATAAAGTTGTGAGATCTTCGAGCTAGAAGAGATTTATGGAAGAAATTTGTGTTTCGATATCCTTCTTTGAGTCATTGAATTCTAGATTTTTGCTTCCGTAAGATTTCTTCTCTTTTTTTCCATTCCTCTAACTGAGTTGAGTTTAATTTCATCTGCACTTCTCTTCTCTGTGAGGCCATCTAAATGGATTTTCTTATTCAAATTTTCAAGATGAGCAATAACTTCATGTTTTTTTTTATGAACATCCCCAAACTCTTTCCAGGTTCCAAGTCTTTATTTTGGATTTAATGTATTGCGCGTCTTTTGGCAAAACAGAACATCTTAGTCCCATGCCTAGGTTTACCTTCCTTCCACCATTGTTGCACATGAGGTCTGAAGGAAATTTCTCTAAGCCACATTAATTGAAAATGAAAAGGATAGAAACTCACATTGGTTTTCCACGTTTCCACCATGACTGGCCAATGATCCGAACTAGCATTATTAAGAGTCTTCACTTTAGGAATGTGACCATGGATTAAGAAATTTTTAGAGAGAAAAAACCTATCCAATCTCTCCATTATACAAGCTAAGCCTTGCCTTCTATTAGACCAAGTCATAAGGCCATTATCTGGTTGGATATCCACAAGATGGAGGTTTGCAATATATTCACTCATGAGGTCGGTGCTTTTGTCCAAATTTTTATTTCCCCCCCTTTTCTCATACAGGGAGAGGATGGTATTGAAATATCCTCCAATCAAGATCCAAGCTTTAGGAAAATGAGAGATAATATGAGTAATATCCTTCCACTGTCTTATTTTTTCCTCCAAAGAAGTCAGAGCATAAACAGTAATGCAGATCATAATCTGGTTGGAATGTCTACTTTTAATAGTTATAGCCAACAAACCCCAACTGCTAACCATATGCTGAATAACTACCTCTTTTGGATCCCAAAGACAAGCAATGCCACCCGAAGTCCCTTGGGAACTGATGGAAACCACTTTTCCAGCTGGCCAAATTTTACTGGCAATTAAGTCCATATCCTCCATTGACATCTTTGTTTCTTGAAGGAAAACAAGGTGTGGATGATTTACTCGAATCATTCTTCTAATTTCATTTTGTTTTGAAAGACTCCCTTTGAGTCCTCTAATATTCCAAGTTATGATCTTCATTAATACCAGGGCTAAAAAAGTTGGGAAGGGTATTAATATTACCTTCCTCTACAAGCTTTTCACCTTCTTTTACCATATGATATTGATTGGTCTTGCGACCTACTTTTTGATTAGAATCCATCTTCAATTGTTTTTTCCCTGTTTCTTGACTTATTCCAATTGAATCTGAGATGGCTTCTAACCTTGAAGAATGCTCATAAACAGCCAAAATTTTACTAGATGGTTCAACGGAGTCTATATTGGGACCTGCATTATTTGAAGTTTTGACATTTGAAATATTGTTTTTCTTGTGTAAATTTTCTCCTTTTTTCTATTGAAAACCTTTGATTTGTTGGTTTGTCTCTGAGTTCTTCCCTTCATATTTAAATTGTGTTTCTAAGATTTTAGTTTCCATTATTTCCTCTTCCTCACTTGGGACATCATTTGTGGAAAGGATTTCAAACATATTAGCAAATGACTTTGATTGATCCTTCATAACTGGTTTTTTTTAGTGTTCTTTTTAGGTATTTGGAAACCTGTTGAGTTTATATCTTCTTTCTTTTGATCAGGAATTTTATTTGGGAAAGCACTGGCCAAATGACCATATTCATGGCAAATTCTACAATGAAAATGAATGTTCTCATAGTCCACTACTTGCTCCCAAGTGTCTTCCCAAAATTGTAATGTGATATTTTTAGGTAGGGGTTTGTCAAAATCCATTAAAACACAAATCCGAGCATAAATAATATGTTCAAAATTTTGAGTACAATCAGCAGTCATCATAAAATTTCCTAAAGAGTTTTCAATTGAAGAAAAAATAGTAGGATTCCAAAATTCAATAGGGATGCCAAAGAGTCTAACCCACACGGGAGCTATAGAAGGCATCTCTTCTTTGGCTTTAAATTTAGTATGCCAGGGCTTCATGAAAAGCTCTGCACTTCCAAAAAACCAAGGACCCCCTTGAAAATTTTTCTCTCTATCTTCATTATTATCAAATAAAACAAGAAAATAACCATTTGGATAAATAGAGATTTGTAACTCACCTTTAGTTTTCCAGCTTTTTGCAGCCTGGACTTTGAAAGCAGATAGACTCGGACAAAAACCCACGAACCGACAATTTAGTCCTCTTTTTTCCAAATCTTCAATGTCATTCTGAATGTTACCCATATCAATCTTAACAATAGGAGTTCCATCACTTGCTTTAAGACATCCTGACTCCGTTTTCTCGGGATCAATCTTAGGCATTCTTAGAGGTTTATGAGAAGCCTTAATATTGATATTAGCATTGGGCTGAGGTTGTCCACCATGAAGGGCATCCCTAAAATTCATTTTTGGGACTGAGTCTTCGAAATTCTTACCCTTTATAGGGGTTTTCACAGTAGAATTATTTTGTGGGTGCACCTTAGCACCAGATTCACTTGAGATATAAGCCATTTTTTTATCAACTGCTTGAAACTTGTTTTGTGATCTCTTTAATCCTTGCCCTAGATGTCGTGGAAACATATGGTTTTCAATTTTATTTTGTGCATCAAATTGGAAGTTTTTGTCACTCAAGTTAACAGTATGATCTGTTGAAAGACAAATTTCTAACCCATCTTGTATCCCCTGCAACATTTCCTGCTAAAATATTGAGCATAAACCACAAAAAATTTATTATTTTATTCTAGATCAAGGATTTTATGGCATTTTTTTCTTATATGAAGTTCTCAATCTAGAAATGGAGATCTCCAATCTACTAACTTCACCATGACTCTTTTCTAGGAGTCTTCTTCCACTATATTCTTTTATTTCACAAGGAACTTATTTCTACACTATGAAGGCCGTTGATATTCGAGCAACGAAGTTGAAATATTCTAGCTTTATTTTGTAGGAGGTGTCCCTTTCTACAACATAATAAACTTTGGGTAATAGTTAATAAATTTTAAATATCTTGAATGATATTCATTAGTTGATTTATCAATTTAGTGGATTGAATGTTGAGTCCTCATCTTCATGAGTTTTTCCTGCAACTTTGTGAAAAGACTCTAACCAAATGTAATCTCAATATTTATGGAATTGAGATTTATTTTAGTCCTCACTTGTGGTTCCCCCTAATTCTACCACCTAGACTCTTTTGAGAGTTTTTGACAATAATTGGTCCAAAGGCACGTCAGGTTGACAAAAAATTTAGGCTTAATGATAATGGTGGTTTTCCTATCGATCTATCGTGGCTAGATCTACCGTGACTATATCTATCATAGCTCTGATACCAATGTTAGATTTTAATGTAGTATGCAATGGGAGATAGCAATCACAAGATGCAAAATAATATGAAAGAAAGTAAATCTACGAGATGACTAAAATATGCTATAATAGAAATAATAAAAAAATGAATACAATGTAGCTATGGAGGAAATGGAAACTCCATGAATAAAGCTACTGGACTACTTTGCACCCATCACCAATCTATATGGTCATCTACACAACACTATACTACTACCTACGAATATTCTACGAGCTTGTTATAAGCTTGTTACAATGAGGCCCTTTTTATATAGAAAGATAGGTTCTTTGGCCAACACTACCTAGCTGTACAAAGGACACCTTGCACATATACAACTTGCATATTGACACTTGTGCATTTATTACATTGCATGAAGTAACTAGATAACTTCCCCCTAAAGTAATATAATGTCCTAAGTATGTACCTAGGAAGGTACATTTACATGACCCAAATCATGTAATATACTTTATCTCTAACATGATAAACTTAGGGATTTTGGATTTTAATTATAAATTTTATTCAATTTAATGATTTTTAAAATTT
Organism: Wollemia nobilis; assembly: GCA_028583015.1. Lineage (NCBI taxonomy): Eukaryota > Viridiplantae > Streptophyta > Pinopsida > Araucariales > Araucariaceae > Wollemia > Wollemia nobilis. The sequence continues at coordinate 786,118 of JAQPPZ010001560.1, read as the reverse complement.
TGCCATGGCCTAAAGTCATCTCTACACATTTAAAAAGTTTTACTCTTCAATTTTAGTGAATTTACCCTAGTCCAAAACACTTGAAATAAAGAAGAAATATTACCCCGGTATGGAGCATGTTGAAGATAAAAAGAACTAAATATTAAATATAATATTTTGTCCTAAAAAAACAAAATCTTATCAAATAATATAAAATTAAAAATTAAAATGAAATATTATGCCAAACCTTAGGGGTCCGAGGGCTTGGTTCAATAGTAAAAATGCTTTTGTAGGATCACAAATACTAGGGTTCCAATCCCTCAGGTCTCATAGTATCGATGGGTGTGTCACGTAGTGTAGCTAGCTATGTAAAATATTTACCCAATGCAACTGGAGGTTATAGTGGTGACAAGGAGTGAGATTTGAACATATGAAGAGGTATAGAAAATTGTAACAAGTTATCGATTCCTTTGGTATAATGAAAAAGAAAAATATCAAACCTTAGGAAATCAATAAATAAATTTAGTAATCATCACACTTAGTTATAATAATATTAATAATGGTAATAAAATGATTTTTTTGCCTGGAAAGTTTTAATTTGAATTAATTTTTTAATATTTTTTCTATGATTGCAGGTGATGGAAGACGAAGCACCAAATCAGGAAGACGAAGTGTCAGATGAGAATATGAAGCACCAAAATTGAGAAGATAAAATGTCAAAGATCTTAAAGTTTCTAGAACCTCTAGAGAATAAATTATTTTAGAGAATATTTGATGGTGAATTATCGCAAGAACGAGGGACAACTTAGATTTAAACCGGTTGATTTTCTAACAAGTGGAAGCCATTAAAGCCAAGCAATTTGTGACATCAAGTGTCGCATCTGCTTTATACTTGATTTTATAAATCCATTTGCAACCCATAATTTTATTTCCTGGAGGTAATTCCACTAGATCCCATATTTTATTCTTTTGTAGTGATGCATATTCAGACTCCATAGTTGTCTTCCAATGTGAGTGATTTAGTGCTTGAAGTGTTGATGTTGTCTCTACTGTATTGCGTAGTGTTGTGACTCTTTCACAATGATCCCAAAAGATTGGGGACACTCAAAATTTGAAAATTGTTCCAAATGTTGTTTTCACTTGTTGACTGTCATCATCATTTAGATGTCAAAAGGTCCACCTTCATGGAAATTATTTTGTAGTTGGTCTCGATCTCGGATTTTGTCTCACGATCCAATGGGTTTTATTTTAGTTTTGTGTGGTTTTGTTGTGGTTAGGTTCGTTTGGTTATGTTTCGTTTGTTGTTTTGTTATGTTTTATTGTTTATGTTAGGTAATGTTCTTTTATGTTGTAATATGTTTTGGTTATGTAATTGTTTTATCTTATATTTGTTTTAGTAACTATGTTATGTTATGTCTTTATTTTATTTTATGTTATAGTTTAGGTTTGTTTTATGTTATGATTATGTTTTATTTTTGTTATGTTTTTGTTGTGTTTGTTATGTAATTATGTTAAGTTTCTATCTATAGTTTTTCTTAGTCTTTTTGTTATGTCTGTTCTTTTTCATTTTATTTCGTAAGTTGTGTATGTTTTATTATTATAGTTTTCTTTTAGGTTTAAATTAAAAAATGTTTTTGTTATAATTAACAAAATGTATTGTCATGCAGATTTTAGATGCAGTCTCCAAGGCACATTCAACGGGTTTAAAATATCAACAAGGTGTCATCGTGGAAGGTTGACGTGGTTTTTCAATATGGTCGACTTCGAGTGTGATTTTAAAGGAACATGTGACAATTAATACCCAGGCGCATTTTGCAAGATGGTTCCAAGGTAGACAAAGGCAGGTGCATTCTCATGGTGATATTTTAGTTTCAATATGGACTTGGGCAAGATGTAGACTCTTGGATGATGAACATTGCGGATGTATGGACTAAGATATTGATCACCGATGGATTAATGATGCATAATGTTATTGATTGGAGCTCAATAGATGTTCAGAAATATACGTTGTATACTGAAATTGATAGAGGAGGTCTAATTTGGGTAAATGCATCACATTGTAATGCTGATAAAAGTCATGGTATTAATCATTCGATTGAAATCATAGCTCTTCAGGGCTTAAAATTGTGGATATAGTGAATGATATGTTGGGCATATGACATCATTTCAAATTTTAAGAACGTAGAATATGACAAAGAATATGTTTTCAATGGAGGTATCTATGAGGCCTACAAACTCATATAATGATAGGTTAAAATAAACGAATATTTGGGAAGATGCATGGTTAATAAAAATTGAAGATCAGTAGTGAATACGTTGGAGAACTTGTTGGACCCGAGAATAACGAAGCACAAATTATGTTTCAAATAGAGCAGTGCATATAAGTTGAATGGTGAATAACGCGAGCTGATTTGAAAATACTAGCCTGGGTATTTGTTGTGGATTTGAATTCAGAAACATCGTCGGTGACTATAAAATATGCATACATAGGATATGATTTAACCTAATTTGAGAGGTGCAAAGTATCGTTTGATGGAAGGTAGTATGGAAGCAATTCTGGAGGTGAATATGTGATTTTTATGGCTGCCAAGTTATAAGTTTGACATAAGATGTTATTTAAAAGGCATAAAGGTTTTAAACATATATGAAACTTATTACCTTAAACTAAGGTATTAAAGGAAATATTACATAAAGAAAATATACGGAGGTAATAATGAACACTGTGTTATTAATTAATCCAACGAAGGTGAAACTGGTAAAAGCAACCGAACAAATGAAATTAGAAACAAAAATAACAAATTATTTCAATTATAAATGGAATTGTATTCCATGGACAAAAGGTCGGACATTTTTGCAGAGAAGGAGGAAGAAGAATCTGAAGGAGCAAAGGAGGAAAATAGAAGAAGGCTACAAAGAGTTTGAGTTACACAGAGACTTCACGAGCTTTTATTGTAAGATTTATTTATGTCAAATAATTTATGGATTCAAATAAGCGTCAATACGGTGTTTGAATTGTTATTAAGTTATTTTATGTAATTTTGAAGAATTAAATTCCATCAAAGATTGCACCAATTTATTGCTTTACTGTGTAAATTCTGGTAGACAATGAATTTGGTTTTAGGTCTCTGTGTTTTTCATGTTGTAGTGATTGTCCAAGATATAGATTTAATTTCTTTACTCTAGAACCTTTATAATTTATTTTATATTAAAAATCATTGCATAAATTGGACTTAGTTCATTTATTATAAAGTATAACTTTATAACTAAGTCATGAATAAATTTATTATTCAAATATTAAATTAATTAATATTTGAATAGATAAATTTAATAAAGATAAATGAGTATTCCGATTTCCAACTTTAATATCACAAAGTTTGAGAAATTAGGATTGATATCTTTTCATTATTTGGTTTGGATTCATTATTATTGGGTTTGATTTCTTCAAAGATCCAAGCTTTTCTATTGGATGCTCATATTTATCTTTAAATATTTAATTTGATAAATATTTAAGGAATAAATATTTTTCCAGAAGGAGATTCCTATAATTAAATTTCATAAATATATTTATATTAAACTCTTCTTTTATGATTAATAAGGTTCAAGATCTTATATTTTGAGTTTAATAAATTTCTAAGTTTGTTCATTATTCAAATATTTCAATTTCAATGTTATATTTGAATGAACAAATATTTATTAGTAAATGAAACCTTAATTGTGATTATCATGAAGTTCAAAACTCTATGATTAAGGTTTACATTTTATAGATTTATTAAAATTTATAAACTTTGATTTTATTAAAGTTTAATGAATTTTAATGGTAATTAAAATGCTAAATTAGATTATTATTTCAAATTCATTGGAAGCATTTTAATTAAGGTATTATGATGATAATATAAATTGAATTTGCACAAATAGATCAAAATCATAAGGTAAATTTATTTATCATTATTTGGAGAATAGAATTTGTATAAAAGACACGTAATGTCAATTACATGATTCCCGGACCCCTTGTTAACGGTAGCTTGCAAACTATAGAGATTATTCAAACACTTATTTACGCACATATGCATGACACATAAAACATTAAGTGAGAACCTTGTAGAAACATTTGCAAGATGGGATTTTGAATCCTAGTTGTCGAGTGGTTTTTATGACTGGACAAAATCACACCTCAACACTTACTAACCCTCTATGTATTCTACTTTGATTATGAGTTTAATGTCTAGTAGTAAGATCTGGCATTCTTTCTAAGTTTGATTCCTTGAGTGTGTCTCTAAGTCATATTGGTTCTTTTCTATGAGAAATTGTAGTTGTCTTCATGTATTCACTATCTTCTTCTAGAGATTCTGACTCTATTTCTTCACTTGTTACATCTTCCTCTGAGAAATTTAGAAAGACTTCTGCATTAGTATTTGGTTTCTCAGTATCTAATTTGACTTTCTCATCAAAGACTACATCTCTACTTATGTATACCTCTTTTGTATGTAGATCTATTATTTTGTACCTTGTAGATTCATCATCATATCCAAAAAATATTTCTTATTATTTATCTACTTGAAGTTTGAATTGTTTAAAATAGCTAAATGCTTCTAATTTATACTTCATGAAGTATACCCACATTTTCTTGGTGTGGTCATCGACAAATAATTTTTTTTTTGGTAGATAAGATACTATAGCATTAATATCGGGTTTTACAGGTTGACCCAAAACCTTTTACAAAAATCATCCCAGGGCTATTGATGAACATGTCCTTACTAATGATCCTATATATGTAAAATATACATACCGGAAAAGCCATTACATCCGGTAAGGCATATAACCTGTTATCAAAAAGAAACTTCCCATACAACATTTTGGGTATACCTCGAGAAAACACATGCATCATAATTACAAAAAAGAAACAGACACAGATCCCTTTCTTAAAACAGTGGAGAAACAAAAAGCTGCAGACACACATAGCAGAGTACTGAAAAAAACTCCCACAAGCTTTGTATTGACAGTTACTCTTAATAATTCTTTGGTAATTGTTTTCTTTTGTATATGACATGCTTTGGGACCACATCCCGTCTTGGCCAATCAGCCTTAGAGAAGTGAACCTGCTGGCTAGATTTATGGCGGTGGCTATCTGGTGGTCCACGTGGCTTTGGTTCGAAGTCTTATATTATTGTTTCTTTCTTGCCCTGTGATTATCAACCAACCTCAAATTACTAAGATGACTAGGAGCCATGTTATCTGACATGTGACTGTCCCCATTAGTCTTTGTGGTATTTCCAAGTAGCATCCACCAAGATTGATAACTCGGATAATTTTATTGTGAGTCCATTTCAAAAAAGAGACGGGAATACTCATAGCCTTCGAACTTACAGTGCCTTCCCTGTTGGTAAATTCAACTATCATTCTTGGCATTCTTGTTGAATAAGCTCCTCGAAAAATAATTAAAAATACTTATGTCCTCTAATACTAGTGACATTCATTGGGCCACATAAAATTGTATATATTATTTCTAACGGTTGTTGAGTCTTGTGTTGATTAAGTTTAAAAGGAATTCTATGTTTTTTTGCTACTAAATATTCTGGATAGATAGTAGATTCTAGGGATATATTTTGTATTCCTTCAACCATTTGATATTTGAGCATTTCATTCAAATATGATACACTGGTATGTCCTAGACGTTTATGCCATAGATCTGAAGCCTTAACTAAAAAATATAAATGTATAGTAATTTCCAGAGCAAATAGACCATTTTTATAGGTACTTAATGCAACATTTTTCCCATATTTAAGAATATGACACTATTTTCTTCCATTGAGAACTTTGAAATATACAGTCATATTTTGATCCATGAGTTGAGAAACTGAAAGAAGATTAGTAGTCAACCGTGGAACATATAAAATATTTTTAATTACCCCTTTTCCATTTACTAGATCAACTAGAACATTTTATATCTCCTTTACTTCAAAAATTTTACTATGTGTTATAGTAACTAGTTTCTCTTTTTTCTTTTGTAGAGAATCAAAAAATTGTTTGCTTCCAGTCATGTGTTTGCTTGCTCTTGAATCTATATGCAAATGCTACATGGTTGATAAGTTTTTCAAATTTTCTAATATGAATATGTCTTCTGTCTTGCAAGTGTTTTAATGTACTATGAACTTTTAGCTTTCTTAGTTTGAGTTGAATTCCTTTTGTCTCCCTAATCTTCAACATCACTTTCTTGCCTTATTTATCCCTAATTATTAGTACGTAGAAAGCTAAAGACAAATAATGATACACCTTCAAGTTCTAATAAGATTATTTTCCTTCAAGACCTTTTAGTTGGATTAATGTCTCATAAACTAGAGTAAGAGACTAATGCAATTTCCAAATTTCAAGCAATTAATGGTTTTGCTCCTTTTATCCTTCAATTTTAATGGTTCAACTTTTCTAAATTCCAAGAAACTAAAGTTTGGTGTATTTTTTCTTATATCTCTCTAATTTGGAATTTTAGAAAGTAATAATATTTGCAAACTAATATTTTAATTTTCCAATGTTGAAAAACTTAGATCTCCTAATTAATTATTTGCAAATATTTTAATGTTTGAATCTCATGCAATTTGTAATATCTTTTTAAGATATACTCCCCTTGATTTAATTGCAGTCTAAATCTCTAAGGTTGGTATTTTCTTAGTTCTTCAATGCAATAATAAATAAACTTCAACCTTATATTAAGCACCTTATAACTCCCTAAACTTAAGGAAAACAAATATTAAATCAAGTAAATATTTTACCTTCTTTGCAATGTAAAATATGTGTGATGATTGGCTTCTGGTTTGAATCTTCAATCCAAGCTTTAGCGGTGTAATGCTAGTATTCTATGTATGATAGAGAGAATTTATTGCTCATGGGCACCTTATAAGTCTTCTTCTTAAATGCACTTTGACCTCACTCTCAATGTGTAATATATGTGCTTGCAATCTCTGTGCTCTTCTTCAACTTGGGCTCTTTAATATCCTTCATCCCTCCTTGGAACACTAGCCATGTGGTGCATATGTTTCTCATGTGTGTAGATGATAAATGGAGATTATGTTCTTTATGAGCATTAGTTGGTGAGCCTTCAATGCTATTTTTTTGAATGATGCACAATAATTATGTGCCTTCAACATTTGAATGATACCTTAAACACTTTAAGATGAGCATTATTTATATCCTGGGCACTTCCTTTCTGCATAGGCATTATAAAGAATATGAGACATAATTCTGGTATGCTAAGTGGCACAAGATACCTTAGCTTGAGGTGGTAAGTGGTGCTCCTTTCCTTTGCATGCAATTGAGCCTTCAACGTTCTCTATTTCTCAATGCTTCTTGCCTACAATTGCTAGTTGTTCTTGCTTGCAATTCCAACATAATTTTTCCAGTGAATGGTGGTGCTATTCTCCCATGAATTTGGCTCCAACAATGGTGGTTCTAAGATGATTCAACACTATCCTCTTATCTGATAGTTCTACTCCAATATAAATGGCTCTAGAGTGCTTCAAGCTATCCTCTTAGTTGGTGGTTCATCCAAGCTATTTCTTGGGTAATGCACTCTTTGTTTGCACCTTGATATTTTACATAACTTGTGTATGTTGTACTCTTGTAAATTATACTTTGTTATCCTTTGTGCTATTCTTCTTGATTTATGTTAGAATTGTAATGGATGTAATGCTATCTTACATATGTTATTTGATGTTGCGGGTTACTTCTCTTATACCACTTCTAGGCACTCTTTTCCTGAGTTTAATGGTAGTGGATGTGGTGTCTTTAGACACCTTGAAACTTGGTTATTGAGCCCTTCATTGGCTCTCTTATTCCTCTTTGAAGTTTGCTCTACAAACTTGATGATATGGCCTCTTTGTAGATGTAGTATGCTTGTTGTTGTAGTGTCTTAAGACACTTTGGATTTTATCCTCTTTTTGCTATGTAGGACAAGAAAAAATATGGTGCAATAATGTAATACAAATAACTTTGCAATAGTTAGAAAAATACCTTAACTTGCACCTATACTTTGAGATCTTTAAATCTCTCTTTTTCAAGCTTTCTCTCTTCCTTGATGAGGTGGATTCTTGCTCTACTCCTTGGTGGAAAACAAATATTTTATGTTGCCTTCCTTACGAAACAACTCTCTTCTATAATTTTGTTTCTTGGTTAACTTTGCAATAATTAATCCAAACCTTTAATCATGCAGCTAATATGCCCTTTTGAATGTATTAACTTTGCACTAATTTTCCACCTTAACTTAAATACTTAATGCACCTTTAATAACTAGTATAATGCAATAGTAATTTCTCCTTATTGTTCCTTTTAATGAACTCGTAATCTATGCAACCTTCGCCTTGTAACTTTTAAACTCTAATATGGTGCTTTAATGAAACCAAATAAATAATGTTCAACTAATGGATATTTTGCACCAAATTTACTTACCTTAATGACCTCTGTAGATTATGACTTTATAGATAATTTGAATCACCTAAATGTTACCCTATATTTGATGGATTTACAGATCTTTCTTGATATCCAAAAAAATCTCTATAACTCACCAATTTTGTAGCTTTAAAACTTCTCTAACATGTTACTCGAAGAATGTAGTTTGGTGGCTTTAACTCTTCTTTGAAATTTGGCAAACTCTTGTCCAAATTCTTATCCTTATGGGCTTATTTTCGGATGGTGATAATTATCCCAAATTATTCAATCTGCAATTCTACAACTCTTGCAATCTTCAATCTTCAATGGAGATCTCCAATCTCTAATCTTCTCCTGGACTCTTTTCTAGAGTCTCTACCTCCTTTCTTTAGGTTCCCTTGTAGCTCTGATACCAATGATGGTTTTTGCACTATTATATCTACTCAAGAAATATAATTAATAAGAAGAAAATGAGCTACATGAATAAGAAGTATCACTTTGTATTACTAAAATGGAATTGTACAATGAAGAATGGAACTAAGAGTCCATTATATAGGTTTTACAAAATGACTCTTGGTCTTCCTCAAGTGACACTTGGTCTAACTTACATGACACTTGGTATGAATACCAAATAATGGAATATATTCTACCACTTCATTTCTTTCAATTTTTAGAACAAAAATTACAATTTGTTATAAATATTATATTTCATAAGGCAATGAATGTGATATATTGATAATTTCAAGGTAGAAAGCCTAGAATATTTCTTTTCTTTGATATTTTGAAGTAATTTGTGCTGTTAAATATTCATATATAATGATTAATTGAGCAATTAAGCTATACCTTTAGTTCTTCATGCTTAGACAGTGAATTGAAACTCACCCTTGTAATAGTTATATGTAACCCTGAGTGATCCACATGCTTTACATTCCTATATTCATTTGATTTAAGACTTGATAATTGACATACATTATCAACCAGGTTAGACCAACCTTACCCAAACCTTGGGGGATCAATGTTCCCTTTCAAGAGAGGACACCTTGTCCTAGTTGTTGGTGTATATTTACAACTATGCAGATGTATCACTCAACACCTAGCTATGAACGAAAAGAGAAAATCGTGTTTGGGCATTGTCAAGATATAGCTTCCATATCCTATGTTTATAACATTATATTTGAGGATTCCATAATTAGATTACTTATTCTATCCTTCAAAGGTAAAGTATTATTGTGGTATAAATCTTTAGAAGATAAAATTATTCATACTTGGTTAGATCTAGTCGGAGCTCTCATTAATAAATTTGATGACTCTGGAGATCCTTTCTTGATACTTTATCAAGTTGCATTCATTAAGAAACTCATATATTTATTATATACATGCATTTCATTCTGATATAAGTAGTCTTATCCAAGATTCCAAATAAAAAATTCTCTCATATCTTCCAAGAAGCCATCCATGCTAAAAATATGTTAATTATAGCGGGTAAAATTCCTCCCAAAAATATTATTCCTTCTTTTGATCCTCCTCCTATCTCACCCCACAAAAAACACCCTGATGAGGTCAATTCATGTTCATTACAAATGCTTGTAAATAATATTATGTTGAATGCTCAAGATAATTAGTTTCAGAAAGAACAAGGATTGAAAATGATGATCCAAGAATCAATGCAATATAAAAAGAGAAGGGAGTAATATTTACCATAGGCCATAGTGAAGGAATCCAACATATCTAGCTTCAATGGCAATATTTCCATCAAAGTAATGGCTCACAATGCATTGATGTCAATTTTGATAGAAAAGGGAAAACGAAGTAGCAGGATGAATACAAAAAAAGAGTAAATAATAATATGCCAATCTTGCCTAAGTTCTCACTACATAGTCACATCCAAGAAGAGAATTCATACCAAAGTAGTTTTTAAGTATCGTCATTGGTAGATAATGTGATAGCCTTCAACACAATAGCCAACGTGTTCTCTATTTCTTGAGATCCAAGATGTGAAAAAAGAAAATTAAACATGTATTCATATGCATATCCTAATAGTGAAATCTCTAAATCAAAGAAATATTTAATCTTATAAAAGACATTATTTTATATCTATGACTCTAGAAGAGAGGATGTAAAGGATAGTTCAATTCCAAAGCCTATTCAAAAACTCTATCCCACTACAACAAAATTTGAGGAAGGATTTATTTGTACCTTCAAAGGTAAATCTAGTTAATCTCTCCTTAAGAAAATTAACAAAAGGAGGTCATATAATTTCAAAAGGTAAATTCTTAGGCCTTTGGATAGAGCATTCTATTCCATTTTATTTACCACTCTCTAGAAGAATGCATATTACACAATTGTGTAGTGGACAATAATACCACTAAATATCTCTGAAAATATAAAATTAACTATGGATGTAATAGAACCGGAATGGATGCAATTCAAAGAAAAAATAGTGATAAGGATAGAAATATTAAATAATTTATGATGATTATATGTAGACACCTAGATATGGTCGTCATACAAGACATAATGTTTGTTGATATTCCTCAATTATTTAGCATAAATTTGTTTGAAGATCTTCTTAAGCAAGTTGGGGGATATCTCAATAAAGAGCTAAATCAAGTGAGGATCCCTGGATCAAGAAGGTAATTGATATATCCAGTTGAGGCCTTCATCCTTTCCTCATTGAAAGATATGAACAACAAGAAATAAGTTTGCTAAAGGAAACTAATTGTGGGACAAATTAAAAAATGATCCATATTTTGCATACATGAATGAATCAGTTAGAATACTATCTAATATTCAACGAACATTAAATTGTATATTGCTGCAGAGTTTAAATACATGTGACAGTGCCGTGAATAGCACACAGGCAACTGCACTCTGTTACGTAGTTGTAACAGTACAACAGATAGCTATACTAATAGCTAACTAATAGCTAAATAGCGTAATACAGATAAAAGGAGTTAAGTACGCTAACATCCCCCTTTATTACATTATTTGGGTAATGTAATAACTAATAGCTATACTAACATCCCCTTACATTATTTTGCAATACAAAGTGAGCTGCGAAACAATTCAAATTTGACACGTCCAAGTGCCTTAGTGAAAATGTCAGCAACTTGAGCATCGGTGGGAATGTCTTTGAAGCTGAATTCGGTGCTTTGGAACTTCCTCTCGAATGAAATGACATTGTGTGTCAATGTGCTTTGTTTTTTCATGATGGGTGGATTCTTGGCGAGGTTCAGAACACCCTGATTGTCGCAAAACAAGTGTATTGGAGATTTTGATGGATGGCCCATACTTGTTAGAATGCGACGTAACCATATCACTTCGCACACAGCTTCACGTGCGGCGCGATATTCTGCCTCTGTTGAAGAAATAGCAACCACCTGTTGCTTCTTCTTGTGCCAAGAGACGAGGACCGGATCCCAGATGAAAAATGTATCCAGAAGTTGACTTGCGATCATCAAATGATCCGGCATAGTCGGAGTCCGTGTATCCTTGCAAGAAGAATTTGTTGTTCCTCTTGTATTCTAGGCCATATTCTATAGTACCACGGACATAGTGAAGAACACGTTTTCTTGCTTTCCAATGAGTAATCTTAGGCTCCTGCATGAACCTCGAAAGATAGTTTACGACAAATACGAGATCCGGCCTAGTATTGGTCGGATATATGAGACTCCCAATCAGCTGTCGATAGAGAGTGCCATCTACCAGGGTGAGTCATCATATCGCGATAAGCTGAAGTCCATTCTCCATAGGAGTTGCCATTGGCTTGCGGTCGGTCATGCGATATTTATCGAGCAATGTCTTGGCATACTTTTTACGAGACACTTTGATGGTGTGCTCCTTCGGCTGAATTCAGGACCAAGACGGTAATGGAGAAGTCCAAGATCTGTCATCTCAAAAGATTTGCACAAGTTTCTTTTGACGAGTAGAGATCATATCTTCGAACTCCCCGTAATGAGCGAGATCATCCACATAGAGTACAAGCAACACTATCTCGAGAACCACTGTTTCTTGAAATAGAGGTTTGCATCCGACGGACATCTCTTAAATCCATGCTTTGCATTAGGTGATTGTCCATTTTTATATACCAAGCTCGAGGAGCTTGTTTCGGACCATACAAGGATTTGACCAATTTGCAAACTTTCTGCTGTTGGCCTTCCACTTCAAATCCTTCAGGTGAGTCATATAGACTTCTTCTTGGAGATCACCATTAAGAAAGGCACTTTTGACATCCATTTGGTGAACTTTCCACCCATATTGTCCTGCCATAGCACACATAACCCGAATTGTGGTCATCCGAGCGGTAGGTGCAAAAGTTTCTTCATAGTCGATGCCTTCCTTTTGAGCATAGCCCTTTGCAACAAGACGGGCCTTATGCTTATCAATTGTTCCATCTGCCTTGTACTTGACTTTGTATACCCATTTGCAGCCAATAGGTTTCTTTCCATGCGGCGGATCAACAAGCTTCCAAGTTTTATTCTTCATCAGAGACTCATACTCTGTATCCATAGCGGCCTTCCACTGAGGCTCACTAAGAGCATATTGCAGCGATGCGGGTCCAAGACTATCTATGGTAGACATGAATGCCCTGTCATCATCAATATCCATATCCTCAACTTCTCTACTTGGAGTCACGGAAAGTTCCTCAAAAGATTGACAAAGATCATCAACCTCACCGGTTTCTCCGGCTTCTCTTTCCTTTTGAGCCATCTTGCGTGTACGAGGTCTATCCAAATTCAAATTGGGAGGAGTGGATAAATTTGCATCTCCGATTGTATTTGTACACCATTTAGGATTACGCTCGGTGGTGGTGAAGAAGATGTAGAAGGACCTCCTGTCTGTGTTGTCGAAGGAATCTCCTCTTCCTTTGGTTCCACAATATCATGGTGTACTGTAGATGTGCTCTGTGATGTGAAAGCTTCATCAAAGACAACATCTCTGCTGATATGAATTTTCTTGGTCAAAGGATCTATCAACCGATATCCTTTAGAGTGCTCAGAATATCCAAGAAAAATACATCTCAGTGTTTTCTCATCTAGCTTCTTCCTTTTTTCTTTCGGTATGTGCATGAAAGCTTGACACCCGAAAATACGTAGATGAGATATGGAGGGTTTTCGACCACTCCATGCTTCCTGTGGAGTCATTCCTTTTAGGGCCTTTGTGGGTGCCCTATTCAAAAGATACAACTGCGGTGGTGACGGCTTACTGCCCAATATTGTTGCCCAAGAGTTGCAACTGTGAGCATACAACGAACCATTTCCATGATAGAACGGTTCCTTCTCTCGGCAACTCCATTCTCTTGAGGAGTATAGGCGGTTGTTAGCTGTCTCTTGATCCCATGTTTATCTAGGAATGCAGAAAATTCATTAGAGGTAAACTCTCCCCCTCGATACGAGCGGAGGGTTTTAATAGAAGCCCACGACTCCTTCTCAGCGGATTTCTTGAGCTGTTGGAAGAATGCGAAAGCTTGATTTCGGTTTGAGAAAGAAAACCCACATCTTTCGTGAGTAGTCATCTACGAATAGCTGAAAGTACCTCTTCCCTCCACAACTTGTTGGGTGTGAAAGGACCGCATAGATCGGTGTGAATTAGCTCCGAGAGGTTTTCGTGCTCTTGTAGAGCTCTTCTCAAATGGTACTCTATCTTTGCTTTCTGCCAAGCGGTCGAGCACTGCTGGCAATGTGGCGAGAAAGGGAAGGAAGACCCTTTACCATCTCATACTTGCTGAGCTCAAGTAAGTAGCCCGAACTAAGATGCCCATATCTCTTGTGCCATAGGGAAGTTGCCTCCTTGGTAGAGGCAGTCATGGCAACATGTGGAGTAGAGATAGCATCTAGTGCAAATAAGCCATGCTTATATGAAGGCTGTTGCAATCTGCTTACCCTTCACGGTAATTGTACAACACTTCTTTCCATTCTCAACACGAAAGTTGACAACCATATTTCTGTCCGGGATTTGTGTCATCGACAACAAATTGTTGGCCAATCCCGGAACATAGAGGACCTTGTCAATCGACACTTGCCATCGGGAAGAGTGGCTGAAGCTGTACCCTCTCCACTGAACCACTGTAGGTTTTATCATCGGCAATGGTGACGGGTTTGCCCTCCTTGGCCACAAATGATTCAAACCACGATCTATCGCCAGTCATATGTTTACTAGCTCCAGAATCGACATACCAAATAGGATCCCTATGAGTGGAATCTGTGGTAGTCATGAGCACCTTGTGTGCCCATTCAGAATCTGAGTCAGATTCTTCAACAGCAACATTCGCCTGGGGTTGCTTGTTTTTATTTTGTGGTTTGTTTTGGCCTTTTTGCTTGTTCTTATGCCAACACCTGTTGGTGTCATGGTTGTCTTTCTCACAGATCTTGCACCACCTCTTCTTACGTTGAGGTTGCTTGCCTTTTCCTTTCGTATCCTGTTGAGAATTTCCTCCTTTCCGAAAGTTGCCTCCTTTTTGCCCATTACCTTTCTTCCTAGAACCACCTGCTGTTGGTGTATAGGGCTGTATTGGAAGAATCATCCTTGTGAAGTTGGCGTGCCTCCTGTTGTTGAAGCAGATTGACCAACTCGATGTAGGTAATTTGTCGTTGGGACACCTGGATGGAGGTTATCAACATGTCAAATGAAGAAGGTAAAGCTCTCATCACAAGTGAAATGAGAAGCTTTTCATCCACGGTATCTCCTAGAGAACTCAATTTCTCTTTCAACTCGGACACTCTGCACGAGAAAGAGTTCAAGCTGTTTCACCCTGTCTCAAACTCGGGTTATGAAGTTGTTGTTGAAGATGAAGAATGGTGGATTCATTCTTCCCCTCATAGATGGTTCTAAGGGCATCCCATGCCTCTTTACCACTTGCTTTATCGGCTATATGAGGTTGCACTTCATCCGAAACTGACAAACAAAATGAGCACCTTTGCTCTCTTGTCTTTCTTGTCAAAAGCAATCTGATCTGTTGAAGGACCTGTGGATCCTGCTTGTTGGTGAAGGCCTTGTTGCTACTCCGAGTAACAATATCCCACAAATCTTCCATTTGGAGAATAGCCTTCATCTTATGTTTCCATGGTGTATAATTTGGACCTTTCAATAAGCGATGCGGATCGGTCATCAATTTTGCAACGGCGGCCATAGTGAAGGTTCCTTATATCACCAAATTGGTCCCCCTTTCGATATACCTTTTGCTAGGCCAATATACCGTACAAAATACCCGCCCTTACGTGAGGGAAACTATAGGTATTTAGAAAGATCAACAAAAAATCACCCGCCCTTACGTGAGGGAGACTATAGGTGAATTTTAGAGATCATACGATACGTGGAACATAAGCGGTGCTGAAAGGGAATCGCCTTGTTGATGGCACCTACCATAGAAGATTCTTCTCATGCGTGGGGCGTAACTTCCCCTAAACACTATGAAGAATACTTCGTCAGGATTTACGCCTAAACACAAGTGCGATAAAGGGTAGTGGATGGAGTAAAAAATGCAAAAATGGCGTACTTATTCCTCCCAGACGATTTATAGAGAACAAGCTCGGACGTCGTTATAGCGGCTATATTAGGCGGCGGATACGGTAGCCAAATCACGACGGCTTTACACTGTAAGTGCTGGCGGAGGTATCGCAAATACCGAACAGCTGCGGTGCAAATAAATTGCACGAGATGGGTTTTATATTCCGGGGACTTTAGGGAGTGTTTGATTTTAATTTTTAATGTTATAGTGCAAAAATGAAATATGCAACATACAACAAAAAAAATGCCCACTAGAATAACCCACTAGGTGTCGGTCACAGCCGAAAATGCACCTTTTACAATGCCAAATTGCTATTTTTCATAAAAATTACTCTCAATCCCCCTTTGATTTTTTTGAAAAAAAAATCCCCCCTTAAAAGGCTTTCTTTAACAAAGCATTTTTATAATTATTATCAATTTTAAAATTAAAATAAATAATTTTAATTTCTATAGTTTTAAACTTTAGAAAAAATAAATTAAAATTAAATTTAATTTATTAAAGTTTAAAAACTATATTAAAAAAAAAATTAAAATTAAAAATTTTAATTAAAAATAATAATAATAAAAAAATGACTTTGACAAAAAAAATTATACCTTGGGGGAGTCGGCGGGATTCGAACCCCCGAGCACTGTCAGGCTCCCCGAGCCTTACCGCACGGCTCACGACCACGTGAGCCGGCGGGCTGATCCGAAAAGATCAGTAGACCTCCTCCCTTATCAACCCGAATCCTCCTCCTCCTCGGCCTCTGCAGCTGCCGGCGCTCCTCTCTGCCGAGGCAGAAACACAGAAACACCGCTCCTCTCTCCGGCTGCAAAAAAAAATCTTCCACAGACCAATTTTTTTTTTTTTTTTAACGGGAAGGGGGGGTGGCTGCGTGTTTTTTTTTTCTTTCCCGGCGCGCGCGATTCGCGCTGTGCGCCGGGTGGGGGGGCGTTTTTTTTTTTTTCGGGAGGGTTTGGGGGGGGGCCGCGCCGCTACGCGCAAATGGCGCGGGGGGGGGTTTATACCCCTCCAATTCCGCGCGGGCGGGGATTTAAAAATCCCGCGCGGGGGGGTTCCAGCCTCTCGCCTGCGCGACCGCGGCCCGTCGCGGGATTTAAAAAATCCCGCGCGCGGGGGGGGTTCTCCCCTCCTGTCGCTGTCGCAAGGCGCGGGGGGGGGTTTATACCCCCTCCAATTCCCGCGCGGTCGGGGATTTAAAAATCCCGCGCGGGTGGGGTCCCTCCTCTCGCGCCGGCCTGTCGCCTGGCGCGACCGCGGCCCGTCGCGGGAGTGCGCGCTGTCGCACGGCCGCTGCCGCGCTAATGCGACGATTCTTTGTCACGCGGGCCTGTGGCGTCCTCTTCGGGCGGGGGGGAGCGATTGCCGCGCCTCCTGCGCGGACGTCCCCTTCCTGCGCTTCTGCGGCCACGGACCGCCAAGGAGCTTCCAGCGACCTGCGCGTCCGCGGGTGTTTTTTTTTTTTTTTTTTTTTAAATCACGCAATGGCGTGAAGAAAAAAAATAACCCCGTCGCAACACAGCCACCTTTCACCGCTCCCTGCAATCTTCTCGCCCAGAATTTCCGAGTGGCTCTGATGCCATGTTAGATTCAACGAACATTAAATTGTATATTGCTGCAGAGTTTAAATACATGTGACAGTGCCGTGAATAGCACACAGGCAACTGCACTCTGTTACGTAGTTGTAACAGTACAACAGATAGCTATACTAATAGCTAACTAATAGCTAAATAGCGTAATACAGATAAAAGGAGTTAAGTACGCTAACAAAATCAAAGTCCATAGAAGAAATCTATAGTCATTTCTATCCCCTACTAGATTACAAGGAATTCCAACATCCTCTATTGTTACTTAGATAATCGAGAAGAGCTATCAAAGCGAGGAAATAAGATTGAAACTTTATATCAAAAGCAATTATGGGTGAAGAAGAATATGCAAAAAGTTTTAGAATATGCAATACCTAGTCGGGAAACACTCAAAGTAGATCCAGATGCTATAAGATTCATACCAATATAGAATACAAAATATCTAGGAGGAAAGAGAGAGTCAAAATAGGTTCAGATAAATATTGAAGATAGTTATGAGCTATCAAAAGGGAACACAAAGAAAAGTATAAGTTCGGTACTATATGATCTGGATATTGCAGGTTCAGGTGATAGGTCCATATAATATTTGAAGTTGGGTGTGGAAAGTGGTTATAGAATATAGTGAAATACTTACTAGGGTGGGATCCTTTGGATATTTTGGGGATCCATAGGATTCAATGGGTTTGGCTTCTATGGGACTTGATGATTTAACCAAGACTAAGGATTGGGATTTGGCAATTGTGTATTTGGCATATGTTTTTGATTTCATGGAGGTTAACAATACTATAAGGTCAATTGATTTTGTGGAGCTAGACCATATTCCAAGTATTTTCAAGGCTAGTTACCAATGAGAAATCGCTAAATTACAATGGTGTCCTAGGTCATTTGTGCTCCTTCATGGCTAGATGGGACATCAATTCTGCATAGTATCCTAGATTGTTTATTAATTTATTAGAACTAATTATCGTTGTGTAGAATTGATATTTTGATTTAATGTTTTCTCTACTGCTTTGTTACCTAATTTTGACTTGTTTTTTTCTATAGTTAGGATAGTGCACATTAAGGGGGAATGTTAGATTATTTTTAATGTACACTATGCCTCTTTTGACACTTGTCATGTTGTTATTAATATTTGTCATTATCTCATATAGGCCTTTTGCCTATATATTGTAATTCATTTTGTATCAATTTATCTCATCAGTTTTCATCCTAACATTTGGTATCAGAGCAGGCTTTCCCTAACCTATGAAAACCCCTTGAGGGGGGATTTCCCTCATGGAAATCCTCTTATTTTTTCCCATTTTTATTTTCCATGGCTCGTGGAGTATGCTCTCCACATTTATGGATCAGAAAACCAGAAAGCCAATTGGAAAAAAATTGAGTTCATGGCTGCTCCTGAAGCTTCAATGCTTGGGGCCATGATTTTTTTATTTATTTTTTTATTATTATTTTTATGCAGATTCCAGAGGTCATGATATTTTTCTAGCATTCATTGACGTTCATTTTAATGGTCCCTTCGGCGATTAAAATGCTTTTAGCAAGAATATATAAGTTGTTGCTCATGTGGTTGAGAACGCGGAAATGAGTAGTGAAACGTGGTATGCCTTAGGTGCAAATGTCCACGTCATGGGAAGACGAAGATCAAAAAATTGTAGAAAATCTCATTCAGTGCATGAAATTATGGATTTGATTGGATGAGGAGTCTTAGGTGCAATTTACAGATATAGCGGAGTGCGGTTTTTTATATTGTACCCATGATCCAGATGGAAAATGAGTGTCGTGGTGGAGTTATTTTTTGTTTTGCTTAGCTTTGAGAGTATTTTACTGATCGAATGACATTGCTTTCTGATCTGTACAAATCTTGGCATTAGCGTGATTAGACTGGCACACCGAAAGCGTGCGGGAGTGACGTCTACCGATTAGAGCCAAATGGAAGAGATCTGTAACCATTTTTCCTGATCTAAATGGAGGTTTGTGGGTTCTTTCCATATTACTACTGAGGGGCCCTTTTGTTGCCAGTATTGATTGATGAACTCCAACTACAAAAATATCTTCAGTGAAATACCTGCTCATTATAGATCCCACCACCTCTAAATATCCCATGTTCTTGCAGCATCAACATTTCTATTATTTTTGGTGATCTTTTTTGGGCATAACTATGTAGACTACAGTCTCACATGGTGATTGTTCGTACAGTGAAGATAGAGTGAAGTTACTATTGTTAGACGCCAAGAAATTTCTTGTCTGCTCATTTATCCCAGATTTGATTTTCTAGTTGCAGATGTTTTAGCCTAGTTGGAGCATGTAGGACCTGTGGAAGCAACAACGTTTTTCAGATCTCTCAAGACGAATAGATGAAGACGAGTAGTGCATTGTTTTTTGGCCTTGGAGAGACCATGTGTATGAAGACGTGGATAAAAATCATGATCAAGCAGATTCTTTGTTGGTGCATAATGGTGGTGATTGCAGAAGACGCGATGCCAAGATATGTACAAATTGTAGGTTATCAGGAGGAGAGTAGTAGCAATACCAATTTACTAAGAAATAATGGAGATGGTGTTCGTAGTGTTGCAGTTTAATGACCAATTTCACCATGTTTCGGTGATTTTTGTTTGTCATCCGATGATGATGATGATAGTGTGAAGTTGATGGCGTAGAAACCCATGAGCACAGATAAGGATGCATATCAATTTTTTGGTTCCCTTCAACAGTCAAAACCAGGACTGGGAGGGTCACGATGTTCGGCCTATTGACACACCAAGAAATTTTTCTTGGAGAGCTCGTTATTCCAAGCGGAGTGCAATGCGTGTAATATGATACTTCTGAAGGAGGAAAATCCATGAAGTGGTGGAAATAAATATTGATGCATCCATTCTGTCGAGCATAGATATTGTTAGGCGATAGATCTATTTCATGCCATTTAATGCAGTCTTGAACCTGTGTTTGCTAAAAATTAGAATCGAAAATGCTCTGTGGTGGCAGCAGATCCTAGCAATATGGAGGACAATGAGGAGTGTTTTTTAAATAATTTGTTTTCTTTTCAAATGAAAGAGGGAGGCATATTTTGTCATGCGGTAGCTACTTGTTATTGGTTCTTACTGTGGTGGGGACTGTGTGATGATATGGTATATTGGCCTCATAAAGTGTCATGTTTCCCATCTGAATGAAGATTTGAATGATTTTTTTGCAATGTGCCCCACCTGTGAATGTCATGCCAGTAATTGGTGCTATCAACGGGCCGAGGTTGTCAGTGAGGGGAAATATTTTTTTTGTTCTTCTGAGGAGTTGGACCTCATCGATGTTGAATATGGGCATCGCGCGGTTTACCAACCAAATCACGATGAGGGAGTCAACGTGTAGGATAAAGCCACGAAGCAGCGATGGAGTGACAAAATTTCATATTTTTTGTGTTTGCAACATTGAGGGAACATTCCAGTTAAGCATAATGTGGCCCCATCCAGTCAAATACACTGCAGTTTGGCCACATATTGATGAAAAATTTCTATCTATGATTGGTCGGTGACATTCAAAGAGAGGTATTTTATCGGGATTTGTCGTCATTTACCAGTCAAATGCATATTTTCCCATTCCATCACCACCTATTCATATGGCATCGTGGAATTATTTTGCCCTTCTACATGGCACAAGCAGTTGTTCTACCTGCACGTGCAGGTCTTGGCTGGAGGCGATGGGTGTAGTCGCGGTGGCTTTCGCTTTCAGTGAAGTTGTAACTAAAAATATTTTTTTATATACATTTTTTAATGTATATTTTATCAATATGGATAATGAGCAGCATTTATTAAGTTGTATGGGCAAGGGAATGGCACATTAAATATGAAAAGGTCTCATAAGGTCTTTATTTTTCAAATCATAGGGGTATTTAATCATTGTTTTAATGTTATTTTCCACATGGGAGAGTGGAATTGATATTGCAAGGCCACATGGCCCATGTGATTTCTCTGCGAGGTAAAATTAATGTATTTTTGTTTTTTCTAGCAAGTTGAAGGTCCCATTCAAACCCAAACCTAGGGGTATTTATAGTCTTCGGAAAGGTTTTTCCATGATTGACACAATGGTGGTATCCATTTGTAATTTTGAGGTTGTTTCATTTGAGTTTTTTAGCCTCAAATTTTTTGTACCTTGGAGTGCACTCTCGGTTGTACCCGACACTCCCAAGGCAAATTTGTAAGTGATCCTAGTATCCAGTCACCTTCCCTATAGCACCTAGTAGATGCAGTGGCTGGTTACCCATGCATTCCGGTGGGATGAGAAGGTCACAATAAGGACACCTACTCTAGGGACTATAGACATAGACACCCTATACTCTATCTAAGGTCTTTTCTGGATCAACTTATGAAGACTACAGACGAAGACACTTCAAAAGATTATATTCTCTTCTTTCTTCTTCTCCTCCACATTTTGGATCTATGGCTCATTTTATTGTATTTCATGGCTCGTATTTTCTTTTGTATTAAGGTGCATTTTTGGTAGATACCAACACCTTCTAGATTGAGTTCACCATGATGGGGGATGATATTCATGGTGAATCTAGTTAGTGACCTATGGGAGGAAACATACCTTGAGGATGACCTACATAGGCAACGGACCCAGAAATGGATGACCCTAAGGCATATAGGATGACCCTGAGGCACTTAGATGGTTGACCTAGTGGCAACAGATCCAAGGAAGTAGCTTACCCTATGGTAACCACGATGTATACATAGTTGATCTAGCATTTTTCACAGTTGGAGAGCCAAGTGCAAAGAGCACAAGCCTATACCAAATCATGTAATAAATGAGGATGATAGGGTTCTTTTAGAGAAGTCAACATTAAGGGGGAATGTTACCTAATGTTGACTTGTTTTTCTATAGTTAGGATAGTGCACATTAAGGGGGGATGTTAGAATATTATTAATGTGCACTATGCCTCTTTTGAAACTTGTCATGTTGTTCTTGGCATTTGTCATTATCTCATATAGGCCTTCTGCCTATATATTGTAATCCATTCTGTATCAATATATCTCATCAGTTTTCATCCTAACATACCTAAGATGAAATCTCTAATGATGTAGGTTTGGAAAGTTGGCCCCTATTAGGTGATATTTAATTTAAGGTAATTCCCTACATCATTTTCCCCTATTTGGTTTGGTGAGCTTGACATACTAAAGGAGAGTACTTCTTGGTTTGTCCTAAATTGGGTTTAAATAGTGATAATATGAGGATTAACTGATGATCTTGATAAATTAGAACTAGCCTATGGATTGGGGATAGCTTATGAATTATGACTCATCTACAAAATAAGCATGTTGACTAGTTGATTGGTTGAAAGTATTGGATGTCTAGTATGTTATGATGGAGTAGATCCTACACAATTAAGTTATGGGTTCTTCAAATTAGGAAAAAATTACATCACAATGGGTATACTATATAGCGGGTCTTTAATTATATTTCTAGATAGTAGGATTTTTAGTAGCCCAATTTTATGAATAAAGTTAGTAAAATCATGTATGAAGGAATCTTATTATGACATACTTCTACTAACCAAAATAAAGGAGTAGGTGTTGTGGACATAGAAGTAGGATTCTTGCTCAAGTTGGTTTTAATTGGAGATGCCATGGTTCTTTTTTCTTTTAATGGAGATAGATTCAATTCATCAAAATATCATGTTCACATGGTAGTAGTTGGTTTTTCTCACATTGATCCGTTACTATGATATGAAATGAGTTCAATTGGTCAAATCTTATTGTTAGATTCTTGTACCTTAGATCTCTTGTTCATAAGACTTTGGTCAAAACATCATTTATACTTGTATGTGCAAGAAATTTGGATCAAAAATCAAGAATTTATCAAAATTAGAAAATTTTCCAAAACTTTTATGCAAATCATTACAAAAATAATGATTTACACAATTTTAGCTTAAAAAAATAGACTTCAAAAAATTGAGTGATTAGTTATTTCTAAAAGTGGAAAATTGTTGTTCTCAAGCTTAGACAATTTTCAAAACTTCTAGATGTTGAATCACTTCTCAAAAAAATAATGAATTGCTTCTTAGAAAAATGGAGAATAGTCATTGCTTCACTTAGAATTATTTTAATTCCAAAAATTGTGTGAAGCACTTTTCACTAGTAGCAAATCACTAACCCAATACTTAACAAAATTTAAAGCTTCTAATTTCCTTAGTTTGTGGTAATCAATATCAATCAAATTTCTAGTGTGGTAACCATAGTTTAATCTTCGATTTATAAAAAAAATGTTTGAACTTGTAACAAAGTTGTCATTCCATGAAAATACTACAAATTCAATGCTACAAAATAGTATATATAACACATTTATTTAGGATTAGGTATAATAAACAAACATTTTAAGTAAAATTCTATATAATTGATTTCTAAGGAAAGGTGCTAGGCCTAATTTTGGCATGGAAATTGGGCCCTTGGTCCCACTGAGCATGCCAAAAATTTATTAACTTTAATTGTGCCTCCAATCCCATTTCATTAATTGAAAGGATAGAAATCATGCCCTCCCCAACCTTTGAATTTAGGTTATCTCCCCACTAATAATGCTTAAACTAATCTAATATAAGTGCAAAAAGGTAAATTTTAAGAGGTGTGGGTGTGAGATATTAAAATAAAATGCAAGAAAATAAAATTGTTATAACCATAGTAGGATTAGTGTATGATCATTCAATGCATATGAAGAAAATAACATAACATCAATATGGTCTAATATGGATGAAATTTGAAATAATAGAAGGACTAATAGTTAGTGGAAGGACAATATCATAATCACTATGTATTCCATAGATCAAAAGGATAGTGCCACAATTTATGAGAAACTATCATGAATAGTATTTCTATTATTTCAAAATGGGTTTGAGAGTACAATGTACAGTTCAGAAAGTGTAGCTCTATTTTCCTCAAATGGCCAAAATATGTTTACAATGGACCCTATAGCTCCTATTTATAGCAAAATTTTCACTTATGAGTTACCTAAGGTAAATAATTTTCACCTCCTATAGTAATATTTAGAAAAATGATATACCTCCAAACTTTACATTACTCTAAGAGTGCTACTAAACCTATTTTCATCCTTCTAACTTCATTGGATGCATTATAGTGACAAAATGTTACTTTTCTAAATTTTTTGTGCTTCTCTTGTTCTACTTGGACCAAAAAATGATGATTCACTACTTTATGCAATTACTCTCTAGTATACAAAATGGTTCTTTGATGATTTGAGATGAATTATTCTTTCTAATAGATTGTACTATTTGACCAGTTTTCATTTTTAGTAGATTTCTCTTTTCATACTTAGCCAATTTTCTAACATTCTCTAAAATTTTAGGACCTATGGTGATGTTCTAAGGGCTCTAAAATTTTAACTTCTTTGTTCTTCATGATTTCTTATTGATTGGAATTTGAAGGTAGTAGCCAAGATATTACATTAATAATTATTAATATATATAGTAAGGGAATAATGAAAATATCTTAACAAATTATATAAACAAGTATAACATCTAAAAAATAAATCAAACTAAGCGACTATAACATTGTTGGATAGAGCAAGTCATTTGTTATTATTTCATGCCAACCCTTAAAACATTTATTATTAAGAGGGAAAGAAGGTTGTTATGGAAAATATATAACGGTATGAGACTTAAATATAAGTTGTTATGATATAATTACATTACTAACATGCTTTGTATGAGGTGTTGGAACACCCAACAAGAATAATATTGAGAAGATTTCTCTTGCATAGACAAGGTTCATTGCATTAATAATTAATAAGATTCTATGAATACCTAGTATCCATAAATATTCTAGTCACTTATAATTTAATTTAGATAAAACAAATCAAATTTGATATACAACTTATACTAAAAAATTGCCCAATGAGTTTAGCTCAATTTGTAAGGGCAAGGACTTTTATATCATAATCCAATATTTCAACCCCGTGGGTGAACCTTAATATTAAATATTTTTAAAATAGAACAAGAAGAAAGTGCCCATGATATTGGATATGGAGTGTCAATGTGAGCAAGGTGAGTTACTTGCATCTAGGGTTATTCATCTAGACCATTAGATAAACTTAAATAGTAAATAACTTTCATGAGAAAAACATAAGAGTTAATCAGTACAAGTTATTTGAGAAAGCACTAGTTAGAAGTAAGGATAGCTTAGTTGAGATTGGCAATAATTTTGTTAGTCAAATAACAAGAGAATAAATATATGGCAATCCCCTTCTAGGCAAAAAATGGTCAATTGGAAGTGATTTTCAAGAATGAGTTGATCAAGTATAATATAATGGTTCATAAAAATAGATGGTTAATATGTAGATTCAATGGACATTAGACATATTTTAAAGATTCAAAAGTGAATTAAGAAAAAGTAGATAATGAATTCACATTGTTCAATGACTTTTCTTTGAGAAGTGTTATTCTAGTTCAAAAGTTAGAAAAAAGTATTGGGTAGTGGATCATGGTTTATAGGGAGCTTTGGATAATATTCGAGAGCATGAAGTGAAAATTTTCTATAGAGAAAAACCATAAAAAGGTATCCAATATGGGTCAAGGTCTTCCATATCAGTTTATCAACAAGTAGATTTAAAAATTTGCCATAATATTATCTATGAAGTAAAATATAGTTATATATCCACAAATATATATAGCCATTAATATTTGAAACCTTATCCAAAATTTACCATGATTAAATCTAAATCAAGAGAATGGATTCAACAAATGAACTATGAAATTATTACATTTGATTAGACAAGACATGTGGATAGATATTGTAAAAGAAAAAGTTCAAAAAAGATGTGAAAGTCGTTAGATAATATTACATTTTAAGAAATGGGTTCAGTTGCAAAAAAAAGATAGCCTAGATCAAAAAATTTCACTTCTAAACATAGAAAATAAAACTCCTATGTCAAGCATTAGATGCTAAGAGTATTGTGATTAGGATTCAAGGTTGATTAAGTAGGACATTTTATTTTTGGATTTTAAAAGAGAGTTGAATATGAAAGGTCACAAGAGGAAGAATTAAAGGGAAAAATGCATGACTTTTAACGTTCTATGCACCATTTTGTATCCTTTTTTCTTGCAAATCATAAGTTAGGGATGTTGCTACAGTTTCTAGTGATTGGCAAGGCATAAAATTCTGTGAGTAATCTTGGAGTTGTGTGAGCATTTATGTAATCACCTTATTTTATATAGTAGAGATTTTGTTTATATCATGCACATTGCACTCCCATTACTTTTCAATAATAGATAATAATAAATGTAAATTTCCATGGGTTATCTTCTCCAAGAGGATTTTCCCTCTTAGTTACTTGTGTTGTTGTTTTCTTGCATTTTACTGCCTTGCTAGTTGAGGACATTCTCCTACCTTATTTTTTAACCAATTTTATGGTTTATATTCCATAATTTGGATTGAATGAGAAAAGCATACAATGATATATTAGTTTTTTGAAAAATATTTATTTGATAGATCCGCTTGAGGGAAACCATTATTTATATGCTATTAGAGAATATTTTCTTGAGGCTTATATGATGTTTCAGAGTCCCTAGAAATTTTTAGTGTGCAAATGATTGTGTTTGACTAAAGTTTTGTACATATATGTTGGCTAAAAGTGTTAAGAATTATTGCATCATATTTCATGTGATAATGAATTTGTTATAACCATCCATTATAAGGGCTATGCATGCACTAAAATCCAAGGGTATTTATAGGTTTAGTTAGAGGTTTGTTATATCAAATATAGGAATTCATTATGATTATCACATGGGAGAAATTATACGATGGAGGAGAGTCAGGGGGAAGAGAGAAGAGAATGGGAAGGAGTCTGGAGAGCGAGTGTGCGCTGGATTAGCTGGAAAAGAATTATTCTGAGCTGACAGAATTTATAGGTAGACTCATTTTGAATACCTTTTAGTTCTTTGGGTGATGTTGAGTAGCTTCTGGTGCATGTTATGTGTATATGTTTTAGTGGAAACAAAATATCACTTCACTTAAAGAGAAAAATACACGGAATGGTATTCTTTGATATGCAAATATTCCCCATCGAGGGCAGCGAAGGCGAGCACAACAGTGCTAGGGCAGCGAAGTAAAAATATTTTAACAGTGCCACAATAGTGCTAGGGCAGCGAAGGCGAGTGCAGCAGTGCTAGGACAACGAAGTAAAAATATTTTTATAGTGCCACAATAGTGCTAGGGAAAGGAAGGCGAGTGCAGCAGTGCTAGGGCAACGAAGTAAAAATATTTTAATAGTGTGCAGTAGTGCTAGGGCAGCGAAGGCGAGTGCAGTAGTGCTAGGACAACAAAGTAAAAATATTTAAAGTGCATAGATGCTAGGGCAGCGAAGGCGAGTGCAGCAGTGCTAGGGAAGTGAAGTAAAAAAATTAAGTGTCGCAAAAGTGTTAGGATAGAAAAGTAAAAATATTTTAGTAGTGCTAGGGCAACGAAGGCGAGTGAAGTGCTAGGGCAGCGAAGTAAAAATATTTTAACAGTGTCAATAGTGCTAGGGCAGTGAAGGCTAGTACAACAGTGCTAGGGAGGAAGTAAAAATATTTTTATTTGGTATTTTTAAAATGGTAGTATAATTTGGGAAATTGGTTTCTTGTTTTTATGGAGAATGAAGAGGAATATTTGGACTTCTCAGAGGACCCCTTTGAGGGGCAATACATATTTTCAACTCCAAGGGCCAAGGGTCCCATTTTTGGATAAGATTTAGAAGTTGAGAACTAGGGGTCCTTGGGTTTTTGAGTGACCAGAATAATATTATAGGTTATCAAACTTTAGTGGATAGAGGAGAGTCTATGTCAAAAGGTTTAGATCAAGTTAGTTGTCCTATTGATTACTCACTCTCAGGTGTCTCAGAACACTCTACTCAAGTGATGGGTCTAATGAATGAGCAAGCATTTCATTGTGGGGAAGAAAAACTTGAGCAGGCTCCAAACAATCCAAACTCACTTTGTCTGATAGAGTTTCCTTTGTTTGGTTCTGGTTTTATTGGTAAAAGTCTTGATTTAGAGGCCCTAAGTGGAGTGGGTCCAAACTTACAATCAACATAGTCTACAACTCGGTTACTAAAGTGTGTAAGGCACATAAAGTGGTTAAAAAGAGAAGGTCAAAGATCAGAATGGTACTTGGGGAAGACTTGAGGATGGAACAAGTTTTGGAGTTTTTAGGGAAGGCCCTTATTGGAAAGTTTCATGGATGTCAAATAGTTGATAATACACTAAATGAGTGGTTGTAGAAGGTATGGGTCCCAATTTTAGGATATGGGCCAATTTTTCACTTACTTGCTAGAGGATGGATAGGTTTCCTTTTTCGATCTGAGGAAGATGCATAAAAAATTCTGGGAGGTCATTGGTATTGGGGGTCTTCTTTTTGGCTTTGAAGGCTTGGACGACTTGCTTTGATCCTAGGACTGAAGTTGCTAGGAGAATCTTGATCTGGGTAAAACTTCTAGGTCTACCAATGGAGTTATGGTCAGAAAGAGCTTTGAAAGAGATTGGAGATTCATTAGGTAAAACCTTGGATATAGATATTTCTTTCAAATCTAGTGTTTTTTGGTCTGTAGCTCGGGTTTTGGTTGAGATGGATATCAGTGAAGGCTTACCGAATTGTATGGAGATAGTTGTGGGGAATACAGTTCATACTCAAATCTTGGATTATTTGAAGATTCCTTTTAGATGTGTTCATTGTCATGTTTATGGACATATTGCTAAGGAATGTTCTCAAGATTTCACACAGAAAGTATGGAGGAGAAAACAAATGACTAGTGGGGATTTCAAGTCAGCTAACAACAATCAAGAGATACCTATTTTTCAGAGCTCAATAGTGCTCCCTGATTTGGCACAAACAAGCAAAAAGAATGTTGTTGAACCTAGAACCAAAACTCTGGAGAAGGAGGAAGAAATTTTGGGCCTAGCTTTATCTCCATTTCACTGTTCACAAGTTGTTAGAGAAGGAGATAGAGTCATAAAGAAAACTATGAAAGGATTGGAACCCGATACTATTAAGTTTGTTGGTCAGTCATCTAAGCCTTATGACAATTACTATCCAATACATGTGGAGAATAATATGGACTTAGGTAATAAAGAAGTTTGTACACTTCCTTATGAATCTTTGAAGAGAAGTCCTAAGGATAAGGAATTTTCTAAGATTTTGGACAATGGGTCGGCAACCTCAAACACATTGAATAGGGATTGTGATCCAAATATTTTTACTATTGGGGGAAGTCTTTTTGACCTATCAGGTGAATCTTCTAGGGAGGTATCTATTTTAGGGGATGGTTTGGAGATAGGTTCCTCTTGCAGATATTTGTTACGTTCTAGGAAAAGGGAATCTGAGTTGAGAACTTGTGTAGTTGTTGGAAGGTTAGGGTTAGGTCTGGACCTTATAAAGGAATCTTCCACTTCTTCAGTAGGTAGGAAATATTTTTTGTTTCATGCATAGGAGAAGGCTTTGAGGGAAATTCAGTAGGGTAAACAAAAATCTATCAAAGGGGTCCTTAGAGTGGGATAAAACCCCTCTAAGATGTTTAAATGATCTTGTTATCCCTTAATATCCGAGGTCTTGGTAGTCCCTCTAAAAGACTTGCCTTAGCTAGGTTGGTGGAAATTCATAATCTGGATGTTATCCTTCTACAAGAAACCATGGGGGCAAGTACAAAAGTCATTGAAGGGTTAAGTAAATTGCTTAGGGACTAGGAGTTCTTGGCTCTAGATGCTACTAAAAATTTAGGGGGTGTTTTGATTGGCTGGAAGAACTCAATATCCTTAATTAATTCTTCCTTTATGGTTTTAGGCTTGTGGATAAAATTATTTTTTAAAGACTTGGGTTTGAGGTTATCAGTTATTAATTGTTATGGTCCCTATGAAGATAGGTAGGTCTTCTGGGATGATTTTTTCTCCCAAAGGTGTGTTAGGGATGAAAGAGTTATCATTGGTGGGGACTTAAATTTTACTATGAATAGAAGTGAGGTATGGGGAGAATCTACAAGACTTGATAGACTTGTAGATTACTTCAAGCATAATATTGAAGAAGTTGGTTTAATTGATTTGGAACCAATAAAATTAATGCCTACATGGAGAAATAATAGAGTTGGGGAAGTTGGGATCTCAAAGAGGTTGGACAGATTTTTGATCTCAGAGTCATTATACAATGAAATAGATAGAAAATGGTCATGGGTTGAGACTAGAGGTGGCTCAGATCATTCTCCCATACTTCTTCAATTAGAAAGTCAAGAGGCAAAACCTGCTAGTCCTTTTAAGCTCAATCCAATTTGGTTGGAGGAAGAAGATTTTCAACAACTGATTAAAAAGAATGGATTGGTTATGACCAAAGTTCTAGGTCATCAATGAGTTTTCAATTTGTTGTTGCTTTAAAAAATTAAAAGGAGTTGTGTCATCTTGGATTGTAGTTAAAAAGGAGAGTATGGATAGAGATCTTAAGTTGGTGGAGAAGGAAATTTTAGAAATTCATAAAAAGAATGAGGTTGGTTTGTTTAAAGAGGAGGAGAAAACAAGATTGGTTGAACTAGAAATTAAGAAGAATAAATTCTTGGAGTGGAGGGAAGTTGAATGGAGAATGAAAAGTAGAGTTGTATGGTTAAAAAAGGGGATGAAAATACTAAGTTTTTTCATAATTTTTCTAATCATAGGAAGAAGGTTAACACTATCTGGGAGATGCAGAATGAAGAAGGGGTCCTCGTTAGGAGTTTTTCTGAGTTAGCAGATTTGGGAGTAAAACATTTTCAATCTATCTATAAAGAACTTGATAGAGTCAATATTGGGGAAATTTTAAAGTTAACTACTTTCTTCCCTAGTTTTGTGATAGAGGAGGACAATCAGTTACTTATGAAGGAGGTCACAAAGGAAGAACTAAAAGTTGTCCTGACTTCTTTCAAAAAGGATAAAAGTCTAGGGCTTGATGGATGGCCTGTGGAGTTTTTCCTAGTTTTCTATGATCTTGTTGAGGAGGATCTTCTCAGAGTAATGGAGGAAGTTAGGTTGAGTGGTCAGGTTTTGGGGGCTTTTAACTCCACTTTTTTAGCTTTGATTCCAAAAAAGGAGAAGCCTAAAATATTTGATGAATTTAGACCTATTTCATTGTGTAATTGTATCTATAAAATCATTGCAAAGATTTTGGTTGTTAGATTGAAGAAGATTTTCTCTGAAGTTATTTCCTAGGAGTAGTTTGGGTTTATAGTAGGTAGACATATTTTTGAAGCCATAGGAGCTGCACAAGAGGGCCTTCACTCTATTAAAACTAAAAATCTTCTTGCAATGGTCCTTAAACTAGATCTATCTAAAGCTTATGATAGAACTAGTTGGTTGTATCTCAGATTGATGCTCTTACATGTGGGTTTTAGCTATCCGATAGTAAAGTGGATTATGGGATGTATTTCTTCTATATCTTTTGTTGTTCTTATCAATGGATCAACTTCCAAATTCTTTAGACCCTCGAGAGGACTGAGACAGGGATGTCCTTTATCTCCTTTACTTTTTTGTTGGTTGTTGAAGGATTGAGTAGAGCTATTTTGGATGCAAAGAGGGTAGGATCCTTGTCTGGGATCAAAGTGGGGTCCTTTATTTATCTCATTTATTATTTTTTGATGATGTATTGTTGTTCACAAATGGCAGTTTAAGGGAAGCTAGAAAGTTGAAGGAAATCTTGGACACTTACAGTATTGCTACCAGCATGGAGATAAATTTTCAAAAATCCTCTATTTGCTTTAATGGTCTAGAGCAGGAGACTAAACAGGATCTAATCAAAATTTTCCTTTTAATCTCTTAGATTTCTAGGAAGGCTTTAAGTATCTGGGTTTTGTATTGAAGCCAAATACTTACAGGAAGAGAGATTGGGGATGGCTTTTAGAGAAGATTGAATTTAGGATTAACCATTGGTGTAATAGATGGTTGTCTATTGGTGGGAGATTAACACTTGTAAAGTCGGTTCTTGAGGCAATTCCTATGTTTTGGCACTCCTTGGCCTTCATTCCCAAAGGAGTTCTAGAGAAAATAAGAAAACTCTGCTTCAAATTTCTTTGGACTGGATGCAAGGAACATGAAGGTATTCCTTTAGTTAAGTGGTAGAGTATTGCTAGGCCAAAGGAGGAAGGTGGTTGGGGACTTAAAAATATCCATATTTTTTGTTCTTCTTTGGCAGCAAAAAGTTTATGGAGGATTTTGACTAGAGAAGGATTATGGAAGAAGATTATTGAACATAAGTATATTTGTCCAGGGACCTTTATGGATTGGATCAAAAGTCCATAGAAAAGCATTAAAAATATTTCCATTCAATGGAAGGCACTAGTACAGGCCTTTCCTATGATTGGAAAATATTTGGCTTGGAAAGTGGGCAATGGTGAACAAGTTAGAATAGGGGTTGATTCTATTTTGGGTTGTGGAGAAAACATTTTGTTGTTGAAAGCTATGATAAGTTCTTTACAAGACAAGGGTTTTTACTTTCTTCATCAGGTGGGGGAATCAGATTCTTCTAGTCTTTGGACCCAAGGTTGGAAGTAGGCTCAGGTCTTGGGTTTTTTGATGAGTAGGTTGTTTTGTGGAAGGCTTACACTGATAGTCTTAATAAGAGTCATATCAAGTTGAGAGTTGAACCAGATACTATTGCTTGGGCATACAACAAATCTGGGGGTCAATATATGGCTAGACTTGGTTACAAAGCAAGTTTTGACCCTCATCCTCAAGGGCCTACTTGGTGGTGGAAGCAGATTTGGAAATTATCTGCCCCAAAAAAGATAATTATTTTCATGTGGTTAGCTTTGAGAAATAAGGCTTTGACTTGGGAAGTTTTATAGAGGAGAAGCAGACAAGGTCCAAGTATTTGTATGTTGTGTCAGTTAGAGGAGGAAAACATCACATATTTGTTAATCAAATGCCCTTTTTCTCAATAGGTTTGGTTAGAAGTTGAATAGATAATTGGAGTACAAAATATTTGGGAAGGAGAAATAATGGAGGTATGCTTAAGATAATGGTTTTTGAAAAAAGAGTTGAAATAATTTCTTTCTTTACCATGTCTTATATGTTGGGGTATATGGTTGGCATAAAATGCAACTATTTTTGAAGGGAAGTTAATACCCCCATTTCAAGTCATATTTTAGGTGAGGACTTTGGTCTCAATCAATAAAGGGCCTGACAAACATAAGAAACCTCGACAAGTAGACAATTTGTTCATTGAAAAGTCTCAACCATGGGGTTTTTTGATGGGGCTAGTCAGAGACAGTCATCTTTTAGTAGCATGAGAGGCATTCTGTACTTCTCGGATACCCACTATATCAAATTTAAAGTAGGTCTTGGGATAGGTTCCAACAATTTTGTTGAGTTTCAGGCATTGAGATTGCTAATGAAGTGTGTTGTGGAGAGAAATGTGAAAAAATTATAATTTTTTGGAGATTCTACTCTAGTCATCAATTGGATGAATAGATCTACTCAATTAAAAAATAATCTGCTTAGACCAATGGGAGATGAACTACTGGAGGTGATTTCCTTTTTGAAAATATCTCTTTTACTCATGTTTATAGGGAATTAAATCAAGAAGCAGATAGGTTATCAAAAGAAGGTCAACAGGTTCCAGAAGGTTTCTTGCAAATGGAAGAGAACAAGGATGGAGTTTCTTCTTTCACCCACATATCATACCCCTAGTTTCTATGCTAGCTCTAGGTTTTTACTATGGGCCTATTCATTTGATTAGAGCTTTATGGTAGATTTTAACTATTTCTTTTCTTTCTTGGTTTCTTTTTCACTGATTTCTATCCAGGTTTTGGACATGGAGGTTATTTGGATGATTAAGTATTGATATATAAGGATATTTATCCTTATTATCCCCATGCTATTTTGAAGATGGGTTTTTTCCTCTCTGATCTACCCCACTGTAATTATATTTTGACTCCTAGTAATCTGCTTTTATCTGGGTTTTTGTTTGTGCCAAGGCACCTGAGAAGTGTAATTTTCTTTCATTCTTGAAATAAAATTATGATTTTTTTCTTGTAATAAAATATCTATCATTTAATAATATAAAATATCAAATAATCTAAGCATTAGTAGTATTAGAGCAGGTCTTAGTGCCTTAGTGAGAAAGAACACTAAATTTCTTCCTCAAGCATTGACACATAGAAGCCTTAGAGAGCTCTTTGATAAAGAATAGGTCTCAAGGTACAAGAACCCTACCAAGGACCAAAATATTAATTCTGGTCTCAGGGTATAAGAACCCTTTCAAGGACCAAATTCTTGCTAAGAAGATTCTTAGGATATAAAATCCTACCAAATACCATAGCAAAAGAAGTGACCTTAGGATAAGAAATCTTGCCAAGGGTCAACTTAAGAAAAACAAATTTGTAAGTAAAAATTGAAGGTAATCAAGTGTTTATTCCAATTATTTGCAAGCAAAGGAAGGCATCAAAATTAGTAAAGCAACCACAAAATCCATCAATGAAGCAAAGATATCCTTTACAAGTTCTTCATCTGGCACAAGGTACCATGCCCATTGCAAAAAGATCCACAACCATGCACCCACAAGGTGCACATGAGCAAAAAACAATAAGGCACATAGTTAGAAAATAATATTTTCCTTAATATCCAAAAATAGGCCATATCCAATTACAAGGCATTTCATGGGTAAATTTTATTTTAGCAGTTTATAAAAATACCTCATTTAGAGCTTTATATAGAACAAGGATGAGTGTAGATCAATAGGATAGTGTATTAGCTGAGATATTATATAGAAAAAGTGGGAGCACATATCAAAAGAAGATATCTCAACCAAGCAATATGTATCAAATACTCCAAGAAAGATGTGTTGGAGGTTAAATGCTAAGAACAATGCTAAACAAGCACATCTAGACAAACCACACTCCTAGGATAGACAAGAACACTTGTTAAGATTTTGTATACTCGGATAGAAAAATTATGGGATTTTAAGTGTCTATATAACAAGGGCACAACTCATATATTAGTTATAGTCAATAAGAGAGATTCATACAAAGGCATTAGAAAACTCAAACGACAAACAAGAATGGTGTAGATCCAAGAAAAAAATTTATTTGGCATTGGAAAGTTTTGCCCTTAGAAAACTTATTCATTGAAGAAATATTTCACATAAAGATATTAAAGTATTATATACATTAATTAAGCATATTTTATACCAATCACTATAGAATTTGCATTATGTTCTCTCTTAGAAAATACACCAAGAAATCAAAGGTACAAATTCAAAGTAGTTTGAAAGTACTTATTTTCTCAAATACAAATACATGGGTTTTAATAAAATAAAGGTGTCCACATGTTGCATAGAAGAAAACAAAAATCAAGAAATTGATAGCAATTAAAATCAATCCTCACCTCGAATACCACATGAATGGTGAGAAAAATATTTAAATTTTAAAAGTAATTACCCCTTTCCATTATTGTATGTGAAAAAAAGGTGCATATAATATTTTAAGAAGACATTGGAATATTCTAGAAAATATTCCTTAAATATTCTAGTGAAGGAAGATTCTTCATATCTATATTGTTTTCCCAATGACACGTTAATTTTCTTCCAAATTGAGGCATCATTAAAATCATGAGTGTAAGCTTATATATAATTGTCTAGTGGAACCAAAATTTTCCACTTTTGGGAAGATTTACTATGGCCAATGGTGCACCAAAGTTCCTATTTCCTAATTCCCAACCATTGAGGGGTAATTATTATGCTACCTATAAGACCAAACTTAGAACATAACTCAAGTTTGAAGAAGTATGGAAATTTGTAGATGGAACCATTACCTATCCTAATGCAGAAGATGAAAAGTACATAAAAGTCAACAAGGAAGATAAAAAAGCATGATTGATCATCATGTTTGGAGTAGTTGATGAAGTACAACCATACATTTGAGATTCTACCATAGCAAAATATGCATAGAAGAAACTTCAGATAGTTTTTGAGGTCAGGAACTAGAATCAAAATTCTATTTCTATGAAGTCAACTTCATTGTTTGAAACTGAAGAATGGAGAAAGGCTCAAATATTTGAGGATAACTACAAAACTACGAGCATAATTACAAGCATTGGGAGAAAAGGTATGTAATGAGAAACTTGTTCCTATTATTTTGAGATATCTCCCTTCACAATATAATGTATTTGCGACAAATTTGAATATCACTAAGCAAACACCAACATTTGAAAAGTTGGTAAAAAAAAATTTAAAAGTAGATGGATCACATACAACACAAGAAGAGGAATAAGTTCTTCTTACAAATAAAAAATGGAAGAAACCATTTAAAAGAGGAACAAGACCTCAACAATGCTTCTAGTAACAAAGAAATAATTCTCATAGGCAAGGATACCAATAGTAGAGAAATAACTTTGACACACAAAATATGTGTGAAATTTGTAGTAAAAGTGGTCATACAATGAAGGAAAGTTATCATAATCCATTCACAAATGGATCTCATTTATGAGAGATACACCAATAGCAAGATAGGTCATCATCAAATAAGAGAAATCAAATTTTAAAAAAGGTACAACAAAGTAATGTAGTTGAAGAGAACCAAATTAGAGAAGAAGAAAAAGATCATGCAGATGAAGAAGAAGAGCATGTATTTATTGCTCATGCTTAGGTAATTCAACACATTAATGTTTGGTATGACTCTAAATCAACCAAACATATGAAAGGTTAAGAAAATTATTTTCATCCAAATTGTTCTAGTTATATAGGAAATATTGCATCCAATGACTTCAAAAGCTCAGCTGATCATTCCAAGCCACTACAGAACCAACAAGAGATCAAGTTGGAATTTGAACATGTCAATCAAGATATAAGTACACTAAGATATAAAAGAAAAAATTATAGGTATTATCCATGGTATATCCCTGATCATTGGAAATTCATGAAATTTTATCCTTGAATAGAGGTAGATTGCTCATAATTAACTCTTTTTCTACTCTCTTTTCTTAGTATAGAGGAAAATATTTGTGGAATATGTGGCCTATCATGATGCAAGATCTAAAGAAGTATGTCATAGCTAACAAAATCAATAGTATTGAGAGAATAATGTCTATTTCTATAACCTGCAAAACTAAGTATCTATTCATTATTATCAAACCCTATGATCTAATAAATATTTTGTCGAGGAGCATACTAGCAACACAAGCAATCAATATACTAGATGAAAATATGCAATTGTGATATCATTAAAATTGGAAACATGATCTAAGATAAATGGATATTTATTAGAAAATGTGAGTACTTGTTATGCCCTAATGGTTCAATGATAAAGGCTATTGAGCACTTGATAGGATGTTACATTCATGTTGAAGGAAAAACATTGGTAGTTGTTGGATCATTTAAGGGGCTGAAACAAGTATGCATAATTGCTAAAAATTGTATTTAAAACATACATTCTATTTATCATATCAAAGAACTCATGATAAAATGAGAACTTGCAAAGAACCCAGATCTTACTAAATAAAATTATGATAAGAAAAATAGAAAGTAGAAGAAAGTGAAGAAAAAAGTAGAAGTCGTATACAAATTTCTTCCCATCACATTCAAGAAAAAAACGGTAATCAATCAATTCAATAATTGACACAAGATGCATGGTAGCACATGACAAAAATCCTCCACATGAAGACATTGGAGGAGGCACATACTTCTTGCATTGAATCTATAAGTATTAGATATTGAATAAGTATTTGTAATAAGTTTATTTTTAGGGTGCATGATCAGTGGAATTTGACATTGGAGGAGGCACATACTTCTTACATTAAATCTATAAGTATTAGATATTGAATAAGTATTTGTAATAAGTTTATTTTTAGGGTGCATGATCAGTGGAATTTGACACTCCTAAGTATTATAGTATATAGTCTATATTGAGGATTAATCTTCCTCTAGAGATTCTAACATCACCTAGAACACATATTAAAGTCAAATTCCAAGATCTAGAGTCATAATTCAAGAGCCAAAGCCAAATCCAATATCAAGATCCTAAGCTAGAGCTAAGACTATGATTTGATGAGTGGTATGATATGAATTATTACATCATAGTTCATGTGACAAGGAGTGTGTTATAACCACCCATAACAAGGACTATGCATGCATTAAAGTTCAAGGGTAGTTATGGGTATAGTTAGAGGTTTGTTATGCTAAAAATAGGCATTCATTATATCTAAATGTCTATCATTTTATTATAAAAAATATCAAAGAATATAAGCATTAGCAATATCAAAAAGTTGGTGTCAAAGTTTCTTCCCCATTGTCTTTGCGACATGCAATACATTGATCACTCCAATTGCTATTACAAATTCTATAGGATACATGGATTATATAAGTTTAGATTCAAAGGGGGAAGAAGAAAATTATTATCTTAAATTTAGATGGAATATTACTGAAGAGGTGAAACTTGTTCATGTGCATTGTGTTGATTGTTTTAGAGGTTATGGTAACATTGAGAGAACTCCATGGCTTTGTTGGATCCTATTGAATGGTTCTTATGCCATTTCATTTTGAAGGACTTTGTAATTGTTGATGGATTTAAGTTAACCAAAATAGACATTGGACCAAGGATTTTTTTGGATGATAACAAGAGAAAAATGTTTTGGTTGCTATTGTAATTTTTGAGTTTAGATGGGAGATAGATATGATTATCATAATTATCCTCTTGAATGGGGAGATTTACCACTTTTTTTATAATATCATGTATTGACATATTCTAATTCATATGTGAGTGATGTTTCCTCTTTGGGTGCATACTTTCTTGGGATATTCTCACTTACAAATGGTGTTGAATGCATACTAGCAAAAGGAAAATAGCTAAGATCATATATAAATACTTGTAATCTATTTTAAAGTACAATGTTCTGACCTATGACATAAACATAAAATTTAGTTCTTAGTCTAGAAATATTTCTATAGACTTACTTCTTTTTTAGGGATCTCTTGGTGAACTAATGGGCAATGTGATATGTTATCTATCAATTATACTTATGGGAGATACTTTTGGCTTATGTGAAAAAATAACTCTCATATTTGTGTAGTGATATTTCAGTACACTTGGTAACTCCTACCATTGACCAATTGATTAGCGTTGATTTGGGAAAGAGAACAAGATGAAAGGTCCTTGAAGTGTTGCAACTAGTCAAGAAGACTTTGTTGTAGGATTGTCAAAGAGGTTGTCAAGAGATAATTTTTAGCATAAGCTAAAAGCAAGTATAAATTCCCTTGATCCACAACAACTACCTTGACTGCTTAATATCCTATAATATCTATTTCAACTTTTTTGATGATAATTGAGTTAAGACTCACCATTTAATGGAGTCCAATAGCCTTCCTAGTGATAACTAAAATGACTCCATCATGAGCTAATATTTGACCTAAATAATGTATGTGGGTTTGTTTCATATCCATACATATGAACCTATAGACCTAGTTGTCATCCACATTTATTTGGATTTATAGTGGCTTCCTGCATGTTCATCATCTCTCCACTAAACTCATAAGACAAACTCAATGGGAGACTAGGCCAAGAATAATTCAATAGCCATTGAAAATAAAAAATGACCAAGAAGCACTCATCATGTAAAAATTCTATGAATTATTTAATCATTACACCTAAGGTCCTCATGGCCCCTATTACAAATAGTTCTATAGTGTTTGGTTGAAATTGTGGTTGAAATTGTGGTAGGTCAAACTCTTTGCATCAATATTTTCATCAAGAGGATCTAAACACTTAAAAATCCATGGGAGCATGGGATCGTATTGGAGCATTTCAAATCTTTAATCCATATAAACTATTAAATCTAAAATCAATGATGGGTGGTAGCTTCAATTCATGAAAAAGTGTAACCACACTAGCCATATGATCTTCCATCCTTAGTCGAAATAATTTTTGCACCAAGTGCAAGAAGTTGAAAGTTGCTAAAGTTATGTGGGCCCTTGATCTCTCATCCAATGGTTTGTGCTTCTATTCATAATAAGTAGTCATCATAAGGAAAAATCCTTTCCAGTGAGTGAGATCAAAATATATAGCAAATGTAGCAATCACCCATAGACAAAAGAGGGAGTATAGAGAAGTAATAAAAAAATCTTTGATATTGGTCAAAGAGGCCATTGAATTTGACCAAGGTAGACCATCTTACTATAATAATGCATGTGGTTGTTGAATTATTTAATTTCCACATGAACGAGCCTACCCTGACAACCTCCACAAATCAAAAGTAGACCTAAGAAGGCCCACTAGCCATTTGATAAAATGAGGACATCTTGGTGACAATAGCCTCTAGAGGGGGCCATGGCCTATCTTTGCCTTTCAATTTAACAAAACTCTAGGTTGAGCAAGCAACATTACTACAAGTATACTATTTTAGAAGAGTAGGTGATGGCTATGAGGATCATAATTCCTAAAGCCTCAAACTAGGAAAATAATTAATCAAAGAAAACCCCTCATGCACTTCCCAAAGGGAATCCCTATAAAAGGTAGTTGATAATCGTAGTAATAGCTACCCATCCAAATACTTAGAGGTCTTTGGAATTTATGGTCCTAGATCCATAGATCTCAAGGCAATAAACTATAAAAGGAAGAATGATCTTAGGCACAAATTAGAGATGGCATTCCAAATTTCCTACACAAAGTTTTGGAGGTAAAATTCCCTTAGTTTTATCTATAAATAGTCATGTAAAATTCATTATAAGGCATTGGGATTTGTCTTCATATGCCTAATAGCTAGCCTTGTATGCTCTTCCTTTCAACCCTCTTCTTTTGTATAAGTTGAACTTGATCCTTGAGTCACATGGCTAAAGCACATTGAACCTTTTTTGGCCTCGTGCCTTTATAATATTTTGATATATATATGGGAGTTGTGACTAATTTTGCTCTATCCTACTTCTATTATGTTTTTGTATGCTTGGGTGTAACTGGAAATTATGTTCAATTTCTAGCTATTAGCATAGTGTTCATCAAAGTTCATTATATATAGGAAGGTTTTCAAATCTTGGCACATTGCCTCCATAGCTTAGGTTTTAAATGTTTGTAAATTTTAGTTATGTCTTCTATTGTTTCCTTTTTTCATTCCTACATCATGGGTAAGACAATGAGAGATATAAGAAGGTGTGAAAAGATCACATCCAATGAGGATTCAGCCTCAACAAAATTCCCAAAGGT
Organism: Wollemia nobilis; assembly: GCA_028583015.1. NCBI lineage: Eukaryota > Viridiplantae > Streptophyta > Pinopsida > Araucariales > Araucariaceae > Wollemia > Wollemia nobilis. Next base: position 744,466 of record JAQPPZ010001560.1, on the reverse strand, counting down.
TACCCGACATGCTTTCTCTTTTTTCAAATTTTCTTGATGTATTGCTCAAATGAGGGTTAGGTAACGAGACACATTGGGCCACTATCACACATAGTTGGGACACTTTGAGGCAAAAAAAATTCAAATTGGCATGCCTAGTGGGATAATCTTAACACATTTTTTCCAGAAAACCAAGAAGACTTTTTTTATAAGACTCTGATGAAGGTCTTGGTTTATTACTTGTAGAAGCCTAAAAATATTCACCTTGTGACTCCATTAAAAAGGAAGACCCTAAAGAAGCCATCCATAAAGACATAAGACTAAGATTCTAGTGGGGATATTTGTCTCTTGGCCTATTAAAGCTCCCATATGGTGACTTTATCCCCAAGAAAGAACCCAAAAATATATGAGTGGGAGACCTATCACCAGGTCATTTGCCAAAACCAATCTATAAGAGTTGGTACCACCTTTGAACTAGAGAGCGAGGAGAAGGAATAGATAGAGTAACATAGTAGCACAACTAAACCAACCTCCCTAGATACTTTTAGCATGGAATGATATAGGTCCCTTGATTTTGCCTACTCCACCTATCACATGGAACCCAATACCTACCTTGACACTCAAGTCCTTACCATACTTCTTAGAAGAATATGCCACTACTTCAACAAAATATTTGCACCATATGGTGAGCTTGTATGTGGTGCATAACATCAAGGAGCAGAACATGGCCCTAAGGTTGATGGTCATCTCCTTCAAAGGAAAGGCCCGAGAGTGGTACATCAACCTTTCTCCACACTTGATTGGAAACTAGGACCAACTCACAAACCTCTTGATAGATAGATTTGGAGAAAAGGCTAATGACATGTGTCTCCTTAAGTAGCTTATAACCATCAGGAGGGTGCCTGTAAAGACATGGATGATTTAACATTAAACTCTAAAAAATCTAACAAAAAGTATTCGACGAGATTAGGCCTCCCCTATATATAGTATTTATTTACTATTTGAAAGCATTTAATTTAGAAATGGCCATGATGGTAAAATATAGGATAGGTAACTCCTTATCAACAAATTATGGAATAGTCATTTAACCTGAGAATGACCTAATCTAGATAGGTAGGCTAGGCCCTAGACATACTTTACCATTTTTTCCCTACACCCAATCCCTCTATCAAATAACTTTAGTCATTCGGTCCACCAATTATCAACCTACCCTTGTTACAAGTTTTGAGAAATCCCAAGCTCCTCTCTTAGCCTAGCCATATACCTATCCTAATTCTTATGCCTCAAAGCTAGATGATATGAAGAATATGTTGAGGATGGCCTCCAATTAAATTATAACTCTTAAGAGATAAAAAAATACTTACAGGTTTCCTTACCATAACTACCCAAAGCCTCCTTTCCTATAGGGCAACTAAGGCTATTGACCTTCCCTAAATGGGTATCAAACGCATCCACCTCTACCTAATAGGGATTCTACGTAGTCCCAAATATTAGCTTATCATGTATTACCTATACCCATATATCTATAATAGATTCCCCTCAATCCAATAATGGATATAGTAACCATACAAAACAATTATATGGACAATTCTAATGTATGGTATTGTTTTATTCCTAAGGTTTATCTCTCTAACTCCTTTAGCAAAAATAATCCTAAACCAACCAGTAGAACCTTGCATGCCCAATTGCTTAGCTCATACTCAAATCTAGATATTTAGATATTGAACTAAGATCCTCCTATCTAGCTATCAATCCCATATCTAGGGACTAACTCCTCAGGTATGGAGCAAACCCTGGTGACTTAGGATGAGATATACATATACATAGTATCAAATACAATAATTATTTTGGAGTCAAGATCAAAGTTGGATTTAGTCAAACCAATTACAAATCATTTCTGAGAGAAAAAGGTTTGTGATTTCATTGAAAGGATTGAAGATTACCCATGATGGAAACCATTTGACTTCCCAGGACTTTTGGTGGAGGAAAGGAGGGCATTTGATGAAATTTTTAATATCATTAAATGGATTATAATTCTTGGAAGAGAAATTCTGGATAGATTCATCTAGGGATTAGATAAGGATGGGAAATTCTCTATCAAATCATCTTATTTTGCAGTAGATGGTCCTTCTGATCCTTGGTTTTCGATAGATAAAATTTGGCTGAAAGGATTGACTCCGAAAATCAACATTTTCTTTTGGCTGGTCGTACAAGGAAAATTTCTAACTTTAGACAATTTCAAAAAAATAGGTATGATTTTACCTAATGTTTTTTTTCTTGTGCAAAAATACAGAGGAATATACCCGCTCCATCTTCTTTTTAGTCGTCCTTTCTCATAGGAGGTTTTCAGTTACTTTTTCAAAGATTTGAACATCCAATGGGTGTTTTCGAATAGCCTAGAGGATGTGCTGACCCAATGGGTTTCTCCCTTCCTATCTATCTACCTTTGTTGGTTTTGTAAATTCAGTCTTTCTTATATTTGGTGGTAGATTGGGAAGGAAAGAAACTCAAGGGCGTTTAAGGATGCTACTCATTCAGCTAAAGTTGTGGTTTTGCAGGCGATTTATTTTTCTATGGAGAACGTTAGATACCTAAATCTGAATGTTGTGACTATAGAGAAAGAATGATCAGTGGAGAGATATCTTGGATTTAATATCAATCTTCAACTAGTCAAGCCTATTGTGCCTTCAAACAGAGTCAGGGTTAAGTGGGAGCCACCTCCAATTGGTTGGCTGAAGTTGAATTTTGATGGTGTATCTAAAGGGAATCCAGGTCTTGTAGGTATTTGAGGTATTTTAAGGAACCATGATGGCTTTATAATTTTAGCCTTTGCTGATAATCTAGGCCATCAAACCAATCACTTTGCCAAATCCACGGCCCTATTCCAAGGAGTTTCTCTATTGGATTATGTAAGTTGTAGGAAACTAATCATTGAAGGGGACTCCCTTAATATTATAAATATGGAAAGAGGGACTCAATATCCTACTTGGATTATTTTGAAGCTTCTTCTAGAATTTCAGAGATACATCCAAAATCTAGAAGAGGTTCAGTTTAAGCATACATACAAGGAAGGTAATTGAGCAGTCAATCTATTGGCTAACAAAGGAGTTATTCAAAATGGTTTAGTGGTGTGGCAGGATAATTTCCCGATGGATATTGCTTCTATTGATAATGACCTCATACACAATTAGCCACTCTGGTCAAGTTGTTGATGACTTGGCTGCAAAACTTGGGGGCACTTGTTGATTTTGGGTTTTTGCACCAAATTTTATATCTCCAAGCTATTGTTTCCTCCCTGCAAGCCACAATCTCTAATGCGGAAGAAATTCTTTCCCTGATGGGTTGGTAGGCCTAAGAAAGCAATGACCTCATGGGGAGAATGGTATTGGTGCATGGCTTGGTTTGTGGTTCAAGTCTTGCTACTGATCTATGTTTGGTTGATTATCTCTGACATCTTAATTTGATTTCAATTTGTTTTAAGTTTTAAATTATGTATGGTCTTACCTATGTATTGGTTTGGCTTTGGAAGAGATAACTACTGAGATTGGTCATTCCTCGATTATTATTGGATGTAATAATTTTGACTCCCTCTTTTCGGGCGGGGTTTAGTCTCTTTTGTACAAGTTTTTGAGGTCCTTTCAAAACTCCTTCGTCCATATAATAAAATAATTATTATTATTATTGTGGTTCCAAAAAAGCCACAAGTCTAATTATACTACATAACCAAAGCTAAGAGGAAGGTGATCAAGGAGCAAGGAAGGATTGATCAAGCAAGCCCTAGGTCTCAAAACAAACTAGCTAAGGCTAAGGGAAATGTATCTTCTCTAAGGAACAATGACTAGACTATCCCAACAATTGTAAAAGATGGTCAAGAAACTTCATAGCCTACAATGATACTTTTTAAAATTTCTCAATCAATTAAGAATTCCAATCTTTTACTACCATTAAGCACCACTCATAAAACCTATTTTATTAGATCATTCAATGTTGTAGACCATCTAAAAATATTTTCCATAGCAATGTCTCTCTAGGATGTCTTGTCAATACCTAAACAAATGAATACCTTGAGGAGACTCTACAAAAATAAGAGGCACTAGAAAAGCAAGAAGTACCCATAGTTCTATAGGTTTGCGACCAAGGTACCCTCTTTGGACACTTTCCTATCCATCAAATGGACCTTTGGCCACCTAAAAGGATGGATGATAAACCCCTTGAAAAAAAGTAATCAAAATTGAATTTATTCATTTGTGAAACCCACTCTCATATCCTAGATAACCCTATGGGTCAATATTCAACTAAGGGACCACTCTTCTAAGAGGTTCTTTGAATAAAAAGGTATAGGAACTTATTTGATCCAATAGAAAACCCCTCTTATACCTAAAATCTTGGGGTGTAGAGATGATAGGGTAGGAATATGGAAGTTATACTTTGATGGGACCAAAAGCAAAAGAAGGGTTGGCACTAGCATCTACCTATTTTTACCTAAAGAAACTAAGGTGTTGTAGTCATATAGGTTGTAGTTCAACTATACAAATAATGTTACAAAATATGAAGGCTTGGTTCTTGGTCTCTAGATTGATGAAAAGAAGGGCATCAAAATACTACAAGTATTTTATAACACATGGTTGGTGATAAAGCATGTAAGGTCTAATGCCTAGCCAAATTATATCATAAATATAATGTAGTTTAACTATATCAAACATGTATATTTGTAGTTCAACTATACAAATAATATCATAAAATATGAAGGCTTGGTTCTTGGTCTCTAGCTTGCTAAAAAGGACATCAAAATACTACAAGTATTGGGTAACACATGGTTGGTGATCAAACATTTAAGGTCTAATGCCTAGCCAAAAATAAATTTAAGGATTATAGGCATTGATTTTAGGACTTGATAGAGGATTTTTAAGCCATGAATTTTAAAGTACTCCATAGGATTTAGAACATAGATGCAAATCACATAGTAATCATTAGATCATAGTTTAATCCTATAAATGACCTAATACAAAATCTACCACATGTAAAAATGATATTCAAGCTAGCCATGCCCAATAATAATATTCATTGGCAAGTGTTCAAAAATTATGAACATATTGTTCAATTCATCCAATAGGAGGTTGAGTTTGTGGAGAATTGGGTTCCTTATTGAGAAGGTGTATGATGATCAAATTATATAGTTAAAATATAACAAGCTTCATAGAGGAATCATCATATTGGAGTATCTATTTAACCCTGATGATTGCTTCAAGGGAAACAAGAATATTATAGCTAACAAAGGGGATTACTAAGAAATGGAGGTGGTCCTAGACTGAATGTTAAAAGTGGAGAAGATGGCTACCCTAGTGGAAAACGAATACCTCATCTACCTCTATAAAAAATACAATGGGGTAATGGCATGGAGGTATAAGGATCTAGAAGGATAACACAAGCATCATCCAACATACCATTGAACTAGCCCCTAACGCTAAACTAGTAAGAAAAAAGTAGAGGCCTATTAATCCCAAAATAAAATATTTCATAAGCAACTAGAAAATTTGATTGAGTTAGGAATTATATATCCCATCAAACACAACACTTGAGTATCCAAACTAGTAACAATAAAAAATAATAATGGTGATATCAAGCTATGCATTGATTTTAGAGACTTGAATAAGGCTTCATTGAAAGATCATTACCCCTACCCTTAATGGACCAAATTCTATAGAAAATTATTGGCTTTGAAATATTCTCTCTTAGATGGGTTTTCTTATTAAAACCAAGTGTGGGTAAAAGATAATGATCAACACAAAATGGATTTTACTAGCAAATGGGAAATATTTGGTAATCAACGAATGCCATTTGGCTTGTCTAATTCTAGTGCAACATTTAATAGGGCCATGGACATTACTTTCAAAGTTCTTATTAATGAAATTATCCTATACTATATTTATGATTTGATTGTCTTCTCCAAGTGGAAAGAGGACCATATGGCACATTTAGAGAAACATTTTAGGCAATGTGAAGAATTTGGTGTATGCTTAAACTCCAAAAAAATGTATTTTCTTTGTTCCATAGGGACACTATTGGGACATGTCATCTTGAAGGAAGGTGCAATCATTGACCCAAAAATAATCTAGGCCACTATCAATATCTCTTTACCTCAAGACAATAAGGCTTTCCAATCTTTCTTTGGAAAAATTAACTTCATTGGAAATTTTATACTAGATTTTGTTTTCATTGTCAGGCCAATGACCCTTATGCTTAAAAAGGACCATCCATTCAAATGGACCAAAGAAGGAAATAATAATTTTGAGAAGACAAATAATTTCATAGCAAAAGCTCTGGTCCTAGCAAACTTATACTTTGAAAAGGACTTTATCCTATATGCCTTTAAAGGGGAATAGAGTATTGCATATATGCTTATCCAAAGGGATAATAATTAGAATAAACAACTGATTTTATTTTTTAGGCAAACCTTGAAAGGCTATGAGGAGAGATATATTTTTTTCAAAAAGAAAGTGTACACCCTCAACTAGGGGCTAAATATATTTAAGCACCTGGTGTCTAAAAATAAGGTCATAGTGCATGTCATTCACTTGATCATAAAAGAATATATAATGGATGGAGAGATCAATGAAAAGAGGGAAAGGTGGATTACCAAGATCCTAGAATTTGACATAGAATTCATTCCCATATAGTTGGTTAGGGGAAGAACCTTATGTCAAAATATGGTAGAGGATATAACTAGTTAAGGGGCGGATGACGACCTATGTTTGATAAATTCAAGTGAGATGAAGTAGGATTGGATATATCATTGAGTCAAAACTAGATAATAGCCATACATTCTAGATAAAAATTGATGGAGGGCATTCACACCCACTTTGTGTTGATTGGGGATGCCCTATTTAGGATAATTTTTTATGGTTTTCTCCTGAGGTGTGTCAAAACAAATCAAACTCAACGATAGCTTCAAGAATTCTATAAAGGCTTCTTAGGAAGCCACTTCTTATCTTGAACCACCATCACTAAGATCATCAAAGTCAAGTACTATTGGCCCATCATGTTCTCAAGTCCCACCAGTGGGTAAGAAAATATGATAAATACAAACTATTTATCAAAAGGAAGAGGAATGTGTCATTGCCTCTAAAACCTATAGCTATAGATCAACAATTTTCCCAATGGGGATTGGATTTAATTAGCATGATTAACTCTCTTTCAAATAAAGGAAATAAATGGATTCTTATAGCCACTAATTACTTCATCAAATGGACCAAAGTGATGTTATTAAATAAAACTACTAAGAATGTGATAATTGATTTCTTGGAAGTAATCATAACCCAATTTGGTGTCCCTAATATTGTCATCACTGATAATTCTAAAGCATTAATGGGAGCCAAGATCAGTAAATTTTCTCACCAACACAACATATATCTAAAATCCACCTCAAACTATTACCCCTAAGGGAATGTATTAGTTGAGACCACCAACAAAAAATTGATTAAGATCCTAAAAAGGGACAAATCCAATAACTAGAGGCAATGGCACCTACATATCTAGGGAGCCTTATGGATTGATAGGATTACTCCTAAGAAAGTGATAGGATGGTTTTATTACAACCTGGCCTATAGTAGAGAGGCTAGACTACCCATCTTCCTAAAGCTACCAACTTTGCAGTTACTCCATTAGCTAGACCTCCAAGAGAATGAAAATATAACAGTAAGGACAGGAGAGCTTCTTAGGATTAAATAAAAAAGACAACTTTCTAGAGAACAATTATTGTAGCATCAAAGGACAACTAAATAATGGTTTGAAAAAAGAGTCACCCCTCAAAGGTTCAAATTTGAAGACTATGTACTCAAGTGGGATGAAGATAGAAGCAAGCTACGATACCATACAAAATTTGATGCCATATGGAGTGGCCCTTACATTGTAACTTCCCACAAGGAGGAAAATGTATTTGAATTATTAACTATGGATAGTAATGCATAAGCAAATTCTTGTAAATGGGATCTATCTAAAACAATATCTATAGACTTATAATATACGTATTTTATGTATATTATTTATAGATTTTTGGGAAATAGCTTATTTTGTTGTAGGAACACCTCACAAGGAAAGGATCTCAGAACCTATGGATAAGCAGGTAGTCAAAACCTCTAAGTCATACAATGTCATAAAAAAGGAACGATTCCATGAGCCATATCATCTAATTATGTTGAGTAGATGGGAAGCACGTACAAACTACAATCATACAAGAGGAAGCAATCAACAAGTATACATCAACCAGTTGTAAGATTGTTTAATTGATGAAAAGATGATAATCTTAGTTCATTTTATGTGGATTTAATGCTAAAAATAATTATGCTCTTCCTCCTCTACCTAACATGCAAAATGATTAATTTTTTCTAAGGCAAATCTAGTAGGTAAAATGGGACAAAATTTTCTTGCATCACTACTACCAAAGGAAAGAAAAATCGAAGGCAATTAAAAGGATGATGGATAGAAGATGAATGAGTTCACATAAGGTGAATTCAATACACATAGGTACCACTACAAAAAATAATTTATAAAAGGATTGTCATACATTCATCTTTCCAATAAAAGTTGTTGTCTAGACAAGAAAGAGAGTGATATCTTAGCAAGCTAGCACCTTCCCTCTCCCCTCCCCTTTATATTTACCTTCACTGACTTTACATATAATAAATAAGACCTTTGTATTCAAGGTTTCTTATCTTCTATAAGAATAATATCCCCTATGAGTTACCAAAGTTGTAGTCATGTTTCAATACATGTGGAAAATCCTTATGAGGACAACTTTGGTTGGCCAATCAATTGGTACTAATTGGGGAAAGAGAACAAGATAAAAGCTTCTTAAAGTGTTACAAATAGTCAAGAAGCATTTGGTTTAGGGTTTTCAAAGAGGCTATCAATAGAATTTTTTACATAAGATAAAAGTGAGTATAAAGCCTCCTGATCCACAACTACCTTGACTGCTTGATGTCTCATATTATCTATGATAACCTTTCTAGTGATAACTGAGCTAAGCCTTGTCATTGAATAAAGTCCAAGAACCTCCCCAATGATAATTGAAATGAATCCACCATTGGCTAAGGTTCAACCCAAATAGTGGTTGCAGGTTTCTTCTATCTCCATACAAATAAGTTCATAGACCAAGTTATCGTCCATATTTATTTGGGTTTATAGTGGTTACCTATGTGTTCATCATATCTACACTACACTCATAAGAAAAACTCAATGGAATAATGGGCCAGGAAGAATTTAGCAACCACAAAATAGAAAAGGACCTAGAAGCACTCATCATGTAGAAATCCTGTGAATAATTTTATTCTAGCACTTGATAGTTGTAGCAGCCCATATCATAGACAACCCTATAGTGTTTGGTCAAAAGCACAATTGATCAAACTGTTTGCATCAATGATTCCATCAAAAGTAGATAAACACTTAAAGATATGTGGGAGTGCGAGATCATATTGGATCAATTCAAATATTTAAGCCATGCAAGTCATACAATATAAAATCAATGGTAGGCATTAGATTTGACATGTGAAAGAGGGCAAGAAATCATCCAAACCATGTTGGCCATCCATTCTTCCATCCATAGTCGATGCTCTTTCTGTACTAAGTACAAGTAGCTGAAATTTGCTAAATGATGGCTTTTGAAGCCTTAATAATCAAGTAAATCTCACAAGAAAATAATCACAGGATCGAACATAATGGAGTTGCAATATAATGAATCAAATCTAGTAACTTAGAATACAATATCAAATAGAATAATGTAGAATACTCACAGAATAATCACATGGACATGCTTGAAATATTTTACATAGAATACTAAAAATTCTATTGAATAAAGGTCTACTAATGCAAGTGTTAAGGATATTATTGTACCTTAGTCTTAATTATAAGCCTAAGTTATAATTATTATTTCTTATTTCTTACATTTTTATATGTGAGGTATAGTATGCCCATGTTGGATTGGATTTGTTATTTGTTAGGGCATAGTTAGACTGTTAGAGATATATTTTATCTTCTAGTAGTTAGTTGGTTGTTAGCATCCATGTTTTGCAGGTTGTTATCCCTACATATTTTTTAGTTACAAGTGGTTGGTGTTTCAGGGTAAATTGTTACAACCACTGTAACCATGTAATTCGTGTGTATGCATTATATATTATATTGTCAATAATTAATAATCAGCTTCACATTGAGTATTTCATTTTAGTGGTATCAGAGCTATAGGATATTTTTTTGCAAGAAGGGAGATGGGGTGCCAACTTCATTGCTAGGTGACTAGTATTGTTTTGCTACTAGTGCACCAAATCCTAGGGTAGTTGCTATGAGGAATTGGCTTGGACCAACCCGTAGCATCATTTTGTGAAGCTCCTAAGGTGGTAGAGGGTTGAAAATTACCCCTGCACCGAATACCCCTGATAGATCAGAGGGTAAAGTAACTTACCTTGTGTGGGAAAGAAAATTTTATCCTATTTGGAGATTGAATAAAATTTTCTCTACTTTGAAGATTAGAGAGATCAAAGCATATTTGAGGAGTAGTTGCATAAATTTGAGGTCAATTTTTGGTGAAGAGGAGATTTATCGAGGAAACAACTAAGCAACCAGTTGGTGTGCAGGTTTTGTTTGCATGAAGAACTAAAGTTGCATGAAAATTGAATAGTTTACTCCATGCAATAAAGTTTAAATTTTAATATTAATATTAATATTTCATTAATATTAATATTTTTAATTAAATCCTTTGTTAAAATTAGATTTTGCCTATTTGGAGCTCATCTCAGCATACCAAAGAACACATCGGTAGGCCCAACACACCAGTTGGTAGGAGGAGGTACGGTTATCCCCCACCCCCTATACTTCCTCTTATCCCTCCATCTCCCTCCTCCCTCCATTTCTTGCCACCCTCCCATGCCACAAACAGGCCATAGTCGACATGTTGTAGATGCAAACGGTCAAACCAAGCAGACAATAAATGTCATTGACTCGGTGACACTCGACACAAGTGGTCGATCGACATAGGGAACTCATATGAGCCCTAGCTGCCATAACCCTAATGCACCTCCCAATCGAACTCCACCATAAGGACTCAACCTCCACGATCTAATGCAGGGAAAAAATAAGCATTGCAAGCAGTGTCGACGGACGTACCAAAAAATACAAGTGGTGAACTTAGAAAAATAAAAATTGCTCCAAAAGTTTTTAAACCAGCCAATCACGACCAAGATTTCCAACCCTAAACTCCATCCTGCTAGCACATGACATGTGGTAGAAGACGATTGGCTGAGGATGTACTAGTTCTGCATGTTTCGACAAAGTTTTTTATTACTAGCAAGTCTGCTTATTTTCGGTAACTCTTGACAGTCCGATGAAGATTTCTTCTTCTGATAGGGTCATGGCAAATCGAAATACTTATTTCTGACCAAAAATTCCACGAGTTGGTAAATCCAACACTTCTCCAATATGGATTAAAATCTCCAGCGTCTCTTCTACGTTCCCTGGTGAAAAATGAATTCTAGTGAAAATTTTTCGTTTTCCAGCATTGGCAGCTGTTTTGAATGATTCCAAGAGATTCTAATCATTTTCTAGTAAGTCAAAATTTTTTGAAGAATTTCATTGCCTGGTGGGATTCATAGCATCTCTAGCTTCCTGTATTGAGGTTCCATCGTCTACTTCTCGATGACATCATAGACCATTGGTGGGTTCCCACTAACTTTCACAGTGTTTGCAGATGTTATCGATAGATAAATCTGATTCTGGCTATCTTTTTTATGAATTTTTTGATATCAAACATCGTTTTCCAGTGATATCCAACAACTTATGACAATTCTCTTTTCCCGACGGTATGCTACGGTAGCAGGTTTAAAATTTTTAGGAACTATTAGTCCCACATCGGGCATGCTAAATATCAAGTGGTATTTAAAGGTGTGAGAGCACCTATACCTTCACCACTAGCCTCACTCGCATTCGGGCCAAAGCACACCGATTGGTGGTGCACAACTCTCGAGGAGCCAAAGACTATTTTTGGGTTGTAACCATTGGAGACTTGCTACATGGACTTGTTCTTCTCGACTCCCGTGCATGGTGGTTATGACTTTGACTCGAACCTGACATTTGACTCCTGTTGACATTGGTAGTTGATTGACCCTGTGCAGTTGGAGACTTGCTACATGGACTTGTTCTTCTCAACTCCCGTGGATGGTGGTTATGACTTTGACTCGAACCTGACATTTGACTCCTGTTGACATTAGTAGTTGATTGACCCTATGCAGTTGGTAGTTGACCCTGTGCGGTTGACCGTACACTAATTCAAATATTTTTTGCCAGCCACCTTTTTCAAAATTTTATCGTCGTTTATAGTTTTTCTGCCTAGTGTTCGAATTCAAATTCAAAATTTTGGTAACAAGAGCAGGTGAAAACCAAAATTTTACAAACAAATTCAACAATATTTTTGCAAAAGTGATCAATTTTTTACCTCCATTTTCAGCAATTTTAAAAGGGCTAATTTTCTCAATTTTAGTGCTATTTTTATTTTTACCCATTCCAAATTTGAAGGGTAATTTTTGTAATTGTAAATTGATGTAATTTGTTAAAGCACTAAATAGCTCCCATTTTGTAAATTCAAAGGCAATTTTTTGTAATCTAGGAAAATTCTACATTAGGAAAACTTGCAATTTATTCCTAAGAGCCTAGATAGTTCTTGCAACCATTTTAGAATCCTCCTAGTCTAGCATATACATGTCATCAAATGGTTGCTAACCTCAAAACAAACATGGAAAATCTTACTGTTGTAGTAGATATTTTGGTAGATAAAGTGAAATATATTACTGTCCAATTGACTCCTAGTGATGTCAAAATTTATAACAAATCTGCCAACAAGGCAAAATGTGAGGTCAAATTGTATGACAGATCAAGAGATCTTGATGTCTTGTCTACTTGGATTTTAGATATGCAAACTTGGTTCACCTATGCTGAAATTTTTAAAGATGAACAAGTTGCTTTTATCACAATCAAACTCACAAGCTTAGCAAAAATTTTGATTGTAGAAAGACAAAGCCATAATGCTGCCATGACTTGGAAAGAATTGATCCAAATTACGAAGAACACCTTTTTTCCACCAAATTATCAAAGTGACCTCACGACCAAGTGGTATAGGTTGAGGCAAGCCTATAGTATGTCAGTTGCAGACTACATTTTCTAATTCAATAGGCTAAGGGTTCTTGGTGTGAAAGATTTAGAAGAGAATTTGATTAACAAGTTCACTCATGGATTGCAAGATTAGATTTTTAGGGAAATCAAATTCAATGATTTCCTCACTTTGGATGTGGTATTCAAGCATGCCATTCTAGCAGAGGAGAAAGTTGGTGCCTCTCACAGATCTCATAGGAAAGCATTTCCGAAGGCATGAATCAACATCAACAAAATGCAAAGAACACTTCTCATTCTTCCCCTAATTCTTCTTCTCCTCCCACTTTTCCTAAAGCACATTCTTCTTCTTCTCACTCTAAAGATTTTTTTTCTTCAATATTGTATTGTGATTTTTGTAAAAAACATGGTCATACAAAGTCTAGATGCTTTACTTTTGAAAGAATGAAGAAGAAGAAGTCCCTAACTATACATCCTACAAATGAGGAACCACAAGATGGTCCCATTGTGACTACAAGAATAGAAGAAGAATATCCAGCTTTGAAGGGTAAACTAAACAAAGTTAGCCTCATATCGAATATTTTTGCTCAAGGGGATCGTGACCATTTATTTGTCACTCAAGTTCATCTTACGTATGATTTTTACGTGGATTGTATCATAGATAATTTATCGTAGAAGAATCTCATCGTGAGGATCGTTGTTAAGAAGTTTAAGCTTCCCACAAAGCCACATCCTCAACCCTATGCACTTGAGTGGAAGGATGTCGACTCTACTTCCAACATTACACACACTTGCACCTTATCTTTTGATTTTAGTAATAAGTTTATGGATAAGGTATGGTGTAATGTCACTGAGATGGATTGTTGTGGACTTGTTGTGGCCATTGCACAACTAGCCCCAAATTTGGGAACCCACCTTAAAATTTTGGTTTTGGGAAGTTTTGGTTGTTTTTGAGTGATTAATTGATAGGTTCCCACCTATGGTCTTGCAATGTAGGTTTCAAGGTTCATGGGTGTTGCCTTGTTTTTGTTAGTATTTTGGTTAGATTAATAGGTTTAGTTGCTTGTTTTGATTTTTGAAGTTAGCTTTAAAAGTTTTACTTTTATTTTGAATTTCAATGATTAAAACTTTTAAAGTTAATTGATTCACATTTTGAAATAAAGTAAAACAAATATAAAATATAATATATATATATATATATATATATATATATATATATATATATATATATTTTATTTATTTATTTATTTAATAAAACTAGAAATACAATGTTAGTATGGTCGTTGCTATTTATTTTACGTTTTGATTTAATTTTTATATAGGGTAACTTTGATATTAGCTTTGTTATGTCTTATGAGATGGTTTAATATTAAAAATTGTAATCTTGTGCATGCAGATCTTGGTGGACCCATGATGTTGTGGTGGATATTGACTCGAACAACGTAGACCAAGACCTAAAAAAGGAGTGACTCACTCGCATGGCATGATGTGAACCAACTATGGGATCGATGTGGACCTAGTCATGTCAATATACACAGACTCACACCCAGCATGGACGTAGAATTACCGCAGACGGTAATGACGACGAACTTGGATAGTGATGACAGGGACTCAACATGGTAGGATCACACCAATGAGGACGGTGACAATTGGGCTATGTCAGTTAGGCAACAAAGAGATATTGGACAAAAGTACCTCATAGAGAACCCGATTGAGTTGGTGAATGGAGAAAGTTTGGCAAAGATGTAGATTTCACGAGGAACCAAAGTGGTAACAACGTAGGTGGAACAGACCACCGAAAAATAAGACTATGATTTACCTCAACGAGAAAATGGGTTTTTAGATTAAGCACACGATTCAAGAGCATCGACGCGAATGAAACCACCATGCATATTGTGGGAAGATGATACGAACCAGGATTAGAACAATAATCTTTAGTGTGTAGAGATCAAATAGTAGGAATGAAATCCGCATCGAGGATTAGTGACAATAGCATTAATGACACAGACCTAGATGTTATGGATTGGGATGTAGACGTGGATTGTTTGACATAGTATTGATAGCATTTTTAGCAATCAGCTAGAACAACAGGCCACACCAGATGATATTAATTGGAAACCAACGATAGTAATGTCAATGGGTTATCTCTCTATCTTCTATTTTGTTGAATAATCTAGGTATTTCCATGGCGAAATTTTTTCGATTTGTGGCAGTCGACTCGAGTTTACACAGTCCCAAACAACTCCGTAGAAGGAAAAATAGGGGAAAGTGCAGCGAGTCATCCTCTATTGAGATGTCAGGTTGGTGGATAGTTTGAAGATAAAATCTCTATTTGCAAAGAGGTTTCATGTATTGGTGGAATCAACGAGCACTTAAACCCCTGGTACTCAATATGAACTATCATCACCAGCTCTTGGTGAATTTTTGCCATATTGCTCGCAAGCTACCTTATCACATGGAGAAGGTTTGGTTGAAATATATTTTTAAAATGTTTGCATGGGGATGATTACAATGTTTGACCACTAAGAGATGACATGGGTTCATGCAGGAAGGTGACCGCTTGCAACGCATAATCTCTGGTTCGATCCAATTACCGAATTCCACTCCCATAGCGTACTATGGACTCATGAAAATGTTCTTTATGTTAGAGGTAAATCTTGAAAGATATGGATGCAAATTTCATGCCAAGGTCAAAAGGAAAGGAGTGTGGCAGGTCCATAGTCACATAGAGTTCTGTGGGACCAGTTTCTAAGTGTTGACAGAAATGTAGTAAATATGAGCATTTGGTTGTTGAAGACATGTTTAGAGAAATCTAGACGCATAAAGAGTAGTTCTCTTCTATTAAAAAGGGGACAAAGAAAAGGAATATTCTCGAACTCCTCATGCTTGGTCATTTAAAATCTCAAGTGACATGCGTATAATAAAACTTTATTCAAAGGGAAACCAGAGAAAAATTCGTAGTGACCACAGTAATCATAGAACATAGTCTTTCATTATGGTAGGTGTGGAGAGGGTGTTTCATTAGGCTATAAAGTTTGTCAAAAAGCTAAGCAAGTGGCATTAACCAAAGGGTTGTTACAAATTAAATGAAAGTGAAACATTTTCAAAGTGTTACAAGGTAAAACAAACGGTAAAGCAAACGAAATGAACAGTCTTTGGAAAATGAAAAAGAAAGAAAAGGGTATATGGATAATTTTAAATAGATGTCGAAAGACAGAAACGATGGGGCTGGAAAACTTTTGGGTAGAATTGCATATGTGAAAGTAGAGCTATGAAATTGGGTTTGCCTAAATATTTCTCCTTCCACACTACTGGATTGGATCATTTCACCATTGGATTCCAATTTAGGGCATGGTATTCTGCATATGTGTTTAATGTTGAAAATCTTGTTGGTTATTTCTAATATATTGCACTTTTTCCTTAGAAGATTGCACCTCATTGAATGTTTGATTTCGTGAATACGAGTCACATTAATGATGGTTTGATGTAGGACACTAATGTTTTCAGGGTATGTGTGGAATTTTAGAATCATAGTAACTTGTGTTAATTTATTTTATTTTCCTTTATTTTTCTAACCCTATCTTTTCCATTTTTTTAACTTTTGCAACTAAAATAAAAATATAAAAAAATTAAAACTCCAAAAAAAATTGCACAGATTCCAAATATAAGCTTTAAAGTTTCATTTAGAGCAGTTTCGACGTTATTTTGAAGCAAATTTGAAATTCCAAAAATTTATAAAGTTCACAGTTTTAAAGGAATTTTGTAGTTTCAAAGTTTTACATGATTTCACATTTTTAAAGGAGAATTGAACTTCAAGCTTTGTACTTTTATTTTCAAGCCATAAATTAATTTATCTTATGAAAATTACAATTTCATTAAAGGGGGTAATTTATATGGCATTCCAAACGCCACTACATTTTCAAATTTAGTCAAGCAGATTTATTTCTTTTCATGCTCAAAGTAAGATAAAATGAATCCACTCATCATTTCATGTTCATATTTTAGATATAGATTTTAATCTTTTGTTTCATGCTCAAAGCAAGGTTTAAAGAAGATAAAACTTGTTTAAAATATGCTTAACAAAAGAAGATAAAATCTACCTAAAACACTCTAAGATAAAACGAATTTATATCTATGAATAATTGTGCTACAATAGCTAGGTTATGAAGCAGATCAATTCAGATTTTTAGGTTTCAGAGAAGCATTACAAAGGAGGCAGATGAGTGTTGCAGAGAAGGTGGATGCCTGGTCAGGCAACTTCGACCCCATTGCTGAAAAAGCTAAGTTCAAGAAGGCAAATCTATTTGACTCTTATGACCCCTCCTTTTCATTTGAATGGGAGGAGTGGGATCCTGGTAAGCTCAGAGGTAGGACCAGTAGAACCTATGGGGAGGACCCCATTCCCCTAGTGTGCATTCATATGCAAAGTGGTCATTGGCTTTAATGGAGGATCTGACACCCTCTTCGATATTTCTCCTATGTCGAACCAAATCCATATCCTCGATAGCTTGATTGATAATATCCTGAAATATGGGTTGTGGAATCTCATGGGAAAATTCCAAGGTAGGAGGCTAGATATTGATGCTCTAAGGATATGGGATTTGGCAATATGGAGACCTATAGGTTATCTTGGAATTGTGGCCATCCCAAGAAATTTCTTCTTTATCAGGCTCAACTGTGAGGAGGATTCAAACCAAATCTTGGAATGGGGCCCATGGTTTTTTGGCAAACGAGGTTTATTTTTATGTAAATGGGCCCCAAATTTTATTCCCCTAATTCAAAGCATTAATCTTATCCTACTATGGGTCAAGCTACCAAAATTCCTACTTCATCTTTGTCATGAGATCATCTTCCAAGCTTGCCAAGACGATCGAGGATTTGATTTCCTTCGATTAGACTACTAGTTCCAAATATCGAATACTTTATGCTAGAATATGTGTGATGGCAGATATCGAGAAGGATTTGCCAAGCTTTGTTGAGCTCTTTTCTAACCTTGGCACCTGGGTTTAGAACATTGAATATGAAAATAAACCCCAAGTTTTCTAGGAGTGTGGTAAGGGTGGGCACCATAAGAGCTTATGCCCCCTACATCCTAAATCTCTAAGTACTTTGAATGGTCGTAAGGAAAATAGTAAGAATCTCAGTGAAAAGTGGGTGTCTAAGAAAAACCCTCAAAAATTGAAATGAAAATATCTAATTTCAATTTCTCAAGTTGCGCTCTATGAGGAATTATAGGAGGAAGCCCTTCTTCCATAAAACATGTTTTATGGAGAGGAGGAGTTGAACAGGGTTCTTGTGAAGAGAAGGAAAGTGAGCCTAGTAGTGGGGGATATTGTTCAACTTACTAAATTTGGGGAGAGTGGAGAAGAGGTAAGTCCCTCTAGTCTTATCCTCCAAAATTCCTTTGACTATCTTGACATGGATGATCCGACTCTTCAAAAGTTAATGGAAAGCTCTCTAGCCTCTCCAAAACCTATGTCCAAAGACCAAAAGTCCTAGGAAATCTCGTATTGATGTAGGGATTGAAAGGAAAATGGGGAGACCTAGAAATAGAGTGCTCAGAAAAAGGGAGATTGAATCTGGAATTGTTAACAGAGTACAACCTCTTCTAACATATAGTTTTGAGACTCTGCATCCTAAAGAGAATGAGGTTGTTCCAATCATGGAGATTTGGAAAAAATGTGTTTAGGAGTGTGGCCTGAAAAAAGGATTTCTTTCTTTGGGGGTCAAAAAAAATGTTGGCAGGCCTCCCAAGACCTCATTGAGAAAGGCTTCCAACAAGTGATTTTTGGTTGTTTTTGGTTTAGTTGTTTGTCAGGCCAAATGTTGTTGCTATAGATCTACTCTAGTTTTATACGGGATTATTGGCTCTCTGGTTCTCTAAGCACCCCTGGGTTCTAGTGGTGAGACCTGGTTCCTAGATTCAAGGCCCTAGTGGTGGGCGAGATCTTCAAATTTTGAACTTTGAATTTGAATGCAACTTTGGGTGGGATTTTCAAATTCTAATTTTAAATCTTGAATTTGAATGTTGTTTTGGGTGTCGATTTCTCCTATGTTGGCCCATGTTGCCAGTTGGCTATTTGATTGTGATAATCTCTTGTATTTGCTTGATAAAAATCTACAACTTATTTGCTAGAAGGTTGCTTCATTGGATTTTTGGGTTGGATTCATGGAATCCAACTTAGTCTTTCTTGATATCTTATTGCTAGATCTAAGGTTTTGGGGTGCCTTTAAAAACCCTACTTGTAATAGGTTCGGGGACCCTTTAAAAATCCCTTCTACTATAAAAAAAAAAATGAATTAAATCACCTTTACATTGTGGTCATATGAGGGCCAATCACATCACATTTATTTTCTTTTAAGTTTCATGAACAATCAATAACATATCATAATAAAGTAATACCAACATAGGCCCCTTGTTAACATTTGCTTGCAAATCACTAAGGTATTCTAGCACTTATTTGACACATTTTCACAAGCAGACATCCACACATTAAGTTAAAGGAACCTTGGATAAATTTCTATTTCTTTGCAAGAGAGGGTTTTCTAATCATAATCCTAACTGTGAGTGTGGTTTTGCAAATGGGTAAACTTACCACTCAATAGGACTATTGCTTGGTAAGCCCTATCAATTTGATAGGAATACGGTGTATCATGCTAAAAATAACACATACACTTTGTTTTTGCATATTTGATACAAAGCACTACACCCACATCATATTTTATGCTAAGTTGTAGGCAAGCTCGTAAGCCATTAAGTCAAGCACTTGTATTGGCTCCTAGTTGCATAAGTCCCACACGAGATAAAGAACAAGCACCACCAAATACTTATGATAAAGAAGAAGCTTCACTTCAACAAATTGAACAATCACAAGAGCTTGTGGTTAAGGAACCCATCCATCTCACTCATGAGAAAGATACCAACCATTCCATTAGCATAATTTCATGTACACCTATGAACACACAATCACTTTCTCCATAGAAGTTGCCTTTGGATTTTTCCTCTTCCACCATTGCACATACGAAGGAGTAAGCTAAGGTCACTTCTTTCATTCAGCATCAATAGAGCCTTCAGGGCAAGATAACATAGGACTTACAGAAGACTCAGTATGTGCAACAGAGAGTGATGAGAAAGCATTGCAGTCCTCACTCATTTCAGGTTGGAGATAAAGTTTGGCTTCCTTTGGATAAATGACACTTTCTAGATAAGCCATATCAAGATCCTCTTTTGGAATCGAAACCTATCATCAGCCCTACAATAGTAGTGGCACCTGACCCTCAGCTTTCGCTCATTACAGATACATTTTTCGACATGAAGACTCATCACACTCAACAAGATTCTTCCACTTATTACCTTATTGCCTATCGCAGTCACTTTCCACATATGGCTCGTTGGATTCCTCACCATCATATGGCCCATGACTTTCCACATTTTTTGAGAGCATTGGGATCCAATGTTTCTATGGTTGAGAGGAGTGTTGAGGATATTATTGTACCTTAGGCTTAATTATAAGCCTAAGTTATTATTATTATTTTTTATTTATTGCATTGTAATACGTGAGGCATAGTATACCCACGTTGGATTGGATTTTTTATTTGTTAGGATGCATAGTTATATTGTTAGAGATATCTTTTATCTTCTACTAGTTAGTTGGTTGTTAGAATCCATGTTTGGCAGGTTGTTATCCCTGCATATATGTTAGTTACAAGTGGTTGGCCTTTCAGGGCAAATTGTTACAACCACTGTAATTGTAGGCCCAAAATGGCCACATACTTAGAAAAATTTTGAAAATTTTGCCTAAGGCATGAAGATCTCATTCCGCACACTTTGCAGTGTATTTTGGAATGGATCCACAAAAAAGGCCACAAATCCACCCAACACTTGGTTAATTTTTGCACTTGGAGCAATTTCGCATAGTTTCTTGTGTTCTTGACCTCGGACTGGCAATGTGCCCCGAATCCGCAAAATTTTTTGAAGAAGGATGACATCAGCGTAAAATAAGTGTGGATTTGCAATCGCTTTATATTTTTTTATATCTTATGAGCGGCTAAATTTTGGAGAGCCCTATTCTGGGAGACGCATAGAACATTTTTTCCCGAAACGGTGACAAAATGCAGAAAGCAAAGTATAAGAGATGCAGATTCATGACAAAGGGTATTTTGACTAACTTTCGCTCAAAATGATGACAAGCAATGTTTTATTCTGAAGCCAGAGCGGAATGGAGGAAGAGTCACTTTACACTACGATGAGTTCGGGATGGTGTTCGCAGGCCAATGCACTTGCTTAGATCCGGAATGGCGTTCCACAGTTTCTGAAGCATGAAAGGTGATGTCATCAATTTTAAAAGCGGAATGGCATTGTGTTCTCTCCCCGTCATTATATCAAGCTTATGTCAGATTTAATCGTAGCCATACGATGGGAGGAATCGATGGTTGATATTTTTCCAAGAATTCTAAAGCATATAAAAGCAATTTCTTACCGGACTTAAAACAGTCAATTGGAGGAGGAAGTTGAAGCGTCGAGGGTTTCAAGAAGACAAGAACCAAAAATGGTTGTAGATCAACGATGGCAAAAAGTTTCCAAGATAAATCAACGATGCACATGCAGTCCCCAACGGCTAGAACTCTAGTTAGTGTCGAACAACCAGCAAGTTGTAGAGATTTCAAGCTGCCATGGCGGTCCACTTGCAGCGGATTTCACGGATCTCTAGTTGTTCCTTTATGTGATCAAGAAATAAGAATAAGGTTCGAAACCAAATTTTTCAATAGAAAAAAATCTTGTTTGGCAAGTTGGAAGGTAAGTTCTTAATGAAAAAAATACTCCAATTCATAAGACTAAATTGCAATCTATTCTAATATATTTGATGCCACTCTTACTAGTATATATAGTCTCTTAATTTGACAAAATTCAAAAGATTTATTTGGAAAGGATGAGAAGTTTAGATTTCCATTTTACACATTGGATAAAGTTTGCATATGAAAGAATATAGGAGGGACAAGCTTGTAAATTTGTAAATTTTCAAATTTAGAATTGGGGGAAAATGTTAGTTGGCAAATATTCAAAGATCAAGGAAAAGTTGGACAAAAATGTCATTTCAAAAATATATAAGCTTTGTGGACATAGATTTTTTTTAAGAAACAAACCCTGCCTAGGGATCCAAAAATGGAGCTTCATATGAGAGGGTCTGCAATTAATTAAAAATGTTATTAGGTGGTCACTCAACGAGGGAAACTTTCAAACTCTATCATGATCCTCAATTGAGTCTTACCCTCTTATTTTTATCTAGATTGGCAACCATTGTTATAGGCCTCTTTGGCTCATAGAAGTTTAAAATTAAAATGTTATATTGATATAGAAACTCTCGATCTTGGAATTTCATTAGCAATCTAGTTGAAAGAGAGGACCTAAAACAAGTAATGGAGGAACTCCAAAAGATGTGTCAAAGTTCTATTTGTCATTCTTTCATAAAGGATAAGTTGGTTTAGAAATTATCAAGAGGTAGTGGATACTTGGTCAAGTTTGGATATAAAGCTTTGAAACCATCTGAGTTCCCAATCCCAAGGATTTCCATTTGAAGAAGATTTGGTTGATCCTAAGGCTCTCCTTAAGACCTCAAAATTTCTTTGGTAAGAGTTTAGAGATAAATTTTTAAAAGTGATATACAAAGAAGGAGGTATCATGGACCTTTTAGATGTGCTTTGTGTGAGGAGGATTTGGAAAGATGAGTTCATCTGCTATTTCACTATCCTTTTCACTTCCAATATTTGGGGTTGCTTAAAAAAAAATAACATGTTGGGTTTCTCTATTAATATTAGAAGAAATGATGAAATGCAGGCCTAGTCATTTCAAAGCAAAATCATTAGACATTTTGTGAAGGATGGATTGTGTTAGTATTTGTTGGAAATCTAGGCTTGAACGAAACAATAGAAACTTCAAAAAAAATATTATAATCAAATCTATGTATGGATTCATATTGTTGCCTTTGTTGCAAAGTATTTACAAGCATTATGTCTATTATAGGAAGTCTCAGGTGTATAAAATGATGTGTTGGCCCCTCATTTGCAAAAGGATATTTGAGATAAGCAAGTTAGCAAAAGGATTTATATTGATAGAAGGTAAGATGAAAATGTTCAAATAT
Source organism: Wollemia nobilis (assembly GCA_028583015.1). Classification (NCBI taxonomy): domain Eukaryota; kingdom Viridiplantae; phylum Streptophyta; class Pinopsida; order Araucariales; family Araucariaceae; genus Wollemia; species Wollemia nobilis. Next base: position 721,199 of record JAQPPZ010001560.1, on the reverse strand, counting down.
TGCATTCATTAAATTTGATCTTGATAGTGCTTTCAAAGAAAGTCCTCGAAAAATTGGGAAAGGTGGTGTTGTCCAAACTCATGAAGGCAAAATTCTCCTCACCTGGTCATAATCATATGGAACTCTAATAGATAACTATGGAGAGGAGGTCAAGACACTTTTCACAAGGATCAAAATAGCCATAAAGAAAGGATAGAGACATTTGCATATGAATGGGACTCATAGATTATTATTAATGTTATAAAGAAAAATGGCAATGCAAGTTGAAATAACAATAAAAAAATAAATTTACAATTCAAGTGGGCCTAATGGTGAAGACTTGGACTCTTCAAAGATGAGGTCCAAGGTTCAAGTCCAAATGGGGTAGAGTTATACACCTATATAAATAACCATAATATAGTGGGGCCATGCAATTTTAACCTCGTATAACTAACCAATTTTTTCCAAGGGGTGGGGAGCTAGAGTATCACATTATAAACCAATATTTCAATTTCATGGATGAACCTTAACATTTGTCCAACAAATTTGGGGCAAGCAACAAGGAGCAAGGAGTTTTGTACTATAAGCCCAAGTTCCAATCCCATGGGCAAGCACCATTTAGAACCATGAGAAAACCTGGAGGTGGGGGTCAAACTTATGATTATGCATGGACCCAAATCAAGTGGCCATAGACCTTAGGTTGAGTGTATCTATATTATGGAGTCAATCCTACCTTTATGTTCAGTATGAGCTATAACCAATGTTAACATTTATTAAATAGCATTATCTCAAGTGGTTTAGCATGTTCTAAGGGAGATTTGCCCAATGTTAACGCTTATCAAATAGCACTAGTTCAAGTGGTTCCAAACGTGGGTTCCGAATGAGGAGACCCAAGCTCAAAAAGAAAATGAAATTTGTAAATGTTGTCACAAGTGGTGACACAACAAGAACACCCCACTATTGTGGCTATTGCACAACTAACCCCAAAATTGGGGACCCACCTTTATTTTTTGGTTTTTGAGACTTCGGTTGTCTTTGAGCAATCATGTTTGATAGGACCATAGCCATGAGCTCGCCATGCGGACTCCGAGGTTCCTCAGTTTGTGGTGTCTTCTTGTCTTTGTTTGGAAGTATCCGGTGTGTTGATTGGTTTTTGTTTCATGGTTTTGATTTGGTGTTGTTTTGATTAATTTTAATGTTTGAAATTAAATTAATTAAAACATTTAAATTCAATAAAAATGAAATAAAACATTTAAAAGAAATGGAATTATATATATAGATTAAAAAACTTATTATCAGGGATGGCGAGCAAAAGGGAGGTAGAGGTGAGCGAACATATGGCGATCGAGTCATCGACGAGTGGGAGGCAGAGGGACGGGAGTAAAAGCGAACACTCGGGGGGTGACGTGTCGGCGAATGGGAAGCAAAGAGGCGAGAATAAAAACTTTGGGATCGGCTCGTGATCGCGAGATGAACCCAACCCCCACCAGGAAGAGGATGAACCAGCAAACGAAACAAATCCAGGAGTGGGAGGAGACGGGAAAGGAGGACGCAGAGGCAAAGACCCACCAGATAAAAATGAAATAGACGACAAGAAGACCAACCAATCTTCTTTCGTAGAAGTGCTTCAAGGAAAACCTAAACCTAGGTCCTCGACAGTGAACGCCTTCATAACCCAAGGCTGCAATGTCCTATGTCCAGAGAAAGTCTTGACGAAATACGCTAATCGAGACTCATTTTCCCTGGTAGGGAAATTTGTTGGAGGGAGACCGGACATGGACTCACTTCGGCATTGGGCGGCGATCAAGTGGAAAACCATAGGGTGCCTAGAGTTTTCAACCATGTCCAGAGGGTTCTTCATGGTCCACCTCAACACACAAGAAGACATTGATCGTATCTTATCAGGAGGCCCTTGGTTTTTTGGGAGGAGAAGTCTTTTCCTCCGAAAGTGGGGAGAAGACTTCGATCCAGAGTCACAGAGCATAAATTATGCTCCCATTTGGGTGTGGCTCCCAAACTTGCCACCACACTTCTTCTACGAATATGTGCTCCAAGTGATAGCCCGAGCAATAGGGGAATTGGTAGCCATTGATCCAACAACTCATGCACGGACTCACCTGACGCAAGCATGCATATGCGTCAATGTCAACTTGGAAACACAGCTCCCTAGCCAGGTTAACCTAATTTATAGAACCTACAGGTGAAGCCAGCCATTGGAGTATGAAAACAAACCCGCTTTTTGCTTCGAATGTCAACTGCAAGGGCACCTTTCATCCCAGTGCCTAAACCACAAAAACACGCAAACAGAGTCGCATATCGTGGCCCACCCAATCCAAGGGGAAAATCAGAAGATGAAGGCTGGAACGGGACAGAACCAGAACCATAAAGGCAAGCAACAGGCTTTACCCCCTCCAAGCGGTGACAAGCAAAAGGTAAGTAATATGTTCACCATCTCCAACAAATTTAATTTACTTAGCAATTTTGGTCGCAATGATAAATTCCAATTTGAGGAAATCCCCTGTGAGGAAACCCCTGATCCAAACCCTATCATTCAACCGGACGCTATTGATGCCATCCCTCAAAAAACCCCCTCCCATCCCCACCCCGATGCCCTTCCCCCACTCCCGACAATGGTCATGATTCCCCGAATCCCCCCAGACCCCCTCCCCCATTCCCCCACCATCATCTTCCCCACCCAGCAAGACTGGGATGCCCCACTCCCTATCCAAATCCCCTGAAGTCGAGGCTGACAACGACGATTCTTCCCAAGAGTCCTCGAAACCATGGAGCCCAAAATAGACCCGAAGTTTCAGAAAGACCCAGGTTGATGTGGGAGGCGATAGAAAGAAGGGAAGGCCCTCGGGGGTAGATATGAGAAACAGAGATACAACTGAAGATATAGCCAATGGCACCCAAAAAACTTTGTTCCAGGAGATAGGGATAACGAACAAGGAAGAAACTAAGAGATCCAAAACCCCCGTGCAGCAAGGCAAAGGGGGCAGAAAACCCTCCAAAAGTTCCAAATGAAAGTCCTCTCTTGGAATGCGAGAGGACTAAATGGGGCAGCCAAACAAAGACTGGTTGTTGCCATGAAGAAGGATATGAATCCTACTATTTTCCTTATCCAAGAAACCAAATTAGGTGAGCACTGGTCACCAAGAGTTTCCAAAACCATCTGGAGGAAGTGTGAGTTTGTATACACCCCAACATAGGGTACCTCAGGAGGACTCCTTTACCTCTGGGATCCAGCAAAAGTTGAAGGATGAGTTATCTCATGTGATGGGTGCCTGGCCAACATCCTCTTTCATGATTCTAACACCCAACTCTCCTGGGTCTTGACCAACGTGTATGCTCCTAACACCCCGTAGGACAAAATAATCTTGTGGAACAGCCTTTCCCAGATGAGACAAGCATTTAGTGGCATCCCCTAGATCTTAGCAGGGGATTTCAACACTCCCTTGCATCCTTCTAAGAAGAGAGGTGGGAATGCCATTACTTCCAGAGCCACAGATGACTTTGCGCACTTTGTAGACTCAAGCGAACTTATGGATGTCCAGCTGAAAGGGTCCCAGTTCACTTGGAGCAACAGAAGGGTGGGCGAAGACCTTATTCAAGAGAGACTAGACCATTTCCTGTTATCCCAAGAAGTGCTCCCCCTCTTTGGGGATGCCAGTTTGTAGGTACTTCCAAAAATTGGGTCTGATCACAATCCCTTGATGTTCAAAATTGCCAATAGACCCCAGTTCAAAACCCCTTTCCAATTTGAATCCATGTGGACCCAACACCCAGATCTCAAAAATTAGATTGCTGAGTGGTGGGGGAAAAATTTCCCTGGGACTGTCATAAACCAGGTAATGCAGAAACTCCGATCAATTAAGGGCAAGTTGAGGGTTTGGAACAAAGAGACTTTCAAGAATATCTTTGAAAATAAAAATATCATCAAAAACAGACTCAATCAGATTGAGGACAGGTTCCAACAGGGGCAAGGGGATGACAATCTCAGAGCAGAGGAGAGGATTTTGCTTTCAGAATACCATAATACTCTACGAAAGGAAGAAATGTTCTGGCACCAGAAATCAAGACAGTTGTGGCTTAAGGAAGGAGATTCCAACTCTAAATTTTTCCACATCTCCACCCTTAGGCATAGAGGAGCCAACAGGATAAAGACCCTCACCAAGCAAGATGGTTCTTGCACCTCTGATATCCACCAAATTCGGGATGAAGTTGTTAACCATTTCAAAACCCTCCTCGGTGTCCCCTCCTCCCCCCGACTAGGCTATGGACACCCTCCTTGAGAACATTTCCAGATCCATCCTTGAGGCCATGAATGCCCACCTTCTCAGCCCTCTTACCCCTAAAGAGATCCACCAGGCCCTCTTCTCCATGCAGCCAAACAAAGCTCCCGGCCCTGATGGGTTTTCTCCCAGGTTCTTCCAAACCTACTGGGACATCGTTGGGCCCGACCTCTGCCTAGCCATTTCTTAAATGCAAGCTACCATATTCATTCCCAGGGATGTCAACTCCACTTTCCTCGCTCTCATTCCCAAGGGGCCCAATTCCCAGTCCTTGTTTGATTACCACCCCATCAGCCTGTGCAACGTCATTTACAAAATCTTGTCCAAAGCCATGGCTAATAGATTGACCAACATACTCCCATCCATTATTGATCCCTACCAAGGTAGTACTATCAAAGGTCAGAATATTGTTGATGGAGTCATCACTATCCATGAACTCATCCATTCGGTCCAAAAGTCCAACAAGTCAGCCTTCTTTCTTAAGCTTGATATGAACAAGGCCTTCGACAGAGTGGACCGAGAGTTTCTGACCAGAATCCTCCTCAAGTTCGGGTTCCATGAGAATTGGGTCAAGCTGATCTCAAATTGCATCTCCTCTTCCTGGTTCTCTATCCTGGTCAATGGTTCAGCAGCAGGGTACTTCCCCAGTTCCAGAGGGCTAAGACAAGGGGATCCCCTTTCCCCCATCCTCTTCATCATCTTGGATGAAAGCCTAGGAAGAGCTATCAAATCCGCCTGCTCAAGAAGATTGATTTCTGGTATCAAGGTTGCTTCCAACCTTCAACCCTCGACCCATCAACAGTTTGTGGATGACACCCTGCTGGCCACATCAGCCTCTATCTCTGAAGCCAAGGTCATCAAGTCTATCCTCAATTTGTATGAGGAAGCTGCTGGCCAAAAGGTTAATTATAGCAAAAGCAAGCTCTACTTCACCAACACCCCTGCAAGGTGGCAAGTTAAAATTACAAGTATTTTGGGTTGCACAATCATTGATCTCCCAACCACCTATCTTGGGCTCCCAATGTTTCAAGGGAGGCCAACCAAGACCATGTGGAACAATGTCACTAAGAGAATCCACAAGAAGTTGGTAGGGTGGAAAGGGGCTCTCCTCTCACAAGCAGGTAAAGCCACCTTAGTTAAGTCTGTTCTCCAAAGTATCCCGGTGTTTTTTCTTTCTATCTTCAAAATCCCAAATGTTGTGGGAGAAAGCATAGAAAAGATCTAGAAACACTTTCTGTGGGCAGGGATGGATAATCAACGAAAGTTTCACCTGGTGGCCTGGGACAAAGTTTGCACCCCAAAAGACAAAGGTGGGCTCGGCTTGCATAGAATCAGCCTCATGAACCAGGCCCTCCTGGCCAAACAGGTGTGGAAGGTGGCCACCAATGCCAATTTGGATTGGGTCTCTATCATCCAAAGGAAGTACCTCCAACAACACTCATTCAGGGATGAAGGGACTCCTAGCATTGGGTCCCACTTCTGGCGATCCATATCCCAAACAAAGCACCTCATTCAACAGGGAACAAGGTGGCAACTTGGGAATGGCATGGACATCGACTTTTGGCATGACCCGTGGGCTAGGGATGAGCCTCTCATCAGAGACCCCAAAATTGCAACAATTAAACACCTCACCGATAGCAGATTCGGTCACAGAGTCGTTGATTTCATAACAACCACTCAAGACAATCACAGGTGGAAGTTGATCCAGTTTAGAGTCAGTAATGTTGTTTTAGACAGAGCCAAGTCTACCCTTCAGTCTATTCTCAGGGTAAATTTTATCCCTCAAACCTAGACGGCTGACAAGCTCTATTGGAAAGGCACCAATGATGGGAAATTCTCTATGAAGTCAGCCTATCAGCTGGTTGACACCCCTCCCAAGCGATCCAGCTCCATCAACAACCCCACCATTGCCAGGTCCATTTGGCTTAAGCACCTTGTCCCAAAAATCGCTCACTTTTGCTGGCTCACGGTCCATAACAGAATTCTAACCATAGACAACTTGATCAAGAGGGGCGTCATCGTCCCCAATAGATGCTACCTCTGCACCCAGGCTTGGGAGTCCACTCAACACTTATTCATCGATTGCCCCTTCACCATTGAGGTTTTTTCCTCCCTGACTAGTAGGTTCCAAGTCAGTTGGGCCTGGCCCAAGTTCGTCCCTGACTTGGTCACCTAGTGGCCCAACGTCTTCAGAAACCCAAGACTTAGGTTTCTCTGGAAAGCCCTATTGCACCATGTCTTCTGGAAAATTTGGCTGGAGCGAAACAACCGCACCTTCAACAACAAGCACAGGAACCCTGAAGTTGTTGCCAACAAAGCCTTGACTTTTGCTCTAGAAAATGCTAGCATCATCCCATGCACGGACACCCCTTCTTGCGAAAGGGAGTCCTCAGTGATCAAGAGCCTGGGGATATCCACTGAGTGTTCCAGACCTCAGAATCCCCCCAGTTCCCGAAGTAACGCCAAATGGTTTCCCCCTCCCCCTGGTTGGCTCAAGGCCAATTTTGATGGGTCCTCCAAAGGTAATCCGAGAGATGCGGGGGCCGAAGGATTCATCAAGGACCATATGGGCAACATCATTTTGGCCTTTGCAAAAAATATTGGGATTCAAACTAACAACTACGTGGAAGCTCGAGCTCTCTGGAGGTGTATTCAGGTAAGCAAACCCATGGCCAATCCAATCATCTTCGAGGGTGATTCACTCATTGTGGTTAACCATATCAACAACAACAACAATGGGGGTTGGAACATCCACAACATAATCCAAGACTACTAGGCTTCCCTCTGGAAGCATCCTCAAAATGTGACCCTTCACATTTTCAAAGAGGCAAATAAGGTGGCAGATCTCTTGGCCAACATAGCAACCAATCAAGCCAGCCTGATCATTTGGGAAGATGTCTTCCCCCAGGAAGTCAGCACGGCAGCCAATCATGATGCAAGGTGTATTCGTAGGGAGCAACACTAGCTGCCACAATGGTGTTTCATTAACACCTAAGGTGTTTTTTTCAACACCAAAACAAATCTAAGGAATGTCACAAACAAAAATATCAACAGAACCGTGGACCTCCTGAAGTCAGCAGCCAATATCATCAGGGAGATTGGTTCCAGCCTTTCCAACGCCATAAATGAAGTTTAGGAGCTCCCTGACGTGCTCGAGGCCCTCCTTGGCCCTAACCAGAAATAGGTTGATCACCAGGATGGGAAAGAGGCATCCCAGTAGCCCTAGGAAGGTAGTTTCAGGCAAATGGACTGCCTTTGACTGTATTAGCGGTTGTTTATTCTGTACTGGTTGACTGCTTTTTGTTTTGCCTTAGATGGAAGGGTCGGACCCTTAGATTTTGTGTTCAGAACTGGTTCGTTTTTGTAATATTGGCACTATGTATGCCCTATGTAATAGGGACGAGTCCCTTCAACCCAATCAATAAATAAATTGATTTTTACCTACCAAATATATATATATATATATATATATATATATATATATATATATATATATAAGGTAGTCATTTTAATTATCTATATGTTACATGTTATAAAAATAAAAACAAAGTAAACTCATTTGCATTTTTTAAAAAAATGTTTTAAAAGTGTTTATTCATTAGGCTTTAATTGCTTTTATATCACCATGAACTTGTTGTTCTTTTAATATTCCATTTTACTAATAATACTTCATCAACGAATGCAGGTGCTTACAAAGGAGTACCCGACAAAGTCTCGGCAAGCATAGTTTTCAAGGCAGGTGTCAGATGTGAAGCATGGTTTTCGAGACGAGTGTGGCTTGAACAACAACACGATGATTTAGACCCAGCTTCAACAGACGACGTTGAAACCATTAAATACCATATCGATGATCGACTAGGACTATGGCAGGACCCGCAAGGACGTGCGTTTCGAGGACGACAGAGATGCTGGCGGATAAGCGATCACTAGATTTACACACGGACACCACTATAGCAATGATGATCTTGGTGTTAGCATATGATATCACGTTATGCATATATTACATTATCTAATTACATTTACTCCTAAGTGCTTGTGATTGCGCAATTGGGCAGGTAGTTCACCAATCGTTGGTTGGTTGGTTCAACGAACCAAACCAACTAAGCCTTGTATTTATTTCTAATATCAATTCATTTGATCATTTGCTGCTTGGCATATTTGAATTCTTCACACAATTTTGACATGGTATCAGAGCCAGCAAGGAGGAAGAGTGAAGAACATTGATGCACATTTCCCGATGATCCCTGCACACCCTGGACTGACACGAGGAGGACGCAAGCGGGCGAAGAGTGCAACCCAAGTTAGGCTCACTTCCCAAGGTGACACGATTTTCTATTTGCAAGTGACAGGACGTAGACTGGACACATAGCGGTTGGACAGCGACTGGACATGTGGTAGCTGGACAAAGACTGATCACGTGGCGTTGACTAGACAGAGACTCACACACATGGCACTGACTAGGACATGTGGCAGTTGACTCTACTAGGACACGTGGCGAGGCTAAGGTGGCGAAAGCACATGTGGATGACTGACTAGGCGGAACACGTGGCAACGGGTTGCTGACTAAGTGGCACAGTTGGCAACGGTGACTAGGCAGCACAATTGGCAAAAGGTTTGCAAGGGTCTTGATTGCTCGAAGGCAATCAACTAACTATGCGGCTGGCTTTGTTTAAGAAGTGTCCATAGTGCAGCCACAGGCTGCATGTGGGATAAAACCTTTTTTTACCATCTCACAAGGCGGATGGAGATAAAGAGCACAACGCTCTCTCCTCTTCCCGTCCGCAGTGGTAGCTGGGTTGGTTGGGTGCCTAGTACTAGGTGCTAGCGTGGACAAGGTCCACGGTTCAAATCCCGCGGAGGGATTCAAAACAAAAAAAAAATTGATGCCCCGTCATCATTTGACGCCCAAGCGAGCATTTGACGCCCCAACAAGAAAAATTTGTGCCCCATCAAGAAAAAATGACGCCCCAGCAAGAAAAATTGACACCCAGCAAGAAATTGACAATTTTTTGTCAATTTTTGCAATTTTTTGACAACTTTTGTCTACCCTGTTCTTGACCAAGGAGGGTCATTTTTTTGTAAAACAGGGGCATTTTTTTGTCACAAGAGGGCACAGGAGCATTTGTTTCTACCACAACCTAGAGGAGACGCACATTTTTTTCAAGGGTTTTGAGGCAAGTGCCATCAATTTTGATCGAATTCCCTTTCACATACTCTTGCAAGTATAAATAAAGGGGGACCATTTGGTATTATAAGGAACCTTCACAATGGCCACTGTTCACAAATATCTCTCAGATTCACAGTTACTAAAAGGTTCTAACTTCACACCATGGAAGACAAAGATGCGTGCTATTCTTCAAGTGGAAGATTTGTGGGATGTAGTGACTGGCACTACAAAACGACCTGGAACAACAAGAGCAGATCAAGAAGCTTTTGATAAGAAGGACAAAATATATCTCATGTTTATTCTGCTTGCTACTACATATGAGGTCTAGCCTCATATCTGTGATGCCAAAACTAGTAAGGAAGCTTGGGATGCTTTGATTACTATTTATGAAGGTAAGAATCAGTCCACTATTCTACACCTTCAAACTCAACTACATACACTCAGTATGAAATCTGGTGAGACAATGGACCTATTCCTATGTAGAGTGGCAGAATTGAAAGCCAAACTGAATGCTATGGGATAGCCAGTGGACGATGCTCTCTTGACCTCTATCATCTTGAGAGCATTACCAGAGTCCTATAAGATGTTGATAACCTCACTTCATGTATCTGGTAGACAAGTGTCTTTTGTGGAATTAGTGAATTTGCTGCAAACTGAAGAGGTAAATCAGTTTTAGAAGGATGAAGTGCCAGATAATGCCCTCTACACCAAACAAGGGGGTAAGAAACACGGTCAATTTCAAAAAGGAGGATCTTCATCAAAGGGAAAAGGGAAACAACATCAACAAAAAGACAAACAATATTGCAAGATTTGTGATATGAATAACCATGACACCAACAGGTGTTGGTTTAAGAACAAACAATAGAATGACCAAGATCATAAGAAGAAGGGCAAAGGGAAATACAAACCACATAAGAAGAATAAGCCACCCAAGGGGAATGTTGCTTATGCCGAATCAAACTCAGACTCAGATTCTATCAAATCAGACTCGGACTCAGATTTTGAGCGAGCACACAAGGTGCTCATGACTCATACTTCATCTCAGCAGAAAGATGCAGTGTGGTATATTGATTCAAGTGCCAGTAAGCACATGACTAGTGATCGATCGTGGTTTGAGATATTTGAGGAAAAGGAAGGTAAGCCAGTAACAATTGCTGACAATCAGACCTACCAAGTGAAGGGTGAAGGCGATGTTTTTGTCACTCTTCCAGATGGCAAATGTCAGATTGAGAAGGTACTCTATGTTCCTGGATTGGCTAACAACATGTTGTCAGTCCCTCAGATCTTGGATCGAGACATGGATGTTATGTTCAGTGTTGAGAAAGGCAAGAAGAGATGTTTTATAACCAGAAAAGGAAAACATGTAGCAACAGGATCATACAAGCATGGCTTGTTCATTTTAGATGTCGTTTCAACGCCTCATGTTTCCCTGGCAGCAACTACCAAGGAGGCTACTTCTCTATGGCACAAGAGATATGGGCATCTAAGTTCAGGATATTTGCTTGAGTTGAGCAAATATGAGATGGTGAGAGGACTTCCCACCCTTTCATCCACATTGCCAGTTTGCTCGGATTGCTTAGCAGGGAAGCAACATCGAGGTACCGTTTGAAGTTAGCTCTTCACGAGCTAAGAAACCTTTGGAGTTGGTACACACCGATCTGTGCGGTCCTATGCCAACCAACTATGGTGGAAAGAAGTATTTTCAATTGTTTGTTGATGATTACTCATGGAAGATGTGGGTTTTCTTTCTTCAATTGAAGTTAGAAGCATTTTTGTACTTTCAACAGTTCAAGAAGCTTGTTGAGAAGGAGTCAGGATGTTCCATCAAAACCCTCCGCTCAGATCGAGGGGGAATATACTTCCAAAGAATTTTCATCATTTCTAAATGAACATGGGATTAAGAGACAACTGACAACAGCCTATACTCCACAACAAAATGGAGTTGCAGAGAGGAGAAATCGTTCCATTGTGGAAATGGTTTGATGTATGCTTACAAGGGCACACCTTGAGCATGAGTATTGGGCAGAAGTAGTAAACACAACATCATACCTCCTAAATAGAGCACCCACAAGAGCTCTACAGGGTAAAACTCCACAAGAAGCATGGAGTGGTAAGAAACCCTCCATTTCTCATCTAAGGGTTTTTGGATGTAAGGCATTCATGCACATACCAAAACAGAAAAGGAAGAAGTTAGATGAGAAAACCCTGCAATGTATCTTTCTTGGTTATGATGAGCATTCAAAGGGATATCGATTGATAGATCCTATGACCAAGAAGACACACATAAGTTGAGATATGGTATTTGATGAAGCTTTCACATCAAATAACACTTCTATAGTTGTATACCTTGAGGAAGATGAGCCTAAGAAAGAGGCTCCACCCCCACAGAACAAGATTCCCAAATGGTATACCAGTACATTGAGAGATTCAAAGTTGACATCACTTCCAGATCTAACTCTAGATTGACCTTGTACTCACAGTATGACTTAGCAGATGAGAGTAGAGGCATCAACTTCAGAGGTTGACGAGCTTTGCCAACAATTTGATGAACTATATGTAGATGTAGAGGAAGATAGGGAAACAAATATGGAGGATGAGAGGGTTTATATGACAGCATTGGATGAAAATGAACCCACAACAGTTCAGGATGCACTTAGTAAGCCTCGATGGAAGGCTGCTATGGAAGCAGAACATACATCTCTCATGAAAAATCATACATGGAAGCTAGTAAATCTGCCTTCAAGAAAGAAGCCCATTGGCTGCAAATGGGTGTTCAAAGTGAAGTATAAGGCAGATGGTACTATTGATAAGCATAAAGCCCATCTTGTTGCAAAGGGCTATGCTTAGAAAGAAGGCATAGATTATGAAGAGACTTTTGCCCCTACTGCAAAAATGACTACCATTCGAGTACTTTGTGCCATGGCAGCTCAGTTTGGGTGGAAGTTACATCAAATGGATGTAAAAAGTGCTTTCTTGAATGGTGACCTACAAGAAGAAGTGTACATGACCCAACCAGAAGGATTTGTTGTTGAAGGGCAAGAACAAAAATTTTGTAAGTTGATCAAATCCTTGTATGGGCTGAAACAAGCTCCACAAGCTTGGTACATCAAAATAGATAGTCACCTAGTGCAACATGGTTTCAAAATAAGTCCTTTAGATGCAAATCTCTATATCAAGAACAATGGTTCTGACATAGTGATTTTGGTGCTATATGTAGATGATCTGATCATAACAAGGAGCTCAAAGAGTATGATTGATGCAATAAAAGATGATTTGAAACAATCTTTTGAAATGACAGATCTAGGACTTCTTCACTATTGTCTTGGTTTGGAAGTGACTCAGAAAAAACATCATATCCGAGTAACACAAAAGAAGTATACCAAGACATTGGTTGATAAATATTGCATGATTGATTGTAAGTCTAAGGCAACTCCAATGGAGCCTGGACTCAAGCTATCACGATATGATCAATCACCACAGGTAGATGGCACTCTCTATCGCCAACTGATTGGGAGTCTCATATATCTGACAAATACCAGGCCAGATCTCAGTTTTGTTGTGGGTTATCTTTCAAGGTTCATGCAGGAACCGAAGGTGAGTCATTGGAAAGCAACAAAGAGAGTTCTTCATTATGTTCGTGGTACTACAAATTTTGGCTTGGAGTACAAAAAGAATAGCAAATTCTATCTATAGGGATACACGGACTCAGACTATGCCGGATCCATTGATGATCGTAAGTCGACTTTTGGATACATTTTCCATCTTGGATCTGGTCTTGTCTCTTGGCACAGTAAGAAGTAGTAGGTGGTTGTTTTATCATCTACAGAGGTAAAGCATTGCGCAAATAGTGGAGCAGTCTGCGAGATAATATGGTTAAGTCGCATTCTTACAAACATGGGTCTTCCAAAGAACCTTCCACTTCATTTGTTTTGCGACAATCAAGGTGTTTTGAATCTCGTCAAGAATCCAATCTTTCATGATCGAACCAAGCACATTGACACTCGATGTCATTTCATTCATGATGAAGTTCCAAAGCATCATATACAGCTCAATACATTCCCACTGATGAGCAAGTTGCAGATATTTTCACCAAGGCACTTGCACGTGTCAAGTTTGAATTGTTTCGCAATGCTCTTTGTATTTGCCAATAATGTAATAAGGGGGGATGTTAGCATATGATATCACATTATGCATATATTACATTATCTAATTACATTTACTCCTAAGCGCTTGTGATTGCGCAGTTGGGCGGGTAGTTCACCAACCGTTGGTTGGTTGGTTCAACAAACCAAACCAACTAATCCTTGTATTTATTTCCAATATCAATTCATTGATCGTTTGCTACTTGGCATATTTGAATTCTTCACACAATTTTGACACCTGGCACGAAGACTTAGCACAGCAAGGACAAACTCAAGGTTGAACGTAGCTTGGCTCAAGTGCTTATAAATAGATAGACCCAACAGTGACAGAAGCGACAGCAAACATGAACTTAGGGGATGCGATTCATAACTTGCGAAGGCACCGAATGATATACACGGCAAGGATGCGTCCATGCACTGGCGGTAAATAACACCCATGTTAGCATTCTTCGACGACCGAAAGATTTTCACAGCAGCGAGCAGGAGCCATTAAAGATGAGCACACAGAGGAATGAAAACTGTGGACGACTCTTATGGACGTGGAAGAGTGCAGAGTTGGGCAGAAAACTAGGTGTGATTCCCGAGATTGGGATACCTGGTGTATGGACGGTGGCTAACTACGATCCGGACAGAATTGAGGCATAAATTTTATATCGGTGATGGATCTATATTATGACGTGAATTTTGGACGCGGCGGGTGAAACAAGTTGATGTCGTGGTACATTCCAGTTCTAACGTCGCGAGCTATTCCTGACAAGAGACGTCAAATATGAAGATTATCGAGAGATCACCACATTGTACAGGATTGACGATGGCCCATGTGTCGAACGCACAGGGAGCTCATTGATGGTGGGTAAATTGATACATCGGGACGGCCACGCACATGAAAGGTAGCTCCGGGCAACAATGTTGTCTAGGTGACAGGAAAAATTAATTTGTTGTCCAAACAAATTGATTTCATATGCTATGATTACTATAGCTACTATGATAAGACGTACACAGACATGTTGAACAACGAGGACGATGCATGGCGATGGACCCAAAAGCAATAGAAATGCACATGATATATCACGAAGTTAGAAAATTCTCATGCTGCATGGGATGGAATGCAATCATCAAAGACCTGGTTATTTATGGAACAGCACCAGCAAAGGAAGGTCAGATTAATTGACGTTTGCTACGTCAAACATACAATTGATGGTCGTTTTTACCACGGCCGAGCACGGAAGGCTGTGTAAACCAAAGACATTGGCGTTGTAGGTTGCACCGGCAAAGAATGTTGCATGGTAATCCATGTGGGGCTCAAATGTAAGCAGCAGAACGGAGAGGTATAATATTAGTGGTGTTCATTTTTTTTGTTAATTATATAGCTAAACTTAATGTATAGAAATGTGCATATAAGAAAAAGTGACTGCAGCGTACTCATGTTACGAGAAGGAATCTATGCAATGTAACAGGTTATTAATGTTCATCGATTTAACAAAGTCTGACATGAAAGTCGGTATAAGGGGCTCTCCTTATGAAATAGGAATGGCATTGCATTAAAGAACATAGCCTATGCTCTATAGGACTATGTTGGTGATTAATACCAAAGGATTGTTAATGATAGCATGCCTTGATTATGGTCAGAGCGTTATAAAAAAAATAGATAAAGACAAAAATGAAACGAAACAATTCGTGGAAAAGCGAAACAAAGAGAGAGAGAGCGAAGACCAAAAGACGGAAATGAAAGACTTTGGAGGAGTTTTCAAATATTGTAGAAAAGCGTAGAACAAGGGGCTGGAATTTTGTCCACTGCCAAGGGCTGGACATTTTGGAATTGAAAGCTGGAAATTCGCTGTAGCAGAAACTTTCCTTTTCTGTTTTAATGTTAGATGTTGCAAGAATTTGCACTTTATTAACAATATTGGAGGAGAAATTTTCTCGATATTTGGGTTGATTGTCTTTTTTTTTTCTTCCATGCTCTTAGGCTTATAGGCAATGTTTTATGCATTTAATGGTAGCATTGTTGAATGTTTAGGAACATGGAATTTCATTTCGTTTTCCTTAGAAGATTGCACCTAGGTTATTGCAAATTGTGCAAATGCAGATTCGGATAAACTAGGTTATATTCAGAAACTCTCACATCTCTGGTTTTGCAAGATAGGGTAGCATCATGCTGTAGTTGTTTGCTTTTAGTATTTTCAGCGTTCTGGTCCTTTTCCAGACTTCTTTTTATTTATTTTTTCTAACCCTTCCCTTTTGCATATTTTTTTTTTTTAAACTTCGGCTATTAAAATAAAATAAAAATAAAACTCCAAAAATAAATGCACGGGTGTGAAGAACGAGCTTTAATGTTTTATTTAGAACAAATTTAATTTCATTCCGAGGCCATTTTGAAATTATAAAAATTATTTAAAGTTGTTTTTACAGAAATTTTATAATTTTGGATTTTATATAATTGCACATTTTGAAGGCAAATTTAATTTAAGTTTTGCATGTTCAATTCATAAGCAATAAATCAACTTTCTTTTATGAAAATCACAATTTCATTAAATGGGAATGATTTATATGGCATCCCGAAAGCCATAATTTTTAGAGCAATAAATTGACGTCTCTTTATGAAAATTAATTTCATCAAAAATGGGTAATTTATTTATTATATCAAAGGCTATTTTTACTTTCATATTCAAAGCAACATTACATGAATCCAATCATCATTTGAGGTCCACATTTAGAGATAGATTTTAATCTTTATTTTATGCTCAAAGCAGGGTTTAATAATGCAAGATAAAACTTGTCTAAAATCTGCTTAACCAAAAGAAGATAAAATCTATCTAAAATTCTTCAAAGTAAAATGAACTAAGGCTTTACATCGTGGTCATATGAGGGCCAATCACATTTTCTCTTTCTTTTAAGTTTCATGAACAATCACTAGTATAGCATAATAAAATAAACCAACACAGACCCCTTGTTAACAGTTACTTGCAAATCACTAAGGTATTCCTAGCACTTATTTAACACATCTTCACAAGATTACAAATATACATGTGCAATGCTTATATAACGGAACCTTGGAGAAGTTGTTTTTGTTTTTAACTTCTTTGCAAGAGAGGGTTTTCTAATCAAAACCCTAAGTGTGAGTGTGGTTTTGCAATTGGGCAAAATTACCACTCAACACCCACCAGCCTCCTTGTTGTTTGTTGAAATATTATGTTATCATGGTGATGATGCTATACAAGTAGAGCTCATTTCAATCACACATAATCAAACATCTAGGTAAATCTTGGAAATGGAAGCATATCTATAGAAAGAAATATCTTGGAAATGTTGACATATCTATAAAGAATGAAATAATTTCATAGATAACTTAACCAAATTGCAATGTTGATTTCTAAAAATTCTAGATTATAATTTGCCGGAGAAAGTTTATTTTTCTCGATGAAATGATATCAAGGATTTGACTAAGGAAAAATAGCAGCTCAAGATAAAGAAAAGGGGGCTAAGAAATATCTTTCATAAAAAAGTTGAGAATAGTTTGTAGAAATATCAAGGATGTAACGATTTGATATTTTGATTGGAGTGCCCCCACTATATGCGACATATAACTTCATTAAGGGAGAAAAAAGAAGACTAAAATATTGCAAGGTTTCTATCTTTACACAACAAGAATATCATGTCTAGCTTAACATTTTAACAATTTGTTTTTTATGTGTGGCCTTCGTGCTGGTATAATTTTTTCAAAAAGCTCATAATTTACTAAATTTTTGTTTCAAGGTATAAATCAAATACCCTAGGAGGAGGCGAGAGGCCTCCCACTCCTGCGCCTAAGCTCTGAAACCCTCTCTGAGTGGAAGGCCTTTCGTTGCTCTCTGTTGGATCTAGCCCCTCTAATCTTTCCTCATTTTACCCCTTTGATCTCCATGCTTTTTGCATGGCTTGGTCAGTCTTATGTTTCTTTGCAGATATTCCTAATCATTCCCCTCCAACACCAAATTTGGGGGAAGATCCTACACCTTCTTCGACTGTGGAGTTTTTCTTGTGCTACTTGGGCTCTGGTTGGTGGTTGCTTGGTCTTTTGCTAGGGTTGGTTGTTGTATCCTTGGTTTGGTAGGACCCCCTAGCTCTAGGGGTTGTAGGTGGTTGCTAGTTGTCTATCCTGGTCAGTATGGTGTTTCTCTGCAGCTTTCTTGGTCATTCCCCTTTAGCACCATGGGGAGACCCAAGCTCAAAAACAAATTGAATATTGTAAATGCTATGTCACAAGTGGGTGACACAACGGGAACACCCCACCAGCGTCCTTGTTGTTTGTTAAAATATTATGTTATCATGGTGATGATGCTCTACAAGTGGGGCTCATTTCAATCACATATAATTAATCATCTAGGTAAATCTTGGAAATGGAAGCATATCTATAGAAAGAAATATCTTGGAAATGTTATTTTGTGATTTGTGGATATTTGTTGTCTGTGGAGGAATATCTGTGATCTCTAGAGGCGGTTGAATATCTATGATCTGTGGATATTTGTGATATGTGGAGGAATATCTGTGATCTGTGGAGTATATGTGATTTGTGGAGGAATATATGTGACTTGTAAAGGCAGCTCAATATCTGTGATCTGTGGATATTTGTGATTTGTGGAGGAATATCTAGATCTATGGAGGCAACTGAATATTTGTGTTTAGTGTTTCCCTATAAAGGATATTGTAGAGGGATTGAAGTCAGGCAGCAACGGCTCTGGAGGTTTTTCAATCCACAGCTAAATTAGGTGATGGCAGTTGTTTGTAATCCATAGTTGAGTTAGGTGATGGAGAACTCGAGTCAGGAAGGAAAGGGTGGCTTGTAGGGATTGATTGGTGGGCAATATGGAACCAGTGTAGGTCAAGATGCGGGGAGCAGTGGAGGTCAAGGTCTGGAGATTGGTGGTGGGGATGGTGAGGAGAGTTGTAAAGGTTTTGTCTCAAGGGTCCGATCTTGGGTTAGTCTTCTTAAGGGGAAGCAAAAATTAATGAGCCTAGGGTTAAATCTCCTTTCTTGTTCAGGAAGACTTGTGGTTCCAGACCCTCTTGCAGATTTGGTTGCTTCCCATGGGGATTTTGCTCTTGTTGGCAAATTTGTTGGGGTTCGTCCAGATCTAGATGCTATTCGAAAGTGGGCTCAGTTAAAATGGCATCCTAAGGGTTCTTTGGAGATTGTTGCATTACCTAAGGGATTTTTCCTAGTTAGGCTCAATGGTTTGAAGGATTGTGATAGGATTCTCCAAGGTGGTCCATAGTTCTCTGGACGCAGAGGTTTATTCCTAAGGAAGTGGGCACCCGATTTCAACCCTAAGTCCCAATGCATTGACCAAGCTTCTATGTGGGTTCGCCTTCCTGGTCTTCCCTTATATATTTGGCATGAGGAGATCCTATCCAGAATCGCAAGTGGAATAGGAGAGATGGTGGGCAATAAATTTTGTTACCATTGCTAGATCTAGGTTTCTGTATGCTAGATTATGTGTTAATGTTATGCTTTATAAGGACCTTCCGAAGTCAATTGAAATCGAGTCTAAGTTTGGGGTCTGGACCCAACCTTTGGAATATGAGAACATAGTTGGGAAATGCTCGGTATGCAAGAAGTTTGGTCATCCCAGCTTCACTTGCACTCTATTTCAAAAAGCTGATAAAGGAAAAAATCTTGGGAAAGGAAGCAGACCCCAAATCCAAGTTTTCTAGCATTTGAATCGGGGGTAGATAGAAAGGGGGTTCATGGTGCTCCTAAGGATTTGGTCCCACAAAAATCTTGGTTGCTAGTGCAGTTGAAGGCCTTGTCATAGATGAAATTGATGGAAAGTGCTTAGAGAAAAAAGAAGACTGCTCTAAAGTTAGGATTTTTCCAAAAGTTGGTGGGCATTCCAAGGGTGCAGAGGTGAATACAAATAAATTTGTTATATTAGGAGAGTTACTCTATTCTGGTCTTGAGGCTGGGTTGGACACTACTCTAGATAAAGAAGTGGATATCTTGGATCGTCAAGGGGATCATCTGCCTTTTGCTCGGGCTCATGTTAAGATGTTTTCATCAGCAGATGCCCTTGTTTTGTATAATAAGAGGGTTGATGCCCCTCTTGATAAGGAAAAATATGAAGCTATCATGAAGTCTTTTTAGGATGTAGGAGAGATTTCTACAAATGCTTTGGACAGAGAATCAAGGAGGTCTTGTCTTCCTCGGAGGAAGATGGCTTTCAAGAAGTTCTAAACAAGAAAAAGATGAAACTGAATAATATAGCTCAGCAGCAACAACTTCTTCCTCAATCAGTAGAAGGAAGCAAGAAGGGAACAATTGGATCTATGCGGCCCATCAGAAATACTCGAAAAACAATGAATTTAAGTAGTGGGAAGGGGCCAGGAAGACTAAAAAAATCTTAGGTGCTCTTAAAGAAAATAGCTCAATATGTGGATAATGGCTCCCAACCTACATTACCTTTGAGCGAAGGGAAGGCTCCACAATCCTTGAAGTAATGAATATTGTCTCGTGAAATATTCGGGGTCTGCATGCCCCGACTAAACAAAGAGTGCTAAAAAAATTTAGAAAAAGTTTCAAGCCTGATATTATTTTCTTACAAGAAACTAAGATGGGTGATGAGGATTTTGATAGATTACGAAGGTTTGTTTGGAAGGGGTGTGAAGGTGTGAGTAGGGTTTCTCGTGGTTCTTCCAGAGGTTTATGGATGCTCTGGAATCCTGATTCTGTGGAGGG
Organism: Wollemia nobilis; assembly: GCA_028583015.1. Taxonomy (NCBI): domain Eukaryota; kingdom Viridiplantae; phylum Streptophyta; class Pinopsida; order Araucariales; family Araucariaceae; genus Wollemia; species Wollemia nobilis. Next base: position 700,901 of record JAQPPZ010001560.1, on the reverse strand, counting down.
CAAGCTCATTCATCAGGTTGATATATTCTCTTCCTTTTTATTTTGTTGTAAAAAAACTAATTTTTCTTGGATTTCTACCAATGTGTATGCTCCCAATGTTGCTATGGATAGAAGGAAACTCTGGGTTGACTTAAAAGCCCTTGGTTCTTCATTTGACCTACCATGGTTGCTTGTTGGTGATTTTAATTCCATTTTGCTACCTAGTGAGAAACTTGGAGGCTCAACTATTTTTTTGTACACTATGGAGGAGTTTGGAGAGTTCTTGACCTCCATGGGACTAGTAGATATTGATTTGCAAGGTTCTAAATTCACTTGGTCCAATAGGAGAAGTGGTGGGGGTCTGATTCAATCTAGGATTGATAGGGCCCTTGCTTTAGTAAGTTGGATTACCATGGTTCAAGATTGCTCTTTGAGGACTTTACCAAGAATTGCTTCTGACCACAACCCATTACTGTTAGAATTCATGGAGGAGAAACGCTCGAAAGGTTATCCTTTCAAATTTGAGACAATGTGGCTTTCTCATTCGGATCTTGAAGGCTTGATTAAGGCTTGGTGGAATATGAATGTCATGGCACTAAGATTGTTCCAAGTGGCCAAGAAGCTGAAAATCATAAAAGCTAACTTGAAGAGGTGGAATCAAGAGGTTTTTGGGAAGCTCTTCCATAGGGAGCAAAAAATATTTCAAGATTTGCAGGAAATTGAGGAAAAAGGCCAAAGTGAAGGTTGGTCAGAGGAGTTGGCCAGCAAAGAGCAAATTACTCTTGCAGAACTCCATAATATTCTTGCCAGTGAGGAGTTGGCTAGAATGCTTCTTAAACTTGATATGCAAAAGGCTTATGACAGGGTCTCCTAGGAGTTCCTTGACAAGGTGTTGCAAAAAATTGGCTTTGGGGATCTATGGAGGAAGTGGATTAGAGTTTGTATTTCCTCTGCAAAATTTTCTATCATCATCAATGGGATATCGAGTGGTTTTTTTGGGGGTCAAAGAGGTAGCAGGCAAGGTGATCCCTTGTCTCCATATCTTTTCATTTTAATGGTTGAAGCTATAGGAAGATCGATTCTTGTTGCTACCTTGTCCACTAAGATTAAGGGCATTAGACCTGCTAGTATTGCAGAGGCAGTTTCTTGTCAACAGTTTGTAGATGACACTGTACTTTTTTGGGAGGCTACTTTGAGAGAGGCTAAGGCATTCCTAAAAATTTTGCAGTTGTATGAGAAAGTTTCCAACCAACAAATTAACTTTCATACAAGTCAAATACTTTTTGTGAATACTAGGGGGGCAACTTCAACATAGAATTGCAAGGATTTTTGGTTTTGGCATTGCTAACCTTTCTTCTTTATATCTAGGTATGTCATTGTTTACTAGGAGGATGAAGGAGGAGTTGTGGTCTCCTATATTGGATAAGATTCAACGTAAGTTAGCTGGGTGGAAAGGTAATCTCCTGAGCCAAGCAAGTAAGTTGCAATTGCTTCAAGCTACCCTCCAAAATATTCTCGTCTATTACATGTCTCTTTTCATAATGCCCTTCAAAGTTAAGAGGAGGATTGACCAAATTTTTAGGAGATTTCTATGGGTTGGGGTGGAGGATAAACAAAGGGTGTCCCTTGTCTCTTGGGATAGGGTTTGCTCTTCTAGAAAAGAAGGTAGTCTTGGGATCATAAATTTGTTGTTGTTCAATAAGGCATTGATTGCAAAAACAGCCTGGAGATTATATGTTGAGGAGGACCATCTGTGGAAAGATATTATGAGAGGTAAGTATCTGGAAAATCACATTCCTTTTTTTAGAAGTGACCCTCCTCCTAGTGGTTCTGTGATCTGGAATGGTTTGTTGTGGGTCAGAAGTTTGGTTACAGAGGGTATGCGATGGCAGATTGGGAATGGTAAGAATGTGTTCTTTTGGGAGGATACTTGGATTCTTCTTGAACCTCTCTTTCTTAGTCCAGAGTTTTATGATTTGAAGGCTCCTTTATCATTGAAATATGGAGAAAAAGTAATTGATTACATAATCGTCACTAATGGCAAGAGGACTTGGAAGCATCTGACTTTATATACAACTGATCTTCAGATCCTTCTGGGTTTGGCAAGGTTGAACATGTTGCTGCAGCAATACTTTCTTCCTCAACAGAATGACAAACTTCCTTCTATGGACTCATTCTCCTAAAGGCCTTTTTTCTGTCAAGATTGCATATGAGGCCCAATCATTGTCTAAGGGAGGATCTTTTCCAACAGAAAGTGTTTGGTATCCTCATTTGATCCCCAAGATTGCATTTTTTTAAGGTTGTGTTTGCAAAATAAAATTTCGACTGTTGATAATTTATGTAAGAAAGGATTCCATCTTCCAAATATTTGTCTCTTGTGTTCTAAGGATGTTGAATATGTGGATCATCTTTTCATCCATTGTGATTTCTCAAATAAGGTGTTCAATGCTTTATTGGATTCTTTTTCCATCAAATGGACTTTACCTTGAACTTCCAAGGAACTTTTCACTCAGTGGAAATCCCCCTTCATCAGTCACAGCCTCACTAGGGTGTGGGATTTGGTTCTTCCTCATTTTTTATGGGGTATCTGGTGGGAGAGTGATGCGAGAAAGGTAAGTGCTAACAAATAATTATTAACAAAATATAGAACCTTAATCAAATTAACCTTAGCATAGAAATGCTCTAGGTTTATATAGGTTACAAAACTTTAGAAAAGATATTAAATTAATATCTAACCTAAATATCGCTAACCTACGCGCTTAGATGAATAAGCGCCAACAACTAACTAACCTAGGATATTTAGGAATTTACCTAGGTTAACCATTAGATATTTTAAACAATAAATATCTACATGGTAAATAGTCAAAGTAGATGTAATAATCTAACTAATGTAGTATAATGCAATATACTACCTCATTTTACCCTAACATCCCCCCTTTATTACATTACTTTGATATACAAAGTTTACTCCGAAACAGTTGAAATTTGACACGTCCAAGTGCCTTTGTAAAAATGTCTGCAACCTGTTCGTCGGTGGGAATGTGTTGGAGCTGAATTATGTGTTTAGGAACTTCATCACGAATGAAATGACAATCTGTATCAATATGTTTAGTTCGTTCATGATGTCTTGGATTCTTAACCAAGTTCAAAACACACGAGTTGTCACAAAACATGTGAATAGGAAGATTCTTTGGTAGGCCCATGGTAGCCAAAATGCGACTTAACCATATCGCTTCACACACGGCTCCACGTGCGGCGCGATATTCTGCCTCGGTTGAAGATAAAGCAACAACTTGTTGCTTTTTACTATGCCATGAGACAGGACCGGATCCAAGATGAAAAACATAGCTTGAAGTTGATTTTCTGTCATCTATGGAGCCAACATAGTCAGAGTCAGTGTAACTCTGTAAGAAGAATGAGTTATTCTTCTTATACTCTAGACCATAATCTGCACTACCCTGAATGTAGTGTATGACTCTTTTAGCTGCTTTCCAATGGGAGACCTTTGGTTCTTGCATGAACCGAGAAAGATAGTTTACAGCAAAAGTAATATCTGGTCTAGTATTAGTCAGATAGATGAGGCTTCCAATCATTTGTCTGTAAAGTGTTCCATCTACCTGTGGTGAGTCTTCATATCGTGATAAGCGTAACCCTAATTCCATCGGTGTTGCTTTGGGTTTACAATTTGTCATACGATATTTTTCTACTAAAGTCTTAGCATACTTTTTTTGGGTCACCCTTAGATGATTCTTTTTCTGTTCTATTTCAAGGCCAAGACAGTAGTGGAGAAGTCCTAGGTCTGTCATATCAAATGACTTTTTCAAGTCATCCTTCACGGCTTTAATCAAATTCTCTGAATTGCCAGTGATGATCAGATCATCTACATATAACACAAGAATCACTATCTCAGAACCTGTGTTCTTGATATAGAGATTTGCGTCTGATGGACTTCTCTTAAATCCGTGTTGCAATAGGTGACTATCCATCTTTATGTACCATGCTCTTGGGGCTTGTTTTAGCCCGTATAATGATTTTACCAATTTGCAAACATGTTGCTCATGGCCTTCCTCTGCAAATCCAGGAGGTTGAGTCATGAATACTTCCTCTTTTAAGTCACCATTAAGAAAGGCACTTTTTACATCCATCTGATGTAACTTCCATCCGAATTGTGCTTGCCATAGCACAAAGTACTCGAATGGTGGTCATCCTTGTTGTAGGAGCAAAGGTTTCCTCATAGTCCAGTCCTTCCTTTTGAGCATAGCCCTTTGCCACAAGTCGGGCCTTATGCTTATCTATAGTGCCATCTGCCTTATATTTTATTTTGTAGACCCATTTGCAACCTATGGGTTTCTTACCTTTAGGCAAATTCACTAGCTTCCATGTTTTATTTTTAATGAGGGAGTTATATTCTGCATCCATAGTTGTCTTCCACTGAGGCAGACTAAGTGCTTCATCAACTGTAGAAGGTTCATTCTCATCACATGCTGATAAGTAAACCCTCTCCTCATCTATCTCCATCTCATCTTCCCTTGGTAACTCTCTATCTACAGAAAGGTCTTGAAAATCTGCACAAAGATCATCAAACTGAAGTGGATGCTTTACCCTTGTCTTTCTGTGACATGCTTCTTGTCTTTGGACGATTGAGAGTAAGATCTGGAGGGGAAGTGAGTTTAGAGTCCTTCAATGTGCTTGTATACCATTTGGGTGGTTTCTTCTGTTGTGAAGAAGAAGAAGAAGGAGGAGGAGGAGGAGGTTGTTGTTCCTCCTCATCATCTAGGTATACTGATGTAGTGTTGGATGTGAAAGCTTCATCAAACACTACATCTCTACTTATATATATCTTCTTGGTAAATGGGTCTATCAAACGATAGCCTTTTGAATTTTCATCATAACCAAGAAATATACAAGGTAGAGATTTCTCATCTAATTTCTTTCTTTTCTCCTTAGGTATATGCATAAATGCCTTACACCCAAATACCCTTAGATGAGTTATGGAGGGTTTCCTACCACTCCATGATTCCTGAGGAGTCATACCTTTAAGTGCCCTTGTGGGAGCCCTATTCAGAAGATATACCGCAGTTTGAACAGCTTCGACCCGGTAAGTTTGCTCAAGGTTGGCCCCCTTAAGCATACATCGAACCATTTCCATTATGGACCGATTTCTTCTCTCGGCAACCCCATTGGATTGAGGAGTGTAGGCTGTTGTTAGCTTGTCTTTTTATCCCATGTGTCCGTAAGAATGAGGAAAATTCTTTTGATGTGTATTCCCCCCTCGATCCGAACGGAGGGTCTTAATAAAGCATCCTGATTCCTTCTCAACAAGAGTTTTAAAGCTGCTGAAAATAGGAAAATGCTTCGGACTTCAAGCTGCAAGAAGAAGACCCACATTTTGCGTGAATGATCGTCAACAAACAATTGAAAATACCGTTTTCCTCCACAACTTGTAGACATAGGACCACACAAATCTGTGTGTACTAACTCCAAAGGTTCTTTAGCTCGAAAAGAGCTAGGTTCAAAAGGTACTCTATGTTGCTTGCCTGACAAGCAATCAGAGCACATTGGCAAAATAGATGAAAGGGGAGGAAGTCCTTTCACCATTTGATATTTACTCAGCTCTAGTAAATATCCTGAACTCAAATGCCCAAATCTCTTATGCCAAAGAGAAGTGGCCTCCTTTGTGGTCACTGCAAGTGCAGTATGAGTGGAGGTAAGTGCATCTAAGACAAACAAACCATGTTTGTATGAGCCTGTTGCTATCGGTTTTCCCTTTTTGGTGATGAAGCAACGTTTCTTGTCTTTGTCCACAGTAAAATTGACATTCATGTTATTGTCCAGGATTTGTGGAGCTGACAAGAGATTATTTTTTAATCCTGGAACATAAAGAACTTTTTCAATATTACATTCTCCATCCGGAAGGGAGATCGAAACACTGCCTTCGCCCTGAACTCTATAGGTCTGATCATCAGCAATGGTGACCGGTCTACCTTCTCGAGCTTCAAAAGTAGCAAACCATGATTTATCGCCAGTCATATGTTTACTAGCGCCTGAATCTATGTACCACAAAGAATCCTTGTGGGAGGAATCTGTATGGGTCATGAGCACCTTGTGTGCTCGTTCAGAATCGGAACTAGAATCTTCAGCTGCTATGTGACCTTGTTGCTGTTTGTTCTGGTTCTTAGATTTGTCGTTGCCCTTCTTATTTCTTTGTTCATTGGGCGGTTTGTTCTTAAACCAACATCGTTTGGTTTCATGAGTGTCTGTGTCACAAATTTTACAATGTTGTTTCTTCTTCGGAACCTCTTTGGCTTTACCCTTGTCTTGTCTAGAAGAAGAACCCTTTTGTTGATTCCACTTTTTCTTACCACCTTGTCGTTGTGAAAAAAGGGCATTGTTTGATGCCTCATCTCTCTGGAGTTGGGTAGCCTCTTCTGTTTGAAGCATATTTACCAACTCGACAAAAGTTATTGTCCTACCAGAAACTTGTAAGGAGGTGATCAACATTCTGTAGGAGTCAGGAAGAGCTCTCAAAATGATTGAGTTTAAGACTTGGTCTTCCAACTTTTCTCCTAAGGATTGCAGCTTTGTTTTTAATTCTGCGACTCTGCAGAGGAATAGCTCTATTGTTTCTCCTGATTTCATATGTAATGTATGAAGTTGTGTTTGAAGGTTAAGAATCGTTGATTGATTCTTGCCCTCAAAAATGGTACTTAAGGCATCCCAAGCTGCCTTACGAGTTGTAGCTTCACTGATATGAGGTTGGATATCATCAGTAATAGCAAGCAAGATCATTAAGGAAAGTTTCTTATCCTTTTTATCAAAGTCTATTTGATCTTGTCCAGAAGATTGAGGTCTAGTGACAGTTCCATCTACTATTGACCACAAGTCCTCTACGAGTTAAGATAGCCTTCATCTTAGTCTTCCATGTTGAGTAATTTGAACCTTTGAGCAGTTGGCTCTCAGTGAGATACTTGTGTATCATGGCCATGGTTTAGGTTTCAAATTTGTGGAGAGGACTAATATGATGCTATCTTGCACTATACCTTAAGAAAAGGTATAGAGAAGTTGTTTCAATTTGCTTTCTATAAGATATTTAATGGCACCTGCCTTAACACTCTTTGCAAGAGATGAAAAGTTTGAGGAATATTGAGCCAAACAAAATAGAGCAAATGAAACAAGGGAGTGATTTGTCAAACTTTTGATATTTGCTCTCTAAGATATTTAATGGCACCTGCTTTTAACACCTTTGAAAAAAAGATGAAAAAATTTGAGGTTTATTTAAGCCAAACAAAAGAGAGTCTTATCAAGGTGATTGAAATTTTTGACCTTTTGATGGGGAGAAATTACTTGTTTGAACCTATGCAAAGTTTAGCATGGTGTTTGAGTGAAGTTTGGGTGTTTGTGAAAAGCTCCTTGTAATGTTTTATTTTTGACCTTGTAATTGCAAAAAAAATGTTTTTAGTGCAATAATCAAAAAAACATAAGAGCACCCAAAGTTATATCACTCTAGGTGTCGGATTCCACCGAAAATGCACCTAGTACAAGCAATTTTGAAGAGAAGGTGTCGAGTAAAATCGAGAATGCACCTTTCTTTAAACTGAAATAGCCCCCCCTTTATCTTTACAATTTTGAAAACTATAGAATTCTAAAAAAAATTCTATCCCCCCTTAATGTTTACAAAATGTAGAATTTAGAGCATATCTTTCAAGACAAGTCGACACACGACAAGCATTTGAAAGACCTTCCAGAACCAGTTGACACACAACTTGGTTTTCTATCTCCCGTAATTATTCAATACTCAAAAATAGGAGGTGCATCAGGATTAAAGGGTTCTCTAATCCTCATGGGACCATAACTACGATCCAAACCCTTCCAAGGATCAGTGTAAGTATTGAAACGGGGTAAGCTCCTTCTATGCTCTCTAAGCATACGACGAAAATGAGATCTTGTCGTCTGGCGTCTAAGTTCGTTCCTCTTTCGAATAACTCTTAGACGACGAAGGGCTTTTGTGATCCAAATCTTTTTCTTCATGAGACAAAAAATTTTGTTCTCTCAAAACAATTGATTAGAAAATTTTGGAGAAATTAAAAAAATTTATTAGAAGTCTCAATGCTGCAAAAGAAATATGTTTTTCTGATTGTCTCTTGTCTCCCTCTGTTTGATTAGGAGAAAACAACTCATAAAACTTTTGCCTCTATTTTTTTTAAGATTTATTATTTCAATGCAAAAAATTCTAATTTAATTTAGTATAATTTAATTAATAAAAAGAATTCTGAAAAAAAATCACTTAATGTTTTAGAGAAAATGATTTATGTAACAGAAATTATTAATTATTAATTAAAAAACAACTAAAAAAAATTAAAAAAAATGCAAAAAAATAATAAAAAAAAAAAATTACCTGTGCAGCCGCCGCAGTTTGCAAAAAGTTTGTTGATGGCGCCGCCGGGAGTCGAACTCCCGACCCCGCGGCTGTCAAGCGGCCGACTGGCGCTCCTGCCAGTCGGTCTACACCGCCCGACGAGAAGGGAAGGGAACTCCTTCCCTTTCTACCTTCTCGCGGCGGAAATGAAAAAAAATTTAAAATGTCGATCCCTTGTGGGGATCGATCCCGCGATCCCGCGGGTGTCCGACTGGCGTTTCGGCCAGTCGGGCTACGCCGCCCGACGGGAAGGGAAGTATTAAACTTCCCTTTTGGATTCCGTCGGCGGCGAGAAACCCAAAAAAAAATTTGGGTTTCCCCGCTGGGAATCGAACGCGGCTCGTCCGCGTTGGGGAGCGCCCTGGGCTGGCAGCTTTTGCCAGTCCTGCTCCGTTGGCTGATCCGTCAGCCAACGTGAGGAAGGGGCATTTAAATTTTTTTTATATATATATTTTTTTAATCGTGGGACTTATCCCACATGCGCTCTGCGAGCGCTTTCACTTTGTTTAAAAACAAAGTTCGCCCGATTATATTTGATTGCCTGCGGGCAATCGGGCAGGCTTCAGAAATCTTTTGCCGATCGTTCCAGCCACGCGCAGGTTGCCTCGGGCCGCGTGCCACCACGCCAGAGCGGACCGCCACCTCACCAGATCGAACCGCCTCGGGCCGCATGCAGGTCACCTCGGGAACCGTGTCGGTCAGCCTGCGGGCCGCCTCGAAAAATGTGTCGGATCCAGACTACGGGCCACCTCGGGAACCGTGTCGGTCAACCTGCGAGCCCCCTCAAAAAACGTGTCGGATCCAGACTGCGGGCCACCTCGGGAACCGTGTCGGTTCCAGACTGCGGGCAAATTCAGCGGACTGGCTCTGATGCCAATGATGTGAGAAAGGTAAGTGCTAACAAAAGATTATTAACAAAATATAGAACCTTAATCAAATTAACCTTAGCATAGAAATGCACTAGGTTTATATAGGTTACAAAACTTTAGAAAAGATATTAAATTAATATCTAACCTAAATATCGCTAACCTACGCGCTTAGATGAATAAGCGCCAACAACTAAACTAACCTAGGATATTTAGGAATTTACCTAGGTTAACCATTAGATATTTTAAACAATAAATATCTACATGGTAAATAGTCAAAGTAGATGTAATAATCTAACTAATGTAGTATAATGCAATATACTACCTCATTTTACCCTAACAGAGAGGAACAAAAGAATTTTCAAGAATATTACTAGGAATGAATCCTTTGTCTTTAGAAGGATTAAAGCTGCTATTGAGAATAATATGACTGTCTTTAATGTTGGAAATGGTAGGGAGGAATTTGTGGAGAAAGAGGTTGTTGTAAATTGGAATCTGAATCTAGAGAACTTTGTTTTTGCATCCACTATTCAAAAACGATTGGCTACTAGATGGCATAAACCAACTAAAGGATGGGTCATTCTAAACTTTGATGGGGCTACCAAAGGTAATCCCAAGAGGGCTGGTGGAGGGGGTGTTGTCAGAAATGATAATGGTGAGGTCATTTGGGCTTATGTTGAAGATAGTATTCGAACCAACCACCTAGTTGAAGCTAAGGCTCTTTTCTCGGGTGTTCACCAGGTTTTTGAGAGGGGCTTCAGAAGACTTCTCATTCAAGGTGAGTCTTTGAACATCATTCAAGATCTACAGGTTGGAAAGACTAATAATTATTTTATCCTGAATATTATTAAGGACACATCAAATATTCTGGAAGGTATGTTAGAAGTTAAAATTGAGCATATTTATAGGGAAGGTAACCAAGTTGTTGATGTTATGGCCAATTTGGGGGTGGATAGTGGTCAGTTCATAATTTGGGAAGAAAATTTTCCTTCGCGGTTACGGACAATTGTTGCTTTGGTAGTATTGGACCTACCTATCTAGTAGGTATTTTTATTGTCTTTCTGCTTGGATGAGATCTCAGTTGTGTTCTAGTGATCCTCTCTTTGGGGGGTGTTTTTGGGGGCTGGCCCTTTTGCTCCCTAGTGGTTACCATTCTCAAGGAATATGCTTGGTGTTTTGTCTTCATCCTTGCTCTTTGAGTTTGGAGTTTTGTTATCTGCATCTTGATGTTCTCCTTTATGCCCTGTTGAGTGGTGGGCTGGTCTTTGCTTTTGGATGGTTGTTTTAGTTTAATTTATGTTTCTTTTGGCCTTGGAGGTTGGTCTGTGCTTAATTAGCCTTATCTTTCTCTACCTCCTCTAATGTAAAAGGTTCTGAGACCTTTCAAAACCTTGTTTTTCACCATTAATCAAAAAAATATCTTGGAAATGTTAACATATTTATAAAGAATTAAATAATTTCATAGATAACTTAACCAAATCGCAATGTTGATTTCTAAAAATTCTAGAATATAATTGGCCGAAGGAAATTCTTTTTTCTCGATGAAATGATATCAAGGATTTGACTAAGGAAAAATAGTAGCTCAAGATAAAGAAAAGGGGGCTAAGAAATATCTTTCATAGACAAGTTTGGAATAGTTCATAGAAATATCAAGGATATAATCTTTTGATATTTTGATTGGAGTACCCCCACTATATGTGACATATAACTTCGTTAAGAGAGAAAAAAATGACTAAAATATTGCAAGGTTTCTATCTTTACACAACAAGAATAGCATGTCTAACTTAACATTTTGACAATTTTGTTTTTTTGTATAGCCTTCATGCTGGTATAATTTGTTCAAAAAGCTCATAATTTAGTAAATTTTTGTTTCAAGGTGTAAATCAAAGACCCTAGGAGGAGGCGAGAGGCCTCCCGCTCCTGCGCCTGCGCTCTAAAACCCTCTCTGAGCGGGAGGCCTTCCGCTGCTCTCTGCTGGTTCTAGCCCCTTTGATATTTCCTCGTTTTACCCCTTTGATCTTGTTGCTTTTTGCCTGGCTTGGTCAGTCTTAAGTTCCTCTGCAAATATTCCTGATCATTCCCCTCCAGCACCAAATTCAGGGGAAGATCCTGCACCTTCTTCGACTACGAGGTTTTTCTTGTGCTACCTGGGCTCTGGTTAGTGGTTGCTTGGCCTTTTGCTAGGGTTTGTTGTCGGAACCTTGGTTTGGTGGGACGCCTTAGCTCTGGGGGTTGCGGATAGCTGCTAGTTGCTTGTCTTGGTCAGTCTGATGTTTCTTTGTAGCTTTCTTGGTCGTTCCCCTCTAGCACCATGGGGAGACCCAAGCTCAAAAAAATTGAATATTGTAAATGCTATGTCACAAGTGGGTGACACAACAGGAACACCCCACCAGCCTCCTTGTTGTTTGTTGAAATATTATGTTATCATGGTGATGATGCTCTACAAGTGGGGCTCGTTTCAATCACACATAATCAATCACCTAGGGAAATCTTGGAAATGGAAGCATATCTATAGAAAGAAATATCTTGGAAATGTTAACATATTTACAAAGAATGAAATAGTTTCATAGATAACTTAATCAAATCACAATGTTGATTTCTAAAAATTCTAGAATATAAATGGCCAAAGGAAAAAAAAAATCTCGATGAAATGATATCAAGAATTTTACTAAGGAAAAATAGCAGCTCAAGATAAAGAAAAGGGGGCTAAGAAATATCTTTAATAGACAAGTTGAGAATAGTTCGTAAGAATATCGAGGATATAATGTTTTGATATTTTGATTGGAGTGCCCCCACTATATGCGACATATAACTTCGTTAAGGGAGAAAAAAAAGACTAAAATATTGCAAGGTTTCCATCTTTACACAACAAGAATAACATGTCTAGCTTAACATTTTGACTTGATTTTTGTGTGTTGCCTTGATGCTGGTATAATTTTTTCAAAAAGATCATAATTTAGTAAATTTTTGTTTCAAGGTGTATATCAAATACCCTAGGAGGAGGCGAGAGGCCTCCCGCTCCTGCGCCTCCGCTTTGAAACCCTCTCTGAGCAGGAGGCCTTCCGCTGCTCTCTGTTGGTTCTAGCCCCTCTGATCTTTCCTCGTTTTACCCCTTTGATCTTGTTGCTTTTTGCCTGGCTTGGTCAGTCTTAAGTTTCTTTGCATATATTCCTGATCGTTCCCCTCCAACACCAAATTCGAGGGAAGATCCTGCACCTTCTTCGACTACAAAGTTTTTCTTGTGCTACCTGGGCTCTGGCTGGTGGTTTCTTGGCCTTTTGCTAGGGTTTGTTGTCGGATCCTTGGTTTGGTGGGATCCCCTAGCTCTAGGGGTTGTGGGTGGCTACTAGTTGCTTGTCCTGGTCAGTATGGTGTTTCTCTACAGCTTCCTTGGGCGTTCCCCTCTAGCACCATGGGGAGACCCAAGCTCAAAAAAAATTGAATATTGTAAATGCTATGTCAGAAGTGGGTGACACAATGGGAATACCCCACCAGCCTCGTTGTTTGTTGAAATATTATGTTATCATGGTGATGATGCTCTATAAGTGGGGCTCGTTTCAATCACACATAATCAATCATCTAGGGAAATCTTGGAAATGGAAGCATATCTATAGAAAGAAATATCTTGGAAATGTTAACATATTTATAAAGAATGAAATAGTTTCATAGATAACTTAACCAAATTGCAATGTTGATTTCTAAAAATTCTAAAATATAATTGGCCAAAGGAAATTCTTTTTTCTCGATGAAATGATATCAAGGATTTGACTAAGGAAAAATAGCACCTCAAGATAAAGAAAAGGGGGCTAAGAAATATCTTTCATAGACAAGTTGAGAATAGATGAAATGATATCAAGGATTTGACTAAGGAAAAATAGCACCTCAAGATAAAGAAAAGGGGGCTAAGAAATATCTTTCATAGACAAGTTGAGAATAGTTCGTAGAAATATCAAGGAAGAAATATTTTGATATTTTGATTGGAGTGCCCCCACTATATGCAAACATATAACTTCGTTAAGGGAGGAAAAAAAAGACTAAAATATTGCAAGGTTTCTATCTTTACACAACAAAAATAGCATGTCTAGCTTACAATTTTGACAATTTTGATTTTTGTGTGGCCTTGATGCTGGTATTTGTTCAAAAAGCTCATAATTTAGTAAATTTTTGTTTCAAGGTGCAAATCAAATACCTTAGGAGGAGGTGAGAGGCCTCCCACTCCTACGCCTATGCTATGAAATCCTCTCTGAGCGGGAGGGTTTCCGCTTCTCTCTGCTGGTTCTAGACCCTATGATCTTTCCTCGTTTTACCCTTTTGATCTTGCTGCTTTTTGTCTGGCTTGGTCAATATTAAGTTTCTCTGCAGATATTCCTGATAGTTCCCCTCCAGCACCAAATTTGGGGGAAGATCTTGCACCTTCTTTGACTACGGATTTTTTCTTGTGCTACCTGGGCTCTGGTTGGTGGTTGCTTGGTCTTTTACTAGGGTTTGTTGTCGGATCCTTGGTTTGGTGGGACCCCCTAGCTCTGGGGGTTGCGGGTGGCTGCTAGTTTCCTGTCCTGGTCAGTCTGGTGTTTCTCTGCAACTTTCTTGATCATTCCCCTCCAACACCAAATTCGAGGGAAGACCTACGCCTTCTTCGACTGCGGAGTTATTCTTGTGCTACCAGGGCATCCGAGTTGGTGTCTTCTTGGCTTTTGCTAGGGTTTATTCTTGGATGTGGGAGTCTTGACAGGGATGCTTTCCATGTGGTTATTTTGGGTCTTTCCCCCTACAAACCCAAACCCCAGGGGGAGCCCTTGGGCTGAATGTCCATGACGAAGGTATCTTGTTGATGGTTCCCTAGTTTGGTGGTTTTCACTAGCTCCAAAGGATAGTCATATGGCTAGATCCAGTTTTTTGGGTGTTTCGGATCCATGGGTTCCAAAGCTCTTTCTTTCGTTGGGATCCTTCTTTTCTCTCTCAGGTGCTATGTTTGGTTGTTTCCTGTAATTTCTTCTCAAATGGCCCTGAGAGTGGTTGGCTCCAAAGAGATTTGTGGGTTTCATGGAATTTCTTGTGTAGATCTCCTAGATGGTTTTTTATGTTGTGGATTTTGTTGGCCGATATTTTCTAGTGTTGTTTTCTTAAACCGATTGTTGTTATGAGGGGTTGTCCTGTTACATGCTTTGTTGGATGGATTTGTTGATCGTGATGACAGGATTCCCCTATTCTCCTTTCCTGTTAGACGGCAAATGCTTCGGTTTGGGCGGTTTTTATTTGTAAATTTGTTGTAACTGGTAGCATTTTCGTTATTCTATTGTTTTTCTCCGGTGCTTTAGATTCCTAAGCACATGGTGGTTTGACCGTGGGGCAATCTTTTGTATATGCTTGATAAAATCTACGGCTTATTTGCTAGGAGGTTGCTTCATTGGATTTTCGGGTTTGATTCGTGGAATCCAACTCAGTCTTTCTTGATGTCTTATTGCTAGATCTAAGGTTTGGGGGTGCCTTTCAAAACCCTACTTGTAATAGGTTCGGGGACCCTTTAAAACCCCTTCTACTATCAATCAAAAAAAAAAATACCCTAGGAGGAAAAAAAGTGGTTGACAATATGGCCGACAAAGAAAAAGAATTAAAAGAACAACCCCAAATATAGATCTTAACAAGTTGATCGATTAAATGTTAGTTGGATATTGCTATTGTAAACTTGTCAAGTCGTCCATTAATTTATTGAGAAAGGAGTAGAATGTTACTCCAATATAAAAAATTCTAACATTGTGGATGGATATGTAGTTATAAAGTGCATAAAAAAGTTCTCACAAAGTCAATGATGGAAATGTAAATTTTTCTTCCCATCTCTTAAATAGGGGTAAAAAAGGGTCAAACTGCCTGAAATCTGTTGACGATTTCAAACTGCCCATGTTAGAAATCATAGTTTCCATTGAGGGAATCATCTTTCAATGCAAGATTTGGACATAATTTCAAGCTAAATAACAGTTTTTCCAACAATTCTTCATTATCATGATTAGCAAAAAAAACTTCCTTTAAGTTATATATGAGAGGCTTATTGAATTAGTCCCCTTTTATTACAAAATACAGCGATTTATTCCATGATGTCAAAGATTACATGTCATTACCAAGGTTAGATTGGCAGAAAGTATCATATCTATGCATACAACGTGAGATTCAGCTTAAAGCACCAAAAGTACAGTCAGAGGTCTATCCTGAATCCCAACCAGGGCCTTTTCTAAGATGTTGCCTTGAAGATATGTATTTGGCTCCCAAAGAAATGTTCATCTCTTGAGCATGCAACAACTGAAACACAAGAAATATAAAATGCCTCTGTAAGGGATCTAAACTGAGCGTAACACAACAAAATCAGTAAGCCCTGGACATCTGTCACAATAGCCCAACTAAGAAAACGCATGCACTGCAGGAGAAAAACAAATACGATGTATGTGGAACAAGTGCTTAAGACTAACAGACAGTTCTTTAGAAAATATTAGATAATCATGACATATTTAAAACAGAGGGTTCCCGTGTGTTTCTCTTCATAAGGTAACAGTGATTTTTTAAGTCATGTTCAAGGCAAATGAGACCCCTTGAGAGAGCAATAAATTTTTCATTTTAGCTTTTGTCGACGCCCAAACTACTTACAAATAAATTCTTTAAGAGATTGCTGGAAGAAAGTATTATTATTCAGGGACTTGCACTCCAATGCTTGCTTCCTAAATATAATGGCACCTATGTGTCTGATGCAGTTGGCTTAAGCAATGGAATGTCATAAGATGATCTGATCAGGTTGAGTGGGATGTTAACTGAGAAATTTTGAGTTCTTATAAACATGAATTTTATATGAAGCTAAACTTCTATTTCTATAAAGTCTATGTTTATTGGTCCATGGGTGTATCCCAGCTAACCATGCAAATAATAGATCCATTTATTCAGACCACAATGAATGTACACAGACCATTTTTTGGTTAGTTTATCAATTATTGGTTGCTCCTGTATTGCACCTACACTGCTTGATTTTTTAGTAAGTCACCATCAACTGGGCCCTGTTAAGATGTTGCCCTTGCAAACCTGCAAGTCGGTATGATTTCTTACTTGGAACTTTTTGGGTCTGCTGCTAAAATCTAAGTCAGCACATTTGTGGATTTGACACCAACCTATAGCAAAGCTTTCCTCTAATGGTTTCAGATTTAATGTTGACAGGAAGAGGAACTATTGTACAGAATATCTTAACTAGCCCTTCTAACATGAAATGTGCACCACAGCTATAGCCTATGTGTAGTGAGTTCTCAAACATGCAATTTGCTTTTCTCCGTATAACAAGCAAGACGTTCTTAAATACTTAAAGGATGCTTTGTATGTTAAAATGGTGATTGAAATTCCTGGCAAGCATACAGGGTGCCCTGCCAGAAATGTCATCACTCTTGGCCAACAAATATTTTTTATTGTATAAGTGATGAGGTAAGGTGTAGAAGAGGGAGGTTTATCCATATGTAAGAGCAACCTGCCAGCCATTCTAGTGCAGAGCTCATCCACAACCAAGTAGATGATTGAGTAGAGAACAAGCAAAATGTCAAGTTGATACTGTTGGTTACGAATCTGCCACTAGGAAGGATTTTAATCTATTGCGCCCTAGATTCGCCCAGCAGATTGAAAGGCCGGAAAGAAGGAATGCCTTCCGTGCCAATCTCCGGGAAGGCCGGCTTCCTATACTAATTTAATTTGGGGTTTCAGATAAGAGTGCTGGAAAGAAATAAAAATGCTGAAAGAAATGAAATATCATGTGTTTCAGGTGGGGCAGAACAAGCAGCACTGTCACTAACCTATCACTAAGCCAACAGCAATCAAAACAATGAATGTTACAGAAACCGATATTGCAATTTTATCCTATGTATCCTTCATTCGGTATTCCAGGTCTACTTAATTGCCAATCCTGAAATCCAGAGTTCAGAATGACAACAATCAGAAAAATAAATGACACGATGCAGAAATACCTGCAGAAGGCAGCATAAAAGAAAGATACAGATAACGGAGCCAAGTATTCTTTGATTCAAAAGCAAATGCTTAGTTACAGCAGCTTCTTAGCAATATGTTCCCCCCCTATTACAATGAATTGCACTGCTATTTATAGCAGATTTTTCCCTCCAAATTACATTCTGGGCACAGATACCCGAACCTGTCCATATCTGCAAAAAGCTGCAAAAGCGGCCTGATTTGATTCTTGTCGGCCGTAGCTGTACCTGCAACATGGTTTTCCTGGATTCCGCATTACCTCTGACAGATTTGGTGGTTGAAAAGGGGAATATTAGTTAATGTGGTAGGTGCAGCACAATTTGTCCTTCAATGTTCACCTACCCTGTCCTTTAAGTACATTTTCATCTTCCGTGACACGTGCCCAAATCCCGAAACTTTATCTGTTTTTAGCTGGGGAGGCACTATCTGCTTAACAGTCCTAAAAACTGGGGAAACTCAGACTTAACTTGTTGAAATTGGACCCCTGCTGCTGAGCGCTCGAAAATTGAGCGGCCTTGAGAAAACCTGATGAGCGACGGCGATCGCGGGCTGGACCTGTGCTGCAAATCGCTGAAAATCTGCAGCGCTGGTGAGAAATATGGACGGCGACGGCGATCGCTAGCACAGGGGACACTTAGTAATTTTTTGCTCTGCTCTTCTTCTGGCCGTCGCTGAAAAATTTGGCGATATCGCGGACGCGGTTGTTCCCGCCATCGCGCGCAAATGCTGTGTGGCGGTCACTTTTCCTAGCAACGACGGCGATCGCCGTCGGCTGCATACTTAGAAGCTTTTTCAATGCTCTTGGTCACCAAAGAAGGGGGCGGCGACGGGCGTCGCTGCCAAGCGATAGCGATCTCGATCGCCGACCCATAGCCTGTTTTTTTCCCTTTCTTGCCATGCTCTATGTCGCTGAAAATCTGAGCAGCGACGGGCGTCGGGGGCGCGCGACAGCGATCGCGGGCAGCCTCATACTTAGACAAATTCTGAATTGCTCATGCTGCTCATAATCGCTGAAACGGCCCGCGCTGCCAGGAATCGCTCGTAAGCGACGGCGATCGCGGGCGTGGGCGAACACTTAGGGATTTTTTACATTTTTCTTTCAAGTTTTACATTTAAATCTGAAAAATGATCACTTACTGAAAACTGAACAAACTGGAACTGAAGCAAGGAAACTGAAAACAGCAATAAGGAAGGAGGGAGGCAACAACCTGCTAGAAAATTTCAAAATTCTCTTACCCCTAGCAAAATGTGGCAACAGATACCAACTGAAAATACTTCCTTTGTCCAAGACTGATCCAGATGAACAAGATAAGAAAAGCATAGTTGTCAATTTACAACATGTTTATCCTTTAAAAACTCAAATTTTCAAATATTTATTATTATGCTTCAAGATCGAGAAGCAATTACCCAGAAATTTTGGTTTTGGTAAGGTACCTATATTGTATTTACCCTTCTTCAGTTTTGTCATTTGGTTGTTGACTTTCTCTCATTTTATTTGTTTTGTTCTGCATATGATTTTATCTCAAATTTCTACTTTTAACTAGAACCTATTTCTGTCATGCACTAGGGCCTACATTTTTTTAACAAATGTTGATTATAAGGTCTCCCTACCAAAATCTCTTTCATATTGTTAGATGCTTGTCCCATTGACAGCTTTAGGTCATAGGTGGAATCATAGGCAAATCTTTCTTTCTTGAGAAGCAGAGTAAACTGGCAAAACGTGTCATTTCAATGCAATCCCAATGAGTAGCCACAAGTTGACTTTTAAGGGCAACTGAAGTCAATGTGAAGGTTATTAAAATCTCTTTATGATTTTAATAGATACACTATAAAAACCAAAGCCATGAAGAGGACTTATATTTATGCCCTGGAATTTGATGATTCACCGTTTGCAAATGCTGACAATGAAGCCCAATTAGAAGCACTGTTTGCAGTTTGCAATGTAGAGAGGGTAGAAAAGCAAAAGATCTTCTTCAGATGTTTCTAGATGAAGGTCAACATAGATTTATCCAATTTGATTCCAGGTTTAAAAAAGAAGAAAAAAAAAAGGTTAAAACTTTCATAGCAGGAATAAGCAAGCATGTGGAATGCAGATTAATCATTTACCTTAAAATATTAGTCTTCAAAACCTTATAAGCAGCACATATAGATAAAACCAACCAGCATGGATTGGACAAATGATAAGATGTCCACTCAAGATTGAGGAGAGGGAGTTCAATGCTTGTTAGGATTCTTAAAGCCTTGAATTACATTTTTGTTTAAATGTTGCTTTAACCTTTTTACTCTTTCTTACAGTGTTGTGGAAAATCTCGGGATCCCTTCTCACTCACAAAGAGTTTACGATACACTCAGATTTCATTATTTGCAACAATCTTGGTTTCTTGTGAGTAGCTGTTTCATTTTTCCAGTTTTAAGACACTTGAAAACGAGAATGTAATAAAGCTTATCTAGTTCAGGAGTATAATATGGAGGCTAATACACTTGAAGTTGAGAGTATATGCAATGTATATTCAGTTGTGATATATTGATTTGTTTTCTTCCCATTTCACTAAAGTTACTCATGAGATATTTTGATTCAGTAATACATGGAAAAATCTACATTGATTTACCATAATTGATGAATGAAATTCCTTGGGAAGATCCAAACTTTTTGATCAATTGGAGATCATATTAAGCTTAATTTATCCATGGGATTGTGGTGGACCTTGCTCCAGTATGATATTCAGTAATAAGTGCTCTCCATACAGAATCCTCTTGTGCATTTGGATATTGGGATTTCTATCTCCAGACCAAAAGAAAATCTGTTTGCGACTGCCTAGCAACAATGCAGTGAGATGAATCTTTTCCCCATTTCATTAAAACAGCAAATCCCAAGTAGGTTTTACCGAGGAAAGAGGAGATTTTAATATATATTGTTGGATTATTGTTTTTGCATCAACTATAGCCTATTCAAAGAATATATATAGTTTTTAATATGTTCCCCACCTGAATACAAAGCATGAAGCTCAACAAAACGGGTCATTTGTAGCAGAAACTGCCAGCTTCACTTGTTATTAATGGTCTTTGAAAGACATCGATTAAGATATGCACAAAACATTTGTAATCTTATATATTTCATAAATTCTACATAAGCAGGGAATTGGTCATGAATTTTTGCAACTCTAACTAATGTAAAATTTGAAGCAAGCAAAGGAAACTCATATGCCTTTTGTGTGACCACAGTCACACAGCTTTGACGAAACATTTGACAAGCCAAAGGCCAAGAGTTGACTTGACACTTTGACAAAAATGCCACAAAGAGTTGACTCATTCAAACCGCCTAACTTGCTCAAAAAGCTTGTTCATTAAGCCAGATTAAAAGAGTATACATCAAAGATACAAAGCGGACATCAAGACAAACACCAGCATCATGGGCAAGAACCAAACTTGGAAGCCATATAATATTGACAAATTACAGCCAAGGAAGAGACAAAACTAGCTCACAGTCACCCACCCAAATAAAACAACAAAGCTAATTGAATATGAACCAAGACAAAACAAAGATTCCACTACTAGGGGAAGGGACCAGCATTTGGGCAACCAAAGTTGACACGCTTGCCTAGTCACATGATACCACCTCAGCCCATGAAAATATACAGGTAGCATGTTCATGATGTTGTCATGCTATATATTTCATTTTATCAATATCGAGCCAATGTAGACGTCTTTCAAAATCTATTTTTTTTCCAGAGGTGACTGTCAAAATTGTATATAATATATGGATGGACCATTTTTTAACATAACATCCCCCACTAGTTGTGCACTTTGAAATCTGTATAACTCCACCTAGGTCCCATGTTGATACCCCAAAATTCATACACTTTGAAATCTGTATAACTCCACCTAGGTCCCATGTTGATACCCCAAAATTCACCTGTAGGTAGAGAGCGGTGTGACCATGTCACACATATTTTTGGAAGATCTCTCAATATATGTACCAGATGGTATGGAAAGACCACCTTAAAATTACATGAAATAACATGTATAAAATATAAACATCATACCTGTTTGTTTAGTTGAGTAATATTTTATCTTTTCAAATGATGGTTGAAAAGAAAAAGAATTCAAAGACTGGGTTCTACTGCATCAACTACTATCACAATATTTAACCCCACTTAACTATCAGCTTCTCTCCCTTTTGCTCCTTAGTTAGTCAACATCAAAGGCAATGTTGACCAATCCCAAATTACATGTCTTTCCAGCTAAGGAGCTCAAGCAACTTGGGAAATTGTAGTACTGACCCAAATTCCTTGGAAGAGACAACCATCTTTTCAAAGACTTCTTTGCTGGTCTCATCTTTGAGTGATCTATCTAGAAATTGGTTCAAACTCTCCTCTGTAGAGGATGAAAGCAATAAGTGCCAGTCTTCCACATTAGATAGGGAAATGCTTTAACTGTTAAAAGAAGAGGTATGGGAAAGTCAAATATTGGACTTGTGCCACACTTAGGAACAGGGTCTCAAATATCGCAATCCACATGTTGGATATGTCAAGATAAAAAACTTTCAAGGCACTCCATAGTCTGCTCATTCCATGCTAATACCTAAGGAACTGATCAAAGGTACAATTAGCCGTGTTGTAGAATGACGAAACAAAACCTGCTTAGAGCCCCACCTCGCTAATGTCTCTGTTGTAAAGAAGGCTCACAAGGACAACCCCAAGGAATGAATTTCTCCTTTCAAAAGCATAATTCTACCACACCTGAGATCACAACTTTCATATGGAATGTTCCATATGGTGGACCTTACATATTAAAAAAAAAAAAAGGTTCATGGGAAAACTACGAAAAATACAACAAATTATACATTTAACAATTTATAGAAATATTTAAAATTTTGTATGTGAATATTAACATACTTGCAGAACTATACTAAACAGAACATATAATAGATTTGAAAAATCCTTTGTTAACAATCACTATTACAGGAAGCGGCTATTACTCTGGACTAATGTTTCACATTTTTGTAAAGTCACACTACGTGGTTGATGAAATCAACCATTTTTTTGAGTATTGAAATGTTGGCCTTCAGATACGGTGAAAATGCAGAAAAATTACCAAATACGACTCTATTTGGTAGCCATGAACATACACATTCCCAATGCATAGAATAGGCAGGAGTTCTGAATTTGATTTATCACAGAGACTAGCATAGAGTTGTCTCCTTGCAAATTTTTGCACCATCTTCCAGAAAACAGCTACTTCTTTTTCATAGCCTAACTCATAGTCTGTTCTGTGGAGCTTGCATTAAAAGAATGTAACACAGGATGCTCTATTTGCATTTCTGAGCTCCAATTTATAATGATTTACAATCTGGTAATCAGTTGGTGCTGATAAAACCAGATCCTAAAAATCCTAACAAGTTATCCCTACAAATCCTAACAACTTATCCCTAAAAATCTCAACAACTTATCCCTACAAATCCTAACAAGTTATCCCTAAAAAGCTGTTGTAACAAACAATACAATAATATAAATCCCTATCATATCTATTTATTCTAACACCCCCTCTTAATGACTAACCCGGATACAATCCCAAGCTTATCCCTAAATTTTACAAATTTTTCTCTACCTAAGGGTTTAGTCATTACATCAGCAATTTGTTTAGAAGTTGGACAATAATTTAGACAAATTTCTTCATGCTCCACCAGCTGCCGGATATAGTGATGATGAACTTCAATATGTTTTGTTCTGGCATGATATACTAGATTCTTCACCAACTTGAGCACACTTTGATTATCACAATTTTTTTTACCACCCCACTTTTTTATTTTTTAGTTGATGACAAAGCAATTGTATGCTGAAGTTTGCTCTGCCAAGAAATAGCCCCTGATCCAAGAGCAAACATATAGCCAGTAGTAGATTTCCAATCATCAATTGATCCTGCCCAATCTGCATCAGTGTATCCAACCAACTGAAAATCATTAGATTGTTGGTACAATATACCAAAGTCAAGGGTACCTTTGATATATCTGAGAATACATTTTGCAGCTTGCCAATGCTCTCTTCAGGGATTTGACATGAAACAAGACAAATAACTCACTGCAAAACAAAAATCTGGTCGAGTGGTCGTAAGATAAATCAAGCTGCCCACCAACTGATGATATACTGACTCATTGACTAGAGATGAATCAGAGTAGGCTGACAATTTCAGCCCAACTTCCATAGGTGTAGATATCGGATTACAATCTGTCATCCAAAATCTTTCCAAAAGTGTTTTGGCATACTTGCTTTGTGATATAAATATAGTATGATCAAGTTGCCAAAATTCTACACCTAGGCAGTAATGAAGGAGCCCTAAATCTGTCATATCAAAAACTGAACACAAATCAGATTTTACTTGTTGAATCAGGTGGGCTCCACTACCAGTAATAACAAGGTCATCAACATACACAATGAGAATGACAATGTCATTACTTGTAGTTTTGATATAGAGATTAGGATCAAAAAAGCTCGACTGAATCCTGAATCTCTAAGATGTTGATCAATTTTGAAATACTAGGCTCAGGGAGCCTGCTTAAGTCTGTATAGGGACTTAATCAATCTACAAACCAGATGTTCTTTTCCTGGTACTTGAAACCCTTGTGGCTGCACCATATAGACCTCCTCTTCCAAATCTCCATTCAGGAAGGCACTCTTAACATCCATCTGATATACCTGCCAACCAAACTGTGCTGCAATGGAGAGAACTAATCGAAAAACCACCATCTTTGCAGTTGGAGCAAATGTCTCTCCATAGTCTATACCTTCCTGTTGTGCATACCCTTTAGCAACAAGACGAGCTTTGAATTTGTCAATTGAACCATCTGATTTACATTTTACCTTGTAAACCCATTTACAACCAATGGGTTTCTTTCCATGGGGTAATTCACATAGTTCCCATGTTTTATTCTTCATCAATGAGTCAAATTTTGCCTCCATGGCAGCTTCCCAATCTGGTTTACCTCTGGCCTCTTCATATCTGTTGGGTTCAAAAACTGTGAAACTAAAGCAAAATTTGCCTACTCATTCATTTGTCTAGGCTCTTTTCCAGCTCACCTAGATCACCCAACTACCACTTTCTCATCCTCCTTGACATCTTTCATTGTCTGTGTATACCATTTTGGTCATTGACATGGCTCTTGTTGTTAGCGAACTTCACTTGGGTGTACCTCTGTCAAGCTCTGTTCTCCAAGGTCATCCCAAAGTGGATTTTCAACACACCAATGTGGCTGAGTCTTCACATCTTTCTTTTCATCATCAGTCTCTGATGTATCTGAATCCAAGTGAACTTCACTACCTGTTGCAGTACTATCAGTAGTTCTAAAACATACAAAAATCTCAATAGGTTTACCATCATCTGAGAAGAAAGGAGTCTTCTCATGTACAATGATATCTCTACTAATTACAATCTTGTTAGTAGAGACATCAAGCAATCTGTATGCCTTGGATTGTTCACTATAGCCAACAAACATGAACTTTTTGCTTTTTGCATCTAGCTTAGTTCTTTTCTCCTTAGGAATTAATGCAAAAGCAACACAACCAAAAATATGGAAATGACTAACTGAAGGTTTTCTTCCAGACCAAGCTTCTTCTGGAGTAACATTCTGTAGAGCTTTACATGGACACCTGTTGAGAATGAAGACTGCAGTATTTATTGCTTCTGCCTAGTAACAATATGGTACATTTTGGCTATGCACCATGCATCTGGCCATCTCCATGATTGTCCTGTTCCTCCTCTCTACTACCCCATTTTGTTGTGGAGTGTAAGGAGTTGTATACTGCCTGTGTATACCCTCATGCCTGTAGAAATCTTGAAATTGTTTTGAGGTAAACTCACCTCCATTATCTGACCTCAAGACCCTGATTTGCTTTCCAGATTGTTTCTCTACAAGGGCCTTAAAAGTTTGAAAGTATGAAAAACATTCAGACTTATACTTGAGGAAGTATACCCACATCTTCCTCGAATAATCATCAACCATCAACAAAAAATATTTTGCACCACAAACCGAAGGTGTATTCATTGGACCACACAAATCAATATGCACTAAATCCAAAACACCTTGTGCATGCCAAGACTTACCCGTCTCAAATGGTTGACGACTCTGTTTTCCAAGTTGACATCCTGCACATGAATGTTGTTGCTCCTGAATGGATGGCAATCCATGAACCATGTTAGTGAGAATTGATAAATACTTATAATTGAGGTGACCAAACCTCTCATGCCAAAGAATAGAACTATTGTCTTCAACTGCCAAGGCAAATGAATTGGCAGACTTGGCATCAACTAACTTGTATAGCCCCTTCTCACCTATACCAAGAGCAATGAGCTTGTTTTTACCCACATGCATCACCTCACATCTTTTTTATGAAAATGCACAAGTTGAGAATTCTTGGTGATTTCACTAATGGACAGAAGATTTTTGTTCATATCAGGAACATACCGAACATTCTTGAAGGTGTATGTAACATTGTTGTTCAATGTCACACTAACATCACCACACCCTTCAATAAAGTATGATCTACCATCACCAAGTGAAATAGACTCATTCTTACTTAGATCTTCAATGAAATTAACATACCAGTCTTTCCAACATGTATAATGTTTGGATGCTCTAGAGTCAAAGTACCACTCAGTAGATTGACCAGATGAACTCTGAGTTGTTACAAAAGCAAACTTCTCTTCCTGATCTTCTATCTCAACAACATTTACTTGTTTCTTCCCTTGCTGATTTTGTTTATTCTTCAACTTACTACAATCCCGTTTGAAATGACCAGGTTTCTTGTAGTAAAAACAAATGACTTGGGACTGCTTTATATTAGAAGTTTTACCTTGCTTGTGATCAAATGATGAGGGCTTGGCATTCTGATTGCCTTTGTGTTTGGCTTTAGCAGTAAATGCACTCTCTGTACTCCTTGAGGTGAATACTCCCATCTGTGACTGTCTCCTCTCTTTTTGTAAAAGTAAAGAAGACATCTTTTCAAAATCAAGAGTTTGAGTTTCAGCAAGCAAATGCAGAGACTCAACAAAAGACTCATAAGATAGAGGCAAACCTCGCAAAACAATGTCGACCATGTCCTCATCATCGACTATCTTCTGAATAGCAGTCAATTGATCTCTTAGATCCTTTAGATGCATAAGGTACTCAGAAATAGACCCTCCTTCCTCCAACTGGGAAGAATAGAGAAGATTCTTCAAAAACAAAGCATGTCCTGCTTCAGATGTCTGATACTTATTCTGCAACTTTGTCCACAGTGTTGCAACATTATCTTCATTACGAACTTCAGGAATTAAATCATCTACAATAGACAATTTGAGAAGCATCAAAGCTTCTCTATGTCGCTTGTTGAAGTCATCAGCATCATCTTCTGGTCTAGTTTCTTTCTTGAGAACTATATTTGCCAAATCTCGATACTCACAAATTGTAAGTATCTTATGGCTCCACACACTATAATTTCTTCCAGTCAGTTTCTGTGAATCTAGAAGAATTAGAGTCTGAATATTTGTCATTCTTCCACTAATGACAACCCCAAACAACAAATGCCAAACACGCCTTGAACACCAGACTCAGAGCAACAAATGCCAAACACTGCACTCTGCTCCACCCAAGCTCAAAACTTGGGCAAACTCCAAGCTGCACTTTGCCCAAGCTGGAAATGTGAGCAACCTCCAACCAACACTTTGCCCAAGCTGGAAACATGGGCAAACTCCAAGCTGCACTTTACCACAGCCTGGCCAAACTCCAAATGTCGCAAGCAACAACTTTATCAAGTGAGGAGAAAACCACCAAATGCCAAATATCAAAACACCAAATGTCATCTGTCAGATCCAATAGATCTAAACACAACGCAGGAGAAAACCTCCATTGACAATGCAGCAACACCAAGACTGACTGCAGAGTAACAATCTGCAGTGGCACTGACTGCCTAAGACAAAAAATCAACTTGGCTGAAACGAACGGTGTGAGACAAACTCCTCCTTTCTCCTTTTTGTGGCTCTGATACCATAAAAGAATGTAACACAGGATGCTCTATTTGCATTTCTGAGCTCCAATTTATAATGATTTACAATCTGGTAATCAGTTGGTGCTGATAAAACCAGATCCTAAAAATCCTAACAAGTTATCCCTACAAATCTCAACAACTTATCCCTACAAATCTTAACAAGTTATCCTTAAAAGCTGTTGTAACAAACAATACAATAATATAAATCCCTATCATATCTATTTATTCTAACAGGCATGTGACATATGAGCAGGCAGAAGCACAACAAAAATTTAAACACCCCTCTATCATCACGATCAAAGAGTTCTCTCACCTCCCTTTCTCTTACGATTTGTGCCCTTAACATTTGCATAACATTTGTTATTTCATTATTTACACAACTTCTTCAAGCGGGGATAATCTTGGACCTCTCTAATTAATTAATCAAACATTTTCTCCTATGCCGTCTTGCCAAGTATTAAAAATGAAATCAGGGACAGCAATATTCCAAGCTGATCCATCAAACGGGATTATCTAAACCGGTTAAATTCCTCGATTTTCAAGAAGTGGACCAATGTTCAAAGCTTGTCAAACAATACATGCATAATTGCCAAATTGTTGTAATACCACCATATGGTCAATGATTTAGTATGGGTGGGTCTGTTTCAATCCCATATATCCCATTAAAAAATAAATAAATAAATATTCCACTCTGATCCTACAAGCCTCAAAAACGAACAGGACGGTGCACAACAAGTAAGCAACCTTATTCAAACTACTTACAAAATTCTATAATTGGTGGGACTGTTTCAATCCCATATAACCCATTAATAAATAAATAAATAAATATTCCAAGCTGATCCCAAACAAGCTGGTGCACAGCAAGTAAGCAACCTTATTCAGACTACTTACAAAATTCTATAAGTAGGTTTCAAGTTGACTCCATCATCCCCATTATCAATCTGAAATTTAATAATACCATGGCAAAGTGTTGACTAATTGCCAAATAATACCACCTAACTCGGCCTTGTTATTATAAAATTTCATAGTGAGCTTTGATATCGATTTCATAACTTACTAAAACTAGCCAATAACTTGTCAGAATCTCAATCAAATGACAAGTCAAACCATCCAATTCAGGCTAATTTTTTTTTATTAGGGTAGAAGAAGGGGTTTTGAAAGGTTCCCCAAACCTTTTAACAAAATTTTACAAGAAGATAAGCCCAAATGCTTCTAAGAGAAACACAAACATTACAAACAGGCATCCTTCCATGCCATACAAACATCAAAAACTTAGAAAAACAGCCCGCATCAAATAAAAGCTATCACCTATTGAACACAACAAAAACTACAGCAATTTGAAGCAATAGAGGAACAAACTTCCTTTTCCTATCTTGAGTTTTGATCCCACTATCTGCACACCTGATTGAGCTTTATGGGTAACACGCTCTGCACCAGTCCCAATAACCTGCTATCCTCAAAAAAGTGAAGACGAGTTCCCCATAACCAAATCCAACCAACAACTGGATAAGGGTTGTTCTCCCAAGCCACCATGGGAATTACTACCAAGTCATTCTGGACACCACCATAAGCATCAAATCTCGGTTTCATGGCAGCTTTATTCTAGATAAATTCTATTAGATAGTGAACTTTGAAGTCCTGGTAATCTGTTTTCATATACTCAAAGTCTTTGACCCACAAGAGACAGTCCCAATGTAGAACATCCAGTAAAAGACCATTAGTGAAACATGTGGGCTTCATACCAGCCAAAACAAGGATCACGAGCTGCAATCTAGATAACACAAACAGGCACATATGGATAATCTTTATGGGAAAAGCTCTATGAATCTGCCCCACCAGCCTTTTGTCCTTGGAACTGCAACATACATTAGCCACTAACACAGTCCAACTGGGGTGGAATACCCAGGTCAAAACAACCTAGGGAAGGTACTCACCTGCACACAACATATTCAAACCAAATATTTTGAAAGCAAATGTTAACAAAAAGGAGGCCTGAATGACCACGGTGCCAAACATGGGAAATTTTCTTTGAAAAGAGTGGTACAAACAGGAGCCAACATCACCAGAGTTCCTTATTCTGAAAACCATGCAAAAATGGGGGCACCATTGTTAGAAGAGTTGTACCATATTCTATTTTCAAACTTTCTCCCAAACATCAATTCATAGGACCGATCTTCCATATTACTACTTCCAAGATCCCACCACATCCTTCTATGAAATAAACCAGACAAATTGTTAAGGAATGAAAGATTAATCATTGTGAACCCCATTTCTTTTTTCATGATCAGCAATTGCAATAACTTGCTGGGGGAAGTCTCCTTCCCAAACACTGAGCCCTTCTTGCGTTATTCCAAAATTAGCCATACAGTCTGCTCCACTATTTCCTTCCCTATAAATATGATTAAATTCCACTACCTCCATAAGCCTTATAATATGTCAAGCTTCACCAATCATAGAGGCTAAATTCTAGTTGACTTTTGTATCTTTTTTCATCAGATTAATCATGTTTAAGGAATCCCCTTCTATAATTACTTTTTTAACCTGAAGATTACTCACCAACTTTATTCCCATGCACATAGCATGGGCCTCCACAAAGTGGCTAGACTGGTCCCCCAGGGCTTCAGCATAAGCAATCAAAATATTACCATTTTCATCTCTTATTAGACCTCCCACTCCAGCAGGTCCAGGATTTCCTTTAGCTGCCCCATCAAAGTTCAATTTTAGCATACCACCCAGAGGGGGAGTCCATTTTGTTTGCCTCCTTAAAAGGTTTTTAGGAGGATCAAACATACCTATCACTGGATCAAGACCCCAATCAGCAGTAATCATACCTTCCTCCTTCGATTCCCAGACCTCTTCCCACTTAACTAATCTAGCATTCTCCATAGTTAGAGAGAAAATCCTATTGGCTACAGCAAGACTGTCCCTTCTTTTCCCTTTAAAAATGTGGCTATTTCATTCTTTCCAAAGAGCCCATAGAGAATGAGGAAGACTGAAGTCCCATAAAGAGTTAAGCCTCTTACTCTTGAAAGGGGATTTCCATTGGAGATAAATATCACTAAGGCAGTTGGGGAAGACCCAAGAAACCTGGAATCTATTGAGAACCAGATGGAGGACTTCTTGAGCAAAGGGGCAGTTCAGGCTCAAATGGTTAACATCTTCCAGCATACATTCACAAAGGCTGCACCTATTTGGAAGTTGAAAACCTCTTTTCATAAGGTTATCCATAGTAAGGATCTTATTTTGGTAGATGAGCCAGAAGAAGAAGGTAACTTTAGGAGTGAGATTCTTTAACCAAACATTCAAAGCCAATAGCCAACAAGGACTTTCACCTTCCAGCAAATAGTAACCAGATTTGACCGAATAGGTCCCTTGATTGGATAATTTCCACCACCTAGAATCCTGAGCGTTTAGGTTATTCAGGGAATAAACCTGAATCATCCTATTCAGTTTACTAAGAACCTGGTTCCTTCTTTGGTCCAAACCTTCAACTTCAATTTGTTTCCATCTGGGTCTACTCTCTCCCCTTATAATGTAATCACTAACCATGGGCCCATAAGTCTGAGAAACTTCATTCTCCAGGACAACGAATTCCAAGTCCTGATTAAGGGGAATGCTCTTAAGCCAGGAATATTTCCAGAAAAGAACCTTGTTACCCCTCCCAATTTTCCATTGTAAACCTTGTCACAAAAATGGTCTGACAACTTGGAGATTATTCCAAAAGTTAGAGCCCCTGGGAAAATCCCTATCCTCCAAAAAATCAGCATCATCTCTCAGGTACTTGGCTTGAAGAATCTTCACCCATCTTACCTCTTCATTCCTTATCAGTTTCCACCCACACTTTCCCAAGAGGGCTTTATTCAATTTTCTCAGTCTTCTAAAACCCAAGCCCCCTACTTCTTTTTTTGGTAGACCTGTTCCCAAGCTACCAGTGGTAGACGCCTTTTGTCCTCTGAACCAGTCCATAGGAAATTCCTCTGAATCTATTCAATTCTATCATAGAATTTAGTCAACATCTTAAAGAGGGACATAAAATAGATTAGGATGCTTTGAAGAGAGGATTTCACCAAAAGAGCTTTCCTTGCCTGGCTAAGAAGAGCTCCTTTCCATCCTGTTAGTTTCTTGGAAAATCTCTCCACAATTGGGTTCCACATATCATCTAAAGATCTACCTTTAAACATGGGCATCCCAAGATAAGTCGAAGGAAATTCCCCAATCCCACATCCAAAGATACCTACAATTTTCAACTGCCTCCTGACAGGAGTGTTTAAAAAGAAGATTTTGCTTTTTGCAAAGTTAATTTTCTGGCCAACTGCTAATTCATAGGTTTCCAAAATAGATTTCAACTCTCTTGCTTGTGGGATAGAGGATTTTGAAGTGATAATAGTGTCATCTACAAATTGTTGATGGGAGATAGGTCTAAGGGTGGAAGCAGGCTTAATACCATCCAACTTTCCTTCCTCCACAACATTTGAAATAGTTCTCCCAAGGGCCTCGACAAGGATGATAAAGAGATAGGGGGATAAGGGATCCCCTTGTCGTAGACCTTGTTTGCCTTTAAAATAACCAACAATGATACCATTGATTAAAATAGAGAACATAGTTGAGGTAAAACAGGCTGCTAATAAGTCAATCCAGTCCTGCTGAAATCCAAATTTTCTCAACACTCTGATGAGGAACTCCTAGGAAACCCTATCATAAGCCTTACTCATATCCAACTTTAGAAGCATCCCCTCCTCCCCACTTTTGTCTATAGAATGGATGATTTCATGAATTGTGATTATACCATCTAAAATCTATCATCCTTTCACAAACCCACCCTGATTTTGGTCTATTATAAATGGTAGCACAACTTTAATTCTGTTAGCCAATGTTTTGGAGAAAATTTTATACAATGTATTACACAAGCTAATAGGATAGAAATCAACAAAAGTTCTAGCCCCTGCTACCTTAGGAATAAGTGCCAGGAAGGTAGCATTCACATCATCAGGAATATGATGATTCTTCTGAATCTCCTTCATTGCACCAATGATATCAGGCCCTACAATGTGCCAAAAATGCTGGAAGAAGCCCATTAGGAAACCATCTGGCCTAAGGGCTTTATCCCCCTTCATATCAAAGACCACCTTGTATATCTCCTCATCCATGAAAGGACTCCAAAGATAGTCATTCATTTGATCTGTGATCAGAGTAGGGATATTTTGGATCATGGAATCCATTGCTTCCTCATTAGGGGGGTGACCACACCAATCAACTCTAAGAAAAATTAAACCACCTCCTTTCTAATCTCCCCCAAATCCTCCATTACCTACCCATCATTTTTTAAAATTTCTATGATTTTATTGCTGCTTCGATGTCTTAAGGCAGAAACATGGAAAAACTTAGTGTTACGATCCCCTTCTTTAAGCCAAGTTATTCTTGATTTTTATCTCCAAAAAATCTCTTCACAAGCTAGGGTATTATGGTATTCAACAAGAATAAGTTTTTCTCTATCTCGCAACTCACTAGATAGACCCTCCTTATCCATCAGATCTTCAATATCCTACAATTGGTTTTTTAACTCAATTTTTTTTAAAAGATGCCCAAAAACCTGTTTATTCCACTACTTCAGATTCCTTTTAATGAACCTTAACCTCTTAGCTATTTGGGAAACCTTATCACCAAAGAATTCTTCCTTCCACTAGTCTACAATTTGAGCTTCCAAATTCTCATGTCATAGCCACATCATTTCAAATCTGAAGGGGGATCTAAACAAATATTTTGAGTCACCCGATTCCCAAATCAAAGGGTTGTGATCAGAACCAACTTTAGGGAGGGTAGATAGGAGGGATTCTCCAAAAAGCTGTAAACATTCCTGAGACAACAAAACTCTATCTAATCTGACTTGGATTAGATGCTCCCCTAAATGATGGTTACTCCAAGTATATTTTGCTCTCCTAAGGTCCACATCCATTAGTTCATTATCATTAATGAAGTTGGAAAAATCAATCATTCCTTCTGAGATAGTAGGGTTTCCTCCTTTCTTATCAGATGGATTTAAGGGAGAATTGAAATCCCCAACTAGAATCCAAGGCATTCCTTTGAACACTTCACATTGATGGCTTAGGTTATCCCAAAGTTATTTTCTCCCAATAGTTGTATTCGAAGCATACACATTTGTTATAATCCACTGATTGTTAGTTTCCTTACATTGAAAAAGGGAAGTAATTGCTTAGTCTATTTGGATTAAAGTTCTTCCCTCTAAATTATTTTTATCCCATAAGCAAAGTAGACCCCTAGAAGCTCCACATATCGGGCTAGTTGCTAACTCTACCTCTTTCTAGATCCTACTTTTAATTGCCTCCATATTTTGTTGGTCCATTTTAGTTTCCTGTAGAAGAAAAATCTGTGGTCTCTTTTCTTTTCTCAATGCTTTAACAAGTCTCTGTTTCGAAGGGGCGTTGAGTCCCCTTATATTCCATGAGAGAAGTTTCATTTTTTAGGTTTGTCGAGCATTCCCCCCCCACCCTAGGGATAAGATAGTCTGAGTTCCATTGGCTATGTCAGCCATTATTTCCCATTCCCTAATATTCTATTTTGGTGGTCTACCTAGACATTTCTCTACACCAACATCAATTCCCCCTTTTTTTGGTTCCTTTTTTGATGATTTGGGGTTGAGCTGCCTTCCAGACCCCCTTTTAGTTTATCATATTTTTCTTCTTCCAAGGGAACATCCTCCTTGAGGGGCATTGGGTTTTCCCTTGAGACTCATAATCATATTTGGACTGCACAAAGTCTCCTTTAGATCCCTCCAATTGAGAATTGAGAGCTAACTCGGGATTACCAACTTCTAAAATATTAAAAGCATTTGAAATAGGAATTTCAAAATCCTTTGACGAGGAGTTCATTAAACATACCTCCTGCTTCTTCATTAGTGTATGATCCTTCACTAGGGAAGTCCGATGGGGAAAGCCATCCACCTGATTCTCACATCTTCCATTGCCTTGTCTAGAGCTCTCTCCTTCAGACTATTTCTTTTTCCACATTTTTTGTTTTTGGGAGGATTTTTTATGCTCAAGGCATACATTAGATGAATGCCCTAGTTTCTTGCATGTTGTGCATATGACCAAAGCATTCTCATACTCAATATTCTAGTTCCAAACCCCCAACTTTGAGACCAAACTGATTGAGGTAGGAAAATCCTTCTCAAGGTCTGCATTGACATAGATTCTTGCGTAAATCAATCAAGAACGGGCTCTGGTGGTTGGGTCAATAGCCACTAAGACCCCTATTTCTCTTGCTATACCTACCAACACATCCTCATTCCAAAAGTGATAGGGCAAACTCGACATCCTGACCCAAACCGAGGCTTGGGAAAAACTCTGAGAATTTGGGTCGAAGTCTGGGCTCCATCTTCATAGGATGAGACCCCTCCATCCAAAAAACCATGGTCCTCCCCCAAAATTTTGTCTGAGTCCTCCTTGGAGAGCAACTTGACCATGAAAAAACCTTTTGACAAAGCAACTATTTCCATGTGGCCATTGGGCCTCCATTTTGATGCAACCCATTTCCTAACCATGTCCAGATCTGGATGAGCACCCATGAAATGCCCTACCAGATTCGTAGACCCTTGTTCAATCTCCATATCTACAAGCTCATCTAGGACAATAATTTTACCTCCTTCAGGGATTAGGGTAAAATAGGGTTCATAGGGTTTCTTCTTACCACTAACCATAGATGACCATGAAGGACCCCCACAAAAGGAATGTGGGTCCCTTCCAACAAGCCCCAAACAAAGCACCACATTATCAATGCTAAAAACAAAATTTGGGTCCGGACCATTATTCACCTCTATCAGAGGAATGTCATTCCAAGAAAAAACTTTCCCATTGTCTCCCTTCCCCTCATCCTCGTTCCCACCATCGCCACTCTTCACCTCTCCCTCCATCATTCCTTTCCTGATATAAAATATGGGCTTGATCCTACCATCGAGACCGTAGTCGCTACTCCCCTACCACAAGAACCCTACCATAGTATCCTGCGGACAAGACCGTAGCCGCTACACCCCTACCACAACACCCCTACCACAAGAACTCTACCACAATATCCTGCCACCAAACCATAGCCGCCACAACACTACCAGGACCCTACCACAATATCCTACCGCGGAGATCTTACCCGTTGCAACTCTACCACAAGAACCCTACTATAGTAACTTTTCATCGAGATAGTAGCCGCTGCACCCCAACCACAGTAACCTGACACCAAGATCGTAGCCATTGCACCTCTACCACAATAACCTAACACCCAGATCTAACCTGACACCGAGATCGTAGTCGGTGCACCCCTACCACAGTAGCCTGCCGCAGAGATCGTAGTAGCCGCTGCACCCTCTACCACTGCGGATCGTAGTAGCCGCTGCACCCTCTACCACAAGAATCCAATTCAGGCTAATGACCAGAACTACACAAGCAAACAAACAATCAGATAGGGTGGAACGAAATTCCAATAATGAAAATATAACCTATTTGATTTGTTACTGTGCAAAGTTGCAGGCCTGATTGCTTCCTACTTTTTGATATGTGCCTATTGAAGGAACGATCTCGATTTTTTCTTTCAACCGCCGCTGAAACCGGACGTCGCCGAAGTCTGCACGGCGCTGCAGCTCAGAGAGCGCAGTGCGCAAGTCGCGCGCGCCGACGGACTTCGCCCAGGAATGGGCGAAGTGCGCACTTCGGCTGCGCCGACGGACTTCGCCCAGGAATGGGCGAAGTGCGCACTTCGGCTGTGCAGCCGGACTTCGCCCAAACTTGGGCGAAGTTCGCACTTCGTGACTGCGACGGACTTCGCCCGAAATTTGGGCGAAGTTCGCACTTCGCTGCTGCGACAGACTTCGCCCGAAATTTGGGCGAAGTTCGCACTTCGGGGAAGCAAACAGACTTCGCCCGAAACTGTGCGAAGTTTGTACTTCGGTCAGCCGACGGACTGCGCTGGGTGAAGTGTGGACTGCGGCCGACTTCTGACTTCTCTCGCGCACTCGAGCTGCTCCAGTCTTGGCCACGAACTTCGGCAGCGAACTTGGAAAGCCGCTTCAGACTTGTTCTTCTTCCGCGGCTGCCGCTGGGTTTGCCTGGCTTGGCAACACCCGTATGAGAAGAGAGAGACGCCGAAACAGAGAGCAACAAACTGCAAACCCTAAAGATGCCTAAAACAAACAGCAAACTTTATTTATATTAAACGGGGGTTACAGAGTTCCTCAACCGAGGAAATTACAACATCTGCAGGCTACGCTGCAGGATAAACTAAACAGACAAAATGTCGAGTCGGCTGCTCGGACATTAATCAGCTGAGCCAAACTGCTCACTGAGATACTCTTCTTCTCCTGTCTCCTCTCTGCTCTTTGCCTCTGCTCCTCTTTCACTGCTCTT
Organism: Wollemia nobilis; assembly: GCA_028583015.1. Lineage (NCBI taxonomy): Eukaryota > Viridiplantae > Streptophyta > Pinopsida > Araucariales > Araucariaceae > Wollemia > Wollemia nobilis. Next base: position 664,210 of record JAQPPZ010001560.1, on the reverse strand, counting down.
GCTTCTGCCTCTTGCACCCTGCTTCTTATTCTGTCTGAAATACCCGAGACGCCTTATATAGCCGCAGGAAGAGGAGGATAGGGTTTGTCCTCAGACAGGTTCTGACAGGCCCTCAAGCTAGGGTTTCTGACCAATCGCCGCATTAGCATTAAATCGCCGAACTGGTATTAACTTCTGGGGCGATCGCTGTCAGAGGGTAGGTGCGGCGTCATGTCAGTCCTTTTTGCCGGGATCCCCAACTGCGCGAACACAGTCCGGCTTCGCCCAAATTTGGAGCGCGGCGGAGGCGTGAAATCTAGGTTAATTTTTCTAACACCTATGAAAGTGTGGCCTATAAATAATTTGCATAATGCAATGGGGTTACTCCAATAAGATTGTAAAAGCTACTTTCTAAGTTTCAACCATCAGGGGGTATATATTTCATTTGCAGTTTTGCACTGGTATAACGCCTGTAAAACCAGAGGTATAAGAGTCTAAGAACAAGGAACTAATGGTAGACACTTACTTTGTTACGTGTGCTAGGAAATTGAATATAATAGAAAAAACCAAATAACAACAAAAACCATAAGGAATTTGAAAAAAAAAAAACACTTAAGATTTTAATCCACAATAAACTCATATAATCCGAATCCATAAATTAGAAATATTTCTCTATTTTACAAATTGAAACAGAATGTTCCATAAGATATATAAAGAACAACTTTTGATACCTCTGATATGGGCACCATGGAAACAGAGTATCTTGCTACACAAGTACTAATTCAGGCTCCAACCATATAAAAATTCAGAAATGTTTGAAGATTACCAGCTTGAGGCAGAAGGGAAATCTAATCATTTATTGGTAAATAGACCTCCAAAGCCTCCAAATTTCTTCTTCTCCGGAGTAGGTGGGGAAGTACCCTTCTTTTTAAGGCCGGCATTCTTTTCCTCCACCCTTTTCAGAATTGGGTCTGTCTCAAACATCTGATCAGGTTTCTGGAATCCATCTCTCAGAAACTCCAGTAGACTTTTCTTCTCCCCCTCTTTGGCAGGCTTTGCAGCAAGGACCACATGACTGTGACAGTGACTGTGATTAATGGGAATACTGAAGACAATTGACGCCATTTTAGCATAGGTCTGTTGGAATCTCCTCTACTTGAATATATTTAAATGGTATTCATATTTTGTTTGTCAAAATACTTCTCATCCACGAAGGTCTAAGTAAGATTTCGTGATAAGGTTCGGTTGATCAAGGTCAAATTTAGTTTAAGATGTTCTCTTAATGATTATACAGTCTTTGCCGTATGGATAACATGGTATCCTCCAATATATCTAAAAAAAACATGGTATGATGCCGGAAGAGGTAAAATAATATCAATGCCATTGATATTCGTCCCCGTGCATCTGGGCCTGGAATTTGGACGGTCACTTGTGCCCTTGACATAATTTTGACCATGGCGTCATTTACCATTCAAATTGTATGGCATTAAGTGTTTATATAAATATTCTTTACCATTAATTTTGTGTTTGTTCGTATTTTTTGATGAGGTATTTATTAATAAGATACTGAGTTTTTGAGATATCGGTGACAAATACAAAGAAACACTTGAGAATGGGTTTATGGCAAATTTATTCGAAGACAGTAAAATAAAAAAGTTAGAAAATTGCTAACCCAAATCAGCAGGAGAAGGAACAACCTTCTCAAAGATAAGAAACACTTGAGAACGGGTTTATGGCAAATTTATTTGAAAACAGTAAAATAAAAAAGTTAGAAAATTGGGTTTATGGCAAATTTATTTGAAGACAGTAAAATAAAAAAGTTAGAAAATTGCTAACCCAAATCAGCAGGAGAAGGAACAACCTTCTCAAAGATATTAAAGATCATATGTAATTGTACTCCCATATTTGAGGTCCCATGGACCATATTTGGGTGACGTAATTAAAATCTTTCATTCATGCATTTGGGGCAATCTGTTTTCAAAGGTAAGAATCTATTTAAATCTTTCTGAGTTATGGATAACATGGTATCCTCCAATATATCTAAAAAAAACATGGTATGATGCCGGAAGAGGTAAAATAATATCAATGCCATTGATATTCGTCCCCGTGCATCTGGGCCTGGAATTTGGACGGTCACTTGTGCCCATGACATAATTTTGACCATGGCGTCATTTACCATTCAAATTGTATGGCATTAAGTGTTTATATAAATATTTTTTACCATTAAATAAAATTAATGGTAAGTGTTTGTTCGTGTTTTTTGAGGAGGTATTTATTAATAAGATACTGAGTTTTTGAGATATCGGTGACAAATACAAAGAAACACTTTTTTTTTGAAAAAATTGAAAAAAACTTGTATTAAAACATTGATCAGTTACAATTGGGATAAGACCCATCCCAGTCGAAAACCATGAAAGCACATGATTACAAGAGAAGAGGAAGATTTGCACAGGATCCAAATCTCTTGAACCAAAACCAAGCTAGCTGAGAGAGCTGATAGATCTGTTACAACAACTTATCACGAAAACACGCAGCAAACACCAACTTCACCTCTGTCTGCGAAAAAGCTACAAGTCGCGAAATCGCGACACAAGACTCCTCTGACCGCAAAAAAGTCAACCTGTCGCGAAATCGCGACAAAAAACCATCCTTGGCCGCGACGGAGCAACATGTCGCGATATCGCGACAAAAATCCACCAGCGGCCACAACGGCGCAACACGTCGCGAAATCGCGACAACTTTCCTCCAGCGGCCGCGACGGCGTAACATGTCGCGATATCGCGACAACATACCTCCTTTGGCCGCGACGGCGCAACATGTCGCGATATCGCGACAACTTTTCCTCGGCGACCGCAACGACGCAACATGTCGCGATATCGCGACAACTTTCCCACATCGGCCGCGACAGCGCAACATGTTGCGATATCGCGACAACCTTTCTCCAGCAGCCGCGACGACACAACATGTCGCGATATCGCGACAGCTTACCGCCAATGGTCGCGATGGCTCAACAATGGCTCAACAGGTCGCGAAATCGCGACAAAAACCACACTTAGCGTTTTTATTGAACATTGTCTCAAGGATCTTTCAAGGCCCTGCCTAATCACCTCATCTTCAATAGGCATGTCACTGTGCAGCTGCACCCCTACCTCTTTTCCTCCCTTGGCCGCGCCAGCGCAACATGTCGCGATATCGTGACAACTTTCCCTCGACGGCAGCGACGGCGCAACATGTCGCGAAATCGCGACAACTTTCCTCCCTTGGCCGCAACGGCGCAACATGTCGCGATATCGCGACAACTTTCCTTTGGTGGCAGCGACGGCGCAACATGTCGCGAAATCGCGACAACTTTCCTCCCTTGGCCGCGACGGCACAACATGTCGCGAAATCGCGACAACTTTCCTCCCTTGGCCACGACAGAGCAACATGTCGCGAAATCGCGACAACTTTTCTTCGGCGGCCGCGACGGCGCAACATGTCGCGATATCGCGACAACTTTCCCACATCGGCCGCAACAGCGCAACATGTCGCGATATCGCGACAAACAAAAACCACACTTAGCGTTTTTAATACAAAGAAACACTTGAGAACGGGTTTATGGCAAATTTATTTGAAGACAGTAAAATAAAAAAGTTAGAAAATTGCTAACCCAAATCAGCAGGAGAAGGAACATCCTTCTCAAAGATATTAAAGATCATATGATATGATTTGAGTAATTGTACTTCCATATTTGAGGTCCCATAGACCATATTTGGGTCACGTAATTAAAATCTTTCATTCATGCATTTGGGGCAATCTATTTTCAAAGGTAAGAGTCTGATTTAAATCTTCTGAGTTTAGACCGACAAGAACGGTATGAGTCTAACAAGTGGTCTCTTTCACACAAAGACAACAGGAACAAGGCGGAATAAGTTAATAGGTCTAGTGGGAGCTGTGAACAACAGGAACGAAGCGAAATAGATTTAGTGGGAACAGCCTCCTCTATAATTTAAACCTTTTGTTTATCAATTATTAAAATAATGTAATTGTGATCAACTCTCTAATGTAAAAAAATAAATAAATAAACTGTCATGAGATTGAGGAGCACTAAGCTTCATATATTCTAGTTAAAGTTTTAATTTTATGTGAAAATTTTAAAACTTAATTAAATATTACAAGTTGAATTGTTTTAGAATATGCCCTTTTAAACCGATATAGGTTTAAAATCTAGTAAACCATTTTATAAACCACACTTATTATTATTATATGATATGTTTTTTTAATGTAGTGAAAAAAAATTTGTGGGGTTGTTTTGGTTTGAGAAACCATCACGGGGTTTTACACCGTCAAAATCATTCAGAAGTTGTGTTTGGTCTTGATCGCATTATTAATTGACCTTGATTGCACCAGCATTATTAATTGGCCTTCACTGCACCAACATTATTAATTGGCCTTGACCGCACCAGTGTTTGGCCGCACCAGTATTATTAATTGGATTTTGAGTACCCAATGTGTATTTAGTAGGTGGAGATTCGAACCAGGGACTTCCGTTGGAGGATTGTCCTACTCTTTCCAACTCACCTAGAGGGTAAAAATAATACAATGATAACCAACTCTTCTATGTATCTTAAAAAATATATTATTTGATGTGTTGAACTAGGATAATAAACTTAATGATGATATAATACAAATCTTACAATAAATGGCGGTCATTTAATAAAAATTATGGGCTTTCAAAGTTGTAAGGGTAAATAAATAAAAATTGTGAACTTCGAGAGTAATAGAGGTTTAAGATAAGTGGTAAATAAGTGGTAGTAATCAAATATAAATCTAATAAAAATGTGAACTTTCAAGGTAGTAGTGGTGATCAAAGAGAAAATGTGAACTTTAATGTAATATGGGTTTCAAAATGAATGGTGGTGAATTAGGAGTGCAAGTGAGATGTTATGTGAGAAGGAAAGGAACCTCACTTGTTCTTGTTTTAGATGTTTGGAGAAGTATAAAAAAAAATTAAGTACTCCTATAAGGAAAATTTAGATAGCATAAAAGGAAAGCTATTTATGAAAGCTCTAGAAGGATGTCTTAGTTGGAAGTATAGATGTTCTAGTTGACAACAAGAGAAAAAACTACTTTATAATAATCTCTATCCAAACAACATATGTTACACCAAAAGTGAATATTAAGGATGAGTTGATCAAGCATGACATAATATTTCTTAAAAGTAGAGGGTTAATATGTAAGTTCAGTAGACCAATTTTTTCAAAGATTCAAAATTAAATCAAGTGGAAATGGGTATTGAAGTTAAATTAGTCTTATGAATTTTCTCCTAAAAAAATTCTTCTTTGTTATCTTCTTCATTTCAAAAATTAGGAATAAAATAATGGGCGGTGGCCCATGGTCTAGGTAAGAGATGCCCCATATTTAAGACTATGGAGTGAAAAAATTTCATGGAGTCAAAAACTATTAAAAGGCTCCTAGTATGGTTTAAACTTTTTGGACTTTAATATTAACTTATCAATAAGGAGTTCATCTAGCAGAGATCAACTAGAGCAAAAACATGTTTTATAAATGGTCTAGGTAAGAGATGCCCCATATTTAAGACTATGGAGTGAGAAATTTTTATGGAGTCAAAAACTATTAAAAGGCTTCTAGTATGGTTTAAAATTTTTGGACTTTCATATTAACTTATTAATAAGGAGGTTTTGAAGAATATTGTCAATACTCTAAAGGAGTTCATCTAGCAGAGATCAACTAGAGCAAAAACATGTTTTATATACCATAATTTATGTTTTTTAATACATAGGAGAATCTGTTCACTATTGGGTGTTGACACTGTAAACCCTAGCCCACTGGCTGAAGTCAATGGGACCCCTAACCCTCCAAGGCATCGAACTGGGGTAGCCAATCGAAAAACACTTAGTTTCTACCATCCATCCTATCCTTTTCTAGGCATGTCGTGGTTTGAACCTTAGACCTCCTCAAAGAGAGGTCAAAGCCCTAACCACTATGTTGTCCTTGTCAAACCAAAAAAGAGTCTACACGAGGTTTTATGGGAGGTCTCGGTCCCCTCATACTAGGGTTTGAGCTTGGATCTCTTGTAAGGATGTAGCCTAATTTATGTTGCCATGGATGTTTTAAAACCTTTGTCACAATTCATTAAGTTTAAATTTGAATCAAGATAATGGGATCAACAAGTACATTATGAAAACATTCTATTTTGATGTCACAAATATTAGGAAACCAAATGTGCAACTAAATATTGCAATGTGAAAATGATGGAGAAAACGATGGGAATTTTTTGTCATGAAATAAATTTCAAGATGAAGTAAGGGGATCATACTATAGTAGAAGTTGGATTAGATAAAGCATTTTCCACTCCCGAAAAAAGTGGTAAGGAAAAATCCTCAATATCATCAGACAATTAAGGTTATCATGATTCATTTGGATCACCATTAAAAGAAATGAAGGATACAAGGGATGAGGAAGGACCCTATGCAAGTTCCAATTTTAAAGGGATTATAAATTTATAGGTTTGAAGGAAAGTGTGGAGGCAAATTTTAAAACAAGGCAAGTGGAAGAGGTCAATTGTAATTTGGGTATATCGTCTCCATTTTCCTCAAGTATTATAAAATCCTCTCCTTACAATAAAAGTGAATGTAGTGCAGAGATTATTCTTTGCACTATAAAGTTTCAAAAGCAACATAATGAAGAAAGAAACATGAAGTATATTTATGAAAATTTAGGATTTCCATGGCAACATAAGAAAACAAGTGCTACAAAGGATGGTCCTTGCACTTTGTAGTTTCTACGAAAACGTTTAAAAAAAAATGCCCTTGAGGCTATTCCTTGCACTTTAGATTCTCTAGGGAAAAATAAACCTATAAATGATAAGTCTCATTATGAACGGTTTGGAAAAATCAAAGAGATCAATAAAGATGATATTTTTTGTGCAAAAAAAAATGAGAAACACCCTTAAATCAAGAACAAAGAGAAAAGAAAACTCAAATAGATATTGATATAGAAAATCAAAATCAAATATCTCAAGTGTTAACAAGAAATGGGACTAAGCTGAGAAAAAAAATAATTAAATGATGATGAAAATGGTATCTTGGAATATTAGTGGTATGAATAAAACCCCTAAAAGAAGATTTATTGGGGAGTTAAAGGGGTTTTTATAATCATAAGTTTGTTTTAATATAAGAAACAAAATTAAGAAGCAAGGAATGTAAGGATGCACTCAACAAGATTTAGAATATGGGGGATCATAAAGTATTTTTTCCTATATGAACTTTAGGGAGTATTGCAACAATATGGGATAAACACAAATGGATGGGCAATTACTGGAAGGAAAATTAATTGGGTAGTTAACCTTTGTTTGCAAAAAAGAGAAAAATATCAAAGTAGGGGTTATAAACATGTATGCTCCAACCATAGTTACTTCTTGTGAAAGATGTTGGAAGGACCTCAACTTATTTATGTCAATTTCAATGATGTTTCATAATTGTGATCTATTTAATATTTGTAAATTTTTTGTTTTATTTTTATTTTTTGGGGGGGGAGGGGACCATCAACAAAGTTCTATCTCCTTGAAAAAAAAAATGGTACTCCTAAATGGTCTAAATCAATAGAGGATTTTGCTTAAACTGTCAATTCAAATTGCCTTTAGAATGTTATTATTTCAAACTATTAATATACATGGAATAATAGATGCATTGGGTAATCTCCTATAGTAGAATTAATAGATATATTTGTATCATCTAATTTATGGTTTCAAATAAAGTCTACAATCTTTTTAGATATTTTATTGTGAACATAATCAAATCATAATCCTATTTTATTGATGTCATTTGCTTAGCAATGGTCATCTAAAGTCATTTTGAAGAACACAAGCTTATACTGAGAGGGGGGGTGAACAGTATAAGACCTCTTTTTACTTTTTCCTTTATACTTCAAAACAAGTAAAGCAATATACCCAAAGCAATATCAAAGCAATGCACAATATCATCCACAAAGTGACACCAATTTTAACGTGGTTCACCCAAAATGGTTGGGCTACGTCCACAAAACTTTTCTCTAAAAGTTATCTCAAAGTTCTTTGGGAATCCTTCCCAATTACAATGTTTATGAGCCTCGGCCCAAAGGAGATACCTTCCCCTAATCAGAATTTATGAGCCTCTCGCTCAAAGGAGATACCTTCCCCTCTCGCTCTGGAAATGATCCCTCGAAGATCAACTCGCCTCTACCTCTTGCCAGACACGTGGAACTCCTTTCCACCGAAGACCTCCTATCCTCAATGCTTAGCCTAAGAGACCTTCGCCTTCTATGATCACGTCCACAACAGCTCAAAACTCGTACCAAACACAGTCAGTCGGTCTAGTACAAGTCTTCCTCTGTCTGTCGGATCTGTCCAAGCGCTTGAACAAATCAATCCTCTACACACAAGCCTTCTCAAAGACTTGCCAAATCTGTCCTCATGTTCTTCTCAAAGAACCAGTGCACCTCTGTCCTCAAGTTCTCCGATAGAACTATCAAACTCAGCTCACAAGTCCTCTGCTAGGACCTGTCCAAATCTGCTCACAAGTCCCCACCGGAAACCTCGTCCAAAACTGCTCACAAGTCCCCACCGGAACCTGTCCAAGACTGCTCACAAGTCCCCACCGGAACCTGTCCAAAACTCAGCAAGCTCACCAAGAAAAAAACTTTCTTAGTAGGAAATCACAAGGTGAATTGTTAGAGACCCAATGTGATTTGTCAAACTCATAGAAGCATAAAGAGAATTGTTAGAGACTCAATATGTTCTATACTCAACTCCCAATCTCAAAACTCAACTCAAATCAACTCACCAACTCAATCTCAAATCTGAAAACTCAACTCAATATCTCGAAATGGATAGGATAGAATGCTTTCTTTCAAGAACATGAAACCCCAACAATTGCCAACTATGCAAAGAATCACATAACAATGATACTCATGTTCTTTTCACCATCAATTAGGGCTTCAACAACAATGCTCATCAAACAAGGTTCAATCAACACCATTCAACTCAAAACACAACCTTGAAGCATTTCACAATCAACATCAGAAAAGGAAACAAGTAGAACTCCTTTTCTCTCCAATATTGTTTGAACAAAAAGCATCCACCAACTCAAATCAACAAGAGCACACACAACTTTTCAAATCATCAACAAAGGAGTAAGCCCAACACTTTAACCAAGTAAAGAATAGCTTGATTATTACCAATTTAATGAAAGCAAATGTCAATCTCAAAGCTGCCCACTTAAGGTTTCACAACTTCACACAAGAAGCAATTTTAACCTTAAAACATCATGCTTTCATTTCCATAATCAACCAAAAGCACTCTCAACATTACAAGAAAAATTTATCCCTTATACACCTTATTTCTCCCTTATAGTCTTATCAAAAATAAAATTTATCTCTCATAAGAATGCAATAAGATATTTCAAACAACACCTTCAAAAGAATCTTTTATCAAAATAAAACAAGCTTTAAACTCCTTATAACTCCTAAGCTGTTTTTCCCTCTAATAAACTTCCTCCATCCGCAAAATACACTTAGCAAAAATTAATTTCGAAAATACCTTGGCCAACATCAAAAATCACGCTATGGAGAAATTGCGCACGAATTCTAACACCACCCGCTGCGTCCACTTCACGATGAAAAACCCTTTCACGTTATTCGAATGCGGAACCTCCCGTTCGGGTAGCGCGCCAACAACCTAGCCGCTACCGGTGCGCCAAAGGCGCCCGATGAGGTTTAAACCTCACGCTCGTTAGCCTTGTTCCTTCTGCGCCAGGGATTAAATAAAACAATAGTGCCTCCCTTTCTTCTGACGCGAACACGAAGACGAAAACCTTACGACGGATTTACGACAAACGACGAGTACAAAAAGAAGAAATCCGAACAGCGGATCACGAAATCACAACGAGGAAGAAATCGAACAGCAGATCACGAATTCACAACGAGCAACTCTTTTCAAAATGCGGATGGGATAATTCTTGATTTTCATCGAGGGAGATTTATATGCATTTTTACCATAAGCTCTTGACGTCGACGAGGAGTTTAACACGTCGACGGAGGTCTTGGCTAGCGCCCACAATCTTAAAACATAGCGCCATGGGTTAGGAGAACCCATTGCAAACAATAATTTAATATTTATTTAAAAATAATTAAAGGGAACCTTAACAAGGTTTTTAATTATTTAAATAAATACTTCCTCCTGGACCCAAATGCATTAAACTAATGCATCCACCTATAATCTTTAAACCTAGCCAACTTGGGGTTTACAAAAGACCTTTGAAACCGTCATGCCGTAACCTTCATCAAAACAAATTATTTGACATCAAATCAAATTCCTTCAAGAGCTTCTTGACATCAATGACAACTTATACACTTGAGCAAAGGCAATGTACCCAAAGTACCCAAAATTGCCAACAATCTCCCCCTTTGTCATTGATGGCAAACCTTTATCGAAAACACTTCTCAAGAGCCAAAACTGAAACCAACTATGCTAACAACCGACCAACCGTGCCCACAACCGAGAATCTTCCTTTGAAGTTTTGCTCCCCCCGACTTGAAGCTCTCCTCTTCACTTTGAAGCTCTCCCCCTTACTCATATCTCTCCCCCTTTGTCATCAATGGCAAAGGGTCACCTTTGGGGCTCGGGACTAAGAATGAGCCTCTTAGCTTAGTCCCTCCCCCACCTCCTGATGAGGTGATTAATTCTGGGGTGGGAGTAAAACTCCCATTAGGCACCGATCATCATCAGCGTCTATAACTTCCTTGTCGGGCCTTCTCTTGAACTCTTTGTCCATATTCCTGTTCTTGTCACTGTTCTTGTTCTTGTTCTCATCCCCGTTCTTGTCCATGCCTTGATCCTTGGACCCGATCATGCCACTGTTCTCGTTCTTGTATTCTAGAATTTCAGCTCTACACTGTCTGATTATGTGACCTTCATTGTTGCACTTGAAACACTTGACGATGTTGTTTCTCTGAGGTAAACCTGATCTTTGAATCCACCAGTTCTGACCAAACCTGTCTTGACCAAACCTGTTCTGACCAAACCTATTCTGACCAAACCTGTTCTGATCAAACCTGTTCTTGTTATTTGCCTTGCAATAAACTGCCTTGTGCCCAAACTGTTGACAAGAGTAGCAATACCCTTGAAAGAAACTAGCACTTCTGAAATTGTCATTTACCTTCTTCACTTGAGCCATGCAATGTGAAGCCATGTGACCAAACCTATGACAAGCAAAACATCCGCCTTGAAATTTTCCTTTATTTGACCTCTTAGGTTTTGAAAACTTCTTCTCTCATTCTGAATTCTATTTTATGTTTCTGTGCATCTATCATTCAAGGACTCCTTTTCTGAAATACTTTCCTCTCTTCCTTTTGGAGTCTCTTACTAGACTCTCCAACTTGTTCCTTGTGTGGCTTAACAAAACCAAGGCCTGTTTTATCTGTTGTCTTTCTTTGACCTTTGATGAGTGACTTAACCTTTTTGGAGCTATCTTGAAACCTCGTAAAGCTTATCCTTGTACTCTTTAGTTTCCTCTTTCAAAGAAGCCATTTTCTGTTCTAACTCACTATACTCAAGAACCTTAGACTCTAACTCATCCTTGAGTTCTTGTGTCTTAGCTATAGAGAAGTCAAGACTTTCTATAAGATCATCTCTCTCCATACAACATTCATCTAACTTATCCTTGAGTCTAGCATTCTTCTTTCTTTCCTTTTTCAAAGCACTAAGAGCACTAATAAGTTCACCTTCAAGATCTACTTCACCTTCCTCTATATCTTCCTCTATTTGTTTGCTTTTTGAATCATCAAAGCCTTTTTCAGATTTCTTATCACTAGAGGTGCTACCCTTTTCAAAAACCATACATGCATCTTCCTTATAGTTTTCTGAAGCATCCTCATACATACTAGAAACCAAATCATTATTTGTGCAATCATCCTCAAGGTGACCAAAGTTTCCACATCTAAGACATTTCATGATAATGAATCTATGTTTCGGTTCTTCCTCTTTTTCTGATATGAACAACATCTCATTTTCATCATCACTTGAAGAACTTTCACTATCACTACTAGAACACTTACTTGCTTTGTCTAGGTAGAAACTCTTCTTGTGCTTGTGAGAATACCTCTTTCCTTGATTGTTGTGCTCATCTTTGTTCTTCCTGTGATGCTTGTGCTTTTCAGAATCCTTGCTCTTAGAATCCTGTTTATCTTCATCACTTTCATTCTTGGGAACAAAACAATCAGTAGCATAATGACCAAACTTTCCACAATTGAAACATCTTATATTTTTCATACTTTTGTGCTTTCTAGAGAACTTGCCTTTCTTGTTGTAATATGCCTCTTCATCACTAGAAGACTCATCACTATCTTGAAGTTGTTTACCCTTGGATTTCTTGGTAGCCTTGAAAGTCGCCTCTTTCTTGACATCAACCTTCACTTGAGTTCTCAACTCAAATGCTGCAAGTATACTATGGAGCTCATCCTTTTTCAACTTATCCAAATCTTTAGCTTCCTCAATAGCAGAAATATTTTCACTAAATCTATTAGGAAGAGATCTTAAAATCTTATCACAAACATCATTTTCAGCAAGCTCAAGACCTAAGTCTTTCATGGAGTTAACAACCTCATCCATACGAAGCATGTAGTCACTAATATTTTCATCATCATTCATCTTGAGTTGTTCAAACATACCTTTGAAGTGTCTCAACTTGGCCTTTCTGACATTTGTATCACCTGTATGAACCACCTTCAACTGTTTCCACATTTCACTAGTTGTCTTGCAGTGAATCACCTTGGTGAGATCTGCTTTCTGTAAGCCTTTCAGGATTGCATTCATTGCCTTTGAATTGTTGTGATGTAGGAGCCTTTCTTCCTTAGTAATAGGACCATGTACAGGAATAGTGTACTCATCTTCAATCACTTCCCAAACCTCATTACCAAGTGCCATTAGATGAACCTTCATCCTTGCACTCCAAAGACCAAAATCTGACCCATCAAGAATAGGTGTTGCATTGCCACTTGAATGATCCATTGTGTTCTTTACTAGCTTTTCCTTCAAGTCGTTAAACTTTTCGAAGGCACCGACTCCGATACCAATTGAAGAACACAAGCTTATACTCGAGAGGGGGGTGAACAAGATAAGACCTCTTTTTACTTTTTCCTTTATACTTCAAAATAGTAAAGCAATATACCCAAAGCAATATCAAAGCAATGCACAATATCATCCACAAAGTGACACCAATTTTAACGTGGTTCACCCAAAATGGTCAGGCTACGTCCACAAAACTTTTCTCTAAAAGTTATCTCAAAGTTCTTTGGGAATCCTTCCCAATTACAATGTTTATGAGCCTCGACCCAAAGGAGATACCTTCCCCTAATCAAAATTTATGAGCCTCTGCTCAAAGGAGATACCTTCCCTCTCGCTCTGGAAATGATCCCTCGAAGATCAACTCGCCTCTACCTCTTGCCAGCACGTGGAACTCCTTTCCATCGAAGACCTCCTGTCCTCAATGCTTAGCCTAAGAGACCTCTACCTTCTATGATCACGTCCACAGCAGCTCAAACCTATACCAAACATAGTCAGTCGGTCTAGTACAAGTCTTCCTCTATCTGTCAGATCTGTCCAACTACTTGAACAAATCAATCCTCTACACACAAGCCTTCTCAAAGACTTGCCAAATCTGTCCTCAGGTTCTTCTCAAAGAACCAATGCACCTCTGTCCTCAAGTTCTCTGATAGAACTATCAAACTCAGCTCACAAGTCCTCTGCTAGGACCTGTCCAAATCTGCTCACAAGTCCCCATCGAAACCTGTCCAAAACTTCTCACAAGTCCCCACCAGAACCTGTCCAAGATTGCTCACAAGTCCCCACCGAAACCGTCCAAAACTCAGCAAGCTCACCAAGAAAAAAACTTTCTTAGTAGGAAATCACAAGGTGAATTGTTAGAGACCCAATGTGATTTTTCAAACTCATAGAAGCATAAAGAGAATTGTTAGAGACTCAATATGTTCTATACTCAACTCCCAATCTCAAAACTCAACTCAAATCAACTCAGCTCAAACTCAATCTCAAATCTGAAAACTCAACTCAATATCTGAAATGGATAGGATAGAATGCTTTCTTTCAAGAACATGAAACCCCAACAATTGCCAACTATGCAAAGAATCACATAACAATGATACTCATGTTCTTTTCACCATCAATTAGGGCTTCAACAACAATGCTCATCAAACAAGGTTCAATCAACACCATTCAACTCAAAACACAACCTTGAAGCATTTCACAATCAACATCAGAAAAGGAAACAAGTAGAACTCCTTTTCTCTCCAATATTGTTTGAACAAAAAGCATCCACCAACTCAAATCAACAATAGCACACAACAACTTTTCAAATCATCAACAAAGGAGTAAGCCCAACACTTTAACCAAGTAAAGAATAGCTTGATTATTACCAATTTAATGAAAGCAAATGTCAATCTCAAAGCTGCCCACTTAAGGTTTCACAACTTCACACAAGAAGCAATTTTAACCTTAAAACATCATGCTTTCATTTCCATAATCAACCAAAAGCACTCTCAACATTACAAGAAAAATTTATCCCTTATACACCTTATTTCTCCCTTATAGTCTTATCAAAAATAAAATTTATCTCTCATAAGAATGCAATAAGATATTTCAAACAACACCTTCAAAAGAATATTTTATCAAAATAAAACAAGCTTTAAACTCCTTATAACTCCTAAGCTGTTTTTCCCTCTAATAAACTTCCTCCATCCACAAAATACACTTAGCAAAAATTAATTTCGAAAATACCTTGGCCAACATCAAAAATCGTGCTATGGAGAAATTGCGCACGAATTCTAACACCACCCGCTGCGTCCACTTCACGATGAAAAACCCTTTCACGTTATTCGAATGCGGAACCTCCCGTTCGGGTAGCGCGCCAACAACCTAGCCGCTACCGGTGCACCAAAGGCGCCCGATGAGGTTTAAACCTCACGTTGTTAGCCTTGTTCCTTCTGCACCAGGGATTAAATAAAACAACAGTGCCTCCCTTTCTTCTGACGCGAACACGAAGACGAAAACCTTACGACGGATTTACGACAAACGATGAGTACAAAAAATGAACAACGGATCACGAAATCACAGCGAGGAAGAAATCGAACAACAGATCACGAATTCACAACGAGCAACTCTTTTCAAAATGCGGATGGGATAATTCTTGATTTTCATCGAGGGAGATTTATATGCATTTTTACCATAAGCTCTTGACGTCGACGAGGAGTTTAACACGTCGGCGGAGGTCTTGGCTAGCGCCCACAATCTTAAAACATAGCGCCATGGGTTAGGAGAACCCATTGCAAACAATAATTTAATATTTATTTAAAAATAATTAAAGGGAACCTTAACAAGGTTTTTAATTATTTAAATAAATACTTCCTCCTGGACCCAAATGCATTAAACTAATGCATCCACCTGTAATCTTTAAACCCGCCAACTTGGGGTTTACAAAAGACCTTTGAAACTGTCATGCCGTAACCTTCATCAAAACAAATTATTTGACATCAAATCAAATTCCTTCAAGAGCTTCTTGACATCAATGACAACTTATACACTTGAGCAAAGGCAATGTACCCAAAGTACCCAAAATTGCCAACAATCTCCCCCTTTGTCATTGATGGCAAACCTTTATCGAAAACACTTCTCAAGAGCCAAAACTGAAACCAACTATGCTAACAAACCGAGAATCTTCCTTTGAAGTTTTGCTCCCCTGACTTGAAGCTCTCCTCTTCACTTTGAAGCTCTCCCCCTTACTCATATCTCTCCCCCTTTGTCATCAATGGCAAAGGGTCACCTTTGGGGCTCGGGACTAAGAATGAGCCTCTTAGCTTAGTCCCTCCCCCACCTCCCGATGAGGTGATTAATTCTGGGGTGGGAGTAAAACTCCCATTAGGCACTGCTCATCATCAGTGTCTATAACTTCCTTGTCGGGCCTTCTCTTGAACTCTTTGTCCATATTCCTGTTCTTGTTCTTGTTCTCATCCCCGTTCTTGTTTATGTCTTGATCCTTGGACCTGATCATGCCACTGTTCCTGTTCTTGTATTCTAGAATTTCAGCTCTACACTGTCTGATTATGTGACCTTCATTGTTGCACTTGAAACACTTGACGATGTTGTTTCTCTGAGGTAAACCTGATCTTTGAATCCACCAGTTCTGACCAAACCTGTTCTGACCAAACCTGTTCTGACCAAACCTATTCTGACCAAACCTGTTCTGATCAAACCTGTTCTCGTTATTTGCCTTGCAATAAATCGCCTTGTGCCCAAACTATTGACAAGAGTAGCAATACCCTTGAAAGAAACTAGCACTTCTGAAATTGTCATTTACCTTCTTCACTTGAGCCATGCAATGTGAAGCCATGTGACCAAACCTGTGACAAGCAAAACATCTGCCTTGAAACTTTCCTTTATTTGACCTCTTAGGTTCTGAAAACTTCTTCTTCTCATTCTGAATTCTGTTTTCTATTTCTGTGCATCTATCATTCAAGGACTCCTTTTCTGAAATACTTTCCTCATCAGAACTCTCTTCCTTTTGGAGTCTCTTACTAGACTCTCCAACTTGTTCCTTGTGTGGCTTAACAAAACCAAGGCCTGTTTTATCTCGTTGTCTTTCTTTGACCTTTGATGAGTGACTTAACCTTTTTGGAGCTATCTTGAAACCTCGTAAAGCTTATCCTTGTACTCTTTAGTTTCCTCTTTCAAAGAAGCCATTTTCTGTTCTAACTCACTATACTCAAGAACCTTAGACTCTAACTCATCCTTGAGTTCTTGTGTCTTAGCTATAGAGAAGTCAAGACTTTCTATAAGATCATCTCTCTCCATACAACATTCATCTAACTTATCCTTGAGTCTAGCATTCTTCTTTCTTTCCTTTTTCAAAGCACTAAGAGCACTAATAAGTTCACCTTCAAGATCTACTTCACCTTCCTCTATATCTTCCTCTATTTGTTTGCTTTTTGAATCATCAAAGCCTTTTTCAGATTTCTTATCACTAGAGGTGCTACCCTTTTCAAAAACCATACATGCATCTTCCTTATAGTTTTCTGAAGCATCCTCATACATACTAGAAACCAAATCATTATTTGTGCAATCATCCTCAAGGTGACCAAAGTTTCCACATCTAAGACATTTCATGATAATGAATCTATGTTTCGGTTCTTCCTCTTTTTCTGATATGAACAACATCTCATTTTCATCATCACTTGAAGAACTTTCACTATCACTACTAGAACACTTACTTGCTTTGTCTAGGTAGAAACTCTTCTTGTGCTTGTGAGAATACCTCTTTCCTTGATTGTTGTGCTCATCTTTGTTCTTCCCGTGATGCTTGTGCTTTTCAGAATCCTTGCTCTTAGAATCCTGTTTATCTTCATCACTTTCATTCTTGGGAATAAGTACAGATCAGTAGCATAATGACCAAACTTTCCACAATTGAAACATCTTATATTTTTCATACTTTTGTGCTTTCTAGAGAACTTGCCTTTCTTGCTGTAATATGCCTCTTCATCACTAGAAGACTCATCACTATCTTGAAGTTGTTTACCCTTGGATTTCTTGGTAGCCTTGAAAGTCGCCTCTTTCTTGACATCAACCTTCACTTGAGTTCTCAACTCAAATGCTGCAAGTATACTATGGAGCTCATCCTTTTTCAACTTATCCAAATCTTTAGCTTCCTCAATAGCAGAAATATTTTCACTAAATCTATTAGGAAGAGATCTTAAAATCTTATCACAAACATCATTTTCAGCAAGCTCAAGACCTAAGTCTTTCATGGAGTTAACAACCTCATCCATACGAAGCATGTAGTCACTAATATTTTCATCATCATTCATCTTGAGTTGTTCAAACATACCTTTGAAGTGTCTCAACTTGGCCTTTCTCGACATTTGTATCACCCGTATGAACCACCTTCAACTCGTTTCCACATTTCACTAGTTGTCTTGCAGTGAATCACCTTGGTGAGATCTGCTTTCTGTAAGCCTTTCAGGATTGCATTCATTGCCTTTGAATTGTTGTGATGTAGGAGCCTTTCTTCCTTAGTAATAGGACCATGTACAGGAATAGTGTACTCATCTTCAATCACTTCCCAAACCTCATTACCAAGTGCCATTAGATGAACCTTCATCCTTGCACTCCAAAGACCAAAATCTGACCCATCAAGAATAGGTGTCTGCATTGCCACTTGAATGACCCATTATGTTCTTTACTAGCTTTTCCTTCAAGTCGTTAAACTTTTTGAAGGCACCCGCTCTGATACCAATTGAAGAACACAAGCTTATACTGAGAGGGGGGTGAACAATATAAGACCTCTTTTTACTTTTTCCTTTATACTTCAAAATAGTAAAGCAATATACCCAAAGCAATATCAAAGCAATGCACAATATCATCCACAAAGTGACACCAATTTTAACGTGGTTCACCCAGAATGGTCGAGCTACGTCCACAAAACTTTTCTCTAAAAGTTATCTCAAAGTTCTTTGGGAATCCTTCCCAATTACAATGTTTATGAGCCTCGGCCCAAAGGAGATACCTTCCCCTAATCAAAATTTATGAGCCTCTGCTCAAAGGAGATACCTTCCCCTCTACTCTAGAAATGATCCCTTAGAAGATCAATTGCCTCTACCTCTTGCCAGCACGTGGAACTCCTTTCCACCGAAGACCTCCTGTCCTCAATGCTTAGCCTAAGAGACCTCTGCCTTCTATGATCACGTCCACAATAGCTCAAACCTGTACCAAACATAGTAGTCGGTCTAGTACAAGTCTTCCTCTGTCTGTCAGATCTGTCCAACTAGCTTGAACAAATCAATCCTCTACACACAAGCCTTCTCAAAGACTTGCCAAATCTGTCCTCAGGTTCTTCTCAAAGAACCAGTGCACCTCTGTCCTCAAGTTCTCTGATAGAACTATCAAACTCAGCTCACAAGTCCTCTGCTAGGACCTGTCCAAATCTGCTCACAAGTCCCCATCGAAACCTGTCCAAATTCTTACAAGTCCCCATCGAACTGTCCAAGATGCCACAAGTCCCCATCGAAACCTGTCCAAAACTCAGCAAGCTCACCAAGAAAAAAACTTTCTTAGTAGGAAATCACAAGGTGAATTGTTAGAGACCCAATGTGATTTGTCAAACTCATAGAAGCATAAAGAGAATTGTTAGAGACTCAATATGTTCTATACTCAACTCCCAATCTCAAAACTCAACTCAAATCAACTCAGCTCAAACTCAATCTCAAATCTGAAAACTCAACTCAATATCTGAAATGGATAGGATAGAATGCTTTCTTTCAAGAACATGAAACCCCAACAATTGCCAACTATGCAAAGAATCACATAACAATGATACTCATGTTCTTTTCACCATCAATTAGGGCTTCAACAACAATGCTCATCAAACAAGGTTCAATCAACACCATTCAACTCAAAACACAACCTTGAAGCATTTCACAATCAACATCAGAAAAGGAAACAAGTAGAACTCCTTTTCTCTCCAATATTGTTTGAACAAAAAGCATCCACCAACTCAAATCAACAAGAGCACAAAACAACTTTTCAAATCATCAACAAAGGAGTAAGCCCAACACTTTAACCAAGTAAAGAATAGCTTGATTATTACCAATTTAATGAAAGCAAATGTCAATCTCAAAGCTGCCCACTTAAGGTTTCACAACTTCACACAAGAAGCAATTTTAACCTTAAAACATCATGCTTTCATTTCCATAATCAACCAAAAGCACTCTCAACATTACAAGAAAAATTTATCCCTTATACACCTTATTTCTCCCTTATAGTCTTATCAAAAATAAAATTTATCTCTCATAAGAATGCAATAAGATATTTCAAACAACACCTTCAAAAGAATCTTTTATCAAAATAAAACAAGCTTTAAACTCCTTATAACTCCTAAGCTGTTTTTCCCTCTAATAAACTTCCTCCATCCACAAAATACACTTAGCAAAAATTAATTTCGAAAATACCTTGGCCAACATCAAAAATCGTGCTATGGAGAAATTGCACATGAATTCTAACACCACCCGCTGCGTCCACTTCACGATGAAAAACCCTTTCACGTTATTCGAATGCGGAACCTCCCGTTCGGGTAGCGCGCCAACAACCTAGCCGCTACCGATGCGCCAAAGGCGCCCGATGAGGTTTAAACCTCATGCTGTTAGCCTTGTTCCTTCTGTGCCAGGGATTAAATAAAACAATAGTGCCTCCCTTTCTTCTGACGTGAACACGAAGACGAAAACCTTACGATGGATTTACGACAAACGGCGAGTACAAAAAAATGAATAGCGGATCACGAAATCACAGCGAGGAAGAAATCGAACAACAGATCACGAATTCACAACGAGCAACTCTTTTCAAAATGCGGATGGGATAATTCTTGATTTTCATCGAGGGAGATTTATATGCATTTTTACCATAAGCTCTTGACGTCGGCGAGGAGTTTAACACGTCGACGGAGGTCTTGGCTAGCGCCCACAATCTTAAAACATAGCGCCATGGGTTAGGAGAACCCATTGCAAACAATAATTTAATATTTATTTAAAAATAATTAAAGGGAACCTTAACAAGGTTTTTAATTATTTAAATAAATACTTCCTCCTGGACCCAAATGCATTAAACTAATGCATCCACCTATAATCTTTAAACCTGCCAACTTGGGGTTTACAAAAGACCTTTGAAACTGTCATGCCGTAACCTTCATCAAAACAAATTATTTGACATCAAATCAAATTCCTTCAAGAGCTTCTTGACATCAATGACAACTTATACACTTGAGCAAAGGCAATGTACCCAAAGTACCCAAAATTGCCAACAATCTCCCCCTTTGTCATTGATGGCAAACCTTTACCGAAAACACTTCTCAAGAGCCAAAACTGAAACCAACTATGCCCACAACTGAGAATCTTCCTTTGAAGTTTTGCTCCCCCGACTTGAAGCTCTCCTCTTCACTTTGAAGCTCTCCCCCTTACTCATATCTCTCCCCCTTTGTCATCAATGGCAAAGGGTCACCTTTGGGGCTCGGGACTAAGAATGAGCCTCTTAGCTTAGTCCCTCCCCCACCTCCTGATGAGGTGATTAATTCTGGGGTGGGAGTAAAACTCCCATTAGGCACTCGATCATCATCAGCGTCTATAACTTCCTTGTCGGGCCTTCTCTTGAACTCTTTGTCCATATTCCTATTCTTGTCACTGTTCTTGTTCTTGTTCTCATCCCTGTTCTTGTCCATGCCTTGATCCTTGGACCTGATCATGCCACTGTTCTTGTTCTTGTATTCTAGAATTTCAGCTCTACACTGTCCGATTATGTGACCTTCATTGTTGCACTTGAAACACTTGACGATGTTGTTTCTCTGAGGTAAACCTGATCTTTGAATCCACCTATTCTGACCAAACCTGTTCTGACCAAACTTTCGACCAAACCTATTCGACCAAACCTGTTGACCAAACCTTTTCGATCAAACCTGTTCTTGTTATTTACCTTGCAATAAACTGCCTTGTGCCCAAACTGTTTACAAGAGTAGCAATACCCTTGAAAGTAACTAGCACTTCTGAAATTGTCATTTACCTTCTTCACTTGAGCCATGCAATGTGAAGCCATGTGACCAAACCTATGACAAGCAAAACATCTCGCCTTGAAACTTTCCTTTATTTGACCTCTTAGGTTCTGAAAACTTCTTCTTCTCATTCTGAATTCTATTTTCTATTTCGTGCATCTATCATTCAAGGACTCCTTTTCTGAAATACTTTCCTCATCAGAACTCTCTTCCTTTTGGAGTCTCTTACTAGACTCTCCAACTTGTTCCTTGTGTGGCTTAACAAAACCAAGGCCTGTTTTATCTGTTGTCTTTCTTTGACCTTTGATGAGTGACTTAACCTTTTTGGAGCTATCTTGAAACCTGTAAAGCTTATCCTTGTACTCTTTAGTTTCCTCTTTCAAAGAAGCCATTTTCTGTTCTAACTCACTATACTCAAGAACCTTAGACTCTAACTCATCCTTGAGTTCTTGTGTCTTAGCTATAGAGAAGTCAAGACTTTCTATAAGATCATCTCTCTCCATACAACATTCATCTAACTTATCCTTGAGTCTAGCATTCTTCTTTCTTTCCTTTTTCAAAGCACTAAGAGCACTAATAAGTTCACCTTCAAGATCTACTTCACCTTCCTCTATATCTTCCTCTATTTGTTTGCTTTTTGAATCATCAAAGCCTTTTTCAGATTTCTTATCACTAGAGGTGCTACCCTTTTCAAAAACCATACATGCATCTTCCTTATAGTTTTCTGAAGCATCCTCATACATACTAGAAACCAAATCATTATTTGTGCAATCATCCTCAAGGTGACCAAAGTTTCCACATCTAAGACATTTCATGATAATGAATCTATGTTTCGGTTCTTCCTCTTTTTCTGATATGAACAACATCTCATTTTCATCATCACTTGAAGAACTTTCACTATCACTACTAGAACACTTACTTGCTTTGTCTAGGTAGAAACTCTTCTTGTGCTTGTGAGAATACCTCTTTCCTTGATTGTTGTGCTCATCTTTGTTCTTCCTGTGATGCTTGTGCTTTTCAGAATCCTTGCTCTTAGAATCCTGTTTATCTTCATCACTTTCATTCTTGGGAAAAGTACAATCAGTAGCATAATGACCAAACTTTCCACAATTGAAACATCTTATATTTTTCATACTTTTGTGCTTTCTAGAGAACTTGCCTTTCTTGTTGTAATATGCCTCTTCATCACTAGAAGACTCATCACTATCTTGAAGTTGTTTACCCTTGGATTTCTTGGTAGCCTTGAAAGTTGCCTCTTTCTTGACATCAACCTTCACTTGAGTTCTCAACTCAAATGCTGCAAGTATACTATGGAGCTCATCCTTTTTCAACTTATCCAAATCTTTAGCTTCCTCAATAGCAGAAATATTTTCACTAAATCTATTAGGAAGAGATCTTAAAATCTTATCACAAACATCATTTTCAGCAAGCTCAAGACCTAAGTCTTTCATGGAGTTAACAACCTCATCCATACGAAGCATGTAGTCACTAATATTTTCATCATCATTCATCTTGAGTTGTTCAAACATACCTTTGAAGTGTCTCAACTTGGCCTTTCTGACATTTGTATCACCTGTATGAACCACCTTCAACTGTTTCCACATTTCACTAGCTGTCTTGCAGTGAATCACCTTGGTGAGATCTGCTTTCTGTAAGCCTTTCAGGATTGCATTCATTGCCTTTGAATTGCTGTGATGTAGGAGCCTTTCTTCCTTAGTAATAGGACCATGTACAGGAATAGTGTACTCATCTTCAATCACTTCCCAAACCTCATTCCCAAGTGCCATTAGATGAACCTTCATCCTTGCACTCCAAAGACCAAAATCTGACCCATCAAGAATAGGTGCTGCATTGCCACTTGAATGATCCATTGTGTTCTTTACTAGCTTTTCCTTCAAGTCGTTAAACTTTTCGAAGGCACCTGCTCTGATACCAATTGAAGAACACAAGCTTATACTGAGAGGGGGGTGAACAAGTATAAGACCTCTTTTTACTTTTTCCTTTATACTTCAAAATAGTAAAGCAATATACCCAAAGCAATATCAAAGCAATGCACAATATCATCCACAAAGTGACACCAATTTTAACGTGGTTCACCCAAAATGGTCGGGCTACGTCCACAAAACTTTTCTCTAAAAGTTATCTCAAAGTTCTTTGGGAATCCTTCCCAATTACAATGTTTATGAGCCTCGGCCCAAAGGAGATACCTTCCCCCAATCAGAATTTATGAGCCTCTGCTCAAAGGAGATACCTTCCCCTCTGCTCTAGAAATGATCCCTCAGAAGATCAACTGCCTCTACCTCTTGCCAACACGTGGAACTCCTTTCCACCGAAGACCTCCTGTCCTCAATGCTTAGCCTAAGAGACCTCTGCCTTCTATGATCACGTCCACAGCAGCTCAAGAACCTGTACCAAACACAGTCAATCGGTCTAGTACAAGTCTTCCTCTATCTCAGATCTGTCCAACGCTTGAACAAATCAATCCTCTACACACAAGCCTTCTCAAAGACTTGCCAAATCTGTCCTCAGGTTCTTCTCAAAGAACCAGTGCACCTCTGTCCTCAAGTTCTCTGATAGAACTATCAAACTCAGCTCACAAGTCCTCTCTAGGACCTGTCCAAATCTGCTCACAAGTCCCCACCGAAACCTGTCCAAAACTGCTCACAAGTCCCCACCGAACCTGTCCAAGACTGCTCACAAGTCCCCATCGAACCTGTCCAAAACTCAGCAAGCTCACCAAGAAAAAAACTTTCTTAGTAGGAAATCACAAGGTGAATTGTTAGAGACCCAATGTGATTTTTCAAACTCATAGAAGCATAAAGAGAATTGTTAGAGACTCAATATGTTCTATACTCAACTCCCAATCTCAAAACTCAACTCAAATCAACTCAGCTCAAACTCAATCTCAAATCTGAAAACTCAACTCAATATCTGAAATGGATAGGATAGAATGCTTTCTTTCAAGAACATGAAACCCCAACAATTGCCAACTATGCAAAGAATCACATAACAATGATACTCATGTTCTTTTCACCATCAATTAGGGCTTCAACAACAATGCTCATCAAACAAGGTTCAATCAACACCATTCAACTCAAAACACAACCTTGAAGCATTTCACAATCAACATCAGAAAAGGAAACAAGTAGAACTCCTTTTCTCTCCAATATTGTTTGAACAAAAAGCATCCACCAACTCAAATCACAAGAGCACAAAACAACTTTTCAAATCATCAACAAAGGAGTAAGCCCAACACTTTAACCAAGTAAAGAATAGCTTGATTATTACCAATTTAATGAAAGCAAATGTCAATCTCAAAGCTGCCCACTTAAGGTTTCACAACTTCACACAAGAAGCAATTTTAACCTTAAAACATCATGCTTTCATTTCCATAATCAACCAAAAGCACTCTCAACATTACAAGAAAAATTTATCCCTTATACACCTTATTTCTCCCTTATAGTCTTATCAAAAATAAAATTTATCTCTCATAAGAATGCAATAAGATATTTCAAACAACACCTTCAAAAGAATCTTTTATCAAAATAAAACAAGCTTTAAACTCCTTATAACTCCTAAGTTGTTTTTCCCTCTAATAAACTTCCTCCATCCACAAAATACACTTAGCAAAAATTAATTTTGAAAATACCTTGGCCAACATCAAAAATCGTGCTATGGAGAAATTGCGCATGAATTCTAACACCACCCACTGCGTCCACTTCACGATGAAAAACCCTTTCACGTTATTCGAATGCGGAACCTCCCGTTCGGGTAGCGCGCCAACAGCCTAGCCGCTATCGGTGCGCCAAAGGCGCCCGATGAGGTTTAAACCTCACACTGTTAGCCTTGTTCCTTCTGTGCCAAGGATTAAATAAAACAACAGTGCCTCCCTTTCTTCTGACGCGAACACGAAGACGAAAACCTTACGACGGATTTACGACAAACGACGAGTACAAAAAGAAATCCGAACAACGGATCACGAAATCACAGCGAGGAAGAAATCGAACAACAGATCACGAATTCACAACGAGCAACTCTTTTCAAAATGCGGATGGGATAATTCTTGATTTTCATCGAGGGAGATTTATATGCATTTTTACCATAAGCTCTTGACGTCGGCGAGGAGTTTAACACGTCGACGGAGGTCTTGGCTAGCGCCCACAATCTTAAAACATAGCGCCCACATTAGACATTTGCGCCATGGGTTAGGAGAACCCATTGCAAACAATAATTTAATATTTATTTAAAAATAATTAAAGGGAACCTTAACAAGGTTTTTAATTATTTAAATAAATACTTCCTCCTGGACCCAAATGCATTAAACTAATGCATCCACCTATAATCTTTAAACCTCGCCAACTTGGGGTTTACAAAAGACCTTTGAAACCGTCATGCCGTAACCTTCATCAAAACAAATTATTTGACATCAAATCAAATTCCTTCAAGAGCTTCTTGACATCAATGACAACTTATACACTTGAGCAAAGGCAATGTACCCAAAGTACCCAAAATTGCCAACACATTTTAATTTCAGTGTACTTGGCTCTAAGACACTAATTTCTTCTATGGATGTTAGAATAAAAAATATTTAAAGGGGAATATAAATATTTAGAATGCCAAATCATTTGGTAACATATTTAAATAAAAATAAAAAATTAAATTCAAGCTCAATAATTTACAAGAAATAGTAGAAATCAATGGAATGGATCAAGATAATTATGTGCAAGATAAAACAATACTTTTTTATTATCATAATGTATTGAAAAAGGAAGTCATATTGGTTCCAAAATTTTAGGAGAAGATGCCTTAAGGGAGAAAGGGAGCAAAATTATTATTTTTTCTCAAGCTACAACCATAACAATTTTTTTCGAATAAAATATGTATCAACTCAAGATAAAAGAAATATTAAGGAATAAAAAAGATATTAGAAAGGAAGCAATTAATTATTTTACAGATATTCTAATAGATGTTGGGAAAGATAAGAGGATCAAAGTAATATTTTGCAAAATATTCCATGAAATATCACACAAGGACAAAATGAAAGCTTGATAAGGAATATTTCTATAAAGATCTATAGGAGGCCATTTTCTCTTTCCACTCCAACAAGAACCTAGCCTTGATGGATTTTTTGCAATTTTTCCTTTAAACGTTTTGACATTTGTTAAAGAGTAATGTAACCAAAGAACTGAACACAAAATAAATGACAAATATAGAGATAGAAGTAGATTGTCAAAATGCCCCTTTTGTATTGATATTGATATAGCTTTTAAAAAAGATTTTGAATTGCCCCAAGCGTGTTGGGAGCAATGTTACAATGTTCTTCGTCTCTCTGAAATACAATGCTTTGTTATGGGAGAGGGAGATCTTCCAACTCCTCCACAGGGTGTGGTATTCTTCGTTCTCTTGTCACAACTTCAAAGGGTGAGTGGGCTTTGGTATCCAGCAAGGGACCACTCTAGCTTCAGCAACTTATCCAAGATACCTGTTACCTGCACACATGCAAACCAACAAAGAATATTAATAGCACCTGTATAGTCAAGCGGTAAACCCAATGCTAAATATAAACCTATCACTGATATGTATGAAAAAAATATAGCATGCAACATTTAACCAATAAAGCCTTGCTCCATATTTTAAATTGCTTATCTCTATCGATGAAATTTCTCGGGACTATGGAACCATGAAAGCGCGGCTGTGGGCTGGAAACCGCGGACCTGCGATTGTAAAATCGTAGAGTCACGTTTTTCGACTATGGAACCATAAACAAGCAGTTTCGATTGAATGGCAGATTACCTCAGGATTCGAGCCAATTATTAGAATCGAGCTCACGCTCTCAATTTATCATCGTGTCCAGATCTATTTCAGTAGCCTATAGGTACGTAAGTTCAACTCCCTTTGTTTGGTGGACTAATGGTGTTTTTATAGGCTTCTTAGGGCTTTGGAGGGGAATAGGAGGTGGCAAGCCTGACTTGCCAAGTGGTAAATCTAAACTTCTAGGTGGAAGGGGCAATTACAGTGAGTCATTCACTATGCCTCACTTAACTGGGGTGATGTAGCTTCAAGTGGAGTGGGATGTGGGATGTTGTTTTATGTGAAGGGACAAGGGGATGTTTGATGTAGCTTAACGTTTTTTATTATCATAATGTATTGAAAAAGGAAGTCATATTGGTCCCAAAATTTTAGGAGAAGATGCCTTAAGGGAGAAAGGGAACAAAAGTATTATTTTTTCTCAAGCTACAACTATAACAACTTTTTTCGAATAAAATATGTATCAACTCAAGATAAAAGAAATATTAAGGAATAAAAAAAATATTAGAAAGGAAGCAATTAATTATTTTACAGATATTCTAATAGATGTTGGGAAAGATAAGAGGATCAAAGTAATCTTTTGCAAAATATTCCATGAAATATCACACAAGGACAAAATGAAAGCTTGATAAGGAATATTTCTATATAGATCTATAGGAGGCCATTTTCTCTTTCCACTCCAACAAGAACCTAGCCTTGATAGATTTTTTGCAATTTTTCCTTTAAAAATTTTGGCATTTATTAAAGAGTAATGTAACCAAAGAACTGAACACAAAATAAATGACAAAGATAGAGATAGAAGTAGATTGTCAAAATGCCCCTTTTGTATTGATATTGATATAGCTTTTACAAAATATTTTGAATTGCCCCAAGCGTGTTGGAAGAAATGTTATAATGTTCTTCGTCTCTCTGAAATACAATGCTTTGTTATGGGAGAGGGAGATCTTCCAACTCCTCCGTAGGGTGTGGTATTCTTCGTTCTCTCGTCACAACTTCAAAGGGTGAGTGGGCTTTGGTATCCGAGCAAGGGACCACTCCAGCCTTCAACAACTTATCCAAGATACCATTACTCGCACACATGCAAACCAACAAAGAATATTAATAGCACCTGTATAGTCAAGCAGTAAACCCAATGCTAAATATAAACCTATCACTGATATGTATGAAAAGCAGATAGCATATAACATTTAACCAATAAAGCCTTGCTCCATATTTTAAATTTTTTCTCTATCGATGAAATTTATTGGTACTGTGGAACCGCGGATGCGCGGTTGTGGGCTGGAAACCATGGACATGCGGTTGTAAAACTGTAGAGTCACATTTTCAACCGTGGAACTGCAGACAAGCAATTTTGTCTAAATGGTAGATTGCCTCGGGATCTGAGCCAACGGTTACAACCGAGCTCATGCTCTCAATTTCTCGTCGTGTCCAAATCTATTTTAGTAGCCTATCGGTACGCAAGTTCAGCTCCCTTTGTTTGGTGGACTAATGGTGTTTTTATAGGCTTCTTAGGGCTTTGGAGGGGAATAGGAGGTGGCAAGCCTGACTTGCCAAGTGGTAAATCTGAACTTCCAAGTGGAAGGGGCAGTTACAGTGAGTCATTCAGTGTGCCTCACTTAACTGGGGTGATGTAGCTTCAAGTGGAGTGGGATGTGGGATGTTGTTTTATGTGAAGGGACAAGGGGATGTTTGATGTAGCTTAATGTTTTTTATTATCATAATGTATTGAAAAAGGAAGTCATATTGGTCCCAAAATTTTAAGAGAAGATGCCTTAAGGGAGAAAGGAAACAAAAATATTATTTTTTCTCAAGCTACAACCATAACAATTTTTTTCGAATAAAATATGTATCAACTCCAGATAAAAGAAATATTAAGGAATAAAAAAGATATTAGAAAGGAAGCAATTAATTATTTTACCGATATTCTAATAGATGTTGGGAAAGATAAGAGGATCAAAGTAATATTTTGCAAAATATTCCATGAAATATCACACAAGGACAAAATGAAAGCTTGATAAGGAATATTTCTATAAAGATCTATAGGAGGCCATTTTCTCTTTCCACTCCAACAAGAACCTAGCCTTGATGGATTTTTTGCAATTTTTCCTTTAAACGTTTTGGCATTTGTTAAAGAGTAATGTAACCAAAGAACTGAACACAAAATAAATGACAAAGACAGAGATAGAAGTAGATTATCAAAATGCCCCTTTTGTATTGATATAGATACAGCTTTTACAAAAGATTTTGAATTGCCCCAAGCGTGTTGGGAGCAATGTTACAATGTTCTTCGTCTCTCTGAAATACAATGCTTTGTTATGGGAGAGGGAGATCTTCCAACTCCTCCGTAGGGTGTGGTGTTCTTCGTTCTCTCGTCACAACTTCAAAGGGTGAGTGGGCTTTGGTATCCAGCAAGGGACCACTCCAGCTTCAACAACTTATCCAAGATACCTGTTACCTGCACACATGCAAACCAACAAAGAAGATTAATAGCACCTGTATAGTCAAGCGGTAAACCCAATGCTAAATATAAACCTATCACTGATATGTATGAAAAGTAGATAGCATGCAACATTTAACAAATAAAGCCTTGCTCCATATTTTAAATCGTTTATCTCCATCGATGAAATTTCTTGGGACTGTGGAACCACGGAAGCGCGGTTGTGGGCTGGAAATCGCGGACCTGCGGTTGTAAAATCGTAGAGTCACGTTTTTGACTGTGGAACCGTGGACAAGCGGTTTCGACTGAATGGAAGATTGCCTCGGGATCCGAGCCAACGGTCAGAATCGAGCTCACGCTCTCAATTTCTCGTTGTGTCCAGATCTATTTTGGTAGCCTATCGGTACGCAAGTTTAGCTCCCTTTGTTTGGTGGACTAATGGTGTTTTTATAGGCTTCCTAGGGCTTTGGAGGGGAATGGGAGGTGGCAAGCTTGACTTGCCAAGTGGCAAATCTGAACTTCCAGGTGGAAGGGGCAGTTATAGTGAGTCATTCAGTGTGCCTCACTTAACTGGGGTGATGTGGCTTCAAGTGGAGTGCGATGTGGGATCTTGTCTTATGTGAAGGGACAAGGGAGACAACAACAAATGAGTTGTGGCATGGGTGTTGGGAATCTGTCTCATGTGCAAGGACAAGGGGGACAAGAGTGGGTAAGATGTGGCAGGGGTGTTGGATGAAGTGTCTAGGACACATGTCCAATGGGTAGACAGGGTATCCTAGGGTGATTTTCCAGATTTAATAAATTAGGAAAATAGGATAATGTGCAGGATTTTATATCCCTAAGTTTAGACTTAGGCATATAATTTTATTATGCAGGATTTGATGGTGGGGTGGTAAATGTGGTTTAGAAGGTGTTGGATTTTAGTGTCTACAGTTGCCCCTTTTTGTACTGCGTTGTGTACCACACAATGCGGTGCAAAAACTAATGACATCTAACTTTATTGGATGGATGTATATATGTATCTTATATATTTTTTTGTTTACCCCCTCAATTGGTAAGTGGGTGAATTGTGGAGCCCAATAACCAATTGATGAAAAGGTATTTTATGATTGATTGTTTTTGCAAATGATTTGCCTCAACTTGTGGGTGACTATTCATTCAAAATTACCGTTTGATTTGATTGACATGCATGTTTGTGGTTTGAAGGAACCAATCATCCTAGGTGTCTGTCCTAGTGATTGTTAGCAATTCCTTAATGCACATTGATTGTATCATTACCGTGTTTTGTAACCTCACGGAGTGGGCTTCAATTTCAACCTTGGGTTGTTTTGTGTTGATTTTGTCACTTAAGGTTGTAAGGCCTTCATTTGCTTTTTCAATGTTTTGTTTTTTTGTTATTGTAACCGCTAATTTGCGGTTTTCTCGGTGGTAACCGCGGGTGGGCATTTTTTACCGCAAAACCATGGGAATGCGTTTTGCATCGCAAACCGTGGGTCTGCGTTTTGATGCATCGTGAAAAATGCGGGTGCACGTTTTTCGCCGCTAAAAGCGACTATTTAAAGGCCTGATGTCACTTTCAATTGTCATTCTGCCAGTTGTCATTTTGTGATTCGTTGGAGTGATGAGCGAGATGGAGCTTGGTGAGGGAAGTGGTGGTGGTGGCTCGGCTGGAGCGGAAGTCGGTGCCCGGTATGCCGAGGTAGGTGGTCTTTGTTTTTAGAATTTGTTTGTTTTCGTTGTTGTTTGTTGTTTTTTTTTTTTTTGGATGTTTGTTGTGTTTAATTAAGTGGGGCTGGTAATGAACATGTTGTTTGTGTTTAATTAAGCGGGGCTGGTAATTAATTTTTGTTTTCTTTTTATGAATTTTGTTTGTTTTGTTATTTTTGTTTATTTGTTTTTGTTTTTGTTGTTTTCTTGTTTGTTTTATTTTTTATCACCTAGGGGTAGGTGAAATTTTTTTTTTTTTTTTTTTTTTTTTTTTTTTTTTTTTTTTTTTTTTTTTGTTTTTGATCACCTAGGGGTAGGTAATTTTTTGTTTTGTTTGTTTTGTTTGTTTTTGTTTTTTTTTGATCACCTAGGGGTAGGTGAAAATTTTTTGTTTTTGTTTTTTTTTGTGTTTTGTTGTTTTTTTTGGATTTGCTAATTGTTATTGTGTGTTTTTTTTATTTTTAGGTTAAGCTTCTTGATGCTCGGCATAGGTGGCCGAGGACTATCCGAAAGGTGCGGAAGGCACTTTTTGATGACGATTGGGCTCTTCTTCAGACTATCGGTCTTGATGGTTGCGGGCGGTTAGGCATCGTTCGAGCTGATGAGGATCTTCTTTCGGTGCTTGTTGAGCACTGGGATCCTGATAGAGGTACCTTCCAGCTCCCTACGAGGGAGCTTACTATTACCCTTGAGGACATTTACTAGATTTTTTGTGTCCCTATCGAGGGTCCTATTGTTCGGGTTGGCCTTGACAAGAAGGCGACTCTATTTCCTATGTTCGGCGAGATGTGGGACGTCGATTACAGCAGGGGTGGCATAGCGTACTTGGATTTGTATATGGTTGGTAGCTTGGGGGTGCTTCTAGTATTTATTATGTATATATTGAGCAACATGTTGTTGCCCAATTCCATGGGATCGAGGATCCCATGGAACCAGGTACCGATTGTTCTAGATCTGATATCTGATCCTCGATGGTTGGCATGGGCTCCCGCTCTTCTTTGTGAGGTTTACAACGAGTTATATGAGGTGAAGAGGCGAGGGTGGAAGGGCCTGGGCTACAGTTTGGTGCTCCAGATTTGGTCTTGGGAGCATATTATCATTGGTCGACCTGTTGGTCTCCCTTGCACTATCGATTCCACTTCTCCTCGCTCGTACAGATGGCTACTTAGTGAGGAGCTTAGTCATCCAGTGGTGGGTGCCTCGAAGTACAGAGATATCCTTAGTTCTCTTACCAGATATTTGATGAGTTGGCGACCATGGAGAGGTCTAGATTGGGTGATGGATGTAGCAGAGCTTCATCGCATCAGGCGAGGGCGATGGGTTGTTGGTGCCCATCTGAGGGAGATGGAGTTTATTCAGTTTTCTAGAGTGCAGCATCAGTTTGGGCTAGTGTAGGATGTTCTTGATGCACCTGTGACCTACAAGCGGTGGGGTGATGAGTTAGGGTTACCTATTGCTCTTAAATTTTGGTGAGTTGATGATCCTTCTGACGACTTTGACTTGGAGGTTCTTGACTTGGATGATGTGGGTACCACCCTTGAGTACGACGCCTGGTTTGTTGGCCAACCTCTTTGGACTCTGAGTGCCATTGTAGATGATGATGGGAGTGGTGATGATGCAGATGTGGGAGGATGGGTTCCCTGGTCGATGAAGCATCGATGAGGTAGTTCTTCGAGAGCTGACATGGGCACCGATTTTTAGTAGCCCGAGGAGGTTGGTGGTGATGGTGATGAGGGTGGTGATGGGGGTGGTGGTGATGAGGATGCCCCTCCTCGATGGACAGAGGAGGATTGGGATATGTTACAGGCTGAGCATGATAGCCTAGGTTTAGAGGTGACTCACCTGAAGGGTGAGTTAGCATGGTACCAGGGTGAGGTGACTCACCTCTAGGGTGAGGTGGATAGGATGCGTGATGGGCCTAGCAGCGATGCTCTTGCTGCAAAGGACTTGGAGATTTCCAGGCTTGGAGGTGAGGTCACTCGGTTAGAGGGCGAGCTAACTCGGCTATAGGAAGGGTCAGGTGGAGGTGACACTACAGCTACTATTTCTGCTCTTCGAGCAGAGATTTCTCAGCGGGTTGCTCGTGAGGGTGCTGACTTGAGGAGCCTATGCAAGCAGGCTATCTATATAGAGATGTTGGAGAATATTCTGCATGAGCATCAGATTCCTTTGCCTGTTCCTCCTTCTTCATCAGCTACTACTGCTACTCGAGGGACTGATAGGAGTCGCAGGACTCATCGGTCATCGAGTTCTCATGGTGCTTCTACAACGTAGGGTCCTCGGAGGGATCCTGCTGGTACTAGCTAGTGTGACATGTTATTTTCTTTTTTTGTATTTTTGCTTCTATTTTGCTATGAGCCTTAGTGCTTCGATGTATACAGCTTGTGGGCATTTTGTACCTTTGGGACCTTCATATATATATATATATACATGGCCTTGTATTTTGGTTATCTCATGTGTTAATGTTTATATGCATGCTTCTTGTTTATGCTTTTTTAATGCTTATGTGATGCAATGTACACATTGTTACATTTGTGCTATGATAAATGAATGTAAACTAATATGTAATATGCAGTTTATGTTTATTTTCATTTAACTATATGATGACATGCATGATGTTTTTGTAATATTTTATAGCTCAGAGTAGTTGACCATTACTTGTTCATTGTTGCAATTGGGGGTATCCAACTTGATGACTCTTCGCGGTTGATGTATGGTGGGTGTATGTATGTGATAATGTAGAACATGTGATAATGATATGGTAGTTGGTATGGTTTTGATATATAACATTGGAGGATTTTCAAAGACTCAAACAGTCTAGTGATTTTAACCATTTTCTCAATGTTTGTCTAACCCTCTTTAGGACCAAGGTGTGTGCAAGTGGAGTTCGTTATTCTGAATATTTGGTTTGGGAATGGCCCTAAGCAATCAAGAACCAGTGCATGTGTATGTGAAGTTCATTAACTCATGATGAGTAAAATTGGATGGTACCTGTATGGGTTTACCAATTAGCTAGCTTGTCCGTATGTGCGGTCAGAGGTCTTTCTTTTGGGAGAAAGACGTGTCGCCCTGCATGAGTTTACTCCACTGCCAGTCAAGCGTCTATAGCTCCGATGGAGGTTTGCTCCATAGTCCAATGATTCGATCTTCGAGCTTTGGGGATGACTACATAACTTTCTGAGGGGAATGTAGTATGATCCTTCTTGCTTTTGTGATCTGTGGTGTGTGTATAGTATTTATCATGATAGAGTTTGGGGAATCGGATTCTCAACCGAAGTGTGATGAGAATGTGATCCTATCCTTACTTGTCTACCTTTTAATTTAATTGTTTGGATTGTTGTGATGGTGGTGAAAACCACCTTTTTGATTTTGGACTATGTTGCGTAATGGGACAAGCGGGGAATATTACCTTTTCGCTTCAAGGTTGTACCCAAGTTGGCATTATATTTTCTTACTCAAAATATTTTTAAATTTGTAAAGTGTTTTTGGTTCAAGATTGCTTTGGGGTCAATCTACCATACTCAAGACTTTCTTAATGTGACATAAGTGCTTTGGTCCTAAAGAAAATTGGACATATTATGATTTTTGGTTCTTCACTAGACATTTTTGAGTGACTAAAAATTTGATTTATGATATAGTAAAACATGTGTGGATATGACTTTTGTTGACTTGCGAAGAGTCTTAGTTGGGTATCCCCAATTCTTTGGAACTTGTTTTTACTTGGTCGTATCATCACCACTATGAAAGATTACTGAACATGGGATGGGATGGATGCAATTATGTGATTAGTCTAATGCTGCTATATGCTTGTGATATGCCTATTTAATGCACAATTTTTTTTTTTGTAATATGCAAATGCAATATGCTAAGTGCTAGTAATGACATTTCTATTTACAATGTAACTAATTATTAGAAATAATTTTTTTCTTTTTTTTAGCCATGTACATATATATACATATATTGCAAGTCGTTTCATGCATAAAATGCCTTTAGGTGCATTATGTTTAGTGGTTCTGGCTCCAATTCTCCTTCGAAGTTGGCAAGTCTATATGTTCCTGGTCCCAATTTATGCTTTACAATGTACGGGCCTAACCAATTAGCCATAAATTTATCTCTCAAGTGTGGCAATGCATTGGTATTTTGTTGATTTTCTTTGAGCACTAGGTCCCCCACTTGAAATTCGTGAGGATGGACTTTTGCGTTATAAGCACGTTTGACTCTGTCTTGATATACTCGTAAGTGATCTAAAGCATTGATACATTTTTCATCAATAAGTGTCAATTGGTCAAGACGTGCTTGTCTAGTTGTTTCATCGTCCATGAATTCTTGTAATGCGATTCGCAAGGAAGGTATCTCGAGCTCTAAAGGTAATATAGCTTCAGCACCATAAACTAGTGAAAATGGTGTCGCTCCCATTGGCGTTCTGATGCTTGTTCTGTAAGCCCATAATGCCAAAGGAAGTTGAGTATGCCAATCTCGATGATTTTCTTTGACCATTTTCTTGAGAATGGATACCATTGTTTTGTTGGTTGCTTCAACTTGCCCATTTGCTTGTGGGTAATAAGGTGTGGAGAAACTGTGTTGAATTTTGAATTTGTTGCACAATGCTCTAACATCCTTATTCTTAAATGACTTCCCATTATCAAAAATTATTTTTGAGGGTATTCCAAAATGATAGATAATATGTTGAAGTATAAACTCCGCTATTCGAGGTCCAGTCGTAGTGGTCATTGGAATTGCTTCCACCCATTTTGTGAAGTATTCTATCATGGTTATGATGAACTTATGTTGTCCTGATGAAGCAGGTGATATTTTACCAATCAAATCGAGACCCCATTGTGAAAAGGGCCAAAGACTTTGAATGGGTTGTAATGCGTGCGATGGTACATGAGTCAAATTTGCATGATATTGGCACTTTTGACACTTTTTGACATATTTGCAACAGTCATTTTCCATGGTCGACCAATAGTATCCCATGCATAGTATTCTCTTTGCAATGGCCATTCCACTGAAGTGGCCACCGCAAGTACCATCGTGGGCTTCTATTATTGCTCGTTCTGCTTCAATCGGATCTAAACATCGTAATAATATTCCATCATACCCATGTTTGTATAACACATCCCCCAGTAGAGTAAAATGAATTGCTTTTTGTTTGAATGTTCTTTTTGCAGTTCGTGTCATTTCTATTGGGAGTATTCCAGACTTGAGAAAGTCTTTTATCTCATCAAGGTAAGAATTGTAAGGTTCAACATGTATCAAACAAACGTTCTTCTCACCTGTAGGTTCTACTTTTTGAATTGATGATTTTGACATTGTTGTTATGATTAGCGGTTGTACTTCTCCATGCTCATTCTTAGGGATGAGAGATCCCAAAGAAGCCATTGCATCCATGAATCTATTTGTGGACCGGGGTAAGTTACTAATTTTATACCAGTCAAACTTCTCTAGCAACTTTGTTGCTACTTCATGGTATTGCTTTAAGACTGGTTCTTTACATTGGTATTCTCCTTTTACTTGGTATACAACTAGTTGAGAATCACCAAAAATGCTTAGTCTTTTTATGCCCATTGCTATAGCTGATTGAAGACCTAAGATTAAGGCTTCATACTCTGCATTATTATTGGTGCATGTGAAGTCGAGTTTGAATGATAAAGGAATTGGCATTCCTTCAGGTGTATAAAACATGACTCCCGCACCTTGTCCTTTGTCGCATTTAGACCCATCAAAGAACATGGTCATGTCTGCTTCTTCCTCAGGAGAAACTAACTCTTCTTGTTCTGTGACAGAGAATACTTGAATCATCTGGAAGCTCAATGATTAGTGGTTTGTCGTTATGTAGCGGAGCTTCTACTAGTTGATCAGCTATCACCTGACCTTTTATGGATTTTTGACTTATGAATTCGAGATCGAATTCGGTTAAAAGCATTATCCATTTAGCAGTACGGGTGTTGTTGTATGTGTGAGTCATCATGTATCGCAGAGGATTTTCTCTAGCTATGACATAGGTAGTATTGCTTAGCATGTAATGTCTAAGTTTCTTGGTGGTGAAAACCATTGATAAACACAATTTTTTGACATAAGCATATCTTGTTTCATAACTTACCAGTGTTTGGCTAATATAGTAAATTGCTTGCTCCTTATGTTTTTCGTTCTTTTGTGCAAGCATAGTCCCTAGTGCAAAATCTATTGCAGAAATGTATAGGTGAAAAGGGATTCCTGATCTAGGCGGTGTAAGAACTGGTGGTGATGCCAGATATTTCTTTATGTCATCAAATACCTCTTGACATTCAGTTGTCCATGAAAATGTCACTCCCTTTTGTAACAGGTGATTGAAAGGCCTGCATTTATCTGATAGTTGTGCAATGAATCGTCGGATAGATTGGATCTTTCCTTGTAAACTACGCAACTCTTTCAATGTTTTGGGAGGTGGCATTTCTAATATTGCTTTTACCTTACCTGGATCCACTTCAATGCCTCGCTTGGAGATAATGAATCCTAGAAGTTTTCCTGATGTGACTCCGAATACACACTTCTTAGGATTTAACCTTACTTTGTGTTCTATCAATCGATCGAATGCTTTTTCTAGTACATCGATGTGCTCAAGACGTGTCTTAGATTTAGCAATCAAATCATCTACATAATCCTCGATGATCTTATGCATATAATCATGAAATATGTACGTCATAGCTCGTTGGTATGTAGCTCCTACATTTTTGAGTCCAAACGGCATCACTCTATAACAGAATGTCCCCTAGGGTGTTGTAAATGTTGTCTTGTGTTGATCTTCGAGATTAATTCGAATTTGGTTGTATCCCAAGAAACCGTCCATTAAGGAAAGCATTTCATGACCAACGTAGGAATCTACCAGTTGGTCGATATTAGGCAAAGGAAAATCATCTTTGGGACACGCTTTGTTTAAGTCTCAAAAATCAGTGCATATGCGTATCCCTCCATTCGGTTTGTGAATGGGTACCATATTTGAAAGCCATTATGGGTAATCAATTGGTACTATGAAGTGCACATCCAACAACTTTTGCAGCTCTTCTTTTACAATTAATGCGACTATTGGATGAACTTTCCTAAGATTTTGTTTGAAAGGCTTTGCATCATGTGCCAGTGTAAGGTTGTGGACTACCAGGTCTGGATCTAAACCTGGCATGTCTTTGTATGACCATGCGAACACTTCTTTATTTTTCATTAGCATGTTTACTATGCGTTCTTTCTCTTTTGTGGATAAATATTTTGCAATTTTGACAATTTGGGGATTTTCCGCGTCTTGACTAAGGTTCACATCTATAGATTCTTCAATTAGCATGTGAGAACCTTCTTCTAGTTGATGTGGAGTTGGGATGAGGTGAATATCATCCACCACATTTTCAAATGTCTCTGGGATTTCCCCCTCTATTTTAGTTTGAAAAATTGAATTATTTGATGATGAAGGTTGCTGTGAAATATACGCGTTTGAAGCACGTAGCAACTCTTCGGACAGGACAAATTCAGCAATGGATGGTGGGGATGAGATCCTGTCCATGGCAATGAGGCTAGTGTCGATATGGATCGGCTTTGCCTCATCATACGGATTGTGGAGTGGGGTGAGCAAATCAACAGAAATCATGTTGACTTGATGAAGGTGATGTGGCTGCGATTCAAGAGGCGATGACTCATCCTCCCTAGGTTGCAACTAACCTAATGTGTGTGATTAGCGGTTTTGCAGGAGCGGCCAAGGTGGTGGAGGAGGTTCTGGTTCAGGACTTTCATGCTTTTTGCTCAGCTGAAAGAGAGTTCGGTTTATTGGGAACTTCTTTTGGTACCAATCATTTCTCCAAATAGATTATGCATGTACTAACTCTTCTCTAGGTTCTTCTACCTCTTGATTATGTTGTTCGTGATGCGCCTCTGCTTGTAGTATTCTTCTAGCTTGCATTTTGCGCTCATGATTTAGAAATATCATTTATGTCTCGTCTTCATAATCGTCATCACTTATCCAAAAGCCGTTAGCATTTGTATGAGGTCCCAGAACAAGTTGTGTGTAATCTGGCCTAAGGTCGGTCATTTTTGGTGGATCTTCGTATCCTGGTTCTTGTTGCAAGGCTTGTTCTAGGAAAGTTCCAAACACATGAGGGTAAAAATTTTTGATTAGGTATTCACCATTTATATCATCATCCTCATCATTAGGTTCATCCTCCTTGTCACTTTCTCCTTCTCCGTATTCGCACTCAATATCCAACTCTTGGAATGTTTGACTTAACGAAGAGCTTGCGATGGAAGGTTTGTAACCTAGACCTAAGCGGTCATTTGGCTCTCTATATTCTGGCTCAATAATACGGTGAGGACCTTGTTCATGTCTTCCAAGTCCATATCCTTGCCAATTAACCCTCTGAAAGTATCTCACTGGAAATGATGGGTTAGATAAAAAATCAATGTTCTCATTAAACTCTTTTACATGGTCCTCATCCGGGGGAGATGGTCCTGTTAGTCAAAAAAGACTAACTCCAAGAATAGCTGAAATATTAATATATCAAGCCTTTTTGAATACCGAAGCTGCTAGTTTTCAAGAGGGTAATAAGAAGGAAAAATGTGCTAAGGAAGAAGAATGTCATGATTTCGTGACATGTTACATTTTTTTCGAAAGAAACAGCAAAATGACTAAGGAGCAGAAGAACGCCGTGATTTCTTGACATGTTTCATTTTCGCGATCGCAAACAACAGAAGAAGCTGAAGAGACGAAGACGTCGTGATTTCACGGCATGTTCCATTTTTGTAGCCAAGAAAGTCAGAAAGAGTCGAAGATGTCACGATTTCGTGACATGCCACATTTTCGTGACCAAGAAGAAGAGATAGAGTGAAAGAGAAGAGAATATCACGATTTCATGACATGTCACTTTTTCGCTAGGGAAAAGAAAGAGAAAACTCTACAAAGCCAAAACATCATGATTTCACGACATAACAACTGTCCTTGGTGAAGGTATATTTTTGGCAACCAGAACATGCCCTTACATCAAAATATGATTCCTAGGGTTGTCAGATGATTGAAGAGTTGTAGACTTGTCAAGATCTAATTTGCAGGATATATTTTATAGATTATTAGAAATTGTAGATAATTGCTTGTAATTGATTGAGAATAAAAATGTAATGAGTAGAAATATTCTCATTTAAAGGGTATATATGGGGGTGAGCACACCATGTAAAAAATGTCGGCTCTTGGACATTTACAGAACTGATGTACATTTTTTGGATGCAAGCAATAAAGATATTTCTCTATCTGGCTTCTGATTTTCTATGTGCAAATGTATGTATCTGGTTCTTGACTTCTATTTACTTTTAAGTTCTATATTGTATCTATTCTAAAATCTGGACTATGCATGTATGAATCTTATTACTAGAGTTAAATATTAAAGATATTTATATGTATTAGATGAATGTCTAAATCACACTAAGGGGATTATGATTTCTACGTGAGGATATAAAGAAATCTTGTAGCAGGAACATGTGTATTTGATTTTTAGTTGTTGTTCAATCTACACCGTGAGAAAAGCTACTAGCCTTGGCTATATTTCCCTTATTTCCGTACCCTTTTCTCTAAAAAAAACCCAAGGAAACCAACCTAATTTGGAGACTAGATGGATATTCCCAAGTTAGCTTCATCTATTCAATGTTGGCAAGTCCTAAGGCGCAATACAATTAACCAAAGGCAAATTTTGTTTTAATAGTTATTAAGAATGTTAGTCAAAAAAGACTAACTCCAAGAATAGCTGAAATATTAATATATCAAGCCTTTTTGAGAAGACCGAAGCTGCTAGTTTTCAAGAGGGCAACAAGAAGGAAAAATGTGCTAAGGAAGAAGAATGTCGCGATTTCGTGACATGTTACATTTTCACCGAAAGAAACAACAAAATGACTAAGGAGCGGAAGAACGTCGCGATTTCGTGACATGTTTCATTTTCACGGTCGCAGACAATGGAAGAAGCTGAAGAGACAGAGACGTCGCGATTTCATGACATGTTCCATTTTCGCAACCAAGAAAGTCAGAAAGAGTCGAAGACGTCACGATTTCATGACATGTCACATTTTCGTGACCAAGAAGAAGAGATAGAGTGAAAGAGAAGAGAATGTCGCGATTTCGTGACATGTCACTTTTTCGCCAGGGAAGAGAAAGAGAAAACTCTACAAAGCCAAAACGTCACGATTTTGCGACATAACAACTGTCCCTGGTGAAGGTATATTTTTGGCAACCAGAACATGCCCTTACATCAAAATATGATTCCTGGGGTTGTCAGATGATTGAAGAGTTGCAGACTTGTCAAGATCTAATTTGCAGGAGATCTTTTGCCGATTATTAGAAACTATAGATAATTGCTTGTAATTGATTGAGAATCAAAATGTACTGAGTAGAAAGATTCCCATTTAAGGGTATATATAGGGGTGAGCACACCATGTAAAAAAGGTTGGCTCTTGGACGTTTACAGAACTGATGTACATTTTTCTGGATGCAAGCAATAAAGATATTTCTCTATCTAGCTTCTGATTTTCTGTGTGCAAATGTATGTATCTGGTTCTTGACTTCTATTTACTTTTAAGTTCTATATTGTATCTGTTCTAAAATCTGGACTGTGCATGTATGAATCTTATTACTGGAGTTAAATATTAAAGATATTTATATGTGTTAGATGAATGTCTAAATCACACTAAGGGGATTATGATTTCTACGTGAGGGTATAAAGAAATCTTGTAGCAGGAACATGTGTATTTGATTTTAGTTGTTGTTCAATCTGCACCATGAGAAAAGCTACTAGCCTCGGCTATATTTCCCTTCTTTCTGTACCCTTTTCTCTAAAAACAACCCAAGGGAACCAGCCTACTCTGGAGACTAGACGGATATTCCCAAGTTAGCTCCGTCTATTCAATGTTGGCAAGGTCTAAGGTGCAATACAATTAACCAAAGGCAGATTTTGTTCCAACAGTTTGGTTTGGGACCTAAAATCCCAATAGTATTCTCATAAGTTTTGGTGTTTTTATTTTAAAGTCTTTATATTTAAAGAGAATCTGAGACTCATAGGTGGTGTTGACTTCATAATATATATAATGGATTTAGTACAATTATATACCTTGTCTAAAAATATTCGGTTATAAACTCATGATTGCCTATGCATATGATAACCAGTGTTCCTAAGCAAAAAGGAATGAAACCTAATCGTGAGTTCTTCGAGTTACACCCTGTGTAGCTGGAAAGCACATCTGGTTGCTAGTGGTTGCAAGATCTAATCCACCTGGTACTAGTACAAGTTCCCTCGTATCAACTATTGGAGTGTCCTCAAATAGCTCCATAGTAACAATAAATCCAGTAGCCATCATGGTTGCTCCTCCCATCCCAGCTCATCTTGTCTGGAACCAAACTGGCCCGCTAAACTTGGCAGCCCAGAATCAGGTTCCCTAGGCAGCCCTGAAAGCTTTGCCATCATATGATGGGATAGGTAAAACAACAGATGAACATTACCTAGATGTTTCATCATTAGCAGTAGTCTATAACATCACCCAGGAAGATGTGATGGTCAGGTTACTGGTCATATCCTTAAAAGGAAAAATGCTCCATTGGTATAGAGCGCTCCCTCCTGGATCTATTACTTCTTGGGTGATACTTGTTGGTCATCTGGTTGATGAATTCAATGTGCATGCAGATCCATTCTCATTACTCAATCAATTCACGATTGTCAGGAGACATCCACAAGAAGAGATCATAGATTTCAACATTAGGTTCACACGCACCTGGGATAGAGTGCTAGCTGGGTTAAAACCTACCATAGAGCAAGCAATATGTTATTATTTGAGAGCTTTTGATTCAGATCTTAGCATGATTATACGACAATCACATGTTTTAACTTTCCCTGCTATTTATTTAGAAGCAGCTAAAGGAGAAGCTGATCTTATTGCCACCAAGAAATATCCTCCAAAGGCCCCACTACCAATATTTCTAGAATTTCCCCAAGCCCCTGGTCTGAATCCTGTAGCACCTCCCCCAAAATAGAATGAGCTACCAGTAGCTCCAGTCATTCAGTTACCCCAGAATCTGCCAGCATTACCTCCTACTCCTCTCCTCCCTGCATTGCCTGCTATTCCTCTCCGAGAAGTCCCCCAGGATAATCAGATGATGACCATAATAGACACGATGAAAACTTTATCAAATGATATGTCATCTATGAAAAAGAGAGAAGCTGAGAGACATTTCTAGCCAAGGAGATTTCCTCAGCTAACCAAATATGGAGCTTCGACAAGTAACAGAGGGTAGGAAAGAAAAAATGTAGTTTATGCTAATGAAACAAGAGATAATGGGGAACCCTCTAACTC
The DNA here is from genome assembly GCA_028583015.1 of Wollemia nobilis. Classification (NCBI taxonomy): domain Eukaryota; kingdom Viridiplantae; phylum Streptophyta; class Pinopsida; order Araucariales; family Araucariaceae; genus Wollemia; species Wollemia nobilis. The sequence goes on along the minus strand of JAQPPZ010001560.1, from coordinate 620,305 downwards.
AGACTATTGGTGTTCCACATGTAATGATCCTCATGGAGAAGATTCATGTATGTTTCACCAGCATCATGTGCAGAGTCTAGTTAATGAAAAAGCAAAAGAAACAATGAAGGGGCACGTAAACATGATCAGAGAAGAAGATCATAATCTGGAAATACCATCTGTAGAACATGTCGCAGTCCTGACAAGGTCAGGAAGGAAACCTCTACAAGTTGATCCCCAGGAACTTCAGCCATTAAGTTTCCCTCCAACTCCTAGAACTACACCTCAGAAAGATCAATCAAGTGAAGAAAGGTCCTACAATCCTCCCCAGAGTTCTGTCCCAACACCAAGGAGAGAGTCTCCTCCTAGAAAGGAGAGCGAAACTCAAGATCAAGCGAAAGAGAAGCTCAGATTCCCTTCGTTGACCAAAAGGTAAAGAACAAAAGCAACTCAAGGTTATAGGAATAAATATGACCCATCTGCTAGAGAAAAGGAGAAAACTATCGAGACACTCTCATTTAATATCATTGAGGAGATGAAAAAGACTCCCTCAAAAGCTAGCATGTATGATGCTTTGCAGTTTCTAGGACAAATCGACCTTCTTCGAGAATCTTTAAAAATGATGAATCATAAGAGCAAAGTGCCTTCCTTTTCAAATTCTATACAAGCTAATGTTACTTCTGCTACAGGAAAAAATAGACCACCTCCGTTCTACTTATCCCTACAGATGGAAGGATGGATAGTACATAACTGTATGATCGACTCAGGAGCAGCTACTACAGTTATGCCAAAAGCAGTATGTGACATCATGGGAATGGAGTATACCAAAAGTCATCCAGGAGTGTTGCAGTTAGATGGTACTCCAGTGAAAACTATAGGAGTGATCAAGGATATCCCCATACAACTCCACAGGATGCCCCAAATAGTTGTTATACAAGAAGTGGTGGTTGTAGATTTGGAGCCATATTTTGGTATGTGCCTATCCAGAGAATTTACAACAAAAATGGGAGGTTATTTATCTTTAGATTATTCTCATTTAGAAATACCTTTCAAAGGTAAGAAGATTAATATTTTTAATGAAAAGCCATCCACTTTTCACGTAGCAAGACTGGAAGAAACCAATACTGTGAATATGATGACCGAAGATATAGGAGATGTAGATTTGATGGAGGAAACCTTGGAAGAACTCCAATCCGAAGATCAGTTTTCCTTAAAAAATTTCAATGCCATGATAGAAATAGAGATAGGGAGCTATTCTATCGAAAAACCAAAAAAGCTACCTATTTCTGTCCCTGAAAAGAATGATTCCACCAGCCAGCTCTGGAAACTTTATTTTGATGGATCTAGATGCAAGAATGGAGCAGGTGCTGGGATAGTTTTGATTTCTCCTGAAGGAAAAGAAAAGGTCTTTTCGTATAGGTTGACATGGAGTTGCACCAACAACGCAGCTGAGTACGAAGCATTGTGTTTGGGACTCAAAAAAGCTAAAAAGTTAGGTGCAAAACAATTGTTGATTTATGGAGATTCGGAGCTTATTGTGAAGCAGGTCACTGGAAAATGCATCTGTAAACAACATTATCTAAGAGCTTACAAGAATAAAGTGTTAGATCTCTTGGACAATTTTGAAGCTCTAAATATAAAATCAATCTCAAGAGAAACTAACACTCATGCAGACCTGTTGGCATCGGTAGGATCAAATTTATGTCCAGTCAGTAATGTCATCCAGAAGTCCAAAATAGTGAGACTGATATACAGGCCTTCTGTGCCTGACAAAGACATTTTCTGGCAAGTATTTGAGAATGACGAACAGATATTGGATTTCCTAATCCATGAGATGAACTGCTCTAATGATAGAGCATTACAAGATGAAGATGAAGAGAGCCTGATTCAATTAAAAAACAACCACATTCCCAAGGGGTTGATCACCCTTGAGAATATTTTTGACAATAATGACAGAGCTGTAGGTCGAAGGATTAAGGTCAAAAAATATCGGTATAAAGAAGTGGAATTAGAACCGGGTAAAATGATCAAAGTCGGTACCAGTTGTACAGTAGAAGAATTAAATCAAGTAAAAGAATTATGTAGAGAGTATCCGGATATTATAGCATGGACGTATAGTGATTTGAGAGTGTATAAAAGGGAAGTTATTCAACACACCATCGAATTAGAGGAAGGAGCTAAACCTTTCAGGCAGAGACAAAGGCCTGTAAATCCAAAAATTGAAGCTTTGATGAAACAGGAGTTGTTAAAACTTCTACAGGCTAAAATAGTATATCCTATTAAGCATTCTACCTGGGTGGCAAATTTAGTCCCAGTTAGAAAAAAAATGGCAAAATCAGACTGTGTGTAGATTTCTGAAATTTGAATAGAGCTTCTCTAAAGGATCACTATCCTTTGCCTCAGATTGACCCAATCCTTCATACAGTGGCAGGAGCAGAGAGGTTTTCCCTATTAGATGGCTTTTCTGGCTATAACCAAGTCTGGGTAAAAAATGAAGATCAATACAAGACTACATTCACCACTAAGTGGGGGACTTTTGCTTACCAAAGAATGCCTTTTGGGTTATCAAACATAGGAGCAACTTTTTAGAGAGCTATGGATGTAGCTTTTGGAGAGCTCACAAATAAGATTATCATTGTCTATTTAGATGACATGACAGTATTTTCCCATGACAAGAGAGATCATGCCACCCATCTGCGACAAATATTTGAAAAATACAGAGAATTCGGGATATCCCTGAATCCTAAGAAATCTATATTTGTCGTAGAAGAAGGTATATTGCTTGGCCACGTTATTTCTAAAGTTGGGTTGTCCATTGACCCTGATAGAGTAAAAGCACTCTTAGAACTTTCACTCCCAGTCAATAAGAAAGGATTGCAATCCTTCTTTGGACAGATAAACTTTGTTCAAAAGTTCATTGCAGATTTTTCTCAAACAGTTAAGCCAATGACTGAACTGTTAAAAAAGGATGCACCTTTTAAATGGATAGAACCAAGGAAAGATGCTTTCAGGAAGATTTTGGAAGCCATAGCTCAAGCCCCTGTATTAGTCAACCCTGACTATTCCCAAAGTTTCATCCTATATGTTGTTGGAGAGCAAGACAACTACGCTGCAGTTCTTACTCAGAAAGGAGCAGATGACGAGGAAAGACCCATAGCCTTTTTGAGTTCTACCATGCACAAGCATGAGGAGAGGTACAATTTTATAGAGAAGCAGGTGTATGCAATCATGAAATCATTGAATAAATTGAAACACTTCCTATCCCAAAGTCGCACCATTGTTTATGTACTTCACCCAGACGTAAGGAATTTCATAATACAAGGAGAACTTGGCAAAAAAAGAGCAGGATGGGTAACTCGTATACAGGAATATGATGTAGAGATACATCCGACCAAGATAGTCAGGGGTAGAGCTCTGTGCCAAGAGTTGGCCAAGCAAGCAACAAGTGGATATGTGGAAAGCCAATCCATAATGGCAAATACCGAACAAAGTCAGGCCAGAGAAGGTACTGATTGGATTGACAACTTGGTGAAGTATTTTTAGACTGGGTTATGCCCTAAAAATCTGAATGCTTCCCAAAGGAGGAGGTTTAGAACCCAAGCATTAAAATATACCCTTCGAACAGAAGGGTTGTACAGAATAAACATCGATGGTGTATTGTTGAAATGCATTAGTGATGATAAAAAATAGAAAGTATTGGAGGAGTTCCATGGAGGCCTCTCAGGCGGGCATTATTCAGGCAGAACAACAGCTCTGAAGATCCTCAGAGCTGGTTGTTATTGGCCTTCCATTTTTTTAGATACATACAAGGTGACCCAAAAATGTGAATAGTGTCAGAGGTATGTAGGAAGAAATAGGAATGCCCCTATGCCTTTGAGGGCTATACAGGTCGAAGAACCTTTCCAGTAGTGGGGATTGGATTTTGTGGGGATAATAGAACCAAATTCATCAGTAGGCCACAAATACATACTCACTACCATGGACTACTTCACAAAGTGGGTAGAAGCGGTTCCTACAAAGAAGGTTGATTCAGAAGTCGTAATAGAATTTGTAGAGAGTCTGATTATGAGATTCGGCATACCAGACTCATTAATTATAGATAATGGATCTTCTTTTACTGGAGCAAATATGATCGAGTTTGCCAGTAGGTATGGAATTTATTTGAAAATATCTTCTAACTATTATCCATAGGGTAATGGATTGGCTGAGTCTACCAACAAAAATATCCTCAGAATCTTGAAAAGGACACTAGAGGATAACAAAAGAGACTGGCACTCATTACTTAATCAGGCCTTGTGGGCTGATAGAATTTCAATTAAAAAATCTATCAATACATCCCCCTATGCTTTGGTTTATGGCAAAGAAGTGGTCTTGCCTATTCATATGGAGATACCAACATTGAAATTACTAAATCAGATAGATGAAGATGAAGGCCATCCAATGGATGCTCGGTTGATGCAACTTCTGTAGTTAGAAGAGTCCAGGGAACAAGCCTATGACAACCACCAGAAACACATGGTTGACACAGCAGGGTGGTTCGACAAGAAAGCCACCTTCAAAAAATTTAGAGTAGGGGACCTGGTTTTGAAGTGGAACGTGAAGAAAGCAAAACCAGGAAACCATGACAAGTTTGATGCTTTCTGGGAGGGACCATTTGAAATTATTTCAGAGAAGCAGTTCAATGCTTTTCAGCTGAAATATCAAGATGGATGGATCCTTCCTATCATGGTGAATGCATTTCACCTAAAGCTATACTTCAAGTAGAACACGAGGAAAAAACTATATGTACAGTATAATATAAGTCTTTTTGAAATTTTGTAAATATTGTTGCTTGTTCCCGGCTTAGTAAAAATATTTTTGTATTTTTAGCCAACCAGAGCTCGACATTTAACTAAAAATAGAGGGAAAAGTTTGTGTTTGTCATTTTGAAATTTCAAATTCAAAAGCGCCACGTGATCCTCTAAAGAGCTGGTGAGAAAGAATCGTTAGATGGACTTATTGAAAAGCGTTATATTCTTTTCTCAAAAAAGTTTCTAAAGTCAGCCACCGAGGAACGTTCTTAAGTGGCCACGTGTCGAGGAATAAGCGGGCAAGAATGATTAATCAGTCAGGTGATATAAATTTTGGCAGGGAATTATTTCTATTTCTCACGCGAGATTAATGGGCTGGTGAGCATTTCAAGAAAACATTCTAAAGAAGGTAGCGAAAGCGAAAATCAAAGAAAATACGAGAGAATCACCTCCACCAACCGTAATTAATGCATCCCAATTGCATGTCCTTCCCAAGCGACGTGAAGAAGAAAACCAATTTTTTGAAGCATTCTGTCATTCGCTATTCCCAGCTCCCATAGAAAGAAAGAAGGAAATTTCGTTGTGATACTCAGAGACCCCAATTTCCTCAAACGAAAAGAAATTTTAAAATATTCCCCAAAAATATTTCTAGAAGCTATTCACCTGATAGTCTCTTATGGCTCCACGAAAAGGAAAAAAGCAGGAAGCATCAACTTCATCGCCTCCAACTACTTCAGTAGTAAGAAAAAGGGAGGAGAGCAGTAGCAGGTTCATAGACAAGGATGTCGGGATATCTGATACAATTGTGACCTGGAAGGACCCGACGAAGATACGAAGCAACATAGCAGACCGGATAGCTACCAGAGTCTTGGCATCTTCACCGTCTACTTTTGCTTTCCACTCTTTCTTGTACTGGTATGTATATATTCCTGTACATCCCTACCCCAAATTAGTAAGGGCAATTGCTAATTTTTACGATGAGAAAGAGAGAAAAGTCAAGGATTATTCTGGGAGGGTTTTATTTTCTTTGAGCAAAGATGCTTTTATTTCTGCTTTCGTCACTGGTCGTGTCCCTGCATTTGAGCCCAAGACCTTCGACCCCGAAGACCAGGCTAAATATTTTGGCCCATCTGAGAAAATGAGAAATTTTTTGATATCCCAGCTAAAATATTTACCTGAGGGAGCAAATCCACCCGAGCCTCCCATTAGTATCTCAGATTTCAAAAATCTAGAACTTTATTCTATTTTAGCCATGATAGCAGGACTCAAAACTGATGAAAAAGTCTAGAGATGGAAAATTACCATAGTTGACTACTTGTCCAACCCCAAAATGTACGACTCCTCAGTCATGGACAAGAGTGTGAGACCAATTTTCTTCGACTGGCCTGAATTTTTATGTTCGAAAATTCATGAGGGTTTGGCGGCACTAAAGGAGGGAACTCAATTTTCTTTTTGGTATACTTCTTACCTGGTTTGGTTGTTCTTCTACTTTATGTCTCAAGAATTAACTTTTATCTCAGTAAATGGCAAAGATGAAAAAGGGAGGGTTTTGCTAGTCTGTGAATGGACAAATGTGTTGTATAAATCAGAATCATACTATGATTTCAATAGAAAATTCTTAGGCCCTGCGTTAAAAATAATGTATGGACACATTAGGAGATTAACCCCTAGAGCAAAAAAAGTTCTGCAGACCAAATATGCTGAAGAAGGGGACTGGTTTATTCTAACCCAGGGAGTTTGTATCAGGTTATACGGTTTCACTGAAAAACCCTTTTTACTCCCCCATTATGTTACTGATAGAATATTTGCTTTAGAGTATGTTAGACAAACTGGGACAATAAATGTGAAGTTTGGTACTGGTATTGGGAAAACCAGTACCTGCAACATGCCCTTCAAGTTTGAAGGAATTACTGTATCAAAAAAGGGGTAAAATGAACAAATAGCTAAATATTTGAGAGAATTGGGGCTAGTTGAGATTCCATAGAGGTGGAAATATGACCCTTTGAATAGGTTTGCTGAGAGGTAAGCCATTTTGAATAAAACTCAAATGAAAGAGTACCATGCTAAGGTCAGGGCAGATATAGAGGAGAAAAGAAATAATAGTGAAGATGAACCTCTGGAATGGCACATAGAGAGGATGGAACCTCTGCCCCCCTGGCATGATTTCTATGAAGTAGTTGTAAATTATGATCCTCTGAACATCACAACTCATCAGTTGACTAATGACAGGATCAACAGGGTACAAAAAAGCCGACCTGATTGGACTCTTGCAAAAATTTGAGAATGGTGGGTAATGAGGGTGCAAACAGATATGATCTCATCAAGGTACCCCACCAAGAATGACAATGAGTTCAATCCCAGATATGACCTCCATCATGAATCATGGGTTGGAAATTTTTCTATCAGAATTCCTCCCAGCATTGGAGGAAGTCATGAGACTAGCCCAGAAGCACCCCAGAAACAAGAGCCTGACAAAGGCAAGCAAGTGATGATAGCCCAGAAGCTCCCCCCTACTCAGACCAAACCTAGAACATCTAGAAAAAGATCAATAGAAGAGGTTTTTACTAAGGAGCAGGGGCAGACTTATGGCAAGGCTGCTCAAATGATGTTGAAAATGGGTTATGAAGGAAAAGGCCTTGGAAAAGAAGGGCAGGGGAGGACTGAACTCATCCAGGTAGAACAGAGAGAAAAATGCTTAGCACTGGGAGCTGATGCCTCAAGCATGAGAGATTATGCATCGAAAGTTGTGAAGTTTGTACTACCTTCTGACTCAGCTACCGAATCTGATGAAGAGCCTATAGCTGAAAGAATGAAAAAATTAAAATTGATAGCCGATAAAAAGAAAGACAAGAATGTCATTCAGGCCTCTCCTAGTGAGCAAGAACCTCAAGATGCTCAAGATAATACAGTTGAAGATTTTGTGGGAGATGACCAAAATAAATTTGATGAAGGAAATGATAACATAGATGCTCAGGAAGTCGAGCAAGAAGATTCTCAGAATAAAGACCCAAGCGGCCCACCAAGCTCGGCTCAAGAGAGCCAAAATATAGATATTGGAAAACAAGTTCCTATCAAATAGGAAATTGAGGAGACTGAGAAACAACAGCAGGGGGGATCTCCCCAGAATGTACAAATAATCAATCTTGAAGAGAGTGATGAAGAATATGGACATGAAAAGGATATTGAAGCCCCTGATGAGGGTAAAACTCAGAATGAAGAGGAAGGAGGAGATCAACGACAAATTCAGATGGGACCAGGTATGTTTCTTTCACTATCTCCTTCTATTTCTTCTACTCGTTCCTATTTTAACTCTCCTTCCCTTTCTAAAAATAAACAAAGATGTAACCCTCTTGTCAAAAAACTGGTTTGCTTTCCCAGAGATGGCAACATCTTCCCAGTATTTACTCAACGTCAACACTGCGTTGGTCCCCATCCCCTTCCTTCCTAACATCAATATCCCAACAATTGAAGTTGCATCCTCCCAAGGTACCAAGAGTCATCCGACTTTATCAAAGATTGAAAATTTGAAGAGGGTCAACAAGAATACCTTGGACTGGTGGACTTCTCACTCGGTTGAGGATCCAAAAGCACCTGCCAGCGTGCATGAAATTATTGCTCTAGATCCTGCCACAATGCAGAGAAAGAAAGTCAAGTTGACATCGATAACGAAGAAGTCCAAAGGAGAGATGACAGTTGCTGATTACCAGGCAGAAGAAGTGAATGAAGATATCTCTCAGTTGCCCATGCAAGATGAGTGGGGAAAAGCCCAAGCACACTTGGGAACTATATATCTGCATGGGGGGCATTACAAGGAGAAGTTTTTGAAAGAAAATGAGAAAAGGAAGGAGTTGGAATCTATTTTGCGAGAACAAAAAATAGTGGAAAAGGCTTTAACATTGGAAGCAAAGAAGTGGGAAGATAAATTCAGTGTTGCTGCCAGTGAGGCAGCTAATTATAAAGAAAAATTAATTCAAGCAGATGCACAGATTCAGGCCCTGAATCTACAAATCCAGCAACTCCAGCAGCAGCTAACAGAGCAGCAAAATGCTCTATCTGGTTTTTCGAAAGAAAAGGTGAAAAATATGAGAAAAGATTTGCTGAAGGATTTGTTGACTTTAGTTTTGAAAGCAAGGCCATTATTGCTATATTTGGCCAAATTCAAAGAGACAATTGAGGTAGTGGGAGAAGAATTCAAAGCTGCAGTTGTATTTTTGCAAAAAAGAGAAGATGCTGCTACGAAGATTCAAATATTATCAGAAAGAATGCCAGAAAGTATAGCAGCAAAATTAAGAAGTGAAGCCTGGTCTCAGGCCAAAATTGTAGCCAAGAACTTCTTCAGGAAGCTCAGATTAGTAACCCAGGGAAACAAAATCTTGCAAGAATTAGAAGCTGAAGCAAAAGGGTTGCTTAAGAATCTGGATTTGGCTATCCAAAATGGACTCCCATACCTCTGGGATGATAATGCAAAGGTTCTTGAGGAGAATGCATTCTCCTCATCTTTAAAAACTTTTATTGAAGATGAATCTGAGGTAGAAGGCTGGAGTGAGCCAATAGAAGAAGCACAGGTGATAGAGATGATTCAAAGGCTCACACAGGTTAAGACCTATTTGCAGGAGTTAGTTTTAAGGTACAAAATGGTTTCTTATGATAAGGTAGAAGAACTCCAATATATCTACCAGCTCTTTATAGACTTCTCAGATTTGGAAGATGGAGATTGGGAACAAGTCTGCAAGACTTATCAAGAAGCAGTAGCTGCAATGGACAAAATTAGAAAATTCAAGCACATTGGGAAAAAGCAGCTGACTGAAACTGGGACTAGTGCCCAGAATTAAAACAAGTGTTTAACTTTCCCTGTTTTCAGAAGTTGAATGTATTTTAGTAATAAGTCATTAAGCTATAACAAGAGTTTTGACGAGGTAATGCTTACTTATTTTTAAGTGCATTTTTCCTTACTCTTTGCTTTTTGTAATATCTTATTTTCTTCAGTGTGTTTTTGACTCCATTTCCCAATGGATGAAGGGCCTGGATTCTAATATTTTGCTAGCAAAAAATCCCTCGAAAGGCGCCAAGAATGTTAGTCAAAAAATACTAACTCCAAGAATAGCTGAAATATTAATATATCAAGCCTTTTTGAAGACCGAAGCTGCTAGTTTTCAAGAGGGCAACAAGAAGGAAAAATGTGCTAAGGAAGAAGAATGTCACGATTTCGCGACATGTTACATTTTCATCGAAAGAAATAGCAAAATGACTAAGGAGCGGAAGAACGTCACGATTTCGTGACATGTTTCATTTTCATGGTCGCAGACAATGGAAGAAGCTGAAGAGACGGAGACATCACGATTTCACGACATGTTCCATTTTCGCAACCAAGAAAGTCAGAAAGAGTCGAAGACGTCACGATTTCATGACATGTCACATTTTCGTGACCAAGAAGAAGAGATAGAGTGAAAGAGAAGAGAATGTCATGATTTCGTGACATGTCACTTTTTTGCCAGGGAAAAGAAAGAGAAAACTCTACAAAGCCAAAACGTCACGATTTCGCGACATAACAATTGTCCCTGGTGAAGGTATATTTTTGGCAACCATAACATGCCCTTACATCAAAATCTGATTCCTGGGGTTGTCAGATGATTGAAGAGTTGCAGACTTGTCAAGATCTAATTTGTAGGAGATCTTTTGCCGATTATTAGAAACTACAGATAATTGCTTGTAATTGATTGAGAATCAAAATGTACTGAGTAGAAAGATTCCCATTTAAAGGGTATATATAGGGGTGAGCACACCATGTAAAAAAGGTCGGCTCTTGGACGTTTACAGAACTGATGTACATTTTTCTGGATGCAAGCAATAAAGATATTTCTCTATCTGGCTTCTGATTTTCTGTGTGCAAATGTATGTATCTGGTTCTTGACTTCTATTTACTTTTAAGTTCTATATTGTATCTGTTCTAAAATTTGGACTATGCATGTATGAATCTTATTACTGGAGTTAAATATTAAAGATATTTATATGTGTTAGATGAATGTCTAAATCACACTAAGGGGATTATGATTTCTACGTGAGGATATAAAGAAATCTTGTAGCAGGAACATGTGTATTTGATTTTTAGTTGTTGTTCAATCTACACCGTGAGAAAAGCTACTAGCCTCGGCTATATTTCCCTTCTTTTCGTACCCTTTTCTCTAAAAACAACCCAAGGGAACCAGTATACTCTGGAGACTAGACGGATATTCCCAAGTTAGCTCCGTCTATTCAATGTTGGCAAGGTCTAAGGCGCAATACAATTAACCAAAGGCAGATTTTGTTCCAACAGGTCCTTATGAAGATTTGACTCCCCCATATATGAAATTTATTGCATTTTATGGGGAACCCATTTTGTATATTTCACCTATGGCTAAAGGTGGGTCGCGGGGGCTGTCATAATCCTTGACTGATTCAATAGGTGGTGTAACCATGACAATTTCAATAATGTACTCACCAATACCTGGATTGGCGAGGTGTACTACAAATTGGGAAGGTTGAGAGGCTAATGGTTCGATAGATGAAGAGGGTTTTTCTGAGTTAGTTTGCGGTTCTAATAATGGTGATGGGCTTTCTCTAATAGGTGGCCCTATTTGTGAGACTACGAGATGTGATGATTGTGGTTTATTGATGGATGGATTGGGTTGTGCTACGAATATGAATGGTTTTATTGGATCTGGAAGTGCACTAGATGGAATTGGTTGTTGGTTAGCAAGATGGTTCGGTGTGACTGGAAAGTGATATGCAGTGTTCGAAGGCTGAATTGAGATGACAATTTTGGATGAAAAAGTTGGGTCAACTATAGGCAATTCCTATTGAATAGGTGATTTTGATAAAGTGTTACTAGATGGAATGGTCCTAATGGTGAGTGGATGGATAGTTAGATGTGTTGATGGAAGCAAGGGCTCATACGGGTTTGAAATAAAGTTGTAGTATTTGAAAGGTTTTGTGTCAGCTGGTATACAAGGTACTTTTCCTTCATGTACATATTTTAAGCATTGATGCAATGTTGAATGCACACACTTAATTTCCCTAATCCAAGGGCATCCAAGAAGTATATTATATTGTATTTCTCCTTCCAAGATATGGAAGAGGACATGTATTGTTTTCACCCCACAGTGATGGGAAGAACAACATTCCCTACAGCTGAGCATAAAGCGTCATTAAAAGCCCTAAGGGTGAAGGTGGAATTTGTGATGTGAGATGATGAGATGTTGAGCTTTTTCATTGCAGGTGTGGTGATGAGATTTATGGATGAACCAATGTCAATAAGCACTCTCTTGAATGGCTTCCTGTCGATGTGAGATACTATGTGCAATGGTGGATCAGGTGAATCTGCCAAAATTTTCTTTTCCTCGAATTCATAAAATACTATCTAGGGTTCCATACACTTTTGCACACTCCCTACAAAGGAATTGAATGCATTGAGGTCTTCTGACTGTACTTGTATAGACTTTAATATTTCCATCAATGCTTCCCTATGAGGTGTTGATTGTTGTATTAGCTCATAAATTGATAATTTTCCTGAAGCCATTTTTAAACTTTGTGTTAACCCACTATTTAAGGTGACCACTGGGCGATTATGGAAAGGTGGTGGTGGAATGCTTTGTCCAAGTTGTATGGGCACATTTATTGGTTGTGTTGCTAGAGCATGTGTTGTGTGATTAGCTTACCTCTGTCCATGGGTAACTATGCTGATAGCTCCTAAAAAACCTTGCGGTAGTTGAGACACATAATTAACCTATTTGGGAGGAACTATAGAATTTGATGCTCCCGTTGGTTGTTGATTTACCTCTCGATGTAGCAAAGGTGTCTGATATATGCCTAGGTTTTGATTATTTTGGGCTAGTGGATTGTCAACTTTGATTGTACCCGCTTCTAATAAATCTTGCACAATTCCTTTGAAACCAGGACAACCTTTGATATCATGTCCTCTTTGTCTATGATAGATGCAAAAGAGGTGTTCTTTGTAACCTTTTGTTTTTGGTTTTTTAGGATCTTCACGTTTCATTTTTGGCAATATAAAGAGTTTTACCGCATACAAATTTTGTAAAACTAATGAATATGGCTCTTGTACTGGTGTGTAAGTTCTTTTTGGTTTAAAATGATGTTGTTGCCTTTTTGTAGGTTGTGTCTAATTTTGTTCCTGTTGTGGGGGTGGAATCACTTGATGATTCAATTGTTGTGGTTGTTGTTGTTGTTGGGGTTGTTGGATTTGTGTTTGGGTTGGTTGATTTAACTGTGGTTGGCCCAAAACTATCTGTTTAACCTACGTGGTATTTGATTGACCGTGGTTATTCCCCTTTTGATTCTTATTGTGCCACTCTTTCTTTTTAGGCCTTATATCACCTTCATGAATTTTGATCTCTTCTATTAGATTTTCTTGGGCGAGTGCCTCATCGAATGTCCTATACTGCTGTAGCTGTAATAATGAAGAGCTGGGTCTACAAAAACTCTTCGTGAACATGCGTATTATCTCTGGCATAGGGAGGGAAAATGGTGACTTGATCATGACTAATATCCACCTATTGCAAAAGTTATAGACTGATTCATCGTCATATTATTTTAGATAAATCAAATCAGTCAATGTGGTTTGTTTTCTGACATTCAGATGAATCTTTCCAAGAACTGGTCCGCTAGTTGTTCAAAGGTAGAAACACTTTCATGTGGTATGTGGTTGTACTAGTCTTGGGATTCTCCCCCTAGTGTCTGAGAAAATGTATGTAACAATAATGCATCATTACTTTTGATTCTGAAGCATGCATTTACAAATCTTGTTATATGTTCACGAGGGTCCTCTTCCCCTTTAAATTCAAGATTAGATATTTGAAAATTTGTTGGATATGACGGATCAAGGACTGAAGCATGAATAGGATGATTGAGTAGTTGCAATAAAGTTGGTTTTTGGTATTGCAAACCTAGAGTTTGCATGGCAAGACTATCAATCTGACTCTATAAAAATTGGTATCTAGGGTCATCCATAGGACTACCACTTGAATGTACTTGATGCTGCTGGTAATGGGGTGGATTGTATGTAGGCTGCGGGTGATAAGGTATGGTTGGCTGAAATGTGTTATGATATGAATGATGATGTATATTATGATACGGATGGGGTGATGGGGGCATGATGGAATGCTAACCTACTATATTAGCATATGGATGTGGAGGTTGATTATGAGCTATAGTGGTGGATGAGGGGCACATTGTCCAATATAGATCTTGGATAAAGACATTCATTTGGTGAGATAGAGTTGTGCTCAATCCCTTGCAAATGTTGGTTGGGGTCATGATTAACACTACAGTGGAGAGTGGTGGTAATGATGTGAAGATATTTCTAGCTGCATTCAAGTACATTCTAACAATATCCATATTGAACATGGTGACATGACTATCTACCACTGTAGGAGGTTCACTCCTAGGTGTCTCAGGTATGGTTGTGTGAGTAGCCCTATGCATAATGTCTATGTACGTATTAGGGACATTGCTAGAAGGCCCTACATTAAGACTTTGGGATATAGAAGAGGGCATGCCTACTTGTCCTACCACCGAAGTGTGAGGGATGTTTCCATACTGAGAGGCCATGGGGGAAGACCACTGACTTTGGTTTGACACTAGTTTCTTAGCTTGACTACGAGTCACTACCATACACTATTATGTGGTACAATGCCAAGTGCGACTATCTATGTAAATAAAATGATAGTGCGATGCAATACAACATGTAAAGCAAAAAAACACACAAATCTTTTGGTGCTAGGTTTTCATTAGTTTTTTTTTTGTTTTAAAAATGAAAAGACGTGTGCTCAATGTTTTGCCCTATATGAATCTAGGATTTCACCTATATACTCATAGCTCGACAACCTGGCTATGAACTCTAGGTCACGTAATCCCACCTATGATGTGTGGTAATGAATCCCACACATGGCCAGGGAGCACATGTCCTACCAGTTCCTCACCCAGTTCACCTACAGTCTGTGATACACTTCTCCGAAGAGAAATGCGTGCTATAACCCATAGGCTATGATGGATCTTGGAACCAGCCTTGGCCAAAATCAAGGTATAATGTTGGTGGTTCGGTGATGAAATCCAAACCCGACGATGATGAAATCCAGCCATTTTCTAATGTTCAAGTGAGTGTGTGGTGATTTTTTTTATTATTGTGGTATGCAGGATTACTATGCAATTTTGCTTCAATGCCTAAATGCAGGAAAACAAAAAATAGAGAATGAAAAACAACAAATCAGGGGCAAAAGTGCCAATCTCAGGTCTAGTTCAATCAAATTATGTTTAACAGGGCTAACTGTGGGTGCGTGGTTTGCCAACCGCGCGTCTGTGTTTGGGATATCCTAACCACGGATGCACGGGTGTTTTATGTCAATAGAAATAGAATAACCCTTTTACAGACCCGAACCTAAAATACACACCTGAGTTATTTCTAACCCGATGAATGCAAAATGATATGTTTTCTATTATGCAAATGCAGATTCTCTTTAATATTTTCTTGTCATTTTATGTATGGATGCAAAATTTAAGTACTTTTTTCTATCTCTAAGACCTAAGTGCATACAAAGGCATATAGGACTGAGACCCTTAATCTACTTAAATGCAGCCTAAACTAGACTTGAAGTAAGAATTGAACAGATGGCACAAATTATAGACTTGTGTTCCTTTCGCTGCTCCTTCCAACTGTCAACCGTCAGTTTGCATTTATGAAACAGAAACTGCGTGCTCACATTTCCCTAGAATAGGAATCGCTCGTCTATGTTTTTCACCAAATAGAAATCGTGCACCTGCGTTTATTCAGAATAGAAACCGCGTTTCTACGTTTCCACAGTAAATAATTTAGGTGTAAGGTTTTTCTAGATGTATCGATCCAAAGTTGAATCTATGTGTGTCTTGAATTCTCAAAAACTGTAGGTGCAGACAGAGATAGAGATAGAAGTAGATTTTCAAAATACCCCTTTTGTATTGATATTGATACAACTTTTACAAAATATTTTGAATTGCCCCAAGCGTGTTGGAAGCAATGTTACAATGTTCTTCATATCTCTAAAATACAATGCTTTGTTATGGGAGAGGAAGATCTTCCAACAGCTCCGTAGGGTGTGGTATTCTTCATTCTCTCGTCATAGCTTCAAAGGGTGAGTGGGCTTTGATATCCAGCAAGGGACCACTCCAGCTTCAACAGCTTATCCAAGATACTTGTTACCTGCACACATGCAAACCAGCAAAGAAAATTAATAGAACATGTATAGTCAAGTGGTAAACCCAATGCTAAATATAAACCTATCACTGATATGTATGAAAAGCATATAGCATGCAACATTTAACCAATAAAGCCTTGCTCCATATTTTAAATCGTTTATCTCCATCGATAAAATTTCTCGGGACTATGGAACCACGAAAGCACAGTTGTGGGCTGGAAACCGTGGACCTACGATTGTAAAATCGTAGAGTCATGTTTTTTGACTATGGAACCGTAGACAAGCAATTTCGGCTGAATGGCAGATTACCTCAGTATCCAAGCCAATGATCAGAATCGAGCTCACACTCTCAATTTCTCATCATGTCCAGATCTATTTTAGTAGCCTATAGGTATGTAAGTTCAGCTCCCTTTGTTTGGTGGACTAATGGTGTTTTTATAGGCTTCTTAGGGCTTTGGAGGGGAATAGGAGGTGGAAAGCTTGACTTGCCAAGTGGCAAATATGAACTTCTAGGTGGAAGGGGCAGTTACAGTGAGTCATTCACTGTGCCTCACTTAACTGGGGTGATGTGGCTTCAAGTGGAGTGGGATGTGGGATGTTGTTTTATGTTAAGGGACAAGGGGACAACAACAAATGAGTTGTGGCATGGGTGTTGGTAATCTATCTTATGTGCAAGGACAAGGGGGACAAAAGTGGGTAAGATGTGGTAGGGGTGTTGGATGAAGTGTCTAGGACACATGTCCAATGGGTAGATAGGGTATCCTAGGGTGATTTTCTAGATTTAATAAATTAGGAAAATAGGATAATGTGTAGGATTTTATATCTCTAAGTTTAGACTTATGCATAAAATTTTATTATGCAGGATTTGATGGTGGGGTAGCAGATGTGGTTTTGAAGGTGTTGGATTTTAGTGTCTACAAGTAATATGTTGGTTGTGGTTGAAGAGGCCATTAAAACATACTAAAATAAGTGAGATCAATACCATTTTTATTTTTTTGGTTCCCAACAAATGCAGGGTAAAATATTTTGATACTTTTTGTCCATTCATCCTTTTTAATATGATTTATAAATTAATTTTAAAAACTATGGTAAATAGATTGAAGAAGATTATAAATTGTGTTGTCTCAAAGGAACAAGATGGTTTTGCTCATGGAAAATAAATTCTTGATGGTATAATTATTGTATAAGTGTCCAGATATTCCTCTTCATTTCAATTAAAAACTAGGTATGTTTGTAAATTTAGATATAAATGTTGTTGTCTCAAAATGTTGTGGCCATTCATTGCATTGATCAAATGCATCGAATATTCACGTATTGCATAGAGAAACATCCAAAAGTCCAAAGAGCATGGGATACAACTCTAAGGACAAGATCAATTTTTTTTCTAAGGCTAGATCCTTATGTGATGTGATCTTCAACGTTCACCTTCCCAAACTAGTCCTAAGATACTTGCATTCATTAAATGAAAATAGAGGAGAGAGATAATAAGAAAATAAAAATCCTATGCTATGAGAGGCAATGAATCAAGATAAGAGATTCTCTTATGCATCAATGGGATGAATAAGCACTTCACATTATTCATTAGTAGCTAAAAAGTGAATATATATTTTATTCAATAATAGCATTATGCACAATATGCATATAGAAAATAGGATAGAAAGAACCACAACTTCATGCATATATACATAAATGCATACAAATACTGGGACTGAGAAAATAGTCATAAGTCCTCTTGTATATCATAAAATTTTATTACAAATATGCCAGGCCAAAAGGGTTATAATGCTATTAACAAAGTGACTCAGGGCTTGAGTCTAAATTGATACATAAGAGAAAATCAAAGGAAAATTACATAAGCGGCTAGATATTAGGCACTAGTAGGCAAGTTTCCAATCCTTTGCAATGAAGCATAAACTATTATTTATAGATAAAATTGGAGAATTTCTCCCTTCAAAACTGGGTAGGAGATTCAAAATGCCTTGTCCAATTTGTGTCGATGATCCATCTAAATTTGATTGTGTAACTTTTGATGGGAGGTAGTATGACCACAAGATGTAAAATAACTAATCTGAGATGAATGTAAACTAATGGCACAATAATATGTAGGAAAGTAATAAGATGAACATTTACAAATAACTCAGAAATATGCCATTAATGAAAGTGACAAAAATAGTACAATGCTATATAATGGAGGACATGAACACTCCATGTACATATATGAATGGACTACATTGTACCATACTACTAAACTATAACACACACTCTCTATAATCACTTCCTCTTACTTTCTCTCTCTCTCTCACTCACTATGAGGCCTTTATATAGGAAGATAGATTCCTTGGCCCTTACTCTACCTAGGACTTATGTACATGTGGACTACATGCACATTTACAACTTGCACATTGACACTTGTGCATTTATTACAATACTTGGAGCAACTAAGTAACTTCACTCTAAAGTAAACTCCTACTCTAGCTATGTACCAAAGGTGGTACATTTACATAACCCAAATGATGTAATATACTCTAACACCCCTTGTATTACATTATTTGGGTATTGAAGACTTTAGTCTTCAATATGGATCTTTGTCTTCAAGTGCTCTTCAATTTGATCTGGTCCTTTGTATTATCTTTAGTTCACATTGCATTGTATGCCTCCTTGAATTGGTTCTTCTTCTTCTTCTTTATTCTCATATTTGGAGTCAGTACTTTCATAGGTGGACGTACTATCACCTGATTTGAGTATTTTCTCTTTACCTTTGTCATTTTTATCATTTAAGCCCTATATAGATTTGAACAAACACTTAAGGCATCATGATAAGATTTTGTGTTAGTAGAACTTGAAGTACTAATACTGCATGAGGATTGAAATATCTTCTCTAGATATGATTCATCCATTTATGTTTTTAGTTTAAGTAATTCTATCAATCCTCTTTGTTCCACATTCTCATCCTTGTAACATTTGAATGTAAGTAGTGCCATATATAATATATTGCCAAATTCCAAAGGAATTTGGATGTCATTCTTTCCGTTATCAATTGCTTTAGTGAGTTGAGCATGTAGATAATATTCCATGGTTACAAAGTTATCTTTTAATGCTTCACTATGAATCCTTTTTGAGGTAGGGTCTAAGCCTCCTTCAGACTTTATAAGTAAATTCTTTATTCCAATTTTTATGACACTTGCTCTTTCCTTTCTAATAGTGTTGTTCATCTCATTGTTCATTGTATTCCTTGAGGTAGACATCTTTCTTAGTTTTAGCTCTTTATACTTTTGATAGATCCTTTGTAGTTGACTACCTTATGACTCCCTAGTTTATGATCAAACTACTAGCTATGAATTTTGATATGTAGTATTCTTTTGCTTCCTTAATATTTGTAGAATACTATATCTTTCTCAAATAAATTGAGTATATGAACCAATTTGATAAACCTATCCAAGGCTTAGGTTTTGTAGAATCCTTATGTCTCCCTAGTGATTTAGAATAAGCTATAAGCTTAATAAAGTGCTTAGTAAATAATAGTTCACCTTTTGAGTTGATTTTGTAATGTTTTGTAAATAACAATAATCAACTTTTATTTCACCTTATCTCTCCTAATGAACTATGCACTTAATTTTGAAGTTCTCTATAGTTGGATTTCTTTTGTCTCTTTAGTATGAGTATGAGATAAGTTTAAGTATATAATTCCAACTCCTTTAAGTAAATGAAGAACTTCCTTTTATAGCCCTTGATATTAATAGTTTAATGTTTCTAAATTCCAATAATATATTTTTGGTGTAGTATACCTTATAACTCCCTAATTTGGAATATTAGAAAACAATAATATTTGCAATAATAGAATTTAATTTTCCAAGTAGAAACCCTTATAACTCCTATGGTTTTTAATTGCAAATATTAAACTATTAAGTATATAAATCTCCTTTACTTTTGCTTTCAAATGTATGGTTGATTTTGCTATTATTTCCAAGGTAAATAATAGAATAGTTTCAACCTTATATTATACTCCTTATACCTCCTTAATGAAAGCAATTTGATTAAGGTAAAACCCTTACCTTTATAATGCTCCAACTCCTAAATAATGAACATTGGATGTTGTCTTGCTGTGCGTTGCTCTCCTTCAATGGCAGACGTATGACAATGGCAACTATACTTTAATGTTGCTTTGACCTTGACCTCGGTCTTTAATGTTGTTCATTCCTCTTTCACTATGTATGGACACTCCCTTCTACTCGCTATGGATATGTTGTTCTCCTCCTTGAGTTTAGGTACTTTAAATAGCATGGACATCTCTTGATATTGGACAAGTGTCACTCGAGAGTTACATTAGGTTTCTTCAATGCTTAATCCTCCTTGTAATACGTTGATGCTCTCAACACTTGGTGTATTCATTGCTTGGATGGAAGATAGATGTTAAAGTCTCTTTGAGCATTGGTTTAATGAGTTTTCAATGCTCTTGGTTGGCTGAAATGATTATTACACCTTTCACTCCTTTGAAATATACCTTTAACGCTTCCAAGATGAGCATTATGTTTTGGATGCTCTCTCTCCTTGTGTAGGTGTTATGTAACACCTTATTTTGTTCCACCAAGTGGCACTTGCATGTGAGGACATCTTCAATATCTCCTTTCCTTCAGTATTTCTTCTCCAATGGGTGCAAGTTGTGTAATCTTGGCTTCAATACTTTTCTCCTTCTTGCCAGTGAGTGCAAGCTTGTGCATTTTCTAGTGAATGATGATTGTATTCTCCTCAAGGTTGGCTCCAACTATGGCATTTCTAGGATGCTCCAACACTACTCATTTGGTAGATGATATGGCTTCAATCGATGGTTGCTTCGATCACTTCTTTCCTAGCTAGTGATTCATCTCCAATCGATGATAGCTTTCGATAGCTTTCATTAGTAGTTTGTCCACATGATCAGTTGGGTAATGTATCCCTTATCCACCTCTTGTATTTTGTGCTTGGTTATCCTTAGAGCTATCTACCTTACAATGAGTTCTATGCCTCCTTTTATGTGTTGCAGGATCTTATTACGTAGGTATTGATCTGGTGCTTCTATACACCTTTGGAAATCAACTTATGAGCCTTTGATGGCTCGATCTTACTACCTTGATATCTACCCCCCTTGACATCGATGTTGTGACCACTTGATGACTGTATAATGTTGGTCGATTGTAATGCCTTTTAATGGAATTTAACTTTGTCCTTCTATTGTTGTTTAAAGGACAAGAATGGTGCTCCTTTCTCACTGTAAATATTAGTTGTAATAGTTAAGATAATGTACCTTAACTTGCACCAAGTTTTGGACTGAAAGTCTCTTTTTCAAGACTCTCTAACTTCTCTGGTAAGATAACTTCTTGAGAGCAAATGTTGCCTTCCTTACTAGACAACACTAACCTCTAATTTTTGCACTTGGATAACTTAGTAAGAATGAATCCAAGTATGCAACTAATGTGCTTATTCAAGAGGTTTAACTTTGCACTATTGTTTACTTTAACTAAAGTATAGTGCAGTAATAATGAACTCTCAAGGTAACTCGAAGTATGCACTAATTTTCACTGTAACTTAAAATACTTAGTGCACCTTGAATCTCTGTAACTTGATGTATTCAGTGCATCTTAAAAAACCTTTTAAGAACAACTAGTATAGTGCAATATTGATTTCACCTTATTACTCCTTCAAATGAACCTTAAATCATGCACTAGTAATTGCTCCTAAATGCACTATAATTTTTGTAACTTAATATAGTCTTCTTTGTTGTAACTGAATAATAGGAAGATGATCTAACTCCTATTTTAATGTGTAGGTATAAACCTTAAAAGAACTTCCTTCTGCACTTCTTTTTGAAGACTTTAAAATGAATCCACTCCTTGCAACTTTCACTTAATATGGTGCTTAATGAATCTCTAAATAAACCATAGTTTTAAAGTTCAACTAATGAACCTTTTGCACCCAAGTTGCTTACCTTTAATAACTCCTGAGGATGGTGGATGTCTTGGTGATTTGATTCACCAAATTACTTACCCTTGACTTGATGATCTTGCAACTCTTCTTGGTTATCCATAATAGCTCCTTAACTCACCAATTCATAGCTTAGTAACTCCTCTATCTTGCTACTTGAAACTGTAGTATGGTGGTTTTGATTCTCCTTCAGAATGCTCTTTGTAGATCTAAAGTTCTACAACTAGTAATGTTGTCCTGATTGTTGCTCTCTCATAATCAATTTTTGCATTGAAATGTTGATCTTGAAACTCAAAAATTTGGTAGGGACTTCCCCCAAATCATAGCTAAGTTTTTCCTTCAAGAACCCTTTAGTATTTTGCTAAAGATTCAACAAACCCCTATCTCTGAATGAGCCTCCAAGCCTTCAATGGCAATCTTCAAACCTTTCAGGTTTGGTAGTAAAGTTAGGCTCCTATCTCCTTCAACCTCCTTGTTGAATTCTGACTTCAATCTTAGCCCTCTTCTCAAGAATTTGAATGTCTTGAGGTCTTCAAAAATCTCCTCCAAAATTTGGCACTCCTTGCCAAATTCTTCTCCTTTTGGGCTTGTTTTTGAATGACGATAATTGTCCCAAATTATGCTCTATCAGTAGCTTCTCCTTGCTGGTAGATTTCTCCAATGAGTTCTCCTAGGAACTCCTTTAATGGCCTTCTCTAAATTCTAAACTAAGGCTCTCCAAGCCTTCTCCTTGTTTCTCCTTGAGACCTCACCAAGGTCTTCAATCTCGTAGCTTCTCTGGTCTTCCAAATGAGACCTTTCCTTCAACCTTCTACTATGGAAGTGTTGGTAATGAGATCTTCCTCTCGGATCTCTAAAATCTACTATTTCTAGAATTCTGGAATAGGACCTTGTTGGTCCTTCTTTACTTCTGTAATTTGTAGGCTTTAATGGAGATCACCAACCTCCGATCTTCCAGAATTGTAAGTTTTGTAACTGGACCTTCTAAGGGTCTCTTCAACTTCTTTAAGCTGATTTCTTTAATCTATTGTCTATAGTCTTTAATGGAGATCACCAACCTCCAATATTCTTTTGGACTCTTCTCTGGAGTCTCTTGAATCAACTGTAAGGCTACTATGGCCTTTTCTTCTTCTACAATCTGTAGGTCTGCAATCTCTAGTAATGGGACCTTTTCTTAGGTCTCTAAAATCTTCAATCTTCTACTTGTTGCTGCAAGTGCTGGAATGATTCTAACAAAGATGTTCTTCCTAGCTCTATGTAGGAAGCTTCCCGACTCTCTTGAATCTCCTTTTCCTACAACAAGTTGTTAGAAGCTAAAATGTATGACACTCTTAAATCTAGAGATGACTAATCTTCACTAGTTGATTTTTCAATCTAGTGGAATCCATGTTGAGTCCTAGTCTTCACGAGTTTTCCTATAACCCTATGGAAAGACTCTAGCCAAATGTAATCTCAAAAATTTTGTAAATGAAATTTTTGGATTTCTCTCAGTCTCACTTGTGGCTCTCCCTATTCTCTGTTTGATCTACCATGTGCTCTGATACCACTATTAGCTTTTTATGGGAGGTAGTATGACCACAAGATGTAAAATAACTAATCTGAGATGAATGTAAACTAATGGCACAATAATATGCAGGAAAGTAATAAGATGAACATCTACAAATAACTCAAAAATATGCCATTAATGAAAGTGATGAAAATAGTACAATGCTATATAATGGAGGACATGAACACTCCATGTACATATATGAAAGGACTACATTGTACCATACTACTAAACTATAACACACACTCTCTATAATCACTTCCTCTCTTAAAACACTCACTATGAGGCCTTTATATAGGAAGATAGATTCCTTGGCCCTTACTCTACCTAGGACTTATGTACATGTGGACTACATGCACATTTACAACTTGCACATTGACACTTGTGCATTTATTACAATACTTGGAGCAACTAAGTAACTTCACTCTAAAGTAAACTCCTACTCTAGCTATGTACCAAAGGTGGTACATTTACATAACCCCAAATGATGTAATATACTCTAACAAATTATTGATCTTCTTGAGATCTATGGATCTTAAATTTTCCAACTACCCTCCCTGAGGATCCTTGGAGACTGAGCACAAGAACCCTTTGCAATCAATGCTCTAGGCTTGATGTTGTCCTCATTGCAACTCACATGCTATTATATTTAATATTTCAACTACCTCCTTGGACTACCACACCCAAGTGGTGCTAGTAGGTGGATTTGGGGCCTTTTGCAACTACCACCTTAATAATTTCAACTACCTTTTTTGGGAGGTTATATATAGAGGTTACCTATAGTAAAATCCTTAGTGGTCCCTTATTAAGGAAGGCTAAATATTGATGACAAGGTCTAGCTGGATGTCACTACCACCTTTTTTAAAAATTAGAACCTACCAAGGTGGACTATTTATTCTTTGATTTGTTGAATGGTGTGGCCTCTTCAAACCTCCTTTAGGTTCTCAAATTTCTTCTTGGGTCGTTGATTGCTTAAGCTGGAGATTTTTAGAACATTGTAATTCATTGAATATTAGAATCATATGGTCTAGTTATCTTGTAGAAATTTCTTGGCCTTAGCATATCAACCCTTCTTATAAATATCTATAGGCCATTGGATTAATTTATTCTCAAGATCGACAATTGATCTTCTCCAAATACCTCTTCCATAGATTTTTAGAATATTTTCCATGTGTCTCAAGCTTGGATGATATCAGAGTATCTCTTTGATAATTTCTCCATCAGTCCTCTAAATTAGCATAGGCCATTGATATAACATCAAATGCTCCATGGGTTTTTGGCTTACCAATTTTCATCAAAGCCTCCTTGAAACCATGTAGGCTATTAATCCAGGATTGGATGATCTATAGAGTTTTGCATGATCAATATTCATAAAAATAATTTAGATATGACACAGGCCACTGATCTTGAATTGGATGGTCCACAAAACTCTTCCTCCTCATTCTCCATTGAAGTTCTTTTGAAACATCATGGACCATTGATTTTTAATTGGACGGTCTGCAAAAAATTGCCTTATCAATTTTTATGAAAGCTTCTAGAAATAACATTGGTTGTTGATCTATGATACAATGGTATATAGAACTTTGTGTAGCCCATCCTCATCAAATGTGTCTTGAAATAGTGTGGATTATTGATCATTGTTTGAAAATATTTGATGATGAACATAGCACCTAAATCCACCCAAATATTTCACACAATTCAACATCCATTATGGATGATAAAATTATTAAAGCACTTATCTTGGCTTCTATTTGCTTTCTGTTGGCTTACCTATAACCAAATCCACCTTAAAAAATTGACTAAGGTAAAATATTTACCCAAGTGTAGTGAAAATCACTAAAATTTTGGCAACTCATAGGGTTATTTGTCTTGTTGAAGAACTAACTTACAAATCATTAACTTATCCATAGGATGCAAAGTCAAAGAATGAAGAAAGAATTATAAAAATGCAAAATGAAGAATCATTGACCAAATAATTTATCAAATGTAATATTGATTTCCTTCCACTCATATTTTTATGGCAACTTGGTCTTCTTAAACATGACACATTTGGAGCTCCAATTATTCATATCAATAGAAATTCCTTGTGTAATTCATGACCTTATGCATTTGAATTTTGAGCTCTATTAAGGGCCTTATTACCTAAGCTACATCATCTAAAATAGGAGGGTTTGACCATGCCACAAAATGGGTGAGATTCTACTTCTAATGCCTAAGAAACATTAAATATTATTGCTTTGAAAAAAGCTTATTATCTGCACCCTAAGGAAAGAGAAGTCCCTTTTGAACTAATGAGTCAATGTGACTCTTAAGGTTCATAATGATAGAGGCTAGGGTGATAAATTAAGATTTACAGTATTGTGTAACCCACTCCTTTGGATAAGGTCATTCACTCCTTGTGTTATTACCTCTCTATCCTAAATTTCTATAACCACTAATTTAGGGTTTGACAAAGTGGTCAACTTTACCCTCTATTTTTTCCTTAGCCAATTTTATGGAGGCTTTGATGAGGCTTCATTCAATATCTTGATCCACCTAGATGCTTTTGATATTGGGTGTATCAATAAACTTGAACACTTAGGAGAGTGATGATGTAGTCTTGGCAATATGCTCCCAGTATGCATCACAAATCTCTTTTACTAGGCTCTTAATCCCTAAGAATTGCTCAAGCTCTACATTCTTCTTCTTTAGTTCTTAAAAATCCTTATGAAAATTGGCCCTTTGTTGTATGAGATAAGCTTCTTGGATGATGAGATTATCAACGAGGCTTTTGATAGTACCCTCTTTCTATTCCAAGAGAGATGTTGAAGGTTGAGTCACCAATCGATTAATAAGCTAGTCAATTTGTTGCTACAATGATTTGGCCTCTAGTTGGGAGTCTACAAGATTAATATTAAAATTATGCAACTGCTTTTCCAACTTTATTTTGATGGATAATTTATTGTAGTTGAATACCTTACCAATATATTCCTCCTTTGAATTCCACCCTATCCTTGGCCCATGCATATTTAAGGCTAAACCCTACTACTACCACCCGATAATCTTGATCATGCATTTGATCTTCGAGATTTGACATGAATAGGTTCTTTTGGATGAACTACATTGTGTTGCCTCAAGGATCATAATGAATCCTTGTTATTTTTGAGGAAGGTTTCTCAACTCTCTTGGTTTACTCCTAATCATTTTGCAATGTTTTTTGCTGAATTTGCTAAGAAATTTATAGTTGTTGTAGACTAGAAGTAGGTGGAGGTACCTATGAGCTTGCTTATTGTCCTTGGATTGGAAAAGTCAAAGGCAATGGCCAAAAAAATAGGATGACGTAAATGAGATAATCAAGGTGGTGGGAGCATACAAAAGCAAAATAATAGTAGTAGGGTGGATTTATAAAGAAGTCTCATAAAGGGAGGAGGCTAAAAAAATAATGGGAGAGGTTCCAACCAATGTGGATGTAGTTCTAGGCATTAGGGCCAAAATAATTGATAATGTAGGGGGCTAGTGGCTAGTGTTAGGTGCAAAGGAAGCATTAAGTGGAGGGAGGGTGGGATTCCATGATTGAGTCCTTGGAGTATCATCCTTATTTCTTTTTTATGGTGGAGGGATCATTGCAGGGATGGTCTTGCACTTCTTCTAAGAAACCACTTGTAGAACATGCTACTGTGGTACTTGTTGTGAAGGTGACACTAGAATTGGGGATCCTCAAGGGAAAGTAGCAACTTGGGATTCTTAATATTCCAATAGAGATTTATCTATTTGTAAAATCTCCTTAGCCGCTACCTCTCCCCTTTAATACATTTTGAATATCCCAATATACACCTCTTTCTTGCTCTATTCACTTGAGGGTGAGCTCTCAATGTCTAGATATTCTTAATTGTACAACTCGTTGAACTAGTCATCTATATCCAAATAATCATATGGTGTCATAGTGTCACTAATTTCTTGTCGCATATTCCACTAGGCATTAATTTTGGATTCACTCTAGTGCTCTTCTCTTAGGCATTGCTTCTTATTAAAGTTGATTTTAGATTGAGGGTTTGCTCAAAAATGTTAATTGTAGAGGACTTCATAAGATATCCACTCTAGTGGCGATTTAATGATCATCTTCAAAGTTCTTGCACTAGTATCATCTATCAGATTCCTTAAGGCTTCTATGTTTGGCTAGGGTTCATGCATAAATATTGGTCCCTTGATACTTGCCAACTATGTGGTAAACCACCCCTCTAAGTCATAATTCCATTCATATTCCATTATTTATAAACCTAGCTCCTTCAATTTCCTATCCAATAGAGAAGTTTTCTCCTCATCAATGCTAGCCCACCTATGCTAAAGGAGGATCACAAAAGCCTATTTTATATCTCTTGCTCATGTACATTTTATCAATCGAGTGCAATTGCTTAAATAGCTCCTGTTGTGGCTCAAATTTACACCTAAGTGGAAATGCATTGTAATTTTAAACCTAAGTGGAAAAGCACTATAACGATCATCTAAGATAATTCCCAAAGGTAAGTACCCACTAGTTATAACCTAAAAAAAATATTGGATGAATCAAATTACTTTGACTCAACCTCTAGAGTAGGTTGGTTCCTTGTCAACCTATTGAATGTTGACTCTCTTAAGCTCAAAATGAAATGATAAAATATTAGGGATAGAAATAAGAAGGGTTAAGGGATTATGAAATGTAAGGTGGACGAATGAAGCTAACAACATGGGCTTCTACTAAAATCTTTGATAAATCACACATGAAAAGACTAGTGGAACTAATAACATTCACAATCTAAATCCTTCACAGTTAAAGATCATTGCATACTTCAAGAACCATTCCAAACATTTAAGATACTAACAATCCAATATTAATAGAATAAACCAATACTTAGACTAACAAAAATGAATTCTCAGAAGCATACATTCATACTATGAATCATTCCAATTGCCCTAGGTTAGCAATCCAATATCAGTAGAATAAACTATCCTAGCAATATTTATAGAAATGACTTCACAAAGATTAATACCAGATAATGAAGAAGATCAACAAATCTGAGGTAAACATTCCAAGTAATGCTCCATTATTTGATTGTCAAAAAATTTACAGTAGTGCAAGGAAATACTTTAGAGTCAACCCTTTTGAATGAGGTTTCGAACACTATTTATAGATTTGTATTATTCATTAAAAAATATTCAAACTGCATCTAATTTTTTATAACTTGCTTAAGGTTGGTGGCCTCTAATTGTATTTTATTTAAATGGTTGAGAAGGATTGCATCTAGGCCATCCATTATTCTTGTAGTAGTTGGTTTCCATAGATCCTACAATAGAAATCCACTGATTAAGTCCTTCTAGAAGTATCTAGATTAAGACACTTCACTATCTCAATCATTTCATCTTCTTGCTTCATCTTCATTTTCCATTTTGACCTACGGTCGTGGCAATAATTTCATCAATTTGAAATTTTGTTGAGATTCAACATCATTCATTGATCTGGATGTGGAAAAACATGATTGAGTTCCTAAAATTAGAGTTGGCACATTTTTAGTCAAATCTAGTTGACCTGCTCAAAATAGTACCTCTACCTTCATCTTTGATGCTTTAGATGACCCTATCCATGGTCATGATAACCCAACTTAATTTATTTATCTTTCTAAAAATCTTGCCCAATTTTTGGAATTGGAAGGGTTTGACTGATTTGACCACGAATTCAAGAAAATGCACAGTTTTAAGCTGCTAGCTATCTTGGGTAGGTGTTGGCTCACGACTGTGGTACACCTTTTTAATATTAAACTTCATTGAGAATGTCGACTATAGTTTTGAGAGGGCTCTAGGTCATGACTATTTATTGTGATATATTTTATTTGACCATGTTGAATGTGGTAGAGAGACTGCTCACGGTCGCATGTCCCTTGAAGAGAATCTTTTATTTCATCAAGATTATTGTGCGTTTGAAAAAAAGCTTTACCTTCAAGTACCAAGCTCACGATCGTGATCCAAAATTGGATTTTCACTATGTTAACCATTTGGACCACAATAATGGGAAAAATCATGGTTTTAGGAACCTCTCTTCCATAAGATAAATCATGACCATGCTTAGAAATAACTTTTTGCCAACATTGACCAGTTTGATCATAGTTTTGAGAAAAATCATGATCTTGAGATTCCACTTTGCTTATGTTATTTTGAATGCATTGTCCATGATTTTGAGAATTCAAATTTCATAATGCTGCTTAATAAATGTCTCTCATGATCATGATCCAAAATCTAAAAAGTTGGATGCTGACCACTTTGACCATGAATTTACAAAAAATTATAGCTTTGAGAACATGACATCCTGCGACCACGTTCTTTTCAGTTATGCACACTTTGGCCTTATTTTGGTCATGGTTTTGAGCAAAAACCTCCCATGACCATGATTTTATTCTTGTTGCATAGCTCTGTCCTACCATCGACCATAGCTTTAAATCATGTTCTCTAATCTTAGCCCATTTTTTAAAAAGTTCATTGATTTCTGTGTGAAGTAGCCATCTTTACCTGTACCTCCTTTTGTTCCTATAAAGTGGTCAAAATTTGACCTACATATTTGGTGCCTCTTGGGGAAATTTTCTTGCAAAGCTGTAGAACTCATAGTCTTATCTTAAAATCAACACTTTCTTATAGAAGAAGGGATAAAAAGGTAATCTGATTGAATGCAAATCTACTAGAGGAGAAATGAATCCGATAGTTATCATAATATAAAGGAGGGTTTTAGGTGAATGAAGGTGAAATACATGTGCAAAAAAAAGTGTCACTGGTGGCTAAGAGGAGAAAATGGGAGTACAAAAGATAGGGATAAAACTTAATATAAAATATTACACAAAATAATAGGAGAAATGGATGTGCCCACACACTAAGGAATTTGCGGCTAATTTATAGATAAATATTGAAATAAATGGTACTAAGGTGCTATGTCAAGGGAGAAAAGAGAAAACAAAATTGATAAAGGGGGTATCTGAATTATGAATCATCCCAACAAAAATGTACCTCTTTGAGAATACTCTGTTGTAGGTTAGAGTTTCTTCAAGAATAAAAAGATTGCTAGGGACTAATGTTGCAACTGCTTATAGGCAATCATCTGTTATTCTTGTACCTTCTCCCTTTTTCTAACACAATTTAGTAGGAACCTCTTCATATGATTATACTTCATCATTCCAATCTCTATTTACACCTTCAATATCATCTTCATGCTGAGAAAATTATCCTTTGGCTTTCAACCTATGCCAACTACTTCACTATCTCAATCGTTTAATCTTCCCTGACCCTAGCTTCATCTTCATTTTCCACTTTGACCTATGGTCATGGCAAGAATTTTATCAATTTAAAATTTTACAGAGATTCAACGTCATTCATTTATCTAGATGTGGATGAATGTGATGTAGTTCCTAAAATTAGGGTTGGTGCATTTTCAATCAAATTTTGTTGACCTGCTCAAAGTCATGCCTCTACCTCCATATTTGATGCTTTAGATGACCCTACCCACGACCGCGAGAACCCAAATTCATTTATTTATCTTTCTCAAAATCATGTACAATTTTTGGACTTAGGGGGGTTGACTAATTTGACCACAAATTCAAGAAAATCCATAGTTTTGAGCTTCTGACTATGTTGGGCAGGTGTTGGCTCATGGTTGTGACACACCTTTTTAATATTCAACTTCATTGAGAATGCTGACTGTGGTTTTGAGAGGGCTCCAGGACATGAATATTTATTATGACATTTTTTGATCATGTTGACCACGATAGAGAGACTACTCATGACCACACACCCCTTGAAGAGAATCTTTTGTTCATCAAGATTATCACGGGTTTGAGAAAACTCTTTATCTTCAATTGCTAAACTTGCAATCATGCTATGAAATCAGATTTCCCCTATGTTGACCATTTCGACCATGGTCATGGGAAAAATATTGGTTTCAAGAACCCCAATCCCATAAGACAACTCATGGCCGTGCTCGAAAATCACCTTTTGCCAACATTGACCAGTCTCACCATAGTTTATGGAAAAATCATGGTCTTGATATTCCCCTTTGCTTATGGTCTTTTGAATGCATCGTCCATGGTTTTGAGACTTCACATTCCACCACACTACTTAAGAAAGGTATCTCACGGTCATGATCCAAACTCCAAAAATTTAGATGTTGACCACTTTGATCGCATATTTGCAAAAAATCATAGCTTTGAGAACATGACATATCGCGACCACGTTATTTTCATCTACACACATTTTGTCCTTATTTTTTTCACAATTTTGAGCAAAACCATCCTGCCATTGTGATCTTCTTCATGCTATGCAACTCTATCCTACCATTGACTGTGGTTTTGAACTTTGTTCTCTACTCTTAGACCATTTTAAAAAATATCACAGATTTATCTGTGAAGTAGCCATCTTTGCTTACACCTCCTTTTGTTCCTGTAATGTGGTCAAAATTTGGCCTACAACTCCATGTGAAAAATTTTCTTGAAATAAATTTATGGAGCAAGTATAAAACATATTGAAGTTATGTTAACTAAAGAGGGTAGCATCCTCTGTAAAATACCACTCCTTGCTACCTTTTTTGAAAAATAGGAGGTAAGACTCTGAGAGGCACTTAAGTTTATATTTTCCTAGGTCTAATATGGATTGAGATGAAAAGTTTCCACAAAATGATAATATGAAGAGCTCTTGATCAAGGCCTCTATCCAAAATGAAGTAGACTACTCAAGGCTTTCATCATTCAACTTCAAATTCAAACCTAAGAATAATCCTAGGTTTTGGTGCAAAATTAAGTGGGCCAAATGAAGAATACCTATAAGATTTGGTGGCCAATAATTGGGTCAATCCAAGGCAAATGGATCCAAAATATGGGACATTAAGGAAATTAGAGTTGAATCGGTCTCGTATTTCAAATCCCTTCTGTGTGAGCTTGAAGTTGAGGACAAAGTGGTTGAATCTAAACTCTTGTAGAATATTCCCCATTTGGTCTCAGATGATATGAACCTTACCCTAAATAGTCCACTCAAAGATGAAGAAATCAAGGAGGTGACTTTCTCTATGGGTGGATTGAAGGCCCTTGGCCTATATGGATTTCATCCTTATTATTTTAAAAAATTTGGCATATCCTAGGCAAGGAGATTGGGGATGCCATGAGAGTGATTCAAAGGTCTAGCTTCATTTTGAGTGACGTTAATTACACCTTTCTAGTTCTTATTCGAAAATATACAAGGGCCAAGGAATTTAGGGATTTTCACCCTATTAGTCTTTGCAATATTATATATAACATCCTGATAAAATCCCTAGCCAACAAGTTAAAAAATATTCTTACCTAGGTTTATTGATCAAGCCCAAAGTGGCTTTGTGGTAGGCATACAGCTTTTGGATGGTATTTTTGTAGTCCATGAACTTATTCATTCAATGGATTAAAGCGGTAGAGTAGGAAGCTTCATCAAACCGAACATGAAAAAAACATACAATAGAGTATCCTATAATTTTCTATTGGAAATGTTGGAAAAAATTGGTTTTAACAAGAAATGTCTAGACCTAATCAATTCCACTACAAAGTTCTTGGGCCTCGTCAATGGCTATCTAGCTAGATACTTTTAAAGCTACAAAGGAATCTAATAGGGGGACCCACTCTCTCCATATATCTTTATCCTAATAGTTGACGCTTTGGGTAGGACTCTAAAGGCTTTTTCCAATTTGGTGGGCATCAAACTGACTCTCCCCTTGGACCCCATATCCCACCACTAGTTTGTGGATGACATGTTGAACTCCTTTCTCGCTTTTATCCTATTGGCCTTGGTTATAAAGGACATCCTTATTTCCTTCAAAAAGGTAATAGTTCAAAAACTGATTTTCCTTAAGAGTAAGATATTCTTCCTTAACACACCCTTTCTAGACAAAGGATAATAACTAATATTCTGGGCTATAAAATTGTGGAGTTCCCCTCAGTTTACCTTGGAATCCCTCTTTTCAAAGGTAGTGTGAAGGCTGAAATTTGGGAGCCTATTGTGGAAAGAGTTCAAAAAAAGTTGGATGGTTGGAAAAGCACCCTTCTCAGTCAGGATGGCAAAGCCCTATTGGTTAAAACCACTCTTTAAAGTATTCCTATATTTTCATATTTTTTTAAGTTGCCTGGTAAAAATCATCCAAAGGATTGAACAAGCACAAAAATACTTCCTATGGTTAGGATTGAAGGATAAAAAAAAATTCATTTAGTTGCTTGGGACCAAACCTACAATAGTAGAGAGAATGGAGGGTTGGGATTAAGGAATTTTTTTTGGATGAATAGAGTTCTCATAGCCAAATAGGGTTGGCGGCTAGCACAAAATAATAAGGTTGGATGGGTGAAGATCTTGAAGGAAAAATGCTTGAACAATAGAGATGAGTTCTTATTTGACCAAGTGCCCTCTTTAGGATCAACCTTTTGGATAAGCATCACCAAGTATAGATCTACTTTTATAAAGGGAGAAAGATGGATTTTGGGCAATGGAACAAGCATTGACTTATGGAGTGATACTTAGTTGTTGGATCACCTCCTATCCTCCTTCCCTAATTTTGTGATTGTTAAACCAATTATCAGGTAATTATTCAATTCTAAGGTGTCTAACTATATTGTGATTATTGACAACAAAAAATATGGAAGTATTGTTGTATACTTAACTTATCTTAGGTGAATAAAGAGGCCTAGAAAGAAATTTTAGATCATCTCAAACTAAAAGTCATTAAAAACTTTGAAGATGAGGATATTTTTATTTGGAAATGAGAGAGCAGTGGAGCCTTTTTGGTGAAGTTTGCTTATTGATTGTTAGAAGTTCCATCCCCATATTAGTTCTTGATGTGACTAGTCTAGAGAAGAGGCCTTACCTCTAAATCAAATACATTTCTTTGGCTATCTATTCAAAATAAAATACTTATTGTAGATAATCTCCAAAAATGTGGTATAACAATTCCTAATAGATGTTACTTGTGCTAGTATGAGGAGGAATCCTACCAACATCTATTCACTCAGTGCACGTTCACTTTCGAGGTTTTCTCTTACCTTTTTCAAAGAGTGGGAATTTGTTAGGTCCTCTCGTACAACTTGATCGACCAACTTGACCAGTGGGGATTACCTTTTAGGAGCCCTTGATTATGCTTCTTCTTGACGTTTAGATTGGCTCATATATGTTGGAACATCTAGAAGGAGAGAAACCTTTGAGCTTTTACGAGCTCGTCTAGATAAATAATATTTTTTGTGCTAGAGGTATTGCAATGACTATTGAGAATATCTTAATTATTTCTCTCAAGAAAGTTGGATCATATGAGGAGTTAGAAACTACTCTTGAATTTAAACCTAAAATTAAATATGTTCAATCTAGGCCAAACTTGAGAGAGCAAAAATTTGGGAGCCCTCCACTAGGATGGATCAAGCTAAATTTTGATAGGCTTCCAAAGGTAACTCGGGAAACATGGGTGCAAGGGGTGTTTTTAGGAATAATAGAGGTAAAATTTTAGTGGTCATTTATGAAAACTTGGGTATTCAATCAAGCAAATTTGTGGAGGCCAAAGCTTTGTTTTAGGAGGTCTCTCTTTTGGAATCTTTGGACTATAAAAATTTGTCATTGAGGTAGCTCTCTTAACAATATAAATCTATTGAAAGGTTCTCAAGCCCTAATATCTCCATTGTAAACATGATCACAGAAGCTAAAAGAATTGGTCAAAACTTAGAGGAAGTCTACATTAAACATGTCCTAAAGGAAGGTAATAAAGTTATTAGCCTTCTTGCAAATTTGTGTTTGAGTCAAGATGATATTTCATTTTGGAGGGAGGATTTTCCACATGGTCTTAGTCAAGTGGACCTTGTTGTTTGACCTCTAGTGGATTGTTTTTAGTCTTGTTCTAGTGATGTCTCTTGGCTTGAGTCTGAACAAGTTCTTGTTGGAGCTTCAAATCCAACTTGAGAACTACCCCTAATTTCAAATTTTAATATGAATTGAAAAGTCATAGACTTAGGTTTGTATGATTTTCATATCCATGCCAAGTTAATTTTTCTTCAAGTTTGTTGCAATAATCCCTAGAGTGGTCTTTATAGTTTTGATCATTAAATTTTCCCTATGTTTTCATCCATGTTAGTTTAATTTCTATTATTGCAAATATATTTTTTCGTTGAGTATTTATCTCAAGTCCCTCTAAAGTTTTGTAAAGGTAGGTGCTCAAAAGACTTATTCTCTCAAATCCTATATATTTTTTAAGGCTTCCTTTTTGTTAAAAGGTCATTAGGAAAAAAGATCTAAAATTTAATTTTCTAGCCATATCTTCTCTTCCATAGCCTTAGAATTCCCTAAGTATCTAAATACCATCAATCACCATTTTTCCTACATCCCTAAGGAACCCATTTAATATTTTTCCAAGGTCCTAAGTCGTGCTAAAACCCAAAATAAATCTCCCAAGTTTCCCTCAAGGCCCATGTCAATCCCTAATGTAAAAATCCTTAGTCACACAAAATAAAAATATAAATTCCACCTATGGCTATCTCCCAAGCTTCCCTCAAGTCCATGCACCATGTTCCATTAAATACAATGCACCATATCATGCACCCACTAAAATACATCTCGACCACTCAAATTGATTAAGTTTCCTTCCCCACCATAGTCATGATTATATTCCCTAAAGTTGGAAAATTAATATGTAAATTTAAAATACCTTATATCCCCATGCATCATCCCCATTTTCATTAAAAAGTGTGCACCTTCCATTCATATCATGGTCGCTATTCATATCCACCCACCCTCATTAATCCCTACCATATAAAATGCGAAGAGTTCAATATCCCCCTTTCATCCTTGAATGATGATTTTAAAGTTCTCACCTAGGGAATCACTATAATTTTTTTCCTAAAACCTAAGGGTCCCTTGCAAAGGTAGAAACTTCCCATATAAAAAATTTCTCCACTATGGTCGCTATATAGTTTATAAGGACACTGAGTTAACCTTTTGTACGCCTACATTAAATCTATCATGTCATCATGAGTTCTCCCCTATTCTCCACTAAGTACCATGCACCTTCCACTCATCGTGCAATAGATATTCATCTCCACCCTCCTTTGTTAATCCCTATCATTTAAGTATGTTGATTTTTATCACCTAAGTTCTAGTATAATTATCCTAAGTATAAATATCCAACATGATTAATTATTCTCTTCATAAGGGCCTAGCCATATTTCCCCTCTTATTTTCATTAAATCCTAGCACTTACATCAAATATTGCAATCACTATTTATTATCGCCCTCCCTGAGCAATCCTGACCATACACTTGTCAAATATTTTCCATCCAAGACTTGTAGTCTAATAAAATGGATGATAGGAGATCTGACCTGTCAAATCTGACAATGCAAAAAATTAACTACCAAAGAAAGTGAAGAAAAACAATTTGTACCATGAGGAATTATTGTAAGTCCATCATTTGAGTGCATTATTTTTTGAGTAATACCTTTAGCTTCCTATTACAAAAATTGGACAATCGAGATTGTGGCTAATGATTCGATGATGCAAATTTCATCGAAGAATCTCGAGCATTGAATTTTGATTTGCTTGTTAGCGAAGCACATGAAAATTGAGGGTAAGACAAAATTGAACAAGCCTAAAAAAATTTAGTGGGAAAATATAGTAGCACTTTTTAGCATACACTATCCAACCAGGAAGAATAATGAGACAAAAAAATGATAAAAAATATCTTTATGAGAAATTGATAAAGTCAAAAGACTTGGCATACATACATACATACGTAAAATATTTCCAAGGACCTAGATTCAACCTCCAAGAAGCCAATGACTACAATTCAAACAAGGTGGGACACGTTAGCCAAAGTCCTCTTACCCAATGGCAAAACATGAACATCATGATGCAATAGTTAATATTGTTAAGAAGAATCAGGTAGCGAGCTTTGAATGGCAGGAGAAGAAATTTTAGTTGGAAACAATAAAAACCTAATAATGCAAAGTTATCTATAAATAAATGCTATAAATGTCCACTTCGAATGGCCAAAACTTCACTTGCATCCTTTTCCATATTATTCTTTTCTCACACATTTAATAGTAGGACATTTTACTAAGAAAATGATTGTACAATGGGGAGCCATGTATGATGAA
Source organism: Wollemia nobilis (assembly GCA_028583015.1). Classification (NCBI taxonomy): domain Eukaryota; kingdom Viridiplantae; phylum Streptophyta; class Pinopsida; order Araucariales; family Araucariaceae; genus Wollemia; species Wollemia nobilis. The sequence continues at coordinate 582,684 of JAQPPZ010001560.1, read as the reverse complement.
TCTGTTCAAGAAAGGCTTCCTTGGATGCAAGAGGTTTAATCAACTCATGCCCAATTCTTTGGCCAATTTATCCTAAAATTCATTAGCAGCTCTATAATTGTCCTACTCAAAGGCTTGGTTTTGGAATAACTAAATTTGTGCATGAAAAGGAAGCAGGGGATTTTTTCTATACTGAATAATTCACTTACATAAGAGTATATGGGTCTAAATTCTCCCAAATATATTGCTTAAATTCTATCTTACTTCCATAGTGGAATTACAAAATTTAAGACAAATGACAGAAGAAATCAAAATAAGGGCAATAAAGAATTAGGTGAGAATCCCTTGGCTAAAAATATCTTGTAGAATGGGGTATTATGTATATAAAGAGCATTTAAGTCTATTGGGAGTTATAGGGACAATGGACTCATATGGTTTTGCAAAAATTACTTGGTGGTCATATGACTCATTTAATTGCTACAGGAAGAATGTGCCTGATAGAATGTCAAATGCTCTAGTAACACATTGAGGAGACATATTTGAAGATGAAATACAAAAGGATATCAAGAGAAATTAGTCTTTAGAATCTATATGGAATAAGTATTTGAAGAAGAGACCCTATACTCAGATAGAGATGGTAGACAACTATCCAATAAAGTTGAGAGTTTCGAGGTTGAATTCAATAGAGTCAACTACACCATTAGTCCCCATAATACACCCCAAATAATTTAGAGATTAAAAACCAAGGGCTTGAATAGGTTGAGGTATTGATGGAGGTAGCAAATACCACTCTAATGAAAACATGGAAATCTTAAATTGCGCAATCTACTAAAGACACTGCTATTGATATTGAGGAAGGAAAAAATATTGTTGTTGTACAAGAAAAAGAGATTGTTATTGTCCAATGTAAAGAGATTGTTGTTGTCTCACCTGCACAAGTCCATCCCATTGCCCTAGAACTAGCTCAAATATTGATGTTTCCATAACATAAGCTAGATTTAGTAGTAAATATATTGTAAGTGATACCCATAACCATAATAGTAAATAAAGAAGAAATAAAGATATATTCAATTGTGCTTAAGATGATCAAAGAGGCTGGGAGGTTATATAATCTTCTAAGAGGGCATCACATTATAGCCAAAATTCCTTCGAGTTCACCAGAGCAAAAGGGCTAGGCCTAAAACTACTGCCACTAGCTCTAAAGGAATTACTCTCACAAGAGTAGAGGAGTCTATCCATTTTGATCCAATCGAAGAAAGGTAAATTCAATCCATAGAGGAAAATAAATATCCCAATGAAGTGTAATATACAGTTGAAGAAACTAAGTATCAAACTATCTACATTGCATCCACTACCATAATTAAGATCCCCTTGCCAAAGAATTTGTAAGAAGCACAAATTGACCTAGAAAAAGAGGAAATGTCAACTACAGGGGACTCGATCACCATGATGAAGTCACAAATATTACATAGGCACAACTTACACTTACTATAGAAAAAGAAATTAAGTAATTGAAAATCAAAGCAATGAGAGTGAATCAAATACAAGCCAATATATATAGCCTCAAAAAATAGATATCTAATTCTCAGGTTGCAGTTTCGAGAATAGAACCTCAGATCATAATAAAAAATATTGATTACTCCGAATTCATATCTAAATATAAAAGATAAATGCAAAATAAAATATAGGATAAGTTAGAGTATCTGAGGGTGATATTATACAACATCAATATGATTAAGAGCTCTATAGAGAACTTGAAAATTTTTCTAGAATAGGCAATAAATATAGTAAACAAAATATATCCCATCTTCCAATAGTTTGAAAAATACTATGAAGAATTAAGTTGAGGATAGATAACATTGGAAGATGGCACCATCATTTTCTATTTTGAGGATTTCATAAAAATATCAATATTCCTAAAATATAGGCCTGGATGGTGCAACTAAACTAGGGAATTGGTCACATGGGAGGACAAAATAAATAATGAGCTAAATGAAATAGAATTTTCCATTGAAGAATGCTTATAGGTATCTGGCATTTAATATTTGATCCTAAACAAAATCCAAGACTTTTATTTTGATCCATATAATAATTTAGAATTATCTAGACAAGCCAAGTTTTGGAAAAAATAGTCGATCACCTCTGCAATTTTTCTCAAGAAAGCAAAGCATGGTTTGAAAGTCAAAAAATCAAAATTATGCAAGATTTAAATATGTTAAAATTTACTATAACCTTTTGTGAAGAAGCATGTGATCTCATTGATATAGCAATAAAGGACCTTCATGAAGAAAAAATAAAGGAAAAAACATCAGGAAAAGCAACATTAAAATGTCCACGACAATAGTATTTCAGAAGAAGACAATAAGAGAGGGATAGATCTTAGAACATGATAAAACTAGAGAAGTTATCCAGGATAGCACAAGGCCCACCATTGAGGAAAACAAATCAGAATAAAGAGATATAAGTCCAAAGGTAAGCTAGCTATGGGGCTCAAAATTAATAACAACCATACTCCACTAATATAGCCTAAGGTTTTGGATGTAGCTAAGCCCTAATTTTTGGAAGCAAAGAGCTTAGGACAGTTGTAATTTTATTGTAGCACATTCAAAAAATCAAGGGTAGAGATGGTGCCAAATGGAGGGTTCAACTAAAAATAATTATAACAAGCACATGGCACCTTGAATTTATAAAAAAGAGTCGTAAAGGTCAAAACAAACATCAAGTTTTGCATCATCATTTTTTACCTAGAGGTATTATGAGTGTTCTTGTTTTGCCACTGTATTACCTTTTATGTCTTATCTCTTCCATAATTTCTTATTCCTCCCCCTTTGTTGTGCAGGTCTTGTTAAGGAAGTATCTAGGCAACTGAGATTATTTCTAGTGAGGTCGAGCAATCTTGGCCAGAACATCCATATTTTTCTATGCATACCGTGTTGGCAACTCCAATTAGGTTATACCTAGAATTCAATAATTAAAGAAAGGAGCATTTTGTCTTGGCATATACAAGGAGCACTCAAGATCTCTATCTAGAACTATCAAATACAAAGGTACTTCTCTAGACTTATAACAAAACACCTATATCTAGGAGTTATGTTTTTAAAAATTATTTTAATCCTACTGTTGTTAGTATTAGCTCTAGTATTATTCCTTTTGTGAGTGTTACTTTGAACCCTATTAATACCACCCCTATAGTTAACATGGCCAATACACAACCTAATATTCATCAATGGAGAACCAATAGGTACCTCCCTTTTGTCTTACCTCCAAATTTGAATCCCTTACCTAGAAAAGCTCATAAGTATTTACCCAAGTTTCAAGGGAACAATGCTATATTTGGTGAAGATCATATTAGAGATTTTTTATATGCTATGGATAGTCTTGAAGTGAATGATGAAGATGTAGTCCTTAGAATATTCTTACAAACACTAGAAAAATATGCCAAAGAATGGTTTAACAGTATTCCAATTGGTACTATCCACAATTTCCATGAAATGGAGGAAAGTTTTCTCAAGAAATATGGTGAAAGAAAAAATGAACAGTCTCTTTTAATAGAATTGGCAACAATGAAGAAGAAAGAGAATGAGTCAATAGAGGACTTTAATAGAATATTTATCAAGATTAGAAATAAAATCCCTACTGGGTTAAGACCTAATGACATTCAATCAATCTATTTTTACAAGAATGCATTTCTAGGAGAATTCAATTATGAGTTGAGACAAGAACAAGTGACTACTATTGATACATGCATGGACAAAGCAATTTATATTGAAAGAAATATGATCAATAGTGGTAAAATGAAACCTTATTCTTTAGAGCTAAATCAACTTGATAAGAAACCAAAGAAAGTAGGGTTCACTATATTGAAGAAAATAAAACAAGATCCTATGGAAAGACTAGCTAATTAGATGACATAAATGTTTAATACTATGAATAATAGATTAGCAAGGATTGAAAGAGGAAAAGAGAATAATGTTGAAAATTCACACTCTCAAGGTGATAAACAACAAGGGGATAACAAACCTTCTTTCAGAAGAAACTTTAATAGAAATTGGAATAATAATAACTTTGAGGAAGGGAACATAAATAGAAACAATGGAAATAATTGGAAAAGGAAAGAAATAGAAAAAGATCTAGATGTTGTTCCAAACCCTATTCCTTCTATTAATGTAACTGTAGATTTGTTTTTTATTGTTCTGCTTGTGATGCTCCTCATAATTCAGTTGAATGTAGAATTTATCTAAGTATGCATAATAATGTAGATCTTGAGGATGAATCTGAGGAAGATATAAGGATTAATGTATGTTGGACTCAAGATGATGAGTCTAGAGAAAAACTATTCAAAGAAAATATGGATTTATATGCTTCTAACCATCATACCAAGATTCTAGTCACTGATAATGTAGAAATCATGCAGAGATCACAAGATTCTAGATATGAGAGAATGAAACAAGGAAATTTGACACCAACAACAAAAGAAATAGAGGCACTAGAAAGGATTCATGCCATAAATATAAGAAATAGAATAGTGCCAAATAAGGTATAGAAAACATCTACTAGTGAAAATAGAGGACTGATAGGCCTAAAAAAAAGTGGCATATAAAGATAAAAATGATGGAAAATAAAAAGATAAGAAACAATCAATCATCCCTAAAGTAGTTGAAATAGATGAAGATATACAAAAACAACAAAAAGAGGAATATTCAAGAACATTAGATGTCAAGAAAATTGAATTTGATGTTGGTTCAGAAATAACCAAGAAAAAAGTTAATATTACTTTTGGTGAGTTAATGATAGTCCCAAAATATAGAGATTAGGTCTACAAAGCCTTTGGATTAATAGAATAGACAAAAGGTCAGACATGTAATGCTCTAAGACCAAAAAGTCATGAAACTAGAGCACCCTCTTTAGTCAGACCATTCTATGTGTCTCTCAGGTATACATCAAAATTAGGAGACCAATATGTCATTCATAATTGCATGCTTGATAGTGGTGCCTCACACAACATAATGCCTAAACAAGTAGTAGATCAGTTAGGGCTTATTTGCACAAGATATTCTCCTCTTGTTTTAGTCATGGATAGTAGATAAATACCATGTGTGGGAGTAATAATTGGTTTGCTAGTATTTCTAGATCAATATCCAAAGAAAGGTATTGTAATGGATGTAGCAGTAGTGGATGTAGATCCTTTCTTCTCCTTGCTTTTGAGTAGACACTAGGCTGAACAACTAGGTGGTTCTATTCAGTTAGATTGGTCTTATGCTACCATTCCCTATTTAGGAAAAGAAAATGCTACTCTCAGGAGAGAACCTTTTAACAAGTATTCTGTAGAACTAAGAAAATCTGATGATACTATGATAAATCTGGTTAATTCTATTGAGGAAAAAGGAATGGGAGTATACTCAATCTAGCATACACCATTTCTAAAAGAAGTCCTTGATGCTAAAGGCATGGATCCAAAAACTAGAGCAAAAGTTGATGCAAAATCTGATAGAGTTCTAACTTTAGAAATGTGGACTATGACATTTGATGGAGCTAAGTCATAGACTAGGGTTGGTGCAGGGATAAATTTGATTGATATTAAGGGTAACTATTTAGGTATCCCCTATAGACTTGAATTTCCTTGTACTAATAATGTGGTTGAATATGAAGCATTATTATTAGGGCTCAAAAAACCAAAGAATTAGGCATCAATTACTTGACTATCAATGGAGATGCAAAACTAATTATTTAGCAAGTAAAAGGAAAATATCAGGCTAAGCATCCAAGATTAAGATAGTATAAACATGCAATGTTGGCTGAGATAGATAAGTTCTTAGCATTCAATTTGTTGTATATTCCAAGAGAACATAATTATGTTGTAGACCTGTTAGCTATAAATGCATCTGGTGTAGACTATCTAAAAATTGATACAGAATACATGGATAAATTTCCTACTATTTTTATTTATAAGCCATCTATACTAGATAATGTTGTTTATCTCCAAGTATTTTAGGATGATATAGACATTAAAGATTTCATGACTCTTCAGAATCAATTTGTTGATGTAATATGTGAAGAAGAAGATGAAGAGAAATTAAAGGATGTCATTGGAGAGCCAGTTGAAGTCATCCAACTAAAAATAAATAGAATCCCTAGGGGGTTTGTTTCTTTAGAAAGTTTATTTGATGATTTTGACAAAGCTTATAAGCCACTCTTTCAAGAATCTAAAGTTGATGATGTAAATATTGGAATAGAGGAAGAGCCAAGGCTTGTTAAAATAAATAAATCTTTGTCAGGGAAAGAAAGACAACAATACATTAGTTTTTAAAAAATAACAAATATGTTTTTGCCTGGAGTTATGAAGATTTGAGGACATTTAATACAGATGTTATGACTCATATAATACCTCTACAAGAAGATGCAAAGCCTTTTAGGTAAAAGCAAAGAAAATTCAACCCCACATTACATCCAATTATGTAGAAGGAAGTACAAAAGTTATTGGATGCCAAAATAATCAAAAAAGTAAGATTTTCTTCCTAGATAGCAAATTTAGTACCAGTCAGGAAGAAGAATGGAGATATTAGGCTATGTGTTGACTTCAAGAATTTGAATAAAAGTTCACTCAAAGACAATTACCCACTCCCCAACATGGAGCAATTATTGTAGGTAGTAGTTGGGTCAACCAAGATGTCTCTATTGGATGGTTTTTCAGGGTATAATCAGATATTGGTTAATCTAGAGGATAGATATAAGATTGCTTTTACCACACCTTGGGAAACTTTTGAATATCTTAGAATACCATTTGGACTAATGAATGCAGGTGCAACCTTTTAGAGAGCTATGGATTTTACTTTTAAAGGTTTGATGTTCGAAATAGTTGTTGTATATCTTGATGACATCACAATTTTTTCTAAAAATCTAGAAGATCACTTTGAACATTTAGCTACTGTATTTAGTAGGTGTAAAGAATTTGGCATATCTCTTAATCCTAAGAAATGTATCTTTGGAGCAACACAAGGAAAATTGTTAGGGCATGTTGTTTCTAAAGAGGGCATCAACATTGATCCACAAAGGATAGAAGCTATTGCTAAAATCCCCCCTCCTAAAAATCTTGAAAGGAGTTAGATCTTTCTTTGGCAATATTAACTTTGTAAGGAGGTTTGTCCTCAATTTTGCTGAAATTGCAAAGCCTATCAATGATATGATTAAGAAATATGGGGACATAAGGTGGACAGAGGAGAACATCAAAGCTTTTTATAATATTAAAGATGCAATTACTACAACCCCTATGTTGAATTACCCTAATTACTCTAAATATTTCAATATATATTCCTTTGCATTAGAGCATACTATTGCTACAATTATATCTTAGAAATATGATGAGAATAGCGAAAGATCCATAGATTTTATGAGTACAGGACTAAAAGGAACTTAGTTAAAATATTCCATGATAGAGAAACATGCTTATGCTTTAATAAGAGCATTGGAGTATTTTAAGAGTATATTTGGATCAAACAAAGTAATAGCCTGCATTCCTTACATAGCCATAAAAGATATCCTTACTCAGTCTGAACCCATAGGTAGTACTACAAGGTGGATGGTTAAACTACTATAGTATGATGTAGAATTCAAAGTAGTTTAGATTGTCAGAGGATAGGGTTTAGCAAAGTATATGGCTAATAAAGAAGGGGAGGATATGAACAATACTATCATAGTAGATGAACAACATGAAATTAGAAGAACTAAGAATGTTGAATGCAAATGGTATGATGACATACTATTATATCTTCAGACCTTATCCTTTCCAAGAGGTATATCCCAAAATAGAATGAGATCTATCAAACAACAAGCCCAAAGATACTATGTTCAAGAAGGTAAATTATATTGGAGACATCCAGATGGTGTGTTGTTGCTCTGTTTATTTGAAAATGAAATTCCTCAAGTATTGAAAGAGTATCATTCTGGATTTTGTGGTGGTCATTTTGCACCAAAAGCCACTACCAATAAGATAATGAGAGTTGGTTATTATTGGCCTACATTATTTAAATATGTTCATCAATTAGTCATAAGTTGTCATAGTTGTTGGGTATTTGCAGGAAAGAAACATTTAGCAACCATACCTCTAAAGCTAGTGATCATTGAAGCTCCTTTTACATAGTGGGAAATTGATTTAATTGGTGAAATTAATCCTAACTCTTATAGGGGTCATAGGTGGATCATAATAGCTACAGACTACTTTACTAAGTGGGTGGAAGCAGCTCCCCTTAAGAAGTCAACAACTAAGGTTGTGATTAGATTCCTTGAAGAAAACATATTGACTAGGTTTGGGGTCCCTAAGAAGATAGTTATAGATAATGGAAACTACTTCACCTCCTTTGAAATGATTGAATTTTGTGCCAAGTATAGTATAGAACTTTCTCATGCTATAAATTATTATCCTTAGGGAAATGTTCTAGATGAGTCCTTAATCAAAAAATTGATTACTATAATCAAGAGATCACTAGGCAATAACAAAATAAGTTGGGATAGTAAGTTAAAATATGCTTTATGGGCAGATAGATTGTCTATTAAAAGAAATATAGGAAAATCCCCATATGATCTAGTCTTTGGCAAGAATGCTTTGTTGCCTCCTTAAGTAGAAAGAAATACCTTATCTCTACTTCTCTGAGACCTTGAAAACCTAGATGTTCTACAAATGAGATTAAATCAAATTATGCAATTACAGGAGGATAGAAGAGAAGCCTTGACAAAAATGATAGAGCAAGCACAAAAAATAGTACAACTTTTCAATAAGAAGGTAAAAGGTAAACCATTATTTGAAGGTGATATAGTGATATATTGGGACCCCAAGAATGACAAGCATGGTGAAAAAGGTAAACTAGAGCCCAAATGGCTTGGGCCATATCAGATCATTCAGATTGTTGGGCAACACACTTACAAGTTACAAACTCTAGAAGGAGAATGAATACAAATTAAATTCAATGTCCAAAATATGAAGTTGTATCAACCCTATTTTGGGGTCATAAGAGGATGAAAAAATTGTATTAAAAAAGAGAGAGAAGAGCTAAAAAGTCATGTTTTTATTGTTAGTTCCTAGGTCTTTAAGGCATTTTTTTATAGTAAATTTATCTCTCTTTTAGTTTCTATTTAAAAATTTAAGTGATTAGGTAGATAAATACCCTTTATAGTTTACCTTCAGGTGATAGGAGTCAATATACACAAATAAATATTCTAAGGTTCTTAAGTACTTCAAGTTTTTATCACTTATCCCAATTGGAGCGATTGTTGGAGCTTCAAATCAAACTTGAGAATTGCCCCTAATTTCAAAATTTGATATACCTTGAAAAGTCATAGATTTGGGTTGTATTATTTTCATGTCCAAGCCAAGTTAATTTTTCTTCAAGTTTGTTGCAATAATACCTAGAGTAGTCTTTATAATTTTTATCATTAAATTTCCCCTATGTTGTCATCCTTTTAGTCCAAATTTCTATTATTGCAAGTATTTGTTTTGGTTGAGTGTTTGTCTCAAGTCCTTATAAAGTTTTGTAAAGTCAAGTGCTCAAAATACTTAGTCTCTCACATCCTATATATTTTTCAAGGCTCCATTTTTGTTTAAAGGTCATCGAGCAAAAAGAGCTAAAATTTAATTTTCTAGACATATCTTCTTTTCCATAGACTTAGCATTCTCTAAGTCTCTAAATACCATCATTCACTATTTTACTACATCCCCAATGAATCCATTTCATATTGTTCAAAGGTCCTAAGTCATGCTAAAACCCAAAATCAATCTCCCAAGTTTTCCTTAAGGCCCATATCAATCCCTAATGTAAAAAGCCTTAGTCACATGAAATAAAAATAAAAAATTCCACCTAAGGCTATCTCCCAAGTTTCCCTTAAGTTCATGTACCCCATTCCATTAAATCCCATTCACCTCTCTCAAATATCATGGTCGCAATTCATATCTGTTGCCATAAGAAATCCTGACCATTTGAATTGATTAAGTTTCCCTCCCCCACCATAGTCATGATTATATTTCCTAAATATAGAAAAATAATATTTTGAAGTCAAATTCCTTATGTTCCCATGCATCACCCCCATTTTTATTAAAAAGTGTGCACCTTTAATTCATATCACGATCTCTATTCATCACTGCTATCACAAGATATCCCGACCATTTGAATTGATTAAGTTTTCTCCCTATGATAGTGCTGATTATATTATCTAAAGTTGGCAAATTAATATTTTGAAGTCAAATACCTTACATCCCCATGCATCAACCCATTTTGATTAAAAAATATATACTTTACATTCATCTCATGGTCGCTATTAATATCCACAGCCACAAGACATCTCGACCATTGGAATTGATTAAGTTTCCCCCCATCATAGTCATGTTATATTCCCTAAAGTTGGAAAATTAATATTTTGAAGTCAAATCCATTATGTCCCCATGTTTCATCCCCATTTTTATTAAAAAGAGTGCACCTTACATTCATCCTATGGTCTCTATTCATATCTACTCACCCTCATTAATCCCTATCATACAAAATATGAAGATTTCACTATCCCCTTTTTGGCCTTGAATGATGATATTAAAGTTCTCACCTAGGGAATCACTATAAATTTTTTCCTAAAATCTACGGGTCCCCTACAAAGTCTAAAATCATCCATATCAAAATTTTCCCCACTATGGTCACTATACAATTTATAAGTACACTGAGTTAACCTTTTTAAAAAAAAAATATCCCTAAGTCGTGCTCCTAGGTCAAATCTATCATGTCCTCCTGAGTTCCTCCCTATTCTCCACTAAGTACCACACACCTTCCACTCATCTTGTATAAGGTTAATCCCTACTATTGTAAGTATTAGCTTCAGTATTATTCCTTCTATGATTGTTACCTTGAACCCTATAATTACCACCCCTATAGTTAACATGGCCAATCCATAATCTAATCTTCATCAATGGAGAACCAATAGGTACCTCCCTTTTGTCTTACCTCCAAATTTGAATCACCTGCCTAGAAAAGCTCATAAATATTTTTCCAAGTTTCAAGGGAACAATGCTATCTTTGGTGAAGAACATATTAGAGATTTTGTATTTGCTATGGATAGTCTCAAAGTGAATGATGAATATGTAGTACTTAGACCATTCTTACAAACATTGAAAAAAGATACCAGAGAATGGTTTAACAGTATTTCGGTTTGTACTATCCACATTTTCCATGAAATACAGGAAAGTTTTCTCAAGAAATATGGTGAAAGAAAAAATTATTAGTCTCTTTTAACGGAATTGGCAATAATGAAGAAGAAAGAGAATGAGTCAATAGAGAACTTTAACAAAAAAATTATCATGATTAAAAATAAAATCCCTAGTGGGTTAAGACCTAATTAATAGTTTTTGTAGCCTAATACTTAATGGAAATATTACAAGAAAATAACCACAAGATCAAATATAAAGTTGCAATATAATAAAATCAATCAAGATAAGAATAAACACATAAATAACTCAGAATAACTCATAGAATAATCACATAGAAATGCTCACGAAAATACTGAAAATGATATAGAATAAATGTCTACTAATGCATGAAATAAGAAATGCACTTTAGATACCAATTACAATACTTACTCACACACACACACACACACACACACACACACACACACACACACACACACACACACATATAAATATATAATAGTATGTGACTCCTCTTATGGTGAACTCTTGACCTTAACTTTTCTCTGTAACTCTTCACTTTCCTATTCTAAGGACACATGTGCATTATTACATAATGGACACGTGCACATTTACACTGACAAAACTTGCACACATAATTATATGACACTTGTGCATTTCCTACACATTATTACATTACTTGAAATATAAATTCACACTCTAATATAAGACACACATCTAATCTAATATTGCACCAAGGTGGTACATTATCATGTACCAAATAATGTAATATTCTCCAACACCCCCTATATTACATTATTTGGTTAGTGAAGACTCTAGTATTCAATATGGGTCTTCATCCTGATCCTAAAGCCTGTGCTAATATTTCTTTATTTCTTTCTTCAATGTGTTGCATTTTTGTATTCTGATCAAATGAGTGATTAGTATCCTTAAAAAAACCTTCTTCATATATTACTAATTTGGTTGAAAGAGCCTTGAATTCATTTTATTTTGTAGTTTCTTCTAGCTCTTGAATTTCTTGAATTTCTTGAGCTAAATGACCCTTTTGATTCCCTTATCTATATTGTAGTTGTGGTTGATTATATTGATACTAAGAAGGATACTGCTATTGAAATTTTTGTTGATGTGGATGATATTGAGTTTGGTATTGTCTTGATTGTATTGGTCTATTTGCTTGATCATTTTGATTTATCTGATTTCCATGAGACTGATTCCTTGGATTATATCTACAAAAAATTGTATTATGATTCCTCTTTTTACATATCTGACAATATCTGTTAGTCTTATTTAACCTGTCTCTTGAAGTTGAAACAACATGTCCTTGTGTGTTATCTTTAGTTACCAATGCATTGTTAGTCATTTCATCTTTGAAAAAATTCTCAACTTCATACTCTTGAAGAATATTTATGAACTCATCAAATTAAATGTCCTTGCCAAGGATTTGCAAAGAAGTAACTAGTTTTTTATAATTTTCTAGGAAGATCTCTTAATATCACTTGAACAAGCAACTTGTATTCTAATTTTTTACCTAAGGTACATAGTTTTGCTTTTATGTTTGTCACTCTTATTAAAAATAATTCAATACTTTCACCACTAGTAACTTTTAAAGAATGCAATTGAGTTTGAAGATTCAAAATAGTAGCTTTGTTATTTTCTTCAAATATTTTGGCTAAAGTATTTGAAGAATACAAGCTTATACTGAGAGGGGGGGGTGAACAGTATAAGACCTCTTTTTACTTTTCCTTTATACTTCAAAATAGTAAAGCTAAATATCCAAAGCAATATCAAAGCAATGCACAAGATCATCCATAAAGTTACACAACAATTTACGTGGTTCATCCACAAAACTTTTCTCTAAAATTTATCTCAAAGTTCTTTGGGAAACCTTCCCAATTACAATGTTTATGAGCCTCGGCTCAAAGGAGATACCTTCCCCTAATCTAAATTTATGAGCCTCTGCTCAAAGGAGATACCTTCCCCTTCCTCTGCTCTGGCTGGTGATCCTCTAGAAGACCTCTGCCTCCGCTGCCCTTAGCAAATGGAACTCTATCCACATAAGACACCTGTCTTCCCTGCTCTGGCTGGAGACCTCTATCCTCAACTCTATCACTTCAAAGATGGTCCTCGAATTTGCACTAAACACATTCCTTCGGTCTAGCACAAATGTCCTCGTCCTCTGTCTTTGATCTGCACCAAACATAGTCCTTCGTTCAGGCACAAATATGTCCTCGGGTTCTACTCATAGAACTAATGCACCTCTGTCCTCAAGTTCTTTGATAGAACTATCAAACTCAGCTTCACAAGTCCTCTGCTAGGACCTATCCAAATCTGCTCACAAGTCCTCAATGGAACCTGTCCAAAACCTGCTCACAAGTTCATCAAGAAAAACTTGCTTGGTGTGAACCCACAAAGAGAATTGTTAGAGACCCAATGTGATTCATCAACCTCATAGAAGCATAAAGAGAATTGTTAGAGACTCAATATGTTCTATACTTAACTCCCAATCTCAATCTCAACTCAATCTCAATCTCAACAGAATAAGATAGATGTAGTATGCTTTTCTCAAGAACATGAAACTCAACCCAACAATTGCCAACCATGCAATATGTCATATAACAATGATACTCATGTTCTTTCCAACAACCAATATCTTTTCTCAACCAATTAGGGCTTCAACAACAATGCTCAAAGACAAAGTTTAACCAACATCATTCAACTCAACATTAACCTTGAAGTATTCAACCAATCACAACTAGAAAAGGAAACAAGTAGAAATCCTTTTCCCTCCAAAGATATTTGAACAAAACAGCCACCAACAGAATATCACCAAATGCAAAGAATAACTTGTTCAAATCAACTCAATGGAGTAAGCCCAATATCATGTATCAAGTAAAGCACTAACGTCATCAACACAACCACTATGGAAGCAACTTATCCATCACTATCAAAACAGCCATCTAAGGGTTTTCATCATCTCAATGCAAGTAACAAGACTTACAAACATAAATTCTAGTGCCCAATGCTTCCACTACCTCAAACCAGAATTATGCATTCACCAAAATTCTCATCAAGGATAACAATGCATAAGTAGTCTTCAACAAACCAAAAACTAGGACTTATACCCAACCAAAGGAAACCTTGTTGAATACCTTTTCACTCCAATCTTATTTCAGGAAAACATACACCAATCATACTCATAAGAAGAATGTGCCCATACCTTATTGAAGTGAAGGAACCCCTTTGGAAATCTACCACCATCACAAAATTCTTTTGCCAATTTTCACAAGGGTTAGTAGATCACTACATAATCAACATTAATCCACTTTTCAATAATCACCAAAGCCCTTAATTGCACAACTTCCTTATCTCTCCTAAAACCACTTGTACCATAAAATAAAATAAATCACAACATTTCATAACCTTATAACTCCCTTATTACTCCTTTTAAAACATACATAGTAAAGCTTATGAAAGAAAAATAATTCCTTATGTTTTTGTCCTTTTGTTCTTTGTTTGAATGTTTTCCTTTAGCGTTGAAAACTTTTTAGCGTTGAAAACTTTCTTGAACAAGTTACAATGATTCACCTCCACGCGGTTTTTGACCAATTGCCTTGCTGCCCTTTTCACTATCACGACTATAGCATCCCGCTGCCACGTGTATACCTATTTGCTAGAGTAGCGCAATCGTAGAGGTCTACCTGCACTCCTGTAATTAGTATGTCCAAACTATGGTATCCAACTGCAATCACCGTAAGCCTTGTGTCATCTAGATCAGCACAAATGCATCAGTACAGCATATGAAGCTATGTCGTCCGTGTGGAAACCCTAGCACACTGCGTGAAACTATTCCAACTTCAGCAACCGTGACTTCTAGGTTTTGTTGAACCTGCTAACAGTTTTCAACGTTCACTCCTTCAGTCTTGTTGATGGATTGTTGCATGGCGTTACCTCCTTTCGATGATCTACAATCAAAACTTTGCGATGGTGCTTCTTCTTCTGTTTGAATTCTAGCTTGACGTCTCACTGCCTTCGTCGAAGAGTTCCAGTAGGACATTCCTTTTCAACTTTGATGACTACACCCTTCCACGACATCACCTCCATCCCACACTAACTCTCGCAGAGATTTCTCCTTCACCGTCAATGCTTGACATCTTCCTTCGCTACAAAGACGAAAATGAAATGCACTCCGATTTATATCGATTCACACACACACTGAAATGAATTTATTAGCCCCATTATATATGCACTTTGATGCATTACCAAACACGTCGGCATTTCCAAACACGTCGGAAAATACTTTAATTTAATTTAAATTTTAAATAAATAAAATTTAAACTAAATATTTAAAATTAAATATCTTCATCACCGGGGCACCTTTTTCAACAAAACGAAGAGCCAACTTGGGTTTTAAGAAAAACCCATTTCAAATATGTTGTCCATGGTTTTAAATAAAACATTTTATTTTGTCTGCCTTGGTTTTCACAAAAACCCTTCCGCTTCTTGACATCAATGACAACATCAACACTTGAGCAAAGGCACTGTACCCAATGTACCCAAAATTGCCAACAGTATTCCATGCTTTTGTAGAGGTTACAATAGAGCTTATGTATGGCTATATTTCATCTATACTTGCAAATGTTATCATGATAAAAGCTTTAGCTTCTTCTTCATAATTTTGAATTTCTCTATCACCTTTAATAGGTTTTGTTTTGGTTCCCCTAACAATGTCCCACAATTTTTCTACTATCAAGATTGACTTTACTTTGTTTTTCCATGAAGCATAATTAGGACCTTTGAGAAGTTGGGACTCTGAGAGAAAGAATTTGTTGGACGTCATGGTGATACTCATATAACCTTGAAATTGACTGCCTTATGTCTCCCTAATTATTTAGAAACTATAAAACTAAGAATTTTGTAAATATAGTTTTTCTATGTTTTATGTAGAATACCTTATCTCTCCATAATTAAATTTTTTGCAAATATTTTGACTTTTGAATTTCAAAAAAAAATCTAAAAAATATCTTTGAATACTTTAAATAAATCAACTCTATTTCAACTTATCTCTCCAAAAACTTAAGAAAGTAAATAAGATAAAAAATTATATAAGAATATAAGGTATTATTACTTTATTAGTATCCTTATCTCTCCTCCTTGTCTCATTAAGCCTTAGAAAAAACAATAACTAAAATTATTTCTCCTTTAACCTTAGTAAAGAATATGAAATCAAAATATAAACCCTAAAAATACCTCCTTGAGGGTGCAACTTTTTATGGTGTCTTGGATGCTGCAAACTATGAAAATCATTTCACTTTGCTTCTTCCCTCGAGCATGTGAGAATTAGTTGGAAGATATTTGCATGGACCTCTATTTGAATTCTTTTGAATGGGTGTTTCAAGCTTCTACCCTTCACCTTCTATTCTTCTACATGTCACCTTGGCTCTATGTATGGTGAATTTGATTGGCTTTCCAAATGCTTGTAACATTTGGTTTTCTTGGGTGCCATAAATTAAATGTTTCACTAACATTGGCTATAATGGGTGTTAGAATTTCTAATGTTTGGCTTCTACCAAGTGGATCTTAGTCTTGCACTTCAACCAAAGTTCAATTTGCTAACCTTGTGCAGTTCTCTAATGTTTGGAATTCATATTTATTTTTTCACCTTCCTCTGATGCTTCAACACTCCTTTCCTGAGTGCAATAGATGATGTCTCAGTGCTCCTTTTATACTACAACTGGTGATGTTCCAATGTCATTCTTTGAACTACGATGGGAAATATTATTGTATTATATTTATATGCTCCTATTTATAACTGTGAGACACTACTTTTAGGTGCTCCTTGATGGCTATGATGGGCTACGATGGGCTACATAATAGCATTAAGAAATTATGTTGCACCTTCCTTGTAACATTCAACTCTAGGGGCTAGGAAATACTTGTATTTTTGATGCCTTTAGTTTAGATTTAATGGAGATTATACCTTTATCCTATTTTTGTCCCCTTTATTGCACTCTCTTATGCTCTTTCTCTATCTATGTTGCTAACTTCCCTTTGCAAGTGAAGTCTTCGTACTTTAACAAGGTGCAAAATTCTTACAAAATTACACTCCAAACTCCTATACTATCTCTTTGACTATCCGAGCACTACTCCAAGTGCCACATATCCAATTTATCTGAGTGTTTCTATTTCCTATTCAAATACTTCTTCAAAGAGCTAAATGTGGGCTTCAATTTTGGCCTAATGCTATATTTTACTCTATCCTTGTACTTGCTTCTATGGTATTTTTATCTTTAATTCATTGTATTCTTTGTATACTCTATTTTTTAGAGAAGTTTATCAGTCATTTGCCATTATATTTAACTCTAAGACTTTGACCTTCATTTTCTAATGACCATGTGAATAATATTAATGACTCACATAATACATTTATTCATTAATTTATTGAATATATAACACTATGCAGGCATTACTATGGTATTCTCTTAAATAGCTTATGGTGCTCTACAATATGCTACGTTCTTCATCTGCTTGCCTTCAATTATGTCCTCTAAATATTTCTACTACCTTCAAGTCTTCTTCTTGCTTGTTTTCTATATTTGTAGAATAAGCTATTAATAATATCCTTTTTATTAAGAACCTCTATCTTCTTTTCTCCTTATATCTCCTTGCACTTGGATTACTTCTCCCTATGCTCAATTTAATCATTTTTTTGCTTGTCAAATCTCTACCTTAATCTTCACTATGATCTCCTTCAATGAGTCTCTTTTGTATCTTATGGGATTATCGTTGAATGGTGACGATTATCCCAAACCTTATGTAAACACCTTTGCTAGAATTATTTTGTCTACTTTCTTCTTCAAAACTTGATTAATGATCACTCTTCAATATTAAATATAGAATAAGATTTTTTTGCTTGAATCTCCTTCTTTATCTTCAAATTCAATGTTGTTCTTCTAGAGTTAAGTCTTCTTCTTGATTGAATATGTGGCCTTATCTAGCTTCAAGACTTATTGTTGTGATGCTATAGTGATGCTTCACTTGCTTATGGAAATACTATGAAAGTTGTCTTGCATTCTATAAACTTGGTTTTTTTTTATAACGTTGCCCTAATGGATTTTAAATGCTACCTTTCTCTTTTGTTGTCCAATGTGGACTTCTAATATGCTACCCTCTATGTGCTATGTGTTGTCCTTTAACTAGGATTGTCCTCAAGACTTTTTGTTGTCTTGAAGTCTTCTTGCTACCTTCAAGTTTTCCTTAATGGTCTCTTTTCTTGCTAAGGACCAATAAATATTTATCAAGGACCTTTTCCAATAGGTCTTCTTCTCTATATTTAATCTTTAGTAGGACCTTCTTCTTGGGTCTCTAAATCTACCTTCAATGAGGCTTCTCTTCTGGAGTTTCCAAACTCTTATCAATCTCAAGGTCTATCTTCGAGACCTAAAATTATGTTGTGGATTACCTTCTATTCAAAATATATTCTTGGAATAGGTAAACTCAATATATCTAAAACTTTTCAATAATGACCAACTTTTCTTCTTGAGTTGGTTCTCTAAAATATGTATCCTTAATCTTCACTGATTATTCTTAACTTCACTAGTTTTACTTCAACCAATGGTATTAATTCTTGGTTTCATTGGTTTTCTTCCAACCTAGTGGAAATACCTTAACTTCACTGGTCTTTCCTTAGATAGTGGAAATGTCCTTCGACTATTTACAATTTTTTTTTTGGTAGGTAAAATTGCTTAAGTGCGGGGTTTAAATGGTCCCCAAACCCAAGTACATAAAATGGTAGCTAAAAGAATAGCATAATATGACACAGGTCTACACATTGGCCAGTTGCAACCTGAACAAAAAGGACCACAAAGAAGGCTGAGTGAACACCTTATATCATAAACACAAAAATATATCCTGAGCAATACCCATGCAGGGGTTGCTTAAGATATGTAACTACTACATGTAAACCTTGTAAAGGAGCTATAAGAAAAACCCATGTAGCGGATGCTCACAAAAGATCAACAAAAACTATAATAGATACCTAAAAATGAAGAAACATAGTATTCAAAAAGTCCCACACAAGGGCAATAAAGAACTTAGAAAAATTAATGGGAAGCCCTGGAGCTTAGGTTCCTAGTTATGATGATCTCTTCACACCACTCGCCCTTTCATAGAAAGTTCTATCACCTCGACCATAAGCTTAACAAAAACTATGAAATAAATGTTACACACAACAACATAACCATTATTCCATGAATTGATAAAAGCTTTAGTGATATCTTGCTCAACTCCTTTGAACTTGCTACAGAAAGGAATGAGACCATGAGCTTCCAGAAAGATCTGAGACAGGGGATCAAGTTGAAGGCTATATGGATCAAGCAGGGCCATGTTGGTAAGATTGGAGAAAAATGAAGACCACAGAAACCAGACACCATTCTTCTTACTACCTAGGACAACTTTTGAAAACCTGTGCAAGTAATCTTATTGTGGCTCTGATACAACTGATAGCTTTTGTAGCCTAATACTTAATGGAAATATTACAATAAAATAACCATAAGATCAAATATAAAGTTGCAATATAATGAACTCAATAAATATAATAATAACCACATAAATAAATAAAAATAACTCAAAATAATCACATAGAAATGCTCACAAAAATACTGAAAATGATATAGAATAAAGGTCTACTAATGCATGCAATAAGCAATGCACTTTTGATACCAATTACAATGCTTAGTCACAAATATATATAATAGTATGTGACTACTCATATGGTGCACTCTTGAACTTCACTATTATTTTAAACTCTTCACTTTCCTATTCTAAGGATACATGTGCACTCTTACATAATGGACACTTGTGCACATTTACACTCACAACACTTGCGCACATAATTACATGAAACTTGTGCATTTATTGCACATTATTACATTACATGAAATATAAACTCATACTCTAATATAATGCATACACCTAATCTAATATTCCACCAAGGTGGTACATTATCATGTACCAAATAATGTAATATTCTCCAACACTATTGACATTTAGTCAATGTGTTTTTACAAGAATGCATTTTTAGGAGAATTCAATTATGAGTTGAGACAAGATCAAGTGACTACTATTGATACATGCATGGATAATCAATTCAAATTGAAAGGAATATGATCGATAGTGGTCAAATGAAACCTTTCTCTTTAGAGCTAAATCAACTTGATAAGAAACCAAAGAAAGTAGGGTACACTATATTGAAGAAAATAGAGCAAGATTATGTGGAAAAACTACCTAATCAGATGACATAAATATGTAATACTAATAATAGATTAACAGGGATTGAAAGAGGAAAATATAATAATGCTAAAACTTCACAGTATCAAGGTGATAAATAGGAGGGGGATAATAGACCTCCTTTTAGAAGAAACTTTAAAGGAAATTAGAATAATAATAAATTTGAGGAAGGGAATAAAAATAGAATGATGGAAATAATTGGAAAATAAAAGAAATAGAAAAATATCTAGATGTTGTTCCAAACCCTATTCATTATGTTAATGTAACTACAAATTTATTCTTTTATTTTTTTTCTTGTGATGCTCCTCACAATTCAGCCGACTGTAGAATTTATCTAAGTATGCACAATAATATAGACCTTGAAGATGAATCTGAGGAAGATATAAGGATTAATGTATGTTGGAATCAAGATGACGAGTCTAGAGAAAAACTATTCAAAGAAATTATGGATTTATATGCTTCTAACCATCATTCCAAGATTCTAGTCATTAATAATGTAGAAATCATGCAGAAATCACAAGATTCTAGACATGAGAAAATGAAACAAGAAAAGTTGACACCAAAAATAGAGGAAATAGAGGCACTAGAAAGGATTCATGCCGTAAATATAAGAAATAAAATAGTATCGAATAAGGTAGAGAAAGCATCTACTAGTGAAAATAGATGACTGATAGGCCTAAGTAAATCTACCTATAAAGAGAAAAATGATAAAAATATAATGATAAGAAATAATTAATCAACCTTGAAGTAGTTGAAATATATGAAGATATACAAAAACAACAAAAAGAGGAATATTCAAGAACATTGGATGTCAAAAAAATTGAATGTGATGTTGGTTTAGAAATAACCAGGTAAAAAGTTAATATTACTTTTGGTGAGTTAATGACAGTTCCAAAATACAGATATTGGGTCTACAAAGCCTTTGGGTTAATAGAATAGACAAAAGGTTAGACATGTAATGCTCTAAGACTAGAAAGTCATGATAATAGAGCACCCTATTTAGTTAGATCATTCTATGTGTCTCTCAGGTATACATTAGAACTAGGATACCAATATGTCATTCATAATTGTATGCATGATAGTGGTGCCTCACAAAAAATAATGCCTAAACAAGTAGCAAATCAGTTAGGACTTATTTGCATAAGATATTCTCTTGTTTTAGTGATGGATAGTAGACAAATACCATGTGTGGGAGTAATAATTGATTTGCAAGTTTTTCTAGATCAATATCTAAATAAAAGGTATTGTAATGGATGTAGCTATAGTGGATGTAGATCCTTTTTTCTCCTTGATTCTGAGTAGACACTAGGCTAAAAAACTAGGTGGTTCTATCTATAGACACTTGAAACACGTCATATTGAGGATAATACCTATATGGAATCCTTGAAGACCATATGACCCACCTCAGGTAGTCTTAGGGCTTAAAAAGTGGTTTTAACCACTCAAACAAGGGATATTTCCTTTTGTAACCCTGGCCATCCCTCTTAGGGATGGCATCTAGAGGACATCCTACCAAGGGACGATCCCTAGTTAGGGTCATCCCACCTTAAGATGGTCATGCCAAAAGCAAAGCAAAAATAATAGCAAAATATTATTGGCAACTAAAACCACCAGTTAAACTCGCGCATGAACTCATGTCAAAATTTTGCATGTGCATGAGCCAGGATTAGATAAAAAGCACGACACAATAAGTTTGCACGAGATTTAAAGGAAAAAAGGATTCATTTTTTCAATATGAACTGATCCTTCACTTTTTCATGTGTAGGTTAGCACTATTATTAGATTCCTTTCAAGGAATCTATATACTAGTGCTCACCCCTCTTTCAAAAAGATACCAAGTTCTCAAGTTTTAACGTAATGAAGTGCTACCATATTTTGATCAAAGATCCAAATAGTTTTCATGAGAATAAAATTGTTATCATCTTGAATCCCTAAGAAAGCCATATTATTGGACTACGCCAAGGGATAGATGTGTGCATTTCCTTCTTTTGTTTGACCTTGCATACTTACTTCGAAGATTGATCCAAACCCACAAAGCTGCTGCAATAGTGCACCCAATCCACCAAAAACACCAATAGATCAAACTTAGAATCGCCCCTCGTATCAGCCTTGAGAAAAGGATCCATGGATTAGAGACCATCTCGCTCAAATATGGCCCATAGGTATGGTTGTACCACATAGAGATGGCCTCTATATTTAGATCTATTTTCTTTATTTTTTGTTTCAATAGATTTTAACAATTTTCTTAATTTATATTTTAATTTAGTTAGATCTCATTTCATGCACACATTTATTAGATTTTTATTATTTATCGCTTTTGTTTATTAGTTTATCTGCACATGCTATTAACCCCTTTGTGTTCCTTATGTGCAAATTGTAGAATTTCTACAAGTAAGAAGGAGCACAAGAGTTTGACATTATCGCCCCTTGCAGAGATCACAAAGAAACCCTCTACAGGACGGTTTGTGGATGCGAGAAGACTGCATAGTGTGCCAAAACTATTTTAGAGAGGGTCAAACCCTTGTATTGTGTATCTATTGTATCACACTATTGAAATCCCTAAAGGGGATGTGTTTGTAATCCATTTTGATAAAAATAAGTCATTATTAATACAAAAATATCCGGTTCATTATTTTCTTATTTATCATAGTGTGTTACATTGCATGCTTTTGGTGTTTATTTATTGCTATCATTATTCCTTTATTGGTGCATTGATTTTTGAGCATCTTAATGGTGATCACAATGGGAAATAGTACCTGATTATTGTTTATTTGGCTAATTGCTATTGTTTTTCTTTGGTAGGTTGTAGGTCTAACCATCTGACAGAGAGGCAGTCCTTGTTCAGTGACCGTCTGACCCTAAGATGACCCTACTTTGCAACTTTATGGACCCAATATGACCCCTATCTGAAACCATATTGACTTGAGATGATTATACGGATGGTGAAACTATGACCCCAATTTCTGGATGCTCATCATTATACGAAACATATGTGAAGGAGAAGTACTCAACTACACCACCATCCACCATGGATCCGAAGACAAGAAATAATAGACATCTAGAACATCGTCAAATGTAGGATTTCATAGTAAGTATGTCTAGTCTATTTCTCTATGTTTTTGAGTAAAAAATGATTTTTTTTAAGTTGCAGAGAATAGATAGAAAAAAATCAATAGTATCGAGCCTCTGTTTGTGATCGTATCTAGTCTAGATGACCCTTATTTGTAACCATATCTCTGTGAGACGACCCTTGCTAGTGACCATCCCTATATAGGATGGTCCCTGTCTAAAGCTGTATCTATTTGAGATGGCCCCTTGTCTACTATATACTGGACTAATTGCTTGCTGCCTAACCCTAGGCTACTCATGTAGGGTTCTACATTTGAATAGGTTTCTAAAATTAAAATGTTCTTTATTTAGAAATCTAAAATTGAAACACTAATTTTTTATGCATTAGTAAAAGGGCATAGATTGCTTGGTGATTTTATTTGCTTTTGCATAAAAATAAAAATAACCCCACACACCACATTTCATTTTAATAGTAATGAGATGGGTTTCATCACAAACTGTTAATCAAGACCAACAATGGTGGGATTCATCTCCATCCATTGGCTTACACCCTAGAAACTTAGTGGCCAAAAGTGAATGGCTTTCCATAATTCATCATCGGAAGGTCCCCTACTCTTGGGTGCACCTTGGGAAGGTTAGAAGAGATCTTTTACCATGGGGATCTTTAAAATAATCAATGGACGTAGTTGTCATTATTTTCCATGCCTTAAACATGAGGGTTAAGGGAAAGTGAGGCTTCACCGATACTAGGACATTAGACAATGTGGCCCCTTTAAGGGGTAATTTGTTCCTATAAGGTTACCCTTGAGCCAATATCCAATAGGAAGCCACTTTTTTTGTTTGGGTTACATTCCTCGATAGGGGGTGTGCTCGAACTACCTTCTAGTAATTTTCTTTTTTTACCCTTAGTTTCATAGGAGATAGGAATTTTTAACATCAAAATGCACCAAATAGTATAGGAATTTACAACTAAAACTTAAAAGAGATAATCACATTATTTGATTGTGTGTTTATTTGCTATTTGTTTGGGTAATCAAGACCATGGTAATTATGCATGACCAATATCTATCAAGATCTAGTGCCATAGAATATTTTTGAGGAGGCATGGAACACCTCCACATTAGTCTAGAGGATATGGCCATTCTTGATTGACATCCTGGTTACTACAAAGAGTTTGATTTGGAGAAAATTCCCATTTAGGATGCATATGCCAGTCCTCAGTATGATTATAATGATGACCTCCATAGTCGAGATACTTTCTATGCTCATCATAGACAAACCCTACAACACGGAGAAGGTCCTAGTAGATCGGTATCGTGAGTCTACATTCCAAATTACCCTATACACTAGTTAGAAAATGATCAGGAGTACACACCATGGATGAGGTTAGATGATCATGCCACTCTGCTAGACCATCCATGGATGAGTCAGCAATATGCCTTTTTAGATAGGTATATCACTTTTCATCCTACTTGAACACCCGTGTATGCTTATACAATCCTAGTCATTGAGGAAGAGAGGGATTTTGATAACCCCCACACTCCTCAAGAAGAGTATTCCATGTAGGCATGTTGTGCCTCTGCACCACCTGAGTATGTCAAGCTTACATATAAGCTTGAATATAAAATTAACATGGCTTCCATTGATCATGGAAAATAGATAGCTTATGGGGTTGCAAAGCAAGCCGAGGTTATTTGTATTAATATGAAGGTTAATCAACCCCATACTATTGACTAGCTAGATCAAGCCTTTAGGAAGAATGTTGAGAAACAAACAATGTTGAACTAGCTACAGTTGGATAAACAATGCTTGTATGAGAAGTATCAGTTGAGTGAGTAGAGACTAGAAGAAAATAGGGTGTACCAAAAATAATTGTATAAAGAGAAATTACAAAAAACTATGCAAGAGGTGGTTCCCACATCGAGTACATATAGGTAGCAGATTCAATAGAAGTACCTTGCACACAAGCAAAAACTACCGCCTAGACCTAATAAGAAATGTCATCCTCATGCATCCTCTCAACACCAAAGGCCCCTAAAACATCAAATCAATAATGCTCCATAGGAGCATGAGGCCTATAAGGACTTAGGGTCAAAGTATCAGGATCAGGGTCACCCCGAGTCACATTATGAGGACATGGTTGATGACCATAATTAACCACCTTGTCCCATTAGGTATATTTCACCTCCCCCTCCTCAAGGGCAAAGGTGAGATGATGAGATCATTTATTTTGAAGCTTACAAGGTGCTCACTAAGTGCATTCAGTCACTAGAAAAACAAGATTTGGAAATGGGTTACAAAAAACCCACACTGAGTAAAATTTGTAAAAAATCACTACATCCTTTTGTCCCATCTCCCTCATATTCAGATTATTTTAAAATACCTGAGTTAGATAAGTTTAAAGGGGATGACGATGCATAGGAGCATATCACTAGTTTCATGAACCTATGCTTTTAACTTTAGAATAACAATATCTTGTTACTGATAACCTTCTTGATAATGCTCTTGGGCCTAGTCCTAGAGTGGTTCAATAATTTGCCAAGGCACAACATTCATAGCTTTATACAACTTGCAAATGCATTCCTAGAACATTTTTCATTCAACATAAAGAAGAAAGCTACCTTGAATGATTTATATAATCTTCACCAATTTGATGATGAACCAGTCTTAGACTATGGAAATAGGTGGTAAGCGATCTTGTCAAAGTTTCCATTTGCCTTATCGGTGACTGAGCTCACTTGCTTTTTCACATGGATTTGTTTAAAATAGATTTTATTTCTATTACAAATCCAACAATATTAGAAATTCGAGAAAGCTCTAGCTTAGGCTAAGATCGTAGAGGATATTAAAATTTAGGAAGGGGAAATTAAACTTTGAAAGAAATAATGGAACAAAAACCCAAAAGGCAACCATGCTCAATGAAAACCCTCAAAGGTAAATCAAGTTGTCTTCAATGTTCCAGGGCCTGTAATGCCAAATCTACCACAATAAGAAAATTATTAGGCCCAACCCCCTCCTACATAGTATAATCAGCCTAAAAAAAATGAGGGTAAAGGCAACAACATCATAAACATAACAATTATATGCCATTGCCTAAGTATTTGACATCCCTTTTTTTATCAATTATGCGAGGCCAAGGCTATCAAATTTCCTGAGATCTTCCCCTTGGATTCTAATAAGCCCAAACCTAAGTGGTATCGGGAGGATCTGTACTATCCTTATCATTGAGTCATGACATTCAATCATGTATCAAATTTAAGAACAAAGTACAGGATATGCTCAACAAGAATGAAATTCAAATCGATAATCCTATCACAAGAAAAAATCAACATATGGGTATATTTAAGGATCCACTACCTACAAATGAAGTGTTGATAGATCAATTTTGATAAGTAAATAAAATCCATAAAATCCCATCCAATCAAGGGTTTTTAGGGATGATCAATATTGTGACATAAAATAGGAGGTATCCAAATCAAGCTGCACCACCTATAACTCCAATAAATATTCTTTTCACATCATAGTATTTACCACCAATAAACCCTATCCAAGGTCCTCCACCTCACTCGATGGTAACAATTAGAAGTAGACTTACTCAAAGTCTAAGGATGACATTGGCCAAACTCTCCATGTATGAGATAATATAATAATCACAACCACATAGAGAAGCTCTAATGGAGATTTTAAAATCATTTGAATTGCAAACCTATAACCCCAACTTGTTTGTCAATTTGTGGGGTACATTCAACACTATAAAGAGTCTATAATTACATTTCATGATCATGAGATCAAGGCAACTTCCACTACTGGGCCTGATCCTCAACTACACATAATTGCTAGTGTGAATCAGATTCCCTACAAGTGGATTTTGATCGACACACGTTCCTAAATAAATATAATAAAAATTTATGCACTAGATCACGTTAGCCTTCCAACCTTGCATATCGTAGCATCTACATTCACCCTCCAAGCATTCAATGATGCTTTATGCTCCACCGTTGGCATAATAGTCCTTCATATTTAGGTTAGACTAAAGACTATTTCTACATTGTGTCATGTCTTGGAGGGTGCAATGTAGTAAAATATATTTCTTGGAAGGCCTTAGATGTGAGACATGAAATGTATCCCATTAATTTTGCATCAGTGTCTCAAGTACATACATGAAGGGCAAGTTCATGTGGTTCATGTTGATCTAGAGCCCTTCAAGTATTGTAATGTGGTGCACCACTCGTAAGAGTCTATCTTGCCATCCACACATCTAGACATCAAACCTAATGATCCCATAAAGATTCTAGATCTAGCACCACAATCAACCATTGTGCCATCTCCCTCTTCACCATTGCCATCGATTTCTCCTGATATTATTTCTTCCTCCTCGGATCCTTTGAGTGAGAAGTTAAAAAAACCGATTGAGGAGATTCCTCTCTCCATTTCCACCATAGTAGCATAAGATGCTCCAACTCCTATGGACATGAAAGAATAATTTGCTACTATAGATGAGTCAATCCAAGCCACACCCTCATAATTATCATCCATCCCACTGTAGATCACTGTTCATTTGGTCAATCCTAGAATCGCCGAGTATTTGGTACATAATGTCATATTCACTCCACTCATTGACTTATTTTAGGACATAGGAAGACATTTCTTACCATAATTACCCAATGGTACCATTGTACCTTTGGGGGCTCCTCAAAACCAGACAAATTTTATTTATAAGGGCTTGGATAATTCCACAAGTCCTTCACCTATGGTGGCAGATGATGATGAGCCATTTTTAGGGAATATCACTTATCTATCAAATCCAAAATTTACCCTGTGGTACTTTCAACACTACCACTAGAATGAGAATGATCTTGGTTGGTACGAATAGGGTCTTCAAAAACCTTGTTAAATTTTGATGCAATGTGCAATGGGAGATAACAATCACAAGATGCAGAATAATATGAAAGAAAGTAAATTGTGAGATGATTGAAATATGCTATAAATAGAAATTATGGAAATGAATATAATGTAGCTATGGAGGAAATGGACACTCAATGAATAAATCTACTAGACTACATTGCACCCATCACCAATAAATGGTGATCTACATAGCACTATGCTACTACCTACAAATATGCTTTGAGCTTGTATATCCTGTTTGATACAATGAGGCTCTTTTTATATAGGAAGATAGATTCCTTGACCAACACTCTATCTAGTTGTGCAAGGGACATCTTGCACATATACAACTTACACATTGAAACTTGTGCATTTATTACATTGCATGAAGTAGCTAGATAACTCCCCCCTAAAGTAATCTAATGTTCAAAATATGTACCTATGAATGTAAATTTACATGATCCAAATGATGTAATATAATCTATTTCTAACACCCCATTGTATTACATTATTTGGATATTGAAGAATTTAGTCTTCAATGTGGATTTTCTTCCATTGAATGATCTTTGGCTTGTTCAAGTTCATCATCCCTATCTTCTATCCAACCACCTTTATTGTTCTCTTTGTGAGTATCTTCATTTAGTTCTGATTGTTGAGGACTGAGTAGAGCATGGTGCAATTATCCTCTCATCTTATTGATTTTTATTCTTCTATACTTACCTTTGTGATATACTGGTTATTCTTTTTATCCAACCTGTTCCTCAAAACATGTTAGCATCATTTTGAAACACCACAATATCTTGTGAGTTTTCTGTTGAGTCTAGGATATATGTATTTCCATGGATTGATCTTGTTGCTTTTATTTCACCTTCATTAATGATGAAACATGTATTGATTCCATACATATATCAAAAGTTGATCATATAGTTGTATTCTACTAACTAAAATGAGATTGAATGTTAATCCATAAACATACAATACTTTTTGAAGTAGAATATTTGGAAAATATTTTCTAGGTGTTACACATCCATATCCATGTGTAGGATAAGTTTGGCTATCTACAATTCTTAGTATGTAGCCTTTAGAACCTTCAAGTTATTCAAAACATTTTATATTTCCTGTCATATGATGATTGGATCCTGAGTCAATGTACCATATATTTTTAAGTTTTGTAGACTGGTTCCTATTGGAGAAAATTTCACATTCATTGTATGACATATCTTTTTCCATTTGAAGTAGAATTGAAGAAATGAGATAAGATTTTCTTTGTAGTCTGCCTTATGACTTCCTATATTAGGATATATGATCCCTAATTAAAGTATATAAGATTTATTTGATAAAAACTTTATCAATCCTTAGGTTTGTAGGCTTCCTTATGTCTCCCTAGTAATGAGAGTATATACACCTAATAGAATTTTAGGTTTTATAGAAATCTTATATCTTCCCAATGGATTTAGAACTTGATAATCTTTGGTAGATGCTATTATTATCAAGTTTTGTAGAATGCCTTATGACTCCCTAGTGATTTTGAATATGATATAGTGCTCTTGTAAATTGTAGTTCAATTTTGGGTTGATTTTGTAAACTTTTGTAGATATCAAAATCAACTTTTCTAACGCCTTATTACTCCTATTGAATTAAGTACTTTTCCAATTTCGAAGAGGTTTTAATGTTGGATTTCTTTTGTCCCTTTTGTTAAATTTTGAGACAAGAATATTATAAATTTCCAACCTTAGAAATGCTTTGATAAACCCCTTTTAATATCCCTTTAGGATTTAATTTTAGTGTATCTAATTTCCAATAAATTAATTTGATGTAGTAACCCTTATAAATCCTAAATTTTAGAAAATTAGACCAATAATATTTGCAAATATTTTAAAAATAGTTTCCAGTAGAAACCCTTATTACTCCTAAGTTTAATATTGCAAATATTATATTTATTTGATAAATTATTCCCTTTGAGATATGGATTTCAATATGGTTAATTCTTCTAACCTTAACCTTGATTTATCAACCTTATAACTCCCAAGAAATGAAAGCACATTTAAAATGGGAATAAATCTCACATTGCACTATACAGAGACCACAATAATTGGTGCTAATTTTGGGTGTGCAAGGGCTGCAATATTAACATCTCTACTTTGGTCGTTCCATCCAATAAAATGCTTAAAATCCTCCTTGGATTTAATTCTCCAAATATGGTGCCTTTAATCTCTATCTTTGACCTCCTTTGACCAGAGCAATTAAAGGCTCTTCCATCTTGCTTCTATGTTGCAACTTGTCCTTGTGCATAAATAATCCAGAGTTTTGAATGTGGATACGTGAATGCTTCTGAATATCTGGTCCTTGATGCCCTTAAAATGGAGGAGAATCTTGTATTAAGTTCCAAGTGGCGCGCCCATTTTCTTCTTGAGCTCTTGAGGAGTAGAAGGTGATGGAAAATAATTGTATCTTCCTTTAAGTAATGTATGAATGTTACATTATTTAGTGGAGTACTTGGTATATTTGTGGACAAGTGTGTCTCATATTCTCAATGCACCAACCTATTGTTAGTAACTCATTTCTTGATTAAGATGAGCGCTCGTGTGAGGAGCGTTAGGGTTTTGCCTCAAGTGATAAGTGTCACTCCCTCCTTGTGCATGGATGTCTTCTCTAATGCTTCTTCAATGTACCCTTTGGAGGTTCTTTAAACCCTATAAAATTTCTAGCTCCTCCTTCATTCAATGGCACTTGTGAGTTGTTTCTAGCTAGGATGAGGAGCAACGATTTGGAGGCTTGAGTGAGCACCGATTTTGAGAAATGCAAATGTGGAGTTTGAAACACTCCAATGGTTCCTTATTCTTCTTCTTTTTCACACCTATTATTTTTCCTTTTGTAGATAATGTTTCTCTTAAATATAATGTTGTTTCTCCCTTTGTTTTATGCCTTGTCTTTTGCAAGTTCGATCGTAAAATATATGATGAGTATGAGCCCTTAAATAGGCTCCTTTTTCTTATATTGGAGAGTGCTAGCATTTGACCACCTTTGGCTGGTTTACCTTATAGATATTATACCTTTTAGGTACGTTCAAATCTACCCTATTTCCTATATAAACTAGATTAGGATAGTGCAATATAATGTAACAAATTTGTGTATAAAATAACCTTTATTGCACCTTCTTTTGCACTCCTTTTTTAGGTCTGAATTTCTAGTTTTGTGGTAGAATTTTTGAATGCAATGTAGGGGTTTTGAGGTTGTCTCTTTGATTAGACACATTCCCATTTTTTCTTGTATACTTTTATGATAAATCCAAGCTCAGATAGAAGTAGATAGAAGTAGATAGAAGATCCTTATTCCACAATTGAAGCACTTAATAGATATTACATCTATGAATCTTTTGGAACCTTTATCTCTTCTACCATAGTTAGCTTCTTCATCACTAGATGACTCACTGCTTGATTCTATCTTTTTACCCTTTTTATTTTTGTCCACTTTGAATGCAACTTCTTTTGGAGGAATAGGATCTTTTGTTCTTATCTCAAAAGTAGTAAGCATGCCAAGCAAATAATTCCTTGTCAAAGAATCACTATCAATTGATGTTTCTATAGCATAAACCTTTTCACTATACCTTTTTGGAAGAGTTCTCAAGATCTTATCACAAGCATCAGATTCATCAACCTTCATTCCAAGACCTCTCATCTCATGTACAAGTTCATCAATCTTACTGAGATAATCACGAATATTTTCATCATCTCTCATTCTTAAGTTCTCAAATTCTCCTTTGATATTTCTTATCTTAGCTTTCCTGACACCTTTATCACCCTCATATATGTCATGCAGTAGATCCCACATATCTTTTGTTGTTTTACAATCCATAACCTTCATAGATTCTGATCTACCCAATCCTTTTATAATTGCATTCATAGCTCTTGAATTTGCATGCATTAGAAGCTTACCTTCCTTATCTGTAGGAGGATTGATTGTAGAATCATATCCAAGTTCCACTGCATCCCAAACTTCATTTCCAAGTGCCATCAGGTGAAATCTCATCAACATACACCAATACAAGAAGTCACTTCCATCAAAGACTGGTACTACATTATTGAAGGACCCATCCTTTTGATCCTTGTGATCCATTGTGTTCTTAGACCACTTTTCCTTCAAGCTGTCAAACTCTTCAGAAGGAACCCACTCTGATACCAATTGAAGAACACAAGCTTATACTGAGAGGGGGGTGAACAATATAAGACCACTTTTTACTTTTCTTTTCAATTCAATATTATGCAGTGTATAGATAGCAGTATCAATAGCAGTAATCAAAGCAATGCACAAAACACCATCCACAAAAGTGACACAACAATTTACGTGGTTCACCCAATGCGGGCTACTCCACGGAGAAAATATTTTGCTAAAACTTTCTCAATCAATCTCTTGGGAATCCTTCCCAATTACAATGTTTATGGACCTCTATCCAAAGGAGATGTTGATCCCCTAAATCTCAAGTTCGTGGATCTCTTCCATAGGAGAACTCTTTCCCCTTCTACTCTGGCTAGTGATCTTCTAGAAGACTCTGTCTCTCTACTGCACTGACTGGTGGATCTCTCTCCACTTGAAGACTCCTCACTCAGATCTATCTTCAATTGTCCTGGCTGTTGGATCTCTATCCACTGAGACTCTATCCTCTGTACTCTATCACCTCCAAATATCTATCAATAGGTTCACTCAGAACCTCCTCAAATCTGCTCAATAGGCTCAATTTAATAGGCTCCCTACTCAAATCTGCTCAATAGGCTCATCACGAACCTTCAAATTCTCAATAGGCTCCCTTCAAATCTCTCAATAGGCTCACTAGAACCTGCTCAATTACTCAATAGGCTCACTCGAAACCTGCTCAAATATGCTCAATAGGCTCACTTAGAACTTGCTCAACAATCTGCTCAATAAGTCCTCTCTAGGACTTGCTCAAATCTGCATAGCAAGCTTTCACAAAAGCTTACACAAAAATAGTCCACAAGCCTTCTCAAAGACTTGCCTCAAATCAGCTCAACAAAATCTCAACTCAATCTCATAGAAGCATAAAGAGAATTGTTAGAGACTCAATATGTTCTATACTCAAATCCCAATCTCAATTCAAAGTAATCTCAACTCACCTTAATCTTATAGAAGCATAAAGAGAATTGTTAGAGACTCAATATGTTCTATACTCAAATCCCAATCTCAACTCAAAGAATCTCAACTCAGCTCAATCTTAACTCAATCTCATAGAAGCATAAAGAGAATTGTTAGAGACTCAATATGTTCTATTCTCAAGGCTCAATCTCAACTCAATCAGAATATAGAATAGTTTGTTTCATGGAACTTGAACAACCACTTCATGCAACCACTTGACTAGGCTCAATCAACTCTACTCAACCAATCACTTCAAGAAACAACTCTTTCTCACAAACCCTAGTCCAAGCATGAATCAACTAACTCAAAATGTTTCCAACAATGCTCAACAACAAATCTTACATAACAATGATACTCATGTTCTTTTCTAACTCAAGTTCAAGTTCTTTGCATCACCCATTGGCTTCAACAACAATGCTAATAAGACAAGGTTTTAATCACAACTCTCAATTCAGAAAACCTTGAAGCATAAACTCAAAGTACTTCACTCAACCAATGGTCTAAACAACAATGCTTATCAAACAAGGTTTAATCACAACTCACAATCCAGAAAACCTTGAAGCATTAACTCAACCACTTTCGAAAAGGAAACCACAATCAATCCTTTTCACTCCAATGATATTTCAAAAATCAACCACCCAAATAAAATCAATGGAGAGTATTACTCATACCTTTTTGATGCCTTATGAGTTGTCCACTAAATCTGTCACACTCAACACACTTTCTTTTTCAACTCTTAACAAGGGTTAGAGATCTTGAGTAATAACACAACAATAATATCCAAATAACACCTTATTACTCCTACTTTATTTTAACATCCACCAAAGTTATTTTTAAAAGAAAACCCTTACTCAAAATAACTTTCACTAAAAAGAACTTTATCAAAAACCCTTATTACTCCTAACAATTTCAAAAATCACAATTAAAAATAATTCACAACTCAAACAACCACCATGACCTTATTCCCTAAGGTTACTCAACAAATCAACTAACGAAGCACCTTTACCCCTTATCACTCCACCTTAGGCAATCCAAACAAAATATTAATAAAAACCTTAATACCTACCTCGAGGGGAATCGAACCCTCGTCTTGCCCCAACGCGAATGCCCTAGCCATGGCCAAGCTACCACACGAGCTATGGGCTCATTGGTGAAAAATAAGCACCACCCACTTCTTATCCTTCACCCTCTTCCACCAAGCGAAAAGTATGCGCCTTGGGCGCCTCAACAGAACAAAGCCAAAAATGATGCTTGCAGGAATCGAACGCACAACCTCCTTGTCACCAACACCTTTGCACAATCCAAGCTACCACTAGGCCATGCTGCCCAATGCATTTTGGGAAGTGGTCGTTGTCTCCCTTTAATGTTCGTTGCATCACTTAAATGAAAAACATGAGCTCTTTTTCTTCACAAATACCAAGCACAAATATCAATGAGCAAGGATGAATGAATTAAAAAATTCAATGGCATATTTATATGCCTTCCCTTTGCTTTGGAAACATCGACCTTTTTGAAACTTCCTTCATGACGTCGACGGATAAACTTTTAATTTTAATTTTAAATAAATTAAAATTTAAACTAAATCTTTAAAATTAAATATCTCCATCACTTGGTTTAAATAAAACCTTTAAAATTAAATTTCTCCATCACCGGGCACCTTTTTCGATGAAACGAAAAGCCAACTTGGGTTTTAAGAAAAACCCATTTCAAATCTGCCATCCATGGTTTTAAATAAAAACCTTTTGCAAAGCTTCCCTTGAAGCTCCTTTTGGAACCAAATGCCATGCATCCCTTCTTGAACCTTTGATCAAAAACCTTTGCTTCTCATGAAGCTCTTTGT
Organism: Wollemia nobilis; assembly: GCA_028583015.1. Classification (NCBI taxonomy): domain Eukaryota; kingdom Viridiplantae; phylum Streptophyta; class Pinopsida; order Araucariales; family Araucariaceae; genus Wollemia; species Wollemia nobilis. The sequence continues at coordinate 547,300 of JAQPPZ010001560.1, read as the reverse complement.
GAAACACAAACATAGTGCTTACTTACATAGATCCTTTTGACATCAATGACAACTCTTAGCTTAGGGACTCAAAATGTCCAACAATCTCCCCCTTTGTCATTGATGGCAACCCATATCCTTTTACTAAAATCTGACCTTCTTTTCTGCTCCCCTAGGACTTTGCTCCCCCTGGCTCAAAGCTTTCTCAAATATCAAATCTCTCCCCATATCAAAAACTCTCCTCAATATACACAAATCTCTCCCCCTTTGTCATCAATGGCAAAGGGTCACCTTTGGGGCTCGGGGCTAAGAATGAGCCTCTTAGCTTAGCCCCTCCCCCACCTCCACATGAGGTGGTTAATTCTGGGGTGGGAGTATTTCTACTCCCCAAAAGCACTGCTCTTTACCTTTACCTTTCTCTCTTCCTTTCTGAGTTTTTTGAATCCTCTCACTGTTTCTTACCAAGTCATCATCCTTGTTCCTATTCTATTCTTGTTCTCATCCATGTTCCTATTTGTTCCTATTCTTGTTCTTGTTCTCATCCATGTTCCTATTCCTGTTCATGCCTACTTCTGGAATATTTGCTCTACACCATCTTGTTGTGTGACCATCATTATTGCACTTATAACACTTAATGTTATTATTCCTTGGAAGTGCAAATGTCTTAGGATATCTCCTAGTGAAGCCATATCCTCTTCTACCATGAACCCTACAATTCATTGCCTTGTGACCAAACTCATTGCATGAGTAGCAATACCCATGGAAAAGTTATCCTTTCCCATATTCCTATCTTTTGTATGACCTGCACTGTGAAGCCATGTGCCCAAACCTGTGACATGAGAAGCATCTCCCATTGAAGCTTCCTTGCCTAGACCTCATTGGTCTCCTATTTTGATTGTTGTTCCATCTGTATCTTCTTTGTGCATTGTTTCTATCTTTGACCTCTTTGTTGTCCAACTCATCCTCTGATGTCTCATTCCAACTTACACTGTTATTTTCTGAAGTATCTTCTTCTGAAATTCCTTCTTCTTCTAGACTTGAAGTAGACTTTTCTTCCCATTTCTTTTGAGCCTGTTTGGAACCAAGACCTGTCTTGTTTGTTGCTCCTCTTTGTATCTTGATTATTTTGTCTACACTCTTTGCACTGTTCACATATTTGTACAACTTTTTCTTGGAATCCTCTAAATATTCCTTTAGTAGTGCCACTTCTTGTGTTAACTTTTCACACTCCAAAATATTTGCTTCTAACTTATCCTTGAACTTACTTGCCTTAGCCTTTGACTTTTCTAAGTCCTCTATGAGCAATAATATTTCTTCATCACATTCTTGAAACTGACTTTCAAGCTTAGAGTGTTGCTTTCTTACCTTCTTTACTATGTCAAGAGCATAGATAAGTTCTCCCTTGAGATCATATCCATTCTCCACTGAATAATCCTCTATTTTTTTACCTTTGTCCCTATCATTACTTCCTTTTGGCTTGTCTTCTATAGGATCACTTACTTCATCTTCTAATGCCATTAGAAGATTCTCATCTGGTCTTTCAAGTGCATCTTCAAAACCATCATCACTGAAACTATAGCCATCCCTAGTGCAATTATCTTCAAGATGTCCAAATTTACCACATCTAAAACACTTGAGAATAACTGGAGTCCTTTTCTCTCTAACCATAAATAGGACTTCATCTCTATCATTGTCTGAAAAACTAGCATCACTATCATTTGAGTACTTACTTGCATTATCCACATAGTAGCTTTTCTTTTGCCTTTGAAAGAACTTCTTTCCTTGTCTGTTTTGTCCATCCTTGCCTTTCTTCTTGTACCTGTGTCTTTCTGATTCTTTGTACTTGTGATCCTATTTTTCTTCATCACTATTGTACTTTGGCTCTTTGCACTCTGTCGCATAGTGTCCATACTTTCCACAATTGAAGCACTTAATAGATCTTACATCTATGAATATTTTGGAACCTTTATCTCTTCTACCATAGTTAGCTTCTTCATCACTAGATGACTCACTGCTTGATTCTATCTTTTTACCCTTTTTCTTTTTGTCCACTTTGAATGCAACTTCTTTCGGAGGAATAGGATCTTTTGTTCTTATCTCAAAAGTAGTAAGCATGCCAAGCAAAGAATTCCTTGTCAAAGAATCACTATCAATTGATGTTTCTATAGCAGAAACCTTTTCACTATACCTTTTTGGAAGAGTTCTCAAGATCTTATCACAAGCATCAGATTCATCAACCTTCATTCCAAGACCTCTCATCTCATGTACAAGTTCATCAATCTTACTGAGATAATCATGAATATTTTCATCATCTCTCATTCTTAAGTTCTCAAATTCTCCTTTGAGATTTTTGATCTTAGCTTTCCTGACACCTTTATCACCCTCATATATGTCATGCAGTAGATCCCACATATCTTTTGTTGTTTTACAATCCATAACCTTCATAGATTCTGATCTACCCAATCCTTTTATAATTGCATTCATAGCTCTTGAATTTGCATGCATTAGAAGCTTACCTTCCTTATCTCTAGGAGGATTGACTGTAGAATCATATCCAAGTTCCACTGCATCCCAAACTTCATTTCCAAGTGCCATCAGGTGAAATCTCATCAACATACACCAATACAAGAAGTCACTTCCATCAAATACTGGTACTACATTATTGAAGGACCCATCCTTTTGATCCTTGTGATCCATTGTGTTCTTAGACCACTTTTCCTTCAAGCTATCAAACTCTTCATAAGGAACCCGCTCTGATACCAATTGAAGAACACAAGCTTATACTGAGAGGGGGGTGAACAGTATAAGACCACTTTTTACTTTTCTTTTCAATTCAATATTATGCAGTGTATAGATAGCAGTATCAATAGCAGTAATCAAAGCAATGCATAAAACACCATCCATAAAAGTGACACAACAATTTACGTGGTTCACCCAATGCGGGCTACTCCACGGAGAAAATATTTTTCTAAAACTTTCTCAATCAATCTCTTGGGAATCCTTCCCAATTACAATGTTTATGGACCTCTATCCAAAGGAGATGTTGATCCCCTAAATCTCAAGTTCATGGATCTCTTCCATAGGAGAACTCTTTCCCCTTCTGCTCTGGCTAGTGATCTTCTAGAAGACTCTGTCTCTCTACTGCACTTGACTGGTGGATCTCTCTCCACTTGAAGACTCCTCACTCAGATCTATCTTCAATTGTCCTAGCTATTGGATCTCTATCCACTGAGACTCTATCCTCTATACTCTATCACCTCCAAATCTCTATCAATAGGTTCACTCAGAACCTCCTCAAATCATGCTCAATAGGCTCACTCATTCCTCTAATAGGCTCACTCTTAAATTATGCTCAAATACTCAACAAGCTCACATTGAACTTGTCACAATATGCTCAATAAGTCCTCTCTAGGACTTGCTCAAATCTGCATAGCAAGATTTCACAAAAGCTTACACAAAAAAAGTCCACAAGCCTTCTCAAAGACTTACCTCAAATCAGCTCAACAAAATCTCAACTCAATCTCATAGAAGCATAAAGAGAATTGTTAGAGACTCAATATGTTCTATACTCAAATCCCAATCTCAATTCAAAGTAATCTCAACTCAGCTCAATATTATAGAAGCATAAAGAGAATTGTTAGAGACTCAATATGTTCTATACTCAAATCCCAATCTCAACTCAACTCAATCTTAACTCAATCTCATAGAAGCATAAAGAGAATTGTTAGAGACTCAATATGTTCTATTCTCAAGGCTCAATATCAACTCAATCAGAATATAGAATAGTTTGTTTCATGGAACTTGAACAACCACTTCATGCAACCACTTGACTAGGCTCAATCAACTCTACTCAACCAATCACTTCAAGAAACAACTCTTTCTCACAAACCCTAGTCCAAGCATGAATCAACTAACTCAAAATGTTTCCAACAATGCTCAACAACAAATCTTACATAACAATGATACTCATGTTCTTTTCTAACTCAAGTTCAAGTTCTTTGCATCACCCATTGGTTTCAACAACAATGCTAATAAGACAAGGTTTTAATCACAACTCTCAATTCAGAAAACCTTGAAGCATAAACTCAAAGTACTTCACTCAACCAATGGTCTAAACAACAATGCTTATCAAACAAGGTTTAATCACAACTCACAATCCAGAAAACCTTGAAGCATTAACTCAACCACTTTCAAAAAGGAAACCACAATCAATCCTTTTCACTCCAATGATATTTCAAAAATCAACCACCCAAATAAAATCAATGGAGAGTATTACTCATACCTTTTTGATGCCTTATGAGTTGTCCACTAAATCTGTCACACTCAACACACTTTCTTTTTCAACTCTTAACAAGGGTTAGATATCTTGAGTAATAACACAACAATAATATCCAAATAACACCTTATTACTCCTACTTTATTTTAACATCCACCAAAGTTATTTTTAAAATAAAACCCTTACTCAAAATAACTTTCACTAAAAATAACTTTATCAAAAACCCTTATTACTCCTAACAATTTCAAAAATCACAATTAAAAATAATTCACAACTCAAATAACCACCATGACCTTATTCCCTAAGGTTACTCAACAAATCAACTAACGAAGCACCTTTACCCCTTATCACTCCACCTTAGGCAATCCAAACAAAATATTAATAAAAACCTTAATACCTACCTCGAGGGGAATCGAACCCTCATCTTGCCCCAATATGAATGCCCTAGCCGCGACCAAGCTGCCGCATGAGCTACGGGCTCATTGGTGAAAAAGAAGCACCACCCACTTCTTATCCTTCACCCTCTTCCACCAAGCGAAAAGTATGCGCCTTGGGCGCCTCAACAGAACAAAGCCAAAAATGATGCTTGCGGGAATCGAATGCACAACCTCCTTGTCACCAACACCTTTGCACAATCCAAGCTGCCACTAGGCCATGCTGCCCAATGCATTTTGGGAAGTGGTCGTTGTCTCCCTTTAATGTTCGTTGCATCACTTAAATGAAAAACATGAGCTCTTTTTCTTCACAAATACCAAGCGCAAATATCAATGAGCAAGGATGAATGAATTAAAAAATTCAATGGCATATTTATATGCCTTCCCTTTGCTTTGGAAATGTCGGCCTTTTTGAAACTTCCTTCATGACGTCGACGGATAAACTTTTAATTTTAATTTTAAAATTTAAATTTAAATTTTAAATAAATTAAAATTTAAACTAAATCTTTAAAATTAAATATCTCCATCATTGGGGCACCTTTTTTGATGAAACAAAAAGCCAACTTGGGTTTTAAGAAAAACCCATTTCAAATCTGCCATCCATGGTTTTAAATAAAAACCTTTTGCAAAGCTTCCCTTGAAGCTCCTTTTGGAACCAAATGCCATGCATCCCTTCTTGAACCTTTGATCAAAAACCTTTGCTTCTCATGAAGCTCTTTGTGAAACACAAACATAGTGCTTACTTACATAGATCCTTTTGACATCAATGACAACTCTTAGCTTAGGGACTCAAAATGTCCAACAATCTCCCCCTTTGTCATTGATGGCAACCCATATCCTTTTACTAAAATCTGACCTTCTTTTCTCCCCTAGGACTTTGCTCCCCCTGGCTCAAAGCTTTCTCAAATATCAAATCTCTCCCCATATCAAAAACTCTCCTCAATATACACAAATCTCTCCCCCTTTGTCATCAATGGCAAAGGGTCACCTTTGGGGCTCGGGGCTAAGAATGAGCCTCTTAGCTTAGCCCCTCCCCCACCTCCACATGAGGTGGTTAATTTTGGGGTGGGAGTATTTCTACTCCCGAAAGCACTGCTCTTTACCTTTACCTTTCTCTCTTCCTTTCTGAGTTTTCTGAATCCTCTCACTATTTCTTACCAAGTCATCATCCATGTTCTTGTCATCATTTCTATTCTGTTCTTATTGTTCTCATCCATGTTCCTATTTTTGTTCCTGTTCCTATTCTTGTTCTCATCCATGTTCCTGTTCCTGTTCATGCCTGCTTTTGGAATATTTTCTCTACACCATCTTGTTGTGTGACCATCATTATTGCACTTATAACACTTAATGTTATTATTCCTTGGAAGTGCAAATGTCTTAGGATATCTCCTAGTGAAGCCATATCCTCTTCTACCATGAACCATGCACTTGTGAAGCCATGTGCCCAAACCTATGACATGAGAAGCATATCCCATTGAAGCTTCCTTGCCTAGACCTCATTGGTCTCCTATTTTGATTGTTGTTCCATCTGTATCTTCTTTGTGCATTGTTTCTATATTTGACCTCTTTGTTGTCCAACTCATCCTCTGATGTCTCATTCCAACTTACACTATTATTTTTTGAAGTATCTTCTTCTGAAATTCCTTCTTCTTCTAGACTTGAAGTAGACTTTTCTTCCCATTTATTTTGAGCCTGTTTGGAACCAAGACCTATCTTGTTTGTTGCTCCTCTTTGTATCTTGATTATTTTGTCTACACTCTTTGCATTGTTCACATATTTGTACAACTTTTTCTTGGAATCCTCTAAATATTCCTTTAGTAGTGCCACTTCTTGTGTTAACTTTTCACACTCCAAAATATTTGCTTCTAACTTATCCTTGAACTTACTTGCCTTAGCCTTTGACTTTTCTAAGTCCTCTATGAGCAATAATATTTCTTCATCACATTCTTGAAACTGACTTTCAAGCTTAGAGTGTTGCTTTCTTACCTTCTTTACTATGTCAAGAGCATAGATAAGTTCTCCCTTGAGATCATATCCATTCTCCACTGAATAATCCTCTATTTTTTTGCCTTTGTCCCTATCATTACTTCCTTTTGGCTTGTCTTCTATAGGATCACTTACTTCATCTTCTAATGCCATTAGAATATTCTCATCTAGTCTTTCAAGTGCATCTTCAAAACCATCATCACTGAAACTATAGCCATCCCTAGTGCAATTATCTTCAAGATGTCCAAATTTACCACATCTAAAACACTTGAGAATAACTAGAGTCCTTTTCTCTCTAACCATAAATAGGACTTCATCTCTATCATTGTCTGAAAAACTAGCATCACTATCATTTGAGTACTTACTTGCATTATCCGCATAGTAGCTTTTCTTTTACCTTTGAAAGAACTTCTTTCCTTGTCTATTTTGTCCATCCTTGCCTTTCTTCTTGTACCTGTGTCTTTCTGATTCTTTGTACTTGTGATCCTATTTTTCTTCATCACTATTGTACTTTGGCTCTTTGCACTCTATCGCATAGTGTCCATACTTTCCACAATTGAAGCACTTAATAGATCTTACATCTATGAATATTTTGGAACCTTTATCTCTTCTACCATAGTTAGCTTCTTCATCACTAGATGACTCACTGCTTGATTCTATCTTTTTACCCTTTTTATTTTTGTCCACTTTGAATGCAACTTCTTTCGGAGGAATAGGATCTTTTGTTCTTATCTCAAAAGTAGTAAGCATGCCAAGCAAAGAATTCCTTGTCAAAGAATCACTATCAATTGATGTTTCTATAGCAGAAACCTTTTCACTATACCTTTTTGGAAGAGTTCTCAAGATCTTATCACAAGCATCAGATTCATCAACCTTCATTCCAAGACCTCTCATCTCATGTACAAGTTCATCAATCTTACTGAGATAATCACGAATATTTTCATCATCTCTCATTCTTAAGTTCTCAAATTCTCCTTTGAGATTTTTGATCTTAGCTTTCCTGACACCTTTATCACCCTCATATATGTCATGCAGTAGATCCCACATATCTTTTGTTGTTTTACAATCCATAACCTTCATATATTCTGATCTACCCAATCCTTTTATAATTGCATTCATAGCTCTTGAATTTGCATGCATTAGAAGCTTACCTTCCTTATCTATAGGAGGATTGATTGTAGAATCATATCCAAGTTCCACTGCATCCCAAACTTCATTTCCAAGTGCCATCAGGTGAAATCTCATCAACATACACCAATACAAGAAGTCACTTCCATCAAATACTGGTACTACATTATTGAAGGACCCATCCTTTTGATCCTTGTGATCCATTGTGTTCTTAGACCACTTTTCCTTCAAGCTATCAAACTCTTCAGAAGGAACCCGCTCTGATACCAATTGAAGAACACAAGCTTATATTGAGAGGGGGGTGAACAGTATAAGACCACTTTTTACTTTTCTTTTCAATTCAATATTATGTAGTGTATAGATAGCAGTATCAATAGCAGTAATCAAAGCAATGCACAAAACACCATCCACAAAAGTGACACAACAATTTACATGGTTCACCCAATGCGGGCTACTCCATGGAGAAAATATTTTGCTAAAACTTTCTCAATCAATCTCTTGGGAATCCTTCCCAATTACAATGTTTATGGACCTCTATCCAAAGGAGATGTTGATCCCCTAAATCTCAAGTTCATGGATCTCTTCCATAGGAGAACTCTTTCCCCTTCTGCTCTGGCTAGTGATCTTCTAGAAGACTCTGTCTCTCTACTACATTGACTGGTGGATCTCTCTCCACTTGAAGACTCCTCACTCAGATCTATCTTCAATTGTCTTGGCTATTGGATCTCTATCCACTGAGACTCTATCCTCTGTACTCTATCACCTCCAAATCTCTATCAATAGGTTCACTCATAACCTCCTCAAATCTTCTCAATAGGCTCACTCAAAACTCTCAAATATGCTCAATAGGATCATTCAAAAACTGCTCAAATTTGCTCAATAGGCTCACTAGAACCTGCTCAAATATGCTCAATAGGCTCACTCAGAACCTGCTCAAATCTGCTCAATAGGTTCACTAATAGCTCCTTGCTCAAATCTGCTCTCCAGAACTTGTTCCAAATATGCTCAATAAGTCCTCTCTAGGACTTGCTCAAATATGCATAGCAAGCTTTCACAAAAGCTTACACAAAAATAGTCCACAAGCCTTCTCAAAGACTTACCTCAAATCAGCTCAACAAAATCTCAACTCAATATCATAGAAGCATAAAGAGAATTGTTAGAGACTCAATATGTTCTATACTCAAATCCCAATCTCAATTCAAAGTAATCTCAACTCAGCTCAATCTTATAGAAGCATAAAGAGAATTGTTAGAGACTCAATATGTTCTATACTCAAATCCCAATCTCAACTCAAAGCAATCTCAACTCAGCTCAATATTAACTCAATCTCATAGAAGCATAAAGATAATTGTTAGAGACTCAATATGTTCTATTCTCAAGGCTCAATCTCAACTCAATCAGAATATAGAATAGTTTGTTTCATGGAACTTGAACAACCACTTCATGCAACCACTTGACTAGGCTCAATCAACTCTACTCAACCAATCACTTCAAGAAACAACTCTTTCTCACAAACCCTAGTCCAAGCATGAATCAACTAACTCAAAATGTTTCCAACAATGCTCAACAACAAATCTTACATAACAATGATACTCATGTTCTTTTCTAACTCAAGTTCAAGTTCTTTGCATCACCCATTGGCTTCAACAACAATGCTAATAAGACAAGGTTTTAATCACAACTCTCAATTCATAAAACCTTGAAGCATAAACTCAAAGTACTTCACTCAACCAATGGTCTAAACAACAATGCTTATCAAACAAGGTTTAATCACAACTCACAATCCATAAAACCTTGAAGCATTAACTCAACCACTTTCGAAAAGGAAACCACAATCAATCCTTTTCACTCCAATGATATTTCAAAAATCAACCACCCAAATAAAATCAATGGAGAGTATTACTCATACCTTTTTGATGCCTTATGAGTTGTCCACTAAATCTGTCACACTCAACACACTTTCTTTTTCAACTCTTAACAAGGGTTAGAGATCTTGAGTAATAACACAACAATAATATCCAAATAACACCTTATTACTCCTACTTTATTTTAACATCCACCAAAGTTCTTTTTAAAAGAAAACCCTTACTCAAAATAACTTTCACTAAAAATAACTTTATCAAAAACCCTTATTACTCCTAACAATTTCAAAAAATCACAATTAAAAATAATTCACAACTCAAACAACCACCATGACCTTATTCCCTAAGGTTACTCAACAAATCAACTAACGAAGCACCTTTACCCCTTATCACTCCACCTTAGGCAATCCAAACAAAATATTAATAAAAACCTTAATACCTGCCTCGAGGGGAATCGAACCCTCGTCTTGCCCCAACGTGAATGCCCTAGCCATGGCCAAGCTACCACATGAGCTACGGGCTCGTTGGTGAAAAAGAAGCACCACCCGCTTCTTATCCTTCACCCTCTTCCACCAAGCAAAAAGTATGCGCCTTGGGCGCCTCAACAGAACAAAGCCAAAAATGATGCTTGCGGGAATCGAACGCACAACCTCCTTGTCACCAACACCTTTGCACAATCCAAGCTGCCACTAGGCCATGCTGCCCAATGCATTTTGGGAAGTGGTCGCTGTCTCCCTTTAATGTTCGTTGCATCACTTAAACGAAAAACACGAGCTCTTTTTCTTCGCAAATACCAAGCGCAAATATCAACGAGCAAGGATGAATGAATTAAAAAATTCAATGGCATATTTATATGCCTTCCCTTTGCTTTGGAAACGTCGGCCTTTTTGAAACTTCCTTCATGACGTCGGTGGATAAACTTTTAATTTTAATTTTAAAATTTAAATTTAAATTTTAAATAAATTAAAATTTTTTTTTTGGTAGATAAGATACTATAGCTTTAATACCGGGTTTTACAGGTTGACCCAAAACCTTTTACAAAAATCAGCCCAGGGCTATTGATGAACATGTCCTTACTAAGGATCCTATATATGTAAAATCTACATGCCGCCAAAGCCATTACATTCGGTAAGGCACATAGCCTATTATCAAAAAGAAACTTCCCATACAACATTTTGGGTATACCCCGAGAAAACACACCTACACCATAATTATAAAAAAAGAAATAGATACAAATCCCTTCCTTGAAACAGTGGAGAAAAAAAAGCTACAGACACACATAGCAGAGTACTAAAAAAAACTCTTACAAGCTCTGTATTGACAGTTACTCTTAATAATTCTTTGGTAATTACTTTCTTCCGTATATGACATGCTTTGGGACCACATCCCGTATTGGCCAATTAGCCTTGGAGAAGTGAATGTGCTGGCTAGATTTATTGCGATGGCTATCTGGTGGTCCATGTGCCTCTGGTTCGAAGTATTATATTGTTGTTTCTTTCCTGCCCTGTGATTATCAACCAACCTCAAATTACTAATATGACTAGGAGCCATGTTATCTGACATGTGACTGTTCCCATTAGTCTTTGTGGTATTTCCAAGAAACATCCACCAAGACTGACAACTCGGATAATTTTTATTGTGAGTCCATTTCAAAAAAGAGACGAGAATACTCATAGCCTTCAAAATTATAGTGCCTTCCCTATTGGTAAATTTGACTATAATTCTTGGCATTCTTGTTGAATAAGCTCCTCTACTTCTCTCGGGACACCGTGTTCCCATTTGAAAAGTCCATCACCATCGACACCCAAATTGGCCAGCTTATTAGCAACTTTGTTAGCTTCCCGAAAGACATGTTGGGCTTTTCTGTCCTATCTTCCTTGGAAAAGGATACTAGCCTCTTCAACAATTGTTTTAATCCTCCAAGGAGGTGTTTTCCAATTATTGAGGAGATTTATAACATGCATAGAGTCTCCTTCTATGATCAAATTGCCTTCTAAGTCTTGAGTCATTTGAAGGCCTCTCCACATAGCTCTAGCTTTAGCTTCATTGTTCGTCCTTGTTCTCAAATATTCATAAAATGCAAGCATCATATTTCCATTATGATCTCGCACAATATCGCTAGTGCCTACTCTGCCAGGATTGTCCTTAGCCGCTCCATCAAAATTAAGCTTAAACCAACCCGTAGGAGGTGGGGACCACTTAACATTGGCTCTAGGATTGGCTACCTTAGGTACAAACTGATCTAACAAGGTTAAGCTTAAATATTGAAAAATTGCAGTCTCCTGCAGATGAGGTTTACAACTCTCAAAAGGGATAAGGTTCACATTCTCGTTGGCAAAGGATAGGATCCTGGCAATGATAGTTCCTTTCTAACCACAACTACCAAAGGTAGTGATTGAGACAAATTTTCCACATGTATCTAAGTCTTTGGCTTGAAAAGGTCAAGGCCACTGGATAAAAAAATCAAGTACGATGGCTGGTTTAACCTAAGAAATATTCAAGGCCTGAAAAACCCCACTTAGGAAAGTCAAGGAAAAAGGGCACTCAAGGAAAATGTGATAAATGGTCTCCCAATTAGCCTTACATAGATAACAACGATTAGTGATACAAATACCTTTACGCATCATATTATCAATGGTTAGAATTCTTCCTTGGATAACCAGCCATGAAAAGACCACAATTTTTGGAATTAATTTTTTTATCCAAACTAAGTCATTTTGGAGGACAAAATCCTCGTCATCAAGCAGAAGCTTGTAAGATTATTTAACAATGAACTGCCCATTTTTTATAGGAGCCCATGTCACTTGATCTTCCTTAGGTCTCATGAGGATAAAATGTTGCCCGAGAATGTTACAAATATCATTTGATTATGCTTGAAATCCCTGAATCCTTATTTATTTCCACTTCATTCTGCCTCTGTCCTCAACCATATAATCAAAGACTTTTATACCAATGAGTTCTTCTATGATATCTCTAATTCGGTCTAAGTTAGGATATTGCATCAGTGGTTTGTCCTTAGCCCACCTGTCATTCTAGCAATTTATCCTCTCACCATTGCCTAAAACCCATATTAAACCTTTTTTGATGATTTCCTTACAATTGAGAATTGCTTTCCAAAAAGCAGAACCTATTATTGGAACTGAGTCACTTAGAAATTCCATAATTTGAAGATACTTTCATTTGATGATAGTTTTCCATTCATTTTCTTCACCAAAAATGAGGCACCACGCCTGCTTAGCTAGTAAAGCTAAATTTATATGAGCAATTCTCCTTAGAACTAAGCCCCCATTTTCCCTGGGTCTGCACACTTTGGTCCATCCTACAAGGTGTATCATTTTTTCTCCTCTAATCCAAACCCATAAAAATTATTTTTGGAGTTTCTCAATTTTCTAGAAAACCTTCACAAGGGCTTTAAAAATGGAGAGGAAATAGACTGGAATGCTCTGAAGAGAGGCCTTAGTGAGGGTCAACTTTCCTGCTTGAGATAGAAGATGATCTTTCCATTCAACAAGTTTTTTTGAATTATTTCAATAACCCTGTCCCACATTGAATCTCTCGGAGAACCAATGAAAAGAGGGAGACCAAGATACGAAGTGGGGAGGTTTGCTATATCACACCCTAAAACTTCTGCAATCCTTACTTGCCTCTAAATGGGGGTGTTCAAGAAATATAACTTGCTTTTACTGAAATTAAATTTAAACTAAATCTTTAAAATTAAATATCTCCATCATCGAGGCACATTTTTCAATGAAATGAAAAGCCAAATTGGGTTTTAAGAAAAAACCATTTCAAATATACCATCCATGGTTTTAAATAAAACCTTTAAAATTAAATTTCTTCATCACCGGGGCACAGTTTTTGATGAAACAAAAACCCAACTTGGGTTTTAAGAAAAACTCATTTCAAATCTGCCATCCATGGTTTTAAATAAAAATATTTTGTAAAGCTTCCCTTGAAGCTCCTTTGGAACCAAATGCCATGCATCCCTTCTTGAACCTTTGATCAAAAACCTTAGCTTCTCATGAAGCTCTTTGTGAAACACAAACATAGTGCTTATTTACATAGATCCTTTTGACATCAATGACAACTCTTAGCTTAGGGAGTCAAAATGTCCAACATAAACCTTAAAATAAACCTTTCTCTTTCTACATTTTTGAATACTATAATCCAATTTTTATTCTTGCAACTTTAATCCAAATTAAGGTGCTTTAAAAAATATGATAATTAATCCAATTAATGAATCTACATGCACCAATATTTGTTTACCTTTTTTTGAAATATTTTGTAGAGGATGTAGATATTGGTGTCTAAGATCACCAAGTTGCTTCCTTGAGTAAGATATTGTAGCTCTTTGTAGGTTTCCCAAAAAACTCCTTCTTCACCAAAATATGGTCTTGAAATTTCTTTCACAAGCCTAGGATTTGGTGGCTTGTTCTCCTCTTGTAGTCTCCTCCTTTTTGTTGTAGATGATTTTGAAGTCTTTATATCAGCAAATAATGCCTTCTTTCTATGAGAGGTAATTTTCAAATCTCTCGAATTTGGTAAACTTCTTCTATCTTCAAGTGTTCTTGTCGAATTCTGAATTCAAGTAGGATATTTTTCTAAAGATTTTGAATATATTGAGGTCTTATAATATTTGGCACTCCGTGCCAAATTTTTCTTCTTATTTTGGGCTTGTTTTCATATGGCAATAATTGTCCCAAATATTTCACTATCTTCTGTAGTGAATTTATCCAATGAGTTCTCCTCAAAAATCTTTTGATGATTTCTTTAGTAAGTCTTTCCAAGTCTTTTACTGGATGTTCATTGAGACCTCCCCAAGGTCTTTGATCTTGCAACTTCTTCTGGTCTTCCTTGAGACCTTTTCTTCAATATTCTACTTCTAGAAGTGTTGGTGGTGAGATCTTCTTCTGGATCTCTGATTCTGCTACTTTTGGATTCAAGTAGGACTCTCTTAGTCCTTCTTCTTCTTCCAAGATTAGAATTTCTTCAATGATATCTTCTCTTGATTTCTTTACCTTCAATTTTTCTTCAGGTGTTGGATTGATTCTAAATAAAACACTCTTCCTAACTTTCTTATAGGATGTTTTCCAACTCACTGAATATCCTTTCCATGCAACAAAGTATTAGTACTAAAATATTAATTTGCTTTTGAATTAGATACTCTCTTCTAGAGTTTTTTTTAAAATCAAGGCTTCCATGGATTTTTTTTTTTCAGTATCAAGGCTTCTATGGCCTTTTCTTCAATATCAAAGGTTATGTCGCATTTTATTCAATATCAAGGTTTATGTGGCCTTTTCATCTGAATCAAGGTTTCTATTACCTTTTCTTATAGAACAAGGCTTATGTGGCCTTTCCTTCTAGATCAAGGCTTCTATGGTATTTTCTTCTAGAAAAAGGCTTATGCGGCCTTTTCTTCAGCTATGAAGTTCTGAATCTAGCAATGAAGATTTCCAGTCTCCTAACTTCACCATGAATCTTCTCCAAAATTCTTCTTTTACAGTATTATTTTCTTGCACAAGGAACTAATATTTGCACTATGAAGGCACGCTGACCTTCGGGCAATGAAGTTGAAGTCTCCTAGATTTCTATTGTAGGATGTGTCCCAATAATATGAGAATTATTTTTTTGTAACAAAAGAAACTTTGGGTAATAGTTAACAAATTCTAGATATCTTGAATGATCTTCACTAGATGATTTGTCAATCTAGTGGATTGAATGCTAAGTCCTAGTCTTCACAATTTTTTCCTATAACTCTATGGAAAGACTCTAGCCAAATGTAATCTCAATATTTCTAGAACTAAGGTTTCTTTCAGTCCTCACTTGTGGTTCTCCCTAATTCTACCACCTAGGATCTTTTGAGAGTTTTTGATAGTGGTTGGTCCAACAGTGTGTCAGGTTGACAAAAAACTTAGGCTCAATGATAATGGTGCTTTTCCTATTGATCTACTGTGGCTAAATATACCATGGCTCTAATACAACTGTTAGCTTTTGATGCACTCTGCAATGGGAGATAGCAATCACAAGATGCAAAATAATATGAAATAAAGTAAATCCATGAGATGACTAAATATGTTATAAATAGAAATGATAAAAATAAATATTATACCGATCTAAAAAGCATACACCTAGTAATACATTAATTGAAATCAATCATTAAAGCAATAAATGAAAGACAATATTGCATATGACAAGAAAGTGAATGTTTCTTTTATTAATATTGAATAAAACTCGGTTACAATCATGCCCCTCTTAGGGTCACCCAAATGTTAATACAATTAACACAATTTGGAAGCCCCAACGAGGTAGGTGCAATACACAAACTTTCTAAATGGACACGAACTACTCCAATGTGTCGATGACCTTATTCTCCATGATTAGAGGCATTTTCTGCCTTACATCTCAAAACCCTGTTAGTACTGCATGCAATAAATAATAAAAACAATTAGCAACAAAGGAGGCCTCTCTTGATGAGGCTTTTAGGAGGTATTTGCATAAAATGTAGTATAACTAGCATGAAATAAAGAAAGTGCAAGAAATATACTAAACTTGTATTAAACTAAAAATATTGCTACAAACATATAAGCAAAAGCAGATCTAGCTATCTATTGAATTAGTTATGAAATTGAAAGCATGGAAGCATAAAAAGAACCATTAGTGCCATAATTGCAAAAAAGTGAAGGGAAATGACGAAAATCTCTAATTGCACTGATCAAAGTCTCTACTAAAGAAAATTAACATGATATATGTCTAATCTAATGCAATTAAAAAAATCCTACAACTATAAAACAATGAAACTAAAGATGACAACCTAACCATGGGTCTGATGCGTTGTGAGCACTATCCACCATGGCTGATATCCATGATTGAGCTTGAAATGCTCTTTCCCTCCTAATTTGGTGTCCAATATTTAATTCTCCTTAAGGAATTGATGATCAAGGGTCGCCACTGTGTCCTCTAACAAATTTGGTAGTTGAATTGCTCAATTGGTGCACGGATTGCATGAATTAACATTTCTTGAATCTCCTAGCCTCATAGGACCTCCATGGAAAGTGATATCCAATTGGGAAGCAAAAGTGTTCCTCTCAATGCATGTAAGTGAGTATGCAATTTGATAGGGCTTCATTGTGTTTCAACTCGAGATTCATCTATATCTTTCTCCCATTTTGAGGGGGGTTTTATAGCATTCGCCAAGGGCTAGGGGTGGCTTCATGAGGAAGCCAAGAACAAGATTGGGTGGTTGAGCTTGTTTTATGGAAGTATCCAAAACCTTCCTCACTCAAATCGCTCCAATATGCAACCAATTGGCCATTTGAACCAACTTTGAATCGGTCAAAGGCAAAATGACTTTGAGGCCTGACTACGACTAATAGGCATGGACGGATCCACTAATCGTGGGTGTCAACAGTGGCTAGCACCGACTAGGCAAAGGTGCCCAAATTAAGTGGTAAAAACAACTGCTATACCTTGGTATCTATCCAAGGTCTTCCATATGGTTTTCTAGCATGTCCCATATGAGTAGTCACCTCGACATGATGCATTTTAGGTGTCTACATATGCCCATTTTGAGATGCGTTGTGAGATTGAACAACACTGAGCAAAAATAGACCTCCTAAAATGATGTCATAGATTAGATGATGATCATTGGTTTGATCAACACTAGATGCCCGAGTCCTGCAAAGAAGATGCGCATCCTAGAATTATTGCTTCCAACTAGATGGAAGGTTTAAATTTAAAAAAGCTTTGGCAAGCTCCAACGTCGATCGGTCAGCTCATGGCTACTGTAGGCTTCCTGTTAGGATCCTATCCTAACATCGTTAATTAATAATAATATATTTTATCCTAAAGTTATAATAATAAAATAATATAATAATTAATTATATTAATTATTATAATATTAGGGTTAGGAAGCATTGCAACCTTTCACTTATAACCCTAGAGTGGGTATAAAACCCTATACACTTCTATTATTTGAAATATCCATGAATATGAAATATAATACAATTTATTGAAGGGACTTCCCGACAATACAAAAGGCGATTCTTTTAGATTTAGGTTATTTATTATTTATTTATCATTTTATGTGCTAGGAACCCTAGGTTCCTACCATCTGGTATCAGAGCCGTATGGATCCAACCATATGGGACATAAAAAATGACATTGCAAAAATTAGAAGAATGATTGAACGAAAACAAATTAAACAAATGGAACGTTCTGATCGTATTATACAATATTTAAGGGAAATGCAAGAGGAGACCCTAGCCCTGGAATCTCAAGTAGAGGAGGAAGAAACCATAGCCATGGAATCCCAGGTGGAGGAAGAACCCATAGCTGATGAATATCAAGTGGTATCCATTGCATCTTTCGAGAATAAAGAAATAAATCAAAACCCTAGAAAAAAATTTCCTTCCCAAAAGCCGAAAACCAAATATTTTCAAAGGGTATATAATACATTGTCGAAAGAAGAAAAATTAGAAAACCCTAAAAAGGTTAATCTGAGCACAAATGTTTTAGTGGGCAATGCCCTACTAGAAAGGTATGCCAAAGGTGGGAGAATAGCGGATACATACCATAAATTTAACAATATGACATACAGAAATATTATCTCACATAATGTAATGATTTCATGTTATGCTAAATATGGTGATAAGAAGGGGGCAACAAATATATTTGACAAAATAAAGGAACAAAACATATCTTCATTGAATATGATGATTGCACAGTATATCCAGCCTGACTATGACAATAAGATCTTGAATATCTTCCAAACATTACAACTCAAAAATGTCAAATCTGACAATGTTTCTGAGAGGCCACCTCCTTGGCCTCCTCCGTGGCTTATCAATATCCACCCTTACAAACTTCAATTCTGATGGTTGTTGTTTCATGTAAATTGAGAACATGTGAATAAAGATGTTGACAATAGTAAAGAATTGGATCGAATCCCACAAAACTTAACATAGACTGGCATGATGAATAAATGACGCTTCTATAGGAAAAAGTTATTTGTACAAATGACAATGAAAATGAAAACCACAATTTTTATCCGTGCAAAGGATTTTATCAGCGTCGTAAAACTTAGAGAAAAAAAAAATGTGAACGATTTTATCAGCGTCGCACCTAGTTTTCAACAAGAACAGAGAAAAAAAAAAAAAAATTGGGTTGTAGCACAACCTACTTGTAAAACAATGACAAAAAAAAAATGTAAAGCAAAAAAATCACAACATTAAGACTTTGAATACCACAACAGTAATAACTGAGATAAAATGAAAAGGATCACAAATCAAAATATGACCAGAAAGATGTGTAGACCTTGTAGCTGACATGATCAAGTAATGGATATTAGCTTCAAAAAATACAAAGCGATTTTAAATTAGTAGTATCACCTGGCAGATAACTCTAAAAACAACAACAGTAACGAGATTCTAATCATAAAATATGGAATATAGATAAATCTGACCAGTTTAACAAGTATAAATTTTCAAGGTTTCCTACCTGGTTTGAGAAGAAGACGCGATCGGCCTTGTACTTGTTGACAGGATAAACCCATGCGTTATAGTCGAAATTAACTGTGGTACCTTCGTGGTGAAGAGTAGAATTCATTATGGTGTGAATTCCTTGTAAAGAAGGCCACTAGGATACCATAGCGAGAATTCCAATTGAATTCCACTTGATAGGTGTTTTTTAAATTTAAACAAAATAATAATAATAATGCAAAGTATAACAGGGCCACCTTCTCTGCCTAAAATCTGATTCGCTGTAGCCCGAATAAAGAAAATGACACACAAACAGAGAGAGAGGTGCTTTACAAGAGGATAATAATGACGTCCAGAGAATAATATTTTATTTAAAAAAAAGCAGTCATCAATCGAATGGACGACTAAAAGTTGGCACGAGCAGGTTTGAACTTTGAATACAAAAAATTAGAATTTCAGCCATTTGGAAAATTCGTGGTTTCGAAGCCGTCCGTATGCCAAATCGCCCAATAAAACTTACCAGGAGGATCAACATGAACAACAGTAGATTTAATGCTTCTTCCAGTAAAACCACCAGTAACTCCGCCTGTAAATACATCTACTTGGTATTCATCTCTGTATCATATTTGGCTTCACTTGCAAACTAGACAGTGATTTAAAATGAAATCTTGTGAAATCCCCTTGATGAACTTACAACTTAATGGAAAATGCGGTAAAACATGTTCCCTCCAACAAGTATCGATCTTATTCCATGAAGATTACAAGCATATTACGATATCTATTATTAAATGGATTTATCAAAAAAGAAGCAACACAGGATTGATGTTCTTGCACAACAGTTAAGTGAACTCAGTGCACACCGAGCATAAGACCTCAATGACTTTGCAAGAAAGAATATATTTTTACAATCTACTGAACAAGACATTTTTTGAAGTTTTTGAAGTATCTATTCCTTTAGATGAAAACTGTTACCCTAGCTACTTTGATATCTACCAGGCTTCATCCAATTCAACGACCAATGTACTCAACCTGCCATGGACAATCTCAGTTGACTCGAAAATTACTCATCGGACTGGATTGTTTTTTTTTGTGCACGATATCATTCGAAATATATTATGGTTTTCAGTTATCAAAACACAGAGGAATACACATCAGATGTGGTTATTGTGGAGGTGCCTCAGTTGGCTCAGAATCGTAAAAAAAAAAAAAAAAAAAAAGTACAGTAAATTCTTCTTTCAATGTGGGTCTTACATGGTCCTTGGTTGCTTAAATTTCACCAACATACATTGCAATTCAGTTTTTCTGGGAGTTTCACTTTGAATCTAAATATATGGAAGGAAATCACAAGGTTTCCTTCACATATTTCAGCAATGTTTATGGTGTGTGAGAGGTATGATTTGGTAGCAATGGATGAATTTATTTGTATTGTAGGGTAGTCTCTGAAAGAGGTGGTAGTCGTAACGTACAATATAAGACAAGATTCTTGGTTACTTCTTCCTCAATGTGGCTATATGAATTATTACCACTTCAATCCAAGATGCTATTGCCGTCCTCTGGCCTTCCAACCAAGGCTTGATATTCATTTGAAGTTGGAGGAATTTGAGGTTAAAAAAAAAATATTTTGAAATAAAATTTAACAGTTGTTTCCAATGTTTTAGGGCCATGTAATGGAGGGGTAACCTTAAGTTAAAAAAAAAAAAAAAAAAAAAAATCATCTTTCTAATCAGAGGTGCGCACACACATTGATGAGAGCTTAAGATAACTTCATCAAATTGGGCAACTTAATGTCATATACCAAAGTTGGAGAGAAAGCATTAAATGTTCCTTTAATACATCATTTGTTACGGCCATCAAATCTGCCAACCCTATTTATGTCAAAGCAAGTCAATGAAAGCCAACACAACTATGTACTATGTGTAAAAGGTGTTCCAATGTGAAGCCAGATTCAAATAGAGAAGAAACCTAAGCTTTGAGGACAAAGCTTTTCAAAGAGGGATGGCATGTTAGGATCCTATCCTAACATCGTTAATTAATAATAATATATTTTATCCTAAAGTTATAATAATAAAATAATATAATAATAATATAATAATTAATTATATTAATTATTATAATATTAGGGTTAGGAAGCATTGCAACCTTTCACTTATAACCCTAGAGTGGGTATAAAACCCTATACACTTTTATTATTTGAAATATCCATGAATATGAAATATAATACAACTTATTGAAGGGACTTCCCGACAATACAAAAGGCGATTCTTTTAGATTTAGGTTATTTATTATTTATTTATCATTTTATGTGCTAGGAACCCTAGGTTCCTACCACTTCCACACTATATAGATTCTGAAAGGAGGAGAGCTACTAAATTAACTATCATATTTACTTTTTGCCCCAATAAAGGGTAAGCTTATGATAGTCATTGGTAATGATTCTTAAGACGAATGCAATTTTTACAAGATCTAGGGATATACGATCAAGGGATCTTATGTTAACACTGATTATGATTTGATATTATGACTACCTCATCAAGCGACGAGTCGATGAGGGTAATGATAATTTAATGAAGCGACGAGTTACTTGACCACTATGAATGATCTTGAATAAATTTAAAGATTTAGCATTTTAATACCTGGTAAGGCCTAATCAACTATGATTGCAACTGTTAATAGTAATTGTCTATTTTTATCCCATGGAGAGGTCCAACCATGAAGGCCTTCTTAAGGAATCGAAATTAGGATAATTCTAATTATGCTTATGTTGAATCATATTATCGATGATTTGTTGAAAATATCATAGGAGAATTGTGATGAATATCTCGCTCCCCTGGAGCAGTCCGACCGCCTAGGCCTTCTTAGGGATTGAAATGAAGTATACAATTCAACAATGACTAATTTACCCCAAATGTCATTATGGTAATTTACGTATCTTGTCGAATTGCATGGATTGCAAGTCGCTGCAACCGCCAAGTGTATAGGGTAAATAGCTAAATATGAGGTGCATTTGGATTTTAATGTTATATGATTTTTTTATATTTTTGTATTTTTTTGAATTATATGGTCTGGTGGGTATTTTTAATTTATTATTTTATAGCTCTCCATGGTGGGAATTAAGAGCATTTATTACAATTTGCTGACTGCATCTGTTAGAAGTGGTTAAGAAGTTCAAATTCCTTGACTGCGGCTCAGATCCGTGGGTGGAAAACCCTAATTCGTTATTGCGGTTGTCAAACACGCTCCAAACCAAATTCAAAAAAGTATATAAAGCTCCCATTTGAAAAATTTCATTATTTACCTAAAACTACAAGTAAAACTGAGAGCTCTGAGAGGTAAAAAGTGAATTCTGACATGGAACGCTGTCGCAAACCTCACTGATTCCCTTCTATCCACACTGATGGTCGACCAGATGAAAGCTTCGACCAGCGAGAGAGCCGGTGATTCCAAGGTAACACACAAATCGAGACCATGCTTACAAATTACTGAATTAAAATTAACCACACTAAATAATGGGTTAAGCGAACCACATGAAACTACCGATAACAAACCTCACCCTAGTTAGGTTTAGCATAGGTTAGATTAGAGGGGAGAATTTTTAATTTTTGGGGTTATTTTGGGAGGGAAATAACCCTAAAAAGGTAATGTTCCCTAGCCGCGGGTGGCAAACGTGGTTCTCAATTGGTAAATTGGGGACTGCGGTTGTCAGCCACGATGGGATTTAAATCCCAATGGTCACATTTTTGACCACCTCATCGATCGTGGTTTTGACCTGCGGTGCGACGACCTTAGAATGTTTTTTAAATTTTTTCATTTTTTTTCAGTTTTCTTGGAATTAAAGCATTTTTTTGCAATTTTGAAGTGATTTTATTTTATTTTTTGAAAATTTTGATCATGTTTTTCTATTTTCATGAGATTTTATGATTCGTTTACCATTTTTGAGTCATTTTTAATTTTTTTTCTTATTTATTTGATTGCTTTCACTTAGACCTTGATGAACAGAGCGAGGGAGACTAATCTCCTTTGAAACTTATGCCGCACTCTCACTGATCTCCTTTGAAGTGTCGAGGAGTGGTATCAAGCTGGATTCTTTTCATAGTAGGAGGTTGTGTTTATGCACTTAATTATCCAAATAGTCCTCCTAGATTCATCAGGCGTGAGGTTCCCCTGGAACCTCCTGGTTAGGACCAGGGAGGTTATGATAACCTCAACTGAGCGACCTCTTATTTTGGTATGGAGGAGTACTCTTCTAGCGTATCTCTATCACAAGCTGTACCAGATTACACACCGCAACAGAGTGGGCATCAGTTGTAGTCTAATTATTTAGATTTGGGGTTGGAAACATATTTGGATAGAGCACCCCATATATTTACCTTTGGAGATTACTAATATCAATGAGGGTCATCTGTATTATGCAACCTATTGGCCTTGGGAGCAGGAGGGTTTTAGGAGTAGGTCTCATGCAAGAGATCTAGACCATTACATTACTAGATTCTCACATCTTCACCCTGAGTAGATCGAGTGGTGACCATACATGGGATGCCCTTCTTGGATAGAGGTAGATAAATACCTATACCAGGCACGTAGAGACAAGTGGGTTATCAACCACAAGGCCGATATACGGGAGTATCAAAACTTATATCATATTTTGAGGTAGTTTGGGATTCAATAGGATTTCCTAGAGGTTCCCATTATTTATAGACACCTGGTCCTAGAGAGGGACCTAACCTGGTCCTAGGTGGCTCCACTAGGGGATGATGATGATGAATTTCAGGAGTCAGGCCTGGTGGATGCAAACACTACTACTAATTATCATGCATGGTGGACTAGCCTATAGTGGCATGAAGAGGGACCTCTAGGTCAACCAGTGGATAGATTTGCAGCAGATGATGCAGAGAGCTCAAAGGTAGACCCTCATGGATGCAAGGTCCATCAGAGGACCAAGGGCACATGGGGTGTAGAGGCCACTGTAGAGGAGGACCCACAAATTGAGGTAGAGGAGAAGGCATCCAAGAAGGGTGAGGTACCTCTTGACAATGAGGTTGGATAGTTGAGGACATAGGTTACTAACCTCCAAACTCAGATTGGGACACTTCACACCTGGCTCCTACATAGGGATACCACTATCGCCACTATGGAGGTGAAGCTATTTCATGGCCAAAGCCAGTGGAGTAGCTATGAGGAGGAGAGGGTAGCTCTCTAGGAATAGGTAGCTATAGTAGACATCGAGATTGATAAGATCACTAGCCAGCATGATCTTCTACAAACAACACTAGACATAGTGATTGTTGAGTGGGACCTACTCAAGGTGGCAAGGGTAGCTCCCTCACCTACACAGACTATCATGACACCTCCTACGGTACCATATACTCTAGGGCTTATAGGTTTTTACCTGAGGGTAGATATTAGGAGGCTACGTACCCTTGTGGAGGAGGGTAATGATTAGCATACAATAGATGTAGCTCACAACACCCAATTGGAGGGTATTATTAGGTTGCTAGGTGGGTAGGTTTTGGAAAGGACCACTACTACAGGGTCACATCAAAGTAGGACCAAGACCAGGGATATAGGTCAGTCTAGTGCTCTATCTATCCATAGGACTACCTCGCATGCATTGAGTATAGTTAGTCCAGGCTGAGCATAGGATCCATAGTAGGACCCACAATAGGTTCCAGAGTAGGCCCCCAGGGATGTGGCTGAGGGAGGTGGAGAGAGCTCTAGTGCAGGGGGATTAGGGGGTGCAGGCCAGGTCTAGCACATTGGCATGACACAAATTTTACCACTTGTTGTACCATTTTGGTGTAAGGTCTGAGGACCTACACAGTTGTAGCGTACGTGCATTTTGATGTACCCTACTATGATGTACATTTGACACACACACACACACACACATATATATATATATATATATATATATATATATATATGATATGACAATTCATATTATTACATCTGTACTTTATTTTTGGTATTTTATGTTTATGTTATGCACATGGATGAAATGCTTATATTGATTTAATGCTATATGATGTGATGTATGATGACATGCACTAGATAACCATGCAATAGATTATTAGATGCTATGAGTTATGTATGTAGATGGACTACTTATGATGGATGCATATGAATGCCATATTTTTATTTTAAATGCATGTATACTTTGCTTCACTTGTATGCATTAAATTTACGCTGTTATGACATAGTTTATGCCATGTATGTATTGCATAATTTTTCTATGATGATATAATAAAATGAACATGTATGATTTAATCATTAAAACATAATGTATGAATGTAATATGGATTTAAAAATCTAATGGATGACACCACAGAATGTATAACAATCATGGATTGTAATTGCTATATCTTATTATAAGAATTAATCAATTGGACATCCATATGTGAGATGCAATGATGTATTGTTTCTATTCATAAGCTCTTGCAAGTTAAAAGAATATGCGTAACATAGTCAATGGCTGTTTAAATATTATTTTTGAAATCCATTCGGTATCTAACCTATATTATGAACAATCTTTAATAAATAAAATATTATAAAGAGAAATTTTATATTTGATGATTGCATTGAAAACTGGTTGTTGCTATTTGGGAATTTTTGAGGTTTTCCATGAAACTCAAACACCCTAGTTGACTTATCAAAAGTTGTATACTAACCATACTAGACTTCTAAAACATAAGGCTTTCGCTAGGATAGGACCTAGTTGTTCATTACCCTTATGTGTGCAAATGAGTATATTAGATAAGTCATAAGCATACCCCGATGTCAGACAGGATTCTTTTAGCCCATTGCTAATATTGGGATCCTTAAATGTCTATCCAATCCTAGGTTTATATTTCAGTTGGACTATACCACTAGGTGATACAAGACACCTGAAGCTAGCTCTTCCACATTCAAACATTGGTATGCACACAAGAAAAATGCTAATGTATCAGATATATCATCATGCGTAAGGTACAATAGTGTTGAAAATTCTAGGGATTCAATTTTGCTCCCTTATTTTCTTCAAATTTTTAGGATACTTGCTATATAAATTGATAATAATCACTGTTTATTTTTTTACTATAATGATAGAAATCATAGTTTATTTTGTACTTTTTTTTTTCTTTTTGAGAAAGGGATTTGATACTAATTTGATTTATTTGATAAAATTTGATCTTGATTTGATTTGACTTTGATATTTCACTTTGGGAGTTTCACTTTGGGATATATTTTAGGGATATTATTCTGGGATATTGCTACTTCATTTGTAAGCAAGGTATTCATATGGGCAGGGAATAAAATTGTCCTTTTGCCAATTTCCAACATTTCTCGGACCATTCGCACAGGGGGATAAGCAAGAATAAAATTTTCACCTCAAGATACCTGGTCCTTCTTCGTAGCTTTCATATTCCCCTAGTCCTTACTAGGATTGTTTAATTTGTTGATTAGTGATAGAATTATGATATTCTAAGGGCTATACAAACTAGACCTCATCTACAAAAGCAAAGCAAGCTTTCTATCAACTCGTGAAAAGACCTCTAGGTATGGTTGAATGACCAGAAAACCCTAGTATATTATTCATAGCAACAAGATGTGTTGTGTTGAAAAACACAATTACTCACAAGGTTGATGAATGATGAAAATGCAATGATGCATGATTGAAACACGAACATGGTGTCGTTTGTCATATTGTAAACACAATTCATCCTAATGAAATGTGCGATGGATGGAAATGCCTAATGCAATGCACAATGAAATGTATGTGCAAAAAAAATGATAATGCAAAATGCAAATGAGATGCAACAATGTAAAATGAAATGCAATATATATATATATATATATATAGATTTTATTTGCTTTTTATTATTATTTTTATATTTTACATTTTTACTAAGGGATTTTAAAAACCATTGGAGCCTTTTGTGCTTTGACCAAAGGGTTTATAGATGCCTTTGGAGCCTTTTTATGGTTTTAGGCATAAAACTCTTTAAGATGAAGGATATTGAGAGGTTCAGGCTCTTTAATTCCTTCGAGTGATGTCAAGCAATATATCCCAGGTCCATTATTCTCAGAGATCATATACGAACCTAACAAGTTAGCCGTAAATTTATCTTGTAGTTTTGGTGGTAAATTTGAGTTTTGTTGGTTCTTTTTTAGCACAAGATCACCAACCTCAAAGTCTCTCAGATGGAATTTGTTATTGTAAGCTCGTTTTAATCACTCTTGATAAACATAGAGGTGCTCAAGGGAATTCATGTGATGTTCATCAAGTAGCATCAATTGATCTAGGTTAGATTTCTGCACAATGTCATCATCGATGAAATTTTTCAATGTGATATGTAGTGTTGGAATCTCCAACTCTAAGGGTATAATGGAATCAGCACCATATCCTAAGGAAAACAGAGTTGCCCTAGTGGGTGTTCAAATACTAGTCCTATAAGCTCATAATGCAAGGGGTAGTTGGGTGTTCCAATATTTGTGGTGCTCTTGTACCATATTTTTCAATATGGAGACGACTATCTTATTTGAAGCTTCAGCTTGCCCATTTTCCTGTGGATAATATGGAGTTGCAAAACTATGTTTGATTCTATACTTAGACATCAAAGCTATCACAATTTTGTTTTTGAATGACGTTCCATTATATGAAATTATCTTGGATGGTATCCCAAAATGACTTATGATATTAGTGAGTATAAAATCAGCAATATACACTCTAGTTGTCATTGTTAAGGGAGTGGCCTCCACCCATTTAGTAAAATACTCAGTATCCATAATAATGAATGTACTTCGGCTCGATGATGGAGGAGAGGTCTTACCAATGAGATCAAATCCCCATTGAGAAAATGGCCAAGCTACTTGAATGGGATGTAAGTCCTGTGATGGCAGGTGTGCAAGATTAGCATGATGCTAGCATTTAACGAATTTCTTGACATACACATTGCAATCATTCTCCATATTGGGCCAATAATAACCCATGCAAAGGTTGTGCTTGACGATATCCATTCCGCTAAAATGGCCACCACACGTACCATTGTGAGCTTGAGAAATTGCCCAAGATGACTCTTGGGGCTTAAGACAACGAAGGAGAACTCCATCATAGCTTCTACGGTACAAGATGTTTGCTAAAAAGACATATTTTATCACTTTATATTTAAATATGCACTTCACGACACACAATAATGCCTGAGAGACTACACCAAATCTAAGGAAGTCATGTATCTGTAACATCCAGTTATGATAAGCTCCAACTTCAACTGCTAAGATAACATGTCCCCCCTGTAGTTCTACATTTGCAAATGCATACTGGGAACCAACCTTGTGGTGAATGGTAGTACCACTCCCCATCGGATCCTACGAGATCAAAGAACCCCAAGATGCTCTCTTGAGAAAGTCTCTGGCTTTGTAGAACCATTCATGGTTTGGTTATACATGAATCATGTTGATTGACTCTTTGTTATCCAATGCTTCATTTTTTTTTTTTTTTTGGTAATTATAATAATAGATTAATTGTGGGTTTTTATAAAGGATCCCAAAACCTTATGTACAAAATCAGCCTTGCTAAAAGATATTTCATGCCGGATGGTTGGGTAAATAGAGCAGTTCGTAAAAAGACAGGGAAATACAAAATGCCCGAGGGCCCCAGAAGACGCGGACAGTCCTGGAAATCTTGATCTTGAAATACATTAAAACAGAATAATAGCCGAAGACAATATATCAACAAACTTTGGGAGAAGACCTATGATACAAATTCTTCATCATGAGGGAATATCTGCCTTGGCCAAACTGTCCACCTCGGTTGGGAAATGAGAACGCCAAACAACCGGGCACGTGGTCATCAGTCCTTTGTTGGCCAAGTGATCCGCCACCCGGTTACCTTCTCTGTAGATGTGCCCCGCCTCCCACCTGGCGCATCGAGAGAGGAGCATCCTAGCCTCGAGGATGATATTCAGGACCCACCACGATGGGTCTTTGGAGCCACGAAGGTAGTTGATAATGTTTAGAGAATCGCCTTCAATAATTAAAGGCCTAGGATCATTCGATATGACCTACAACCCTTTCAACACACCACGGGCTTCGACAAAATGATTGGTCTGAGGGCCCAGATTTTCATAGTAGGCCAAGATCAGCTTCCCATTATGGTCCCTGACAAGCCCCCGAAACCAGCGGGCCCGGGTTGCCTTTAGCAGCCCCATCAAAATTAAGTTTGATCCACCCCAAAGGAGGTTTGGTCCAAGTGACCTCCCTGCGGCCATTCATCGAGTCAACTCCGGAATAGGAGCCAAGGTCCAGTCTTTTGAAAATAATTGCCTCCCAAGGATTGTGAGGGCGGGAGTCGGGAATAGTTTTTGAATTCTCGACGAGCAAAGGATAAGGCCCATTGGGCAACGAGAGGGAGCCATTCTAGGGATCTTGCCGAAGACTCTAGCATTACGCTCCAACCAAATTTGCCAGATGGAATGGTGAAAGGCAGCCTCACAAAGGAATCGAAGCTTAGAATTCTTAAAGGGCTTGGGCCATTGGAGGAAGGCATCTTTAAGGGAGCGAGGGGAGCACCAGAGTACTTGGAAGGAAGACAACACACAGCTTAGGACCGAATGGGAAAAGGGGCAATGCAAAAATAAGTGATCGGATGTTTCACAGTCAGCTAAGCAAAGATAGCACCTGTTGGGAATTGCAAGGCCTCTCTTGTGGAGATTGTCTATGGTAAGGGCTTTGTTATAAAAGGCAATCCAAGCAAAGTAATTTATCTTAGGAATAATCCCTTTCCTCCAAATTGCTTTCCATCGGGGGTCCACAACAACCTCACACGACAGAAGATCATAAGCGGACTTAACAGAAAACCGCCCATCCTGCGTGTTGCTCCAAATAATTCTGTCGTCTCTTATGATCGAAGGAATTAACACCGATTGGAGGACACTGTACAAGAAATTCACCTCATTATCAA
Source organism: Wollemia nobilis (assembly GCA_028583015.1). Classification (NCBI taxonomy): domain Eukaryota; kingdom Viridiplantae; phylum Streptophyta; class Pinopsida; order Araucariales; family Araucariaceae; genus Wollemia; species Wollemia nobilis. The sequence continues at coordinate 517,223 of JAQPPZ010001560.1, read as the reverse complement.
ACCCATCCACCATCGAAAGTTTCCACCGAGGGGAAGGGAACTCCGGTCAATGCAATCCGAAACCTTGAGATGATTGTTTGGATCAATCTGGGCCCTCAAGCCAGCCAAGTTCTGATTTACAGTGAGAGCTTCATCTGTAGCCCACCTGTCTCTCCAAAAAAGGATCATGGATCCATCCCCCAAGATCCAACGAGCACCCCTGTTAATCACCGAACGGCCCTGAAGCACCGTCTTCCAGAAAGCCGAAGCTTCATGAGGAGACTCAGCTTCCAGGAGAGAATTTTCCCCAAGATACTTTCTTTTAACTATATTGACCCATTCTGCCGGTGCATTAATAAGAATTCTCCAAGCATGTTTGGCAATTAAGGCAGTGTTCATGAGCCTGGATCTTCTCAATCCCATGCCCCCTTGGTCCTTTCGAAGGCAAACCTTATCCCACGCCACCAGAGGAATTCTGGATTTTTCTTCGCTGTCGGACCAGAGAAAATTCCTTTGAATCTGCTCGATTTTGGAATGGATAAACACAGGAAGCATGAAAATAGACATGAAATAGGTGGGAATTCCTTGAAGACAGGCTTTGGTGAGGGTTGCCTTCCCAGCTTGAGATAGCAATTTGCCTTTCCAAGTGCTGAGTTTCTTATGAAGCCGTTCCAAAATCGAATTCCAGATGTTCCCACCGCCTCGCCCATTGCAAACTAGCGGCAACCCCAAATAAGTTGCAGGCAGGGAATCAATAGTGCATTCGAGGATTCTGGCAATGCGAATTTGCCTACGCAGAGGGGTATTAACAAAATAAATTTTGCTCTTCAAATAATTAACTTTTTGGCCAGAAGCCTTCTCATACCGGGACAGAATGCGCTTGATAGATTTGGCCTGAGTGACAGACGCTCCAGTGGATATGAGCGTGTCATCCACAAACTATTGGTGAGTGATAGGATCAACTCTGGAAGTAGGCAGAATGCCAAAAATCTTGCTTCGATGGAGGGCTTCATTCAAAGACCAGCTAAGGACCTCTGCCAAAAGAATGAATAAAATAGGAGACAGAGGATCACCTTGTCTGAGGCCGCGAGCACTCTGGAAGAATCCAGCGGGGGACCCGTTGATCAGCACAGAAAAGGATGGAGTGGAAATGCAACTATTCACAAGGTCAATCCAGTGATGATGGAAGCCCAACTTGCAAAGGACAGCACAGAGGAACCTCCTGTCCACTCTGTCAAAAGCTTTATTCATGTCTAGTTTAAGGAAAAGCGCAGCATTCTTGGAACATTGGGCAGTATGGAGGGTTTCGTGAATAGTAATGACGCCGTCAAGGATGTTTCTACCCTTAACGGTGCTCCCCTGAGCTGAACCTACCAAAGAGGGGAGGAGGGATCTCAGACGATTGGCAATGGTCTTGGTAAGAATCTTGTAGAAAACATTGCAGAGGCTTATGGGACGATAGTGAGAAAAACTTTTGCAGGCGGGCGACTTAGGAATGAGAGCTAGGAAGGTAGAGTTGAGCTTCGGATGGATGGATCTTGATGCTTGGATTTCTAAGATAGCCTCATAGACATCAGGCCCCACAACATCCCACATAACTTGAAAGAATCGGGGGGGAACCCATCAGGCCCGGGGGCCTTATCTGGTTGCATGGAAAAAAGAGCATCCTTAATCTCGGAATGGGAAAAAGGTTCCAGGAGTTTAATACTTGCCTCATGGGGGACTTTGGTAGGGAAATTAGCAAGCAAGGATTTTTGAACTTGGAGGACGCTATCAGGAGGAGCACCCAGCAAATCTTGGAAGAAATCGACTGCTTCGCTTCGAATTTCCTCAATCTCCCTGGTAGTGCGCCCATCCTTACACAACACCTGTCTGATCTTGTTGGCCCCCATGTGTCTCATGGTAGACGCGTGGAAAAACTTTGAATTTGAATCACCGCTCTTCAGCCAGAGATCCCTGGACTTCTAATGCCAAAATGTTTCCTCATTGGCAAGAATGGAATGATAGTCCACCAGGAGGCTCCGTTCCTCCTCTCTGAGGCCTTCAGAATACCCTTCGACCTCCATATTTTCCTCTAAACTCTTCAAGCGCTCGGAGATGGACCTTTTAGACTCAAAAATGTTGCCAAAAACCTCCTTATTCCATGCCTTTAAGTTCTTTTTAATCATCTTAAGTTTTAGGGCCAGTCTTTTGGACGCTGAACCAACCACCGTCACCTGCCACCATTCCGAAACCAACTATTTGAAATCCTTGTGGGAAATCCACATGGACTCAAATCTGAAAGGGATCTTAAACCTAGGCCCGCCAGTGGCCTCTAACAGAATGGGATTATGGTCCGACCCGATTCTTGGCAAATTTGAGAGAGTTGCAGCGTCGAGGAAGGGAATAGCTTCATGGGAAATGAGGAACCGGTCGAGCTTGACCTGGATGAGATTGCTCCCAATCCTCCTATTGCTCCAGGTGAAGGACGCCCCCTTAAGTTCGATGTCTAGCAGATTATTGGATGAAACAAAATCTCTGAAATCCTCCATGCTACGGTTGGCCAGCTCAGCGCCTCCCTTCTTTTTAGAGGGATGAAGAGGGCAATTGAAATCCCCTCCCACAACCCATGGGAAGTCACTAAAACTTTCCCTCATCAGAGAGATGGTTTTCCACAACTCAGCTCGCTCCGAAGCAGAGTTCGAGGTGTAAACATTGGTCAAAATCCATGAAAAATTATCAACCTTGGAGTGAAACAGGACATTGATAGTCCTGTTGGAAGCCGATAGAAGACTACCCTCGACCTTGTCAGAGTCCCACAGCACCATGAGACCGCCTGTAGAACCTATTGCAGGGCTGGAAAGGAATTTGGCCTTGGCCCAAATGGCCCTGGCAACCTTGACAGAGGCAGAGGCATCAGACTTAGTCTCCTGCAAAATGAGGATGGATGGGTTAGACTTCTTTCGGAGATCGGCCACCACCCTACGTTTGGCCGCTCCGTTAAGACCTCTCACATTCCATGAGAGGATTTTCATCTGGACATTTTAAAGACTTTCTTGCCTCCCTTTCCCTGTTGGATGGGAGGTTTTGGGACAGGCGAATCACCCACCAGGGAGTCAAAATCTTCTTGAAAAAGCAACCGCTGGGATCCATTTGCAATGTCTGCTACCATTTCCTTATCCCTTCTTTCTTTGTTAGGAGGTCGCCCCTATTTTCTTTCACAGCCGAAATCCACCCCTTGCTTTCGGCTTCTAGTGTTTCATGGACTAATGTTGCCATGTTGTTCGTCCCTCTTGCCTAGCAGATACTCTTCCAGCAGGGACTCGGGAGGTTTCTGGTTTTGACAAATAGGGGAATCAGCCTGAGCAGACATACGGGAAGGAGACTGATCCTTTTCCACTTGAGGTTCTGGTTGGGAACTTGCATTGCACAGAACGGCGTCCGACTCGGGGAGAACCCCAGAAGGATCTGGAGACTCAGGCACTGTCGCTACAGGGTGTTTCGATTGTTTTCCTTCTTGCTCCGGGGGGTTGCCAGAAGCCCCACCCTTCATCCCTAGCTTTTGAAGAGGACAATTTGACTGAAGATGCCCCTGGGAACTGCATCGGGGGCAAAAGGCCGGTCTATTTTCGTAGTTAATGACTTGCTTATGAAGAACGGAGCCTCCAGACCGAAGAGTGATGGAGGATGGAAGGTTCGCCTCCAAATCCGCCAGGACACAGAAGCGAGCTTGGACAAATCTGGTTCGGGCCCGAGTGGGAGGGTCAATGGTGACCAACTCACCAATGGAACGGGCGATACCCCTGATAACATTTTCATGCCAGCAAAAAGGGGAAGGTTCGGCAGCCTAACCCATATTGGGGCAATATTAATACTCTGGGTTTCGGGGTTAAAATCCATCCCCCACTTCTTGAGAAAGAGACTCCTGCGTCCCAGAAACCAAGGGCCCCCAGCCAAAATTTTATAGTAATCCTCCGCATTATTCAGCCTAATTGCAAAAAAACCTCGGGATAGGGCAGCCAGCTCCATATGACCCGAGGTCCGCCATTTTCCTGCCGCCCACCTGCGGATGGTCTCCATATCGGGACGCCCTCCAATAAACTTCCCGATTAGGGTAAATTTTTCAAATTCGATGAAACTTGATAGGATTTCCTCCGGGATGTCCAGTTCATCCCCGGACGAAAAGAGGTCCTTAGTGAAAATACCATTTGGGGTTTCAGAAGCCGCTGCCTCTGCATACGATTTTTGTTGGCAGTCTCTCCCTTTGTCAGGCGGATCCTTCCCGCGTCTGCCTCCATCTTCGGGTAACTCCGTCGAGCCTCCATTCTCTGACTGCCCTCCCTCCACCTTGTTGCGGCCCTCCAACTTGCCGGTGCCTAGGTTCACAGTGCTGGCGCTCCCGCTCCCGTGCCCTCCTGCCGCTACCTTCCCGCTCATCGCTGCTCTCAAAACCTAACCCCCCTAAAGCATAGAAATTGGTCTTTCATCAAATGCTTCATGCTGTACAGTAGAATGTAACAATATTTTTACATGGATGGTAGTGAAATCGACAGATGAATTCTAAGGGATTAAAGATCCCAAAGATGCCATTGTGTCTACAAATATATTGAATGAATGAGGGATTACCTCGATGTCATACCATTCCAGTTGAGGTAGATAAATATCAACAAGATCCTTGTAAGCTTTCAATACTAGACATCGACATTGAAATAATCCCTTAACTTGGTTAATAATGAGAAGGGAATCACCAAAGATATTTAGCCTTTTGATCTTTATGGCAATAGCTATTTGGAGACCCAAAATTAGGGCTTTGCATTTAGCATTATTTTTAGTACAAGGAAAATCCAACTTGAATGACAAGGGCATTAGAGCTCCTTGTGGCATGAACAACACTATTCCTGCACCACCCCCTTGCTCACACTTCGAACCATCAAAGAAAAAGGTCATATCGACTTTGCTATCCAATTCCTCAGGTTCGGGTGCTTCTGATAAGAAAAATACTACATCATTAGGAAGCTCTATGGTGAGGGGCCTACTATTCTCGAGAGGCACCTCAACCAGTTGATCAACTATGACTTTTCCCTTAATGGAATTTTGGCTAATGAATTCCAAATCAAATTCTATCAATAGCATGATCCACTTCGTAGTACGTGTATTATGATGTCTTGCTCATCATATACTACAAAGGATTTTGTTTTGATATGACATACGTCGTATGACTTAACATATAGTTCCACAATTTCTTGGTAGCAAACACTACCGCTAAACACAAATTTTCCACGTATGCATATCATAGATCGTAACTCACCAAGGTTCGGCTAATGTAATATATGGCTTGTTATTTATCTTGCACATTCTTTTGGGCTAACATAGTCCCCAGTGCAAAGTCCATCACCGATATATAAAACAAGAATGGTACATCTGGCCTTGGTGGAGCTAGCACTGGTGGCATCGCTAAGTATTGCTTAATCTCAGAAAAGGCTGCTTGATAGTCCTCATCCCAATTGAATGGGACCCCCTTGTGTAGTAGTCGATTCATGGGTCAACATTTATTTGATAATTGTGCGATAAATCACTTTATGGATGCTAATTTTCCCTAAAGGCTTCTTAATTCTTTGATGTTTATGGGGGGATGCATTTCTAAAATAGCCTTGACCTTTGCTGGGTCAACTTCGATGCCTCATTTTGAAATGATGAATCCTAAGAGCTTTCCTGAAGTTATGCCAAATACGCACTTCTTAGGATTCAACCTGACATTATGCTCTATCAGGCGATCAAAGACTTTTCTTAGGACCTCAACATGCTCTTCACGTAGCAATGACTTTGCCAATAAGTCATCGATATAATCTTCTAAGATATTATGCATGTAGTCATGAAAGATATATGTCATAGCCCATTGATATGTAGCACCAACATTCTTTAGGCCGAATGGCATAACCTTGTAACATAATGTCCCCCATGGCATTATGAACATGGTTTTATGCTAGTCTTCGGGCTTAATCTAAATTTGATTGTAACTAGAAAAACCATCCATTAAGGAGAGCATCTCATGACCCGTAGTTGCATCTATGAGAGCATCTATGTTTGGCAATAAAAATGAATCCTTTGGTGTTGCCCTATTTAGGTCTCTAAAATCCATACAGATATGGATCCTTCCATCAGGTTTTCCTACAGGCACCATGTTTGATACCCATTTCGGATAGTCGATGGAAATGACAAACTCTACATCCAACAACTTTTGCAACTCATCCTTAACCATTAAGGCTACTCTTGGATGCATCTTCCTAAGTTTCTGCTTGATTGGCTTCTTTGATAGATCTAGTGAAAGGTTATGAGTAACCAATTTTGGATCTAGACCCAACATGTCCTTATAAGTCCAAGAAAAGAGATCAGGTCTCTCTTTCAGTAGAGGGATGAGGTTGGCATGCTCATCAAGAGTCAAAATTTCTCCAAATTTAACCTTCTTAGGATTAGTGGGATCATTACTGATATCCACTTCAAAGGTTTCCTCTATTGACATATGGGATCCCTCCTCAAGCTGATGAGGTGTAGGGATCAAGTGGATGTCATCTACTGGGTTTATAGGTTCCTCATTGGAAGCATCCTCAACATGATAGACATCATGTGCATAGCCTAGCACAAAATGGAAAGGTTGCAGCATTTCCTCATTAGGGAAGAAATATTCAGGCTCTAGGGGTGAATCAACATGATCCCAATCAATAGCATCTACATTAAGACACAATGGCTTGGAAGGATCAGTTGGATTGTGGAGTGGAGTGGTCAAATCAATGGATATCATATTGATGGAATGGATCATATCTCCAGGACCACGTGCATGTGACTCAAAATTAGCAAAACTTCCATCCTCGAGATGTGGTTCTGGGGGTATGGGGATCTCTGAATCCGGTCCATGAACAGACTATCGGATGGGATCATTGGGCTCAAGGAGCTCCATGTACGTTGGTGGATCGGGAAACACCATGTGATAAATCACATTGAGATTCGGTGGTCTTCCCCTAAGGTGAGGATGGAGATTGATCTCTCTGTACATCTCCTCAACAGTATATGGCACATTACGATGATGCAAGTAGGGAGGTCCTAAATAGGCTCTCTCTGTTTCATCTTCATCATCACTATGGACTATGAAACATTCTTTGATCTCGTACATTTGATTCCAAAGGTAGTAAATATGATGCAAGAGTGTAGGGCCCAAGTAGGCCAACTCGGTTTCATCCTCGGATTGCTCATTGTTTGAGGATAACTCAGTGTCATCTATTCCAGAATCGTAGTCTGGTCCATCACTTTCGATGATGGATACTGCATGCACGTCCTCAAAAGCAACTTCTGATTCGATGTCTATAGCTGTGTCTAGACTCTGGATGTGCATACCAATATCATCGATAGCTCCATGACTTTGATTGTCCAAGTTGGCTCTTGGAATGTGTTCTGGGCCGGTCTCCACCAAGATGTTTGCATGGTATCTCTCGGGTGGCTCTACAGTGACATAGGTCACTAGCTGGTTATCCCTCTGAAACATGGAAGGATTAGGGTGATAAGGATTGAAGTCAACTTCACCCCCTAGACTGAGGTATAGGTGGTCTAAATATGCCATGAGAAGTTCATCCTATCCTCGAATATAGTATCCTAACCCGAACCTGTCAGTTGGAAACTGATACTACGGTTCATATGGCCTCCTACGCCCTTGCTCGAATAGTTCGAGACCGTAACCATGCCAATGGTAATGCTCGAAGTATCACATGGCGTATTCTAGGTTAGAGAGATAATGAACATTCATAGTGAATGGTTCATTATCATCCTCATCCATGGGCGTGGGAGATGCAAGCTGGTCTAGCCCTCCATAGATGAAGTTGGTTTGGTTAGGTGGCACCCCTAATGGTTCCACCATCCCTACGAGAAGGCGATGGGCTCACGGTCGGCCCATGTCCTATGTAGTCTTGATAATTGGTGTGAACATCACATTCTGCATGATATATTCCCCTAATCTAGGATTAACCAAATGGATGGTCACCTATGGTGCAGATGACCCTGCTGAAGATGCAAGTGAAGCAAGCTGAGGTGCCTCTTCGACTTCTCCTTGAATTTCCTCTACTTCCATGGGAGTAGGGGCTTCAATGATAACTATCTTGGGCATTTTCTTTATCTCTTTTTCTCCCATATTTACTTTCAACTTCCTATCATCTCGATGCATCATAGATGCAGACGGTCTAGTAGAAGTAGTTGTCGTGTGCTCCGATCATTGAGATGCGAATATTGCAGGTTTAGCACACACTTATTTTATTTTACCTCCTGGCTCTTTGATCGGTGATGTTGGCCACACATCCAGGTGCATTGAGGGGAGCATGAATTCCCTCGAAAAATCTACTAGATTCACGTATTTAAAGGGTTCTTCATCTGAAGGCACCACGTGAACCTGTCCCTCATGAATGTATTTGATACATTGATGTAGAATAGAAGGGATGCAATGCATTTCTCTGATCCAAGGCCTCCCTAGAAGTATGTTATATTGCATAGCACCTTCGATTACATGACACATCACCGAGATGGTCTTCAGTCCTACCTGGATAGGTAAAACTATAGTATCGACCGTTGAGCATAATGCATCATTGAAAGCTCTCAACGTGAAGGTAGAAGGGATGATATGCATCTTGGGCAACTTCAAGTGAGTTAACACCTTGGTAGTTATGATATTTATTGATGACCCCGTGTCAATAAAAACCTTACTTGAATGGTTTGTGATTCACACATGCAATAATATGCAACGGCGGGTCTGCTATAATAGTGGAAACCGTCTTGACTTCATGATCATGAAATTGTATGACCGGTTCTTAACACTATTGCACGTGCCCCACAAAGTGTGTAAATGCTTCGAGATCCTGAGGCTGCACTTCTATGGACCTTAGGATGTCCATAAGCATCTCCCTATGCTTGGGAGACTACTGAATCAGCTCATAAATCAACAACTTTGTTGGAGTCATCTGTAGGTTTTGGACCAACCTACTCCTGATTGTCACCATCGGTCTAGTTGGTGGGCCTGGCACATGCTGGGCTGGCCTTGGAGGAGGCACAACTTGGACTCTAATGGGTGTTGGAGGTTGATTTGGTCATTCATACCTCACATTTCTTGTGACAACATTGACCATTCCGATGAACCCCTGGGTTGGTGGTTCGATGCGTACTTGGTTGACTTGGCCAACATTATTCTTTGGCACCTCATGATTTGGTAGAGGATTTTTGTAAATCCCCATATTTTGATTGTCAGGTGCTTGTGGGTTGTCGACAAGAAGCGTACCTCTTTCGATCATATTTTGCACAAGATGTTTGAAAGACCAACATACCTCAATGTCATGGGCCTTTCGATCGATGAAAGATGCAATATTGATCATCCTTGTAGCCCTTAGGCTTAGGCTGATTAGGGTCCATTAACTTGACCTTGGGTAAGTGTATAGCCTTTGCCTCGCATAGCTGATGAAAAATCGAAGCCAATGACTCTGATAACTGAGTGAATACATGAGGTGGGTGTTGTTCCTTATTTTTACCCCTTTGATTATTGTTGTGCTACTCATATTGCATAGGAGGAGGTTGGGCTTGATAGTTTCATTGTTGTTGCCCCTTATCCCCTTTTTGAAGGTTCAACACCACCTGATTAACATGGGTCAGCTTGGCCTATTGTCTCTTAGTGCTTTTCTTGTGCCACTCCTTATTTTTGAGCTTCAAGTTACCCTCCTATAACTTGATGTCCTCTATCACCTTGGCTTGCACCAAAGCCTCTTCGAATGTCTGGTACTACTACAACTGTAGCAACAATGAAATGTGCTTGGCGCAACTCTTCATGAACATTCGAGTTAATTCAGAGGATGGGATGGAGAATGGCAGCTTTACCATAATTTTCCATAATCCATCATTGGCTCATCATCGTGTTGCGTTAAAGCAGCCAGGTTCGAATAAGTTTACCTTTTTCTTGATGTCGAAGGAGAAGCGTTCAAGAAATGCATCGGCTAGTTGTTTGAAACTAGTGATGTTGTGCCTCTTTAATTGGTTGAACCACTCCCGAGCTAGGCCTGAGAGGGTCATAATGAAGGTGCACAGGAGCAAAGCATCATTGCTCTCAATATAAAAGCACATATCTAGGAAACTCGTTACATGCTCTTGTGCATCTTCCTCTCCTTGAAACTTTTCTAGTCTAGGCATCTTGAAATGCTCAGGATAGGTCAAAATAGGCACTGATGTGCATAGAGGTTCATTATGGATTTTGTTCAAGGTAGGATTTTGATAAGTCATTCCTTGCTTCTCTATGGCTTGGACCTTCTCTGCTAAGGCCTTATAGGCCTACGAGGAAAGGAACTCCTCTTCTCGAGATTGCCTTGGAGGCACCTTCGGAGGCAGATTCTTCCTCTATCGAGGTGGTGGACTAGGCTCGTCCTCCTCCTCGAATTGGGAGATTTTTGGATATTCTTGTTCTAATTCCTCTCCCACTTCTTCCTCATACTACCTATGCTCACGTTGTTCGGATATTGGATGCCGATCTCTATGTTGAGCCATATGACGAGTATGTGTGTCTATGTACTCAGGGTATAACTCAGGTTGTGAAGCCACTCGTCTATCGACATGCTCCCTGGTCTCACTACGAGGAGGTAAACCGGTGCTAGCCAATCGATCCTCTCTCTCAACATGCTCCTTTTGATCAAGGATGCATTGTTCACGCATGCGCTGTTCATATAATTTTTGTCTTATGAACCTCTACCTCTAAGAGTTCTCATTTTTGAGGTGCTCTTTCTCTGCATGAACATCCTCCAATTGGTCTTGGAGAATCTACCATCTCTATTATGACACCAGTATATGAGATCTATCAACATGATCGGCCATATGAGGCCTCTGGTGTGTGCGCTCTATTCGAGCGACTTTATGGGTATGTCCTCCAATGGACTGATTTACCACACTCTTGCCTTTTTCTGTAAAGATGGCATTCATGTTAGGCTATCTCCTATACTTTGTGCCTACATGAGATGCAAGAGCACGTATGTCATGAGAATGCTTGGAGCACTCTCCAGGTTCTCGGGTGGTCCTAATGGTGCTTCTACTACACTCACTCATAGGTCAAGAGGGTGCAGGCGTAGGCTTATATCCTAGCTGCCCTAGGACTCTGTCTAGACCATCTAACTATCTACTATGCCAAGGCTCATGAGGTGGTGTACCATTAGCTCCCACTTTAGATATATCTATGGTGAACTTACAAGGTTCACCCCTATAGGGAGTCTGCATGGGCCTATGCTCAGAAGTGGTCCCATCTACTTACCCCTAAATGGGTGGATCTCGAGCCTATCTATACTTGGATGGTGGAGGTCATGAGCCTCCCTTAGCTACAGGTCGAAGGGGTACCAATATGGATCCCTCAATGACATATTCTTTAGCAGAACCCATGGATGCATGAGGAATGCGGTCATGGTAAATGCTACCATGTGCGAAACCCCCATGCTAGGAAGTCCCATGCTCTGATCTATGTCTAGAGGAGTGTCTAGTACTTCCTCTAATCAGGGTATTCTCAATGGAATCCCCTCATGTAGAATTATCCCCTCTAATACTCATTGAACAACGTCCAGGAGGATTCTATGATTGAGGGCGTTCTACATCATGTTGTGCATTAGGTGGAGCTTGGGCTTCGATCTCGGGTCTATGCCCGGATCGGCCTCTCCATGTTTGCACCATGATGTGTATCCTATGTCTAGATTTAACTTTTATTAACACGCAAAGAATACAATGATGATTATCTCTTTTTAAAGTTTTAAAATGAGCCCTAAACTGTTTGATGTGTTTTGCAATTGTGTTGTATCAGTAAAGTAACTCTTGTCATGTTTGCAATATGTTGATGATTTTCTCAATTGTTAAAGGGCTTTCACCTGTATACTCATAGCTCGACAACCTAGATATGAAATCCAGGTCACGTAATCCCCCCAAAATGTGGTGATGAGGTCCACACCCGGGCAGGGAGCATAGGTCCTACCAGACCCTCACCCAATATCACCCAGTCAATGTTATACCCTTCGAAGAGAAGTACATGCAAATTTTCTGGGCTACGAATGGTTCTTGGATCCGGTATTGGTCTAGAACATAAGGTACATGGGAGTTGGGCCAACGGATGGAAATCACTGCCACCGTCATTGAAACCCTACTAGTGGTTGGATGTGACTTCCAACTCACTAGCATTTACAATGTGAATCATGGTGTGTGTGGTTCCTTTTAATTTGCATGAAATAAAGATGCATAATACAACATTCAAATGATTCTCTTCTATATGCAATGTAGAAAAAGGAACATTTCAAATTAAGAAAGCATGCATGATTAGTTTTACATGATATTTTGACAATGCATACTAATGATGGTATGGCCACTGATCGGGCCTCAAGCAAGCAAACAGAGCATAAAAGAGGTTCTAGAACGCTGGAGACTAGGGCGGACTACACTCAGAGGTCCGTTGTTCCTAGCAACGCCTAGTAAAGACCTAAAAAGAGAAAGACCTAAGGACTCATATGCATATTTCTAATTTCGTTGTCTTCCCTAATTAGTCTAACATTTTTGCATTCTAGAAATTTACAGAGAGTAAAAATAAAAATAGAAGGTGACAGTGGCACCTACCTCAGGTCCACATCTGATTAAGCTTTACTCCTCTGTTGTCTTGTTTATCAGACTCTAACTGCAGCTCTATGGTGCAGTGACCACTATTGCCCATGGGTGTCAACCACGACGACAAATTTTGACCATGACTGTCAACCGTGGTGAGCACCTATCATAAAAAAATCAATAAAGTCAGTGATTCGTGGCATGAAATGCGGAGGTTCCACCGTGATCGCCTTCTGTACCGATCTAAAAAGCATACACCTAGTAATACATTAATTGAAATCAATCATTAAAGCAAGAAATGAAAGACAAGATTGCATATGACAAGAAAGTGAATGTTTCTTTTATTAATCTTGAATCAAATCTCGGTTACAATCATGCCCCTCTTAGGGTCACCCAAATGTTGATACAATTAACACAATTTGAAAGCCCCAATGGGGTAGGTGCAATACGTAAACTTTCTAAATGGACACGAACTGCTCCAAGGTGTCGATGACCTTCTTCTCCATGATTAGAGGTATTTTCTGCCTTGCATCTCAAAACCTTGTTAGTCCTGCATGCAATAAACAACAAGAAGCAATTAGCAACAAAGGAGGCCTCTCTTGATGAGGCTTTTAGGAGGTATTTGCATAAAAGGTAGTATAACTAGCATGAAATCAAGAAAGTGCAAGAAACATACTAAACTTATATTAAACCTAAAAATATTGCTACAAACATATAAGCAAAAGCAGATCTAGCTATCTATTGAATTAATTACGAAATTGAAAGCATGGAAGCATGAAAAGAACCATTAGTGCCATAATTGCAAAAGTGAAGGAAAATGACTAAAAGCTCTAATTGCACCGGTCAAAGTCTCTACTAAAGAAAATTAACATGATATATGTCTAATCTAATGCAATTAAACAAATCCTACAGCTAGAAAACAAGGAAACTGAAGATGACAACCTAACCGCGGGTCTGATGCACGGTGAGCACTATCCACCATGGTTGATAGCCACGGCTGAGCTTGAAATGCTCTTGCCCTCCTAATTTGGTGTCCAATCTTCAATTCTCCTTGAGGAATTGATGATCAAGGGTCACCACTGTGTCCTCTGACATATTTGGTGGTTGAATTGCTCAGTTGGTGCATGGATTGCATGAATTAATGTTTCTTGAATCTCCTAGCCTCCTAGGACCTCCATGGCATGTGATCTCCAATTGGGCAGCAAAAGTGTTCCTCTCAATGCATGTAAGTGAGTATGCAATTCGATAGGGCTTCACTATGTTTCAACTCGAGATTCATCTATATATTTCTCCCATTTGGAGGGGGGTTTTATAGCATTTGCCAAGGGCTAGGGGTGGCTTCATGAGGAAGCCAAGAACAATATTGGGTGGTTGAGCTTGTTGGATGGAAGGATCTGGAACCTTCCTCACTCAAACCGCTCCAATCCACAACCAATTGGCTATTTGAACCAACTTTGAATCGGTCAAAGGCCAACTGACTTTGAGTGCCGATCGCGGCTGACAGAGCATGGTCAACTCTGCTAACCATGGGTGTCAGCAGTGGCTAGCACTGACTAGGCAAAGGTGCCCAAATTGAGTGGTAAAAACCACTGCTATACCTTGGTATCTATCCAAGGTCTTCCATATGGTCTTCTAGCATGTCCCATATGAGTAGTCACCTCGACATGACATGTTTTAGGTGTCTATAAATATAATGTAGCTATAGAGAAAATTAACACTCAATGAATAAAGCTACTGGACTACATTACACCCATCACCAGTATATGGTGATCTACATAGCACTATGCTACTACCTATGAATATGCTTTGAGCTTGTATATCCTACTTGTTACAATGAGGTCCTTTTTATATAGGAAGATAGATTCCTTGGCCAACACTCTACCTAGCTATGCAAGGGACATCTTGCACATATACAACTTGCACATTGAAACTTGTGCATTTATTATATTGCATGAAGTAACTAGATAAATTTCCCCTAAAGTAATCTAATGTCCTAATTATGTACCTAGGAAGGTACATTTACATGACCCAAATGATGTAATATAATCTATTTCTAACACTTCCAACCATAGTATCAGCTCCCTACAGATAAATTTGGCTTAGGGTATTCCATGTGTATGCCGAAAGAACTCCTTGCAGACTCCCTCCAATGCTTTTCCATAGGTTTTGAGGATGATATTGATAACAATGATTATGTTGATCTAGGCTATTTTCATCTGCTAGAAAATTATCTTCCCATTACAATGGTTTCAGTTGAGCCTTCTAATTTTTCTAGTGAGGCATCATACGAGTATCAGGATGAGAAAGAATTAGCATATCTATGTCCTAACCACATGTGATGGATTAGTTATCAAGTTCATGCAAACTCTCTTTCATTAGTAGTTGGATATCTACTACAGAAGAAGAGACCAACAAGCAAGAAGAGTCTAGTAAACCTAATGACCTTGTGAATGATTGGATTGAAGAGGGTAGTGGATCCACTCAAGATCAAGATGACATGCCCATGGATTCCTCTTACCATGAGTCTAATGTAATATCCATTACTTCAGATATCTCAAAGGATGAAGTAGTTGTTATTGAGTCTCTCAATGATCTTGTCAAGTTCTACCTTTGCTTTTTCCCTAGGGGGATGCCCATTTTATGGTAGCTACTACCACTAGAAGATCCAATCATCCTAGATCCTCCTAAGACTCATCCAATAATTCCACCCCATATCTCAAAGGATGAAGTAGTTGTTATTGAGCCTCTCAATGATCTTGTCAAATTCTACCTCTACTTGTTCCCTAGGGGGATGCTCATTTTATGGTAGCTACTACCACTAGAAGATCCAGTTATCTTAGATCCTCCTAGGCCTCATCCAATAATTCCACCCCTACCTCAACCACCTGTGATGTATTTTAGGCCACCCATCTATGATAGGCTCCTTCCACCTATGAATAGAAACCTTTCACCATCCATCAATATGATTTGCATTGACCTGACCATACCACTTCATAATCCTAGTGACCCTTCAAAATATTTGCATATCAACCATGAGGCCATTGATTTTTATTATACCATTATTCCCCCATCACCCATAGAGTTATTCCATTGTGAAGAGATATTACCACCATTTCATTTCTCCCAAGGGTCATTTGTAGGTATTTGTCAAGCTAATATCGAACATGTTGAAGTGATTGATTCTAAAAATCTAGTCGCTGAAATCCATTTGATCCCTACATCTCATCAACTCAAGGAGGGATCCCACATGTCATTTAAGAAAAAAATTGATGTGGATATCAGAACCAATCCTATAGTTCCTAAAATTTCAATTTGGGACATAGTTTATCCCCATAGGAACAAACCGATATCATATATTTTTTGAAGAAAAAAAGAGAAGTTTTTCCTTGGTATTATAAAGATATGTTGGGTCTTGACTTGAGTTTGGTCATGCACAATCTGATGCTCTATCCAAAAATTAAACCATTCAAGCAAAATATTAGAAATATGCATTCAAAAACTGCATTAATGTTAAAATATGAACTTCAAAAGTTGTTGGATGCAGGGTTAATCCAATCTATCAATTATCCTGATTGGGTTTCCAACATGGTACCAATTAGAAAACACGATGGGAGGATTCACATATGCACATATTTTTGAGATCTTAACAAAGCATCTCCTAAGAATGAATTCTCCCTTTCTAACATCATGTTTTAGTCGATGCAACTATAGGACATGAAATGCTATCCCTCATGGATGGTTTCTTTGACTATAATAAGATTTGAGCCAATCCCAAATATCAGTCCAAGATAACCTTTAACACACCTTGGGGGAAATTATGTTACAAAGTTATATCATTTGGTATCAAAAATACTGGTGCCACATATCATGGTGCCATAACATATATATTTCATGACTACATGCATAAAATCTTGGAGGATTACATAGATGATTTAATAGCTAAATCTCTATTGCATCATGAACACGTAGATGTTATTAGGAAGGTCTTTGATCACCTTATCAGGCATAACGTTAGAATTAACCCCAAGAAGTGTGTCTTTGGAGTTAAATCTAGAAAAATCTTGGGTTTTATAGTCTCCAAATGAGGCATCGAGTCAATCCTATCAAAGTCAAAGTGATACTCAAAATGCTTCCCCCTACAAACCTTAAGTAGCTTAAAAGGGAAGGTAGCATCTATCTGATGCTTCATACCATAAATTTCAGATAAATGTTGATCCATGAATAAACTATTACAAAAGGGGGTCCCATTAAATTGGGATGACAAGTGTCAAAATGCCTTTGATGAGATCAAACAGTACTTGGTGTCCCTACCAGTTTTAGCTCCACCTCGACTAGGTATACCATTTTTAATATACATAGTAGCTATCGACTTTGCTTTAGGGACTATGTTGGCACAAAAGAACGAAGCAAATAAGGAACATGTTTTTATTAAATCAACCACATCCTAGTGAGCTATGAGCTCAAGCATGCATACATTAAGAAGTTTTTCTTAGTAGTGGTACTTGCCACTAAGAAGCTGCACCATTACATGCTCAATAAAACAATGTATGTTGTTTCTAAGCATAATATTTTGTGGTACATGATGAGTAAGATGTACCATAATAGCCATACCACAAAATATATTATGCTATTTATATAATTTGACCTTGAATCCATAAGAAAAAAATATATCAAAGGTCAAGTAATCACTGATCAATTAGCAGAGGCTCCTCTTCAGGACAATTAGCCTCTTATCATCGAGTTGCTTGATGATGTAGTTTTTGCATTATACAACTCGCCTGAACCAGAAGAACTTGGAAATAAAGCTGATATGATATTGCTATTTAATGGTTCCAAGTGCGAGCAAGGAGGTGGTACAAAAATCATGTTCTTCATATTGTAAGGGGCTCCTATACCTCTATCATTTAAACTTGATTTATCATACACCAATAATAATTCTGAATATAAGGCCCTCCTTATGGGCCTTAAAGAAACTATCACCATGAAAATCAAGAAGCTAAATATATTTATTGATTCCTTACTCATTTTCAACAAAGTCAAAGAGATCTATCAATGCAGGTGTCCAATATTCTAGTCTTACATAGCCCTTGTGGATATGCTTTTAGCTAAATTGGAATGGTATAACATCAAGGTAGTCCCGCGTTCATCTAATAATATTATGGATACTATGGCTTCTTTGGGATCCTTAATACCATAGAATCCTTTGGATGATATTACAACCATCCATGTCAAAACACTTTTACAATCAGTGATCTCATGTGAGGCTTCAAAAGATGATGAAGTTGTCCACATGATTCAAATTGAACCATACCAAGAATAGTTCTTTGACATTTAGAACTTTTTGAAACATGCTTCCTAGGGGTATTTTATCCCAAATATTCCTTTTGAGAATAACACAATAATTCATATTAAGGTTGTATCCCAATTGGTATTCATACAGGATGAATCTCAAAAGGAGCAAGCAGTTCATCTAGTCGAGACTCACCAATGTCAAGATTGATTTGCCCAACTCAAATATTTCTTGAAACTTGGTAATATCCCATCGGGATTATCACATGTTGCAAAATGAATATTTAAAAAAAATGACAAAATATTTCTTTATAGGAGACATATTGTATCATCGAGGCTATGATGGTCTTCTTCTTTATTTTTTGGATCCCCATGAATCTGCTTGGGTAGTTTTACAAGCTCACGATGGTACTTGCGATGGCTATTTTAGTGGCATGGCTATCACTATGCGCATCCTTTGAATGAGCTATTATTGGTCTACTATGGATAAGTATTGTTGTGCTTATGTCAATAGGTACATGAAATGTCAACATCATGCTAATATTTTGTATGTACCTTCTCAGGCCTTTCAAATGATTCATTCAATATGGCATTTTTCGTAGTGGGATTTCAATTTAATTGGGAAAATCTCACCCTCGTCATCTGGTCATCACATGTTTATATTAATAGCCATAGAGTACTTTACCAAATGGGTGGAAGTAATCCATATTACCACTAAAACTAGACCAAGAATTGTGGAGTTCATCCTCCATAATATCATATATCATTTTGGTATTCCATCCAATATTATCTTAGATAATGAGTCTCCATTCAAGAACAAAGATGTGCAAGCTTTGAATACAAAGTATAATATTCAGCACAACTTTTCTATGCCCTACTATCCACAAGACAATGGGTAATTATATGTATCAAATAAAACTATCATTACTATTCTTAAGAAAACCATCAAAGATAATCATAAAGATTGGCATCTTCAACTGCCTCTTGCATTATGGGCTTACAGAACTAGCATTAGGATGCCCACTGGGGCAACTTATTTTTCACTAGTATATGGTGCTAAGGCCATTATACCCTTGGAATTAGAGATTCCTTCATTGCACATATCACTCAAGGAGTTCATCAGTGATGATACTACATTACAATCTCACCTTGATCAACTAACCCTTATTGAATAATGATACATTAATGCTCTCAAGCACCTCTATTTTTATCAATATGACCTTAAATGAGATTATGATATGAAAATACATCTAAGGTAATTTAAATTTGGAGACCTTGTGCTTAAATAAAATCAGCAGAACTCCAACTTACCGCTGCACTTGTGTGACAAATTTATGATAAATTGGTTAAGCCCATTTATCATCACACAAAATATAGGGCCTAGGATGTATAGGTTAGCATATCTTGAGGGTGTTGAGGAGCCTAAACCTCTCAAAATCCTCCACCTATAGGTATTTCATGCATAAATACCACTTCACAAAAAGCTCCAAAGGCACTTAAGCCCTTTGGTCAATTCATAAAAAGCTCCAAAGGCACTTAAGCCCTTTGGTCAATTCATAAAAATCTCAAAATGAACTTAAGCCCTTTGGTCAATTCACAAGAAGATCCAAAGGCACTTAATACCTTTGGTCAATTCACAAAAATCCCCAAAAGCACTTAATCCCTTTGGTTAAAGCAATAAAAAAGTAAAAATAAAAAATCAACCAAAAACAACAAAAATATCAAAAATACAAAAATATTGCATTGCATTCCACCATGCACTTCATATCACTACATTATGTGCTCACTTGAATTAGGTATATTTATTTCATTGCATCAGGTCTAGTTTTATTCTTACATGCTAATATTTGGTACCATGTTTGTATTCTTGTCATCCTTCTTAATAAACCTTATCCATCATCATTATTTATGTTTTTTCTTATGATATTTTTCTTATTAAGGGGTCCTCATAAGATAGGGTAGATACCGAATGAACATCAACAATGATGTTTAGATGAACATGTCTATTTTATGCACACCTTTTAGTTTACAAAAGATCATAGGTAAAACAACCACATTTCACATAACACATCATTCACATTCCCCTTTGTGAGTAACTATATTTTTCAACACAACTAATAAGTTACTATAGGGTGTTCACTAGGGTTTTCGGTCATTCAACAATTTCTAGTCTTCCTTTCAATTTTTTTAGATAGCTATCTCAATTTTAGAAGGTAGGGTCTTGCTTTGATAGTACCTTGCATATCTCAAAATCCTAACACAATTTTACACATTAAAATCTAAGTTTGAACAAGGAAGGATGAAACTACAAAGTAGTCCTTGCCCCTTAAGTGAAAGGTTTCCCTTGATCATCCTATTATGTGCATGGTCTAGAATGCTGGGAATTGACAAAAGGACAAGTTCCCCCCTACCCAAAGCAATAAAATCCCTTACTCTTCCACAAAAATGAGCAAATATCCCCCCCCCAAAAAAAGTGGTTTTCACCACTAAAGAAAATAAATCCCTTTGCTCCTCATAAAAAATGTTAGCTTTTGAGGATATATTCAATGGAAGAGATCTAACATAGGTCCTAATAGGATGTAATAAATATGAAAGAAAGTGAGTATATAATATGATTAAAATATTCTATAAATAGAAATGATGAAATTACAATGTAGTATGGAGGAAATGGACACTCCATTACTATGAGCTAAAGAGCTACATGGTACTCCATATGGAAGCACCACAATCTACTACACTGCACTAAATAAGAACTTGACTTGATATATAATCTACAACTATGAGACCCTTTATATAAAAATATGGATTCCTTGGCCAACACTCTACCTAGCTATACAAGGGGACACCTTGCATATTAAAATTTGCATAATGCCACTTGTGCATTTATTACATTGCTTGAAGTAACTAGATAACTTTCCCCTAAAGTAATATTCTATCCTAACTATGTACCTAAGGTGGTACATTTACATGACCCACATCATGTAATATACTCTAACTCTAACACCCCTGTATTATATTATTTGGGTATTGAATATTTCAATCTTCAATATGGATCTTCTTTCTTCAAATGTTCTTCAGCTTGATCTGGTCCTCTTTAATTCACTTTGCACTGTATGCCTTCTTGAATTGGTTCTTCTTCTTCTTCTTTATCAGAGTCAATACTTTTCATAGGTGGATGTTCTATCACCTGATTCTTGAAAATAAATTTTCTCTTTGATTTTCTCCTTGTCATCATTCTTTGTATCCTGTAGTTATGAGCTTTGAGGATTTGATAGAACCTTTTAGAGCTTATGTTTTTTGGCTTCCTTATATTTTACCAGTTAAGAGATGTGAATTAGTAGAGTCCTTGTATATTTTGTAGACACCTTATGATTCCCAAGTGGATTGAGTACTTGATAAATTTTGAATGAATGCTATTATTATCAAGTTTTGTAGAATACATTATGTCTCCCTAGTGATTTTGGAAATGCTATATGATAGATAAAGTGCTTTTGAGAATAATAGTTCGATTTATAGTTGATTTTGTAAAGTTTTGTGAATAGAAAAAATCAACCTCTTTTACACCTTATTACTCCTATTTGAACTTAAGCACTTTCTAATTTGATGAGGTTTTAATAGCTGGATTTATTTTATCCCTTTAATGTGTTTTGAGATAAGTTTACCAATTAATTTCCAACTCTTGAATTTCCTTAATAACCCTCCTTTCATAGCCTTTAATAATATGATATTAATATTTTTGAATTCCAATTATCTATTTCGATGTAGTATTCCTTATAACTCTCTAATATGGAATTTTAGAAAACAATGATATTTGCAATGCTAGATAATTAATCTATCCAAGTAGAAATATTTATTTCTCCTATGCTTTATATTGCAAATATTAGGCTATTAATATATATCTATTCCTTTTTTATATTGCTTTCAAATGTGGTTGATTTCTCTTAATGTTTCAAGCTTATATTATACCTTATATCTCCATATTAATGAAAACAAATTGGAATAGGATGTAGTCTTACCTTTGTGATGTCCCAAATATCTACATATCCGATTCTAGTTCTTAGAGGTAAATGGCAACACTCTTAAGTGTAATTTTGACCATTATATCCAATGTATGCACGTAGCCTTTAGCTTCTTTACCTTGGATGGTGGCTGATTTATTTGACTGTGCTACTCGGATGCTTGACCGCTTTGATTGGGAGTATTCAATGCTCTTTTCCTCCTACCACTATAATGCCAACATTTTTGTATAATTATTCCATGAGCTTAGCTCCTTCTACTTCTACAGACTCGGCCTTCAATACTTGAATTTACATTGACTTTTCTCTCTTCAATGTTTGATTATGCCTTGAATTTGCTCTCTTTAATGCTTAGATTTACCTTGACTTCGCTCTCTACTATTTTATCCAAGCTGGGTAATTTAAATAGAATGGAATCCTCCTCCTTTTGGAAAATTGGTGAATGGGAGTTATGAATTGGAATTCTTCCAATGCTCATTCCAAGATAACACATGTAACCTCATTAATATTATTTGTAACTCCTCTCACTTAGGTGCTTGAAGTTTCTTGAGCATTAAAATTAGGATGGAACCTTAGAATATTTATGCCAAGTGGAAATCAAGATATTTGCATATAGACCTCTACTATAATGCTCGAGAAAGACTCTTATTAATTCCTCTTGCCCTTTTGTATGCTTGTTCCTTGTCTTGATTTGTTTCTTGGATAACAAGCAACTTGTTTTCTTCATAGGCAATTTGATGAGGATGTTGGATGGCACTAGCTATGATGCTCCTTAGTTCTATGGAGCTCTGAATGGCAGCTTAGTAGCTGATCTTGGTGCTTCATTTGGTGGGCATTCTTCTTCTCGAATGTAACACCTTTTAACTTATTCTCTATGCATTCTCTATGCTTTCTATGTGTTGATTTTTGTGCTCATTTGTAGTCTAGTTAGACATTTTTTTAATAGCTTCAATTCATGTTGATAGATGCTATTTTTTACATAGATGATAACCCTTTAGTATGGACCTATCTACTATAATTTTTATCCACATAGATGCAGATTGATTAATGGCCTTATGTGGGATTTGATATTGCAGGTGAATGCTTACTTCTAGATTATTTGATGTGGAGCAATGGTGTATTTTGATACCTCAAACCTTGAGCAATATGTACTCATCTATGGTTTTATTTTCTTGCTTAAAACCTACCCTTATACCTTCTCAAATGACCTCCATTGTATTCTAATACCTTTTGTCCTTCTTGAATGGACAAGAATGGTGCTTGTATTAGATAGAATTTGCACCAATATAATGGACCGAATGTCTCTTTTGGAGATGCTCCTTTTATTTAAGTAATTCATTTTTCTTGGTAAATATAGTAAGAGTAAAACCAACCTAATAATTTGCACCCTTTTGAAGTAAAAATTTCTGCACTTATTCTTTTAATGAAACCCTAAGTGCACTTTAGATCTAAGACTCTCCAAGTATCCATTTTTAGCTCCTTGGCTAATTTTAATGGTGGCTTTCTTTTGGCCACTAAATGTTGTAGATTCTATGCATTAATGGTGCTTCTAGACACCTCGATAATATGTTTATTTTGTGCCCTTAGATCAAGATACACAATACTCCTTTGAGAGTAACTAGTTAGAGATCAACTAGTATAGTGCCAATGCACTTTTAATGGTAACAACAATCTCACATTATTACTCCAGTAAATGAACTCTCAAAATAATTTTAGATGCACTTAATAATATCTACAAATTTTAAGAGTAATCTGTAATTTACCCTTAATGAATATTTTGCAACTTTTCACTACAATCAATATTGTATGATATAGTATTTTGGCTTTCTATATAGCAAATAGGTAGATGATAATTTTATTTCTTTCAAAAATATCCAAATCCTATTTAATGTGCAAATAACCCTTAAAATTATTTTTTCCTTTTTGCACTTGAATACTATAATGCAATCTATCTTTCTGCAACTTTTAATCCAAATATGGTGCTTAATAGAATTTGATAATGAACCCTAATTTGAAGTTCAACTAATTGCACCCTAGTTGTTTACCTCTTTGATGGCTTTTGAAGTAGATGTAGATCTTGGTTTTTTGATTCACCAAGTTGCTACCTTGAAATGGTTGAATTTGTAGCTTCTTGTTGGCTATCTAAAACAACTTCCTGCTTCACCAAACTGTAGCCTTGAAATTTTTATCTTGAGCCTTGGATTTGGTGGCTTGATCATTCCAGTGATATTTGCTTTTCTACTGTAGATTCAAAGAACTCTTTCCTCTGAACTATGCCTTATTGCTTGTGAGAGACAATCTCCAAATCTCTTGGATTTGGTAGGCTTCTTCTATATGAATATTCCTTCAAGATTCTTGTCAAATTCTAACTTCAAATAGGATCTTCTTCTTCTCAAGATTTTTAATATCTTGAAGTCTTCACTAGATTATTCTTCTAGAATTGGTACTCCTTAAAAAATTCTTCTTATCTTGGGCTTGTTATTGGATGGTGATAATTATCCCAAGTCTCCAATGAGTTCTCCTAGGAACTCTTTTGATGATGCTTCTACAAACTCTACAACAAGGCTCTCTAAGACTTATTTTCTTCTTTGAGACCTCTCTAAGGTCTTCTATCTTACAGCTTATCTGGTCTTACAAGTGAGATATTTTATTCAACCTTCTACTTATGGATGTATTAGTGATGGGGTCCTCTTCTAGGATCTTTGATTCTACTACTTCTAGATTTTTACAAGACTCTTCTAGTCCTTCTATTTCTTCCAGGAATGGAAGTTCTTCAATGATATATACTTAGGATCTCTTCAAATTATTCTAAAAGAAGTATTTAATTAGTAAAGGAGATCACCAATATCCTATTTCTTGGACTCTTCTCAGGAGTCTTGTTCAGGAACTCATTTTTGGAGTTTTCTTTAGAATAAAGAATTTATATTTTGAATCAGGTTTTCTTCTCTAACCCTCCTTTGGAGTATTCTTCTGAATCAGGAATTTATCTTTTGAATCAAGAATTATTTTCTAAATATCTTCTTTGGAGTATTCTTCTAAATTCAGAATTTATCTTCTGAATTAGAAATTCTTTTCTAACTATTATTTAGAGTATTATTATGAATCAAGAATTTATCTTCTGAATCAAGATATTTTTTCTAAAGTTTTCTTTAGAATTAAGGCTACTATGGCCTTCTTCTAATTCTAGTCTACTCTAGCATTTTATTCTTCTACACTCTACATGTATCAATATTGAATGGAGATCATAAATATCCTATCTCCTTATCTGAATCAACTTCTAGAGTCTCTTCTTCCTTGAGTCTGCTATAAGGCTACTATGGCATTTTCTTTACTTATACAATTTGTAGGATTGTAGCTCTTGTAATGAGACATTTTTTTAAGGTTTTTGAAATCTTCAATCTTATTCCTTATTTTTGCAAGTGCTATAATTATTCTTGAAGATATTCTTCCTAACTCTCTCGTAGTAAACTTCTCAAATTTTTGCTAAATCTCATTTTCTTGCAAGAAGCTGTTAGAAAATGGAATATAAGAACTTACAAATCTAGAGATAATAATCTTCACTAGTTGATTTTTAAATCTAGTGGTATGAATGTTGAGTCCTAGTCTTCATGAGTTTTTCTACAACTTTGTGGAAAGACTCTAGCTAAAAGTAATCTTAGAATTTCTACAACTGAGATTTATTTCAGCCCTTACTTTTTTGATCATGTTGACTACTGAGGCTATTTCTATCTATATATTCCTAATGGTAACTTTTGCATGAAGTGATCCATAATGACATATCCAATTTGCAAATATGTAGGCCAACATTAGTAATAGTAACTCTCCCTATTCCTCTTGACCTACTAGACTTCTCTTATGATGGATGTAGGCCCTCCTATCTTGATTCACCATGGATATGATACCATTGTTAGATTTTGAGGATATATTCAATGGAAGAGATCTAACATAGGTCCTAATAGGATGTAATAAATATGAAATAAAGTGAGTCTGCAATATGACTAAAATATGTTATAAATAGAAATGATGAAAATACAATGTAGTATGGAGGAAATGGACTCTCCATTTATATGAGCTAAAGATCTACATGGTACTCCATATGGGAGCACCACAATCTACTACACTGCACTAAATAAGACTTGAATTGATATCTAAACTACCACTATGAGGACCTTTATCTAGGAATATGGATTTCTTGGCCAACACTCCACCTAGCTATACAAGGGGACACCTTGCACATTACAACTTGCACAATGCCACTTATGTATTTATTACATTTCTTGAAGTAACTAGATAAATTCCCCCTAAAGTAATCTCCTATCCTAAATATGTACCTAAGGTGATATATTTACATGATCCAAATTATATAATATACTCTAACTCTAACAAAAATGAGCAAGAATTCCCAATCAAATAAATCAAAAGAAAAGAAGGGGGTAATGAGCTTGAATCCCTGGAATCCTCAATTATTCAAAATTCATGGGATGATCTCCATTATAGCAATGGGTTGCATGACACCCACCTAGAAATAGGGTAGTTTTATGCATGGTGATATTTCTATCATATTAGCGACCTTATTTTGTACAGACCAATGTCAACTTGCATATGAGCTAGCTTTTGGTGGCTTGTATTTCCTAGTAGTCAAGTTCAACTACATCCAAAATCAAAATAATTATGACCATAGGGTGATCCTCATTACAAAAATGGTTTGAATGAAACCCACTTGGAAATGGGGTAGTCTTATGCATCATTAATGAACATCACACACACACAGGGATATTGAATATATGGGTCTTCCTAACATACTTTTATCTTTTAGAGTCTTGTGTAGTCAGTATACATATTTTTATTGGTCAAATAGGGTGTTTGAGTCTCATGAAAACCTTATTATTTACTCATAGCATCATACTGATAATCCATCCATCATCTACATTTTTATCATATTACATATGGTTTACTTTCAAATGTATGACTTTTGTGAAAAGGTTAACATTTTGATTGATGAATTTTATACATTATGTGGTGCTTACATTTAGGTTGTTTTGCATCTTAGATTTATTCATTATACTCATAGTTTGCATCATCATGTCATCAATACATAATATACATGCATACATTTAGGCATCCATCTATGCATACATACTACAATGTCTAGGCATACATATAGCATCCATCATTGCATGTCATTAGTACATCACATACATACCTAGCTCAATGCATATATAATAGCTCTAAAAAATATTCATCTAACATACATGCATCATCATCAAAAACAACTTGGAGGATTCAAGGTATCACACCTTCCCCCAACAATAAATAAATCAAACACTCAAACAACTTGGGGCAATCAAGGTATCACACCTTACCCAAACAATCAAGAAAATATCAAACAACTTGGGGGTAATCAAGATATCATACCTTTTCCAAACCATAAAAAAAAAAAAAGTAATCTTCTTAGGGGTGTTCAAGGTATCACACCTTCCCCCAGTAAATCGTATAATCATCAATTAATTGCTTGGCTCAAAATGTTGCATCCTTTTATCAAAGGTTACACTTTTTGCCTTGCAAACAATAATCAACACATCAACTACTAGGTTCAAAAGGCTACATCCTTTTTCTAAAGGTTGTGCCCTTTGACTCACATTCAACATCAATTCAAAAATCTCCAAAGGCACCTACATATTTGGTCAAATCAATCCAAAAGGCCCCAAAGGAACTTGACTTCCTTTGATCACAATTTCAATCAAAAGGCTCCAAAGGAACTTGATTTCCTTTGGTTAAATTAATTCAAAAGGTCCCAAAGGACCTTAAATCCTTTGGTCAACATCTAATAAAATAGCTCCAAGAGTACCCACATTCCTTTGGTTAACATCAAAAGGCCCCAAAGAAACTTGACTTCCTTTGGTCAACATCCAATCAAAAGGCTCCAAAGGTACCCACATTCCTTTGGTCAACATCAAAAGGCCCCAAAGAAACTTGACTTCCTTTTGGTCAATATCAATTCAAAAGGCCCCAAAGGTACCTAAATTCCTTTGGTCAACATCAAAAAGCTCCAAAGGCACCTACACATTTGGTCAAATCAATCCAAAAGGCTCCAAAGGAACCTAACTCCCTTTGGTCATAATTTTAATCAAAAGGCTCCAAAGGAACCTGACTTCCTTTGGTCAAATCAATCCAAAAGACCCCAAAGGCACATGTTGAGTGGTATTTTCACCTAAGTGTGAAAGTACACTCTTCCTTAGGATTTGGGTTCCAAATCCCCTCCTGCAAAGAAGTTAAACAAACAACTTCTCCAAGGTCTCCACTATATTAGCATTTGCATATGTGTATTAGTAATCTCAAATAAAGATATTCAATTTAAATGCTTGAAACACCTTAGTGATTGCAAGTAACTGTAAACAAGGGGCAATGTTGGTTTATTTTACCATGAAAATCTAGTGATTGTTCATTGAACCAAAATAAAGCAAATGTGAGTTGGCCCTTATATGACCACGATGTAGTGCCTTAATTCCTTTTATCTTGAGGGTTTTTAAAATAGATTTTATCTTGCATTAAATCCTAAATGATGAATAGGGTCTTCAAATGTAGCTTCAAAATGTCACTTTAATTATCCTTCTTAAATGAAATCAGATTTTCATCAAGATGAATAATTTAGTGCTTTGATTGCTCCCAAAATGGTAATTTGCAAAGTGCCATAAAACACGAATCCTTCGTTGAAATTAGAATTTTCATGAAGGGAATGTCATCATAGGCTCATGAATGAAGCATGAAACTGAAAAAATGAAATTTGGCCCAAAAATGGAAATTTTCTATTTTTGGATTTTTCAAAATCTGTAATAAAACAGCAACTTCAATGAATTTTTAAAAATACTAAACAACTCTAAAAATGAAATTTCAAAGTGTGTATTGGAAGTATCAAGTATAACCTACACAATGGTGAAATTGTTTTTGAATTTTGAATTTTTTTTAATGTTTATTTTAATGCTTGTATATTAAAAAAAAAATTAATTTTTTTGGAAAAATAAAATGCAAAAAATGAAAATGAAATGCAGAAAATGAAACACATGATACATTCAGTTTGATGCTATCATTCCGGCAAAACCAAATATGTGAGGTTTTCATGCATGCAACCTAACCTATTGGACTTGCAAAACAAGCACAATCCGGATAAGCTAAGTGCTGGCTCCTAGGGTTTAAATGAGGTTTTCAGACTTAAGCATTCACATGAAGCAATCAAGAAACTTGCATAAAATCCATTTACAAGCCTAAAATCTGAAAAGGGAAAAAAATAGACATTTAATCTTGCATGCAGAAAATGACTCCTCCTTTCTTGTCCATAAGATGCAACTTTTTGAAAAACTATCTGCATTAAAAATATGTCTTTGTACATGGCAGAAATATGGTTCTCCAAAACCAGAAAAAGTGAAAGAAAAACAATCCAAAGCAGATCCAGAATGGCCTCTTGCCCTCATCTCTGCAACTCTATTTTAGAATTTTCCAACCCCCTATCCTTTCCTTTGATGGGGCATTTAAAATTTCTCCATGTCCTTTCGTTTTCGTTCCTTGGATTTTCGCAATCCATGGCTTTTCATTTGCTTTCATCCTCTGTTTGTTTGCTTCGTTTCCTTATTGCCATAACACTCCATGCGTTCTTTATTTAAATACATTCTTTTGTCACGTGAATATGACATTGACTCTTATTAATAAAAATAAAACTTTCGGCTTTATGTGCAAGCACCTAAAGTTAAACTATTTTTATTAATAAGAATATATATTCCCAACATAGGCTTTATGCGATTTGTAAACATTACATTGGGGCCTCCTATTCATGCGGATGCCATCTGCTATATTCACTGTGACGGTAGTCATCAATCACCCTTGGCAGTCCCATTAAGGACAAAACAAAGGTAGCCGTTTCCCATCCCTCGATCTCCACAAATTATAACGCCTTCCTCTTCACAACGTTTGAACGTAGGCGTTATTTCATTTGGTAACGTCCTCTACTTACACAATCGCATTGAACAAATAATCATTAGCCTAGACTCCAATGTTTGCACGCATGTGCGATCTGAACATTCACATGGCAAATTTATAACGCATACGGTAGCACCTCATAAACATCACCAATTCCAACTTTTAAAAGTGAAAGTATTTTGTCTTCATGCCCAAAATAATTCACATGTATATCAGTGAAAACATCCATTAAATATATATGTATTTCTTTTAATTATCCTGCATTGAACATCACCTCGGGCACTTTGAAACTCTTGCCTCGTGTAATCTTGGGTAGCCACGTGACGTTTGTATATGCACCATAGACATATCCCTTGTCCAAAATGGATTTTTCTAGAAAATCCAAAAAACCACCATTGCTGCTATGAGCTCGCATCCTGTGCTCTCTTTAGCGCCTATGCAACCTTATTTCGCTACCGCTCAATTGTTGTCTACCCATGCCGCTCGATCCAGGTGGGATCCACATTGCTGTCCTCTCACCGTTGATGAATTCGTCCATGTGCAAGGTCTGCTCTGCACGGTCAATGATATTGCTCATCGTGAAACCACCACTACAGAACCTTGTACACACCTTACCGCGTGTCTGTGCGGTCACCTGTGCATGTTTTTCGTTAAAGCTTGTCCATTTTGAAACAACAAAGACGCCACCCTGTCATAGACTACTCGGACTCCACAGTGTTGTTGCTATTGTTTACTTCGTGGTAATCATTCCTATGTATTACTGCCTTCACAACGCGGTCTTCGACTCCCCATGTGTACATCCTCCTCAGCGTGGGATCCCCTTTTAACATGGTTGCTTTCACCTGTTACGAGGGATGTCTATCCATCTACTTGTTTTCCAGATAAAGTGCCACCGTACTTCTATAATCCACTGCCGTCTCACCGTGAGATTTGACCTCCCCGATGAACGATATGCTCTGTTTCACTGCAAGTTCCTCGCAGCTAATGCTTGTGTAAGAACAACAAAAACTCCCTACATGCTATTTCGGGCTCCTTCGTTATGTCGGTGAGCTTACCACTGTTCTGGATGCTCGGTATATTGAGACAATGATGAGCTTTCATTCCACGTTATATTTAAACTTTGGACTCGACAAGTTCTTTGTATGATTTGCTGTTGTTAGAATGCTATTGTCGTCCCTTTGCCGCTTCCAAACCATGTTATGCACTACGTTTACATTGAGAGATGTCCTGAATTACGCCTTGCATCGTGGATGATCGTTCATGTGTTATATCAATTTTGCCACGTCCACGCAGTGAGAGATATTTTGTTGATGTATTCAAAGCCCGATTATCGTCGAAATCGTGCTTTACTATTTTATAACACCTTACCGCTTCGAACGATGCTGCCCATCGCCTGGTTGCTTCTATGCTTCGGATATTCATCGTCATTGGGTCGTGTAACCTAGTCTTGGTCAAAATCTGTGTCCCACGTGGGTATCCTTGCTGTCCGTCTCGTCGCCACCTGCAAGAAAGTAAACCCAAAATTAAACCATAGCACAAAGTATCATTAATTTATTAAAATATTTAAAAGTTCAACACAAAACAATACACTCTAAACTAAATTCCTACCATCGGCACTTATAGTCAAAAGAATCCATTCCTTTCAAATGAAAAGAAAGCCATGTGGCTTCTTTTATATTTATAAATTTTCTTTTTACTATCCTTTTTATTTTTATTTTTATTTTTGTTTTTATATAATATAATATATATTATATTATATACTATATAATATATATTAGATTATATTCTTTTATTATTATTTTTTTATTTTAAATTTGTAATTTTTAATTTTTAATTTTTTATTGTTTTCATTATCTGAACCACCCATGTGAAGAAACACCAACACTCGACAATAAACTTGCTAAAAACAAAAAAAAATTGACGACAAAGTTGTCATAAACAAAAATGACAATAAAAGTTGACAACAAAAATGATGACAAAAAGTCGTCGATAACAATAAAACAAAAAACCGTCAACAATAATATATTGTCGACAAGAAAAAGTCATCGACAAGAAAATGACGACAAAAGTTGTCAACAAGAAAAAGTTGTCGACAATAAAATATCATCGACAGTAAAATATTGTCGACAAGAACCGACAACAATTGCAAAACCCATGACGAAACGAAGGCATAGACCCTTAAAACAAACTACAAACATCAAAATTTCAAAGCAAAAATGTGGGTCCCCAATTTTTTAGGGTACGTTGTGGAGTGGCCACAACAAATGGTGACTCTACTGGGAAATGCTCCTGAGCATTTCGGTGAGAACCCAACCTGAAAACCTTCAAAACTCAAACACAAGCATCAGCAAATATCCAAAGAATGAAACTAGACGAGAAATACATGAAGCATTAGAATTATTCAGTGTCGACTCAATGTGTGCGGTGTGATTCATTCCTTATCGTTTGAAATTGATCAACATTCCATCATCTGTTTCACTTATGATTCGTGCATATGAGTAGGATTTAATGTATGGTGAAGATGCTAGAGATATAACAACCTGCTTTGCAAAGGCTCAAACTTTCTAGTACCATGAACAAACATATTAAAACTATCAAACTCTCTTAGGACCAAATATGTGTATACTGAATTAATTTACTAGATCCCAAAGTTGGTTGTGTCACTATCATCTTGAACCCATATGCAAGTGTAAGTGAAATCAGAGCTTTGGGGAATAGGATTCCTAACCTAAGAGAGATGGAAATTTAACCCTATCCTTACTACTCTGATCTGGAGTTCATTACCTCATCTTGAACAAAATGATTTAACCTGTCATGGATGAAACTATTAGGCTAGCCTGTCCGTTTGAGCAGTTAGTGGTCTTGATTTTAGACAAGACATGTTGCCACACATGAGCATACTCCATTGCCAGTCAGGCGTCTATAGCCCCGGTGGAGATTAACCCCATAATCCAAGATTTGGCTTTACTTTTGATTTCTTGAACCTTGGGGATGACTACCCATCCTTGCAAGGGACATGTAGTACGATCCTTCCAATCCAATATTAATGATGAAATGAAAGTAGGATGAAAAATATTTGTTTTGGAATTTCAAGTTCTTGAGTGTAGATCGCGCTTTTAATTTCTTAAAGTGTGATGGAGGTAAAATAGAAGCTTTGGGGAATCAAATTCTCAACCTAAGCGAGATGAGAATTAGACCCTATCCTTACTACTCCATGAAGGTCAAATCAGAGCTTTGGGGAGTTGGATCCTCAACCTAAGTTTGATGGGGATTTAACCCTATCCTTACTACTCTGATTTTAGGCTTTAAGCACTATGGGAGTGGTAAAAACCACTATTTTAAGGATTATGTTGCATGATAGGATAGACACGAAATACTCCTTTCACCTCACCTTTTCTTCCAAGTATGGTTTTGACCATTTTTCTCGAGATACTCTTTAATATGTGTAGAACGTGTTTGGTTCAAGATAGTTCGGGCATCAGTTCCTAACCTTAGGATCCTTTTAATATATGTTATGTAATAACCCTAAGAGGATTTGACATCTTTTCAATGATTGTATTTGAAATGTAGATGCAATGTGGAATGTAATATGAGATATGCGTGAATGCATTGCTCTTTTTGAAATGCAGATGGAGTATACCACCTCCTTTGCCATAATTTGTAAAACTGACAACTTCATGCATCACAAGTTCCAAACAATATTCTTTAATGTGTTTGCGATACTCGTGGAGCTTTCTGCAATACCATTCCAATTTTTCATATTCTCTTAGTCTTGGTCAACATTCATAAGGACATAAGTTGACATCTCGCTTTTTTTTTTCCAAGACAAACGAAAAGTGTCCGAAGGACCAACACACAAACTTAAAACCAAAATGAGATCCAATCCAAAACCAAAACATGAACACCAAAAGTATATACAAATGTAAAATATAATACAAGATGGTGCAAAGTTTAGATTATCATTTTCCCGGATCCCAAACCTGATTAGAATTCTTTAAAAGACATATGACGTGATACACATACCAAGTTTTGTAGGAATCCAAAAAAAAATATCAAACCAAACAAAGAAACAAACTTCAACTTGCCCCTCTCACCATACCAATTTGATTTAGTTTCATTAATAATCCTATGGTGGAGTTTCAAGTTTTCAAATTGATTATACAATGATTGCTATTCAATTCTTTTGTCTATTCTTTAAGATATCCATTCCACACTTTGATTCATGGTGTAGAAATAATCTTTCATTTTCATTCAATAAAGCCATAACATTAATAATATTTGAATCAAACCATTCATTAGGCAAACCTTCATTCAAATTTTGCATGGTGAAACCAAAAAGGTGAGATTTTACCTTTGGCATGTTTTCATTTAACCTTACTTGAAGAGGATTTGAAAATTCCTATTTTCTCTCATGACATTCATGTAGCACTTGTTCTTTCTCCATGACTTGTTTATCAAAGGCACCAAACTTAGGTACCCAATTGAAAACATGTCCATCCATTTCAAACCATAAGTCTTGTCTATCTAGGGGTGGGTTAACTAACACATTTCCATGATCAATCACTTGGGTTGTTTTGGGTAACGTGAGATTTTCAATTGGATCATCAATAATATCAAACCCAAATGATTTAGGTTTTGTAATTTTCTCATTTTGAAATGGCATAGTCATTGTAGCACAAGTAAGTGGATCAAGATTTTCAATTTATTTTCCTTCAAAGGAATCTAAAGCAAATGACTCTCTTTCTTGATTCATGGTTGTAGAATCCTTATCATGTTCCAAAATTTGATGAGATTCAAATTCCTCTTCCAAAACTTTATCAAATTGTACAGGATTTATAGTATCCTCATGTGAGGAAGCAATTGAGTTATCCTGCATATTAATTGACACAAAAAGTTTATCAAAAAAGTTATATTGATAATATTCTTCCCAATTCTTCCACGAATTATAGTAATCATCTTCCAAGTTCAAGTTGTGAATCTCAAGTACTTCTTCTTCATCTTCTGATTCATCAACATGTTTCTCATCCAATTCATCTTCACCTTCCTTAGATGTTTCAGTTATTTCCAAAAGTGGGTTATCTCTTGAATTCAAATTGGTAAAGCTATCATAATCCAAATTTGTAACCCATGACTCAATTTTATCACAATTTGGAAGGTGTGGATCCTCTTGGCCATCACTTTCGATAACATAATCCAAAGTGTCTTTCGAGAACAAGTGGTGAAGTTCGATTATGTCTTCAACTTCATTTGTTGATTTTATTTCAAATTCATTTTTAGCCACTTGTGATGACTTAGGAGCTTCTATAATGGGATAAATTTTTGAATTCCGTGTCATATAGTTGCTCCAATCCTTTGTAAGTACATCTGACCAAATCATATCCACATAAGTTTGTTCATCCAAATCCTCCTTTTTGGGTAATGATTCTAGATATTTCTTTTCCAAAACAAGATGGTGATCATTTGATTCCAAATTCTTGTTACCCATCCATAGAATTTCTTCTCCAAAATCTTCATGATCTTCAAGAAATTTTGAATAGGTAGATGCAAGGTGAATTACAATGGTATAAAACAAACAGAATACATGAGGGTATATGACCACCTTACAGTGGTTAGTCTCTTGCTTAGTCTTCTCATGCATGCACCATGTGTCATCATCCTTGTTGTGTCATACATGGTTCTCATCGTGTCATCCTTGTTTGTCCATAGACTACCATGTGTTGTAGTTACAATACTCATCGTGTCACTGCCATTTCATAATTGGAATCCACCATCTGTGTTGTACTTGGAGTTCTTGTCATACTTGGCTATCCACCATTCATGATAGTTGCATGTCATGTCCTACTTGATTCTCACACCTGCCAATATAAGACACTTGCTAGAATGACAAAACAATTATATAAAAAATAACTTTTATTCAAATTATATAAAGTGCCATTTCTTTTTTTTATAACATCCTGCATTGAAAAGATATCAAAAGGGCTTGACTATTCACTTATAATGACTTCGTTAACAATACAAAAATATAACTTGGATTTGAAAGGATGACATGACATTTGACCTTTTACCATAGCTCTTTATTATATAATCTTGATGCTTATGGCAAAGGAGGAATAAGAGTCACATGTAGATCATTAATTTTACGAGTTTGAACATGGTTGTCATGAAAGGAAAAAAAACAATAACAACTAATTGTGGCAAGTTAGTCATGTTGTTGAGAAAAATCATTCAAGCTATTAGAATAGGGCTTTCCAATTTTCTAATCTTTATAAAATTTTGTGTATGTTCAAAAGGTATGTCATTCAACTATATTGATCATATTTTCCTCTTATCACATGTGGGCTTTCCTCAAAACCATGATAATAATATAAGGTAACTCAACATTTTGATGCTCACAAATAATGCCCATATTGGTTTTATCCATATACTCTATGATAACTTTATATTTATACTTGGAGTGAAAACACTTAATGTAAATAAAATTTCATGTTAAACTCAAAAATTCAAGTGGGTCCCCAAACTTGGGGTAGGTTGTGCAATGGCAACAACAAATGGTGATTCTGCTGGAAAATACTCCTACCTTTTGGATAAAGAACCCAGTCTAAAATCAGGAAAACCAAATATTAGCAAAATATAAGTCATCCAATAATATCAATGAAATATGGGGTTAAATAACTTCAATTGAATGTAAATGCTTCATTTTCTTTAGCTTAGTGTGTGTTTTGTGAATTTATTCTCTATTTTTGAATCCATTAGAATTTCCTCATTTGTTTTGCAATTAGGCTATGAAAAATATTACTCATAAAAATTTACCTTTGTATTGCTCCACTACCAGTCAAGCATCCATAGCTTTGGTGGAGATGACCTTGATCTCTTCTAAACCTTGCTCTACTGTCAGCCAGGTGTCTATAACCCTGATAGAGATTATCTGAATTACTCAGGAACTTGATTGATTTAAATTATTTTTTCCTTTTTTTATAAGAATTTGATTGCTTTTCAAATATAATATGCACCTCTTGGGTTAGAGATCATCTAAGGCTTAACATGGAGTCTATAATTTTTTTTGCCTAACCAACAAACCAAGAGGATTTAATTCTTCAAGAGTTAAAAATATCCTTTAAATGTGACTTTATATGTGAAGCTTTAGCAAAATTTCGCATCACTTCAATCTCCACCATTCTAATCCATAATTCAAGAAAAACTACCAAATAATCTAATTTTTTAAACTTTTAGTTTCCCTTCATCTCAACCAAGGAATTCATCTTCAATGACTACGCAACATTTCCAACAAAGGGGTAAAAGTTTAATACAACTACACAACTATACCATAATATGGAAAACACCAAATTGAAAATGCTGTGAAAATGAATAAACAAAATGTGAACACAATCCAAAACATAAAATTTGGCATGAACCTGTATTATTGCAAGACCAAAAATGAAAAAAAAAATTCAAAATGAAAAACAACAAAACAAACAAACAAGATATGACTATATCCAAATTTTACATAGACACAAAACTATGCACAAGTGAAAATAAAATAAAACACCACAACTACATATAAGTATAACTTGAAAAATCACAAAAAAAATATAAAAAAGATGAATATATACAAGTGATGATTGTGCTTTTTGTCTTAGGGATGGAAATAATGCTTTAAGAACTGCCCATTGACTCAAAAAGGAATGATTCTCCACTTAAATTTTGCAATCTAAAAGCATTTTTCCCAAGAATCTTGAAAATTTGGTAAGGGCCTAACCAAAGATTGTCAAATTTATCATGATTCCTCTTATTTTCATGTGCCTTATCCCACAAAAAAACCAAATCAACAATCCTAAGGCTTTGACCTTGGCTCTCTTATCAAACCACATTTTGACAACCTCATGATGCTTACTAAAATGATGTAGGGCATCTTCCCTCTTTTCATTAGGGCTCATTAAGTGAATAAATCTTACCTTTGTTTTATCATCAATTTCAAGATAATCTTTCATAAACTGAAGAGTCTGCAATTTAAGGTTAGTAGGAAAAATGGGCTCTTGACCATAAACCAAATGATAAGGATAAGTGCTTATGGACCCTTTTTACCTAGTTCTATTAGCCCATAAAGCATATTTTAACTTGTTATGCCAGTCTCTTGGATTCATTTCCAACAATTTCTTAATGATTAAAAATAAAATTTTATTAGTAGATTCTGCTAAACCATTACTTTATGGGTAATAATTTGAAGAAAATTCTATACTACTTACCTTATTGTCATAATCCCATTATATAAACTGTAGTGAAGTGAAAGCAGAACCATTGTCACAATCAATAGAATATGGTATACAAAATCTAGTAACAATGTGTCCTAAAAATTGAATAACTACTTTAGAAATAATATGGTAACTCAACATTTTGATGCACAGAAATAATGCCCATATTGGTTTTATCCATATACTCTATGATAACTTTATATTTACACCTGGCGTGAAAACACTCAATGTAAATAAAATTTCATGTTAAACTCAAAAATTCAAGTGGGTCCCCAAACTTGGGGTAGGTTGTGCAATGGCAACAACAAATGGTGATTCTGCTAGAAAATACTCCTGCCTTTTGGATAAAGAACCCAGTCTAAAATCAGGAAAACCAAAGATTAGAAAAATATAAGTCATCCAATAATATCAATGAAATATGGGGTTAAATAACTTCAATTGAATGTAAATGCTTCATTTGCTTTAGCTTAGAGTGTGTTTTGTGAATTTATTCTCTATTTTTGTATCCATTAGAATTTCCTCATTTGTTTTGCAATTAGGCTATGAAACATATTACTCATAAAAAATTACCTATGTATTGCTCCACTACCAGTCAAGCATCCATAGCGTTGGTGGAGTTGACCTTGATCTCTTCTAGACCTTGTTCTACTATCAACCAGGCGTCTATAGCCCTGATAGAGATTATCAAAATCACTCAGGCACTTGATTGATTTAAATTATTTTTTCCTTTTTTTTAGAAGAATTTGATTGCTTTGCAAATATCATATGCACCTCTTGGGTTATAGATCATCTAAGGCTTAATATGAAGTCTATAAAAACTTTTGCCTAACCAACAAACCACGAGGATTTAATTCTTCAAGAGTTAAAAATATCCTTTAAATGTGAAGCTTTTCATAAAATGTCGCATCACTTCAATCTCCACCATTCAAATCCATAATTCAAGAAAAACAACTAGATAATCTAATTTTGTAAACTTTTAGTTTCCCTTCATCTCAACCAAGGAATTCATCTTCCATGACTAAGCAAAATTTCCAACAAAGGGGTAAAAGTTTATTACAACTACACAACTATACCATAATATGGAAACCACCAAATTAAAACATGCTGTGAAAATAAATAAACAAAATGTGAACACAATCTAAAACATAAAATTTGGCATGAACATGTATTATTGCAAGACAAAAAATGAACAAAAATAAAAAATCAAAATGAAAAAAAACAAAACAAATAAACAAGATATGATTGTATCAAAATAGTACATAGACACAAAACTATGCACAAGTGAAAATAAAAATAAAACACCACAGCTACAGATAAGTAAAACTTGCAAAATCACAAAAAAAATATATAAAAGATGAATATATACAAGTGATGATTGTGCTTTCTGTCTTAGGAATGGAAATAATGCTTTAAGAACTGCCCATTGACTCGAAAAGGAATGATTTCTCCACCTAAATTTTGCAATCTAAAATAATTTTTCCCTAGAATCTTGAAAATTTGGTAAGGGCCTAACCAAAGATTGTCAAATTTATCATGATTCCTCTTATTTTCATGTGCCTTATCCCACAACAAAATCAAATCAATAATCCTAAAGGCTTTGACCTTGGATCTCTTATCAAACCACATTTTGACAACCTCATGATGCTTACTAAAATGATGTAGGGCATCTTCCCTCTTTTCATTAGGGCTCATTAAGTGAGTAATTCTTGCCTTTGTTTTATCATCAATTTCAAGATAATATTTCATAAACTGAAGAGTCTGCAATTTAAGGTTATCAAGAAAAATGGGCTCTTGACCATAAAACAAATGATAAGGATAAGTGCTTATGGACCCTTTTTATCTAGTTCTATTCACCCACAAAGTATATTTTAACTTGTTATGCCAGTCTCTTGGATTCATTTCCAACAATTTCTTAAT
Organism: Wollemia nobilis; assembly: GCA_028583015.1. Taxonomy (NCBI): domain Eukaryota; kingdom Viridiplantae; phylum Streptophyta; class Pinopsida; order Araucariales; family Araucariaceae; genus Wollemia; species Wollemia nobilis. Next base: position 477,187 of record JAQPPZ010001560.1, on the reverse strand, counting down.
GATTAAAAATAAATTTTTATTAGTAGATTCTACTAAAACATTACTTTATGGGTAATAATTTGAAGAAAATTTTATACTTACCTTATTGTCATAATCCCATTCTGTAAACTATATTGAAGTGAAAGAACCATTGTCACAATAAACAGAATATGGTATACCAAATCTAGTAACAATGTGTCCTAAAAATTGAATAACTACTTTAGAAGTACCTTAGTGGAAATGAATTCAACCCATTTGGTACAATAATATATGGTGGTTAAAATGTATTTGGGGCTAGGTGAATATTTTGGGTTTATAAATCCTACAAAATCTAAACGCCATTGTGCAAAAGGTCTAGCCTCAAATATGACTTGTAAAGGCATGGTGACATTTCGTTCTCTGTTGACATTAATATGACATGTATGGCAAGAACAAACATGGACATGTGCATCTTTGAATATGTGGGGGCAATAGTAACCAGATCTCAAAATATTGTGGTCTTTGGCATTAGTTGATCCATGCCCAGTCCCATACTTACCATGAAAATATTTAAGAATTTGCATAGCCTCATCCTTACTCAAACATCTAAGGAAAATTTCTTCGTGATTTATTCTGTAGAACACACGAGCTTTAAACCATTAAATTAGAGATTTTCAATTGAATTTCTCTTCTTTGCGTAGCATTAAAGTGATCCTGGTACTTACCATTCAAAAGAAAATTCACAATATCATTATACCATTCATCTATGGTGATGATTTCTATAGTGTATTGATGGGACGTGATTTGAGGATCGATTTCATCTAGAAAATTTGTCAAACCTTATCTTCTAACAAGCCTCATTGGATGAATTTCTAAATCAAACTCCTAAAATTAGCCAACCATTTGCCTCTGCTTTCTCCTAGTTCATTCTGCATCAACATTGTTTTGACAGCTGGGTCGGGTACTATTGCAAAAATTCTACTGTACAAAATATAATGTCTAATCTTCTTCATAGTTTTGAAAAGAGCATATACCTATTTATCCAGAATAGTGTATTTCAACTATGCATATTTTAGTGGTGAACTCAAGAAAGCAATATGATTTTTTGAATTATTTTTGTTCTTTTGAGTTAATACACTAGCAAAAGAATGCTCAAAAGCAAATGAATAAATTTAGAAAGGTTTCTTGTTATTAGGACTCACAAGAACAGACACAAAAGATATTGCATTTTAACATCCTGAAAATATGCTTTAGCTTCACCAGTCCAATTAATGTTAGCATATTTTTTCAACATATAATTTAGTGGTTTGACTATTTCAGCAAATCCTGAAATGAATTTCCTGATAAAGTTTATTTTCCAAAAAATGATCTTAATTCTTTCTTGCTACCAGGAAAAGGGATTTTTTGGATGGCTTTGATTCTTTCAAGATCTATGGAAATTCTATCTTTTGAGATGACATGACCTAAAAGCTTACCTTCGGTTACTCCAAAAATTAACTTTTTGGGATTTAGGAAAATGCCATGTTCTCTACACCTTTGAAGAACTTTTCTCAAATTATTAATGTGGTTAGATCTATTCTTTGAGAAAAGAGTAATTTCATCAACATAAATAACTATGCATTTACCTATCAAATATTTAAATGCATAGTCAATATCTCTCTAAAATGTAGCACCTGCATTAAGCAACCCAAAAGGTATTATTCTATAAGCAAAGGTACCCCACTTCTTGGTGAAAGCAATTTTCATTCTGTATTTTGGGTCAATAAGGATTTAGTTGTATCCAGAATAACATCAAGAAAATATATAATCTCTGCACCATTCACCATTTGCAAAATATAATCAATGGAAGGCAAGGGATAGTTATCTTTTTGTGAAGCCTTATTGAGATTCCTAAAATCGATACACAAATAAATTTTACCTGTTTTATTCCTAACTGGTACAATGTTTGCTACCCATGTAGAGTGTCTGATTGGAAATATAATATTAGCATCCAATAATTTCTTAACCTCATTTTGTATAAGAGGCTCTAACAATGGGCTAACTAGTATTTGTTTTTGTTTAAATGGTTTAGAATCCGGATTTAAAGGAATAGTATGTTATGATGTTTTCATTATAAGTCTTTAAATTCTCATAACTCCATGCTATTACATCAACGTAGTATTTCAAAGCCTGAATTATTCCTTATGAGTGCAAGCTTTACCTATGAGTACATTATGAGGATCTTTACTAATCCCAAGGTCAATGGAATTATAAGCATCCTAAGGGAGTGAGGTTTTATTACAACGTTTTATTTTGTAATCAATATCAATTTTTTTTCAAGAGAAACAATACCTTTAGGAATCACATTAATTTTATTTGTTACCTCATGATCCTTGTTTTCATCTTCTTGATCCTCATCGATCACCTAATTTTCAAAAATGCTTGAATTTGTTACAAAATAAAAAATGTGCATGTCACTTTCAAATACTTGTAAAATTTTCACATTGTTTGGTACTAAAGGACAGGGTATCAACTCAATTAATTTTTTTGGAGCCTCCTATTATCAATAGGCTTAAGAGTACCTGTTGTGATAGCTAAATAATTAGTAATTTGATTGTTCTTCCTAGATATCAATGAAATATTGAAAGCTTGAAATTCATCAATCAAATCCCTAAATCTATTTCTGTAATGAATTAACCTTTTATCATTACATGTGTAATGGTATTTCACCTATTTAACAACCAGTTCTAAATCTCCTAGAACTTTCAAACATTCAATGTTTCTCTTTAAAGCTAACTACAAATCAAATATTAAGGCCTCATATCTGGTAGTATTACAAGTGCAAGAAAACTATAATCTATAAGCTGCCAAATGAGTTACCTTTAGGACTAGTCAATTCCACACAGGATCCACTACATTATTTGGATTTAGATTCATCAATTTTAAACATCCAAACAAGATTTTCATCCTTAATTGGATTAATAGATAGTATTTCATTTTCAGATTCAACTACATCTAATTTTGCTTCCAAAGTGTAAACACCTAACTCAAACTCTTCGCAAAGAATATCATTGGTTTTGTTATATTCAGTAATAAAATCCTTGAGTCTACATTTTCTTTCCACTCTGATTTGGTTAGCAACACCCTTACATGGTAGCCACATATGTGAAAAATTTGTGTCAATGTATCCATTCAAGTTCCTAGAATAATATTTACTCAACAAATCCCATACTTATCAGGTATATCTACAACATGTATATCAATATACTATTGTATCCTACGATTTTAGGCTAGTTGTATGTGAACATTCTTAAGCATTCCAACCACATGGACTTCAGATATATCCAATTGAACAACTATCCTATTAGAAGAAATGAGTTTTAAACCCAATCCTCGACAAACAATGTGATGCATGACATTGTCTGATGCTCCTGAATCAACAACACAATTATGCATATTTCTTCTTATAATTATTATGGTCAAAATAAAGGGAGGAGCTTCTCCTTTATCCCTTCATGAAGAAAATTGTGCATCCAAGGATTTTTGGGATTTTTTTTTTCTTTGATCACCAAAAGCTTGCATAAAAAATTCTTGTTGATTAGTCAACTTAGCAACCTCAAATAAAGATATATTCGCTTTTGTTTTCTTTAAATCCTCCACAATATTATAAGTAATTTTGTCATGTGGTGGTTGAGAAAAATCAACTTTCGATGAAGTTATGGGATTGTTACTAGCCCGTGTGTCAGGAGGAATGATGGTGTCATTTGAGGGAGTAGAATTAAAAGGACCTTTAGTCTTACTCCTAAGCTTGTAGTTATGATTCCCATTTTGAAATTATTTGAAAGCTTGAACTTCCTCTTCTATAGAACCATCATACCCTTATTCATATTCTTCAATTGATTCAAATGTTTCAACTACTAGCACTGATTCTTTCCCTTTGCTAGTATTGGCCTGGTGGGAAGGATCTTCATTTGAAACAATTTCCATGTTATCCATTTCTTTTTGTAGGATGTCTAGAGCTATTTTGAATTCAAGGCAATCATTCTCACTATGTTGTGCCATAGAATGTACCATGCACCAATTGTTTAAAGCTAAATATAAAATATTAACAATGGTGTTGGTTTGATGGGAACTAGTGGTAGCATTGTTCTGATTAACCATGGGACTAGGTACTCCATTTTTTAGATGGGTATTCCATTATTTTTTTGAAAATTGAAATTTCTATTATGATGAGCATTTTGAGGTAATTGTTTTTGCATTCGAACCATGTCACTACTAAGTTTTTGGACTACCCTATGTAGGTCGTTTACCTGAGAATTAGGTTTATTATTTTATCCTATAGTGGGTTGATTGGATGTGTTACTCGTAGTGGCATTGGGATTCAAAAAACATGGCAAAATTTCATTTTAGACTACCTATGGAAATGTTGTGTTGTTTTGATTAAATATTGAAGCATTTGGAGTGGGTGTTTTATTGAATAATGGAGGCATGATTTGAGCATTTTTTCCACTATTTTATGAGTGGTGAATTGATTTTCCAAATATCATGGAGTGGTAGGATAAGTGGGTGTGATATGTGGATTGTATGGAAAATTGAAATTGTTGAATGACATGGTATTCAACATAGGCATCTATTGAGATAAAGCTTGATTGATAATATGCACTTGATTGCAAGCACTTGGCTATACTATGGAAGGCAACTATACTATCCCAAAACCTTGTGGCATCAACTATTTTTCTATAGTTAAAGCCTCACTGTATGCCATGGAAAACATAGTGATTTGAGGAGCTCTCATTACAAACATAGATGTCAAAGGGTCCAATGCCCTAAAGTACATCTGTATGGCAGCATCTTCCTAAAGAGTATACAGAGAAACTAACCTATTATACAACTTATGGAAATAAGTATTGAACAATCTCAAGGGTTCATTAGGATCTCTCCTAGCTAACGCAAATTGATGATAGATTATAGTAGGATCTATGGGGAGCCTAAATTGATTCACGAAAGCAATCTCCAACTGACCCCAAGATGTAATGGAATTGGCTAAAAAAATAATGTACCAATCATATGCCATTTAATTTAAGGTGAGAGGAAAAATTTTGCAAGCAACATCCTCATGTTCAACTTGCAGTCTAATCAAGGTATCCTTGTAAGCTTGAATATGCTCTTCAACAATTCTAATGCCATCATGTTTATATTTAGGTAAGTACCTTTCTAAATTTTTGGGAATGTCATGGGATACTCCAGCAATGTTTAAAGGATTTTTGTGAGCACCTAACAAATATGTAACTCTTGTAACTCTGCCCTAAAGTACATCTGTATGGCAGCATCTGCCTGAAGAGTATACGGAGAAACTAACCTATTATACAACTTATGGAAATAAGTATTGAACAATATCAAGGGTTCATTAGGATCTCTCCTAGCTAACGCAAATTGATGATAGATAATAGCAGGATCTATGGGGAGCCTAAATTGATTCATGAAAGTAATCTCCAACTGATCCCAATATGTAATGGAATTGGCTAGAAAAATAATGTACCAATCATATGCCATTTAATTTAAGGTGAGAGGAAACATTTTGCAAGCAACATCCTCATGTTCAACTTGCAGTCTAATCAAGGTATCCTTGTAAGCTTGAATATGCTCTTCAACAATTCTAATGCCATCATGTTTATATTTAGGTAAGTACCTTTCTACATTTTTGGGAATGTCATGGGATACTCCAGCAATGTTTAAAGGATTGTTGTGAGCACCTAAAAAATATGTAACTCTTGTAACTACTACCATTGGAGTTACAAGTGGAGAAACAAATGGTATGATGGGTAGCGATGAATCACTACTGGGTGGAATAACAATCGTCTGACTCTTAGACCTTATAATTCTCCTTGTAGGAGAAATGATACGAAAATAGTCTCTTCAGAAGCCTTAGATATTGTGATTATGAATTTTGGTTCTAGCCTTAACAATGAGGACAACAAGTACTCATTAATAATGCATCAATTAAACCATAACAATAAAGAACATTCTCAAATTTTTGAAAGGTTAGCATCAATGCATCATCAATTAGAGAATTTTACAATCAATAAATGTGAACAACTTTCAACAAAAACTTTGTCAGTCAAAGCCAATACTTTCAATTAGGCCCTCCTTCTAGCGCTAGTTCTATTCAGTGATATTTTTGCCCAATTATAAAGATATACTCATAGTCAGGATTATGCCCGGATATACTCTCTTACAAGGAAACACTTGTGATTTCCTCAAGGTTATGTTTAATGTGTTAAACTTGCTTGCAATGCTTAGTAAAATGTGAAATGTTAAAATTAATTGGATACCTAAGTGTTGCATATACCTATTAACAAGGGGCTTGTTTTGGTATTGATTTGATTTGCAATGATTTTGTTGTTCATGGAATTTGTGAAAATGTGACATTATTGCTCAACTATCTACTTTGAAATAACAATCTCTAAAAGGTGATTTAATCAATTTTATCTCAAATTATTAATCCAATTTTATCTTAGATTGTTAATCAATTTTATCTTCTTTTGTTAAAATTTTTTATCTTCTTTTGTTAACCAAATTTTATCTTCTTTTGTTAACCAAATTTTATCTTCTTTTGTTAACAAATTTTATCTTCTTTTGTTAACCAAATTTTATCTTCTTTTGTTAAAAAAATTTATCTTCTTTTGTTAAGACTTGCTTGAAAATAAAAATGAAATGACTAAATCTAACTTTGCAATGTAACTTTGGAATGTTGTATTAATTATTCACTTTAAAGAAAAGTTGGAATTTATTGAAATTTCAACTTTTATAAAATGAAATTAATTTGATTATTTGGAAAATTTGTGCAAAGTGTAAAACCTTAAACTTTCATAAAAAATGTGAATTTGCCTAAATGTGAAAGTTTGAGTTTTAATTATTGAACTTGCCATATTTATTTTTTGGGGTTTTAATTTTTGTATTTTGTATTTGATGAGATTAAAAAAAATGTAAAAGGGTTGGGGTTAGAAAAAATAAAAAATAAAAGAGCAAGATGCTGAAATTTTTTAGAACTTCATCCTGAAATTGTACAAACCAATATCCTACATAAACCAACATTAATTTTACCCATATTCACGTAGTACAAAGTTAATGTAATGCAATATTCAATGAAATAACACAATATATTAGAAAAAAATATACAAGACTACCATCTGCATGCATAAAATTTATTAAATTTTCCCATATATTGACAACATGAAAGATTTTAAATAAATACACTTGTAGAATACCATGCTTAAATTGATTACAAGGGATGACCAACACACTTTTTTTTACTTCAATGGGTACAATAGAAAATTAAAATATGCTTTTCCATTTTGGAGTTCACCACCATAGAATGAATCCATATTCGTGCTCAATATTATATCTCCTTTCCATGGTCACTTAATGCAGTGCATATAGATGTTATGGTTATTTTGCTACCTTCCATGTGTGATGAGAACATACATCCCATTTTGTAAGTTTACATGAAATGCATACAGACCTTAGCTTGAATGCATGACATCATATTCAATGAATATTCCCATTTCATCAACCTACCGGTGTCCCTATATTTTCTCCAGTTCTCTGATGTCTTGATCCACAAAAATATCCACTTGAGGTTTGTCCATCATCACCTCACATGCCTTAAAAAATGAGTGGCCACATCCAATATACATTTTGATATGTCTGTAGCAAATTATGACTCAGGTTTTCCCAAATAACACAAGTCGCATAAGTTACTTTATTTTTATCCCACATTTGGGATGCAAGGTGAATTACAATGGTATAAAACAAACAAAATACACGATGGTATATGACCACCTTACAGTGGTTACTCTCCTGCTTAGTCTTCGCATGCATGCACCATGTGTCATCATCCTTTTTGTGTCATACATGGTTGTACTTATCATGTCATACATGGTTCTCATCATGTCATCCTTGTTTGTCCATAGCCTACCATGTGTTGTAGTTATAATACTCATCGTGCCACCATCATTTCATAATTGGAATCCACCATTTCTGTTGTACTTGGAGTTCTTGTCATACTTGGCTATCCAAAATTCATGATAGTTGCATGTCATGTCCTACTTGATTCTCACACCTGCCAATATAAGACACTTGCTAGAATGACAAAACAATTATATAAAAAATAACTTTTATTCAAATTATATGAAGTGCCATTTCTTTTTTTTATAACATCCTGCATTGAAAAGATCTTAAAATGGCTTGACCATTCACTTATAATGACTTCGTTAACAATACAAAAATATAACTTGGATTTGAAAAGATGACATGACATTTTACCTTTTACCATAGCTCTTCATTTTATGATCTTGATGCTTGTGGAAAAGGAGGAATAGGAGTCACATGTAGATCATTAATTTTACGAGTTTGAACATGATTGTCATGAAAGGCAAAAAAACAATAACAACTAATTGTGGCAAGTTAGTCATGTTGTTGAGAAAAATCATTCAAGCTATTAGAATAGGGCTTTCCAATTTTCTAAGCTTTCTAACATTTGGTGTATGTTCAAAAGGTATGTCATTCAACTATATTGATCGTATTTTCCTCTTATCACATGTGGGATTTCCTCAAAACCATGATAACAATATAAGGTAACTCAGCATTTTGATGCACATAAATAATGCCCATATTGTTTTTATCCATATACTCTATGATAACTTTATATTTACACCTGGTGTGAAAAGACTCAATGTAAATAAAATTTCATGTTAAACTCAACAATTCAAGTGGGTCCCCAAACTTGGGGTAGGTTGTGCAATGACAACAACAAATGGTGATTCTGCTGGAAAATACTCCTGCCTTTTGGATAAAGAACCCAGTCTAAAATCAGGAAAACCAAATATTAGAAAAATATAAGTCATCCAATAATATCAATGAAATATGGGGTTAAATAACTTCAATTGAATGTAAATACTTCATTTGCTTTAGATTAGTGTGTGTTTTGTGAATTTATTCTCTATTTTTGTATCAATTAGAATTTCCTCATTTGTTTTGCAATTAGGCTATGAAACATATTACTCATAAAAAATTACCTTTGCGTTGCTCCACTACCAGTCAAGCATCCATATATTTTGTGGAGATGACCTTGACATCTTCTAGACCTTGCTCTACTGTCATCCAGGCGTCTATAGCCCTGATAGAGATTATCTGAATCACTCAGGCACTTGATTGATTTAAATTATTTTTTCCTTTTTTTATAAGAATTTGATTGCTTTGCAAATATCATATGCACATCTTGGGTTAGAGATCATCTAAGGCTTAATATGGAGTCTATAAATTTTTTTTCCTAATCAACAAACCAAGAGGATTTAATTCTTCAAGAGTTAAAAATATCATTTAAATGTGATTTTATATGTGAAGCTTTAGCAAAATGTCGCATCACCTCAATCTCCACCATTCTAATCCATAATTCAAGAAAAACTACCAGATAATCTAATTTTGTAAAATTTTAGTTTCCCTTCATATCAACCAAGGAATTAATCTTCCATGACTAAACAACATTTCCAACAAAGGGGCAAAATTTTATTACAACTACACAATTATACCATAATATGGAAACCACCAAATTGAAACATGCTGTGAAAATAAATAAACAAAATGTGAACACAATCCAAAACATAAAATTTTGCATGAACCTGTATTATTGCAAGACCAAAAATGAAAAGAAAAGAAAAATTCAAAATGAAAAACAACAAAACAAACGAACAAGATATGATTGTATCCAAATGGTATATAGACACAAAACTATGCACAAGTGAAAATAAAAATAAAACACCATAGCTACATATAAGTAAAACTTGCAAAATCACAAAAAATATATACAAAAGATGAATATATACAAGTGATGATTGTGCTTTCTATCTTAGGGATGGAAATAATGCTTTAAGAACTGCCCATTGACTCAAAAAGGAATGATTTATCCACTTAAATTTTACAATCTAAAAGCATTTTTCCCAAGAATCTTGAAAATTTGGTAAGGGCCTAACCAAATATTGTCAAATTTATCATGATTCCTCTTATTTTCGTGTGCCTTATTCCACAACAAAACCAAATCAACAATCCTAAAGGCTTTGACCTTGGCTCTCTTATCAAACCACATTTTGACAACCTCATGATGCTTACTAAAATAATGTAGGGCATCTTCCCTCTTTTCATTAGGGCTCATTAAGTGAGTAAATCTTGCCTTTGTTTTATCATCAATTTCAAGATAATATTTCATAAACTGAAGAGTCTATAATTTAAGGTTAGTAGGAAAAATGGGCTCTTGACCATAAACCAAATGATAAGGAGAAGGAATTATGGACCCTTTTTACCTAGTTCTATTCACCCACAAAGCATATTTTAACTTGTTATGCCAGTCTCTTGGATTCATTTCCAACAATTTATTAATGATTAAAAATAAAATTTTATTAGTAGATTCTGCTAAACCATTACTTTATGGGTAATAATTTGAAGAAAATTTTATACTTACCTTAATGTCATAATCCCATTCTGTAAACTGTAGTGAAGTGAAAGCATAACCATTGTCACAATCAATAGAATATGGTATACAAAATCTAGTAACAATGTGTCCTAAAAATTAAATAACTACTTTAGAAGTACCTTAGTGGAAATGGCTTCAACCCATATAGTACAATAATCTATGGTGGTTAAAATGTATTTGTGGCTAGGTGAATACTTTGGGTTTATAAATCCTACAAAATCTAAACCCCATTGTGCAAAAGGTCTAGCCTCAAATATGACTTGTAAAGGCATGGCAACATTTCGTTCTCCGTTGACATTAATCTGACATGTATGGCAAGAACGAACATGGACATGTGCATATTTGAATATGTGTGGTCAATAGTAACCAGATCTCAAAATCTTGTGGTCTATGGCATTAGTTGATCCATTCCCAGTCCCATACTTACCATGAAAATATTTAAGAATTTGCATAGCCTCATCCTTAATCAAACATCTAAGGAAAATCTCTTCATGATTTATTCTGTAGAACACACGAGCTTTAAACCATTAAATTAGAGCTTTTCAATTTAAGTGCTCTTCTTTGCGTAGCATTAAAGTGATCTGGGTACTTACCATTCAAAAGAAAATACACAATATCATTATACCATTCATCTATGGTGATGCTTTCTATAGTGTATAGATGGCACGTGATTTAAGGATCGATTTCATCTAGAAAATTTATCAAATATTATCTTCTAACAAGCCTCATTGGATGGATATCTAAATCAAACTCCTACAAAGTAGCCAACCATTTGCCTCTGCTTTCTCCCAGTTCATTCTGCATCAACATTGTTTTGACAGCTGGGTCGTGTACTATTGCAAAAATTCTACTATACAAAATATAATGTCTAATCTTCTTCATAGTTTTAAAAAGAGCATATACCTGTTTATCCAGAATAGTGTATTTCAACTATGCATATTTTAGTGGTGAACTCAAGAAAGCAATATGATTTTCTGAATTATTTTTGTTCTTTTGAGTTAATACACTAGCAAAAGAATGCTCAAAAGCAAATGAATAAATTTAAGAAAGGTTTCTTGTTATTAGGACTCACAAGCACAGAAACAAAATATATTGCATTTTAAAATCTTGAAAATATGCTTTAGCTTCACCAGTCCAATTAATGTTAGCATATTTTTTCAACATATAATTTAATGGTTTGACTATTTCAACAAATCCTGAAATGAATTTCCTGATAAAGTTTATTTTCCAAAAAATGATCTTAATTCTTTCTTGCTACCAGGAAAAGGGATTTTTTGGATGGCTTTGATTCTTTCAAGATCTATGGAAATTCTATCTTTTGAGATGACATGATCTAAAATCTTACCTTTGATTACTCCAAAAATTAACTTTTTGGGATTTAGGGAAATGCCATGTTCTCTACACCTTTGAAGAACTTTTCTCAAATCATTAATGTGGTTAGATCTATTATTTGAGAAAAGAGAAATGTCATCAACATAAATAACTATGAATTTACCTATCAAATCTCTAAATGCATAGTCAATAGCTCTCTAAATTGTATCACCTGCATTAAGCAATCCAAAAAGTATTATTCTATAAGAAAAGGTACCCCACTTCTTGGTGAAAGCAGTTTTCATTCTGTCTTTTGGGTAAATAAGGATTTTTTTGTATCCAAAATAACCATTAAAAAAAGATATAATATCTGCGCCATTTACCATTTGCAAAATATAATCAATGGAAGGCAAGGGATAGTTATCTTTTTGTGAAGCCTTATTGAGATTCCTAAAATCAATACACAAACAAATTTCACCTGTTTTCTTCCTAACTGGTACAATGTTTGCTACCCATGTAGAGTGTTTGATTGGAAATATAATATTAGCATCCAATAATTTATTAACCTTCTTTTGTATAAGAGTCTCTAACAATGGGCTAACTGGTCTTTGTTTTTGTTTAAATGGTTTAGAATCTAGCTTTAAAGGAATAGTATGTTATGATGTTTTCATTATAAGTCTTTAAATTCTCATAACTCCATGTTATTACATCAACGTAGTCTTTCAAAGCCTGAATTATTCCTTATTGTTCCTAATGAGTGCAATATTTATCTATGAGTACATTATGAGGGTCTTTACTAATCCCAAGGTCAATGGAATTATAAGCATCCTATGGGAGTGAGGTTTTATTACAACGTTTTATTTTGTAATCAATATCAATTTTTTTTCAAGAGAAACAATACCTTTAGAAATAACATTGATTTTATTTGTTACCTCATGATCCTTGTTTTCATCTTCTTGCAATCTCTCATCCTCATCGATCACCTAATTTTCAAAAATGCCTGAATTAGTTACAAAATAAAAAATGTGCATGTCACTTTCAAATACTTGTAAATTTTTCACATTGTTAGGTACTAAAGGACAGGGTATCAACTCAATTAATTTTTTTTTAGCCTCCTATTATCAATAGGCTTAAGAGTACCTGCTGTGATAGCTAAAGAATTAGTAATTTGATTGTTATTCCTAGATATCAATGAAATATTGAAAGCATGAAATTCATCAATCAAATCCCTAAATCTATTTATGTAATGAATTAAAATTTTATCATTACATGTGTAATGGCCTTTCAACTATTTAACAACCAGTTTAAATCTCCTAGAACTCTTAAACATTCAATGTTTCTCTTTAAATCTAACTACAAATAAAATATTAAGGCCTCATATTCGGTAGTATTACAAGTGCAAGAAAACTATAATCTATAAGCTGCCAAAGATGACTTACCTTTAGGACTAATCAATTCCATACTGGCTCCACTACCTTATTTGGATTTAGATCCATCAAATTTAAACATCCAAACAATATTTTCATCCTTAATTGGATTAATAGATAGTATTTCATTTTCAGATTCACCTACATCTAATTTTGCTTCCAAAGTGTAAACACCTAACTCAGACTCTTTGCAAAGAATATCATTGGTTTTCTTATATTCAATAATAAAATACTTGATTCTAGGTTCTCTTTCCACTCTGATTTGGTTAGCAACACCCTTCCATGGTAGCCACATATGTGAAAAAATTATGTCCATGTATCCATTCAAGTTCCTAGACCAATATTTACTCAACAAATCCCATACTTATCAGGTATATCTACAACATGTTTATCAATATACTATTGTATCCTAGTCTTTGAGTCCATTTGTATGTGAACATTATTAAGCATTCCAACCACATGGACTTCAGATATATCCAATTGAACAACTATTCTATTAGAAGAAATGAGTTTCAAACCCAATCCTCGACAAACAATGTGAGGCATGACATTGTCTGATGCTCCTGAATCAACAACACAATTATGCATATTTATTCCTACAATTATTATGGTCAAAATAAAGGGAGGAGATTCTCATTTATCCCTTCATGAAGAAAATGCTATGAATCACTACTGGGTGGAATAACAATCGTCTAAATATTAGAACTTATAATTCTCCTTGTAGGAGAAATGCTATGAAAAATAGTCTCTTAAGAAGCCTTAGATATTGTGATTATGACTTTTGGTTCTTGCCTTAACAATGAGGACAACAAGTATTCATTAATAATGCATCAATTAAACCATAACAATAAAGAAAATTCTCAAATTTGTGAAATGTTAGCATCAATGCATCATCAATTAGAGAATTTTACAATCAATAAATGTGTTTCAACAAAAAATTCGTCAGTCAAAGCAAATACTTTCAATTAGGCCCTCCTTCTAGCGCTAGTTCTGTTGAGTGATATTTTTGCCCAATTACAAAGATATACTCACAGTCAGGATTTTGCCCGGATATACTCTCTTACAAGGAAACACTTGTGATTTCCCCAAGGTTATGTTTAATGTGTTAAACTTACTTTCAATGCTTAGTAAAATGTAAAATGTTAAAATTAATTGGATACCTAAGTATTGCATACACCTGTTAACAAGGGGCTTGTTTTGGTATTGATTTGATATGCAACGGTTTTGTTGTTCATGGAATTTATGAAAATGTGACATTATTGCTCAACTATATATGTTGAAATAACAATCTCTAAAATGTGATTTAATCAATTTTATCTCAAATTATTAATCCAATTTTATCTTAGATTGTTAATCAATTTTATCTTCTTTTGTTAAAATTTTTTATCTTCTTTTGTTAACCAAATTTTATCTTCTTTTGTTAACAAATTTTATCTTCTTTTGTTAACCAAATTTTATCTTCTTTTGTTAAGACTTGTTTGAAAATAAAAATGAAATGACTAAATATAACTTTGCAATGTAACTTTGGAATGTTGTATTAATTATTCACTTTAAAGGGTAGTTGGAATTTATTGAAATTTCAACTTTTATAAAATGGAATTAATTTGATTATTTGGAAAATTTGTGCAAAGTGTAAAACCTTAAACTTTCATAAAAAATGTGAATTTGCCTAAATGTGAAAGTTTGAATTTTAATTATTGAACTTGCCGTATTTATTTTTTGGGGTTTTAATTTTTGTATTTTGTATTCGATGAGATTAAAAAAAATGTAAAAGGGTTGGGGTTATAAAAAATAAAAAATAAAAGAGCAAGATGCTGAAATTTTTTAGAACTTCATCCCGAATCTGTACAAACCAATATCCTACACTAAACCAACATTAATTTGACCCATCTTCACGTAGTATAAAGTTAATGTGATGCAATATTCAATGAAATAACACAATATATTAGGAAAAATAAACAAGTCTACCATTTACATGCATAAAACTTATTAAAATTTCCCATATATTGCCAACATGAAAGATTTTAAATAAATACACTTGCAGAATACCATGCTTAAATCGATTATAAGGGGTGAAATCGTGTTCAGTAAAACAAGGGAGGAGATGTATTTCACAAACTCAAAAGTACAACATGCCTTCACTGCACAAAGTCTCCGACCATTCTTTCATTGGTTTAAATGGATATATAAACTCTTTTTCTAAAAAAAGAAGACTTTTCCACTTCGTATTATCTTCAAAATAAACCTATTTGCTTTGTTTCTTTTATTTGGATCTTGTTATGGCAATCAACATGATGGTAATTCTCTCAACTTGTAACTGTTACCTCCATTCATTAAAATTGGTAATGCTTTTATAATTACACCATTTACCTTTATGATGCTTTGTAGCATAGTGACAATTGGCACATTAAGTATGGCCTTCTCCTTATATGAAAGCCTCTACAAATTGTGAGCTTTCATTTTTTTTAATTTCCACAAACTATAACCAGACGCTATTATCCTTCTCTTGTCTTGCCATTTGTTTTGGTAATTTTTTTCCATCATGATTTCGATACCAAATTTAAAAAATGGATAATTTTTCCTCACTTGGCCATGGCCACATAGTATATACAATGCAACTATATCCCACCTACAAACAACCCATTTTGCTTCCAAACAATAATTATTGGAATGATCCAACAATAGCACAAACAACCATAGTGAAGGACTCCATGGGTGTACAACAATCATTATCAACTGCACTATACAGTGAAGTGGCACTGTGGACAACCAATGAAGGTTTCAACCTGTGTATTCTAAAGCTCTTGTATATTGATGATAACAGTAGATGAGGAGTAATCCATTCCACAAATGATACAGGAGGATGATTACGATAGGGCAACCAACACACTTTTTTTTTACTTCGATGGGAACAATAGAAAATTAAAATATACCTTTCTATTTTGGAGTTTACCACCATAAATCAAATTTGTATTCATGCTCAATATTAAATCTCCTTGCCATGGTCACTTGATGTAGTGCATATAGATGTTATGGTTATTTTACTACCTTATGTGTGCAATGAGAATAAATATCTCATTTGGTAAGTTTACATGAAATGCATACAGACCTTGACTTCAATGCATGATATTGTATTTGATGAATTTGCCCATCTCATCAAGTTGTTTGTGTTCTTATCTATTTCCTTTGCATACATCAACACCAGTGTCAAAAGGAATATCCATCTATATTTTATTTAGTGCTTTGGTGTATTGATCCATAGCGATATCCAATTGAGGTTTGTCCATCACCTCACACACCTTGCAACAAAAAATGAGTGGCCACCTCTAATATACATTATGATCTTTTCACATCAAATGATATCTTACATTTTCTTGAAGAACACAAGTATCATAAGTTCCTTTTCTTTTATCCCATATTTAGGATGCAAGGTGAAGTACAGTAGTATAAAATAAACAAAATACGTGATGGTATATGACCATATTATAGTGGTTAGTCTCCTGCTTGGTCTTCACGTGCATGAACCATGTGTCATTGTCCTTGTCGTGTCATACGTGGTTGTCCTTTTTGTGTCATACATGGTTCTCATCGTGTCATCCTTGTCCATCCATAGTCTACCATGAATCATAGTTACAATCCTCATCGTGTCACTATCGTGTCATAATTGGAATCCACCGTCCATGTCATACTTGGAGTCCTCATCGTACTTGGCTATCCACCATCTGCGATAGTCACACATTGTGTCCTACTTGATTCTCACACCTACCAATATAAGGCACTTGTTTTTTTTTTTAATTTACATGGTGGAATTGGTATTCGCCATGAATTCGAGCAGACTGTCCATATTTTATGGCCATCATAGTATTATTAGTTGTTTTCCCTAGAAGCCACCACACAGATCTTCATGCAATCCACCCCTATAACCACCATGCCACAATTATTTTAAACCTTTAATATAAGGCACTTGTTAGAATGACAAAACATATATATAAAGAGACAATTTTTATTCAAATTATATGAAGTATCATTTCTTTTTTTATAACATCATGCATTGAAAAGATCTCAAAAGGGCCTAACCATTCACTTATAATGAATTTTTAACAATACAAAAATATAACTTGGATTTGAAAGGATGACATGACATTTGACCTTTTACCATAGCTCTTCATTTTATGATCTTGATACTTGTGGCAAAGGAGGAATAGGAGTCACATGTAGATCATTAATTTGGAGAATTTGAACATGGTTATCGTGAAAGACAACACACAATAAAAACTAATTATGGCAAGTTAGTCATGTTGTTGAGTAAAATAATTCAAGCTATTAGAATAGGGATTTCCAATTTTCTAATATTTCTAGCATTTGGTGTATATTAAAAAGGTATGTCATTTGACCATATTGATCATATTTTCCTCTTATCATGTGTGGGATTTCCTCAAAACCATGATAACATTATAGGGTTACTCAACATTTTGATGCACACAAATAATGCCCATATTAGTTTTATCCATATACGGTATGATAACATTGTATTTGCACCTGGCATGAAAACACTCAATGTAAATAAAATTTCATATTAAAATCAAAATTTCAAGTGGGTCCCCAAATTTGGTGTAGGTTGTGCAATAGCAACAAAAAAAATCTTCTCTATCCGATATAGGAAGCTTTTCAAACTTTTGTTGCTTCCACTACTATCCAAAATTTGAAATCTTAAATCTTACAATATATTGTCAAGGTGACTTGAAAGTCCCTAAATTTTTGACTTTCTATGTCAAGGGATATCTTTGTCCTTGAATCTTCAAACTTCAAAGTCAAGGGATATCTTTGTACCTGAATATTTAAACTTCAATGTCAAGGGATATTTTTATCCCAAAATCTAAAATCTCTAATAGCAATGTCAAGGGTTAATTACAACCCTAAAAATATAGCTAAATCTTGGTCTTCATTGGTTATTCTTCAACCATGGAAAGACTATCTTTTCTACTCAATATGACCATTAAAAATAGATTCCAAGTCTCATTACCTTCAAAGTGGATAGACTCTTAATCGACTTTATTAAACTAGATAAAATCAGTTAATAATGGTGGCTAAAGTGACCTCTATCAAACTGGATAGAGTTTGGTGGTAATTATGATACCACTGATGGCTTTTTAAGCCTTAAAACTACCATAAAATATCATAGGTTTGGGATCCAACATAAAATAGCCACAATATAATAATATCAAGATTATGATATAAGTAAAATAATATGAGAAAATTAATATGTATATCAAGGCTTATAATAAATCAAATAACTTTCAATAATATGCTGAAATATAAATGTAAATATCTTGTATAAACATTCATGTACTATGCATGAAGAATTTACAATATTAATTACTCAAAATGTGTACAAGCTTTATTGTTTCTCTTTATCTTACAAATATAATGATCGTGATGCTTGTTCTCCCTGTGATACTTTCTTATGGAGTATTACCTTTATAATATAGCCATAGTAGTGTGACTGATGGGGAGCCAAAATTGCTCAACTCAATCAAATTCAATTCTCATTCAAAAAAACTTGAAAAGATTTACAGAAATGGCAGCAGTCTGCCAAATAAATTCCTTTATTCTGAAAGATAGTTTATTTTTTTTTATTTTACAAAATTTCTCCCCTAGAAGAAAAAAAACCCAAGCAGGTCCAGAATGGCCCTCTTGCCTTCAACTCTGCAACTCTGTCTCAGTAGTTTTCCGACCCTTGTGCATGCCTTTGCTTCCCCTTTTAAAATCTCTGGCGTGACTCTCTGTTTCCCTTTTTTGACCCTTCGTTTCATTTCTCATACCTCTTCGTTGTCTTGGCTTTCGAAACGTCTTTCTTTCCGACTCTTGATCTTTGTTTGCTTTCATTGCACCTTGGTGCCACGTGTTGTTTAGTGCTGCCATTGTAGACTCTGTCCGCCTGTCAACCAATGATGACGTTCGGTATACCCACCGCTCAATAATTTCCTCTATAATGGCCCTTGTAATCGCCTGCCCTTTTTCTTTTCTTTGGTTGCGAAAATGTGACATGTCACGATATTGTGACACTTTTTCTTCTTTGCCAACATGTCGCGATATCGCGACACTTTTTCCTTCTTACCCTTTCTCTTCTATTTTAGTCATGAAAATGCGACATGTCGCGATATCGTGACACTTTTTCTCTCTTACTCTTTCTCTTCTCTTTTAGTTGCAAAAATGCGACATGTCACGATATCGTGACACTTTTTCTCTCTTGAGCCTTCTCTCGCCTTTTGATCACGAAAATGCGACATGTCGTGATATCGTGACACTTTTTCTCCCTTGCGCCTTCTTTTGTCCTTTGGTGATGAAAAATGCGACATGTCACGATATCATGACACTTTTTCTCTCTTGCGCCTTCTCTCACCTTCTGGTCACAAAAATGTGACATGTCGTGATATCGTGACACTTTTTCTCTCTTGCGCCTTCTCTCGCCTTCTGGTCATGAAAATGTGACATGTCACGATATCATGACACTTTTTCTCCCTTGCGCCTTCTCTCGTCCTTTGGTCACGAAAATGCGACATGTCGCGATATCACGACACTTTTCTCCCTTGCGCCTTCTCTCGCCCTTTGGTCACAAAAATGCGACATGTCATGATATCACGACACTTATCTCCCTTGCGCATTCTCTCGTCCTTTGGTCATGAAAATGTGACATGTCGCGATATCATGACACTTTTTCTCCCTTGCGCCTTCTCTCGTACTTTGGTCATGAAAATGTGACATGTCGCGATATCGCGACACTTTTTCTCCCTTGCACCTTCTCTCGTCCTTTGGTCACAAAAATGCGACATGTCACGATATCGCGACACTTTTTCCCTCTGGTGCCTTCTCTCGTATTTCGATCATGAAAATGCAACATGTCGCAATATCACGACACTTTTTCTCTCTTGCACCTTCTCTCGTCTTCTGGTCATGAAAATGCGACATGTCATGATATCGCAACACTTTTTCTCTCTTGCACCTTTTCTCGTCTTCTGGTCGCAAAAATGCGACATGTTGCGATATCGCGACACTTTTTCTCTCTCTACCAACATGTCGCGATATCGTGACACTTTTCCTTCTTTGTCGACATTTTGTTTTTCGTTGGATGCTCCTGCATCAGACAATCGGGGTGGATTGAGAAGTGACCTTCACTTTTGTACTGTTTTGCCACCTTCTTTTTAACTAGGGCTATACAAGCTCTCCAAGCTTCAACAAAATCTAGGTCTTCAGGGTATAAACCCTTAAGTTCTTCAAACCCCACAACTTCCACTCTCATTATTGTCAGCAAACTCTTTTCATCCATCTCCTTCAGTTACCACATTTCTCCCACCACCATGGTTTCTTCGTGGAGGCATTCTTCCTCACTCTCTTCTCACAAACCTTAACCACAGATTCTGGTGTAAACTGCCTCACGTCCGGTGATCTATTTACACACTTAGGAACCCTACGCTCTTCCACAGATCCTGGTGCAAACTGCCTCACTTTTGGTGATCTACTCACACACTTAGGAACTCTAAGCTCTTCCACATATCCTGGTGCAAACTACCTCACTTTCAGTGATCTACTCACACACTCAGGAACTCCCGCTCTTCCACAGATCTTGGTGCAAACTACCTCACTTTCGACGATCTGCTCACACACTCAGGAACCCTAAGCTCTTCCATAGATCCTAGTGCAAACTACCTCACTTTCAGCGATCTGATCACACACTCAGGAACTCCTGCTCTTCCACAGATCTTGGTGTAAACTGCCTCACTTTCAACTATCTGCTCGCACACTCAGGAACTCCCACTCTTCCACAGATCCTGGTGCAAACTACATCATTTTCGATGATCTGCTCGCACACTCAGGAACTCTCGCTCTGATACCACTTGATGGGGAGCCAAAATTGACTAATCTCAATTCTCATTAAACAACTTGAAAATATTTACAGAAATGGCAGCAGTCTGCCAAATAAACTCCTTTATTTTGAAAGATAGTTTATTTTTTTTATTTTACAGAATTTCTCCCCCTTGAAGAAAAATAGCCCAAACAGGTCCAGAATGGTCCTCTTGCCTTTAGCTCTGCAACTCTATCTCAACAGTTTTCTAACCCTTGTGCATGCCTTTGCTTCCCCTTTTAAAATCTCTGGCGTGACTCTCCGTTTCCCTTTTCTGACCCTTCATTTCATTTCCCATGCCTCTTCATTGTCTTGGCTTTCGAAACGTATTTCTTTCCGACTCTTGATCTTCGTCTGATTTCATTGCACCTTGGTGCCACGTGTTGTTCAGTGCTGCCACTGTAGACTCTGTCCGCATATCAACCAATGATGATGTTCGGTATACCTGTATCACTCCAAATTTTTCACACCCTTACCTTTAGGCTATAGGATCCGCACCCGAAAGGGGGATGTGAAAAGGATAGGATAATACCTCGAACTGAGAGGCCTTTCGAAGGTCCCGCCTCTTGAGGGAGGTGTATAAAGGTGAATTTTTGACGGATGGTGGGTTCACCAGGAAAATTTTGAATGACAATTTCCACGCCTAGGTTGAGAGAGTGTTTGATGTGTTCATTTTTATGTTTGATCATTCAACTCCTAGGTTTGGCCGATATGAATCTAATCTATTCTATATGCCAATGCAGATTTAAATGAATACAAAAAACAGAATTAAACAGAGAATACAAGAAATATACTAGATTAAAAAGCCATATCTGATCTGGATGTCTGATGGAGGTTCTAATTTTTTTGAAGCAGTCAAGATCGCCTCTGATATGACAGGATTGTCTGAGATCAGACAAGATCGTTTGAGATCTGATGAATTCGTCAGACGAATTTGTCAGAGATCTGCAATCAGAGAAATAGATACAAAATACCAAAAATACAACTATTTCAACAGAGGGCAATGATGTAGAATGATAACAATAATATTAAATTGATAATTATAAACAAAAATATGAGTGCATTACAATGATTCAATGACAAATTATGATTTTATTATACATTAAAACTATAAGGGTGAACTCCAAGATGCAGAATAGTAATAAGTCTAACTAATGCAAAGCAAAATAGTAGATAGTGGAGAAAGAATGCAAACTCAGGGCACTGATTGCCCCCAATGTTGACTGCAGTCGAAATAGTCTGCAAAATACGAAATCGTCTCTAATTGCAGCATGATCGTCCGAGATCGTACAGGATCGTTTGCAATGATCTGAGCTTGCTCCGACTGAAAACAATGAGGTTCCTACAAGAAAACTTAGAAAGGCACAAATGCAAATGATAATTCAGGGTATTCTAACGCACACAAAGATCAAATTACAGGGGAATTCAACCAGGGGTAAGTCAAGGGGAGAGCCTAAGATTAAATAGGCATAGGAAGGAGGTTGGGAGGTTGGAGATTATCCCAATCTAGGAGATCTCCAACAGGGAAGGTCTTTAACAATGCAGACACTCTTTTGCCCCAGTTAGAGACACCGTTGAAACAGAAGCTAATTTTGAAAAATTAGTTTTAGGATGAAATCATCTAGACATTCTGCTCCAGATGAATTCATCCGATCTAAGGCGATATCATTTGATCGGCGACGATATCGTCCAACGGTCACAAAAAATCCTAAAAATGGTGCGAAAAACAAGGGGAGCGGGTAAAAGGCTATTTAACGGGCAGTTTGGGGTTGAAATTCAAATTTTAATATTTTATCTTTTTACTAAGGTTTAACCATGCCAATTTTAGGGTGCTACATTTTTCCCCCTCTTTAGCGAATTTTTTGAAGAAAATGCGTTAAAGACGAGTTTTTCCCAAGTTACGAGAAAGCAAAAATATACTCAATTTTTTAGACGACGATTCTTGGTCGAATCGTACGAATGCTGACTATGGTGCCCCCTCCGTTTTTTTACCCAAATCAAACATTTGAGGTAAAAACGTGAAAAAGCAAAATTAAAATGTTGTTGGTTTTGAATAAAATTAAGAAAAATAAGGAAAACCCTAATTCATTTTTACTATTCATTTTTACTGTTCCAGAGCTCTACAGAGAGAAAAATGGTGGAGACAGCGCACAGAGCGACAGAGGTCCGGTGCGGGCTACGGGTAAGGATCTAATCCTTGTAGATTAAGTTTAATTAATCTTTGTGCAATTCTTGTGATTTAAATTTGATTGTTTGGGGCATCGCGGCCGTTTTTAGGCCGTCAACGTCGTTGGGACAAAATCATCCCAATTTCGTCGAAATCGTCCCTAAATCATCGATTTCGTCTAATGACGAAATCGACGAATTAGGGGCGATTTCGTCCAATAAGGGGTGATTCCCAAGTTGTGAAATCAAAGATGATTTCATCCTCACAAAGGACGATTTTGCCCAATTCTGGATGATATCATTTTAAACTTGATTTTAAGTTGTTTAATTTGAATGATTTATTAATGATTTTGTTATTTTATTGTTTGTTTTGCAGAAGGGATTACTAAAGATGATGAGTGTCATTTTTCATTCATCATTTAATCATTATATGTGTCAATCCAGGGTGGTGTCCAAATGCTGTATACGATAGAAGGTGTCACAGCTGCAAGTTCAATTCATTCAAGAACAAGGTTTTATTGGTGGAACAGTTAGTGTTTTTGGGGGTTTTTGTGTGACCTCTAATTCCTAGAACTGGAAATCAAATTACAGAAGATAAAGCTGAATTAAAACTTGCAAGAAAAATAGAATCTGAAATAGCAAAAAATGAAATGTTGCTAAATTTAACAGAAAGGTAAATTTTAGAATTGAAATCACACACAATCGCAGAAAAATAAACTAACTACAATTCCCTGAGCATGTTCTAAATCTAGAAATTCAAACTATCATCTATTGCAAAACTGGAAAATGTCACAAATTTGGAAATTACAGTAAATTGACAAAAAACTGGAAATTGCTGCAAATCTGGAAAATAACAGAAAACTTGAAGTTGTTGCAAATTTGAAACAGAAATATTGAAGTTGCATGGAATGATGGAAAAATGCTGTCAAGACTGAAATCTGAATTTAAAGCTGCTAAAGAAATGAAACTGGCAGAATTCTGCTAACCTGCTGCAGTAAGGAATTAGCAATGTATTCTGTCAGAAGATGCCTTCCTCTGGTCCTAAAAGTGGCCCTTGCTTCTAGAACCAGATGAAGGTGAAGAGTTATGCTAAAAAAACTTAAATGCTAATCATCAACTCAACATGCTAATTGATAACTAAAAAATTGCACCTTTTATTAAATCTGGAAATGCATTACAGTAATGTAGGAAAAACCTGCAGATTACTATTTTGCTACAGAAATAACTACACTCTATTGCCTATTTCTCTCCTATATGCCTAAATTCCTATATCTCTATATGCTCAACCGTGTTGGGAGATTTCTTATTTATAATGCAGTTCTGATATGCTTGGTTGCTGATTTGCAGGGATTTACAACTGGTTGCACAACTATTTCCTAAAATACATGAGCTTGCTTTGTCAAACTTGATCCATTCAACCTTATTGAGTTGTATTCATTAAGAAAATCAGTTAATATGAGTTGGGGCAACTTTTTGGTCAATTGCCAATACTTTCTTCTATCAATCTGTCACTTTTTGACCATCCTCTGTTGTTCCTGCGCTATTCCCTATTCCTGTGCTATTATTCCTGCACTGCTCTAGAATAATAGGAAGTGACTTTTAATTACTATTTCATGCTCCAAACGCATAGGGAAGAAGTATTTGACCACCTAGAATGTTTTCCTTCATCTTGTACATCCTTTTTGCATTGGTGGCATGTGCTGGAGTGACTGTTTCCAAGCCCTGTTGTATATGTACAACTGGCTAGAACTGTCACAGTCACAGTCTGTTTTTCTGGATAGTTAGCTACAGGGGACAAGGTCTTTGGCACCTTTTGCATTTGCATTAGTTCAAACAGAGGAATACTACTATTAAGCACCAAACACTCAACAATTACTACTGATTTTAAATTACTACTGACAAATTAGCTGAAAACAGGTGAAACTACAGAAATAAACAGTAAAATAGAATATATGCACTTAACATTTCAAAATATGCAAATATCATTACATAATGCATTTTACCCAAAATTAGCATAGAAACATAATAAAAAGGGTGATTCAAATAAGTAGAATGTATCCAAAAAGTGTTCATAGATGAGGCAATTCCTGGCCTCATAATTTTCCCCCAACTTATGGTAATGCATGTCCTCATGCATTTTGTGTAGCCACTGAGGCACACAGGTCCAGATCCAGACATCTTTCATGAAATTTTAACAATGCACCACAAATTTTGTAAAACCCACTGACTATTTTTACAGACTGAAACCATTGTTGGAAGTCCTTGTCAGGCTGTGGATCATTATCAAATAAATAGGGGACAGGAGTGATAACTATGGGCATTCTGTATCTTAGCCCTATCCAATGTTCTTTGATTTATGAAATAATGTGTATAATACCTTCTACCCTTCTCCTTGACCAAAACAAGTTAGTGGGAGAAATTGGCTCCCATTTCTATAGGGAGATAGACAATTCACCCCATCTATTCTTACATGCTGCCACAACATCATCAAAGAAATCTACACAAAAATTGTGAAATTGAGTTATACCTTTTTGTATATTTCCTAGATAAAGCTCTCTTATTCTGGGATCCCTCATAAAGGAGTAGTGAGTACTGGTACAATCCCTATGTTTGAGAGGAGCAGGCCTGACAAGCAAAACTGCCTGTGATTCTAAGTCCTTGGCTATATTCTTCTCTGAGTCCCAATAAATATTATTTTGTATGGTGGACATAAAGGCCCTCAGTTGTAAATCTCATGTATAAATGTGAGGCAAAAACATGCTCTCTGTTGGTAAAAAGAAGTTATGTAAGAATAACTCACATAATAAGTTCTGCTGCTCTGCTGGACTCTGCACAAAGGCTTCCACAAATTCTACAGGAGTGGTCAACTGGTGAGGGAGCTCAGAAACCAGTCTCATAATCTGCCAACGTAGGTACCTCTCCTTGAGTAGGAGGTTGTAGAACCTAGGTGGTCTTCTGCAATGTATTGCATACTCTGCAATTTGACATACATCTTTTACCTATGTTTTCAACTTGTTGACTTCTGTTTCTTTCTCTGCTAGTTTGGTTGTGGCAGAGTTCAAAGTTGCAATTTTCCCCTCTAATTGATGACACTAAGTCATCCAATAGGCTAGGTCTTCATTGTACCTAGTCAAGGGCACTGTGTTTGGGGGCCTCAAAATTGGTTGCATCTGTGCCACTATGTTGACCTGTACACCAACTTCCATTGTTGATTTTGCTATTGGAAAATTTGTCTGTGTCCCATGTTCTGCTGTAACTATAGTGATTAGACTTTCATGAGGAATTATTTGTGCCAGAGGAGAGAGTGTGGACACTTTTTCTGGAGCTGCAACTGTTTGGTCCTGTATAGAAGATGTTTGAATGCCCTTCTGAAAAGGACTATCATTTTGCATCAAAATTTTAGATGGATCTTCTTGCAGAGGCATACCATCAGATGTCTCTACTCCTACTGCATCTGTGACAGGTGATCCCTGTGCCTGTGCTATGCCATCTTCTAATTGTCCAACCAAATCTAGGAGAATTTGAGCCCATTCATCAGGTACTGTTTCTATCAATTCTGTAGATTGATTTTGCAATTGCAACAATTTGTTTTGCAATTCTTGAACTTGCTACTGCAGCTGAAAAATTTGCTGATCTTTTTCTTTCATGGCCTCTTCAGCCTGATCAATCCATTTGGTCTGGGTTTTAATAACACTTCTTGCAACATGCAACTGAGTGTGGATGTCAACTTCTTCCTCAGATGCATAATGTGTCTCAGTCTCAGAATGTGTCTCAGACTCAGTATATTTTTCAAATTTAGAATATTTGTCAGACTTAGAATACATGGGAATATGCTCCTCAATCCTAGCTGGTTCAGTATCGAAGTTTATATGCTCTTCAGATTCAGAGTCAGGATAATCAACCAATGGAAAGATAGGGCTTATTACAGTTTCTTCTATTGTTAGGTCCAATTCCATTGGCTGTATTTCTGTTTCCTATGCAGCTTCTTATGAACTATCTGCCCTAATTTCTTTTTCTTCTGATAAACTGATTGGGTCTGCAATATGTACCAGTGTTTCTATCAAGATTTTTTCTTTCTAAAGTCTTGAGACCTTCTCAACCCTGTAGGTTTTGGATGTTCCTGAGTAGATGCAGCTTCTGCTTGTTCTGGAGCAACTACAGATTGTTCTGTTGGGTCAGGAACGGACATGGGTTCTGCTATTGATTCTGGAGAAGATGCCTGCTCGCTGGAACCCCCAGTTTCTCTGTTGGGCTGTACATTGTCTACAAATGTCACCCTTCTTTTTATCCGGGATTCAGATGTTGATGCATGTTGTCTCCTAGTTCTAGAAGATGGGGGACTGTCATGTGAAGGGGAAATTCTATGTTCAGAGGGCTCTAGCTGAGGATTTTCATCTGCATCTTCCTCTGTTTCCTCTTTTGTTCCTTGTCCCTCTGGTGATGAGTTTGCATCATTAATTTATTCCCATGGAGAGAAG
The DNA here is from genome assembly GCA_028583015.1 of Wollemia nobilis. NCBI lineage: Eukaryota > Viridiplantae > Streptophyta > Pinopsida > Araucariales > Araucariaceae > Wollemia > Wollemia nobilis. Next base: position 449,437 of record JAQPPZ010001560.1, on the reverse strand, counting down.
AAACGGTCAAAGTTTCTAGGGTTTCCCCTAAAATGGTATTTGCAGATGAGTTTAATTAGCCCATGATGTTTAGGGCCTCCTTTCCCTGCTTGATATTTTAGAGCCACGACTTTAAGTTCCTGGTAAATATACAGAGGAATGTTGACCCTACAGTTTGGTCTAGGTGCTTTGTGGCGCAAATGGTTAAGGATTCTGAGGTGTGGACTAGACACAACAGGAAACTGGCCGTCACAGGTAATGTACCGCATTACCCACATTGCGACATCATCCTAAGGAGACTACAAACTGGACCTCTTTACCCCTTTGCACACATTTTTACTCATTAAAAATTCGATTTGCCTATCCCCTTCTTTCGTAAATTGATTTACTAGGTCTGGTAAAGTATTTTTGTCGGTTTTAACAATTTGCAAACCTTGAAGGGGAAATTCAGTAATCTGACTAAGTATTTCAGGGGTTACCTGGATAAACATCCCAGCAATGTGTACTCTATCATTTCGGAAGGTACGTGCGAATTCTGTCGCCAGGCCCTCAGAATAACCGTCGAATTTGCACAAAAATGGCAAAAACCCTCCATTGGTAAAAATCTGCAAGGACGCAACATATGTTTCCAGGTAGCTGATGTTCTCAGGTTCTGCTCTAACCTTCTTTCCACCCATGGTATCTTCTGCTGCTTTCTATGTGTCGGTGGCTACAAATTTTTACGACCTGCATTTGTGTTTTCTATTTTTAGGGTTTTTTTTTTCCTCAGTGCCGGAACTGCTTCGAAACATGCAGAATGTCGTGGCAGTGTTTATGATGTTGTCAACCCCCAATTTTTGTTGGTTTTGTTATGGTTGTCAACTTTCACATGCTGCACGAAATCCAAGACTTGAACTTTCCCTTTTCAACCAAATAAATTACCGCAGGCCACGTGTCATAAACTTTTTACACAAAACCCATTCCTGCCCTTAATGACTTATTCCTGTGCTTAGTGAATAAAACAGTTCATTCCTGCGCTTAGTGGTTTACATAGTTCATTCCTGCACTTTGGGAATAAAACATTTTATTCCTACGCTTTGGGAATAAAATAATTTATTCCTGCGCTTCCTGGTTACTGATTCTGGCGCAGTTTTCATTTTTGTATTTTAGAGCAGAATTAGGCAGAGGCATTTGTAAAACACTTTCTACTTTTGATTCCCCTTTTTACATGATTTATACTAATCAAGGATATATACACTATATACTAATAATTTACACTATTCAGAAAATGAGAAGGCACATACCTGTTGAAACCATTTTATCTACATTTTAGGGTGCTTCTGCTGAAATTTCCAGCTAACCAATCTTTGAACTAAGGCAGGTGCAATATGAAAACAGGTGAAACAATGGTCATGGAACAATGAGGGTGAAACCAATTAAGTAAAAACGTCAGAACCCCGATTTTCATGTAAACCCAACTCAGGAGCGCCTCAAAGAGGTTTTCACTTTCTGAGTTTTTATTTATTATTATTATTATTATTTTTTTCTTTTTTTTTAAATTTGTATCATTCTACTAAATTCGAGATGGAAGAAGATCTTTCTTCCCAAATGTGTACATCCAAACTTCCCAATTGCTTGAGAAATTCCTCCTTGTTTTGTGGTTTATGGTACATACGAAGACGATGTCCATTTACCACCAATTTGTGTTGTGAATCATCGATAGGTGTAAGGAGAACAGCTCCATTGTCAAACACTTCCTCAATTTGGTACGACCCAAGCCATCTGGTCTGCAACTTTCCAGGGAAGTCCTTGTATTGTGAATCAAACAACAAGGCCCAGTCACCTTGCTGAAATCTTCACTTCTAAATGTGACTATCATGCCACATCTTCCTTTGTGCTTGGATCACCTCCATCTGATGTAGGGCATCCATGCGTAGTTCATCCAATGCATCAAGTTGCAGAATGCGATCTTCTTGTGCCTGTGACAGATCAATACCTACTTCCAAAGCAGTTCGAAGAGTTAGTAATTCAAATTCAATAGGTAAAAGAGGTTGTTTTCCATAAACTAATTCATATGGGGTAAATCCAAGTGGTGGATTTCCACGTGGTATTATAAGCCCAAATAGCTTCTGGTAACTTGTCTAGCCAATTCCTTCTATGGGCTGCTATGGTTTTGGTCAGAATTCTTTCTAATTCTCTATTAGTCACCTCGACTTGGCCATTGGCTTGTGGATGATAAGGTGAGGATTTTTTGTGTTTGACTTGATAGAGTTGAGTGAAGGCTTCAACAAATTTTGAAGTAAACTAGGGTCCTTGATCTGTGGTGATGGATTGTGGGGCTCCAAAATGCAGAAAAATCTATGAATACAGAAAATCAGCAACTTTCTCTTCACGAGCATGCTTAAAGGCACGAGCTTCTACCCATTTGGTAACATAATCAGTACATACTAAGATATGTACTTTGCCTTTGGAAGGAGGATTAATGGGTCCTAAAAAATCTAAACCCCATCTTTCAAATGGTTCTGTTCCTATTTGAGGTTGTAATGGCATTTCACTAGTAAAAGTAGGTTTTCCCATTCGTTGGCAAGCATCACAATGTCTTACGTACCTTTTACATCTTTGTGCAAAGATGGCCAATAGTATCCGGTACCCAAGATTTTGCAAATAGTGCTTTTGACTGAATAATGCCCTCCTGATGGTTCATCATGGCATGCTCGTAGGATGTCATATGCTTCATCCTAGCGGATACACCTGCGTAAAACATGATCGGACTGCATTTAAACAGTAATCCTTTTATCCATTTAAAAGAAGAGCTTTGCTTGATTAACTGTTTCCTTTGTTTAGGGGTAAAGTGAAGAGGAATCTTCCATGTAACTAAGTAATTAGCTATGTCTACAAACCATGGAGATTGTACAAAGACAACAAACAACTTTTCATCTGGGAAGGTATCTTCTACAACTTCCCCTGTATCTGCATTTGGTATTCTTGATAATAAATCTGCAACTACATTAGATTTCCCAGGCTTGTTTACTATGGTAACATCAAATTCTTGCAATAGAATCAACCAACGAATAATTCTTGCACTAACCAATGGTTTATTCATCAAGTATTTGTTACACTCCAAACATGAAGAGTCGGCTATATTATCCAATTGTGTAAAATTCATTATATATAGGTTCATAATAATTTAATTGAAGGATCATCTTATATTTATTATATTTATCATCTGCCTCTGTGCAAGGGTGTGCCCACCTTAAGTGGCCTTGATTTGTTCCATTCGTTTTCTATATTCCGTATTACATATTCTTTCCATTTCGTCTTTTCGATTCTGCATTGTATATATCTGTGAAATTTATTTAACAAAGGTAGAAATACCTTTGCAAGTGGTATCAGTGGTCAGTTTTCAAGCATCGGGACTTCCGTACTGCTCTATCCCTCACACTGCGTCGGGCGATCGGTCAAATTCTGGGCGTTCGACTTCATTTCAATAAAAGTTTTTTCGTGGATGAACTTTCGCGTTTGTTTTTTCGTCCGCGTTCCAACCTCCCTGTCCGCGGCCTACATCACCGTCCGCGTCCCAAGTCATTTTTCGAGCTGTGGCAGGCGTCGTCATTTCAGCATACTGAAACATCCGAAACAGGCGTTTTACAGTGTTACAAATAAGAAATAAACAGGTGCAAGGACGTACTGTGGGTTTCAAAACGCTTCGCAGTCACATCTCCTAAAATTTGGTGGAAGTAAAACGTAATCGCCGATCGCCAATCGCCGTCACGGACAGAAAATCTCACAACGCACGCCATTGACGCAGAAAACACTACCGACCAATCAGAACGCGTGAAATTATCGTCTATCCGGCTATATTCTAAGGTACTTGCGTAATTATTATTTTTTTTATTTTTTTTCGTGTGGGCGATTATCCCACATACAAGGTGTGGCAGTCGCGTAAGCAATTATAAGGCGTTCACCGCACTTAGTGAGTCGTGGCTTTGGCCACACGCTCACCTCCTTGTGTTTACCTCGCTACGTGGTTCGGTGCTTAGTTTTGTTGTCTGGTGGTAGTTTTTGTCGGTTTGTGGTCTTGTCAATAAGCGTTAATCTTCCATTTGAGTTGGTGGTCTTGTTGTCTTTGTGTCTTGTCGTCCAGCGTTCGTCTTTCGTTCGTCGTCCGTTCGGTTTGGGTCTGGTCGTACAGCGTAGTCTTCCGTTCGTGGGTCTTCTGTCCTTCTACGCGTCGTGTCTCGGTCCTTCCGTTCGTCGGTCTTCTGTCCTTCCGCGCGTCGTGTCTCGGTCCGGCTGCATGTCACTTGGTCCGTCGTGTTCTGTCCTTTCATCGTGTTCTGTCCTTCCGTGCGTCGTGTGTCGGTCCGATCGCGTGTCACTTGGTCCGTCGTGTCCATTTCGTGTTCGGTGGCTTCATTGCAGTCAAAGTGGTCAACAGCTGTCATCAAGAAGGTGAGCCAACGAAATTCAGTTCCGCGCCACAGTTGGAGTGGCAGCAAGGCGGAAAACAACACAAATTTTTTATAACTCAATGTGGCCAAAATTTTGAAGTTCAAGGACTACTAAGCAAGAGATTGTAAGCAGTGCATGAGTAAAAGTTGGAGCAAGGGTCCTAACGGTCGATTATCAAGCTCGAAAATGACCAATACCAACATAAGAAGAGCTAACCGCAGCCCAGGTACTAAAAATTCTCTTTCTCCTTTTAAAATTGGTAGTTATAATCCACATCATCCCCTAGTAGATCCTATGGCTACTAATCCTTCCCCAACTCACGAAAACATCACGCAAGGAAACTCAAGTAATTCAGCCATATCTGATAGGGAGTCTCTTCAAGGCATACTAGAGAGTATAAACGAAATGAGTATCATCCTAAAAGACTTTGTGAAAGCACAAAAACAACCTAATCCCAATACTAATCCCCAAAATCACTCCCATGCCCAACGGAATGAAGAAACTGTTGATCCTAATGATGATTGGAAACAAAAACAGGGTGATTGGGATAATTACAAGGATCCCTATCAAAGACAGCGGTATAACCAAAATCAAGAAAGGGACACGGGTTATCACCAACCAAGAGGCCCTAATATTAATTTTCCACGAATTGATATGCCCACTTTTGAAGGTCATGATCCTCGTGGTTGGTTAGCCAAAATGGAAGGTATCCTTGACTTATATCAAATTAAGGAAATTGATAGAGTTCCTTTCGCTGCATCAAAATTAGGCACTGAGGCCTACCAATGGTTTGTATGGTTTAAACAAGAGAATGCAGCTATTATTACTTGGAGAAAATTCACTACCTCTTTTTTAGAAAGATTTGACGATGGAGCTACATCATCCTACACAATAAGATTGTTATCTCTTAAACAAAAAGGGTCAGTTAGTGAATTCGTTTCGAAGTTTACCAGCTTTACTACCATACACTTCAGACCTTAGTCCCGACACGGTGGTAGGTGCCTTTCGCAATGGTTTGAAAGAAAGTATTCGAGTGGAGGTAGATATGCACGATCCAACCTTGTTGAACAGCTTGTATAAGAATAGCCAAGTTGGCCGAGAAGAGACATCAGTTGTCTGCACAACGGGAAACATATAGTCGTCCCTCATATCGCAACAATTCCTTTCGTAGAAATGATCAACCATCAAGATATTTTTGCTATAAATGTCGCACTCATCACCCCAGGGAACAAGCTTGTGCCCAAAAACAAAACTTTCATATTGAAGGTGATCATTGTGAAGGAGAAGAAGAGGAACCTTACCAATCAGAAGAACCTATGCCAGAAGACCTACCGTGTACTATAGACGAAAAAGAAGAGGATACAATGGCAATTTCAGTGCATGCTCTCATGGGTTTAACCGCCCACCATACCATCAAGGTACCAGGATTTCTCCGTCAGAAAAAGGTGAATGTGCTAATTGATTCTGGTAGCACCCACAATTTTATCGACATCAAAACAACAAAAGCTTTGAATTTATTCATTAACTCTTCCAACAAAGACAAATTCCAGGTTCTAGTGGCCAATGGGGTGAACGCACAATGTGTTGGTCGCACATCTCAAGTTTCCATAAATATGGGAACTTATACCTGGTTAGGATCCCTTTTTGTCATGAATTTAGGGAACTCTGATGTCATTTTGGGTGTTGAATGGTTGGAAACATTAGACACAGTTTCAACTTCAAAAAATTATTTGTGGAATGGAAGGAAAATGGACGAGTCATTCGCTTACAAGGCATTACTACTCCTCCATCACAAATGGTGAGCTCTCATAGTATGGAGAAGATGTTAAAAAAGGGTGGATATGGTTTTATAGCTCAAATTAATTGTTTGGAAAAACAATCTTCAAGCAACTTCGGATATTATTGCACCTGAGTTACAAGATATTATAACACATTACGAAGAGGTTTTCCAAGAACCTCAAGGATTACCACCTAAACGATCTCATGATCATGCCATCCATTTGATACCAGGGAGTGTCCCACCTAACAGTCGTCCTTATCGCTATCCTCAACCACAAAAGACAGAAATCGAACAGATCGTTCAGGATTTGTTGGATCATGGAGTCATTCGTCACAGGACTAGTCCTTATTCCTCACCCGTAGTCCCGGCTAGACGAAAAGATAACTCTTGGCGTATGTGTCCTGACTTTCGTTCTCTCAATAAACTCACTATCAAGGACAAATTTCCTATCCCTGTCATAGATGACCTATTAGATGAGTTGCATGGGGCAAAATTTTTTACAAAATTAGACCTTCGCTCGGGCTTTCACCAAATCCGTGTTAGAGAAGAAGATATTCCCAAAACGGCCTTTCGTACTCATGAAGGTCATTACGAATTTTTGGTCATGCCTTTTGGTCTCACTAATGCACCATCCACATTCCAAAGTCTCATGAACCAAGTGTTTCGTCCACTCCTCCGTAAGTTTGTGTTAGTTTTTTTTGATGATATTCTCATATACAGCAAAACATGGACGGACCATTTACATCATGTGGATAAAGCCCTTCACATCCTACACAAAGAAAAATTATTTGTTAAACGCTCCAAATGTTCATTTGGTGTTCAAGAAGTCGAGTATCTTGGTCATATAGTTTCACATGAGGGTGTCAAAGTCGATCCCAATAAGATTAAGGCAATTCAAGAGTGGCCTTTACCTAAAACCATCAAGAAACTTCGTGGTTTTTTGGGTCTCACGGGCTACTATCGCAAGTTTGTACAGAATTATGGTAAGATTGCAGCACCTCTCACGGCACTCACAAAAAAGGATGCTTTTCGTTGGTCGGAAGAGGCTACTCTAGCTTTTGAAGCTCTTAAGCAAGCCATGTGTACAACTCCAGTATTAGCAACTCCCAATTTTCACAAACCATTTATTATCGAATGTGATGCATCAGGAACAGGAATTGGGGCTATATTAATGCAAGAAGGTCATCCATTGGCATTTGAAAGTAAACAGCTTTCCGGAAAAAATTTGGGAAGATCAACATATGAAAAAGAAATGTTGGCTATTCTTCATGCAGTAGAAAAATGGAGACACTACCTAATCAATAGCCGCTTCATTATCAAAACAGATCATAGTAGCCTCAAGCATTTTTTGGAGCAAAGGTTTTCTTATCCAGAACAAAATAAGTGGTTAACCAAACTTCTGGGCTATGATTTCGTTATCGAATATAAGAAAGGGAAGGAAAATATAGCCGTCGATGCGCTGTCCAAAAAATATGAAGATGAAGTAGTCATCAATGCTATTTCAGGTCCTTGCTCCCAATGGGTAACTCAATTACAAATTGAATGGTTGTCCAATAGTGAAACTGCCCAGATAATTCATGAATTATCTATAGGGTCTTCCAAACACCCTTTGTTCTCTTATGAAGATAACATCCTCCGGAAGAAGAACCGCATTTACATTCCACATAATTCAGAACTCAAATCAAAGATCCTCGACGAATCACACGCTTCTCCATCAGCAGGACATTCAGGATTTTTGAAGACATATTTAAGGGTCAAACAATCATTTTGTTGGAAAGGATTAAAAGCGGAAGTCAAACAATGGGTAGCAGAATGTGAAGTTTGCCAACGCAATAAAGGAGAAACAGTCAAATCACCAGGATTATTACAACCATTACCCATCCCTGAACGACAGTGGGAACATATATCCATGGATTTCATTGAAGGTCTTCCAAAATCAGAAGGCAGGACAATAATCTTCGTCGTCGTAGACCGGTTATCCAAATATGCTCACTTTCAGGCTTTACAACATCCATTTTCCGCAAGCAAGGTGGCAAAGGTATTTATGGATTCAATTTTCAAATTACATGGTATGCCAAAAAATATTGTAAGTGATAGAGATCCCATTTTTACTAGTAACTTTTGGAGGGAGTTATTTCGCCTTAGTGGTACCAAATTGAACATGTCTTCAGCTTACCATCCACAGACAGATGGTCAAACAGAAGTAGTTAACAAATGTTTGGGTACGTACTTAAGATGTTTTGCTCAAGATAAACAATACCAATGGAGCCATTGGTTAGCATTGGAATAATGGTGGTACAACACTTCTTACCATTACTCAATTAAGATGTCTCCATTTGAAGCATTGTATGGCACCAAACCTCCAGCCATTGCAGATTACGTCCAGGGATCATCCAAGGTAGCCAAAGTGGATGATTGGTTCCAACAAAGGCAGTCTACACTCACCATCCTCAAAGAGAATTTAGTCCAAGCACATAATCGTATGAAACAACAACAAGACTTGCACCGATCAGAAAGAACCTTTGATATAGGTGATTGGGTGTTCCTAAAGCTGCAACCTTACAAACAATCCTCGTTAAAGTTAAAGTCCAGCCAAAAGTTGGCTCCACGATTCTATGGTCCCTACAAAATTGTGCGCCGCATTGGAGAAGTAGCCTATCAATTAGAGCTACCTACATCATCACGAATACACCCAGTATTTCATGTTTCATGTCTCAAAAAAGTAATTGGTTAGAAAGTACAAAGTCAATCAGACTTACCAGTGCTCGATGAGGAAGGACGCATACATCTCCAACCCGAAGATATACTACAACATAGAATCCGAAGACTGAGATCACGTCAGATTCAAGAATTTCTCATTAAATGGCAAGATTTACCAGAGGAGGATGCCACATGGGAACCTGAAAGTATCTTCCAGACATTTCCAGCTTTGAGGACAAAGCTTTCCGAGGAGGGGAGTCATGTTACACTCCAAACATGAAGAGTCGGCTATATTATCCAATTGTGTAAAATTCATTATATATGGGTTCATAATAATTTAATTGAAGAATCATCTTATCTTTTTATATTTTTCATCTGCCTCTGCGCAAGGGTGTGCCCACCTTAAGTGGCCTTGATTTGTTCCATTCGTTTACTATATTCCGTATTACATATTCTTTCGATTTCGTCTTTTCGATTCTGCATTGTATATATATCTGTGAAATTCATTTAACAAAGGTAGAAATACCGTTGCAGTATTTGATTGCAGTATGATTTGTATGGATGAATACTTGATACCTTGTGATGTAGTGTTAGAATTTGTTAATAGCATAGACTACAACCAAGAATTCTTTTTCAATGGTAGTGTAGTTTTTCTCAGCTCCTGTCAAGTTTTTACTGATATAATATATTGCATAATGTTCCCCATTTTCAATCTGTCCTAACACAGCTCCAATAGCATTATTGGAAGCATCAGTTTGAATATGAAAGGGTAAATCCCAATTAGGACCTCTTAAAACAGGTGGAGTGGTTAACTTATCTTTTAACTTTTCAAAGGAATTTTGACATTCAGAAGACCAAACAAATTCAGAATCTTTCACGAGTAAAGCAAACATGGGATTTGCTATGGTACTGAAATTAGCAATGAATCTGCAATAAAAACTAATGTGTCCTAAGAAACTGCGTACATCAGTCTAATTTTGTGGAGGGGGAAGGTTTTTGATGACTTCAACCTTCTTAGGATCAACCTTGATTCCAAAAGAAGAGATATGATGTCCTAGAACAATTCCTTCCTCCATCATCAAGAAGCATTTCTCAGGATTAAGAGAGAGATGGTATGTTTCACAGCGAATCAACACTTTTTCAAGCTGTTTTAATGCATATTCAAAACTATATCCAAATACTGTGAAATCATCGATATAAATCTCAACACTTTCATTGGTTAAATCAGAAAAAATTGCTAAAACAACTCTCTGAAATGTTGCTGGAGCATTACATAACCCAAAGGGTAAAACCCTATTCTTGAATGAATTGAACCTGTAGCCGTGACACCTTCTATCGTATACAGCCTTTGGACACCGCCCTGGATTGACACATATAATGATTAAATGATGAATGAACAACGACACTCATATAAGGATTAAGAGAGAGATGGTATGTTTCACAATGAATCAACACTTTTTCAAGCTGTTCTAATGCATATTCAACACTTTCATTGGTTAAATCCGAAAAAAATTGCTAAAACAGCTCTCTAAAATGTTGCTGGAGCATTACATAACCCAAAGGGTAAAACCTTGTTCTTGAATGAATTAAACCTGTAGCTGTGACACCTTCTATCGTATACAGCCTTTGGACACCGCCCTGGATTGACACATATAATGATTAAATGATGAATGAACAACGACACTCATATAAGGATTAAGAGAGAGATGGTATGTTTCACAACGAATCAACACTTTTTCAAGTTGTTCTAATGCATATTCAAAAGTATCTCCAAATACTGTGAAATCATCCATATAAATCTCAACACTTTCATTGGTTAAATAAAAAAAAATTGCTAAAACAGCTCTTTGAAATGTTACTGGAGCATTACATAACCCAAAGGGTAAAACCCTGTTCTTGAATGAATTGAACTTGCAGCTGTGACACCTTCAATCGTATATAGCCTTTGGACACCGCACTGGATTGACACATATAATGATTAAATGATGAATTTGTTAATAGCATAGACTACAGCCAAAAATTCTTTTTCAGTGGTAGTGTAGTTTTTCTCAGCTCCTGTCAAGTTTTTACTGATATAATATATTGCATAATGTTCCCCATTTTCAATCTGTCCTAACACAGCTCCAATAGCATTATTGGAAGCATCAGTTTGAATATGAAAGGGTAACTCCCAATTAGGACCTCTTAAAACAAGTGGAGTGGTTAACTTCTCTTTTAACTTTTCAAAAGAATTTTGACATTCAGAAGACCAAACAAATTCAGAATCTTTCATGAGTAAAGCAAACATGGGATTTGCTATGGTACTGAAATTAGCAATGAATCTGCGATAAAAACCAATGTGTCCTAAGAAACTGCGTACATCAGTCTGAGTTTGTGGAGGGGGAAGGTTTTTGATGAATTCAACCTTCTTAGGATCAACCTTGATTCCAAAATAAGAGATATGATGTCCTAGAACAATTCCTTCCTCCATCATTAAGAAGCATTTCTCAGGATTAAGAGAGAGATGGTATGTTTCACAGCGAATCAACACTTTTTCAAGATGTTCTAATGCATATTCAAAACTATCTCCAAATACTGTGAAATCATCCATATAAATCTCAACACTTTCATTGGTTAAATCAGAAAAAATTGCTAAAACAACTCTCTAAAATGTTGTTGGAGCATTACATAACCCAAAGGGTAAAACCCTGTAAGCAAAAGTTCCCCAAGGACATGTAAAGGTAGTCTTTTCTTGGTCTTCTGGGGCAACTTGTATCTGGTTATATCCACTGAAACCATCAAGGAAACGAAAAAATTTCTTTCCAGCAAGGGTATCCAATACTTGGTCTATGAATGGTAATGGGAAATGATCCTTATGTGTGGCCTTATTCAACTCCCTATAATCCACACATACTCTCATTTTACCATTTTTCTTTGGAACAATGACCAGTGGTGAAACCCATTTACTGTCAGAAATTGGATAAATGAATCCAACATCTAAGATTTTTTCAATTTCCTCTTTCACAATTTCCTTTAGAGCAGGATTCAAACATCTCTGAGGTTGCCTTACTGGTTTTACATTGTCTGTATATATCCTATGTGTACATACCTCAGGATGAATTCCAGTCATGTCTTTATAATTCCATGCAAAATCTTGAACATGCTTTTGTAGGACTACAAATAATTGGGCTTCCTGGTTCTTAGTTAGCCAGCTATTAATGTTCAAAAATTTACTTGGCTGGATTTCAATTTGTTTGATCCCTGGATAGATAGAACTAGCTGCTTCATAGTTAATGATTAATGCATTTAATGGACAATGGTGTGGCTGTAAAGTATGAAATACTCTAGAATCTGTCTTAGAAATGATACCTGGTGGAATCAGATGACATTTGAAGGTGTTAAGGAGATGATGATGCCACCCATGTGGTAGAATGAATGATCTTTCCTGATTAGGCATGGATGACAGAAGTTTAGAATTATGTTCCTCTTCTTGTCACAACAACCGATGAACAAGAGTTTGATCATCAGTTAGTCCTTCTGATTGTAATGTTTCAATTAGGACAGTTTCATTCTCGAATATTTCTCTTTCTGGTGTAGTGATTTCCTCAATATGTTCCTTCACTACGACTGTAGCCAAAGTAGTAATGATTTCTTGTTTAGATTCTTCATCAGATTTAGGATACCAAATTTGTCCATAAAATTTAGTTGAAGTTTGAGCTGGTGGATACAAAGAAATTTTATGCAGGTCAATACCATTGGAAATAGTCATTTCCCCTGACCTACGGTCTATAAATGCAGCTACAGTAGCCAGCCAAGGTCATCCTAGAATGATAGGGTATCCATTGACTGAAGTTCTATGCTGCAACACCAAGAAGTCTATAGGATATTCCCATGAAGAGACTTTAATGACCACATCTTCTAAGATACCTTCCGGTTTAGCTACCGACCTATCTCGCCATTTCCAAGACTCGTGGTGGTAGGACTGAGATTATGGAGCTGCAGTTTTTGCATTGTGTTTTTAGTCATTACATTAATTGCAGCTCCAAGGTCAATTAGCACATTAGGAATTTGCATTACTCCAATAGTAACTCGTAACTCACTGGATCTGCTCGGGTCACTATACTTGGGAGGAACTAGTTTTCCATCCAATAGATCAGCTAATTTCCCTTCTACCTGAACAGTTTTAGGAAAGGCTTTCTTTTTTTTACCAGGTTTCTTGATACATAACTCTTGAATAGTATTTTTGATTAAAGGTATATCCCTTATTGCTTGCAGCAAAGGAAGAGAAATTGACATCTTTTTGAGTTCTGTTACTAATTATGATTCAGGAGTAGTATCAACATGATCAAACCTTTCAGGGTATGGTAATGCTACTGGAGAAGATTCCTGCATTTTTACTATTTTTTCTTCTTTTTTTTTTTTTTGCAACGCCTCTTGATTTGGAGGTTCTTGTTTCTCACTAATTTCTTCAATGGTGGGTGGAACAGGTTTAGATAAAATCTTTCCTGAACGTAGCTGGATGTTACTACAGTCAAGTACATGAACTGCAGTAGTGTCTTCAGACTTAGCCTCATAAATAGGGGTTTTTTGTCTGGCATTATTTGGGTTAGTCACAGGCTGAGCTAGGAGTGGAGGTTGTTTCACTGGTTGAGTTTGTTGATGTTGTATTCTTCCCTAAAAATTGGGATTAGGAGCAGGCAACAATTTTTGAGCTTGTCCCTGATACTTCTATTGTCCTTGATAGGGTTGATATTTTTGTCCTTGATAGGGTTGATATTGTTGTCCCCATCTTTGTCCTTGTTGTGTCCATTGTGGAGGCATGGTATGCCAAGGTGGGTTCATCCATCCAGATTGTGACCAATCTGGAGGAGTTGTCCAAGGTTGGTTCCAAGGTTGTGCAGAAACTTCTGCCTGTCCCCATGGCATATTCATATTCCAAGGAGATTGTCCCTAGCTTGGAAATCTAGGAGCATTGGGATATTGTGCATAACCACCACCAGATATCTGCCAAATAGCATTGAGTTCTTCTATTTGGGTGCCCAAAATAGATTTTAGATGAGGCAACAAAGGGCATTTATCTATTGAATGTTCCTTGGAACAAATTCCACAAATAAAAGTTTTGTTTAGGGGGCAATCCTGCAGGGCATGCTTATTCCTGCATCTTGGGCAATAAATTGCCAAAGGTGGTGTAGAATTGGATTTTGTGTTTATCTCACCTAATGCAGTATTGATTTGAACAAGGATATCAATTTTTAAATTAGCCATTTCCTCCATCAACTCTTTTATGTCATTATTGCCAGAATTCCTTTTCTTTCTCCATTGGTGAGTGAGGGAATAGTTTCTACATAAATCTACAATTTCTTCAAGGTCAAGTTGATCAATGCCTCCTTTTCCCATTAAATCTAACACTTCCCTAGATTCATCCTGCAATCCTCTTAAGAAGATAGGCTTTAATAAATTCGGTTCTCTAGGACCACATCTCTTTTGGACAAAGGCAAAGCGATCAAGGTAATCCTCTAAAATTTCATCTTCTTCTTGCTTGATCCTAAACAACTCATCTTTCCTATTTCTTACTCTACAATAATCCTGATATTTATTTAAGAATGCAGTCTCCATTCCATCCTAGGTACGGATTGAGTTAGGTTCAAGATTGCTCATGAACCATCGGAGAGCAGCATCCTTAAGTGTGGAAGGAAACAATTTCAATTTCTGATTATCATTTATGTAGTCATAAGTTTGACATAACACCTTAAATTCAAACAAAAATTGATCAGGATCTTCAGAAACAGTTCCCCTAAAAATTGGCAATATGGATGGAGAAATTGTTTTCATGGGGGATTCTAGAAGTGGATCCAATATTATGGGATACTCAAAAGTCTTAGGAGGATCATCAAGATTATCATATCCCCTTGGAGGTGCTGCCATAGTTGTTTTCTTTCTAGAGTTTGATGTGGATGGTTCAGACTTAAGGGAACGTTTAGCAGAAAGTGCTGCAAAAAGTTCTTGCTCTAATCTGTCCAAAGCTTCAGTTGGTGAAGAAGATATTTCTTGCTCAGGCAATTCTTCATCTGATCTTGAAGAACGCCCTGGTGGTTCAGACCTAGTCCTGATAAACCTCCATCTTTCATCTCTTGGCCTATGCATTCATGCCTATTCACTAAATAAACTGAAATGCAGTATTTCAAGGATTGCAACACAATTATTGACCTATTTCACTTTTTCTAACAACACCTATTTGTTCCTCGACAACGACACCAAAAATTATGAGTGTCGTTGTTCATTCATCATTTAATCATTATATGTGTCAATCCAGGGCGGTGTCCAAAGGCTGTATACGATAGAAGGTGTCACAGCTGCAGGTTCAATTCATTCAAGAACAGGGTTTTATTGGTGGAACAGTTAGTGTTTTTGGGGGTTTTTATGTGACCTCTAATTCCTAGAACTAGAAATCAAATTGCAGAAGATAAAGCTGAATTAAAACTTACAAGAAAAACATAATCTGAAATAGAAAAAAATGAAATGTTGCTAAATTTAATAGAAAGGAAAATTATAGAATTGAAATCACACACAGTTGCATAAAAGTAAACTAACTACAATTCCCTGAGCATGTTCTAAATCTAGAAATTCAAACTATCATCTATTGCAAAACTGGAAAATGTCACAAATCTGGAAATTACAGTAAATTGACAGAAAAATGGAAATTGCTGCAAATCTGGAAAATGACAGAAAACTTGAAGTTGCTGCAAATTTGAAACAAAAATATTGAAGTTGCATGGAATGATGGAAAAATGCTGTCAAGACTGAAATCTGAATTTAAAGCTGATAAAAAAATGAAACTGGCAGAATTCTACTAACCTGCTGCAGCAAGGTATTAGCAATGTATTCTATCAGAAGATGCCTTCCTCCGATCCTGAAAGTGGCCCTTGCTTCCGGAACCAGATGAAGGTGAAGAGTTATGCTAAAGAAAATTAAATGCTAATCATCAACTCAACATGCTAATTGATAACTGAAAAACTGTACCTTTTATTAAATCTGGAAATGCATTACAGTAATGCAGGAAAATCCTGCAGATTCATTGTTCGCTACGTGAAATAACCGCACTCTATTGCCTATTTCTCTCCTATATGCCTAAATGCCTATATCTCTATATGCTCAACCGTGTTGGGAGCTTTCTTATTTATAATGCAGTGCTGATATGCTTGGTTGCTGATTTGCAGGGATTTACAACTGGTTGCACAACTGTTTCCTAAAATACATGAGCTTGCTTTGTCAAACTTGATCCATTCAACCTTATTGAGCTGCATTCATTGAGGAAATCAATTAATATGAGTTGGGGCAACTTTCTGGAAAATTGCCAATACTTTCTTCTATTGATATGTCGCTTTTTGACCATCCTCTGTTGTTCCTGCGCTATTCTCTATTCCTGCGCTATTATTCCTACACTGCTCTGGAATAACAGGAAGTGACTTTTAATTACTATTTCATGCTCCAAACACGTAGGGAAGAAGTGTTTGACCGCCTAGAATGTTTTCCTTCATCTTGTACATCCTTTTTGCATTGGTGGCATGTGCTGGAGTGACTGTTTCCAAGCCCTGCTGTATATGTACAGCTGGCTGGAACTGTCACAGTCATAGTCTATTTTCCTGCATAGTAAGCTACAGGGGACAAGGTCTTTGGCACCTTTTGCATTTGCATTAGTTAAAACAGAGGAATACTACTATTAAGCACCAAACACTCAACAATTACTACTGATTTTAAATTACTACTGACAAATTAGCTGAAAATAGGTGAAACTATAGAAATAAACAATAAAACAAGAATATATGCACTTAACATTTCAGAATATGCAAATATCATTACATAATGCATTTTACCCAAAATTAGCATAGAAACATAATAAAAAGGGTGATTCAAATAAGTAGAATGTATCCAAAAAGTATTC
The DNA here is from genome assembly GCA_028583015.1 of Wollemia nobilis. NCBI lineage: Eukaryota > Viridiplantae > Streptophyta > Pinopsida > Araucariales > Araucariaceae > Wollemia > Wollemia nobilis. The sequence goes on along the minus strand of JAQPPZ010001560.1, from coordinate 432,626 downwards.
ATAGATGAGGCAATTCCTGGCCTCATCAAAAGAGCTGAGAATGGAAATACGGTGGGCTAAGATATGACATAGCCGCACTTGACCAGGCAGAGCGTGACCGAATAGCACAGGTCGGTCTACAGCATGTGGCAGAGATGCCACAAGTATCGACTAACATGGGGCTACTGACAGCCCTAGCAGAGATATGGTATCCGAGGTCGTCCTACTTTCGGTTATCGACAAGGGAGATGGCTCCCACTCTAGAGGACGTATGGAGGATCATGAGGATCCCCATACAAGGACGGTTGATGGTGCCTGTGGCCAATTAGGGCCAAGTGATGATGAGGCTCACGGGAGACCCGAGCTTCACCTTAGAGAAGGGCTAAGTGAATATCGAGTCACTATGGTAGATTTCTAGGGCATCTAGACTGACATGGGTTTTGGCAGGAGTTGTCGGTGGCTTGCTGTTGTGCCACCAGAGCGGATGCAGACTATCATGGATGCTCTTAGACATTTTCTATGACATGAGAGACCACAGGAACATATTTGCATGGGGCAGCTTTGTCCTATTCCGCTTGTATAGGATCCTATATGGGGTCGTATACAAGGGAGGTCGATGTCTGGTTTTGACATCGCTGCTACAGGTTTGGTGCTGGGAGCACATTGCGGTGTAGAGGCCGGTAGGGATTCCACTGATAGGGGTTGATTGGGAGAGGCCCCTGGTTTTCTATTGGTGTCTATAGAGGGGGTCACATTAGCGGATAGATCTACCAATGTCATGGAGGTTGCTAGACGACCTCATCCCAGACCAGATCTCTTAGAGGCCATGGCGAGAGCACCCCGGGTGGGCAAAGGATGGGTAGGAGCTGGCTCGCATCAGGCGAGTCTGCTAGCTGAGGATGGAGTGGGGAGAGGTAGAGCTCCACCGCTATGATCGAGTACTATGATAGTTTGGTCTACAGTAGGGGATCCCTTATCTCAGGGATTATGAGTACTCCTAGACTGTTCGGGATAATACCACACTGAGCGGGGCTCCAGATATGCAACGATTTTGGAGTCAGGATGCGAATGATGCCCCCATCCAACCAATGGATGGTGATGACGCTGGGGTTGCGGATGGCTATGATGCCTGGTACATAGGCATCTGCCCTCCTCGAATGATGAGGGTGCAGGGTTTGATGCACACGGTTGTGCGATGGATGGGAAGGCGATGGCAGGCTGCTATTGAGGCAGTGCGGGGTTACAGGGGGAGAGAGCAATGGCAAATCCCATAGGAGAGATTCCAGAGGATGGCACAGGCTCCACAGAGGCCATGGGAGATAGGGCAGAGGGAGGAGGGACTCCATTTGTAGCAGGGTGAGAGACCACCATCGCCTGATGAGGGCAAGGGTGTTGACACAGGGGAGAGCAGCGAGACAACGACTCTTTGAGCTGAGGTTGCCCGCCTCTAGGCTCAGGTGCAGACATTACAGGATGAAGCTACACGGCTTAGAGCTTAGGGTGGAGGGGTGAGTAGGGATGATCTATCATGGTCTATTGCTCAGACCGCATTCTACCAGGGGTTATACTATCACATTGTTCCAGAGAACCAGAGGGTACCACTGCCAGCCCCTATTGCAGATCCGGTCATGATGGGATTGGCGAGGACATCCTCACGATTGACGACGAGGACCCGAGATACAGCCCGGACCTCTATGGGACCACCTCCTCCATGGCAGGGTGGGGGAGGAGATGAGGCTGAGAGCTCAAGAGCTTCTCGAGGCTAGGTTATAGAGATTATAGATTTTGAGAGATTGTTGAGAGGATTGAGTATGTCGGGGTATGGATTATGGCATACCAATCCAGCTTTGATATGATGTATATAATTTTTTGATATATATATATTTGATCTTGTTTCTGATGATATGACCTGTTCATATGTTGTTATGATGCTTTAATGGTTGAATTGTTTGTTTATTGGATTGATGATTCATGTAATTATGTCGTTTGAGATAGTATAATTTGATGTCATGCTGTAAGATTTTAAATGAAATAATATGATGTAAACAATTGGTTGTGGTGGTGTGATTTGATAAAAGAAATAAAAAGGGACTTCTAACAATAATTTCAAAGGACATTGTCGCTGTTATAGACCATTTCATGGAGTCGCGCTCACTCGGTCGTCAAGCTAATCCCAGTATAGAAATATTGTTAAAATTAAAAGAGTGCTTAAGAGACTGTCTTAAGACTTTGTGTTGTAATGATGGAGATAATGATGGTTTGATGATTTGTTTTCAGATTTTCATAAAAATAGTATGCATGAGATATGAAAATATGATTTTTCTAGGCATAAATTCCTAAGTGTGATAAAATTTTGAACAATTCCTTATAATTTATACCATGGTTGCAAAATTGAATTTGAACATAATGTCATGAAATAGAATAAGTGTTCGTTTGTTTGTAAAGCATAATTGTGTAACATAATGATGCAAGTCATATGTTTTGATGAATTTATTTTAAAATAAATGGAACATAAAATTAGAACAATGGTTTGCGCTAGGCATAGAATTATAGGTATAGACTTATACCATCATCGCGAAATCCAAAGAAGAATAGATTGTTTTAGTTTTATTACAAGATGAATTTATGAAAATAGAAAAATAATATTATGAAAATTGTGTTTGAAATTATTATTTTGAGATTTTTACTTTGTAAAAAGGTGTATGTAATTGCGTTTGATACAAACAACAAATTCTGAAATAAAAGGATAAACTCATTCCGAAAAGAATTACAGAAATATTTTAAACTATCTCAAAGACAAATATAGATTTATAAGGAATCCTCATGTGCAAATGTGAGTTCATTACCGATCTTGATTTATCATAATGATACAAAATCTCTCAAATACAAATGTGTGTGCGATTGTATTATTCATTCACCAATTTTGAGCAAGATAATTTGATACAAGTAATTTGCCTTGACCAAATGAATGTTCGTTGACCATGATTTATATGCATGTAACCATACTAGACTACTATGTAAGTGAGGTTATCAAGAGCTAGCTAATCCATAAGCTGACAGAGGTCTATACAAAAGAAGGTCGCTAATGTGATAGACATATCGCCACGCTAGGGATTACCCAAGGCCAAGCGGGTTGGGCACAAACCACCTGTTATGGGGCTTACCTCATAGTTTTCGAATAATTGAGAATTCCAGGGATTCAAGCTCATTCACCCTTCTTTTCTTTTCAAGGGGTAGGGAAAGGATTTTATTGCATTTTTGCTTTTGCGTTTCTCTTTTGCTTCTTTTTTTCTCTTTTTTTTTTGTACTTTTTTGCTTTATACTAAGATAATGTTGAAATATTGCTGTGATGAAAAATAACCTTTTTCTTTTTCTCTTTTCTTTGAACTTTTTATTTTCTTCCTATGCTAGGGATACTTGCTCGGATTAGCTGTAGAGCAAGGGATTTTTATTCTTGGTAGGGGTGAGCTTGTCCTTTTGTCAATTCTCAAATATTCTAGACCATGTGCATGATAGGATAGCAGGGAAACTTTTCGCTCAGGAAACCGGTTCTACTATGTAGCATCATATCGAATTTGCAATGAAATCATTTTAATGTGAAAATATATACTTAGTTCAAGTAAATAACAAGATCAGTTCTCTATGCTCAAAACTTTATTTAATTCAACTGTGGACTTTGATATAAGAGAGATTAATAATCATACCAAATAAAATCAAGATATTTATTCATGTGAATGTGAAAGTGTGAGATTCCAAATAAATGCTAATTTATCCAAAATAACTGAAAATATAACTGCAATACTTCACAGTTTAAGAAGTACAAAACAAAAGATGTTTTTGAAGATTTTGATGATTTTGAATGTTTTTAATTTTAAGTGATGAATTAAAAGAAATACAAGATAATTGTTTTTGAAACGTTTTAAAGAAGTGACTAAAAGGAAATAATATGCAAAACAAATATATGCAATGATGAATTGACCAATTTTTATGCATAGTAACGTTTAAGATGCATAATGTTCATAGGTTCTTTAAGTTCTTTACCATCCAAGGTAGATAATTTGTATGCTCCTGATCCAAATTTAGCAATGATGACATATGGTCCAAGCCAGTTGGGCTCAAATTTACCTTTAAGATTTGTAGTTGCATTAGTATTTTTTTGATTTTCTTTTAAGACAAGGTCACCGATCTCAAAGGATCGAGGATGAACTTTCTTAAGATATGCTCTCTTAAGCTTGTTTTGGTAGGCGCGAAGATGCTCCAAAGCATTGATGCACTTTTCATCTAGAAGTTCTAGTTGACTAAATCTTCCAGCACGATATTCATCCCCTACTTCAGTATCTTGAAGTAGTAGAGCTAAAGAGGGAACTTCTAATTCAAAGGGAAAAATGGCTTCAGCACCATAAACCAAGACAAAAGGTGAAGTTCCAATGGGGGTTCGAACACTAGTTCGATAGGCCCACAAAGCAGGATATAACTGAATGTGCCAATCTCGACCGATTTTATTGACCAATTTTTTGAGAATTTTGATTAAGGTTTTATTAGATGCTTCTACTTGACCATTACCCTGAGGATAATAGGGAGTGGACCAGCGATGTTGAATTTTATATTTTTGACATAGTTTCTTGACATCTTTATTTTTGAAACAAGTTCCATTATCTGAAATGAGATTGGTAGGAATTCCAAACCTACAAATAATTTGATTAAAAATAAATTTGGAAACTTGTGTTCCAGTGCAAGAAGCTAATGGCATAGCTTCAACCCACTTCGTGAAATACTCGGTGGCGGTTATGATGAATTTGTGTCCATCGGATGACACAGGGTTGATTTTTCCAATAATGTCGAGGCCCCATTTTGAAAAGGGCCAAGGAGATGAAATAGCCTACAGTTCTTGTGCAGGCGCATGGACAAGGTCAGCATGTTTCTGGCACTTGTCGCAATGTCGCACATAATTATGTGCATCATTTTCCATGGTAGGCCAAAAATATCCTATCCAAAGGAGTTTCTTAGCAATGGCGCTACCACTAAAATGTCCCCCACAAGATCCATTGTGGGCTTCATTTAAAGCTGATCTAGATTCTTCTAGATTCAAACATCTCAATAAGATGCCTTCAAAAGATCTTCTGTACAAGGTATTACCAATAATCACAAAGCGACTTGCTTGTCTACGTAATAACCTATGTTGGTTGCTAGTACAACCATCAGGGAAGGTTCCTTTCTGCAAAAAATTAAATATATTAGTATACCATGGTGCAGGAGTTGTTTCGTTGATGAGAAACAGATCCAAAGGTTCTAAGCATGATTTGCTTGAAGCGGGTTCCTGGAGTCGACGAATAATGATGGTAGCATATTCATCATCTAACTCCAAGGGTAAAAGAGATGCAGCTGCAGCCATAGCATCAGCCGCACGATTGCTAGTTCGAGGAATAGCTTCCAAAGTAACTTGATCAAACAAGGATAATAACTGCAAAACATATGCTTTATATGGGCATAATTTATCATCTCTGGTCTGATAAACATCATTGATTTGGTTTATGACAAGTTGGGAGTCACCAAAAACCAATAAACTTTTGATTTTCAATGCCAAGGCAGCTCGTAATCCAAGGATAAGAGCTTCATATTCAGTAGTGTTATTGGTGCAAGCAAATGTTAATTTGAAGGACAGAGGAATAAGATGTTTTTGCGGAGATATTAAAATAATACCCACACCAGCCCCACTCATGCATCGGGCTCCATCAAAGTATAGGGACCATTGCTCTGAATGGTCTGCCTCTTGTTTAAGGCATTCATCAGGAAACTCAATGATGAGGGGATGAGTAGATTCTAAGGGTGCAACAACTAATTGATCTGCTATGATTTGACCTTTAACAGACTTTTTTCCTATAAACGTGAGTTCAAATTCGCTTAGCGCAAGAACCCACTTGGTTGTGCGACCAGATAAATATGGTCGACTCATGAGATATCGCAAAGGGTCGAATTTGGCAATAACATACATTTTCTGACTGAGCATATAATGTCATAGTTTTTGTGTAGAAAATACGACTGCTAGACATAATTTCTCTAATATGGTATATCGAGTTTCATAACTGATTAAGGTTATGCTAATATAATAATTAGCATGTTCTTTCTTCTCATCATCAAGTTGAGCTAACATAGCTCCTAAGGCGGAATCAAAAGCAAAAATGTACAAGATAAAAGGACGATCAGATCTAGGTGGTGAAAGCACTGGTGGTTTGAGGAGATATTGCTTAAGGAGTTCAAATGCTTCTTGGCATTCGTCGTCCCAATGAAAAGAGACATCTTTCTTAAGAAGCTTAAGAAAGGGTCCAGTTTTGTCCGCCAACTTGTCAATGAAGCGGCGAATAGCTTGAAGCTTACCTTGTAAACTTCGTAATTCTGATATATTTGTGGGTGCGGGCATATCTGTGATAGCCATGATCTTGAGAGGGTCAATTTCAATGCCACGTAAAGAAACTATAACCCCTAATAATTTATCGGACTTAACTCCGAATATGCACTTAGCTGGATTTAGTCGGATAAGATATTCCCTTAACCGATCAAATACTTTTCTTAAGTCATTTAAATGATCATCTTCTTTGATGGAACGAGCTATGATATCATCTACATAATCATGTAGGATATCATGCATCATATCATGAAAGATATAAGTCATAGCTCGTTGATAGGTTGCACCTGCATTCTTTAAGCCAAATGGCATCACTTTCCAACAAAAGGTTCCCCAAGGGGTAATAAAAGTTGTTTTGGCCTGATCTTCAGGAGCTATCCTGATCTGATTATAACCGGAAAATCCATCCATTAAGGATATCATTCCGCTTCCAGTAGTAAAGTCAATGATTTGATCCATATTGGGAAGAGGAAAATCATCTTTAGGGCATGCAACATTAATGTCTCTGAAATCGGTGCAAACCCTAACTTTAGTGGCTTCTTTCTTAGTTACTGGAACTACATTTGAGATCCATTCGGCATAATCAATAGCTTGTATAAAAATGACTTTCAACGGTTTTTCTAGTTCTCCTTTGACTAGTAAGGCCACTTTAGGATGCATTTTTCTGAGTTTACGTTTAACAGGTTTAGCATCTGGATGGACTACTAGATGATGCATAACTACAGAAGGGTCCAAACCTGGCATGTCTTCATATGTCCAAGCAAAGACATCTTCGTAGTCTTTAAGAAATGAAATGTATTTATCTTGTTTTTCTTGACTCAATTCTGATCCAATATTGATTATGTGAGGGTTATGTTCGGTTCCAATGTTAATTTTTATAACGTTTTCAACTTCCATATGTAAATCTCTCTCAAAATTAGGTGGGGCGGATGAAACACCTAATTCTTGTAATTCTTCCAAGGTTAGCTTGGATAATTCGTCTTGAGGAGTCGAGGCCTCAAGCTGGGCTATACTAGGTATAGAGCCATCAAAATAAAATTCGTTGTGTAACATTTCCTCAATGGAGACATCATGGAAAATATCCCCTTCCAACTCTTCATCGGAGTCGGCAATCATTTCAGGGTAGGCTATGGATAGCATATTACAGGTAAAAGAATTATTCTTTGGGCATAAAGAATCTTGTTTATCTAGATAATCTTGATAACATACGAGATGATCATCATCCTCAAATGGAAAGGGCTGACCCTTATTAGGAAATAGGCCCACACCACATCGGGCAGGCCACGGTTCTACCTCAAAAGGTTCTTTCATACCATTTTGGAAAGGTCCCAAACCTTTCCCTTTATATCCCAATTTAAGCATTATGGGTTTAGCTTTAAGATAATCATTAGCAAAATAGCATCTAGCATATCCATCACAATGTGTCTTAATATTCCTGGGTATTCTTCCCCAATCATATCCTTTATAAATAAAAGCACAACTCCCGACTTGGTAGATACTTCCCATAGGTTGTGGGAGACCCAAGGTACGAGGAGAGGGTGGGAGTTTATTTAAAAGGAGGGAAGTCTGCATGGCAGTGTTGGCTTCTTCTGATATAAGAATTTTAGATAAATCGGGTAAGAGCTCATCAGTAAGAGCATAAGAGGTAGAAGGAACATTTCCTACATCGTCGGGTGTAGAAAGGATGCCATTAGTGGATGTGGATGTCATGGTGATATTGACGGGTGAATCTATAGGTATGGAAGATATAGGAGTAAGACAAGAAGCATTGGTTGTCGGTTTAGGATCTTGTCGAGGTCCTAATGTGGTTGGTTCAGAAGATGGTTGAGCTGTATGTATAGGTGTAGTTGAAAGAGTAGATGATGTTATGGGTGTGTGTTTCACACGTTTGGATGGATGATAAGAACTAGGATGTGTGGATGACAAGGCAGGGCAAAATTGAACTCCAACAGGTTATGCCAAAGCACACATATCAAAAGGTCTAGGATCACCATGAATGGTAACCAACTAGTTTTTAAATTCGAATTTAACACACTGATGTAAGGTGGAGGGAACCGCTCGCATCGCATTGATCCAAGGGTGACCCAAAAGTATATTGTATGATGCAGGGCAATGTACAATAAACACGGTCGTATCTAGGGTTCTAGGACCAACTTGCAAGGGTATAGTAATGACTCCACACGTTTCTTGTGTCTCGTCATTGAAGGCTTTTATAATCATATCAGTTCTTTTCATTTCATCACTTCTAAACCCGAATCGTTGGTAGAAGTCAAAAGTGCATATGTTTAAAGATGAACCATTATCAATCAAGACTCGTTTAACAACTACATCTCCAATTAGGGCAGTAATATATAAGGGGTTATCTTTATGTAAACTATGTTGCGGGATATCTTTATCTCGAAAGTCAATACAATCGACTTCTCTAGTGATGATAGTATTGGACATGGCTTCAGGTTGAATGTTTTGTGGTACCATCATTTGGCTCAATGTAAGCATTAATTCATCCCTATGTGTAGGAGAAGATCTTAATAGGTCCAAAAGGGAAATTCTGGTTGTAGTATTGGATAATTGTTCATTAATATTGTAAGGAGGTTTAGGTTGAACATTAGATGCATAATTCCCTTTATTGGGATTTTTCAAAACAAATGGGGCTGATCCATCATTTTGAGTTTGATCCTGTTGAGAAGTTTGAGCCTGTTGTTTGGTAACGGCTCCGATGGTTCCTACAATATTATTTTGTGGATGATGAATAGGTCTTGGTCTAGCATTTATAGCTTGTTCATTAGAAAGGAACTGATGAGAGGAGGGTCGAGTAGTAACTCTTCTAGGAAATGGTTCTTCTGGAACCATAGAACTGGTGATAGGTTGAATAGGATCTGATTCATCTTCAAAACTATTCGATTGATTTGAAGTGATTTCCATGTCACTTTCAGTCTCATATTCAGTGTCACTAAGATCAAGTGTCTGAATATTATGTAGAGGTCTGGTCGTAACTATGGATAAAGTTGTGTCAAATATTTGAGGATCATGAACAGGTAATTGTCCGCTAATAGTCCCTACATATCGGGTAGGAGGAGGAACATTATGATGCTCAATTTGATTGGCCACCTCTTTACCATGTTTTGGTAAAGGATGTTGAAATATGTCCAATGATTGATTGGCATTCTGATTCTAATTTTGGGGAATGCTCTTTTGAGCGTTATTGGAAGGATTTTGTTTAGGTTGGAAGGCTTGCACCTCCATCTCATTATTATCAATCAAATATTGTATTTTATGTTTTAATATTTTACAAGAGTTAGTAGCGTGTCCAGGTCCTCTATGAAAATCACAATGTAAATCAGCTCTGTATCCGGGTATAGTTGGATCAGGTTCCCGGATAGCTGGTAATTGGATCAAGCCTCGTGCTAGTAATTACGGGAGAATGGTTGATAAAGGTTGATTTAACCTAGTAAATTCTCGGGGTGGTTTATCAGGAGGTTTCAAGATAAACTTCTCTATGGTTTTCGTAGTGTTAACATTAGCAATGTTTCTGCTATCAGTGACTCCGTCACCCACAACTTGTTTATTTTTATATTGATTTCTGGATGTTTTCTCATCATCTTTCCTTTTGAGCTGACCTCTTCTAATGAGAGCATCTTCCACCCTTCGAGCTAAGTCTATAGCTTGATCGAAGGTAGTCAAAGTAGCGATTGATAATTCATAGGATAGTTGTTCTTGTAAATTATTGATAAAAATATCCAACATCTCCCGATAAGGTAACACAAAGTGTAATTTTCCTATCAACTGTCTCCATCGAGCTAAGAAGTCAGCAAAACACTCATCTTTGTCTTGTTTTAGGTTGTACAAATCTTTAATGGTTACATGCCTTTCGATATAGGCACTAAATTGATGCACAAAAGACTCAGTGGTCTCTTCAAAATTTCTCAAAGAATGAGTAGGTAATTGATAATACCATTCCAATGCCATCCCCCCTAAGCTTTTCGGGAACATTTTTAGCAATAGCAAATCATCATGTGATATGTCATGACATGCTATCCTAAACATACGAAGATGCTCTATGGGATCTTCAGTTCCTTTATATATAGGTAGGACAGGCATAGGAAAGTGTTTGGGATATGGTTGTGCTACAACTATAGGATCTAGAGGTTGACTACACATCTCTCGATAATTGTATGAGGGATGGTAGGGATCTATTTGGTCCATGCGAGAGACTAACTGTTTCACCATGGCTTCCAAATTACCAGTTTGTCCACCATATTGGTTTGATGGCACATGAGTATGGGTCTTGTGACCGTAGGAAGGCGGGACATAAGGATTAGATGCTATATTACTGTTGTGTAAAGTGTTGATAGGAAGGGTATTATGAAGAAGTTTTGAAGTTGTATTATGTTGTATCCCGGATTGTTGGAAATTGATGTTTGGCTTGTTTTTAGGTTTTTGTCGATTTGAAGCATATTGATCAATAGTTTGGCGAAATAAAGTAGTGAATGAAGGTCTCTTTTGTGTGGGAATGATTTTAGGCTCAATAACGAGGTTCCTTAGGAGGTTGGGTAACCTGTTGTTTTTGCATGTTCTGAATTATAGTGGCCATATCCATATTGGATGGTCCAACTTTATCACTTTCTTGATCAACGAAGGACAAGGGATTAGTGTGCATGTTAAATCCTTCTTCTAGGATTGCTTGAGTTTCACTAATTTGTCCCCTATCAAGATGAACTGCCATATTAAGAGCACCAATATTATTATTGAAGAATTTCCAAAAATGATCTATGTTATCAAAAGTAACAGTTTCGTCTGGAGCCATTCTAGGGGATGAGGATCCTTCCTCTCTAACATTTTCTTGTTGTTCATTTTCTTCAACCAGCTCATCTTCTGGCTGTTCTAGAGTTTCTCCTTCTGGAATTGGATCCTCAGGAAGGGCATTTGATTTTTTTGTTTTCTTTCCTAACCAATCTTCTTCTTCTTCTTCAGTTTGTTTACCATTCCTAAGTCTAGTCATTGTGCTTAAACTTAGATTTCAGCAAATATATATATATATATATATATATATATATATATATATATATATATATATATGCAACAAGCTTAAGAGGTATATATTTTAATTATATACCTACTATAATACTTAAAATAAAATATTTTGATTTTGTTATGTTTTTGGTTTTTTTTTTGTAACAATATTATAAAGATAACAAACAACACACTAAATGCAAGAAATAATAATAATGAAAGCAATGATCTAGTTTTCTATAAACAATTTATAAATATCATTAATGGGCTCAAGTTCTTAAGGAGTCATGAAATGTTCTTCTTCAAATTGGAAATTTTCTTTCAAGAATTTGACAAAAAGTGCTATAGTGATATTATCTATTTCAGACTCTGATTGGTAGAAGTAAAGCTCGTGGCAATACTCTCGATATAACATAGCTCTAGGAACTCTCCTCCACCTTTCCCTATCTATAAGAATGACCTCTTGGTCTTCTACATGACCTAGGAATTGGTGTACAATGGTTGCATTCTCGAGGTATTCCTCGAAGGTGTACAATTCTGAAGACACAAGAGCTCTCCTATAAGCTAACCACCTATGGCAAGCTCTCTGAAGTTCATGATAAAAAATGAGTTGATGAGGATCCAGGATTCTATCTAGGACAAACCTCTTGATTTGTTTAAGCTCTGTTGACCTAGATGAAATGATACCTAGTCTCCTATCAAGTTCGTCCCACAAAAGTTGGTTTCTATCTGTTTCAGGCACACTAAGCACATAATTAATTTCTATGGCTGCTAATTGGTTTTCAACATTTATAGTAACTGCTAGTATTTTCTTAGGAGCTACCATCTAAACATGATATGCAACTTAGTAGTTTTCTAATGATTTTAAATGCATCTATTTTTTTTTTTTTTTAGAAGGTTTTAGTTTCACGTCGGGTTCACCAAAATGTATCGCTCCAAATTTTTTGCACCCTTACCTTCAGGCTATAGGATCCATGCCCGAAAGGGGGATGTGAAAAGGATGGGACAATACCTCGGACTGAGAGGCCTTGCGAAGGTCCCGCCTCTCGGGGGAGGTGTATAAAGGTGAATTTTCGACGGATGGTGGGTTCACCAGGAAACTTTTGAATGGCAGTTTCCATGCCTAGGTTGAGAGAGTGTTTGATGTGTTCATTTTTATGTTTGATCATTCAACTCCTAGGTTTGGCCAAATGAATCTAAACTGTTCTATATGAAATGCAGATTTAAATGAATACAGAAAATAGAATTAAACAGAGAATACAGGAAATATACTAGATTAAAAAGCCATATCTGATCCGGATGTCTGATGGAGGTTCTAATTTTTGAAGCAGTCAAGATCGCCTCTGATATGACAGGATCATCTGAGATCAGACAAGATCATCTGAGATCTGATGAATTCATCAGACGAATTCATCAGAGACCTGCAATCAGAGAAATAGATACAAAATACCAAAAATGCAACTATTCCAACAGAGGGCAATGATGTAGAATGATAACAATAATATTAAACTGATAATTATAAACAAAAATATGAGTGCATTACAATGATTTAATGACAAATTATGATTTTATTATGCATTAAAACTATATGGGTGAACTCCAAGATGCAAAATAGTAATAAGTCTAACTAATGCAAAGCAAAATAGTAGATAGTGGAGAAAGAATGCAAACTCAGGGCACTGATTGCCCCCAATGTTGACTGCAGTCGAAATAGTCTGCAGAATACGAAATCGTCTCTAATTGCAGCGTGATCATCCGAGATCGTACAGGATCGTCTGCGACGATCTGAGCTTGCTCTGGCTGAAAGCAATGAGGTTCCTGCAAGAAAACTTAGAAAGGCACAAATGCAAATGATAATTCAGGGTATTCTAATGCACACAAAGATCAAATTACAGGGGAATTCAGCCAAGGGTAAGTCAAGGGGAGAGCCTAAGATTAAATAGGCATAGGAAGGAGGTTGGGAGGTTGGAGATCATCCCAATCTGGGAGATCTCCAATGGGGAAGGTCTCTAACGGCGCAGACACGCTTTTGCCCCGGTTAGAGACACCGTTGAAACAGAAGCTAATTTTGAAAAATCAGTTTTGGGACAAAATCGTCTGGACGTTCTGCTCCAGACGAATTCATCCGATCTGAGGCGATATCGTCTGATCGGCGACGATATCGTCCAACGGTCACAACAAATCCTAAAAATGGCACGAAAAACAAGGGGAGCGGGTAAAAGGCTGTTTAACGGGCAGTTTGGGGTTGAAATTCAAATTTTAATATTTTATCTTTTTACTAAGGTTTAACCATGCCAATTTTAGGGTGCTACAATACCCACCGCTCGATAATTTCCTCTGTAATGGCCCCTGTAACCGCCTGCCCTTTTTCTTTTCTTTGGTCACAAAAATGTGACATGTCCCGATATCGCGACACTTTTTCTTCTTTGCCAACATGTCACGATATCGTGACACTTTTTCCTTCTTACCCTTTCTCTTCTCTTTTAGTCACGAAAATGCGACATGTCGCAATATCGGGACACTTTTTCTCTCTTACTCTTTCTCTTCTCTTTTAGTCGTGAAAATGTGACATGTCACGATATCGTGACACTTTTGCTCTCTTGAGCTTTCTCTCGTCTTTTGGTCATGAAAATGCGACATGTCATGATATCGCGACACTTTTTCTCCCTTGTGCCTTCTCTCGTCCTTTGGTCATGAAAAATGCGACATGTCACGATATCGCGACACTTTTTCTCTCTTGCGCCTTCTCTCGCCTTCTGGTCGCGAAAATACGACATGTCGTGATATCGTGACACTTTTTCTCTCTTGCGCCTTCTCTCGTGTTCTGGTCGTGAAAATGCGACATGTCGTGATATCATGACACTTTTTCTCCCTTGCGCCTTCTCTCGTCCTTTGGTCATGAAAATGTGACATGTCGCGATATCGCGACACTTTTCTCCCTTGCGCCTTCTCTCGTCCTTTGGTCACGAAAATGCGACATGTCGTGATATCGCAACACTTTTCTCCCTTGCGCCTTCTCTCGTCCTTTGGTCATGAAAATGTGACATGTCGCGATATCGCAACACTTTTTCTCCCTTGCGCCTTCTCTTGTCCTTTGGTCATGAAAATGTGACATGTATGTTGGCAATTTTGGGTACTTTGGGTACATTGCCTTTGCTCAAGTATATAAGTTGTCATTGATGTCAAGAAGGTTTGAAGGAATTTGATTTGATGTCAAATAATTTTTTTTGATGAAGGTTACGACATGATAGTTTCAAAGGTCTTTTGCAAACTCCAAGTTGGCAGGTTTAAAGATTACAGGTGGATGCATTGGTTTAATGCATTTGGGTCCAGGAGGAAGTATTTATTTAAATAATTAAAAAACCTTGTTAAGGTTCCATTTAATTATTTTTAAATAAATATTAATTTATTATTTGCATGGGTTCTCCTAATCCATGACGCAAATGTCTTAACAAGGTGAGTGCTATGTTTTAGCTTTGTGGGTACTAGCCAAGACCTCCGTCGACGTGTTAAAGACCTCCACCGATGTCAAAGAGCCTATGGTAAAATTCATATTAATATCCCTCGATGAAAATCAAATGCATCCCATCCGAATTTTGAAAGAAAGTTGCTCGCTATGTTTTCGACTGTGTGTCTTCACCATTTTCGTAATCTGCTGATCGTTTGTGTGTCTTTGTCGTCTTCGTAATCTGCTATTCGTTTGATTGTCTCACCGTTTGTCGAATCCACCATATAGCTTGTCGTCTGCGAGTTGGCATCAGAAGGAAGGGAGGACTGTGTTTTATTTTCCCTGGTGCAGAAAGGACAAGCATAACAGAGTGAAGTTTAAACCTCATCGGGTGCCTTTGGGGCATCGGTAGCGGCTAGGCTGTTGGTGCGCTACCCGAACGGGAGGTTCCATGTTCGAATCATGCGAAAGAATTTTTCGACGTGAAGTGATCGCAACAGGTGGTGTTAGATTTCGGGCGTAATTTCTCCATAGCGATTTTTGATGATTGGCTAAGGTACTTTTTGAAATAAATTTTTGCTAAGTGTATGTTGCGGATGGAGGATGTTTGTTAGAAGAAAAACAACTTAGGAGTCATAAGGGTTTTAAAGCTTGTTGTTATTTTGATAAAATATTATTTTGAAGGTGTTGTTGAAAAATCTTATTGCATTCTTATGAGAGATAAACTTTATTTTTGATGAGACAATAAGGGAGAAATAAGGTGTATAAGGGATACATGTTTTTTGTAATGTTGAGAGTGCTTTTGGTTGGTTATGGAAATGAAAACATGGTGTTTTAAGGTTAATTTCTTCTTGTGTGAAGTTGTGAAACCTTAAGTGGGCATCTTTGAGATTGACATTTGCTTTCATTAAGTTGGTTATAATCAAGCTATTATTTACTTGGTTAAAGTGTTGAGCTTACTCCTTTGTTGATGAATTGAAAAGTTGTTTTTATGCTATTGTGAGTTGAGTTGGTGGATGCTTTTTTGTTCAAATAATGTTGGAGAGAAAAGGAGTTCTACTTGTTTCCTTTTCTGATGTTGATTGTGAAATGCTTCAAGGTTATGTTTTGAGTTGAATGGTGTTGATTGAACCTTGTTTGATGAACATTGTTGTTGAAGCCCTTATTGATGGTGAAAAGAACATGAGTATCATTGTTATGTGATTCTTTGCATAGTTGGCAATTGTTGGGGTTTCATGTTCTTGAAAGAAAGCATTCTATCCTATCCATTTCAGATTTTGAGTTGAGTTTTCATATTTGAGATTGAGTTTGAGCTGAGTTGATTTGAGTTGAGTTTTGAGATTGGGAGTTGAGTATAGAACATATTGAGTCTCTAACAATTCTCTTTATGCTTCTATGAGTTTGACAAATCAGATTGGGTCTCTAACAATTCACCCTGTGATTTCCTACTAAGAAAGTTTTTATTGGTGAGCTTTCTGAGGTTTTGGACAGGTTCTGGTGGGGACTTGTGAGCAGGTTTTGGACAGGTTCCGGTGGGGACTTGTGAGCAGTTTTGGACAGGTTCTGGTGGGGACTTGTGAGCAGATTTGGACAGGTCCTAGCAGAGGACTTGTGAGCTGAGTTTGTTAGTTCTATCAGAGAACTTAAGGATAGAGGAGCACTGGTTCTTTGAGAAGAAACTGAGGACAGATTTGGCAAGTCTTTGAGAAGGCTTGTGTGCAGAGGATTGATTTTTTCAAGTGTTGGACAGATCTGACAGACAAAGGAATACTTGTACTAGACCGATTGATTGTGTTTGGTACAGAGTTCTTGAGCTGCTTGTGGATGTGATCATAGAAGGCAGAGGTCTCTTAGGCTAAGCATTGAGGACAAGAGGTCTTCGATGGAAAGGAGTTCCACATGCTGGCAAGAGGTAGAGGCAATTGATCTTCTGAGGGATCATTTCCAGAGCAGAGGGGAACGTATATCCTTTGAGCAGAGGCTCATAAATCCAGCGTAGAGGGGAAGGTATCTCCTTTGAGCAGAGGCTCATAAATTTAGATAGAGGGGAAGGTATCTCCTTTGAGCAGAGACTCATAAATTCTGATTAGGGGAAGGTATCTCCTTTGGGCCGAGGCTCATAAACATTGTAATTGGGAAGGATTACCAAAGAACTTTGAGATAACTTTTAGAGAAAAGTTTTGTGGACGTAGCCCAACCATTCTGGGTGAACCACGTTAAAATTGGTGTCACTTTGTGGATGTTATTATGCATTGCTTTGGGTATATTGCTTTACTATTTTGAAGTATAAAGGAAAAAGTAAAAAGATGTCTTATACTGTTCACCCCCCCCTCTCAGTATAAGCTTGTGTTCTTCAATGTCGTGATATCATGACACTTTTTCTCCCTTGCGCCTTATCTCGTCCTTTGGTCACGAAAATGCGACATGTCACGATATCGCGACACTTTTTCTCTCTGGTGCATTCTCTCATCTTTCGATCGCGAAAATGTGACATGTCGCGATATCGTGACACTTTTTCTCTCTTGCGCCTTCTCTTGTCTTCTAGTCACGAAAATGTGACATGTCGCGATATCGCGAAACTTTTTCTCTCTTGCACCTTTTCTCATCTTCTGGTCGTGAAAATGCGACATGTCGCGATATCACGCCATTTTTTCTCTCTTGCGCCTTTTCTCGTCTTCTGGTCATGAAAATGCAACATGTCTCGATACCGTGACACTTTTTCTCTCTGCCGACATGTCACAATATCGTGACACTTTTCCTTCTTTGCCGACATTTTGTTTTTCATTGGATGCTCCTACATCAGTGACTATTTGTATACTTGACTATAGCTCTTCATATGCCAAGTATAATGACTCTTGGCTTATCTACTTGCCACTTGCATACTTGATGAACACTTGACACTATAACATATGCACACCTATACATGACTCTTATACTTCTACTTGCACTCTCTAATCTAAGACACTTGTGCACATCTTTACATTATGTATTTATTCTCATATATACAAGACACTTGTGTACATAGACTCAACTTACAATTGCACTCTAACTCACATGACACTTGTGCATTTTATGCACATTACAAATTTACATGACACTTGTGCATTTATTGCACATTCACACTTACATAAAAGGGAAAATATAACTCACACTCTAAACTACGATTCAAACCTAATTTATTATTTACAAATGTACCATGAAGGTACCATCAGGGTGCATTTTTTTAATTGTTATATGGGATTGAAAGGAGCTGAATTTCATCATGACCACATATTGATATTACCATAACTTGGATATTATGCATGTATCACTTGGAAAGATTTGAACCTGGGTCTCCTCTTTGAAAGAATAGGAATTTAACCAATTAAGCTAATGTCATTCATACCATGGGGGTACATTAACATGTACCAAATAATGTAATATTCTCCAAAACTTTTATGAATAAGCTTTCATCTCTTTTTCACTTAGTCGTTTTATGGAAATGGTTTTATTTCCTATAGTAGGAGAAATTGGAAGCTTTAGATTTTTTTTAAATTAGGATGACTTATATGTATGGTATTGTTCTATCACTTTTATTTAGCCAACCTTTCTAAATAGATTGATTATATCATATATTTTTGTGTGAAACAGATTTATCTATCTTGATTTCCTCTTTTAAGCCACTAATATAGCAACTTGTTAAAACTGCATTAGTTAACCCTTTGATCATATTTGCCAATTTTATTCCTTATGGTATTATTGAGTCATTTGCCTTAGATTAGTCAAAGTTATTGTGAAATTGAAATATGCATTGGGACCAAATGGAATGATTAAATTTATACAAAATTCATCCCATAGAGGTGTTTTTCCCTTAAATTTTTGCAACCATTGATACCATTTGTTTGCTTTCTATTCTAGGTTGAACGAGGCTATAGGCACTTTTAGAGTATCTTGAATTTGATGTAGATCTAAATATTGATTTGTATAATATATCCAACTAGAGATATTATCATCATCAAAATTTGGAAAATCCAATTTTGTGGTATGTGATATATTGGATAAGGTATGTTATCCTCCCAAAATATTTTGTGGATTCCTATGGATTTAGTGGGTTGTGCTAGAATATACCCTTTTGTACTTATTACTATAGGTCCTTGACAGATGTGTATATATTAAAGGTGACTACATAGATGTTTTGCATGTTTTCCTATTGATCCATCATCTCAAGATTTTATGTTCCTCTATTCAAGGGTTCCTAATCAAATTATTCATATTGAAATTTTCATTTTTGTATTTCCTTCATCTTATCACTCATATTTTATAAGGTTATGTCCTATGATCTACATCCTACTACCATTTTAAGGGGATCCAACTGTTCAAAATATACTTTGGTGCTATATATGAAAATGATCAACACAAAGAGGTGACTGTAATTCACCAGGCTAGAATTAAACATTTTTGAGGGCCAAAAACGTTATCATAACTATATATCTAAATTAAAGGTTATGACAATATGATCACAAAATCCAAGTCTCAAATTGACATTGATATTTTCCTTCGCATGAAATTTTAATACTCAGTTGTAGTGCCTTTCAAAGGGGGGTTATTTTAATAGCTTTTCCAAATTATTAATGGATTATGATAATATTATTCCTAAAACTTTCAAACTTCCACTTTGTGCACTTCTAGAACCCTTGCATTTTCTTAAATGGTCTTCCCACTACTTTGTAATTCTTCCCTATAAATTGTTATTACTATTCTCTACCCTATACTATATTCTTTTTTATTTTATTTTTTAAAACTATAAATCTATTGCATGTTTCTCTCTACCATGGCTTATGATTGTTCTATTGGAGCAATTATATCTAGAACCTAAGGTAATCTAGATAGGTTAGAATTTTTGTGGTCTCTAAATCACTCTCTCAATATACCCAAATGTCCTTGTGAGGGTTATTTTCGGTGTGCAAGGTTGGGGTTTTTCTAGTTTGTGGGCTTGAAAGTATACTAATATAATTCTTAGACAATGTGAAACCTAATATTTCAAGGCACTAGCTATAGAGTATTCCACAATTCATATAATTGCATTGCTTATCTTCTGGGTACAATGCGAGTAACTTCTTTAGGCTAATCACTTACTAGTGCACCATAAAATATAAATAATGAATGTCTTCATATGGATAAAAGGCTTATTCTATTCCTAGGAGTATCCCTATATACCTAAGAGTATATGGGATGTCACAACCATCTATAGGTGCTATGTAAGGCCTAGGTATTGGAGTTTGATCACCCCTCAATTTATTAGATGCTTTACAGAAATTTTAGCTTAGCCAATAATGATAGTTTTTTTACGATATTTTAAAACCATCAACATAGGTTTTATAACCTAATAAATCTATGGAAAATAATCTAATTGTTTTAGGATGGCTACAACATAAATTGTGAAAAAATATGAGGGTTATGAATTGTAGAAAAATACAAAAAAAATATTTTACCGAATATTGTGAGATGGATGCACTAAAGCTATAGATGTTTCAATTTTTTTAGAAAAATAAGTATTATTACCATAATAGAATAATCACTTTATAGAATTTTAATATTATATGTAATGAATCTAATTTCAAGAATTAATAATACCTACAATAAAACTTACAAAAGAAACACAATTCTATAGATTGAGCACAATAAACAAGGATTTTATTGACAACATAGAATATTTTACAATGTATCATAGGCCACTTTGAGGGTTCAACCTCATTTCTAAGCAAATCCAAGTATAAATAAAATTTTAAGATAATTTTTATTTCTTACAATGCAATATATAAATTTAAGTCAACGTACCTTAATGCTCTAGGATTAACCACAAAATAGTTATCCAAGCTATTCAACCCTAACATCGGTGATCAAGGATCACCTTTATATTTAGAAGAGACATCAATTATTTATTTATTTATTTTTCTAATAATATATATGTATTCTATTTGGGACCATTCCCATTGAAATACTAAAATATTGCATTAAACCATATCCAACTTGCTTTTTATCAAAGGTATTTTTCATTTCCTTTTCTATTAAATATATTCTTTATCTTCCTCAAAGTGCTATATTTACACATTAGTTTCTTGACATAATTTTCATTAAGAGACAAAATATAACTTGGCCAGTTGCCTTCTAAAATTGAACTTTCACCAAGACAAACATCAATACCATGGTTGGCTAAATCGTCTATTACATGATTTCCTTCTATATAGATATGGTCACATTTCCAAGAGATTGTACCCAATAATAGATGAAGAACACAACAATAATATTTTTTTGAATCCCCACATCTATTTTTTATAGCATTAATGATAATTAATGAATCCCCCTCAATTAAAATATATTTCCATAATTTTTCAATTGTAATTTTAATCTATGTAAGAAGTGCCCTAGCCTCTGCATGCTCATTAGTTAAAGTTCTATAAAATTCTAAGTGAGGAGAAGTTTTAATTAATTATTTGGATAAACACCAACTTCATTTTCCTTTCCCATATTTCCTTTGGAAGCACCATCAAAATATTTTTATAAAATCCAATTTTTGAACATTTTCATTTTACAATAGATTGAAGAAAATGCTTTGTTTGAATGCTATCGTCATAAATGACTCTTCCATGTATATTCAAATCTTGTAACCATGTGGTTAGAACCTATTTTTGTAGACTTAATATTTACCATGGTGAGAAACATATCTATAAACATTCTACAAGAGAGGTAATAATACAATTCCAAACTTGGGCACAATTTTGAGATTTGTTCTTAGAAATTCTATTATTCCTTTTCAAACCATAAATTCCAACAAATAATGGTAAGACCAATCCTTAACATAATACATAATACTTTTATTAATCTAATATATCATCAACTCTTTCAATGTTGATGGGGCTATCCAATATGTTCTTATGTGTAACCCCAAACGATGTGAGCAAAGGGACAATGAAGAAGTAATGGTTTGACATAAGGCACATCTAAAAGGTTCATGACATACTCTTATTTGTAGACTCTGTCCTATAAGAATATTACTTTGAATTGCTAATGAAAGAAATGCGTAGGCCTTTGGGAGGGCCTCTAGTGAACAAACATTCTTCCAAGAGAAATATTTGGAAGTAGGAAGTTTGATTGCTCTAAATTCCAATGTCCCAACTAGATTGAGTATCCACCATATTGTGATAGATTACAAACCAACTCATCCTTTTATGTATAAATAGGTACATAAATTTTTTAAATAATATTTTAAAGCTTATCCGCAATTTTTTTAAGTTCTTCTTCTTCAATTAGGTTACTATTAGAAATCCATGATTTATATTTATAGCTCAATTAATATAATATTTGACCTTTGGACCTTTGTAAGCTAGGCATACCTAAGCCATTGGTTACCATTTTGAATCTGAGATTAGGCAATGATTCAACCAAGAATAAGATGAAAAATGATGACTTCCCTCATTGACTGACTATTTAATACATTTTTTGATCAATTGAAACTATTTGATATTAAGTTCCATTTTTTAGATCCTTTGGGTAGGGTTATTTTCCTAAATAATTATATTCCATCAAGGGAACCTATATATTTATAAGTAATATTTTTTCCAATATTTGAATAATATCCACCCAAGTTTTCCCCTAAGGCCAAACTAATAAGTCTTCAATTTCACAAGTTTGCTTGTCCAATATTCTATCCTTTGCAAACCCTATCCCACTTACAAAGAGAAAAACTAATTTTTCCTTGCATCCTTTCCAAATATCTTTTTTTTTATCATTTTTTTATGCTATACATATTAACAATATTGAAAGTGACATTATATGAATAGGGATGGATTGCAATGTAGACTTTATGATTTGTAGCCTTCCTATTATGTTTAATAACTTAACTTTCTAACCTACCAAACAACCTTTCATTCTATCCAAAAAATAGACACAAAGATCTTTTTTATTTCCTTTATGACACAAAGGAATATCCAAGTAGGTTGATGGAAAATTTTCAATTTTAAACCCTAAAATATCCATAATAATTTGTTGTAAATATAGGGTAGTATTAATGAAAAACATTTGCTTTTGTAACTTTAATTGATTGTCCTGAAGCCTTATCATAGCATGGTAATATTGGTTTAAACTCCATAGTTTCATTGTTTGAGGAATATCCCAAAAGAAGAATATCATCAAAAAATTCGAGATGAGATTTGAAGGAAATATTTTTTTCAACCTGAATACCTTTGATTGTTCCTATTTTTTCCTTTGAGAAATCTCTCCCTAATGCCTCCACAGTAATAACAAAAAAATAAGAAGATAGTTGATTTTATTATAGAGTTATTAACTAAACTATTAAAATAAAATAAATTAAAAGGGTTAGGAGATGAGGTCCTAACATTACCTCCCACTAAAAAAGGAAAATATTTGTGCTCAAACCCAAATATGAGAAAATTGTTATTAGAGTTAGTGTAGTAGATACCATATAACAAATTTAGTGTGTAATATATTCCACTATGCCAAGAGATCTATAGTTATTTGGTTATACAATTGTCATGATTGTTGGTGGAAACTAGCCTTTGGTCTTAGATTGATTAAGCCTTCATCATCTGAATTTAAGTAATGGTAACTAAACTACGATTTTTTGTCCTAAGGCCTTCTTCAAATAAGATACAAGGAAGACAAGATGTATTTTAGAAGATGAAAATAAGTCTAACCTATATGTAGTAATATGGAACTACTTTAATGCTTGGTAGGGCCTAGAACACTAGGGTGAAATCTTATGAATACCTTTTATCCTTAAAGACATCAATTTATATGACTCGAATTTGAGAAATATCAAATCTCCTTCAAAAAAATCTTGCTTGGATCTATTTTAATCTACTTGTTCTTTAATTTTGTTCTAGGCCATTGCTAATTTTTCCTTGAGGAATTCAAATAAGGTCTCCCTATTACTAGGAGTATAATCAACAACTTGTACATAAGATCTACTTGGAAGATATGAGGTGAGAGATGGTTGTGTCTAGTCATATACAACTTCATATAGGATAATCTCGATTACCATATGATAAATGGTATTACACCACTATTTTGAAAATGATATCCATTTGGTCCAATGCATCTAATAATATAAATAAAAGCAACACAAATAAGCCTCCAAGTGTTTGCTTACAAGTTTAGTATGGCCATTTTTTGTGGATGGTATACCAAGCTTATCCTTAGTTGGGTTTCATGGAACTTGAAGGGTTATTTGGTCATAGACTATAGAGGAGGGAATTCAAATGAGTGAAACATTTTGGTCAATAAATATTTGGGTAATGGTGGAGGCTATGTAGGGATGTACAAGAGGAAAAAATTAGGTATACTTTGAAATATAATCCATAATAATAGAAAATAAATGACTTACATGTTGAATTTGGCAATACCCAAATAAAATTGTGAGAATGAGGAGAGGAGGCAAGGGGCCAATGAAGGGTATACCTCATGCCGTATTCCTTTCCACTTCCAGGAATTATGGAATATGGGGGTGTCAAAGCCTAGTAACTATTTTAATGAGTTAAATTAACGAACACCTACAATTTTCAATAAAACTAAGGTTTCTTTTAAAAGACCTTAATTTTATGCCCATCCTAACCTTAATATTATAAAATTAAAATATAAACATAACATGGATGAAATGCACACACCTAATCTAAGATGCCCTTTTGGTTTTAATGATGAAACAAAATAAAATTATTTTTCCTTTTGAGGATACAAGGGATCAAGAGAAATTCATCAAAAAAATTATCCTAATGCAAACTATATGACATGGTGTTTGATTTAAACATCATGTTTGACCTCACATAACTAAAATTTTCAACTAAGAAAGGAGTGGATATTCTCATGCCAAGCATGTGGTGCCTACTTAAGTCCATACAAGTACTTAATCAATTGACATACTACGCCAATAAAACCATCAAACTCAAAACCAAGTGGCTACTATATATAAATATCCTCCTAAATCTCAACATGAATAAAGACACTCTTTACATCCATTTGATGTACCTTCTAGCCATAAGAAACAACCATATATATAATCATCCAAATAAAATCCATTTGAGCAATTGGAAAAATGTCTATGATTATTCAATTCTCTCCTTCTATTAGAAACCCTTAGTGAAAAGATATACTTTGTTCTTCTCTACCTGACCATCCAAAGTATATTTGGTCCCACAAACCCATTTGCCTCCAACAATATTCTTCCCTTTTGGAATAGGAACTAGTGTATCAAGATCAATACTCTTAGAATCCAATATTGAAGGTGTTGGAGATGTTGCCACCTAAGGAGAGTCACATATGTAAGCATAGGGAATTCACTAGAAAATGGAGAGAAATACCTAATAGGAATAGTGCCCATAAGAATATCTAAATAATCTATTGGAGTAATTGGAGAATTAAGAGGGATCTTTAGCCAAAAGCTAAGGTGGATAATCAAATGGAACTTTTGGAAGAAACTCATCAAAATTTAAATTCCACCAAATAAAAATATCAATCCTGTAATGACCATAAATATGGTATGCCTTCGAGGTATTTAAATAACCCACAAAAATGCATCTATGCCTCATTCCAAAGTTCTTTGGGTATGTGAGCCCATGTTTAAGACCTATAGATATAAAATTGGGATACATTATATTGATCTCCTATAAAACTCTAAAGGTGTCTCATACCTTGAATTTCTTTGGTAGGGACTCTATTTATGATGTATTCTACACAAGTGATGGTTTCACCCTAGATTTTTTTCTCCATTTCTTATCATAAATCATGCTACAATCCATATATATAATTAACCTACTTTTCTCTTAGCTATCCCATTATAATGTAGAATATTATTAATATTACTTTAACATGCAAATACCATAAAGAGTTAAAAAATCTAGAAAATAAATTCTCATATAATCACATCCTCTTTCTATCATAAGGCACTCAATATTTCTTTCAAGTTGATTATCTATTAGTTAATTGAATGACTTAAATTTCTCAAAATTCTAATATTTGGGGTGAATAGTATGTAACCACATATACCAGAAGATATAATCAACAAAAAGAAGAAAATAAATATTCCCACAAATATAAGGTGTATGTATGGGTCCATAAAAATCACTTTGAATGAGCTCCAAGGGTTGTATGGCATGACTAACTATACTTTTTGGAAAGGATAATCTATGATGCTTCCCCAAAATATATTCCTCATATGCCTAATCAAAGGTAAAAATAAGGAAGTCCAATAACCATATTATGATGGCTTATGTACCTAAGTGACCCCTAGCTAATATGCCCAAGCCTATGATTCCATCACTATCTCTCATAATTTGCTTGTGACACCATGACCACAAAATATCTCTTTTAAGAGAAAGAGGTAAAAGGAGTCAATATATCCCCTAGTTTGTACATCTAATTTGACCCATCATAATACCTAGAGATAACTATCTTAAATCCATCACCAATATCCTTGATCACCCATCGATCAAGCCAAAAATATATCTTTGTATTTGTATGGGTGATGAGACAAATAGACAAAATATTGAGGCCAATATTTGAAACATGAAAAAATTCATAAAATGAAGAAGATCCAATACTAACATCTTCACAACCTACCATCCATAAGAAATAATCATCTTCAATGACAACACACTCTTTTAGATATAGTGTGCTATAATCATGTAGAAGGTGTTTATGCTAGGTTATGTGCTTTGTTGTCCCTAAATATACAATCCACTCACTAGAACATGTGGATATTTACTATTTTGAATGAATAACTACATGATGTTGTGAGGTTTCACCATCATGACTATCCTTACCCTATTCATAGAAGAAAGCATCAACACCCCCTTCTTGCTTGCTTTCTCAAACATCTTGATGCAATTTTTTTTTGCTTTATGTCCTTTCTTTTAGTAAAAATAACAAGTCAACCTCTTGAATAGTTTCTTGGTATTATTTTTTTTTCTTTAGCTTATTATTAGTTTCATCATTAATCACTTCTTTTGCATGGTCCTAGTTTATTAGAGGATAATTTTTAGTCATAAGTTTGTCTAATGGAAAGGTTTATGCACCCACAGACCTCGACCAACTTTAAATGACCACAAGTCTAGGTGGTGGTGCAGGTCAATATTCATATAAGGTTGGATCCTAAGGGTACTAGCTAACTAATCCTGATAAAAGGGGTGTCGAAAGAAAGTAAATAGAACTGAAGCTAGAACTTACAATGGGACGGATTCAATTGCATAAATATACATGCATAATAAACTTAGAACATTATGCAAAATATTCATGAATCATATAACAAATCAACCAATATTCCTCATTAACATTCATTACACACTAGTTGATTGCAAATTCCAGAACTGAGAGAATGAATCATAAAATCCAGAATGCAAAATTAAAGCATGATCATCAAACTAATTTAAGAAAAAATAAACAATCAAGCATACATACATACATGAAGATTCTTTGGAGGCCAAATAATGAGTCACTTGTATTCCCGAATGATAGAAGCTTTTACATGTAAATTATAATGGCTAAAGAAAAGACCATTTTCAAGCCTTATACCCTTACATATATAGCCTCTAAAAAATTACCTCTTTTACAAGTGAATACAATGTCCATTAGTGAAGTTGTCCAACAACTCCTATTGCAAGCAATTATGATACTCATCAATGAAGTATGACTGAGTCAGAGAGTATCCGAGCTGCATGCACCAACTACAACCCTATAGCCTTAACTACTTCCTTGTATGTCTTGAGAGTACACTTCATTAGCCACACTTGATTTGCTCATATGACTAACACACTAACACCCTTGGTGCTCATAATAATGATGCATTATAGGAGGGTTGCTAGGATCATTTATGTAACCTACAACTTATCACAAAGATCACATTTCACCATTGAACATTCCTGACATCTCAGAAGTCCATCTACTGCATTTCAGTTGCGTATAGACTCTTCTTTGACCAGGTACAACTCCCAAGTATCAACTTCCATCTTGGACATTACATTTTTCCTCCATTGGTACAAATTGACCTCTGGGATACTCCACCAAACTCTGGTTTATTTCTTCCACCACAATGAGTTTTTGGATCTTTGATGGCTCTTGGATAATTCTCATTTCTCTACCAAGTATTGCTTTTGCTCGTGGTAAACTTTTGGGTTGGCTTGGTGGTCTAACTTCTTCTTAGTTTTCTACCCAGTTCAACTTTTTTTTTCTCCATAGTGGATATTTAGGATTAGTCATGGGTCTCAATGATTCCCATTCTTCCACCTGGTCCAAATTATTACTCCTTTGATACAAGATTTTGGGACCTACGAGGTATCCGTCTTCATCCCATTTCTTTGTTGGGCTCACCACTTGGCAATATTGGGCTCCTAAGGTGGTGGGATTTTGGAATCCCCTTAGTACCCAATGATCACCCATTTTTTGCCTATCTCATTTATTTTGATTCCATAAGGTAGAACTTTGGGGCTCACCCAAGGTCGATGGATTACCTAATTTTTTCCTATTTGATACTTAGCCAAAACTTAGGTTTTCTATGATGAAATTTTGGGAGCAATCCAAGGAGGGATCACATCCTAGTTTTCCACCAAGCATTGCTTCTCCATTTTCTACATGGTAGAGCTTTGGGACTTATCGGGTACTCAACACAATCCCATTTTCCATTGATCTCCATATTTAGCTAATGTTTTGAATATCACCTACCATCTTGCCAGTCCAAATACTATCCCCTTTTCATAGGCTGCTTTTATTGCTCAGAAAAAGGAAATAGGTAGGTGTAATAAAAATCACCCATAGTCTTGGCAACTCATGGAGATTTTCACTTGCTGTAAATAAAATAACCTAGACCAAAAGGAAGGGTGATCTTCATGTGCCAATCAAAAAATAAAAATAGACCATGGCCTTCATTCATTGGGCCACAATGTCACATCAAAATATGGCCAAAAAGAGAAAAAATTATACAAAATTATTTACAAACTTTGTTGCCTTCTAAGAGTCATGTTGTCCCCCTTGGCTCCATTTATTGTTCTTGGACTCTCAAGGACCTGGCTTGTGGAGTTGCTGTCTAGGAAATATGAATATGAAGCTTATGGCACATCTAGTCCTAGGTATCTATAGCAAGGAGAGGAGCACCTTTTAGTTGATCGATCATAGAACCTAGCCGATAGGTATCCTTGTAAGGTGGGTCACTGTATTTTTCAACTGCCTCTTCAAACTAGAGAGGAGACTTAAAAAATTGAGGATAATATCAAGCATCTAGTTCACCACCACCGGTTCTTCGAGCATAATAATTTCACTCTCGTTCTTCTCTAGGGCATTAAATTCTATTTTTAGGTATTCTTCTATGTAGAGTTGCTTGTTGCTATCCCAAAATCTAGGGGAACCAAATGCTTTGAGCCCTACATTTATCTTGTCCATCTTCTCTAGCTCTTTTCTTAGCACAACATGCAGTTCCCACCCTTCAGAGTACAAGTCCATGATGTAGAGTATATATTTCATATGGGTCCTGCTACAATCAATTTCTCTCTCTAAGCACTTCAACAGCTGTGTATTTCCTTGTCTAAACATCACCTTTATTGTCAATTCTTGTGGATCTATGCTTCACACAATCTTCCTTTTGTTATCCAATTCAATCTCTACCTCCTTGGAAGTTGTCAAGTTTTCTCCTATTTTTTGTGCAAAGGAAGAGAGCACCTTCAGAGTCGTTGCTCTTATATTATCCAAATAAATACTCCTAATATACTTTACTTAGTCCTTCAATATTAATGCTCCATGAGGCCTATATTTTTCCTTTTGTAGATCAACCAATGCAACATTCAAGGAGTCCTTCATTTGCTACAATTTGACCTTGGATTCAACATCCTATTTCTCTAGCACACCTTGCATTGCTTGTAGCTCATTCTTTAGACCAATAATTTCCTCATCTATTTATTGTAGTGTCTTCTAGGAAGGTGCCTTATAGAAGGTATATTTGAGTGCTTTCACCTCTTTATCTAGGGCTTACTACTCCAGCCTTGCTCGGTTCAGTAGATCTTCCAAGGATTTAATTATTTTCCTTGTGAACTTCAATTTTTTCACTTCATCACTATTTTTCCAGAAGAGTGTGTTGTCCTCAATGTGTAAATTTTGAAGGGTTTCGAATCTGGGGATCTTAGAAATATCCTTGGTTTGTATCTTCAACTTCCAATATTTAGGTTTCATCTCTACAACACATTTCTTTACTTTAGGTCAAGTGGTTATCTTGTACCTCTTACCCTCAATGGGATCAAGATCATGGTGAGTCATGGGGACTACCTCTTCCTTCTAATCAAATAACTCCTACAACTGCTCTTTCATCCACTTATTCTAATTGTCTTGCATATTCTTCACCACAACATATACCTCTGGCCAGTCTTCCTCTATAACCTATGGTACAAGGTACATAGTTAAGAATGTCGATAATGGAGTCAAGGGGTATGATGCTAATGCTCGAGCTGGAGTCACGCCAACTACTCCACCTTGGTGCACTAACTCTGATGGTGTTGATGATGGTAGAAGCTCCTGAGATTGAGATTGAGCTGGCAGAGCTAGATTGGATGTGGAGGGAGGCAATAATGATTCTAGTAGGTTTTGAGGAGGGCTAAAGAGATGACCATGGTGTAATAGGTAGAACAAAGGATATTTGAAGCTCTCTTTCCTCATAAAGACAACCATGACTAGAATCCCTCTTGATATCTGGGCTAAGTGAGTGGGGGAATGCTCAAATACTTCAAGTGAAGGGGTGTGATGATGGGAAGGGAAATAAGAATCAATAATTATTGTGCCTTGCTACTACACCAACTTTGGGGACTTCTTAATTATGCATTTTCCCTTATCTATCTATTTGAGCCACTACTGATGTAAATCCAATTGTAAGAGGTCAAAACAAAAACCTCCAATCACATAAAAACTATGATAAATAGAAATAAAGTGGTAAAACCCTCCATTCACATAAAAACTACGATAAATAGAAATAACCGGTAAAACCCTCCATTCACATAAAAACTACGATAAATAGAAATAATCGATAAAACCCCCATTCTCATAAAAACTACAATACATGGAAATAAACTGATAAATGTTTTATTTTCTCATTCTTGGATTCACCTCCTTTTACAATGCAATACCAAGGGAATATATATCCCCAAAGAAACCCTAAAACAAAACCCTAAAGCTTAAAGCCCTAAAGATAAAAAAATAAAATTACTATTTTTGGCAAATTATTTTTCTGTCAAAAATTGTTATTTTTAGTAATTACTATTTTCGAAAAATTATTTTTTCATCAAAAATTACCATTTTTAGTAATTACTATTTTCAGCAAATTATTTTTCTTCAAAAATTGCCATTTTTAGTAATTACTATTTTTGGCAAATTATTTTTTCGTCAAAAATTGCCATTTTTAGTAATAAAAAATTATTTTAAAACTTCTAAAAAAACACCCTCTAAAAGATAGGCTCTTGCATCATTCTCCTTTGGTTGAAAAGAACTCTGCTCCTACGAGTTCCTTTGATCAAACTCCTACAACTTTTTGCTATCAATATTTTTCCCAATCGTTCAAATCCTGGATCAGATCAATATGATGTTGAATATCCTTTTTTGGGGGTAGTCCATCTAGTAACTCCTTTGGTATGACATTTGCATACTCTTTTAGCAACTCTGCTATTGTGGGTGGTATAGCAACATCCACAATATCCACCTTTTGTGTTGTCAACACAATAAAAACCAACTTCATTCATCCCTATGACAAATTCCTTAGTTGTCAATAGGTTTTTTCTCTACCCTTCTTCCTTATGCGATAACAAGACCACTTTTACTCTATACTTCCAACATGTGTAAGTATTCCTTCCCCTATCATGGGTAGCTTTCCTATCATATTGCTAAGGCCTCCCCAACAATAAGTGATATGCATCCATCAGAATTACATCACACCATACTTCATCCTTGTAGGTATTCCTAATTGAAAACTTAACCAGACACCTCTTATCTACAGTTACCTCATTCCCTTTCTTGAACCATAATATGTGATAGGGATATAGGTTCTTCTCACACTTTAAGTTAAGTTTCTCAACCATTTCATTTGAAACCATATTTTCACAACTACCATTGTCAATAATCATCTTACATACCTTTCCTCTAGATGTACACCTAGTTTGAAAGATATTCATACACAACCAAGAATCACCACCATATTTATCTTATGCTTTCTCCTTCCTTGGAATGATCATCATCCTCTTTATCATGATATTTTTCCCCATGTCTACAACAAATTTTGTCTCAGTTTGCTCTTCTACCTCAACCAGATTGACTCTAGTTTGTTCTCCTTATTTTCTTTCTTGTGTTAGATAGTGGGAACACTCAAAAGCTCTATGCCCTTCCTCACCACATCTATAATAGGTATATTGCCTTTATGGACCTTCCCAATTTCATCCTCCACCATAGCCTCTTCCTCTTTGAAATCCTCCACCTCTCTCATGGTTACTATGACCTTATCCAGACTCTTCTTATTTTCTTGTATTAGAAGATTCTCCCTTTGAGGGATTAAATCCACCACACCCACTGGCTGGAGGTGATGATGGTTCGTTCCTCACTCCTCTTCTAAAATTACTCCACTTATGTTTCTCTTCCACTTTTAATGCAAAATTATATGTATCTTCTACACTATGGATTCAAAGCATACTCAACTCATCTTGTATGATATAACTTAATCCATTCACATACCTTGCAACCTTCTATTATTTTAACTCTTGAAGCTCCACTCAAATTGATAACTTGTAGAATTCATTGGTGTAGTCCTCGATGCTTTGATCCTTTTGCATGTGGTTATGTAATCTACGAAATAATATTTGGGCATAATATTTAGGCAAGAATTTATCCTTCAAGTTTTTTCTATTTTCTTCCAAACCCTAATATTTTCCTTTCCTTTTCTTTGTCTCTCCTTCTATAGATGATCCCACCAAATCAATGCATGCCATTTTAACTTCGTACATGCAAGCTTTAATTTCCTTTCCTCTAAAATGTCTCTCCACTCAAAGAACTTCTCCATGCCATTCAACCAATCTATCAACTCTTCTGGTTTCAACCCTCTTGCATACTCAGGGACATCAACCTTGATCCCATCTCTATTTCCTTCCAAGGCCCTAATTAGTTTGTCCTCGAAATGATGCTCCTATAGCTTCCCCTTTAGTTCTTCCTCTACATGAACCTCTGATTTGTTGTCTTCTCCCATAGTCTCATTATCAGAATCTAGATCTATAAAATCCATTGGATATATTTCCCTCATATGAGCCATCATTCTAGTCAACTGAGAAACTTATACCTGCAGCTCTTGCACATCCCTATTAATATGGGCATAACCTCCTCTTCATCTCCTCATGTTAATCTGATATGTGTTATTCCAAACAAAAAATAAGAATAGCAAAATAACTGTAATGAAGAGAAAATCCTCCATTCACATAAAACTACGATAAATAAAAATAACTAGTAAAATCCCCATTCTCATAAAAACTGCAATACATGAAAATAAACTGATAAATGCTTTATTTTCTCATTCTTGGATTCACCTCATTTTACAATGCAATACCAAGGGAATATATATCTCCAAAGAAACCTGTAGGTCAAAATGACCACATCAAGGGAAGTAAGGAGTGATCTTCTCAAAAAATTTCTAAGTATAGAAGAAACGTGGTGATCTCACGATATTTTGCTTCTCAAAGGCTAAGTAAAGAGAAAACATCATGATTTCACGATATTTTTGATCCGGAAGATCAAGTAAAGAGAAAACATCATGATCTCACAATATTTTTGAGCCAGAAGACCAAGTGAAGAGAAAACATCGTGATATCACGATATTTTTGAGTTGAAAGACCAAGTGAAGAGAAAACATCGTGATCTCATGACATTTTTGAGCCGGAAGACCAAGTGAAGAGAAAACATCATGATCTCACGATATTTTTGAGCTAGAAGACCAAGTGAAGAGAAAACATCACGATCTCACGATATTTTTGAGCCAAAAGACCAAGTGAAGAGAAAACATCGTGGTCTCATGATATTTTTGATCCGGAAGACCAAGTGAAGAGAAAACATCATGGTCTCACGATATTTTTGAGCCGAAGACTAAGTGAAGAGAAAACATCGCGATCTCGCAACATGCCATGATTTCACTGGAATTTTAACAAAAAGTAAAGAAGTGGAAGACAACTGGGCCATGACGTCTCCAAGAAGATAAAGGCAAATATGCAATAACAAGAAGATCTCAACCATTTTTGGTTGAAGATCCCATACTCTCTTAACTGCCACTCTACTAGAATGAGCCTACGGGCATATTGTTGTAACAACTTTTAGTTTTTCTATTATGTAAAAATATATATATAGGATGAGTGACCCAAAAAAATGGTCGACTCTTGGATGTTTACAAGGCAATGTACATAGACTTTTGAAAGCAAATAAAGACTACTCATTCTGGTTTCTGGCTCACTGGTGTTGTTATCAAGTATGTATGGATTGTTGATTGTTGTATAAGTTACGTTGAATAGAAACCACCTTAATTATTATTCTGAATTTCTATGTTTAAGGTTCAACTAGCTCTGAAATTAACATTTCAAATAAGCTTATGTTTGATTAAATCTGCACTAGAGGACTAGTTATTCTAATTTGATGGTTCAAAGAATGCTTATCTATAAAAGGTTGTAGATGTTTCTTTGTTGTTATCTAATCTGCACCATCTAAACGTTCTTAGCAATAGCTATATTTCCCTCTCTTTATGCATTTTACTCTCCCCCTTTTCCTAAAATAAATCAAGGAACCAGCCTCCTCTGGAGATTGAACCGGGTAAACTCTATTTTGAACCCGATATTTCAATGTTGGCAAAGTCTTGGGTGCAAACGTAACCAAAGGCAGATTTTGCACCAACAGTTTTTGGCATGCCTGGTGGGACCCAATCCCATGATATATACAGATCAAAGTTTTGGTGATTATCTTTGTCCTGTTTAATTTTTATGAATCACCTGGTGACTCCACCCAAGAGAGGAACCCTAAGAAAATCCTTATCTACTTTCTGGTTGAATACCATTTTTATATGATAACTAGATCTAAGGCAAAAAATTTTGAAGAGCCCATCGAGTTCTTTGAGTTACACCTTGGTAGCCTCAGAGCTAATCCTGTATTAGTTGCTAGAACCACTTCTTCATCTACTTTCAATATAGGATATACAAATATTTCCCCTACAACCCTCCCTAGTACTGCTGCTAGTGGAACGTTAACTCCAACTACCCATATTCCTATAATATCAGGCAGAACCATAGCTACAATGGCCATGAATCAATTGAATCTACCTTACCCTTTATGGAACCATACAGGCCCCCTGAATCTGGTAGCTCAACACCCAATTCTAGTAGCAGCCTTAAAGGCATTACCCTAGTATGATGGTACTAGGAAGATGGCCTATGAACACTATCAAGATGTAGCCGCACTTGCACCAATACATAACATCACTGAGGAGGATGTTATGATAAGACTATTAGTCATTTCCTTGAAAGGGAAAATGCTCTACTGGTATAGAGCCCTCGCCAACCAAACCATATCCACCTAGGCCCAACTTACCGGTAAATTAGTAGAAGAGTTCAATGAACATGCTGACCCATTTTCCCTACTAAATCAGTTCACCATCATTCAGAAGCACCCTCAAGAGGAAATAGTCAACTTTAATATCAGATTCAGCCAAACTTGGTAGAGAGTACCTAATGGATTAAGGCCAATAGATGAACAATCAATGTATTATTACCTGAGGGATTTTAACTCAAATATAAGTATGGCTATTAGGAAATCCCAAGTATTTACTTTCCTAGAGATTTTCCAAGAAGCCCAGAAAGTAGAAAGAGATATAATCGCTATTGGAAGGTTCCCTGCAAATATGATAATGCCTATCTTCCTGGATCTACCACAAGCATCCAATATTACTTTCCCAAGTCCTGCTTCCACTTCTAATGCAAGTCTCCCCAAATGGATCGGGTAACCTACTATCCCAGTGGTACAAGCATCTCTCGCTCCTCCAATGCTTCCTGCCATCCCTGCACTTCCTATGGTGATAGTTTCACCGACTCCAGATCCTCAACTTGCAGCTCTACAAGATCTACAATCAACCTTGAAAACTTTGATGAATAAGATGACCTCAATGGAAAGAAGAGAAGCATAAATAAATTTTCAGCCAAGAATATTTCCATAGGTAACAAGAGACCAAGCCTCCATGAGTAGTAGAAATCACGACAAATCGAATGTGGTTTATGCCAATGAAGATAGTGAACCCACTAACACTTCAACAGAGTCAAACTTCTGGTGTTCTACATGTAATGATCCACACGGTGAAAACTCGTGTATGATCCATCAACATCATGTCCAGAAGATAGCTATTGAGAAGGCTAAGAAAACCCTCAAAGGTCAGATTAATATGATCAAGGAAGAAAATCAAAATTTCATGATGCCCTCTATTGAACAAGTGGCTATTCTAACTAGATCAGGAAATAAACCTTTGCAGGTGGACCCCCAAGAGCTTAATCCCTTGAAAGTGCCTTCGCCTGTGAGGAACCTAGTTGAGAGAAGAACCTCCTATGAGAAAGCTCCCCAAAGTTTAGGTAAAAAGAAGTAGAAGCACGTAAAGAAACACCCCTACAGAAGGAAGTGGAGATGCAAGAACAAGCAAGAGATAAATTGAGATACCCCTCATTGACTAAGCATCAAAGGATAGATGCTACTCAGGGGTATAGAAATAAGTATGACACAGTTGTAAAAGAGAAAAGTTTTGAACCTCTCCCATTCAACATAGTCGAAGAGATGAAGAAAACTCCCTCCAAAGCAACTATGTATGAAGCTTTGCAGTTTCTAGGATAGATTGATTTATTGCAGGAATCCTTGAGATCTATGAAAAATAAGAATAGAACCCCAACTCAATTGAATTCTGCACAGGCAAGTCTGACGTCCACTACAGGAAAAAATAGACCCCCTCCCTTCTATCTATCTCTCCAAATGGAAGGATGGGTGGTACACAACTGCATGATAGACTCTAGAGCTGCAACCACTGTGATACCCAAAGCCATATGCGACATCATGGGGATGGAATACACAAGGAGTAGCCCTAGCATCTTGCAACTAGATGAAACCCCCATCAAAACCATAGGGGTGATTAAAGATATCCCAATAGTTCTTCATAGATTGCCTCAACTCACAGTTATACAAGAGGTAGTGGTAGTGGACCTAGAACCTTATTTTGGTATGTGTCTCTCCAGAGAATTCACCACCAAAATAGGAGGATATTTATCATTAGATTACTCGCACTTGGAAATTCCATTCAAGGGCAAGAGAGTAAAAATATTCAATGAGAAACCTTCAACCTTTCATATCGAAAAACTTGAAGAAGAAGGGAAACAAGCCACTACAGTAAATATGATGACCGAAGAACTAGAAGACTTAAACTTAATGGAGGAAGCTCTAAATGTACTGCAAGAAGAAGACCAGTTCTCTCTCCAAGACTTCAATGCCATGATTGAAACAGATATTGGAAGCTACTCAATTGTGAAGCCCAGGAAAAGCAACCCCACTCCCCTCCGTCAGGTAGACCCACCTACCGATCAACTATGGAAACTTTTCTTTGATGGTGCTAGATGCAGAAATGG
Organism: Wollemia nobilis; assembly: GCA_028583015.1. Lineage (NCBI taxonomy): Eukaryota > Viridiplantae > Streptophyta > Pinopsida > Araucariales > Araucariaceae > Wollemia > Wollemia nobilis. The sequence continues at coordinate 395,101 of JAQPPZ010001560.1, read as the reverse complement.
AGTTGGAGCAGGTATTGTTTTAATCTCTCCAATAGGCGAAGAGAAATTTTTTGCTTATCGATTAACCTGGAGTTGCACTAACAATGCAGTAGAATATGAAGCACTCTACTTAGGCCTTAAGAAATCCGAGAAGTTGGGTATTAAACAACTCCAAATTTTTGGAGATTTTGAATTAATAGTGAATCAGGTCACTGAGAAATGTGTAAGTAAGCAACACTACCTCAAAGCTTACAGGAACAAGGTTTAGGATTTTCTAGAAGCTTTTGAGTCTTTAAACCTCAAAGTAATTCCTAGAGAAAAGAACACTCATGCATATTTATTGGCTTCAGTAGGCGCAAATTTTTGCCCTATCAACAACGTCATCCAGAAGTCTAAGATAGTTAGACTGATCTATAGGCCCTCCATGCCAGATAGAGATACCTTTTGGTAGGTATTCAAAAATGATGAACAAATAGTGGACTTTCTTGTCCATGAGATGAACTGCTCAAATGATAGAGTGTCTAAAGATGAAGAAGATGCAGGCATGATCCAATTGAAAAACAACCATATCCCAAAAGGATTGATCACTCTCAAAAGCCTGTTTGATAACAATGATAGGTCAACTGGCCATAAAATGAAAGTTGACAAACACAGATACAAAGAGGCCCAAATGGAATCAGATAAATCTATTAAAGTGGGAGTAAACACTATAGAGGAAGAATTGGACCAAATTCAAGGATTATGCAAAGAATTCCTTGACATCATAGCCTGGACTTATGGTGACCTTAAATTCTACTCTAAAGAGACCATCCAACATACAATCAAACTCGAAGAAGGTGCAAAACCCTTCCGACAAAAGAAAAGACTAGTGAATCCCAAGATCGAAGCTCTAATGAAACAAGAACTACTGAAGTTGCTCGAGGCCAAGATTGTCTACCCAATCAAGCATTCTACTTGGGTAGCTAACTTGGTTCCAGTCAGGAAAAATAATGGAGACATTAGATTGTGTGTCGACTTCCAAAACCTAAACAAAGCTTCACTAAAATATCATTATCCTCTCCCGTACATAGACCAGACTCTGCATACTATAGCAGGGGTAGAAATATTCTCACTCTTGGATGGGTTTTTTGGGTACAACCAGGTATGGGTCAAGGATGAAGATCAGTTCAAAACCGCATTCACCACCAAGTGGGGAACATTCACTTATCAGAGGATGCCTTTTGGATTATCCAATGCTAGGGCAAATTTTCAAAGAGCAATGGATGTGGCTTTTGGAGAACTCATCAACAAGATTATAGTGATATACCTAGATGATATGACAGTGTTCTCTCATCACAAAGAGGATCATGTCGACCATCTCATAAGCATTTTTGAAAAGTGCAGGGAGTTCGACATCTCTTTAAACCCAAAGAAATCCATATTTGTAGTGGAAGAAGGGATTTTACTAGGTCACATCATTTCTAAGGCCGGGCTAGCTATAGACCCCAATAGAGTGAAAGCACTGCTAGAACTTCCTCTACCCCCGAACAAAAAGGGTTTGCAATCCTTCTTCGAGCAGATCAACTTTATACGCAAATTCATAGCATATTTTGCTCAAATTGTCAAACCAATGATCGAGTTGTTAAAAAAGGATGTTGAATTCAAGTGGACAGACTTACGAAAGAAGGCTTTCAAATAGATAAAAGAAAAAATAGCCCAAGCTCCCATCTTAGTAAATCCAGACTATTCTAGAGGTTTCATCTTGTATGTTGTAGGTGAGAAAGAGAGCTACACTGTAGTACTTACTCAGAAAGGGCCTAACAATGAAGAGAGGCCTATAGCATTCCTAAGTCAGACCATGCAGGAACATGAAGAAAAGTACAACTTCATTGAAAAACAAGTTTATGCAATAATGAAGTCGTTAAAAAATTTAGGCATTTCCTTTCATAGAGTAGGACCATTGTGTATGTGGTCCACCCTGATGTTAGAAATTTCATCATACAAGGGGAACTTGGTGAGAAAAAAGCTGGTTGGGTATCAAAGATACAAGAGTACGATGTTGAGATCCATCCAACCAAGCTAGTGAGGGGTAGAGCATTATGTCAAGAACTCACCAAACAAGCCTCATCAGAATATGTGGCCTACCAAACTCAAGAAATAGCCCTCGGGGATGATCAACCCCAGGATGGGTCTGACTGGACCGATGAATTGATCAGATACTTCCAGACTAGAAAATATCTAGCAAGTTTGAATACTTCATAGAGAAGGAGATACAATATCTAGGCTTTGAAGTACACCTTACTACTTGAAGGATTGTATAGAAATAATCTGGATGGGGTATTGCTTCGGTGCATAAAATATGATCAAAAGCAAAATATCTTGGATGAATTCCATGGAGGTCCATCAGGAGGACACTACTCAGGGAGAACCACTGCTTTAAAAATTATCAGGACTGGGTGCTATTGGCCAACCATTTTCTCAGATACTTTTAGGGTGACCAAAAATTGTGAGAAGTGCCAGAGGTACATTGGGAGAAATAGAAATGCTTCAATGCCTTTGAAATCCATTCAAGTTGAAGAACCTTTTCAACAATGGGGTTTAGATTTCATCGGAGTAATAGAACCCAACTCGTCCACTAGACATAAATACATCCTAACCGCTATGGATTATTTTACCAAGTGGGCTGAGGTAATACCCACTAAGAAAGTGGACCAAGAAGTTGTGATGGAATTCGTTGAGAGTTTGATTACAAGATTTGGTATCCTAGATGCATTGGTCACAGACAATGGCACATATTTCATAGGTGCCAAAATGATTGATTTTACATGTAAATATGGGATCTACTTGAAGACATCCTCAAATTATTATCCATAGGGAAATGGATTAGCCGAATCGATGAATAAAAACTTACTCTGAATCTTAAAGCAGACTCTAAAAGACAATAAGAGAAGTTGACACTCTCTGATAAACCAAGCGTTATGGGCTGATAGGATCACTATCAAGAAGTCTATCAACACCTCTCCCTATTCATTAGTCTATGGTAAGGAAGCAGTCCTCCTGATACACATAGAAATACCTGCTTTAAAGTTGCTCAATCAAACTAGCACAGAGGAAGCAGAGCCGATGGAAAATAGGTTGATTCAACTCCTACAATTAGAAGAACAGAAAGAACAAGCCTACGATCATTATCAGAAGCATATAGTCACCATGAAGAAATGGTTTGACAAGAAGGCTACCCTTAGGAATTTCAAGGTAGGAGACTTGGTGCTAAGGTGGAATGAAAAGAAAGCAAAACTTGGAAACCATCAAAAATTCGATGCATTCTGGGAAGGACCTTTTGAGGTAATAGAGGAAAAACAATAGAATTCTTTCCAATTGAAATATGGATAGGGTCAAGTTCAACCCATCCATGTCAATGGATTCCATTTGAAGTTGTACTATAAGTAAGGTGTTTTCCTCCACTTTTCATGGTGGTTGGTTTTCTTGAAAGTGGCACACAAAACAAAGCATCTAGTAATGTTCAAAATTAGTCATTGAGAATGCATCACCAACTGTAATTAATGTATGGCACCTTAGCACATGCATGCATGTCTAATTATGCTGCAAAATATTTTTCATCACCTCTCTATCCTTTAAAAATTTTCCTCTACTTATGGCATTCCCAGATTTCCCCAAGTTCTTTGAGCTTCTCTAAGTGCCTTTGAGAGTTTTTTGTATACCAAAATCATAGTAAGAAACCATGACAACATCTCCTCCATTCACTAAGGAAAAGCACAGGACCACAAAAAGTGAATGCGGTTTCATAGATCCATATTCCCACATCATCGATACCATAATAACATGGAAAAATCTAGAGAAAATTTGAAGAGATATGGAGGCTAGGGTAGCAAACGGTATCACTCCATAGAATCTGAGTATATTCTCCTATCACTTTCTACTCTCTTGGTACATTTGCACCCCTATTCACCCATGCCCTAAATTATTCAAATCTATGGTAACTTTTTATGATGTAAAACACACAATTGATAGGAATTCCAGGTGCAATGTCATTTTTAACCTATATGCTAATGCAATCAGGGTCACCTTCAGTTGTGACAGAAAGCCCATTGTAAATCCTATTCCATTTGACCCAATTACCTCAGCTAAGTACTATACTCCTACTCTCAACATAAATTTGTTTCTGTAAGAACATATGTCAAAACCCCCTCTTAATGGGACCCTACCAGAATCACCGATTCTCCTATCAAAATTAAAAAATAAGGAGCTATTATCCATGCTAGCTATGGTGGCGAGTCTAGAATCCAAGATGTAAGTCTATGGATGGTAGACTACAGTGGCATAGTGCATGTCAAACCCTAAATTCTATGATGCTTCACATGTGAATAAAAATATAGTGCCAATTTTCTTTGACTGGCTGGCATAGCTAGATCAGCAGATACACATAGGCCTATTCAAAATACAGAGGGATTCCCCAAAATCTTTCAGGTTTTCCTCTTACCTAATATGGATTTTCTTTTTCTTCCAATTAAATAATCTAGTGTTCATCTCTATGACCAACAAGGATAAATATGGAAAGTGTTTGCCCATATACGAATGGACGATGGTGCTCTCAAAAGCAGAGTCATACTACTACTTTAACATGGAATTCCTGGGCCCTGCCTTGCAAATTATGTATGGCACAATGCCAATAATTCCTTAAAAGATGCAGGAAACCCTACACCACACTCATGTGAAATAGGGAGATTGTTTCATCTTGACGCAGAAATTAGTCATCAAATTGTATGGCTTCACAAGGAAGCCTTTATTACTTCCATATTATGTCACTGAGTGATTGTTCACTCTAGAGTATGTAAGGCAAACTGAATTTATAAACTCTAAATTTGGCATAAGGGTTGGCTAGACTAGAACATGCCTCATGCCCTTCCAATTTGGAGGGGTATCTATATAAAAAAAGGGAGACCACGAGCGAATCGCTTGAACTCTAAAAGGCCTAAAGTTAATAGAACTACCACAAAAATGGAGGTATGATCCCATTGAAATATTTTCATAAAAATAGGCTTCTCTCAACCAAACTCCCTTTAAACAATTTCATGCATCGAAAATACAAATCGACAAACAGGGCAAAAATAATGAGGACGAAGCACTAGAATGGCATGTCGAACAAATGCAGCCATTGGCCTTGTGACATGACTTCTATGAGCATCTGATGGACTGGAACCCCGAAGTCAATCTGAGATATAAGTTAGAAGAGAATGTCAATAAAAGGATGAAGAAAAAGGGAAAATACTGGACACATGCAAAAATCCTAACTTGGTGGCATATGAGGTGCCAGATTGAAATACACTTCAGATATGGAATAAAATCTGATCATGAATTTTGTGAGAGATATGCCAATTATCACACCACATGGTCTAAAACTCTTGCAGATAAAGTACCACCATACATCAATGGTATCCAAGTTTTTCTCATTACTGAAAAGGTTGATACTAGCCAAGGTAAAGGTAAATAAATTACTATCGAACAAATAGAAGTCCGAAAGAAGGCAGTTCATAAATTCATCCCCCCTCCAAATCAAACACAAAATCTCATGATGATGTTTCTCTCTTCTATAGAAAGAGGAAAGCAGAGTTGATAGAGGTAGGAGAACAATAGAAAAGGAGGTAAGAAGAAACGCACACTAACCTTGACACAGGGGACCAGTAAGGAAACACAAGGGAAAATATAGAATAACTCTTTGGATAGTAGGAGACCAGCAACCAAGATTTGGATAAAATAGTTGAAGAGTCTATTCCTATCGAGGAATCTCCTATTGAATAACAAGTCCCTGCAAAATATGCACTGGATACTAGAGATATGAGCCTTCAAAAGATAGCAGAGACCTATACTGAAGAACCGACCCCTCATGAGAATGCACCAAATACTGGAGACTCAAACCCACAAAATTATTAGGTATGTCTCCTATCAACCTTGCTACATATTCTTCTTCTTCTAATCCCTAGATAAATTTACCTCCCCATTATGTAGATCAAGATGATGCTTCTAATCCTTCTATTCAGCAACCTCCACCATCGCCATCATCAACCCAACCTGACCCAAAAGAATCCTCAGTTGCACACTCAAATACACTCATATAACAACCAAATATGGATACCTTCATAGCCACCATTCCTTTCCTCTATACCGTCAAATTCTGCAACTTCCAATCCATTCCTGCCTCCTCTTCTGAAAGTTACCCCACCATTGCTAAGCTAAAAAAATTTGAAGAAAGCAACCTGTTGAGTGGTATTTTCACCCGATTGTGAAAACACACTCTCCGATAGGATTTGGGTTCTAAATCCTCTGCTTGCAAAGAAATTAAACAAGTAATTTCTCCAAGGTTCCTGTTATGCTAGCATTTTGCATCTGTGTATTAATAATCTCAAATAAAGATATTTAATTAAAATGCTTGGAACACCTTAGTGGTTGCAAGTAACTGAAAACAAGGGGCACTGTGGTTTATTTTATTGTGAAACTTAATGATTGTTCATGAACCCTTATAAAACAAATGTGATCTGATCCTTATATGACCATGCTGCAACTTCAAAATGAAATTTAATGAAATGCCATAAATGAAGGAATTATTTATGGATTTTGAAGTTTTTTAATTTTTTATTTTATTTTAATGCTGAAAGAATTAAAATTGGGGCTTCTGAAAAATAAAGTGCAGCAAAAAGAAAATAAAATGCAAAGAAAAAGAAATTAAAATTGCATTCGACTTTGATGCTATCCCGTCCTGGCAAAACCGAAGATGTGAGGTTTCCATGCATGCAACCTAACCTATTGGACCCGCAAACACGCACAATCCCGATAAGCTAAGTGTTGATTCCTAGGGTTTGAAATAAAATTCAGATTTCAAATATTCGCCTAATGCAACCCACAAAAGTGGCATTTAACATTATCTATAAATCTGAAATCTGAAAGATGAAAGAATAAACATTGAATTCATAGCATGCACAGAAGATCTCCTTCTTTCTTGCCCACAAGATGCAAATTTCTGAACACTCCTGCATTAAAGAATTAATCATGTTACAACAACAGAATATCTGGTTTTCCCAAAACCAAAAAAAGGAAGAAAAACACTCCCAAGCAGGCCCAGAATGGCATCTCGCCTTAGGCACTGCAACTCTGCCTCCAGCGGTTTCCGACCCTTGTGCCAATCTGCGCCTCTGATTTTATACTTTCTGGAAATGCTCTCTATTTCACCCTGTGACGCTTCGCTTCATCTTCCAGAATGCTTCGTTTCACCTTCCTCGCCTTTTCGTTGTTTTTGAATTCATGCTCGATGCTGAAATGTTTGATATTTTCTGTTACATGTAACGCTTCTGCAGCCTTTACACATGTATGCCACGTGTCTCACACTTTTCGCACATTCTGTAATGGCCCCATGTAAATCGTGACATTATTATGCATGCAGCTTTGCTCCTTTGCCTTCACCATGAAAACGTGACATGTCGCGATATCGCGACGTTTTTTGGCCAACATCCTTCTTGCCTTCTTGCCCAGAAAACGCGACATGTCGCGAAATCGTGACATGTCACGAAATCGCGACGCTTTTCTTCTCCGTACACCCTCGGCCGCAACCTGTCGCGAAATCGCGACGTTTTTCGCTTCGTGCTCTTTCGCTGCTTTCTGTCGCAATTTCGCGATGTTTTTTCGCTTCGTGCTCTTTCGCTGCTTTCTGTCGTGATTTCGCGATGTTTTTTTGCTTCATGCTCTTTCACTGCTTTCTGTCGTGATTTCGCGATGTTTTTTCACTTCGTGCTCTTTCGCTGCTTTCTATCGTGATTTCGCGATGTTTTTTCACTTCGTGCTCTTTCGCTGCTTTCTATCGCGATTTCGCGACGTTTTTCGCTTCGTGCCTTTTGCTGCTTTCTGTCGCGATTTCACGACATTTTTCACTTCGTGCTCTTTCGCTGCTTTCTGTCACGATTTCGCGACGTTTTTTCGCTTTGCGCTCTTTCGTTGTTTCGTCGTGATATCGCGACGTTTTTTTCTTCGTGCCTCTTTGCTATTTTCTGTCGCGATATCGCTACGTTTTTGTGCCTTGCCCTGTTTGTCTGGTTTGACCCACGATTTTGTGACATGTCGCGATTTCGTGACAATTTTCATTTGCCTTTCTCTCTCCTATTCGGCCTGACGGAGCAACATGTCGCGATATCGTGACACTTTTCATTTTCTGCGACTCGCGCAACACGTCGTGAAATCGTGACACTTTTTCATTTTCAGCAGCGATGCGCGACACGTCGCGATATCGCGACACTTTTCATTTTTCGCAGCGATGGCGCGACATGTCGCGATATCGTGACACTTTTCATTTTTTGGCAACGACGGAGCGACATGTCGCGATATCGCGACACTTTTTCATCCTTGTGCAATTTTGCCCCTTTTTCTTGATTTTTAGCATCTGGGTCACTGAGATTTTCTTTGAAAACATGCAAAAAAGGTGGGTCCCCAATTTTGGGGTGTGTTGTGGATCAGCCACAACAAATGGCGACTCTTCTCTGTCAAATGCTCTTGAGCATTTTAGTGAGAACCCAACCTGGAAACATATATAAACTCGAAAACATGCGTTAGCACATAAGCAATATAAACAAATGCCCAAAGATCAGAAGTACATGAATCATCAGAATCATCAAGTATTAGCTCAGTGTGTGCAATGAATTTCATTCCCTATCGTTTGAAATTGATCAACATTCCATTGTCAGTTTTATATGAATGCATATGTGAGATTGTGAATGATTTGTGTAACCTAATGAATATGCTAAGAGATTTTGCTTTTATAAAAGGCATGGTCTTTCTTCTAGTATCATGTACAAACATTCAAGATTGCCAAACCCTCTTAGGATCCACTAATTAATTACTTTATTATATCCCAAAGTTGGTTATGAGTCCCTACTATCTTGAACCCATGTGCAAGTGAATGTGAAATCAGAACTTTGGGGAATCAGACTCCCAACCTAACCGAGATGGGAGTTTAACCCTATCCTTACTATTCTGATTTAGAGTTCATTACCTCACTTTGAGCAAAATAATTTAACCAATTATGGAAGAAATGGTCATGCTAGTCTAACCCTTTGGACAATCAGTGGTCTTGTTTTTTAGACAAGACATGTTGCCATGCATGGGCATACCTAACCCCATAATCCAAGACTTATCTTCATTTCTTTGGACCTTGGGGATGACTACCCATCCTTTGCGAGAGGACAAGTAGTACGATCCTTCCAATCCAATATAAATATGAGATGGGAAAAATTAATTTTTTACTTCTTGGACCTTGGGGATGACTACCCATCCTTGCTAGGGACATGTAGTACGATCCTTCCAATCCAAGCTTTGGAAAAAAAAATGGAAAATATTAATTTATTGCTTAGACCTTGGGGATGACTACCCATCCTTTGCAGAGGACAAATAGTACGATCCTTCCAATCCAAGATTTATCATGAAATGAGACATAAGAGCTTTGGGGAATCAGATTCTCAACCTAAGCGAGATGAGAATTTATGCCCTATCCTTACTACTCCATGTAGGTCAAATCAAAGCTTTGGGGAATTGGATCCTCAACCTAAGTTCGATGAGGACTTAACCCTATCCTTACTACTCTGATTTTAGGCTTTAAGCTTTATGGAAGTGGTCAAAACCACTGTTTTAAGGATCATGTTGCATAATAGGATAGACATGAAAAACTTCTTTCGCCCAACCTTTTCTTCCAAGTTAGGTTTTGATCATTTTGCTCAAGATCCTTTTTAATGTGTATAAGATGTGCTTGGTTCTAGATATCTCAAGACTCAGTTTCCAACCTTAGGATTTTCTTCTTATTTATGTGATAGCATAACCCTAAGAGGATTTGACACACTTTAATGATTTGTATTTGAAATGCATATGCAACTAAGATGGCATGTATGTGCAAAGTGAGATGTAATATGAATGCATTGTCTTTTGAATTGCAAATGAAATATTGCCATATAAAACTGACTACTTCATGCATCACAAGTTTCAAACGATATTATTAAAATGTTTGTGTTACTTGTGGAGCTTTTACAAGACAATTCCAATGTTTCATATTCTCCCGATCTAGAACATAAGTTAGCATCTCAAGGCAACTTTTTCATCATCATTTTTTTTTTTTTTTATAGACAAACTAAACATGTCAAATAAACACACAACTCTAAATTAAAATTTATTCAATCCAAAACCAAACTGCAATCCCAAAAATGAAAATTTGAAAACACAAACCAAAACCAAACCCAAAGTACCTTTAAAACGATCTTGAAAACACAAACCAAAACCCAAAAAACCAAAATCTATATACAAATGTACAATATAATACAAGATGATGCAAAGCTTGGATTATCACTTTCCTGGATCCCAAACATGATTAGAACATTTCAACAAAAATATAACATGATATGCATGCCAAATGTTGTGGGAATCCAACACAAACAAGACTAGACCAAACAATGCAACAAATTTCCACTTGCCATGCTCACCATACCAATTTGATTTAGTTCCAATAATACTCCCATAGGTGAGCATCAAATTACTAAAATGATTAGACAATAAATGATTTTCAATTTTATCATGTCTATTCTTTAAAATGTAAACTTCATAATTCCCTCCTTGATTTAGAATTAGGCTATCCTTTTCAAATATGCAATTTTGTAAGTAGTAGCCTATTTCTACAAATTTCAAAGCCAAATCATTTTCCAAATTTGTAGGCCAATCAAATTTGTGTAACAATTTACAAGCATCTAGGATATTTACTAAATTAGGATCATTAAAAGTTTTTATCCTAGATTCAATTAGTAATTGTTGATGAATTTTATTTAACAATTCAAGTGCATCAACTTCTTTTCCATTCATTGAAACAATGTTATTAAAGGTGTGATTAAAAATTATACCTTGTTTTTCATTTACCTTTAATGACATTTCACCATAAACATTATTTAAATTCAAAATATGGTCATCCTTTTCAATCCTCAAACATTCTTGGTCAAAGTGTATGTCCCATGACTCATCTTGATGATCACTTATTTGAGTTGCTTCCAATTGATCAATCTCTTTGTCATTTGGTTCTAATTCTTTGTTCACTATCCATGGTATCTCTTCATTTGAATCCTCAAAATCATCATGCAAACTTGCATCCACACTTTCAATGAATTTATATTCAACATGATCAAATTTTGTCCCCTTTTCAAATCTTGTGAATATGAGATCTTCGTATGATGTAGAAGGTTCAACATCCCGCATATCAAGTGAAATATGAGTTTCATCTATAGGGATGTGAGAAAAGAATGCATCATCATATCTCCCCCAACCATTGTAAAAATCGTCATCCAAATCCATAGAATGAAAATCCATGATGTTTGTGACATGATCTCTTGATTCATTCATAAATTCTTTTTCTTCTTTGTCCTTGGTAATAGAATCATTATAATCTTCCAAAATTTGATGAGATTTGAAACCCTCTTCCAAAACATCCTCAAATCGTACAGGAGTTGTAATATCTTCCTTTGAGTAGGCAATTATGTTGTCCAGTATATCAATAGGCACACGAGTTTCATTAGTAGTTTTGGAATGAGTAAAATCTTCCCACTTCTTCCAAGCATCATAATAATCATCTTTCAAAATCAAGTGGTGACGTTCAACTATTTCTTCAACATCTTCCAATTCATCAATGTGCTTCTCATCAAATTCATCTTCACCTTCCTTAGATGGTTCAATTATTTCCAAAAGTGGGTTATTTCTTGAATTCAAATTTATAAGGCTATCATTGTCCAAATTAGTAACCCATGATTCATTATCATAATTTGGAGGGTGAAGAATTTCTTGATCTTTAATTTTACACGTCTCATCAATAGTATCTTCCAAGAACAAGTGGTGAAATTCTATCATATCTTCAAATTTATTTATTGATTTTCTTTCCATTTCACTTTCAACCACTTCATTCAATTCTATGGTGGGTTCCATCCATTCACATATATCAAACATTGTTGAATTTAGAACCCCTTCATCCGGATAATCGTGTATCTCTACATGATCCTCACTAGTGGATGTTGTCTTAGCAATTTGCACCTCCTCTTGGACTACATCTAAGGTGGTCATAAAATTTGGGTATTCAAATTCATCCCCTTGATCATTCACCTTAGGTATCATTGGAGTGGAGGGTGCTATGTTTGATGGTTGGTGTAGGTTGGCATCAAAAGAACAATCTCTCATGTGAACATGTTGTGCCTTTTCTTCTTCAAGACCTTGTCGTTCTATCTCTTCTAAGACCTCATGGATTTTCTCTAGAGACAAGCCACTCAGCTTTTCCTCAATGAGTGAAGCAAGTGTGGGGTGTATGGCTCCTAGGTATACTTCCATGGCTTCCTCTTCTAATGTGTTAAAATTTTCCCACATTTGGGAGTGCAACTCACGAAATCTTTCATTGAATTGACTCAAGGATTCATTAGGCTCCTTACACATGGAGGTAAACTGATTTTTCAAGATTTCTAAGTCAACCTGATTACCAAAATGATAAAGATAGGCTGCTTCTAATTGTATCCAAGAAGTCCTAACCTCCATGGGTAGTTGGCTGTACCAAAAGAATGGTTTATCTTCCAAAATGTATGCAAATAACTTACAAGCCACCTCCTCATAGAAAATCTGGAATTTACATAATGTATCCTTGTAGACATGCAGTTTTTGCAAGTATCCTAGTGGCACCTCTTGATTAAAACACCGTAAAAAATCCAATAACATTGTAGGAATTTGATAGGGTACCACAGGTATAGATAAACCCTCATAATGATCCTCTATCATTGATACCATTCTCTCTCTTAGAGACACTATTTCTTTTCTCAAGGATACCATTTGCTCCTCAAGTGTTGCCATTAGTGAACTTAAAATGTAATTTTAGAACCAAATCTGTTGAATATTCAACCTGCAATATATAAAAAAAAAAATCAAGTTAGCATCAACCAAGAGATGTAATTATTAAAATCAAATGTCAAGTAATTGCATGAGACCAAAATTTTCTAAATTAAATCAAATCACATATTTCTGTATGAACAATCAGAAAAGTGTTAGAATAATATACAGCATACCTGAATTGCTTAAAATAGAACAAGTAAATAAATTCAGGCCGTCCTTTTTACAATCGGCTGAGTGTTAGAGGACAAGCATAAAAAATTTAAATTTAAATAACACTAAAATAAACCCGTTCGGCCCTCCTAGCACCAATCCGTTGAGTGGTGTTAGAGGCCGAAGATGCTAATCAAATGGACTTGAAATATTTAGCAATGTAAAGCTCTCAAACAATTAAAAACCCGTAGCATCTAAAATCACGATAAAATAAACTTTCAGGCCCTCCTTCTAGCGCCAATCTGTTGAGTGGTATTTTCACCCGATTGTGAAAACACACTCTCCGATAGGATTTGGGTTCTAAATCCTCTCGCTTGCAAAGAAATTAAACAAGTAATTTCTCCAAGGTTCTTGTTATGCTAGCATTTTGCATCTGTGTATTAATAATCTCAAATAAAGATATTTAATTAAAATGCTTGGAACACCTTAGTGGTTGCAAGTAATCGAAAACAAGGGGCACTGTGGTTTATTTTACTGTGAAACTTAATGATTGTTCATGAACCCTTATAAAACAAATGTGATCTGATCCTTATATGACCATGCTGCAACTTCAAAATGAAATTTAATGAAATGCCATAAATGAAGGAATTATTTATGGATTTTGAAGTTTTTTAATTTTTTATTTTATTTTAATGCTTGAAAAATTAAAATTGGGGTTTCTAAAAATAAAGTGCAGCAAAAAGAAAATAAAATGCAAAGAAAAAGAAATTAAAATTGCATTCAGCTTGATGCTATCCCGTCCTGGCAAAACCGAAGATGTGAGGTTTCCATGCATGCAACCTAACCTATTGGACCTGCAAACACGCACAATCCCGATAAGCTAAGTGCTGATTCCTAGGGTTTGAAATAAAATTCAGATTTCAAATATTCGCCTAATGCAACCCACAAAAATGGCATTTAACATTATCTATAAATCTGAAATCTGAAAGATGAAAGAATAAACATTGAATTCATAGCATGCACAGAAGATCTCCTTCTTTCTTGCCCACAAGATGCAAATTTTTGAACACTCCTGCATTAAAGAATTAATCATGTTACAACAGCAGAATATCTGGTTTTCTCAAAACCAGAAAAAGGAAGAAAAACACTCCTGAGCAGGCCTAGAATGGCATCTTGCCTTAGGCACTGCAACTCTGCCCGTAGCGGTTTTTGACCCCTGTGCCAATCTACGCCTCTACTTTTATACTTTCCGGCAATGCTCTCTGTTTCACCCTGTGACGCTTCGCTTCACCTTCCGGATCATTTCGTTTCACCTTCCCGCCTTTTCATTGTTTTTGAATTCATGCTCGATGCCGAAACGTTTGATATTATCTGTGACCTGTAACGCTTCTACAGCCTTTACACATGTATGCCACGTGTTCCACACTTTTCTGCACCTTCGTAACGGCCCCATGAAAATCGTGACAAAAATAGCATGCAGCTTTGCTCCTCTGCCAGCACAGACGAAAATGAGACATGTCGCGATATCGCGACGTTTTTTGGCCAATGACCTTCTCGCCTTCTTGCCCAGCGAAAACGCGACATGTCACGAAATCGCGACGCTTTTCTCCTCCGTACACCCTCGGCCGCAACCTGTCGCGAAATCGCGACGTTTTTTCGCTTCGTGCTCTTTCGCTGCTTTCTGTAGCGATATCGCGACATTTTTTCGCTTCGTGCTCTTTCGCTGCTTTCTGTCACGATTTCGTGACGTTTTTTCGCTTCACGCTCTTTCGCTGCTTTCTGTCGCGATTTCACGACATTTTTTTGCTTCGAGCTCTTTCGCTGCTTTCTGTCACGATTTCGTGACGTTTTTTCACTTCGCGCTCTTTTGCTGCTTTCTGTCGCGATATCGCGACATTTTTTCGCTTCGTGCATGCTTGCCGTTTTCTATCGCGATATCGCGACGTTTTTAGTACCTTGCCTTGTTTGACTGGTTTGACCCACGATTTTGTGACATGTCGCGATTTCGCTACCATTTTCCATTTTGCCTTTCTCTCTCCTATCTGGACCGCGACGGAGCAACATGTCGCGATATCGCGACACTTTTCACTTTCTGGCAGCGATCGCGCAACACGTCGCGAAATCGTGACACTTTTTCATTTTCTGGTAGCGACGGCGCGACACGTCACGATATCGTGACACTTTTCATTTTTCGGCAGCGATGGCGCGACATGTCGCGATATCGCGACACTTTTCATTTTTTGACAGCGATGGAGCGACATGTCGCGATATCGCGACACTTTTTCATCCTTGTGCAATTTTGCCCCTTTTTCTTGATTTTTAGCATCTGGGTCACTGAGATTTTCTTTGAAAACATGCAAAAAAGGTGGGTCCCCAATTTTGGGGTGTGTTGTGGATCAGCCACAACACAACCCTAAATGCTTTAGCCTAGTTAAAATTACGTAAAGATCAAATTTCAAAGGACATAGTTCACAGTAGGGAAGGAATAGCCCTAGATCCTATCAGTATGCAACATTCAACTATGAATATGGCACCACTAGTTCAAAATATTGAAGGGAAAATGACCTTGGAAGATTATCAAGCTGAGATAATCATCGAAGATATCACTCAACTGCCTATGGAAGATGAGTGGGGAAAATCCCAAGCTTACATTGGGACCATATACTTGAATGTCTATTATTATAAAGATAAATACCTTAGAGCTGAGTAGGAAAGGAAGCATTTAGAAGAAGCCTTAAATGAGCAAAAGACAATTGAAAAGGTATTAAAAATGAGTTAAAGAAATGGTAACAGATGTTCAATGAAGTAGCCTCATATAAAGAAGAAGAAAAGAAGGCCGCATAACAAATCTAGCTATTGAAAAAATAGGTGGAATATAAAGAAGAAGAAAAGATGGCATAGGTAAGACCAGTGGAATATCAAAAGAAAAAGCCAAGGTAATCAGGAAAGAAATGTTTGAGGACATCCAAAATATGAGCTTAAAAGCAAGGCCTACGTTATCATACTTGGTCAAAATTAAAGATACATTGGATTGGGTAGAAGATGAATTTACTGCATCCATCAACTTCCTAAAAGCAAGGCTATCTACAACAACAAATATCCAAGTTCTTGTTGAAAGCACATAGACAAGATTTGGATATAGAGCCCAAGATGAAAAATGATCCCAAGCCAAAATAGCTTCCAGAAGTTTCTTCAAAATACACAAGCTGGTGACAAAAAGTACTAAAATAATATGAGAACTCAAGGCAGAGGCTAAGGGAATTTTGAAACATGTAAGCATAGTGAAAAACTGTGGCATACTGAGCTTCTGGGATAAATATTCAAAATTATTGGAGGAATATGAGCTAAAATATTCTTGGAAAACTTTCATAGAAGATGAATCGAAGATAGATAGTTGAAAGAGCCAGTCCAAGAAGATCAAATATTTAGTATGGCTCAAGACCTCACCCAGATCAACTCCTATTTGCATGAGCTATACATGAGGTCAAAAGTTCTATCGTATGACAAAGTAGAAGAACTCGAGTATTTGTACTTAAATTTCATGGAAACTTTAGACCCAGATGAAGAGACTTGGAAAAAGGCATATGCTACTTACAATGAAGTTGTTTAAGAAAAGGAGAAACATGAAAATGTTAAGAAAGATTCAGCAAGAAGTACAACGACACCTGAGCAAGAGGACACAAAGAAATCCATAGATGAAGACACTCCTAATGAATGACAACACAGAGCAAGAAACATATTTTTTGCTTGATATCACTCCCCTTTATTCTTTTTTTTTAGTTGTTCTTTTTACTCCGTTCCCCAATGGATAAAGGCTCTAGATTCTAACATTCCTTTAGCAAAATTATCCTAGGAGGCATCTAATAATGTAGGTCAAAATAACCACATCAAGGGGAGTAAGGAGTGATCTTCTCAAAATTTTACTAAGCATAAAAGAAATATTGTGATCTCATGATATTTTATTTCTCAAAGGTTAAGTAAAGAGAAAATATTGCAATTTTATGATATTTTTGGGCCCGAAGACTAAGTGAAGAGAAAACATCGTGATCTTATGATATTTTTGAGCCAGAAGACCAAGTGAAGAGAAAATGTCGTGATCTCATGATATTTTTGATCTGGAAGACCAAGTGAAGAGAAAATATCATGATCTCGCAATATTTTTGAGCTGAAAGACCAAGTGAAGAGAAAATGTCATGATCTCACGATATTTTTGAGTCGAAAGACCAAGTGAAGAGAAAATGTCGTGATATCGTAATATTTTTGAGCCGGAAGACCAAGTGAAGAGAAAACATCATGATATCATGATATTTTTGAGCTAAAAGACCAAGTGAAGGGAAAAAATTGTGGTCTCACAACATTTTTGAGCCGAAAGACCAAGTGACGAGAAAAAGTCATGATATCGTGACATGCCATGATTTTGCTGGTCGCTGAACTAGAAGTAAAGAAGTGGAAGATAGTTGGGCTATGATATCTTCAAGAAGATAAATGCGGATATGCAATAACAAGAAGATCTCAATCATTTTCGATTGAATATCCCATACTCTCTTTCTTAACTGCCACTCTACCACAATGAGCCTATGGGCATATTATTATAACAACTTTCAATTTTTTTGTTATGTAAATATATATATATATATATATATATATATATATATATATATATATATATATATATATAGATGAGTGACCTTAAAAAATGGTTGACTCGTGGATGTTTACAAGAAAATATACTCAGACTTCTGAAAACAAATAAAGACTACTCATTCTGATTTCTGGCTCACTAGTGTTGTTATCAAGTATGTATGGATTGTTGATTGTTGTATAAGTTACATTGAATATAAACCACCTTAATTATTATTTTGAATTTATGCATTTAAGGTTCAGCTAGATCTAAAATTTACATTTAAAATAAGCTTATGTTTTATTAAATATGCACTAGAGGACTAGTTATTCTAATTTTATGGTTCAAAGAATGCTTATTTGTAAAAGATTATAGATGTTTCTTTGTTGTTATCTAATATGCACCGTCTAAACGTTCTTAGCAATAGCTAAATTTCCCTCTCTTTATGCATTCTACTCTCCCCATTTTCCTAAAATAAAGCAAGGAACCAACCTCCTCTGGAGATTGAATTGGGTAAACTTTGTTTTGAACTTGGTCTTTCAATGTTGGCAAAGTCTTGGGTGCAAACATAACCAAAGGCAGATTTTACACCAAAAACACCCTAAAACAAAACCCTAAAGATAAAAAAAATTACCATTTTCAGCAAATTGTTTTTCCATCAAAAATTATCATTTTTAGTAATTACTATTTTCGAAAAAAAATATTTTTTCGTCAAAATTGCCATTTTTAGTAATTACTATTTTCAGCCAATTATTTTCTCGTCAAAATTGCCATTTTTAGTAAATACTATTTTTGGTAAATTATTTTTCGTTAAAAATTGGTATTTTTAGTAATAAAAAATTATTTAAAAACTTCTAAAAAAACACCCTCGAAAAGATAGGCTCCTGCATTAGAATCCCTTTTGAGATTTGGGTTGAGTGAGTGGGGGAATGCTCAAACGCTTCAAGTGAAGGGGTGCGATGAGGGGAAGGGGAACAAGAATCAATAAGAATTTTGCCCTACTCCTATACCAACTTTGGGGACTTCTCAATTATGCATTTCCCTTATCTATATGGGCCACTACTTTGGATTCTTCTACCTTTAGCACATTTAGCTACAATCACTACCGTTTAAGTTCAGCCTCACGCGTCTTAGAGGCATCAAGACTATAGTGCTCCTTCCTATTTCCATTGAACTTTGGATTCTGTAGTGGAGGTCTAGGTAGCTTTTTAGCTTATGCTCTGAAGGGTCTGGCCTACCTCAATCTCATGGTACCTTGTAGAAGTTGTGTAGAAGGGGATTCTTGCTCAAGCCCATTTTTGTGGGCTAGGCTCTCTTGCTAGTGGAACTCACTTTGGACCTCCTACTATTTACCTTCATCATCTTCTTATTATTCTTCCTCTTCGTGTCTTAGGTTTACAATGTTAGACTTCCTTAGCACCTCAGGTGAGAGATCTTCATCTTCCCTTTTCTTCCAAGAAATAATTTTAGCGTTAAAGTCCTCGTTAAAGTTGTTATCGATGTTTCCAGGGAAATCCCCCTGGATGTTGTCCTACTAACAATGCATCATCCACTACTGCTCAATCTTGTTCTCTTACCACTTTTTTCTTTCTTCAATCTGATGCATCAATGTTGATTTGAGCCATTGGTTGGGATTTCTTTCAATGTCAAAAGCCCTCTTGTATGAATAACAAGACCGCCATGGTGATCACTCATGCATCTAAAATTGAGTGAACGATATCACCTGATCATGTGCTAGATTTTTATAGTCCAAGAATTTTTCATTGACCTCATTCTTCTAGTGTTTGAATTGATGGGGCCTAGCCTTAATTACGTGCATATTGGTCTTGAGGATATCATCTAGGCCATAGTGCCACCTAGGAGGCACCATAGGGATCCCTAAGGTGGATAATCTATTGTTTAACTTTTGGAGGGTGACACTATCCCTCTTAGGCATTAGGATCAACTCGAATGATATTGACAATAGGAAAATCACCTTCTTATTCACCCTAAATACATATTTCTTTTCAATGGGATGAGTTTTTTGGCATACTTCCATACCAAAAATCCAGTCAGTTACATAAAAAAGGAGCAGGTATGGGAATATGGGAGATCCATACAACCGTATGCATGTTCCTTCTTCTAGATACTACTAGTCCCTTATTTCCCCTAGATATCCTCTCAAAAATTCTTACACTTTGTGGGATAGGCAAAGGAAGACCTCGAAAATATATGCAAGGGCATGTCCCAAAAAATTCTTATTGAATTCCAGGTATGAGTTGTTCCTCTTAAGCATATGCATCGACTCCACCACTGGACGCACCTGGTCCTTTCTCTTTGTTGAGTGGTAATTTTACCCAATTGCAAAACCACACTCACCTTTAGGATTTTGATAACAAAACCCTCTCTTGCAAAGAAGTTAAAAAAAAAGACAACTTCTCCAAGGTTCCGCTATATAAGCATTGCACATGTGTATTAGTAATATTGTAAAAATGTATAAAATGAGTGTTAGGAATACCTTAGTGGTTTGCAAGTAACTATTAACAAGGGGCTTGTGTTGGTTTATTTTATTTTGTTATGCTAGTAACTGCTCATGAAACTTAAAATAAAAGGAAAATGTGATTGACCCTCATATGACCACGATGTAAAGCCTTAGTTCCTTTTATCTTGGAGTATTTTAGGTAGATTTTATCTTCCTTTGATTAAGTCGATTTTAGACAAGTTTTATCTTGCTTAAACCTTGCTTTGAACAATGAAATAGAAGATTAAAATCTATCTCTAAATTTGAAACTTAAATGATGAAAAGGTTCATTTCATGTTGCTTTGAACCTGAAAATGCCAATAGCCTTTAATATAATAAATAAATTACCCCTCTTTGATGAAATTATTTTTTATAAAGAGACGTCAATTTATTGCTTTAAAACAATGGCCCTAAAATGTCATTATAAATTATCTCTCTTTAATGAAATCATAACTTTCATAAAGAAGAAATAATTTAATGCTTTCAAAACAATAGCCTTTGATATAATAATAAATTACCTCTCTTTAATAAAATTAAATAAAGAAAAGGCAATTTATTGCTCTAAAAATGGTGGCCTATGGAATGCCATATAAATTACCCCCTTTAATGAAATTACAATTTTCATAAAGGAAAGTTCATTTATTGCTTACGAATAAAAATGCAAAGCTTAAAAAATCGATTTGCCTTCAAAGAATAAAAAATGTGAAATTCCAAAATTATAAAAATCTGTATAAAACAACTTTAAATAATTTTTATAAATTCGAAATGACTTTAGAATGGGATCAAAATTGTTTCAAATGAAATATTGAACCTCATTCTTCACACCCATGCATTTATTTTTTGCTTTTATTTTTTTTTTATTTTAATCGCCAAAGTTTTAAAATAATTTGCAAAAGAGAAGTTAGAAAAATAAAAATAAAATCTGGAAATGTACCAGAATGCTGAAAATATAAACATGCAAAGCCTTGAAATCTGATTTGCCTTCAAAATATAAAATTATGTAAAATTTTGAAATTATAAAAATCCCCATAAAAGCCAGGGGTGTTTGGGGGGGGGTGGGGGGGGGGATGGTTGGTCTAAAAAAAAAAAAAAAAAACCCAAAACAACAATTTTCAATGATTTTTATAAATTTGAAATGGCTTCAGAATGGGATTGAAATTGTTTCGGATGAAATATTGAAGCTCATTCTTCACATCCCTACATTTATTTTTGAAATTTTAATTTTTTTCGATTTTTATTTTATTTGCCGACTTTTAAAAAAAACTGCAAAAAGAGAAGGTTAGAAAAAATATAAAATAAAATAAAAATAAAATCTGGAAATGTTAAAAGCAAACTACTCTCAGTCTAATGCCACCCTATCCTGCAAAACCGAATATGTGAGACTTTTTGCATGTAACCAAATTTATTCGAATCTGCATACATGGTTCGAAATAAATTAGGTGCAATCTTCTAAGGAACAAAAATAAATTTTGTGCTTCTAAGCCTTCAATAATGCAACCATTAAAATGCATTTAACACTATCTATAAGCCAAGAAAACATGGAAGAAAAGATAAACCATTAGCTCAAACATGCAAAAAAAAATCTCCTCCCATCTTGCTAACAAAGTGCAAGTTTATGAAATATTTGCATTAAAAAAATATTTTGTTTTACAACCAGTATTTCTAGCTTCTTCCAAAAAACGTCCAACCCTTGTTTATGAGATTCAATGGGTTTTTAAAGATTTCCAACATTAGCTATTCATTTCTTTTTCTAACTCTTGGCTTTTCAATGCTTTCTTTTTCCAACTCTTGGCATTCCAACATTTTCTTTTCTTAAAATTTCCAAGATTTGGCAATTTGTTTCTTTTTCCAACTTTTGACTTTCCAACATTTTCTTTTCCATTGGCATGATACGTGACATTTCTCCTCTTGAGTGTTGCCATTTTTTTCTTTTCTTTTCCTTTTTTTTTTTTAATAGTAACCTGCAATAAAGAAAAACACATGAATTAAACTTTCCAAAATAAAACTATTAATAAAATTTAATTAAAACAAAACTAAAGATAAAATTAAATTAAACTTTTCCCAAAACAAAACCATTAATGAAATTAAATTAACTTTCCAAAAAAAACACATTGATGGTTTTATTTTGATTGTTTTATTTTTATTTTATTTTCATGATTATTATTATTATTATTATTATCCTTTCTCTTTTTATTTTTATTTTTTTTTCTTTTTTTATTTTACTTATTTTCTTCTTTTTTTTAATTTTAAATTTGATTTAATTAATTTCAAATGTTTGAATTGGTTTAATTCAAACATTAAAATTAACCAAAACAATAAAAACAATAAAGAAGCTAATCAACACACTAGACAACTTAAAAGAAACTAAAATGAGACAATAATCCACACCCAAACCTTGGAACATATATTGCAACCTAAACCAAAATTTCCCCTAACATCTAAAAACTGAAAAATAAAAAGGTGGGTCCCCAATTTTGGGGCTAGTTGTGGAATGGCCACAACACTATCCTTATCCTGAATTGGCACAACATGCTTCGTGTGGGGCATGTAGTAAAAAAAAATCCACTCTAGGTAAGATGCATATCAGAATTTTGAGTTATACCTCCTTCGGTACTCCACCAATTATTTTTTATGTTCTTAGCCAGACACTCCATCCAATCTAGTCGCACAAAGTTGGATGCTCTTAGTACTGCATGAGCCATCGCCAACTAGTGGGGGTGAACTGTGTCGTATTATGAGAGGCCCAACAAAACAGCCAACATAGATAGAATTGGCTAGGCTTCTTCCTTGAAGTCTGTCAATGGTCGTTCTTTCTCTATGTAGTCCTTTGGTAAATTATCCAACATTTCTATTAACCACTTCTTGGGACCCTCATTGCTGAGCATCCCCCTCTGTTGTTGAAAATTGGTGGTCTTCAAACATCGTCTCGAGAGATCTTGCACTAGGATTTTTGGAACAACGAACACTCACCTGATGATATTTGCATCTATATAAAATAAACATTACAAATTTTGATTCTATACCGTGCTTGTAATTGCATCATAGAATTTTGAAATTGCATTAGATCGATGTATAGGTGTACAGGAGCCGACATGAAGAGAATCAACTGAGTCCTCCATGCATTAACTCCTAGGTTATTATGAGGGAGCTTCACTATTGCCATGGTCACTGCGCCTTCATGGGAGACCCTCAACTTGGACCAAATGGTGATTTTCGTATCAAATAATCCCTCATATGCA
Source organism: Wollemia nobilis (assembly GCA_028583015.1). Lineage (NCBI taxonomy): Eukaryota > Viridiplantae > Streptophyta > Pinopsida > Araucariales > Araucariaceae > Wollemia > Wollemia nobilis. The sequence goes on along the minus strand of JAQPPZ010001560.1, from coordinate 371,682 downwards.
TCCTCTAACCGGTTTTGAGGCGTCAACTTTGTCATCTGGTTCTTATGAGTATTCTACTTCAAAAGCTTCTTTCAAGAACAATTTGGGCTTCGAACAGTCAGATACCTTCCTTGATCCTAACTTTAAAAATCCTTATCTTAGCTTTGACACTATAATAACATAAAGGATGCAAGAGTATAGAAGCAGTGTTGCTCGTCCCCTTTTATAATGTTTTATTAAGAATGCCACAAAAATAGTTGACACAAATGTTAGGGAGAGTTTGCACAAAGCAAGGGAAATCCTATTAAGGCATGATACCCCAATAGATGGTTCATGTCATTTCTTCTTGGGAAGTAAACCACTGGCCAATCAGATTGGAAAGTTTCTGTCGATTGGCATACTGAAGTTAAAACAACCATTTTCACTTTAGGTCTTTTCGACCATCATGCTCTCATGATTTGTTAGGGTTTGATTGGCTCCAAGTAGATTATGCTCTAGATTTCACCTTACTCTCTATTTATGACTATGAATATAAAAACGAAACACAAATGCAATATATAAAGTAACAAAAGCACTATAAATGACATAAAATTGCATAGAATAAATATTCTTTTATTGATTGGGATAGATCTCTCGATTATCCGAATAATGTGCCCCAATATGGGGTATTTGCAATGCCCTTGATACAATTATTACAATGTTATGATTTTCGAGGCCCTAATCCAATGAACGATGGTGTCTTCTTGCTCGTCTTTGATCCCAACAGAGTGGTGAGTGGGCTTTGGTATCCTATGCAGGGCCACTCGAGCTTTAACAACTTCCAATGATATGATTCCTACACCTACAAATAATAGACAACATACAAATAGTTAGTAATACCTATGAGGGCTCCACTGCATGAGACCCTCTAAAAATATGATTACTAACACTGGATATTGCAGAATAATATTGAAAATAATAATACATTAATGAAATAAATACACACAACTATTTACCTTGTCTTCCTTGACTTGTCATTTTTATCTTTATTATTGTTGAAGAGGATGGTTATGCAGATGTACCCTAGCAGTTCCTAAGGGTCGTAGGGCTACAGAAATAGGATGAGAAATACCCATAAGCACTTGGTGCTGACTAGAAACACCCAGAGGTGCCTGGAAGGCTTTGGTAGGTGCTCTACAAACTCCTACGGATGCTCGAGAAGATCAAGGGGGAATTTTGCGATTGAGGGCAAGGATGCATAACCAAATCTAGTTCACGAGGTGGATGATGACGAATAGGAAGGATGCGAGAGGGGGCAATGGACGATGGAAGTGGAGATGATGCTTGAGAATGCTTAGGACCTATTGGGCTTCAAAAATCCCAACTTAAGTAATACCCTTAGTTTTCAACAAGGTCTTGATGTCTAGGTGATTTTAGGATGAGAAGTTGAAGATAAAGCAAAAAGAAAGCCTTCATAATATTAAAAAATGGGGTATATGTAAGGGATATTATAATTCACTTTTATTCACCATAAGTTCATCTTATCCACCTAATCATTAGTTAGGGCACCACATCTTCATTCCACTAAGGTATTTCATACTCTTCGTTTCACTCACCATAAGTTACCACATTTTAGTCCATGCATTCACTTCATAACCCTTCAGACCACTTATTAAAGAGTTTGACCCCTAGTTAAGTTCGAAGGTGAAGTTTAAGTTTGTAAGGTTTTCCCAAGATAGATCAGAGCAAAATTATCTAAGTTTACCTTATTCATAATAAAAATCCTCCTAAGGTCTTCCTTAGCCATCCACTAAGTCCAAAAAGCCTTAAAATCCTTCGTTGCCCTTCCTAAACCCTATCGTCGATCTAATCCTCAACTATTCTAAGCCATCACCAATAAGACTTAAGCCCGTCTAGCTGCATCACTCTTCAAAGAACTCTATCACCGATTCAATCAATGACCAAGGTCAGGCATTAGCGATAGTGTCTTGGCCCGAGATCCTCCATCGCTCTTACAAGCCTTTCATCATTGAAGCTATCATCGATGGATATCCCTCATCAGTGACCAAATTGAAGAAAAGATAAAGTGGAAATTTGATCGTCACCCTTCCAAACTCACATCACCAATCCAAAATCTCCTTGATCAGTGATCGCTCTCCCTCATTGGAGAAAGTTAGACAAGGGTCTTTTCAACGTCAGCCTAGCAAGTCCCCCTCCCGGTAGAAGTTGGTCAAATAAAGTTGTTTTAAAAATACTAACGAAGCACTATCACCAATATAATCCATGACCATAATATCTATCTATGATAGGATCGAGTACAGGTAAGTCATTGTCACTCATCAACTTACCCATTTTCGATCTAGAGTCTACCCCATCAGCGATAGTTCTTTTCAACAACAAAAAAGCTCAAAGCAGAAAAGTGATTGTTGCCAGCCTAAAACATAGTCATCGATCCTATCAGCAAAGCTTCTAACCCATTGGTGAAGCAATCTGGCCATCATTAGTTTAAAAAGCACCATCATCGATTCAATTAGTGATAGCCTCATCCATCAATGACAATGTATTCCTACCCATTCATGTCACTCTTAAAGACCGCTCATCATCGATTCGATCAACGATAGACTCAAGTGAAAGGTGAAAGGGATACCAATGATCCAGATTGGCCTATGATGATCAACAACACATATTGCATCTGGGGAGATGTACATTTTATCAATAAAAAATTGATAGAGGAATAATGAGGTGGATTACCTATGATCCAAAGATAGTCAGAGGTGGCCCAAGGCATGAGCATATCTCCTCAAAGTATAGTAAGATCAACAAAACACCCATGAAAAAATCTCTAGCTCACAAAGGTAGACAAACAGACTACGTGGCACCAGTCAAAAGACAACAACTGGGAGCACTGCCTAAGTGGACAAATCATAGTAGAGAACTCTCTTCAAGGCTACCATTGCATGAATACCATTGGCACAATCATTCAAAAATAAGCAAAGAAAGTGGTTGAAAAGAATTAAGGTTATACATGCACAAAACCCTGCCTAAGCAGAATTTACAAAGCACAATTGTAAGCACACAGGTACAATTAGTGATTCCAAATCCGATGCCATGGCATCATCCAACACACCAAAGAAAACTCCCAACGCATCAAAGAAGAAGTTGACCAAGACTATACAATCTATAGAAGAAGAAATCACAGATAGAGTACTAAAAATATCACAGGCTTATCCGTATGAAGAACTGCAAGGAAAGCCCATTAAGAAAAAGCAACAAGAAACGTTAGGGAAGAAGATGCCAATAAGGGAGATTACGAAAGAGCAAAGGCAAGAATATGAGGATGTTGCTATCTTTTGCTTAGAACAGACAGAGGAAGATTATCGAAGACATCAGACGATGCTCAAAGATATTTTCAAAAGAGCTAGAGAAAAGTGATATGACACGAGCCCATATTGTAACAGGTGGAATTGTAATTTAGGGAAGCTCATTTTCCCACATGTCTACCATTCGTCTGACTTGATTTCCTGGATAGCTATAGCATATGATCCAGAGAATAAGGCCATCCTCAACAACAAAAACCAGAATATCTTTAGACTCACCAAGGAAGTGATTCGAAAGGTATTTAACCTGTCTCCTTCTGTAATCATTCCAAATAAAAAAGTACTCACAATACAATCTTCATGCATGCTAAATACCCATTTTTATCAAAGTATGTTTGGCCTAGATTACAATGTATCATATAATTTCCCCATACCAAAGGTTGCTCTAAGAGTATGGGCCAAAGACTATGTTGACATGATTAATATTGTAATGGGAAATGAAGACCTGGACAACATAAGTAAGGAGGTAATGTACATGGCCTCACAGTTTAATAGAACTAGAAGTATACCGATGTATGCTTGGGAGAATATTCTAGAAAAGAATTTAAATGAACAGCTCATGACCCTACAGACAACCATCCTGAATAAAGAAGAAATTATGCCTCGGTTCTCATATTATTCTTTCCTTATACACCTCATAGTCGGCCAGATAGGTCCCAAAGCCTTAGAAATGTTAGGAGGAAGGGATGCAAAATGTATTCAAGACTAGCTACCATGGATCCATGAGGGTTTCTCATATATTAATGAGTTCATTAAAAATGCATGTTATTCATCCACAATGAATTATGCGATCAAGATCCCCTGAGGATCAGTATAGGAATTAGTAATTTCCTAAACAAAAATAAGGCTGAAATTTTTTTCTTTGTAGAATATTTTACTTATATCAGACTGTATGGCATGAAAATTTTACCAAAAGCACTGCCCAAATATTATCCAATGTCAATTGCAACCTTAGAGATAATAAGATAGATAGCTAAAGAAGTCAAAATGAGAGTAAAAAGAGGCAAGAAAGAGTCCCCTGGCTTAAACTACCTTTCAAAATGGGGTATTATATCTTTAAAGGCTATCTTAGTCTTCTCAGGGCTATGTGGAAGATGGATGACTACTGTTTTGTCGAGCTCACATGGAGAGCTTATGACCCAGATAAAGAATATGATAAAGAAATTTAAAAAGTCATGAAATTACACATGGGCCATGAGGAAGACAGATTCGAAGATGAGATGCAATGGGCCATTAGTAATAGGGAGCACCTCAGTAAGGTCTGGGAGATAAAGGAAAGACCTTACATGTAGTTTGAGGAAGTAGGGAACTATCGAGCAGTCTTGAATAGATTAAGGGTTGCCACTATAGATGTGTATGCTCCCTTAGTCCCGACAGTCAAACTAGAAGAACTCGAAGATCCCTTCTTGTAGATAATAGAGACAAACTTGCAAAAACTAGAAATTATCATTGAAGAAATGTCTCTTCCTGAAACAAGACAACTATCAATTGAGTCAGCTACCCAAGCAAGTCTTCCTGGAGAGCCACCTCAGGTAGAAGAAGAGGTAATGCCAGTTGTAGCACAGACTGAGGGTCCTCCCATAGCGGTAAAAGAAGCTTCAAGCTCAGAGCATCAGACCACTAAAGAGACAGAGAAACCGCTTATGAGTCTTCAAGCACAAGAGCTAAAGAATACCACCACTATGCACCTCATAGTAAATAATGAGAAACAAAAAATCCCTCAAGCAACCATGAAAAAATTCACACGAGTAAGGGGACTAGAGAATATCTTAAGGGAATTGGTGCTAGAAGAAGCATCCCCGCCTGGTTCTCCTCCATCCAAGAGAGCTCGCATTGAAGTAGGAACAACTTTTGGAACCTCATATTCTAGAATACTGACAAAAGTCAAAGAAGTAAATATTCAATACAACATCGAGGAAGAACAACAACTAGAAATAATTGAGATGATCACAAATGAAAAGGATGCTCAGTTATTGTTGGCCCAACAAGGAGTTACTCAGACCAGTTCTGAAGTAACTATTACACTACCCTTACCAGAAAAGCCTGTTGAGTTCAGCATTGATCCCAAAGCTAGACAAGCTAAATGGATCGAAGATAATGTTGACATGCTAAAAGTGAATGTGGTAGTACATGTGCAAACAACAACAATTGTAGAAGTAGAGCTCACTGAACTTAGAGTGATGAAAGCTCAGTTCGAGCAAATAAAAATAGAAAAAGAACATTTGCAAAGTGAGAACTCAGTTCTGCAAGACTCCATAGATAGACTCAAGAGGGAGATAAATAAACTACAGAAACAAAAAACACCAGTCTTTCTTGAAGAGTCTATAAAAAAAGAAGAACTGATAAAGCAATTCAAGATAGAACTGGTGGAAATGACTAGAGGTAGGATTGATCCAATGCCTAACATCTTCTAGGACCTCCTGCAGATTAAAAATACGACACAATAGATTAAAATTTAATGGAAGAAGCAGATGTAAGAGCCATAAAAATCGCTCACATTTACCAAAAGTACAAATATGAATATACTCAGATTGTAGGTGAGCAAGTAACCAACCCAGAAGGACAAGTACATGACTGCCAAACCGAGTTCCAAAAAATGAAAAACTACCTACGAGATAGACTCCACTAGGAAGACTCCATAACAGGCATAGAGGACTGGATGAAGGAACTAAATAATACAAGGTTGCAAATCATAGAAATTCTCAAAGAAAGAACGAAATCATCCCAAATGGAAGCACTCATCATTGATAAGATAAAGGAGGCCAAATGTGATGGTAAATATGAAAAGGAAATAGCTCTGTAGCTTAAAGATCTAGCTTCAATAAATGTAGAAGCAATCATATTTGTAGAACATAATAGGCCATTGACAAAGAAATTCTTAAATCAAATAAAGAATATTGAGCATGAAGTCAAGACAACCTCCTCCTTCTCCAATGAAGCATGGGCAAAAATCGCTAAACTATTGGGAGTGGAACAAGAAAAAAAAGATAAAGAAAATAACATACAAGTGGGCCCTACAGAAGAAGATAGAGGGGAAGTGGTTGACATCACCCCCACTACTGAGACATAAGAACAAGTGGGACCACTTATTGCACTAGAACAACCAAAATAGTAGCCTTCAGGATAGGTGACTACTACAGGCAATTTTGTTAGAGTAATACAACCCAAAATAGCCTGTAAAGCACCCAATAAATGTAGTGGTTGAGAATATTCCAAGTGGTAACACCTGCACCAAGTATCTGTAACTATTTTTGAGCAGCCCAATTATAAAAGGAATGGAGGCGATTAGGCTTCATCATCAAGCAATCATGCAACAAGCTTGTGAGAGGTATTTTTGAGTGCTAAGCCTAGGTTGTCATATCCCCTTTGTGTCTCTATTTCTATCATTCTCTTATTTCCTCCCCCTTTGTGCAGGTTTTTATCAAAAGCTGAGCGAACTATCTGAGATCATTTCTAGGAGCCGTTCGAAGAGCCAGAGTCTACATGTCTCTATGATTAGGATAGTAGATGTTAATCCCCTATTATGGGTTGATTCTATGTATTATGTTCAGTGAATGACCTGAGTAATCTGCCTAGCCTTGCTATTGTAACATTCCAAATTGAATATAATACATAATATCTGGTTCTTGCTTTCTGGTATAATTTGTTGTACAATGTGTATGTAACTTGTCTGCATCTTGCATTATTTGAATGTGTAGACAATGCTTCTTCATTGATTAAAGGATTTGTGTTTATTATGACATTCGAATAAATATAGGTTCATCAGTTTTTCTTTCTTTCTCTTCTATATGCCATGTGAATGATTGAAATTGCTACGATAACCCAATGGAGGAGGCATCGGTCTACCCTTGCTAGTGAAGTGCTCTTAAATTGTGCTTGGTCATCGATATATTATTGTCTATATCAACAAATCTGGTTGAGCTATTTTCATAATATTTATCATAGAAGCTCATATTGGGGTGTCCAGACCTGGCCTGTTCAGCTTTCAAGCTATCCTAGGATGAAGCGGTGAGTCCACCAGAGCTCACATATTGTTGTGATTAGGAAGTTTTGGTAGCATGATAGCCAAATTTTAAGGATATCAAAATTTTCCACAATATTTTTTGGCACCATTGTCGGGGATCGAACTTCTATGTTATTTACATATCATTTTTCCAAGTTTGTTTCCAATGATATTTTTTTTACCCACCACTCATTTTTGGCACTGGAGAGCTTTATTTTTGGTATTTTTGCTATCTCCATATGATATTTTTATACCACCCTCCAATTCCAATATTTTTTGATATCAAGGATAAACTATTTGATGTTTATATATTTTCATATTCTGTCTTCCCTACGATAAAGTTTTACCCATCAATGCCATAGTTTCTGGCTCCATGGTTACCTCTGTGCATATTTGAGAGATTGAGAAAATTTAAAAGTTAAGCAATCTTGGCCTGAGTGAGATTCTATTGCACCAAAGTGTTGGTGACTCTGAACGAACCCAAAAGAAGAAGAAGGAGAATCTGACCTGGTGCACACTAGACGTAGTGACAAAGAGCTCTTCCTAGAATTTGAAGACCTAGATGTATTTACCCATACACGAAAAGCCCTAGTCCTTAAAAAATTGTTTATCAAAGTAGGACATACTCTGTTGGTAACAAGTCTGTTAAGAAGCCTGCACCTAGCATAAATTCTGTGATTAGCACCCCTGTGGTTAGTGTCCCTATCATCCCTATGGCACAACCAAATTAGAACCTACAAGTGTGGAGGACTAATAGATACAGACCATTCCATTTACCCTAGAATTTACACCCCTTTCCGACCAAATCTCATAAGTACTTGCCCAAATTCCATGACAACATAGCTATTATGGGAGAAGATCATATCAAAAGTTTTCTATATGCATTAGATAGCCTCGAGGTTGAACATGAGGATGTAGTTCTTAGACTATTCCTACAAACCTTAGAAAATGATGCAAGAGACTGGTTTAATTCTCTTCCAACCGACCAGATCCCTGACTTCCAGACCATGGAAGGAGTATTCTTAAGAAAGTATGGAGAAAGAAAGAATGAACAATCTTTGTTAATAGAGCTTGCAATAGTAAAGAAGAAGGAAAATGAGTCAGTAGAGGATTTTAATAGATGATTTTTCAAGATTAGAAACAAAATCCCTACAACCCTGAGACCCACTGATCATCAGGCTGTATGTTTTTATAAGAATACCTTTTCTAGAGAATTCAATTATGAGCTAAGACAACATAGAGCCAACACTGTTGATGACTGCATGGAGCAAGCCATAGAAATAGAGAGAAATATGTTAGACAACAGAAAAATGAAGCCCTACGCATCCGAGACAAGCTTCGGTCAAGTGGAGAGGAAACCTAAAAAAGTTGGGTTCTCAATGTTAAAAAATGCTGAGGTAGATCCCTTAGAAAGACTGTCTAGCCAATTTACTGAAATGTTTAATACAATCAATAATAGGTTGTCTAGAATTGAAAGGGATAAATCTGTAAATGATGAACAACCAGCCCAAGTGTAGTTTGATAATAGACCCCAATTTTGAAGAAATTTTAATAGAAATTAGGCAAGAAACAATGGAGAAGAAGGGAGCAAAAAATGCAAATAATGGTTGGAAAAGGAGAGAAGGGTCAAAAGACATGGATTCAGTCCCCAATCCCATGGCCACTACAAACACAATTCATGATTTCCCATACTATTGTAGTGAATGTGATGCCCCACACAACCCGACTGCATGTTGTATCTATTTGAATGCACATCCCAATGAAAATGTAGGAGAGGAATCAGATGAGGAGATAAGAATAAATACCTGTTGGACTAAAGAGGATGAAGAAAGAGAAATATAGTTTGAAAAGGAAATGGATGAGTTACCCAAATCAGAAAAATAACCTAGGGCTATGGTCCTTGAGAATGTGGAAATTCTAAAAAGACCTCAAGAAAATAGGTATGAAATGATGAAACAAGGTAAAGTTACTCCAATAGTTGGAGAAATTGAAACCTTAGAGAGAATGCATGCTATTAATCTGAGAGGTAGAACAGTGCTGAACAAGGTAAATAAGTCTGATAAGGTTGACCCAACTACACAGACTCAAAGCAGAGATAGAGCCACCAAGAAACAAAACAATAGTAACCAGTAGGCAGCCCCTGAAAATGAAGTGAGAAATGAAGCACAGAAACAATCAGATTATGACAAAAATATTGAAATCAAGAAGGTCAAATTTGATGCAAGCCAAGAACTGGCTAAACAAAAGATCAACATTACCTTTGAAGAATTAATGACTATACCAAAATATAGGGATCAGGTGTGTCAAGCCTTTGGTTTGGTCGAGCCATCTAATAATCACATATGCAATTTCTCAGTAGCCAAAAATCCCAAGCCTATTCCTAGAAATCCATCAGCAGTCAGACCTTTTTATATATCTTTGAGATATAACACAGACTTTGGGGAATAGTATGTAATTCATAATTGTATGTTAGAGAGTGGAGCATCACATAATGTCATGCCTAAATAAGTGGTAGACTAGTTAGGTCTAATATGCACTAAAGACTCCCCCCAATATCTATTATGGATAGTAGGTAGATCCCTTGTGCAGGAATCATTACGGGACTGCTTGTTTATTTAGATCAATATCCAAAGAAGGGCATAGTCATGGACATAGTTGTGGTTGATGTAGATCCTTTTTTTTGTTACTACTATCAAGACATTGGGCTGAACAATTAGGAGGATCCATTCAATTAGATTGGTCCTATGCTACTATTCCCATGACAGCTAAAGAGCAAGTGACCCTTAGATGAGAACCCTTTCATAGGTATTCTATTGAGCTTAAAAAGTCTGATAATACCACTATCAACTTAGTTTAGTATTTTGAAGAAAAAGAGATAGGAGTCTATTCCATTTGGCATTCCCCCTTCTTAGCTGAAGTACCTAAAGCGGTAGACATGGACTCATGGAAAGTTGCAGAAGTTGATGTTGAATCTACAAGGATACTAACTTCAAAAATGTGGACCCTAACATTTGATGGAGCTAAGTCACATACTGGAGCAGGAGCTAGGGTCAATCTGACTGACATTAATGGAAATTATTTGGGCATACCTTACAGGCTGCACTTTCCTTGTACAAACAATGTTGCAGAATATGAAGCCCTATTGTTAGGCTTAAGAAAGGCCAAAGAATTGGGGATTAATTATCTGATGGTATATGGTGATGCTGAGTTAATAATACAATAGATTAAAGGCAAATATCAGGCTAAGCATCCTAGGCTAAAGTAGTACAAACAGGTTATTCAAGAAGGAATTAATAAATTCTTGGCTTTCAACATCACATACGTTCCTAGAGAACAAAATTAGACAACCAATCTATTAGCCATAAATGCCTCAGGTTCAGATAGTCTAGAGATAGATACGAAATATCAAGAAAAATTCCCTACTATTTCCATCTATCACCCATCTGTCCCAGACAACATAGTCTATCTACAAGTTTTCCAAGATGACATAGACATAAAGGACTTCATGACACTACAGAATCAATATGTAGATATTATATGTGATGAAGAAGATGAAGAGAAAATGAAGAAAGTAATCAGAGAGCCTATGGAGGTGATACAATTAAAGACTAACAAACTACCCAAAGGACTAATTTCATTAGAAAGTCTATTTGATGACTTTGATAAAGCCCATAAACTAGCCTTGCAAGGATTGGAAGTAGAGGAGATCAATATCGACACTGAGCGAGAGCCCAAAATGGTCAAAGTTGAGAAATCAATGTCAGAAAAAGAAAAGAGAGACTACATAAAATATCTGAAGAAGCATAAGGATGCCTTTGCTTGGAGTTATGAAGACCTCAAAACCTTTAACATTGAGGTAATGAAGCATATCATCCTGCTCAAAGAAGGTACCAAGCCATTTAGACAAAAACAGAGAAATTTTAATCCAACACTGCACCCTATAATGCAAAAGGAAGTCTAGAAGCTACTGGATGCCAAGATAATCAAGAAAGTCAGATTTTCGACTTGGATAGCCAATTTGGTGCCAGTAAGGAAGAAAAATGGAGATATCAGACTGTGTGTAGACTTTAGAAATTTAAATAAAAACTCCTTGAAAGACAATTATCCATTATCGAATATGGAACAATTATTGCAGGATGTTGCAGGATCATCTAGAATGTCTCTGCTAGACGGATTCTCAGGCTATAACCAAATCCAGGTTAACCCTGAAGACATGCATAAGATGACCTTTACTACTCCCTAGGGGACATTTGAGTATCTCAGAATACCTTTTGGATTGATGAATGTAGGGGCCACATTCCAAAGAGCCATGGATTTTACTTTCAAAGGGTTGATGTTTAAAATGGTGGTGGTATATCTAGATGACATAACCGTGTTCTCTAAGAACCCTGAAGATCACTTTGAACATCTTACTCAAGTTTTTTCTCGATGTAAGGAATTTGGCATATCACTTAATCCTAAGAAGTGTATTTTTGGAGCAAAGCAGGGCAAGTTGTTAGGCCACATTGTTTCTAAAGAAGGAATCAGTATTGATCCTGAAATAACTAAGGCTATCGCCAAGATCCCTCCTCCCAAGAATCTAAAAGGAGTCAGATCATTCTTTGGCAAAATTAACTTCGTCAGAAGGTTTGTGCCAAATTTCACCCAAATTACAAAACCTATAAACAACATGATCAAGAAAGAAGGTATTATTAGATGGATAGAAGAAAATTTGCAAGCCTTCCAAAAAATCAAGGATGCTATCACCCAAGCTCCTGTATTAGCCTATCCCGACTATCACCAAGATTTCAATATTTACTCTTTTTCCTCAGAGGATGCATTTGTTGTTGTATTTTCATAGAAAGATACAAAATGTGGAAAGACCAATGGCATTCATGAGCTCAGGGTTGAAAGGGTCACAACTGAAATACACCATGATAGAGAAGCAGGCCTTTGCACTCGTAAAAGCTTTAGAGCACTTCAAAGGAATTTTTGGAGCTAATAAAGTGATAGTTTGTATCCCTTCCTTAGCTGTCAAAGATGTTTTCACTCAAAATGAGCCTACAGGTAGTTCAGCTAGATGGACAATCAAGCTACAACAATATATAGTGGAATTTAAGATGGTGAAAATTATCAAAGAACAAGGCCTAGAAAAATATATAGCAACATAAGGGGGAGAGAGATTTAATAACATAATTAATAATGTTGACATACATCAAACTCATGAGAAGAAAGCATCTGAAGATGACTGGTATAGAGATATTGTAAAGTACTTGCAAACACTGACATTCCCTACCAGTTGCATCCAAAACAAAATGAGAAGTATCAAACTGTAGGCACATAAATATTATATCCAAGGAGACAAGCTATATTGGAGACATCCAAGTGGTGTACTGCTACTCTACCTTTTTCAAAAAGAGATAGCCAGAGTTATTGAAGAATTTCATGTTGGCTTTTGTGGAGGACATTTCGCACCTAAGGCAACTGCCAATAGTATAATGAGGGTGGGATACTACTGGCCTTCCATGTTTAGAGATGTTCACTAGCTAGTAAGAAAATACCAAAACTATCAAATATTCGATGGCAAGAAGAAATTTACGTGCAATGCCCTTGAAACCTGTGACAGTAGAAGCTCTTTTTGTTCAATGGGGTCTAGACTTAATAGGATAGATTAATCCGCTCATTAGGAAACAACTGATGGATAATAACTACCACGGACTACTTCACCAAGTAGGTGGACCCCACCCCATTGAGAAGATCTACTACTGAAGTAATCATCAAATTCTTGGAAGAAAATATTCTGACCAGATTTGGAGTACCCAAAAAACTGGTAACTGACAATGGCAACAATTTCATCTCTTATGAAATGATAGACTTCTATAGCAAGTACAGTATCAAACTAACCCACTCAACAAATTACTATCCACAAGGGAATGGTCAGGCAGAATCCTCAAACAAGAATCTTATAACCAGGATAAAGAGATCACTAGGCAAGAACAAGAAAAGTTGGGATAGCGAATTGAAATTTGCTCTATGGGCAGATATAATTTCCATCAAGAGGGCTACAGGAAAAACACCTTATGAGTTAGTATATGGAGAACAAGCTTTACTCCCCCCACAAGTTTAAAGACCTACCTTGGCTTTATTACTCCAAGATCACAAAAAGCCTGATAGCCTACAAAGAAGAATGGATCAAATTGTGAAATTGGAGGAAGATAGAAGAAATGCTCTTAATAAAATGACCCAAGGAACTCAGAAGACTGCACAAGTATTCAATAAGAAAGCTAGAGGAAAGCCATTTGCAATAGGAGACATCATTTTGTACTGGGATCCAAAGAATGACAAACCAGGAGAAAAAGGCAAGCTGGAGTCCAAGTGGTTAGGGCCTTACCAGATTTTCCAAAAGATAGGACAACACACCTACAGGTTGCAGACCCTGCAAGGTGAAGAAATGCAATACCCCATAAATGGCCAGCACCTGAAGATCTACCATCCAATGGATGAAGATTAGTTTTGAATTAACTACTTGTTTTTGTCTCTGTACATATGTATATATTACATTTTTTTAAGTGTTGTGTTTTTAGTTCAATTTAGTTTGTGATAATTTAGCTAGTTCTAAGTTTACTATTTTCTTTTAGGTGATTAGTTGTTCGATTTTGATTATTTTAAATCATGTTACCCTCGGTCAAAATGATCATGAAGCTGAAAGTTTACAAAAGTCTTGTTCAGATTTGAGTCCTTAGGAGAAGTCCTCACAAATAAGTGTTGCAAGAAGTCTACAAGAAAAAGGTTCTGGTCAAGATCTATATTACTTAAAACCGGAGATTCTAGAGTTCTCAAGAGAAAATTTTATCCTGACAGATTAAGTATTTCTCTTGTCCTAGATAGAGCCTGTGTTGGGCTTCAAAAATCCCAACTTAAGTGACACCCCTAGTTTTTAACAAGGTCTTGATGTCTAGGTGATTTTAGGGTGAAAGGTTGAAATCAAAAGAAAAGGAAAACCTCCATGATAATTAAAAAAGAGTGTGTATAAGGGATATCATAATTCACTTTTGTTCACCATAAGTTCATCTTATCCACCTCATCATTAGTTAGGGCACCACATCTTCATTCCACTAAGGCATTTCATACTCTTCATTTCACTCACCATAAGTTACCACATTTTAGTCCATGCATTCACTTCATAACCCTTTAGACCACCTATTAAAGAGCTCAACCCCTAGTCAGGTTCAAAGGTGAAGTGAGGTTTACAAGGTTTTCCCAAGATAGATCAAAGCAAAAATTACCCAAGTCTACCTTATTCATAATAAAAATCTTCCTAAGGTCTTCCTTAGCCATCCACTAAGTCTAAAAAGCCTTAAAATCCTTCGTCGCCCTTCCTAAACCCTATCATCGATCTGATTCTCGACTATTCTAAGCCATCGCCGATAAGACTTAAGCCTGTCTAGCCACGTCGCTCTCCAAAGAACTTCATTGTTGATTCAATCAATGACCAAGGTCTGACATCAACGATAGTGTCTTGGCCCAAGAATCTTCATCGCTCTTCCAAAGCCATTCATCATTGAAGCTATCACCGATGGATATCCCTCATCAACGACCAAGTTGAAGAAAATACAAAGTGGAAATTTGATTGTCGCTCCTCCAAACTCATGTCACCGATCCAAAGTCCCCTTGATCAGTGATCACTCTTCCTCATCGATGAAAGTCAGACAAGGGTCTTTTCAATGTCATCCTAGTAAATTTCCCCCTCTCGATAGAAGTTAGTCAAATAAAGTTGTTTTAAAAGATTGACGAAGCACTATCGTCGATATAATCCATGACCATAATGTCTATCGATGATAAGATCGAGTACAGGCAAGTCATCATCACTCATCAACTCCCTCATCACTGATCTGGAGTCTACCCCATCAGTGATAGTTCTTTTCAACAATGAAAAATCTCAAAGCAAAAAAGCGATTGTCGCTAGCCTAAAACATAGTCGTCGATCCTATCAATGAAGCTTCTAACCCATTGGTGAAGCAATCTAGCCATCATCAGTTTAAAAAGCACCATCGCTAATTCAATCAGTGATAGCCTCAACCATCAACGATAATGTATTCCCACCCATTCACGTCACTCTTAAAGATTTCTCATCGTCGATTCGATCAGTAACAGACTCAAGTGAAAGGTGAAAGGGATACCAATGATCCAGATTGGCCTATGATAAGCAATAGCACATATTGCATCTGGGGAGACGTGCATTTCATCCCATCAAAAATTTATAGAGGAATAATAAAGTGAACAGCCCATGATCCAAATATATTTATAGGTGGCTCAAGGCATGAGCGTATCTCCTCAAAGTATAGTAAGATCAACAAAACACCCACAAAAAAATCTCTAACTTACAAAAGTAGACAAACAGACTACGTGGCACCAATAAAAAGACAACAACTGGGAGTGCTACCTAAGTGGAAAAATCATAGCAGAGAACTCTCTTCAAGGTTGTCATTACACGAATACCGTTGGCACAATCATTCAAAAATAAGTAGAGAAAGTGGTTGAAAAGAATTAAGGTTATACATGCATAGAAATAAAAGAAATGTTTCACTACTAAAATTAAACTTTCACACAAAACCCTGCCTGAGCAGAATTTAAAAAGTATAATTGCAATAGGTACAATTAGTGATTCCAATATGATGCCATGGCATCATCCAACACACCAAATAAAACTCCTAGTGCATCAAAGAAGAAGTCGGCCAAGACTATATAGTCTATAGAAGAAGAAATCACATATAGAGTACTAAAAATATCACAGGCTTATCCATATGAAGAACTGCAAGGAAATCCCATTAAGAAAAAGCAACAAGAAACATTAGGGAAGAAGATTCCAGTAAGGGATATTACGGAAGAGCAAAGGCAAGAATATGAGGATGTTGCTATATTTTGCTTCGAATAGATAGAGGAAGATTATCGAAGACATCAGATGATGCTCAAAGATATTTTCAAAAGAGCTAGAGAAAAGTGATATGATGCGAGCCCATATTGTAATAGGTGGAATTGTAATTTAGGGAAGCTCATTTTCTCGTGTGTCTACCATTCGTCTGACTTGCTTTCTTAGTTGGCCACGAACATATGATCCAGAGAATAAGGTCATCCTCAACAACAAAGACCAGAAGATCTTTAGACTCACCAAGGAAGTGATTTGAAAGGTATTTAACCTGTCTCCTTCTGTAATCATTCCAAATAAAAAAGTACTCATAATACAATCTTCATGCATGCTAAATACCCATTTTTATCAAAGTATGTTTGGCCTAGATTACAATGTATCATATAATTTCCCCATACCAAAGGTTTCTCTAAGAGTATGGGCCAAATACTATGTTGACATGATTAATATTGTAATGGGAAATTAAGACCTGGACAACATAAATAAGGAGGTAATGTACATGGCCTCACAGTTGAATAGAATTGGAAGTATACCGATGTATGCCTGGGAGAATATTCTAGAAAAGAATTTAAATGAACAACTCATGACCCTACAGACAACCATCCTGAATAAAAAAAAATTATGCCTCGATTCTAGTATTATTATTTCCTTATAACCTCATAGTTGGCCATATAGGTCCCAAAGACTTAGAAATGTTAGGAGGAAGATATGTAGAATGTGTTCAAGATCAGCTACCATGGATATAGGAGGGTCACTCAGAAATTAAAGAGTTCATTAGAAAATTCATGTTGTTCATCCACAATGAATTATGCGGCCAAGATCCCCCGAGGATCAATATCGAAATTAGTAATTTCCTAAACAAAAATAAGGTCAAAAATTTTTTCTTTGTAGAATATTTTACTTATATCAGACTATATGGCATGAAAAATTCACCAAAAGCACTACCCAAATATTGTCCAATGTCAATTGCAACCTTAGATACAATAAGACAGATAGTTGAAGAAGTCAAAATGAGAGTAAACATAAGCAAGGCAAGAGTCCCCTAGCTTAAACTACCTTTCAAAATAAGGTATTATACCTTTAAAGGTTATCTCAATTTGCTCAGGGCTATGTAGAAGATGGATGACTACTTTTTTGCCAAGCTCACACGGAGAGCTTACGACCCTGATAAAGAACATGATAAAGAAATTTAAAAAGTCATGAAATTACACATGGGCCATGAGGAAGACAAATTCGAATATGAGATGCAATGGGCCATTAGTAATAGGGAGCACCTCAGTAAGGTTTGGGAGATAAAGGAAAGACCTTACATGCAGTTTGAGGAAGTAGGGAACTATCGAGTAGTCTTGAATAGATTAAGGGCTACCACTGTAGATGTGTATGCTCCCTTAGTCCTGGTAGTCAAACCAAAAGAACTTAAATATCCCTTCTTACAGATAACAAAGATAGACTTGCAAAAACTAGAAATTGTCATTGAAGAAATATCTCTTCCTAAAACAAGCCAACTATCAATTGAGTCAGCTACCCAAGCAAGTCTTCTTGGAGAGCCACCTCAGGTAGAAGAAGAGGTAATACCAGTTGTAGCACATATTGAGGGTCCTCCCATAGTGGTAAAAGAAGCTTCAAGCTCAGAGCATCAGACCACTGAAGAGATAGAGAAACCACTTACGAGTCTTCAAGCGCAAGAGCTAAAGAATACCACCACTATGCACCTCATAGTAAATAATGAGAAACAAAAAATCCCTCAAGTAGCCATGAAAAAAGTCACACGAGCAGGGGGACTCGAGAATATCTTAAGGGAATTGGTGCCAGAAGAAGCATCCCCACCTAGTTCTCCTCTAGCCAAGAGAGCCCACATCGAAGCAGAACAACTTCTGGAACCTCACATTCCAAAATACTAACAAAATTCAAAGAAGCAAATATTCAATACAACATCGAGGAAGAACAACAACTAGAAGCAATTGAGATGATCACAAATGAAAAAGATGCTCAATTATTGTTGGCCCAACAAGGAGTTACTCAGACCAGTTCTAAGGTAACTATTACACTACCCTTACCAAAAAATCTTGTTGAGTTCAGCATTGATCCCAAATCCAGATAAGCTAAATGAACTGGAGATCATGTTGACATGCTAAAAGTGAATGTGGCAGTACATGTGCAAATAGCAGCAGCTATAGAAGCAAATCTCACTGAACTTAGAGCAATGAAAGCTTTGTTTGAGAAAATAAAATAGAAAAAGAACATTTGCAAAGTGAGAACTTAGTTCTACAAGACTCCATAGATAGACTCAAGAGGGAGATAAATAAACTACAGAAACTAGAAAACACCAGTCTTTCTTGAAGAGTCTATAAACAAAGAAGAATTGATAAAGAAATTCAAGACAAAACTAGTGGAAATGACTAGAGGCAGGATTGATCCAATGCCTAACATCTTCCAAGACCTCCTATAGATTAAAAATATGGCACAATAGATTAAAATTTTAATGGAAGAAGCAGATGTAAGAGTCATAAAAATTGCTCACATTTACCAAAAGTACAAAGATGAATATACTCAGATTGTAGGTGAGCAAGTAACCAACCCAAAAGGACAAGTACATGATTACCAAACCAAGTTCCAGAAAATGAAAAACTACCTGTGAGATAGACTCCACTGGGAAGACTCCATAATAAGCATAGAGGACTAGATGAAGGAACTAGATAATACAAGGTTGCAAATCATAGAAATGCTCAAAGAAAGCATGACATCATCCCAAATGGAAGCACTCATAGTTGATAAGATAAAGGAGGCCAAATGTGATGGTAAAGATGAAAAGGAACTAGCTCTACAGCTTAAAGACCTAGCTTCAATAAATATAGAAGCAATCATATTTGCAGAATAGAATAGGCCATTGACAAAGAAATTCTTAAATCAAATAAAAAATATTGAGCACGAAGTCAAGACAACCTCCTCCTTCTCCAATGAAGCATGGGTAGAAATCACTAAACTATTGGGAGTGGAACAAGCAAAAAAAGATAAAGAAAATAATAGACAGGTGGGCCCTACAAAAGAAGATAGAGGGGAAGTGGTTGACATCACCCCCACTACTGAGACACAAAAAACAAGCGGGACCACTTATTGCACCAGAATAGCTAGAATAGTAGCCTTCAAGATATGTGACTACTACATGCAATTTTATAAGAGTAATACAACCCAAAATAGCTTGTAACGCACCCAACAAATATAGTGGTTGAGAATATTCCAAGTGGCAGCACCTGCACCAAGTATCTGTAACTATTTTTGAGCAGCCCAATTATAAAAGGAATGGAGGTGGTCAGGATTCATCATCAAGCAATCATGCAACAAGCTTGTGAGAGGTATTTTTGAGTGCTAAGCCTAGGTTGTCATATCCCCTTTGTGTCTCTATTTCTATCATTCTCTTATTTCCTCCCCCTTTGTGCAGGTTTTTTTTTTAAAGTTGAGCGGACTATCTGAGATCATTTCCAAGAGCCGTTCGAAGAGCCAGAGTCTACATGTCTCTATGATTAGGATAGTAGATGTTAATCCCTTGTTATGGGTTGATTCTATGTATTATGTTTAGTGAATGGCCAGAGTGATTTTTCCTGGCCTTGATATTGTAACATTCCAAATTGAATATAATGCATAATATCTGGTTTTTGCTTTTTGGTATAATTTGTTGTACAATGTGTATGTAACTTGTTTGCATCTTGCATTATTTGAATGTGTAGACAATGCTTCTTCATTTATTAAAGGATATATGTTTATTACGACATTCAAATAAATATAGGTTCATAAGTTTTTCTCTTTCTCTTCTATATGCCATGTGAATGATTGAAATTTCTATGATAACCCAATGGAGGAGGCATTGGTCTACCCTTGCTAGTGAAATGCTCTTAAATTGTGCTTGGTCATCGATATATTAATGTCTATATAAACAAATCTGGTTGAGATATTTTCTTAATATTTATCATAGAAGCTCATAGTGGGGTGTCTAGACCTGGCCTGTTCAACTTTCAAGCTATCCCAAGATGAAGTGGTGAGTCCACCAGAGCTCACATATTGTTGTGATTAGGAATTTTTGGTAGCGTGACAGCCAATATTTTAAGGATATCAAAATTTTCCACAACAGGACCTCAAGAACTTAGAGGACTTAGGGAATTCAAAAGCTTAAAGAACTTAGGAATCAAGGGACTTAGGGGTTGAGTCATCAAAATGACTCCTCTTTATAATATTCCCTTAGGCACGTTAGGGTTTCAACGACACAAAATGTGTGGCCAAGATTAAAACATGAGGAAGGGTGGAGATTAAATTGGGGTAAGTGGCATGGATTAAGGTGGATGGATGGCTAAGATTAAAACATGATGGATGGCTGGGATTAATTCATACATATATACATATATTTATTAAATATATAAAATATAATATATAAAATATTATTATTTAAATATATATTAAATAAATATATATAAATAATGAATAATGTGGTGAGAAAGCTATGGATGGATGACAAGTGGCTAGATTTTGGTGTCTACAGATACCCCTTTTTGTACCATGTTGCATGAAACACAATGTGGTGCAAAAATACGAGACACCTGGTTTGGCTTGATGAAGACGCAACTTTCTTTCATTGGGATGCAAAGATGATTGTGAAGACAAAATAATTTGGAGTGTGTAGCTTACCCCCTCAATTGGTGAATGAGTGAAAAATGAATCTCATGAGCCAATTGATAGATTTGTGCAAATGATTGTGTGAAATGTATGGTGCAATTGTGGATGATATGAATGATGTAAATGTGATGTCATTTTTCCCCAATGGTGGAAGGGGGTTGTTGTAAAATGCAAGTGATTGATTCTATTTTTCCCTAATAGAGAAAAGGTATTTTTGCTAAGTGTAGATGCCATGATCATGTAAGATGTATCCTATTGTGGGAAATCAAAATCATTTGTGTTACCCCAAGTTTGGGGTGATTCCATGTTTTTGAAGAAATTATCGTATGGCATCATTGAAATGCAAAGTGATGAAGAATGTAAAATATCAGGAACCAATCACCCTCAGATCAGATGATTTCTAGGAGGCTTATCCTAGATGACTCTACATAATTCTTGATTATTGAGGAGAATGATGTATTGTAATTTATCCATGTTTCAAGCCCCATGAACAAGGCCATCAATGATAATTGTTGAGCAAATTGGTCTTGGCATAGTTTCACTCAAAAGATGAGGGACCAAAAGATGATTTTGTTTTTGAACAATGAGATATTGATTTATGAAGATGACCAAGTGTCTTTATGGTGATTTATTCATCTTACCAAATTGCATGGATACAAATTGCTACAATCGCCAAGGAGATAGAATAGACCACTAGATATGAGGTTCACTTGAAATTGTATATGAACTTGGAAAATGTAAAATGCAATGATTGGAAAATGATCTGGACATGAAGATGTGATGATGAGAAATGCAGTGATGATTGAATTGAGATTTTGTGTAATTTTTTTTTAATGATGGAATTGATGATGATAATGATGATTATGGTTGTTTTGTGAAAATTTGGACCATTTTGAAGCATTTTGTAACTTGTAATGTGATTTTAGACTTTTGGTCGTAAGCAAAAATTATGAATCCAAATTGATTTTGGTTTTCACAAAACATGATATTATGATGAAATTGATGTATGGATGTAATTTGGAATGATTTTGTGGAGGTAAGCTACCTTTTTGGATTATTTTATCTTTTGTCAATTTTGATGCCAAACATCGATGGGCGCTTATGCTGTACAAATCCCGAGTTTGTATTTTCCAAATGTAGGGAGGTATTTCAATGCACCTGGAAGTGCCCATGGGCATTTCAATGCACTAAAATAACTATAAATGTTCTAGAAGGAAAATCAAGATTCATTTTTGCATGAATTCTAGAAGCTACATCTAAGGGAGTGAGGAGAGTGAAGTGAGTGGGTTAAGTATTGTGGAATATATGGTGATGGGAGGTGTGGATGCGGTGATAGAAGCAGATGTGCACTTTGCAAAGGTAAGGGCGTTTGAAGCTCTTTGTTTTTGTAAAATTTTTTTTTTGTAACATTATTATTTTATATGTATTGTGTTGTAGTTGAGGATTTTGGAGGCTCAACATTGGTTCTCACCTCTCATCTCGAGGATGAGGAAGGCAGTGTGGGAGGACCAGTGGAAGTGGTTGGAGGTTGTGGGGTGGGGTAGCTCGATAGATGTGGTGAGGGTGGATGAGGGGTATCTCTCTACCTTGGTAGAGAGATGGTATCCAGATAGGGGACATTTTAGCTCCTGAGAGATGATCGTGATACTTGAGGATGTATATCACATCCTCAAGTTACTAGTGGAGGGCTTACATGTCGAGGTTGGACATGATAAGGGATATGAGATTAATTGATTATTTGAATATGGGTGGTAGGATGGATGTGAGGGTGGAGGGATTACATACTTGTCCATGTATATGGATAAGAAGTTGGATGCCCTTCTTGCTTTGGTGATGTTCGTGTTGGCCAACATAGTGGCCTCAAATAATATTGGTTGTTGGTTCCCATGGAACCTTATCGGGTTGGTGTGTGACATGATCAATACACCTTGGGTATATGCATGGGCTCTTAATTTATTGGTGTAGTTGTACCAAGAGTTGTATGAGGTGAGGAGGTGAAGTAGAAGGGGCTAGGGTGTAGTTTGCTACTATAGTGTTGGGATAGGGAGCACTTTAGTGTGGCTCAACTAGTGGGCTTGCCTACTATGATATGGGATAGGGAGTAGCCTTATGCTATGAGGTGGTCGTGATGGAGGAGGTGCATTCGAGTCATCCTATTTAGATGAGTTAGTGGTACGGGATTTATGGGCTGGATTGATAGTATCTCAGGTGATATGGAGGCCATGGTGAGGTGCCATGTGGATAGGTGATGGGGAGCATCTATGGTGGGTGGTAGGCTAGGTGGGTGGTTGGGAGGCACATAAGTGAGGTGGAGTTGATTCAATTCTCATGGGTGTTGAGGCAGTTTGGATTGAGGTAGGGAGTTCTTGAGGCACTAGTGCTCTATAGCATCATCGGGATGAGATGGGTCTCCCTTGTTCTAAGGCATGGAGGATGACTTATGAGGATGATGAGGAGATGGATCTCCTTGATGTGGATGGGGTGGGGGGGAGTATTTTGTTAGTTTCTAATACCCCATGGGTACCAAGTTTTGATAGTAGTTGGGGGAATGGGGATGGGGATGAGGTAGAGGTCGAGGAGGTTGATGAGGCTCCTAAGCATCGGAGGCACCTTTGATCTAGTAGTCAAAGGATGATCGAGGGGTATAGAGTAGGCTCTAAAGTTTGGAGGTGATGGAGGTGGTATGGAGGATAGGGAGGATTTTGGATGGACCTCCTGGTTAGAGTGAGGAGGATTGGGTGAGGTTGGAGTAGTTGGTGGTAGAGTGGGATGCTATGGTAGCAGCTCGGGATATAGAGATAGCTTGGATGGGGATGCTTGGGATGTAGAGATAGCTTAGTTATGGATGGAGCTAGAGGTATGATCGACTATAGGTGGAGGTGAGGATAGGATCATGAGGCTCCAGGTAGAGCTTCTAGAGAAGAGTCATCAATAGAGACATGATGTACAACACCTTCGAGCTTAGGATGGATATATCCAGTTATTGGAGGATCGATTGATGGAGCATGACATTGGGCTTCTAGATCCACCCTCCTCATCCATATCTGGTCTATTAGGCCTAGTGAGTCTAGGCATAGCTCTAGGTCTAGGGCTCCTTCAGGGTCACAGGGGTCCTCTTATAGGCATTAGCTAGTGCTTAGATGCACTTTTTGTATATGAGCCTTGGTGCTCCATTGTATATAGCCTTTGGGCATTCATTGTACATGTGATATTTATATATATATATACATGGCTTTTACTTTTGTGTTATGCTTTTGTGTGAATGCTTTTGTGTGGATGCATGTGTATATGGATGATTAATGCAAGTGATAATGTGTATGAATGAACTAATGTTCTAATGATCATTCATAGTTTAGATTTTTCTTGGCCATGTTTAGCATTGTTGTTTAATCAGGGGCACCAAACTGGTGGTATGTGAAATGGAAGACTCATGTAATGACATGGATGTTGATATGGAAGAAGATATGGATGTTGATATGGAAAAACTGACTATTTTGTAGAGACTCAGACATACTAGTGGTATCAAACAAACTCACTAAATACTACCTAATTTCTCTAAGACCAAATGTGTGTGCAGTGAATTCATTTACCGAATCATGAGCATGGTAATGACTCAAGGTAATCAAGAACCAATGTGTGTGCAAGTGAGTTCATTAACTCATCTTGAGTAAATTGGGTGAAACCTATTATGGAGAAGACCAAGAAGCTAGCTTGTCCTTATGTGCGGTCAGAGGTCTCTTTAAAAGAGATGTGTCACCATGCATGAGCGTACTCCACTACCATTCAAGCATCTATAGCTCTAGTGGAGATTAGCTCCATAGTCCAAGAATTTGATCTCTAAGTTTTGGGGATGACTACCTAACCGTCTGACTAGAAATGTAGTACTATCCTTACAACTTGAGGATCTATGGTGTGTGATGAAATATTTAGAGTTTTGGGGGATATATTCTCAACCTAAGTGTGATGAGAATTGTACCCTATCCTTACTACTCTGTATTTTGTTTTGAAATTTGTGATAGTGGTGAAAACCACTATTTTTGTGGACTATGTTGCATAATGGGACAAGCAAGGAATACCCTTTTCACTTCGAGGTACAACCCAAGTATGGTGTTATCCCTCTTTGACACAAGATGTTTTTAAGATGTGTAATTGTGTTTGGTTCAAGAATGTTTTAGAGTCAATTCCTAGAACTCAAGATTTTCTTAGTGAAAATTGTGTCTTGGTCCTAAAGAAAACTCGACATGTATTTGGAGGTTTCTTAAAACACTAGGAGTGGTTGAGTGACCAAAAACACCTAGGAATTATGGACATGTGGTTTGCAAATGATAATTTGACTTTATGGAATGGTGCAATGAAATGGATGATGTTTTGAAGGTGCCCCTGATTAAGGCAACATGATTTTATTGGACCAATTATTATCTAAATTGAATAAATGATCCCTAATATGAAATGTGAAATGTGAAAATGATGGTGAATGCAATGAATGAAATGTGAGTTGTGAAATGAAATGTATGAAATGCAATTTTATGAAATGAAATGAAATGTGTGTAATGCAATGTATGAAAATGCAATGTGTTTTTATGTAATAGCCATGTATATATACATATATAAATCACATTATGCATAGAATGCTCTCAAGTGTATAACATTAAGTGGTTCGAGCTCTTCAACTCCCTCTAGACTGGCAAGCCTATAAGTTCCTTTACCCACTTTTTGAGTAATAATGTATGGACCTAACCAATTAGCCATGAATTTATCATGAAGATGTGGTAATGCATTGGTATTTTGTTGATTCTCTTTAAGAACAAGATCTCCTACTTGGAATTCATGTAGATGAACTTTGGCATTGTAAGCATGCTTTAGGTGGTCTTGATATACTTGTAAATGCTCTAAAGCATTGACTCACCTCTCATCAAGGAGTGTGAGTTGGTCAAGATGTGCTTGTCTAGCAGTATCATCATCTATGAATTCCTATAATGAAATTTTAATGAGGGGATCTCAAGCTCAAGAGGTATGATTGCTTCGGCTCCATAGACCAATGAAAATGGTGTTGCCCTAGTAGGCATGTGGATGCTTGTTCGATAAGCCCATAATGCCAAGGGAATTTGTGTATGCCAATCTCTATGATTTTCTTTAACAAGTTTCTTGAGAATAGCAATTAAGGTCTTATTGGTAGCCTCAGCTTGTCCATTTTCTTATGGGTAATAAGGAGTCGAGAAACTATGTTGGATATTATATTTCTCACAAAGTGCTCGAACATCCTTGTTCTTGAAAGACTTGCCATTGTCAGAGATGATTTTTGAGGGAATACCAAAATGACAAATGATATGATGAAGTATAAACTCCATAATTCTAGGTCTTATCGTACTGGTTAGAGGAATTGCCTCAACCCACTTTGTGAAGTATTCAGTGGTTGTGATGATGAATGTATGTTGTCTCAAGGAAGGAGGTGAGATTTTACCAATTAAATCAAGACCCCATTATGAAAAGGGCCAAAGGCTTTGAATAGGTTGTAATGCTTGTGATGGCACATGAGTTAAATTAGCATGCTCTTGACATTGCTTACAATGTTTGACATATGTGCAACAGTCATGTTCCATGGTGGGCCAATAGTAACCCATGCATAAAATATGCTTTGCAATGGCCATTCCACTAAAATGACCACCACAAGTACCATCATGAGCTTTAGCTATGGCTCTTTGTGCCTCAATAGACTCGAGACAATGAAGGAGGATTCCATCATAACCACGTCTATACAACACGTCCCCCAAGAGAGTAAAATGAGCTACCTTTTTCTTGAAAGTGCGTTTAGAAGTTCATGACATATCTGATGGGAGTGTTCCAAACTTGAGAAAGGCTATTATTTGGTTTGACCAAGGCTCATATGGTTCCAAATGGATAAAGCAAACATCCTTTTCATCCTTAGATTCAACATGGACAATTGCAGATTTAGAGATCATTGTGATAATGAGTGGTTGTACCTCTCCTAAGGAGTCCTTTGGAATCAATGATCCAAGAGAGGCCATCGCATCTACAAATCTATTAGTCGAATATGGTAAACTATCAATTTCATACCAATCAAACTTAGAGAGCAATTTCATTGCTACTTCATGGTAAAGTTTTATGGTAGGTTCTTTGCATTGGTATTCTCCATTGATTTGTTTAACAAGTTGAGAATCACCAAATATCTTGATATGCTTTATGCCCATAGCTATAGCTGCTTGAAGACCTAAGATTAAGGCTTCATACTCTACATTGTTGTTTGTGCATTGGAAGTCTAGTTTGAATGATAAGGGGATAGGCACCCCTTGGGGTGTATGAAACATGACTCCAGCACCTTGACCTTTTTCACTTAGAACCATCAAAGAATAGTGTGATATCGATATCTTCCTTCAGAATGACATCTTCTTCTTGTTTAGTGATAGTGAATACCGAATCATCTGGGAGCTCAATAATCAAGGGTTGATCACTAGGTAGTGGAGCTTCCACAAGTTGATCGGCTATGACCTGACCTTTAATGGATTTTTGACTTATGAACTCAAGATCAAATTTAGTGAGAAGCATTATCCATTTAGCGGTGCGGTGTTATTGTAAGTGTGAGACATCATATAACGTAGAGGATTTTCTCTAGCTATGACATATGTGGTGTGACTAAGCATGTAATGTCTAAGTTTCTTAGTGGTAAAAACCACTGCTAAGCATAATTTTTCCACGTAAGCATATCTGGTTTCATAGCTTACCAATGTTTGACTAATGTAATAGACAACTTGCTCTTGATTATTTTCATTCTTTTGTGCAAGCATTGTCCCTAATGCAAAGTCCATTGCTGAAACATAAATATGGAAGGGGACCCCTGAAGAGGAGGAGTTAAGACTGGTGGAGAAGTTAGGTATTGCTTGATGTCATCAAAGGCTTTTTGACATTCATCTATCCATGAAAATGGCACCCCCTTTTGTAGCAGGTGATTGAATGGCCTGCATTTTTCAGAAAGTTGCGCAATGAAATGATGGATTGATTGAATCTTTCCTTGTAAACTATGCAATTCCTTTAAGTTTGTTGGGGGAGGCATCTCCATGATGGCCTTGACTTTGTTTGGGTCCACCTCAATGCCTCTTTTGGAGATAATGAACCCTAGTAGTTTTCCAGAGGTAACACCAAAGACACATTTCTTGGGGTTCAACCTTACATTATGCTCTAGAAGTCGATCAAAGACTTTTTCCAATACACCAATGTGTTCTTGTCAAGTTTTAGATTTTTCCAAGAGATCATCCACATAATCTTCGATGATCTTATGCATGTAATCATGGAAGATGTATGTCATGGCATGTTGATAAGTGGCACCTATATTTTTGAGGCCAAAGGGCATCACCTTGTAACAAAAAGTCCCCCAAGGTGTAGTGAATGTTGTTTTGTGTTGGTCATCAAGATTTATTCGAATTTGGTTGTATCCTAAAAAACCATCCATGAGAGAAAGCATTTCATGGCTAGCATAGGTGTCGACAAGAGTATCAATGTTTGGAAGAGGAAAATCATCCTTAGGACATGCTTTGTTAAGATCTCAAAAATCAGTGCAAACATGTATCACCTCGTTAGGCTTACGAATGGGTACCATGTTTGAGAGCCACTCAGGATAGTCAATGGGGACAATGAAACCCACATCTAATAGCTTTTGAAGCTCTTCTTTGACCAAGAGGGCAATGGTAGGATGCATCCTTCTAAGTTTTTGTTTGATCGACTTAGCATCAAAGTTTAAGGTGAGATTATGGACAACCAAATTAGGGTCAAGACCAGGCATGTCTTTGTAGGACCATGCAAAAATGCCCTTCTTCTTCTTGAGGAGAGCAATTAATTGCTCTTGTTCATCTATGGATAAACTTTTTCCAAGTTTGACAATTTGGGGATTGTCTACATCTGAACTAAGGTTCACATCGATAGTATCTTCAATAGACATGTGAGAACCTTCCTCAAGTTTATGGGGTATTGGGATCAGATGAATATCATCTATGATGTCATCAAACTCTTCTGACTCAACCTTGTCTATGTCTTCCTGGAAAACCTCAAGATCTGAAGGTGAAGGTGAAGGTGAAGGTGGGGGTGATGGAGGAATGTAGTTGGTTGAAGCCCTTAATAATTCCTTGGATAGGACAAACTTAAAAAGGATGGTGGTGAGGAAATCCGGTCCATATCAATAAGGCTCATGTCAATTGGAATTGGCTTTGCCAAATCGTATGGATTATGGAGTGGGGTGAATAAGTCAATAGGATTCATGTTGACTTAAGGGGAAAATGGATGGTTGGCAAGGTGAATGGATGGGTGGATCCTGTTTGGTAGAACCAATGCTAGAACTATTGGAACCTGAACAATAACAAGCAACACAAATAAATGCAATGTACATGTAATGCAAAATGTTTTTGTTTTAGTTATGTACATATATTACAAGCAAAATGGTTGGTGATGTGGATCAATGGAATGGAGGTGGTGGTTCACCGGTTGGTTCAGCTCGCTCTTGTGGAAGAAGCAAGTGAATGATGGGTTGATGGATGGGGAATATTCTGAGGTAAAACTCATCTTGTTTAGTGTGTGGAATGATGGGGTTTGACTCCTCTTTAGATTCATCAGAAGTTATCGATATAAGGTCAAATTCTTCATAGATTTCATCTTTGAAGTCATCGATGTGATGGATATCTTCTCCTAAATTTAAATTTAAGCTTTGGAAAGCTTGTTCAAGAGAAGAAGTGGATGAAAGTGGATGATAGCCTAAACCTGAATGATCATGCATTTCTCGATATGAAACATCGATAATTTTGTGCATTCCCTATTATGTCATCCTAGGCCATGTCCTTGCCAATTAACAATGTGAAAATATCGGGATGGAAAACCTGATATATGTTGTATATTGGTAGGTGTTGGTGTTTTGGGTTCATCTAGGGTAACTAGATTGGATGATGAATCAAGCCCCCCATATACAAAATTAATGCTATTAGGTATTGAACCCATGTTATATACCACTCCTATAGATAAGGGTGGGTCACGTGGGTGACCGTAATCCTTAGTAGTTTGAATGTTGAGCGGTGTAACTGTGATGTCTTGGACCACATATTCACCAATACCAGGATTAGTGAGGTGGACCTCGACTTGGGATGATGTGGATGGATTGGATGTAGATGTGGATGACTCATGGTTGGTTGATGGTATCTCACAATCTATCATTTTGACTTGTGAGACATTGGTTGATGGGGATGGAGATGGATTTGGTTGGGTGGATTGTTGAATGATGATTTGGAAGGAAGGATTGTTGGAAGGTGATGATGTTGATGATGTGGCTAATGTAGATTGAGTTTGACCACATGTGCATGTAGTCAATGGTGATGAATATGGGGGTATGGAAGTGGATTTTTGATGTGAAGTGGTGATGGGAAGCTCCTCTGGAATAGGGGCTTTAGATGAAGATATGGATGGGTGGATTGATGAGGTGGTTGATGAAGTGAGGAATAGATGAGTGGAAGGTAACATGGACTCATAGGGGTTTGAGATAAAATTGCAATACTTGAATGGTTCAACATCCATCGGTATGCAATGTACTTGTCCCTCATGTACGTATTTCAAGCATTGATGTAGTATAGAAGGGACACATCTCATTTCCTCATCCAAGGTCATCCAAGGAGTACATTATACGCCATGGATCCTTCCAAGATGTGGAACATGGTATGCAATATTTTGACCCCCACTTCAATGGGTAAAATAATAGTGCCAACTATAGAGCAGAGAGCATCGTTAAATGCTTTCAAGGTGAAAGTGGATTTGGTAATGTGATCTAGTGGAAGCTTGAGATGTTGAAGGGTAGATGTGGTGATGATGTTGATGGAGGATCTAGTATCAATTAAAACTCTTTTGAATGGCTTCCTATCAATTTGAGCCATAATATGTAATGGAGGGTCCACTGATTTTGATGATATTGGTTTTATCTCAAAATCATAGAAAGTGATGGAAGGTTCCATACATGTTTGGATGCTCCCCACAAAATTGCTAAAGGCATTAGGATCTTGGGATTGAAGTTCAATGGATTTTAAAATATCCATTAATGCCTCGTGATGTGGAGGATATTGTTGAATGAGCTCGTATATAGATAGTTTTGTTGAAGCTATTTTAAGACTTGTGGTTAACCGACTACTCAATGAGATGATTGGCCTTGGGGGATGATTGATGGGATGAATGGGTGGATTTGGATGACTTGGAATATGGATGGATTGAGATGGATTGACAAATTTGGATGGGTGGTGATGAATTTGGTAGGTTGAGACACACTTGCTTATGGAGGTATGGGCGGTTGAATAGGTTGTTGCTGTGCATTTTGTTGATTTGTGCATTTTTGTTGACCTCGGGTTACTACATGAATAGCACCCATAAAACCTTGGTATTGTTGCACATGATTGACTTGATTTGGGGGAGTCTTGGTGTTAGACCCTCCTATTGTTGGTTGCACTTCCTCATGATGAGGAAGT
This sequence comes from Wollemia nobilis, assembly GCA_028583015.1. NCBI lineage: Eukaryota > Viridiplantae > Streptophyta > Pinopsida > Araucariales > Araucariaceae > Wollemia > Wollemia nobilis. The sequence continues at coordinate 340,272 of JAQPPZ010001560.1, read as the reverse complement.
GGTGTTTGAAATATACCAAGGTTTTGGTTTTGTTGAGCTAAGGGGTTATCAAGCTTGATGGCCCCCAATTCAATGAGATCTTGCACTCTATCTTTAAATACATGGTAGTTGTTAATATCATACCCATTTTACCTATGATAAGGACAAAATAAATATCTGGTGATAGTGTTTACTATGTTTAGTGGGATCATCTGGTTTAACCTCAGGTAAAGCAAGTTGGTTAGTGTCATATAACCTATGAAATATGGAAGCATAAGATTCAGCTAATGGGGTGTATTGATGAGGTTTTCAAATAGATTGTCGATGTGGTCAATTTTCCATAGTTGGCATCATGTTTTGACTTGATTGAGTTGTTGAGGGAACCACATGATATTCAATTTGTCATGGTTGTTGTTGCACATTTTGTTGTTGAGCCATTACCGATTGGCTCATCACCACTTGATTAACTTGGTTAGCTTGGTTGGCTAGATTGGCTTGGTTTGATTTTGACTAGCTAGAATAATTACTTTTATATTGGCCCTTATTTTGCCATTCTTTCTTTTTAGGCTTAAGTACACCTTCTTGGATTTTTATTTCCTCAATGATGCTAGCCTAGGCAAGAGCTTCCTCAAATGATCGGTATTGTTGTAATTGTAACAACCAAGAGATGGGTTTTAAGCAACTCTTAGTGAATAGTCTAGTAAGCTCTTCTATTGGTAGGGTAAATGGTAATTTGGTGATAATGACCCTCCAATGGTTTCCAAATTCATAGACAGACTCATCATCATATTGTTTTAGACCATATATATCAGATAATGAGACTTTATTTCTAACATTAAGGGAAAATATTTCAAGAAATTGGTCAACCAATTTCTCAAAAGTATAAATACTATGGTGAGGCAAATGGTTATACCATTCTACAACATCTCCCCCAATATCTAAGGAAATGTTCTAAGCATTAGAGCATCATTATTTTGGATTCTGAAGCATGAATGGATGAATGTGCTCACATGTTCTTTAGGGTCCTCAGTCCCTTTAAATTTATCAAACTTTGGTACTGTGAAGTCTATCGGATATGGTGGTGATGGTACCAAAGGATGAATTGGTTGATTGATCAGTTGATGTAAAGTGGGCTTCTGGTTCATCAAACCAGGAGTGTGTTGCATTAGACTATCAATCTATTATTGCATAGTTTGGATCCTAGGGTCTTCCCCTGGAATGTGAAAACCTTGAATCACTTGATGATTCTGTGAAGGTGGGGTGGAAAGATGTTGAGGTGTAATAAGATTATGATGATGTGGTAGAGTGGATTGAAATTGATGATAATGAGGTTGGTGAAGAAATGATGGTGAATGTTGAAATGGAGATGATGTATGAGGACTATGATTGTAATGATTATTTATGGGAATGGTATGGGTATGGGTTGATGGTGGTGTGGGGATGGAAACCATAGAAGATTGTGGTACCCATGATGGACTTTGGGTGATAAAGGTGGGTTGAGTGGAAATAGGTTGAGGCTTAGGATTGACCACCTGAACTTGTTATTGAGCATTATGTCACTTCTTAAGAAATTTGTTAAGGTGTTCCCATGCTTCATGTATTTCCATATCTAAAGTGGAAGGTATGGATGTGGATGGAACTGATGAGGTGGGTGGATGACAAGTTGCAATAGGAATTACAATTGTATTGGTGACATTGGATGAGGTGGATGTTGGCATTTGTGAAGCAACATTGACATGTGCTTCATACAAAGGATTGCTATAGGTAGTGGTGTAAGATGATGGGATGGATGTGCTTGGAGCACATGATGATTGGGGTATGGACCAATGTTGGGAAGGTGCAGTTGATGCCTCAAAAAGAGGATTGTTATACACTTGGGTAAGGCTTGAAGGCTAGGAGGAGATAAGTTCCTGCTGGAAAGAAGGATCATGCCTAGGTGAGTTATGGACTAATTCTAAGACATAGTTAGTAGATCTATGAAGAGCTTCTACTTGGGCCATGTCTATATGGGTGATGTGGTGACCAATGGTAGGTGAAGATGATTCTATTTGTGGAATGGCCATGTGGAATGACTGTGTGGATGACATAGTGTGTGAGGGACCCACAAAAAAATCTGAATGACTTGCCTGTATCACACTAGTGGGATTGACCACAGAAGTGGTAGGGAGGGATGATGAATTATCCATGGATGCAATGTGTTGTGGGATGGAAATTTGATTAAGTGTTTTTTTCTTATGATTTCTAGTTAAGACCATAAGCTAAATGAATCAAATATATGCAATGTGCAATATAGTAATGTAAATAAAAAATTCATAGAAATCAAGTAAAACAACTCAATTCTAAGTTTCTACAACAAATGTGTCTTACCTTCTTTTTTTATCTCATTTTTAATGTTTTTTTTGTGTGTTTTGATGTACTAATCTAAATTATGATGGGTGAAATCTATGGCTTGGATGGGCAATGAGATTCTTCTAGGTGATGAAGTCTAGAAAGTTTTCTTAGGGGTATCCTAAGGTGGCTAAGGGCAGATATTGGTGGATGGAGATGAAGCCCACCATCACCAAATCTCAAGCAATGGTTGGTGATGAAATCCAACGCATTATTGTTTAATGTGATACGTGTTGTGTGATTCATTTTAAAATTTCAAGTTTTCTATGGTGTACATACAATGTCAAAAATAACTAATTTTCCAAGTCTAAATTAGAAGCCAACAACAAAGATATCAATTTATTCAAAAGAAGTAGAGTACACTGCTTAAGACCACTCTCTAAAAGAGGAGGGTTCTACTCTTCCCTTTGAATCACAATGGGAGTAATTTTAATATTATGATATTGTTCCTACTTAGACAAGCAAAAAGAGAGATTCTTAACCCTATAATGTAAACTATTTTATGCAATTAACAATTCATATGAAAATAATGCATGATTTTGAATGAAAACACATAAAAAAGTAAAATTTTAATTGAAATGTGAATATGTGAGTATGAATAGTGGAATATGCAATTAAATGAATGTAAGTGTCTAAAATGTAGATTTAATATGATTGTTTTTAACAAAAATTGAATGATATTATTTTTAGCATTTATCTATAAAAACGTAAAAATAAATAAAATAGAGGGTTAGGATTTTGAGGTAGACTTACAGATAAGCCTACGTATCCTTTTCCCACTCTACGAAACACCTCTCAGAGCCTATGAAATGCACTAGGGAACCTTCTAAACTCTAGGGGGTGTCTCTCGAGCATCATAAGGCATCTGTGAAACTTATACAACTCTTCAGAAATCCTAGTTCAGCAAAATCGTGCAATAGAATTTCTAAAAATTGCAAAACAAAAAAATAGTGAGTTAGTGACAAGATAATTTAAAATATAGAACCCTTTGTGGGTCCCACCATGATCACCATTTGTGAATGCAAAAATGAAACACCAATGCAATATATAAAGTAACAAAAGCACTATAAATGACATAAAATTGCAAAGAACATATATTCTTTTATTGAATGGGGTAGATCTCTCGATTGTACAAATAATGTGTCCCAATGTGGGGTCTTTACAATGCTTTTGATACAATTATTACAATATTAGGGTTTTTGAGGCCCTAATCCAATGAACGATGGTGTCTTCTTGCTCATCTTTGATCCCAACAGAGTGGTGAGTGGGCTTTGGTATCCTATGCAAGGCCACTCAAGCTTCAACAACTTCCAATGATATGATTCTTGCACCTACAAATAATAGACAACATACAAATAGTTAGTAATACCTGTGAGGGCTCCACTATGTGAGACCCTCTAAAAATGAGATTACTAACCCTAGATGTTTTAGAATAATATTGAAAATAATAATACAAAAATGAAATAAATGCACATAACTATTTACCTTATCTTCGTTGACTTGCCATTTTTGTCTTTGTTATTGTTATAGAGGATGGTTACACAGATGTTCCCTAGCAACACCCGAGGGTCGTAGGGCTATAGAACTAGGATGAGAAATACCCACAAGTGCTTGGTGCTGACCAGAAGCACCCAAAGGTGCCTAGTAGGCTCTAGTGGATGCTTTGTAGACTCTGTAGGTGCTCAGGAAGCTCCAAGGGGTGTTCGATAGCTGAGGGGAAGGTTGCAGAACCATATCTAGTTCATGAGGTGGATGACGATGGATGTGAAGGATGTGAGAAGGAGCGATGGAGGATGGAAGTGGTTAGGATGCTTGAGAATTTTTAGGACCTCAAGAACTTAGAGGACTTAGGGAATTCAAAAATCTTAGGGAACTTAGGAATTAGGAGACTTAGGGGTTGAGTCATCAAAATGACTCCTCTTTATAATATTCCCTTAGGCATGTTAGGGTTTCAATGACATGAAATGTGTGGCTAAGATTAAAACATGAGGAAGGGTGGAGATTAAAGCGGGGTAAGTGGCATGGATTAAGGTGGATGGATGGCTAGGATTAAAACATGATGGATGGTTGGGATTAATTCATACATATATACATATATTTATTAAATATATAAATATAATATATAAAATATTATTATTTAAATATATTAAAATATATAAATATATATAAATAATGGATAATGTGGTGGGAAATTATGGATGGAGGACAAGTGGCTAGATTTTGGTGTCTACAATAACAACCTTCAATTTTCCCTAAACGACGTGCCTTTACCGTTGTTTTGGTATAAATATATTTGATGTGTTTGGTCAAGGGACCACAAGTTGGAATGTCATGTTGCTTTAGTCGTTACTCATTACAATGTTCTTGATATAAAAACCACTTCCCTAACTAGCTCAGTTGATTTGTGTGGATCTCATTGGGATGGAGGTTGGCTCCCCACACATGTCATGCTAATGCCACACCCTTAAATTGGCCCAAGTAATGATATTGTTAATAGTATTGAGGTGGGAGATAGCTTTTGAGTGTGACAATAGGTTGACACCTGGCCAATTTCACATGTTCTTCAATCAATAACTAGCAGTGGTAGGTTTTTCTTAGACTTATGTGGTAGGGTTTTGGTATTGCCTTGAAGCTCAGTGTCATCCCAAATTTCTTCTAGGCATGATCATTCTCCACTTAAGGCAGGTTTTCAATTTTTTCTTGAAGTCTACTAGCTTCCTAGTTTACCACCTAGATTGGGTATATTTTTGGGATCAGCCCTATGTAGGACTATCTCCTAGTTTTCTACCTGACCCAGTACTTGGATGATTTTACAATTGTATCTCGATGGTCTTATAGGAATTTCACGGGGTGTAATATCTTCCCATTTCTCTACCCAAACCGAACTTAGTTGCTTTGCTTGATTAGAAAACTAGGCACATGCATGATGCACCAACCCAAATAGTTGCTATTGATGGGTCATGGTTTGTTGCTCTAGATCTTCAATATCTACAACAAAAACTAAAATATAAGAAATGAAACAAGACTATATACATATATACATACATATATATATGTATATATATAAGCATACCCTTAGACGGGCTAAGCATAATATTTTAGAAATTTTTTGTTCACCAGGATTGGGAGTAGATAGCCATCAAGGTCATGCAATTGATAAACATTTGTGTCCTTGCAACTCTCAATGAGATAGGGCCCAGACTATATGGAATCAAATTTATCATGTGCTCCTGGATTTTCTTGGTTTTGCATCCCACTTTAGGACAAGATCATCTTCATAGAATTATTTTGGTACTACCTTCTAAGTAAACCAATGTTTAACCATATTCTGGTGTGGGCATAAGTTGTATTATTGCTCATGTTTCTCTTCCAACTACACCAACTATGCCAACCTCTTCTCCATTGCTATAAAATATTCTACCTCTATTTCACTCATGAATTTGAGTGTCAGGAACTCAAGGTTAATTGGAAGGATCACCTCTTTTCCATAGACTAGAGCATACGACGATGTTTTCAAAGCCTTATTAGGGGTTATCCTAGCTGCACATAGTGCTTGATCAAGCAATACATGATAACTTCTAGGGTTATGCTCAATTTTTCAGTTTATTATCTTGAGCAAAGTTTTGTTTGTAGACTCGGCCAGGCCATTTCCTTGTGGATAATAGTTTGAGGAGGTTTTCTAGTAGATGTTTTACTTTCTAGTAAATTCCATTATTTTGGAACCTAGGAAGGACATGTCATTATCTAAAATTATAGTGGTGGTAACTTCGAACCTAGTGATCAATATTTCCAAAAACTTAATGACTATCTACTAGTCAACTTGTTTGGTAGCTTTGACCCCATTCCACTTTGTGAAGTAATCCATTGTTGTAAGTATGTATTTATGATTGGCTAATAAATTTAGATTAATCACACTAATGAATTATAAACCCAATTTTTGGAATGGTTCTTCTATGATTATTGGTTTTAGATGCATAGGAAGATGTTTACCTTTTCCAACAAACCTTTGGGATTTGTCATATGCTCTAACTAATTTGAATGCATTTGAGAACATGTATGGACAATAGAATCCTATCCTTAGGGATTTAGCTATTGTGGTTTACCCTAAATAATGTCCTAAAAATCTAGAGTGAAACTCTTCAAGGACCATCTTAGCTTTCTCTGGAGGTATGCATCTCAATATAACCCCATCAAATTTTTTTCAATAGAGGACATTTTTTATTAATGCATATTTCTTTGCTTGCATCCTATATCTCAGTCTTTGGGATGTTTTCAACTATTCTAGACATCTTCCAAAACTAAAGTAGTGTATCATAACAGGGATCCAATTATCAGTGGATATCTCCTTCTCTCCCAGTTGTATTAAGTTAGCTTCTTCCATGATCAGATTTGACTGACTCTGATGTTGTGGATTCTACCAGTTGTTGGTATAACACTATCCCTCTTATCATCTTTGTGGGTCTAATTTTGATATCATATTCTTGAATATTTGTGGTATAGCTAGCTCTTCTATCACCCAATTCTCCTTGAATCACAAAGCTCCTAACATCTAGGTGCACCACATATACAAGAGTTTTACTCTAGGAGATGAAATGTCTAAATTTCTTTAGGGATTTCATGATGGCATACACCTATTTTTCAATAAAATTATACCTCTCTTCATGGTCATGCAACATATGCCTGAGGAAGATGATTAGTATTTCTCTATTATCTTCTCATTTCTGGGTGAGGATTGTTGCATAGCTTTCTTTTGCTCCAAAAGCATATAGAATGAAATCCTTGGAGTAATTTAGGTTGGTAAGCATTGGGGTTCATGAAATGGCTTATTTGATTTTTTTTAAATCGTCCCTTCATGCATAAATCCATTTAAATTTGATATCCTTCTTCAACATTTTTTTCATAAGCTTGACTATTTGGGTAAAATCTAACACAAATTTTTGCACAAAGTTTATCTACCCAAATAATGACTATAGACCATTATTATTTTGAAGTAAGGATAGATCCAGGATAGCTTTCACCCTGTTTAGATCAATAGAAATCCCTACTTCAGATATAACATGTCCCAAAAGCTTTCTTTCTTACACAACAAAGGTTGATAATTTTGGATTCAATGATATCCAAAATTCTCTACATTTTTCAAAGACCTACCTAAGGTGCTCCTCATGGTCCTCTCTCTTATTAGAAAATATGGTCATATCGTCCAGGTAAATGATAATCACTTTGTTCATGAGTTCACCAAATACCAAGTCCATTGCTCTTTGGAAGGTTGCACTAGTGTTAGATAGCCCAAATGGCATTCGCTGATATGCAAAGGTTCCCCACTTAGTGGTGAATGTAGTCTTGTGTTGGTCCTCATCTCAGACCCATATTTGGTTGAACCCGGAGAAACCATCCAACAATGAGAACCTTTTTGCTCCCGCCATTGTATGTAGTATTTGGTCAATTTGAGGTAGGGGATAATGGTCCTTTAAAGAGGTCCTATTCAAGTTTTGAAAATCAACACAAAGATGAATGTCCCCATTATTTTTCCTTACTAGAACTAGATTCTCTACCCAAGTGGAGTGTTTTATGGGGTATATTATCTTGGAATTCAGCAGATTTAAGAGTTCCTACTTCATTAAAGCTTTTATCTTTGGGTTGAATGACCTCTATCTTTGTTGGAAAGGTTTTGCATCAGGTTCCAGTTCAATAGTATGTTGGATAGTATCCTTGTATAATTTCAGATCATCATAGGTCCATGCAATTATGTCATCATGCCTTTTGCATAATCATACAAATATTCACGCCTATTTTAATTTTTTTGGGTGCAATTTGAACCTTTTTATAGCCTTTAGCATCAACCTTTATTATGTGACCAACTGGGTGATCATTGTTGTCAAAAAGGCTTTCAAGTGTAATAAAATATTTTAGAATGAGATTATTTTTTAGCTGGATGAGCTCTCCTTCATCTTTCTCATCTTTTCTTTCCAAGATTTTTCCATCTAAATAGTTCATCTCATGAACCAAGAAGTCCACTATCTCCTCATCACTCTCAAATACTTTCCTGCAGATATTCTTGTGTGGAACAGAGGGCATGTATACTAACCTCACTATATTTGGATTGTGAACAATGTCTAATATCAGGTAATAATTAACTTTTGTGGATACCAGTATGTCAACATGAGTGTTTTGGACCCTTGGGATTGCCCTAATATTCAAGGTCTTCAAAGTCTCCAGCAAGTCCCAAACTCTATTCCTGTAGATTTTGATATAGTGTTGCTTATTGACACATCTCTCGGTGATTTAATTTATCATCAATTTAGAGTCTTCAAATATTTGTAGCTGCTTGGCTCCTTTTTCTTTGCCTTCTTTAATCCCAGATAAAATGCTTCATATTATGTTTTATTATTTGTGCAACTTCATGTCAATATGTATGATAAATCCTTTTGAGATCCTATAGGTGAAACCAATACTATTCCTACTCTTGCACCATTTTTGCATCTTACCCCATCAAAATAGAGTTTCCAAATCTAATGGGATACAAGGATTGATTCCTATAGGGTTGTTGGTTTCTTTATAGTTGTATTCTCAATGGTATATATACCAATTCCTATCTCAATCATGGCATTGTATTCCCTCAATGAGATTGGTCCTCTATCTGCAATTCTTCCAATACCTCTTCCATTAAATCCTCTTCTTTGGTTATAATGGTGATTGTATTAGCTTGTTGGTTTCCCTCCTCCAATTTCTCTATATGGAATGTGGAAGGTTTTTTTGAATATATTTTTACTCTTTTGACTTTATAAGGTATTTCCATATGAGATTAGTCAAGGAAGAGATAACCCCCCAACTTAGTAGTAAACTCCCTTAAGAGACACATTCCAAAATAAGGCTCTAGGTCCACCACCACAATCTCTTGGATAATAGTCACCTGAGGCAGTCTATGAAGCACCATGGGTACATCTTCGATCACCCCAATAGTTTTTATCGAGGTACCATCTAGCTGTAAAACACCATGATAGTTTCTTATATACTCCATACCCATAACGTCACACACCACCTTGGGAATTACTATAGTAGTAGCTCCCGAGTCAATCATGTAGTTATGGACAACCCAACCTTCCATTTCTAGGGAAAAGTAAAATAGGGAAGGCCTATTTTTTCTTGCTCCTAGGATAGGGCTACCTTGGGCCAAATTCATCTCTATAAGGGATTTGCTTTGATTCTTGATAAATTTTAGGGAATCCTAGAATAAATCAATATACCTCAAAATAAGCAAAGCATCATACATGTTAGGCTTTGAGGGTGTTCTTTTTAATTCCTCAATGATGTTGAATGTAGGGATCTTATACTGCCTATCCCTATCTCTTGGGGGTTGTTCAAACCTACTCTTGAATTCCTAGGTGGCTTTAGTACGCTATCACTTAGTTAGGGATGGGTATCGTAACTTGTCTCTAGCTTCCTTCTGTGTCTCAATATTCTTTGGCTGAGTCTCAAGAGGATTTATTTCTTTCCCTTACTACTGGAGTGGTTTATGAACAAATATCCTTCTCTAATATTCCTTATTAACTTCCTTCTTGTCCTTGATTTTAGTCAGGACTTTAAAGGGATTCAAATCCTTATAATTCACTTGCAAAGTCTTCCTTCTTGACCTTGTCGGGATAGAGACTTGCTCAATAGATGGTATCATGGATTTGTGACCACCCTCTCTAATCATATTTAGGTTTCCCTTATAGGATTGTTTTTCCTTCTCAATGGCTAACTTCTACACATAATGTTGGTGCATCATAAAAGTACTTTTTGCATGTAGATCATTGCATGTAGAGCACCAATAATCTGATTCAAATGCAGAGGTTGAAGTTTATCCTTATTCAATTATGAGCATTGTGTTTGAATTTTTGGGAGGCTTTTTGGTGGAGGCGGCTTGGTCTCTAGTCACATATGGAAATCTTCTTGGTTGAAAATTTCATTCAGCTTCCCTTCTCTTCATCAGAAGAATTTTATTGGTCAAATATTTCATGGCATTCTACATATCTCATATGAGAGCCATCTGTAGATCAAGGGTTGGCAATGTATGATGTGGGCATCACTTTCTACCTAGGCATTATTCTTAGATTCCTAGGTTATTTTATTATTTTGCTAATAATGCACATGAATGGTCAACTCACATTGGCTTTGTTTGGCCATTAGTTGACCTTTTAGCTATAGGATATTATTTAGCATTCTTTTTAGTCGTTAGGCTAATATTAGGAGTTTTTAAGTAAATTAGATTTTTCTTCCTCCCTATTTCTCGTCCTATGCACTTCGAGCGTATTATTGCGAGATATGAGGCATCTTATTAGTTTGGTGTTTTCGTGTACCTATTTAAGCAAGGTTTGTGAATACATTACTCAGGTTGATTTTTATCTAAATTGGCCACAACATTGGTATCATATCCTAGCGATACTTCGGGATTGAGCTCATTGACTTTGTACTGGACTCCATAGATGATTTTGCATTACAATTTTTGACACCATATTTTGTTGGGTGATCCTCATGATTTAATGTAACCGCTCCACAATTACGGCTTTACTGCTCTCCAGCCAATGGTGGGCATCTAAGGTACCTTCAGCCACAGAGGATTCATTCCTATTTTAACCTATGAATGTAACACCAACCATTCCTAAATGGCAAATTGTATATGGATAGCATATCTATTTTAGCAACACCATGGCGGTGATTTCCATCTTCCAGGCCATTTATCGGCCATTTAGATTGTGCTCATCTAAATCGTGTGGTCAAAGACATTGACGGGACAACTCCCACCATTTTGCTATGAAACCCAGCCTAAAATAGGGCCATTGCCATTCTGCTAAAGTCCTCAACATTGTCTACCATGGCCATCATCCACCTCCAATCCTTTTGGAGGAGTTTTCTCAATAGTTTAATGCAATAACAAAAAGGTGGCATTGTCTACTGTAGGTAATTTTCACAATCACCCATCAATCTGATTCAATTGTTTATCTTTTGGAAGCTTGTTATCCATTAAATATTTATGTATTGTAGACTTCCAACTTGTGATAGTATAGTGGAGGCCTCACTTACGGAGTTATTCCTCTCATTTTTAGGATTTGAACGACACATGTTTTTCCATATTATTCCCTATGCAGTAGATAGTTTACAGGTTGAATTGAATGTAGGTACAATAGAAAGAGCAAATAATGTTCGTACCATTGGTGGAGTTAGTAAATCTAGGACTAAAAGAAGGCTAGGCCAGTATGGAAAATTTATAGGAGGTGAAACTATAGAATAAACAAGCATTAAGGTAGTTATTTGTGGCTAACTCTAAGGAAGCTTAGGAAAAAAGAGCATTACAGGCTTGGCAGGAAGCCTACCTATAGCAATAATGACCTTCTCAGCTTTCATTGACTCTTGAAAATCTAAGGTAAGATCATATCATTAGACTACCTTATCATAATGCTCAAATCTAAGCTAAAATCTCTCGGGTAATAATAGATATTTTATTCATTAGTTGGTCGAATACTATCAAGCACTCTCTTCCAAGTGTAGCTAAATTCGATGTTGAAATATACTATTTCCTCTTGTGGGTGTTTTTTTTATCATTATGAACTGAGTAAGCAAGGAGAAGAGGTTTGTTTACTCATTGAACTCTTATATCATCTTGCTTTCCAGGTCAACTCAAGATGTTACACTCCTGTTAGGTAGATTTCTATACCAATATAGAATTTTTCCTTTTAGAGAGATGGCCAACAACCTTATCATCACATCCTCCTCTTGGATGTTATGGATGATAGCCAATGATGCTACATATTGGTAATTCTCATATGTTTTTCTTCCAATATCATCATACATTGGCAAAGTCTTCAAAGCTACCTGAGGAATAGCATGTTGATCAACAAGATCAAGAGGGCCTATATGATTCCAGTTGGGTTAGCTTGGATTTTTATTTTGAGCCATTGTCTCTTGAGGAGTAACCAATGTTTCAGGGGTAGGAGCAAAGTTACTCAAATCCTTACTAATATATGAAGATGGAGTTGACTCAAAAAAAGGGGAGTCTACTTTCTTCCAAAACATAATTCTAGAAATTCAACTGGATATTTGGACCATATAGCCTTTAGCCTTGTGAACATGAAAAAAGAAAATAATATTTTTATGGATTTCTAGAAATTTGGTTTGATAGAGTCACCAGGTGATTAAAGGAAAATCAAGTAAAACTGAGTACCACCAAATTTTGGTCTACCTAAAATGTGGAACTATGTCCCATCAGGAGTGCCAAAAATTGTTGGTTAGAATTTTTTCTAATGGGAATTTTTGTGCACCCACAAACCTCAACCAAATTTTAATGATAATAAGGCTAGGTGGGGGTGTGGGTCAATCTCTGGATAAGACTAGCTCCTAAGGATCCTAGCTAACTATTCCTGAGAAAAGGGGTATGAAAAGAAAGTAAATAGAGTTGAAGCTAGAACTTACAAGGGGATGGATTCAACCACATCAATATACATGCATAATAAACTTAGAACATTACATGAAATATTCATGAATCATCTAATATACCAGCCAATATTCCTCATTAACATTCGTTACACACTGGTTGATTGCAAATTCTAGAACTTAGAGAATGAAAAGCATAAAATCCAGAATGCAAAATTAAAGCATGACCATCCAACTAATTTAAGAAAAAATAAACAATCAAGCATACATACATACATGAAGAATCTTTGGAGGTCAAACAATGAGTCACTTGTATTCTTGAATGATAGAAGTTTTTACATGTAAATTATAATGGCTAAATAACTGACCATTTTCATGCCTTACATCCTTACATATATAGCCTCTGAAAAATTACCTCTTTTACAAGTGAATATAATATCCATAAGTGAAGTTGGCCAACAACTCCTACTGTAGGCAATTAAGATACTCATCAATGAAGTATTGTTGAGGCAGAGAGTATCTAAGCTACACACCAAATGTAACACTGTAGCCTTAACTGCTTGCTTGTATGTCCTGAGAGTACACTTTGCTAGCTACACCTGATTCACTCATATGAATAACACACTAATGCCCTCGATGCTCATAATACTCATGCATGATAGGAGGAGGATCACTAGGATTATTTATGTAACCTGCAACTTGCCATGAAGATAATATATAACCATAAAATATTCCTGACATCTTAGAAGACCATCCACTATACATCGGTTGTGTACAGGCTCTTTTTTGAATAGGTATAGCTCCCAAGTATCAGCTTCCATCTTGGACATTATGTTTTTCCTTCATTGGTGCCAAACTAGCCTTTGGCATACTCCACAAAACTCTAGTTTACTTCTTCCACCATAGTGGGATTTTAGATCTTTGATAGCTCTTGGATATTTCTCATTTCTCTAGCAGATACCACTTTTGCTCATGGTAGAATTTTAGGTTAGCTTGGTAGTTCAATTGCTTCTCATTTTTCCACCCAATTTGACTTTCTTTTTCTTTATGGTAGATATTCAAGATTAGTCATAGGTCTTATTGATTCATATTCTTCCACTCAGTCCAACTCCTTACTCCTATAAAATGGGCTTTGAGGACCCAAAATATGTTTGCCTTCATCCCATTTCTCCGTCAGGCTCACCACTTGGCAGGATTGGGCTACTACTATGATGGGATTTTGGGATCCTCTCAGCATATGACGGTCACCTATTTTTCTGCCCAAATCCTTTCTTTTTATTCCACATGGTAGAAATTTGGGGTCCACCTAAGGTGGAGGGATTACCTAATTTTTTTCCCTTGTTGGCACGTAGCCAAAACTCATGTTTTTTGCGATGGACTTATGGGGGAAATCTGAGGAGGGATCGTAACCCAGTTTCCTACCAGGTACCGCTTCTCCATTTTTTGCATGATGGAGCTTTAGGACTTATCGGGTACTCAACACAGTATTTTTTTCCATCGGCCTCCATACTTAGCCAATCTCGCCAATCCAAATACCACCCCTTTTCACAGGCCACTTTCATTGTTCAGGTGGAGGAAATAGGTTGGTGTAAGAAAAATCACCCATAAAAATCCTTATGTTGTTATCTTTGATCTTGGTGGTGAAGGAGATATTTGATTGCTTCATCAAAATATGAGAGGGAGAAGTTGGAAGTAGATACAAAATATCACAATTACAACAACTATCTCATATGTCTATGAGATATGATTAAACATAAAGTTTAAAAGCTCAATGTTTTCTCATTTTTGTAGTTTCTTGGAATGCCTCTAACAATCCAAATATCATCTTGTAACTTATTGAACCAAACGATATTCTCATAAATAGTCTCAAAATAATCCATGGTTAATTTTGAAAGATTTACCTCCAATCTATATATTTGTGTGGAGTCAATCTAATCACACAACCTCTAAAATTTGTTAAGCAATTTTATAGTAGTAGTGCTAACATGGGTGTCATATATTTTAGCAACATGTAGAGCTATCAAACTAAGAGCCTCATCCTTATCATACCTAAATAGTTGTTTTATTTCTTTAGAATTAGTTTACAGAGGCTTATCATTCACATTAGCAACCCCTTACTTTATAGTAGAGCTTCAATTTTGATTTTCCAAGTGGCATAGTTTAGACCATTTAACAAGGACACATGTTAATCCATAAATTTCCTCATTAAATATAAAATCATGCATATAGTTACGACCCAATACAATAGAAACAATATATATACCTCAAAAAATTATGCAATTTGAAAATTATGGGCTCAAAAAACTTTCGTATGCAAAAATT
This sequence comes from Wollemia nobilis, assembly GCA_028583015.1. Taxonomy (NCBI): domain Eukaryota; kingdom Viridiplantae; phylum Streptophyta; class Pinopsida; order Araucariales; family Araucariaceae; genus Wollemia; species Wollemia nobilis. Next base: position 325,173 of record JAQPPZ010001560.1, on the reverse strand, counting down.
ATGGTCCCTAAAAGTTTGACCCAAAAATCACATAAAATGCTTCCAAAATATTTGAAAATATATATAAAAAAATTAGTACCTATAATGAATGGGATTTCACCACATGTCATTTCATGAAAGGTTAAGAGGGTGACCATTAGATGTTGACTGTATAGTGTACCAACAAATAGAGTGATGCCAATTATCATTGTCTAAAATAAGGGGATGCCAACTAAGTTTTTAGTAATCTATTAGACAATGTAACGATAAACTAGATTACATCGGCTTTCATTCTCTCATTTGCTTTAGAATGAGTGAATTAGACTATGCCACTTATCACTCTTTGATTCACTCCAAAATTCATACTTAGTCAAGCCTACTACTAACTATGTAACTATATGGTCAATGGGTTTGATGACATTATGGAATGTGATTGGTCAAACCCCCTTTTATATCCACCATGTGGTATTATGCCTGTCATATTAGGCTTTGACATATTAAAACCTACCAATTCATCATTTGATATACAATCATGTGCCACATAATCATGCACCACATTAGTAAGTGTCGCATCATCATCTACTACATCATTACAAGGAATAGTACTAGATGGATGTTCATCATATGCCATATTATCAAGCATCACATCATCATTGGATGCCATGTCATCTCTAGTTATAATGTCATTATAGTATGTCATGTTATCAAGGTCCAAGTTAGCATTTGCATGTAAAAAGTAGATGATATTATTAGATACCATGTCATCAAGTAGTGTCACATCATCTGTGCATACTACCATGTCATATCTACTTACATTACCAATCAGGATGTTGACATCATCATCATTCTTGAAAAGGATGGGTTGGTTTCAAACTCTAGACCTCTTGAACCCAATACCTTATCAGAGGCTCCATTGGACCCATTGGATTGGTCACATTTTAAGATAATAAGGGCTAAAATTAAATAAATGTGGGATAGAGAAAATTATGGAGGGACTCTAATCTCACTTGTGGGACTGGGCACATTGGGTCCCTTATTCTCATAGGTTTATTGGATCCATAGTGTATCACTTCTAGGATAGGGTTAGTTGTAAGCCTAGTCTAAGGCTTAATGGATTTTGTTTGAAAACACCTATATTTTTTTTAAGAATTTTCTTAACTACTTACATTTAACTTAGTGATATCCTAGCTATAAATTTAATAATCATAATGCAATAGATAGGCTCTATTGAATAAGTATTTTATTTTTGATGAGTGATTTTTTATTTTAGGAGCAAGGGTGCAAGAGGATGATAATCAGTTAGTCCTAAGCTTCTACATGTAATTCTATTTTGATAAAAATATGATGCTATAGGTGGTCTCCTAATGATATCAAAGTTATCAACTTGTTCCTTCTTTTTCCTTTTTTTTTTAGTGAATAAAAGAATGAAAATAAAATAATAGACATAAACGTAGAACAAATAGATAATGATTCAAATCTATAATAATAAGGATGACAAAATAGAACCTTTGACCTAGATTTAAACTTGAGATGGTAAAACTAGATAAATTTAGAAGTATTATTGGTGCTTTGGATGTCTAGTAGCATTTTTGCTTGTTGATCTTGGTTTTTTTTAATCTAAAAAATGGATAGAAATAGAGTTAAAGAGCAGAGGTGTCTTCCGAGATTAGTAAATGAAAATGAAAAAATATTTAAATATGGAAGAGGCCTAAATAAAATTAAATATGATCAATTTTATAGCTTAAAATCCTTGATGAATCTTTTTGTCATGATGAAAGCTTGCTCTTGTGATGAGATCAACATTAGAAAAGAAAGACCACTTGCTTATAATAAAGAATGATTTTTATAGTAACTTTAATGAGGATTTGTTGCTTTAAAACATGTTTTTCAATTTGGTAAGGCTTTGCTATTGTAAGAGATGATGGATTGAGCTACCCCAAGGGTTGTTTTTATAAGAAGCAATGAATACATTGGAGTATTCCTTTGAGAATCCACAAATATTGGTAAGCTAGAGAGGTAACATGGTTGCATGGATTGAATGGATTTGATTGAGGGTAAAATAAAAAATCTTGATATGCAACTAAGGATGGAAGATAGGATGCATAGTTCCAAGATTATTGTAGCGAAATATCACTACAACCAATAAATCTAGCTTGAGGGTAAATATTTGAGTGAAGTTACCATCTAGAGTCAAAAAGAATGAGAGATCTTAAATCTCCTTCCATCTATCAAGTGGTTGATGCTAAGGAAGTTCTAACAAGGTAAATATTGCACCTAAAGTTGTGATAAATAGTATACCCGTTAAGCAACCAAATACCCGTTTATTTTTTTTGTATAAATAGTATACATATATACCATGGATTTATTTATGATTTTATGTTAATAATTATTGAATATAGTAAATAAAAGAGAATGTTTTATTTATCTATTTTGAATTGGTTTTGTGCACTTCTAAGGGACTAATTGCATGTTTAGTTTATGTTTAAAAGATAGATTATCTATCTAATAAATCCTCAAGGTTCTACGATTGAATTATTGATGCTAAAATATTATGAAGAACTTCTATTTTGGAGTCATTATGCAAATGGTTGAATATGCACTGGAATGAATGAGCATCAAAGTATTCTAGGCACTATATGTGTGTCACACTAACCTGAATGCTAGCTATGTGCTAGAATAATATGTGCACTATCTAACTATGAACCATAATGATACGTGCACTCGAATAAGTGGACTGTTAGGTGCTCAAAATATTTGTGCATAATATAAATGTAACAACCTAACTAATCCATAAGCATAATTCCCAAGTTTTTTACCACATAACTCATTATGATATTGACCATATTTAGCATAAGGATTGGATTTTTGACTACACATAATGTTGCGGATATTGACGAATTAAAGTGCCAAAGTTTCTAGTTTTGTGTAGTGTTGAAATAGCTCAACTACACATACAACAAGGAACCAATAAAACAAAACCTAGATGAAGGAAAATATGTTGGTAATTTTAGAACCATTACAACCAATCAAGTGGAATAAATGCAAAAGGAAAACAATTTGTTGTTTACTGTATAAACACCTATACATCTTATCCAATAAGAGTTGTTATTGCAATATAATTGGATAATTGAAACACACAAGATGATTTAAAAAATTAGTAGATAAAATTTTACCAAAATTTTCTATAAATAGAAGCTTTTTATTAAGCTAAATGGTTAGACAATTTTCTATTAAGTAATAATGTATGCCATATAGGCAAGGGTTGGTTGGAAAAATGAATGAGAAATTAAATTTCATACTTTTATTTAACTCAAAAATATTATGTTCTATGTATGTATGACTATGACTCCATATACTAGTTTCCACTATTGAAATCTTCTACCTCCTTATGAACCTCAAATTAAGGGCCCACTCTTTGGGATAGTGGAAGGGATTTAGCGTGATTGCAGGTTTTCTAACTAATTTATTTCTGATATTTATTATAGTAAATAAAATATTAATTCTTTGTGTTTAAGTGTGATAGTTCAACTTGTTTCGATTTCATGTTTTATTCTAGTTAAACTTTCTTTTTATTCAATTATGCAATTCACTTCAGTTTAGTTCTATTTTCCTACAAATGTGTGTTTTTGTTTTAGTTGGTTTTACTGAATTATGGTTTAAATTAAATTATATTTTGTTTCAACACTAAATTATATTCTATATTAGTTTAATGTTTCTTAGTTTATTTTAGTTTAGTAAAGATTATTGTTTAATTTATTTCATCACATTTATTGCAACTAATTCTAGGATTTCCTTAATTAGTAAAGTGTAGGATTTAGTGTGCTTTATTTAAAAAGTGTTGCAAAGATATTTTAATTGCTTATTTTTGTAAATTAATCTAGGTAACCCGATATCCAAATAACAATTCTTAGACTTCTAACACATGTAACCTTAGGATGCCATCCTGGATTGTTAATATTAAAGTGCAAGCATTAACAACACTTATCAAGTTACTAGCAAATTCAAATATCACTTCACCATAAGGTGATGCTGACCAGCTAGATTGGACAAACAAAGGCCCATAGCCTTTCTGATGATATCTAGGCTAGACCTCATCATAATTAGGAATCTTAGATCATTTTTGGTGGTAACTAAGAAGGTTTCATTATTGGTAAGGTTTCTATCTACTCAGTGGCTATGGACCCATCCCTTAACTAGATGGGTGGATTCATGAGATGAGTTATCCTCTATTGGTAATTGGGTTTGCAACATATTATAGACCCATAGTTTTATTATAAAATAGCACTACAAATATGCCAACAAAGATTAAACCTAAGATCCATAGAGAAATAAAATAAGGAGGGTAGGGTACTCATGCAAGAGGTTGATAAGCTTGCTTGAGATTGTTAGCCCATACAAATGTTGCCTCGAAGGTTTGTGGAAAAAGGGTAAAAGGAAGAAAACCAAACCAAACCAAGAGAATAGCTTAGGCACACTCATCAAATGAAGAATTTTGGGTGATCCCTACATGGAGGTCATTTCAAATTATTAGAGATCATACAAGGGGTAGAGTGACAGTAGTAGTGACATTCATTGGACCCAAAGACAATTGAGAAAGCAACAACCAAAACTATGTGAATTCCACATAAATTCCAAAAGTGATAATCCAAACCAAACTTTTGTAACAAGGTTGATGTTAAGGAAATGTCACTAGAGCAACTAGGTCCCTAGAAGGATCCTATAGCTAAAGTCCATTACCAAAGTCTAGCGATTAGGCCCCAAAAATATGAGATAATAGGATAAGGTAGGACTAGAGGAGTAGTGAGCTCTCAAAAGCTACATCATACATTAGGATCCAATAATTGGGAACCTATGAAAGGATCAATTGATACTAGCACCAACTAGATCTAGTGAAATATCAGGTAGGATAATGACTTGGTAGCCAAGGTGAGCATGAAGATGTGACACCCTCTCTCTCAAATTAGTAGTAAGGATTCCTCGATGAGAAAAATTTAACATTACCTAAATATTAAGTTTCCATAAATATAGGAGGTCCATTAATGGAATTGTTGAAAGATATCACTTTTCCTATAAAGCCTTTATGGTGATTAGAACTTAGATCAACTATGGGTCTACTAGGAATGAATACAACATGATACCTCGAGCATAGTAACCAAAGAAGAATAGTGTTTCCACTATAGAAAATTTAGGGAGGGAATTTTGAATTTAGAGTTAGGTTGTATAAATAGCCAATTTTGCAGCATAGTAAAGGAGGAAGAATGATATTTGTGTGCCTAGTTTTTGGTCTTAGATAATTTTTTCTCTCACTCTCTCTAGTGTATTGATTTGGACTCGAGCCTCAAGTCAATTCATGTACAGACCCTTCAAGACATTTTCATTTTGGTATATGTATTTGAATTATTTTAACATATATATAAAAGAGTTGTGACTATATGCTTTCTATCTTGGTCTTTGTATATGTGTAAATTTGTGTGAGGAGCTATGACTAGTATTTATCTTGGTTCTTGCACAAGTTTAATAAGATATAAATATATTGTTCTATAATCATGTTCACTTTCACTGGCATGGTTGACATAGATGTTCATTCATTCCATAAATACATAGAGAACCTTTGTAATTATTGGTACATCACCCCCATAGTCTATGCTAGTTAGTTTTATTACTTTCTTTACAACTGTTATCTCATCCTTTTTCTATACAAGAACCTGGTAGACTAGGTTAGTTTAGGAATAAGTGCACCAATATCACATCCAAATAAGTATATAACCTTGATAAAAACCTCAAGGGTCATCTAAAAGAGCTACATTCAATGCTCCTTGGACTTCCCAAACTATATGCTGTGCATGAGGCACACTGAATGCATCTAATAAGCATAGGCTAGTAGTTATTATGTTCAAAGAAAGAAATAATTCTAGTTTCTAATAGTTAAAATAACATGTTAAATGGGATAAATCACACAATATTCATCCCATGGCTATGATATCAAATTGAGAGACTGTTGAAAGTCTCAATTATCTGCTTTTTAAAGCATTAAGAAGTCTCACTAGTGACTCCATTTTCAAAGGACTCTCAAGTGATAAATATATTTTTTGAAAGTGAACTCAATGATTTATGCACTTCAAGCCTATTAAAAGGTCCAATACTAGGATAAATCTATAGCTACTATTTCCAACATTGAACCACAATTATAGAAGGATAGGTTGATAGAAGAATTTGGATGCACCACAAAATCCATAATAGAGAAGGCTACCAATATGGAATGAAAGAGGTCCTTTGAACCTATCGGTCCCACTTGATACATGGTATGAGATTATAGTCTTGGTACTAAATTCATTTCCATTCTTCACTAAAGAAGATGCAATGACCCCAACCAAACACCTCCAACACATGGTCAGTTTATGTGCACTATACAACATTGACAAGAAAAATGTGGTGCTTAGGCTATTGGTGGCCTCTTTCAAGGAAAAGGTAAGAGAATGGTACATTTAACTCACCCCACACTCCAATGTTGGCTATAATTAGCTTGAAAACTTGTTGGCATATAGTTTTGGAGAAAATGCAGATGGGATGTCCCTCTTAGAGAAATTAAAGACCATCAAAAGATCTTCTATGGAAGCTATGGATGAATTTAATGCTAGGTTCCAAAATATCTAGTATAGGATTCTTGATGAGATTAGTCCACCTCCAAGTATAGATTTTATTTAATATGTAAAGGCTTTTGATTTATATATAGCTATGATGATGAAATCTAGAGGAGGAAATACCTTGTTAGAGGCTTATAAACTAGCCACTCAAGATAAACAAGACCTAATTCAAATAGGAAGGATGTATCCTAGAACCCAAATTCTCTTATTTCCCAATACCTATGAACTCCCACCCGTTATGCAACTCACTATGTTTTAGCCACTCCTTTCCATAAATCTAATCTCAATATAGAATTCCTCTCTACACCCCCAAATCAACCTTATGTTAAATTCCAAGTTGTAGAGATTGAGCAGTTGTAAAATAAGGTGAGGAAAACTTCCAATAAAATTGTAATGCTTAAGCATCAATAGAATGCCCCAAGGTTTCCATACTAGGGTATTCCTATCCCATCCTTCTGACTAGGTAACTAAGGTTACTAACCCCCACCAAATGGTTATCAAAGGTATCCACCATAGCCTTTCTAGGAGTCTGATCAATCCTGAGACTTAAAGCTATAAATCATGCTCATCTTGGCCCCCCTACATCAATCACCACATAACCTAGTTAGGGATTTCATACTATCTTAGAATAACTATGTCGAGTATTTGTATGCTTGGAAATAATCATATCTAGATCCTTGTTATTATAGTCATGATGGCTCCCAACTGACCATGTACTCCAAAACTTAGGACACCTACCCCCATTCCACTTTACAAGCCTCAAGACAAGATTCTCAAGTCTCTACCTTAGATACTGCTCCAAGACCTAGCACTAGATCACAAGAACAAGTGCTAATGACTTGGGAAAAATACGAGGTCTACACTATTTTCATTTGGACTAATGCTCTAGTGGATGGAATACCATAGGTACTATCTAGTATCCCAACTAGAAATATAAAGGAGAAAGTAGAGTAGCAATATCAAAGAAGTATTGAGGAGCTAGTCTAGGGGGAGGGAATGATACCAGGATCCCCTAGGTTTAGCATGGTCAAAAAACCAAATAAGGATCCATTGAAGGGTTGTGGGATTGATAATTTATTGACTCTCACATAGGTTGACTTGCCTAGGAACCCCCTAGAGGATATATCCAAATGAATCTAGAGGTTTGAATCCAAACCTAGCTCAAGGCCAAACACCTAAAATAGGTAAGATCAAGCTTCTTCCCTTCTACATGTCCTTAAGTATGGGAGGCTAGATCATCCATAATTGCATAATGGACTCTAGGGATTCCACAGTAGTCATACCTAAGGCTATTTATGATGAATGGATATATAATACATCAAAAGTAGTTTTGGTGTAGTACAACTAGATGGGATACTAGTTTGGGCATTGGGAATAGATAAATACATACCGATGGCTTTGCACAAATTATTAGATGTCTAATAATAGAGGAGGTGGTAGTGTTTGACCTTCCACCATTATTTAGTTTGTGCTTGTCAGGGGAATTCATAACAAATCTTGGGGGGTATTTGTCTTAGACTATATTCACACAGTGATATATCATAATAAAAGGAAGGTTTGACTACATGCAGAGAAGCCCAAACCCTATCACATGGAGAATATTGAAGAGAAAAAAAATCTATTAGGATGAAAATGATCTTAGATGCCCCCACAAGATGATCAAATAGCATTTGAAAATCTTGGGGGAGTTGATAGGTGAATATCAAATGGGGTATGAATTTCCCATGCTTTATTTCAATCTAATGATAAAAAAAAACTTAGAACTCATCACTAACCAAGGTAAATTACCCACTAATTTTCAGTTTTAACAAGTCATGTGTTCAAGACAACAAAAAAGTGGAAATGACAAAAGTTTGGATCACTCTAGTCTAAAAATTATAGGTTTTGATGAATGAGCTCCATGTGAAATATGTGGCATGTAAATTGCATCAAATTTATGTACTATATTGTAAATAAGCAACATTAAAAATAAATTTGATAAAATCTAAGTATCATATAGCTAGTGGCTAGACCAGGTAGCAGTATGTAAGAGGGAAAGGTAAGTCAAGGTTCTCACATAAATAAATTTATAAAACTACACTAGTTGTTTCACATGTACATTTGAAGAAGGTTTGCATGAGTTAAGAGGTTCGAGAATCAATATAATAACTAAAGAAGAGATAGATTCCATGGTTGAATGTAAGGTAAAATGATAAAATATCGTGCCTTTGTTGATTTAGTTATACTAAAAGGATCATTTATCATCGATTTGCTAGACAAGAACCAAGGGGACAAAGGACTTCAAATGAATCCCCCTAGTAGGAAAGGCCTATAAAAGGATATCTTCCTTCACTACATCTCATGAGCTCCCAATAACAACATCCCTTCAAGTGAGAAACCTACCTCCTATCCCCAAAAGTCCCAATTTTTTTTAGTATTTGCCTCCCTAGACTATGCACCCAATATATAAGGCTACTATTTTTAGGTTCTTTGCCTCCTACAAGCAAAATCCTTCTATGAGTCACCAAAATATAGTAAAATTTCACTACAGTTGACAAATCTAGATTGAGAGGGAATATTTGAGATAAGTTACCATTTAGAGATAAACATAATGAGAGGGCCTAACGATCCTTCCATATATCAAGTGGTTTATGTTGAGGAAGTGCTAAGAGTGCCAATAGGGAAAGGCCTATGATGAAAGTTGCTAGCAAATTCAAAGATACCTTCACCATGAGGCAATGATGACCATGTAGACTAGAGAAACAAAGGGCCATAGCCTTTTTGGTGGTATCTAAACTAGACCTTGCATTAATTAGAAACACTAGATCCTTTTTAGTGGTAACTAAGAAGACTTTGCTATTGGCAAGGTTTTTATATACTCAGTGGCTACTGATTCATCCCTTAACTAGATGGGTGGATTCAAGAGACAGTCCATCCTATTTTGGTAATTAGGTTTGTAGCACAACATAGGCCCTGTGCAGTTATAAATTAACACCAACAATATGACAACAAAGATAAAACCCAAGAGCCATAGAGGAAGAAAATAAGAGGGATAAGATACTCATGCAAGAGGTTATTAATCTTGTTCAAGCTTGCTAGGCCATATGAAGGTTGACCCAAAGGTTCATGGCAAAATGAAAAAAGGACAAAAATCAAACCAGGCAAAGAGAATAGCTTAGGCACACTCATCAAATGAAGAAGTCTAGGTGGTCCCTACATGAAGTCAACTTCAAATCATCATAGATCAAACAAGGGGTAGAGTAACAATAATAATTACAATCATTGGACCAAGAGATGATTGAGAAAGCAACAATAAAAACTCCATAAATTCCACACAAAATCCAAAAGTGACCCTCCACCCAAACTAGAATTCTACAACAAAGCCAATGTGAAGGAAACGTCATTGGAGAAATCAGGTCCCCAGAAGAAGCCTGAAGCCAAAGGTCATTATCAAAGTCTAGTTATCAAGCCCCAAAATAGAAGATAGTAGGATAAGGTAAGATTGAAGGGGTGATGAAATATAAAAAAATACATCATATAGAGGACCCAATCACCAAGAACTTGAGCAAGTATTAGTTGATATAGGCACCAATCAAATTCTATTAAATGTCTAGTGGGACAATGATTTGGTAGCTGAGGCGAGCACAAATATGGGGCCCATACGATATCATATCAATAGCAAGAATTTTCTAATGAGTAAAAGTTGATGTCACATAAAGCTTGAATTTTCATGAAGAGAGGAGCCCCATTAATGACACTGTTGAAATATATCACTCTATCTATAAAGCCTTTATGGTGATTAGACCTTAGATCAGCTCTAGAGCTACCAGGAATGAATGTAGCATGGCACCTCAAGCATAGTAACCAAATAAGATAGGCATTACTTCTTAGGGAAATTTAGGGGAAGAAATTTGAATTTTGAATTTAGAGTCAGGAAGTATAAATAGTCGATATTGTAGCATAGTAAAATAGGAAGAATCATATTTTCATGCCTAACATCTAGACTTAGATAAAAATTTCTATGACTCTCTCTAGTGTAATGATCTGTACAGAGCCTCAAGTCAATTCATGTATAGTCCCTTTGATCCTTTTTATTCCAATATATGTATTTGAATACTATTAACACATATATAAAATAGTTGTGACTATCTCCTTCTATATTGGTCTTTGTATTTATATAAATTTGTGTGAGGAGCTATGACTAGTATCTATCTTGGTCCTTGTGCAAGTTTCATAAGAGACAAATATACCATTCTAGAACTATGTTCACTTTCATTGGTATGATTGATGCTCATATTACATTCATTCAATCAATACATATATATCCTTCTTAATTCTTGGAACTTCGCCCTTGTAACCTAGGCTAGTTAGTTTTATTTCTTTCTTTATTGCTTTTCTCTCATCCATTTTCCTATAAGAAGTTGATAGACTAGATGAACTTAGGAAGAAGTGTGCCAAGATCACATCCAAAAAAGGATTCAACATTGATAAAAACCTTAGAGGTTATTTGATATATTCATGTCCCATGCTCCTTGGACTTCCTAAAATGTATGCTCCACATGAGATACGGGCAGTAAAATCATTCAACAATGGCAAGCAGATGGTCATTATACCTAAAACATGAACTAATTTTGGTTTCCAATAATTATGATTGCTAGTCAAGGAATAGTTGAAGTAACAAGCTATATTAATATGATCAAATTTAGATTTGATAGGTATTTGATGGTTTCCACTACCTACCATTCCTTATTTTATCTTTGATAGTCAATAAAACTAGGATTAGGAGCACTAGTGGTACTAAATATCCTGAAGCTAGTGCCAAAATGACCATTTCCAAGTTGATTGGGTAGGAAATAATTATATTTGAAGTTTTTACAAAAGTGCTACTAGGTAAGAAATATCATCATTGATGCTATCACCTTGGGGGTAGGGATTTTGATGTTGGAGCAATAGATTCCCTTAGATTTGGTCTTAATATATTTGGTTTAATTTGTATGCTTGATTGTCTAAGTGATGTAGATTTTGGTAGCTTTTAAGGACTTGAAGACATGCTCAAAATTGTGTGTCTATTTTTACCCCTTTTTGATGCATTTATTGGATGATGAGTACATAAAAAACTAACCTTCATGGCCTAATTTTAAGATACATTTGATATTGCATAAGATTCATGATGCAATATGGATGATGATTTTGATTTGTTGATTATTGATAATGTTAAGTTTTTTATTTTTAATAATATTAAATTTTGTTGTGCCATAATGTGCCCCCTCAAGCTTCAAACGAAAAATCAAGTTTGGTAGAGGAAACTTGAGTTGACCATGATACACACTGCTACAATGATGAAATGTTATAGTAAAATAATAAAAATTGATCAGGTTGGTATAAGGTAAAATGGATGGGGGGTAAAAAAAAAATTATTTTTACTATTGATGATTACAAAAAGAGGGCAATGGATGGATCAATAATGGAGATCACCACACTAAGCGAACCAAGTGAGACCACTAGTAGTAGGAGGTGAATTTTATATATGAATTTTAAAACCTAGATTTGTGTTAACTTTTTACCTCGAAAAGCATACCCAAATCAAAGGATAGTGCTTTCACATGTAGAAGATGCTACTACACTAGTGCTTTTGTTGGCTAATAGCACTATCATGCTATGATGGTGCTTTTTCTATTTGGTGACATTATCATTATTCTAGAAGTGCTTCTGGTATCTAGTGGTGCATTCACTAATTGATGATGCTTTGCCTTTTAGATGTACTTTTTCAAGGTTAAATATTTTTGCTAATTTTTAAGTTTTGAGATGACTAACCAAGTTACTAATTTGTGGTTACAAGAGAGGTTACAAACTTTAGATTGTCAATATAGAAGACGTCATGCGTTATAGACAATCATAGTCCTCTTAGACTACATAGACCACACACTACTAGTGATAGTAGGGCTCTACCACATGGCTATGATGTTGAAGGTTGAATTCTACTGAGCACTACCAACAACAGTGGCATACAGGTGGTATTCTAAGATAAATACCTTTTGGTTTCCATGCAGAGAGTTTACGAACACTCTAGAGGATGTATAAAGGATTATGTGAGTGCCCATTAGGGGTGTCAGTATCTATATGAGTTAGATCCGATTAAGGAGCTCATAGCTATGAACAATTGATGTAGACTTCCTAGTAGGTTAGGCATTAACATTAATGTTGCCTTTATTAGAGGTCACCTATATAGGCAAGTTCTCTTCTATGTAGTCTAGTATTAGGGTAACTAATTAGCAATACTAGCAAGTGGGTGATGCATTTGGAATTGGGATATGTTGTGGAATACATGCTAGAGTAATAGATATTATTCACTTGGGGTTTGATTATCCTAGTTAGTCTATACCACTTATTGCATCAAGTGGTCTATAGTGGAAGTAAAGGCTTGTCATCCTACACATTGCTCTAGGTGTGGTCCTAGGAGCATATCATTGTGCTATAACCACCAGAGCTTCTAGGATAGATGGAGGATGCAAATGTATCCTTAACATACTTATGGATGCATCATGTGGAGGGGGATAAGGGATGCCTCATAGAGGCATTTGGGGGAGGGTACAATATCTCATCAATTACCTATAAAGAGAGTAGGTGACCTAGAATCCATATAAGGAACACCCAAGATAGGTAGAGGATGTGTACCAACTAGCCTAGGTGAGGAGGGTGAGATTTCTTATTGAACCACAAGGAAAGTATGAGTTCTTTCATTTTGACCATGTGGTTTGATATATTAGACAAAGGTAGGATATCAATGCATTTTTGGTATGGTATCAACACTCACTACAAGAGAAAGGATTTAGGTCATTATTGAACTTAGACTCATATATCAATCTATACATTAATGGCCCTATCATACTAAGCCCTAAATCCTATGATCCTATAGTTGACATCATGTATTGGGGATGGTACCAAACCATTTTGCCACTATAGATCACCATAGTTGTCTTGAGGATAGGCAAGTAGATGAAACTAAGTAAATAGTCATGGGGAGTCCACCAAGTAGTCCTATTACTAGTCATATAGTGGTGGGAGTACTAGTAGAGTTAGATAAAGGTAATAATAATAGTCATAGACAAGATTCCTATAGCAATAATGTTGATGATTATATTAGGGGAAACAAGACCTAGTCAATATTCTTAGTCTATCTGTTAGGGTACATAGGAATAAATATTTGGGAATATATTATTATATTGTATAAGGGTTGGCATGGACCACACATAACCCAAGGTTGATTGTATTCTAATATTTTATTAGTATTTGACTCCTCGAAGTAGAATTAGAATATGGATATATAAAGAAGAGACATATGTCATTGTAATCATCATTGGAGAACAATCATATGTAATTGTCTTTGCCCATCAAGTGGCTTATGGTACTTTGTACTCCTTAAGTGGCTCTCTCATATTGGGAGATCTTGTGGAGTTATTCCTTCCTTAAGGATTATTGTTGGTGTTTCCCTACCTTAAGGGTATTATCTATCTCTCTCATTTGTGGATTGTTATTGTGGATAATTATTTGTGGATGAATGATTTGATATTTTTTATATTGGTGAATGATTTCTGTTAATGATAATAAAGTTTTGTAACAAGTGGTATCAAAGCAACAATTCTGGAAAAAGTGAGGATTTGTTTTGTGGAATTGCAAAATGAGGGCAGATTTTTTCTGGAAAAAGCATCTCATATTTCAGGAGCCATATCTTTGTAACATTTTATCCAATTCAGATGATTCTTAGATCATTTTATGTGTAATTTGAAGAGCTTTAAAATGAGTGGTCATATGAAGGAATTTGAGTAGTATTGAGGGAGATACAACATTTTGAAGTCAACCATCCGGAATAAGGGTAGTGACAAATTTTCAATTCGCAATTTTTTTTTAGAAATATGAAATTTGTTAGTTTGGGTAAGCAAATCAGTTGCAATTTATTTTGTTTGGAAGAAAAATTGCATATCTAGTTGTTTATGTAGAATTTTAGCTTCAATTCAGTGGGGAGTTATATATTTTTATAAAACCCTAGTTTGCATTGGGGTATGATATATATTTTCATGAAACCCTAGATTTGCATTATCTTGAGGTGTGAACTTATGGGGTTGCAAAACTTTTCTAGAGAATATGATATTGATGTTAGCGATTGGTGGAAAAATTTTAAATGGTTGTATCAACATCTTTGGGAAATTATGCTTCCTCACTATCTTGGAGGAGAAGTTCTCTCCTGGTTTTATAGTTTTAATAGTGCCTTCACTTGGGATGAAATGGAGCATGCATTCTTGAGTAAATAGGACCCATATAAAAATATAGCTAGTTTGAAGGTCACCATCAAGGGATATGAAGAAAAAATAAATAAGCTTTAAAAATAACAAATGGAAATAAAAAGAGAGCTAGCAAATTTTAAAGAAATGGTATAAGATAAAAAATATGTCAATATGCAGATAGAGGAAACCATACCTTTGGTAGAAAATAAATTAAAATGTGGACAAAGGGATTTTTTTAATCTAAAAAATCTATTTTGTAGGTTCATGGAAGAATTCAAAAGGAACAAGTTATTATTTCCATTGACCCTAGTAGTAGATATAATTTTATTAATATTGCTTTGGCTAAGAGGTTGCAATTTCAAGCAACAAAAATTAAGGACATACAGTTGGATGGTAAAAATATTCATATTTTGAAGATTTGAATATCACCATGGATAAATATGTTTTATATTTAGATTTTTATGCTATTGAGATGGGTGATGTGGATATTGTTCTTAGTTATCCTTGGTTAGATTCTTTGGGTAGTGTTAACATTAATGTGCAAAAGAAGTTTATGAAGTTATGGTACAGGAAAAATAATATAACATTATAGGATATTTCTTAGCTTAAGGAGCAAGGATCCAAGGAAAAACAATAAGTGCTTGTAGAGAAACAAATTGAAGAAAAAATAGAAGAACCTAAATCAGAATCTAAGAAGGTAGTAACAACAACAGAGTCCATGGAAGAAGTAGTAGTAGCAGAGTCCAAGGAAGCTTTGATAGAAGAGCACAAGGGCACACCAAACAAAGGGAACATGAAAGAACAATATGTAGAAGAATTTAAAACAATGGAGCCAGATGTTGAGGAGTCAAAAAAGGTAGAACATCAAGCTAAGGTTGCATCATATCACCATCCACACCACCATGAGCGACAATAATCTTAGAGGCATGGCTCAAGGCAACAATATTATGGTTCTACGTGGAATCAAAAGGGTACCAAGTATGACAGTGTTTGGAAGAGAAAGCTTAGTGATCCTAGTTTTCAGAGTGGTTCATCAGCATCAAGGAATAAGTGGATCCATAATTTAAGTTATCAAAATATAGCAGCAGAAGCGTGGAACCAATGAAGTAGATTTGGATACTCAAGTAACCAAATGGTATACCAGCATCAACGTATTTCACTTGGATGGATGGATGATCGAGATTGGCACCAATTGCTAACATCTCTTAGCAAATCATATTATATTGTTTCTTCATATGTTTCGAGAATGAAACATTTGTAAGGAGGGTGCCATATTACGGTATCTAGTAATATATATTTGGGGATATATTATTATATTGTATAAGGGTTGGAATGGGCCACACATAACCCAAGGTTGATTGTATTATCATATTATATTATATTATAATATTATATTACTAGTCGACTTCCCAAAGTAGAATTAGAAGATGGATATATAAAGAAGAGACATTTTTCATTGTCATCATCATTGGAGAATAATAATTTGTAATTGTCTTTACCAATGAAGTGGCTTATGGGACTTTTCCCTCCTTAAGTGGCTCTCTCATCTTGGGAGATCTTGTGGAGTTATTCCTTAAGGATTATTATTGGTGTTTCCCTACCTTAAGGGTATTATCTATCTCTCTCTCATTTGTGTATTGTTATTGTGGATGAATGATTTGATATTTCTATATATTGGTGAATGATTTATGTTACTTATAATAAAGTATCGTAACATTATCATCAAGATAGAGTGAGACTCACTGTTATAATAGGTGGCCAGTTTGTAGACTACACTAGTGACAATGATGGTGTAGAGGGATACAACATAGGCTAAGATGGTGGCCAAGACAACTGAGAGGGATAGGTTGGTCTACCAAACCTTCATGATGTAGTAAATGATCCTTAGTATGATTGTGGAGAGGGATATAGTTGTGGTAAATGCTAGAGTGATAGGTGATGTTAGTGATAGCTTGTTGGTCTAGATCCTACTAAATCAAATGGATGTCATGCAACAATGACATTTGGAAGAGGTATCATAGATGCACATAGATATCACAACATATATTGAATGATTGACCTATTAATAGATAATGTACCATGCAATTATGTCAATAATCCACCACCTACCATTGTCTAGTAGGATATAGACATGGACAACACAGACCTACTCATGGTCTATGAATCAATAGTTGCAATGATCAATGAGGATATTGCAATTTCCTAGAAGAGGAGGATCCCCAAACATAGGAACTTAGATCTAGATGATAGGTTACGACTACAAGGATTGATTTTAATTATCTTGGTTATACCATATGTATAATATGAGAATTGTATTATATGATGACAATGACATGCATAAAAATTTGTTGATATATGTATATATATATATAAACTTTTGATGTTTCCATAAAAATGTGTCAAGATGTGATGGATGTTTTATGATTTTATGCTTGAAGGATAAATGCTTAATCATGTAATTATGATATAACTCAGATTATGTGTTTACTAATTGATAATGATGCCATGTTAATTATGTGCTTTATGACCTAGGGGATGCTAACATTATGATCTAATGTTTTGCAAAGAGCCATGGGTTTGAATGACATATAGCTAATAGACTATTTCTCAACATGAAGAAACCTAAAGATGCTCTATTTTAAGGAATTGTTATGAGCATTTTTGTTCTACTGTGTTGGTTTGAATTAAATTTTTCATTGATTGTCTTTATTTCAAATTCTTTTGTATTCATGTAGTTTTTGTGTATTCACATACAAGAATATCAAGAAATACAAAGAGATTCAAACAAAAAGTGCCCTATGGATTTATACATGGTGGTCACAATGGAGCTAGCTTGAAGATTTATAGATCTAATAAGAAATAGTAGATCATGGTAAAGCTAGCTTGAAGGTTTGTAGATATCAAAAAGAAACATCAAGTCATGACAAAGCTAGCTTGAAGGTTTTAAAATAAAAGAAGAAATAATAGATCATGGTAGAGTTGACATGAAGGTTTTCATATCTATATATCCAAAGGAAGAAATACTCATAGTAGATCTAGAATGAAGGTTCATAGATCTAATAAGAAACAATAGGTCATGACAAAGCTAACTTGAAGGTTTACAGATCTAAGAAGAAATAACAAGTCACGATGGAGTTGGATTGAATGTTTGCATCTCTACCACTTCAAAGGAAGAAACAACAGGTCATGGTAGAGCTAGCTTAAAGGTTTATAAATATAAAAAGAAACAATAGGTCATGGTAGAGATGGATTGAAGGTTTGTATATCTAAGAATAAATAATAGATCATGGTGGAGTTGGATTGAAGGTTTTTAGATCTAAAAAATAGCAAGTCATGACAGAGCTAGCTTGAACGTTTTTAGATCTAAGAAGAATTAGTAGGTCACGATGGAGATAGCTTGAAGGTTTTCATATATACCACTTCAAAGGAAGAAACAATAGGTCACAATAGATTTGAATTGAATGTTTGTAGATCTAAGAAGAAATAGTAGGTCATGATGGAGTTGGCTTGAAGGTTTGCATCTTTGGTGCTTCAAAGGAAGAAACAATAGGTCATGATGGAGCTAGCTTGAAGGTTTGTAGATCTAAAAATAAATAGTAGGTCATGATAGAGTTTCCTTGAAGGTTTGTAGATCTAAGAAGAAACAATAGGTCATGATAGAGTTGACATGAAGGTTTGTGGATCTAAGAAGAAATAACAGGTCATGATGGAGTTGGTTTGATAAATACTAGTTTTTCCAATTATAGATGAGATTGCTAGATCTAATCCATATTCTATGGAAGGAGAGTCTCCTAATGTGATAGATCAGGGAGGGGTGGGAGGTGAAAGCAAGAATGTCAATCTTAATGAAATAATAGAGCAAGTAGACTTGTTCCAATATTTGCTTCATGGGTGATAAGGAAAATATTTCTAGGGCACCCAAAATGGCTAATAACCTCACTTTTGGAAAAAGCAAGGTTATAAGTAGTTGGTTAGATTGTATCCAAGGAAAGTCATAGTTGTAGGCTGAGAAAGAACCCCCTATTTTAATTCCTTCTAAATCCACCTTTGAATGAGTGATGTTAAAAATACCTGATAAGATTTTTGAAATGAAACATCAAAATATTTGTGTCTCATAGAAAAATTTGTAGATCGTTGCCCTAGTTTGGAGCATATTAAAAAATGGGCTCTTGGACGTTGGAAGATTAAAGGGCATGTAGACTTTTCATACCTTCCAAAAGGGTTCTTCATGGCATCATTTTTAGTGGAAGAGGATTATCTACAAGTTCTTTTTGGAGGACCCTAGTTTATGGGTCGAGTAGGGTTGTTTCTTAAGAAATGGGCTCTAGGTTTTAACTTGGATAATGAAAAAATAGATGTTGCTTCAACCTGGGTTAGGCTTCCTAGTTTACCCTTGGAGTTTTGGGAGGAAGAAGTGTTGGAGAGCATTGCTAACTCCTTTGGGTGCTATATGGTGATAGATTATGTTACAAAGGAACTAAAATAACTTTATATGCTAGAATGTATATTTTGATTGAATCCAAAAAGAAATGTCTAGATTAGATCAAATCAATTTCAAAATGAGAAACATGGGTTCAACCTCTCATCTATGAAAATGGTTTATTTTGCTATATAATTTGTGCAAAGATAGGACATTTAGCAAAGGATTTCCCAATAAAAAAATTGAACTTTCAACCTAAATAGGAAACTATTGTTCAAGTTTGAAAGAAAAAACAATAAAAAATATTCAAAATGTTGATAAAGCTAAAGATAATGTGCATAGTGTTAAATAAAATCAACAAGGACCAAGGTTTGGATATAATATATACCTATGTTCAAGATCAAGTAATGTATTTTCAAAGGTTAGGCACTTGTAAGTATGACCAAGAGAAATCTAAGATAGATCAACACGAGTAGGTTATAGAAGTTAAAATGTCTAATGTGCAATAAGAAGACATCCTTTTGGGAGAAGATGTGGTAAGGGTTGATGGTAAAAATTGTAATAATACATTGTAAACTAATTTGGTTATATAATAATTGAAGAAATCATGTCTATTTATCCATGAGACTGGTGCTATCATTTCAAATGAGAATTTGGAGAAAGCATAATGTTATTTGGAGCAAGTTGTACTAGAATCCCAGATGGCTGTCTCTCAATCTCAAGTTGAAACAATTATCTTGGTAAAAGATGCTAAAATCATTGAGTTAAATTTTGTTCCTGGTACTATAATTTTACTCCAAAAAATAATAATAAAGAAGAGAAGATATCCCCTTTAAAATTGGTGGATTTAGTGGATGAGGAAGGATCAAATCTTCGAATGACTAGAACCTCTAAATAGAACTTGGATTTGAGTTTGGACTCTATAAAGAAGATTCATGGAGGATTATCTACTATAGAAAAGAGAATCAAAGAGACAAATTAGTGTACTCTATAAGGAATACAACAGATTTTGGATGTTGGTGGGCATAAACCCACCACTGAAAGTCATAAATAAAGATGTTATCTTGGAATGTTAGGGGAATGAATGCCCCTGACAAACAAAGGTTGGTTAAAACTTTGATAAGAGATAACCAACCTAATGTTCTTCTTTAGGAAACTAAATTAAATTCTTCAGCATGGGAAGTATCTAAACAAAGCATTTGGAAAAAAGGATAAAGTTGTAGAATCAAGAGGAGCTTCAAAGGGCATCTTAACTTTGTGAAATCCAATTTTTTTAATGGTGAACATATTTCTAAAGGAGGTAATCAACTTACTACTCTATTAACTTTCAAATCCTCTCAGTCATCTTTTTTAGTCATAAATGTTTATGCTTCTAATTCCTGCAAGAGAAGGAGATTGTTACGAAAGGAATTGAAACAAATTAGTTTATTTTCAATAGGAATTAGATGGGCGGTTGTACAAGATTTCAATACCCCTTTAATGCTTGGGGAAAAAAGGATGGGGTTTAAGGTTTCTCAAATAATATAGAGGATATACGTGGTTTTATTTCTAAGATTGGTCTTCTAGATGTTGAACCTGGAGCAAAATTTGCATGGACTAATAGAAGGGTGGGATTTAATATAATCCAAACTAGATTGGGTAGAGTTCTTATATCCATGGAGTGGTTTGACGATAGTTTTGCTTGTTCTCTTTCTACCTTTCTAAGATTAGATTCAAACCATAACCCTCTAATATTTTGTATAAATTTGAAGGTTAGAAGAAAAAAAACCTTCAAATTTAAATTTATATATTTTAATTGAATATTAAATACTTAAATATAAAACATTATCTTTAATTATTTTTATTTTTTATAAGAAGTTAGAGTTAAGTATGACCTTAGATTCCCTCGCTATGCACGCATTTAATAAAAAAACTATAAACTCATTAAACCTTAACTATAAATCTATGTTTAAATTATTAATTAATAATTTAAAAATAATATCACATCATGATCTAACTATGAATTTAGCTTTAAATTACTAATTAATTATTATTAATAATTAAAAAAATAATATTCCATCCTGATCTCTTTTAATCCCATGTTAAAAAATATATATATATATATTTTTCCATTGCCCTAATGGTAACTTATTACAGCTTAAAAAAATTCAAGCCAATGGTTTCTTAAGGCACTAATACATTTTGGGGTCCAAGGGCTTGGTTCAATGGTCAAAACGCTTTTGTAGGAGCGTGAAGTTCAGGGTTCCAATTCTTCGGACCCGTAGTACTAGTAGACATGTCGCTTAGCATAACCGATTACATAAAAGGTTGTAACAAGGAATGTAATTCGAACCCACGAAAAAAACATAAAAATTGTAAAAAATTGTAACGAATTATTCTTCTAGTATATAAAAAAAATACTAATACATTTTTTATATATTAAAAGAAACAATCTAATTCAACATTTTCTAAAAGATGTATGCAAAATTAAAAGAATAGCACATGCAACAACTTTTTAAAACATCATCTTAGATAGCCAAAAGCTTTTATAATAGTAAAATCAAAATAATAGTAACGAATTAAATGAGAATCAAAATAATAGTAACGAATTAAATGAGAATCAAAACGAAAAGAATGCAAGGAGATTTACTAATACATGACTTTAAAGTAAATTGTTCTTACAACTAAATTAACATTTACAAATAGTAAATTGTTCTTACAACTAAATTAACATTTACAAATAGAGAATTCATGTCTTTAACACATGAATAGCAACAAACACAGGTACAATATATTTAGCAAATTCTCTATCATTAACTTCACACTTATACTTATATAGTAGCAGCTGAAGTGGCAACATTTTCATCTTGACTAGCAGTGGGCTTCAAGTTCCTTCGGCTTTGGCTTCTGCTAAAAGTGCAATGTTTTATTCAATCAGAATTATTTTCAAAAAATAATTAATTGTCACTTGTAGCATGAAGCAACTTATATATATATATATATATAAAGCATTTGTCCACATTTAAATAGAAGATATACATATAAACTCAACATCAAAAGATTGTCTAAAGAGGACAAGTCAATAAACACTCAACAGTTATGGCTTCCATAGAATGGTAGTTTCAGCAACCATGGATGTCACTATGTACGGATCCATATTTGAAGCTGGTCGACGATCCTCAAAGTAACCTGAAAACCAAAAACATTGCAGGTTTAATGCAGAGAATAATATGACATGTTTGAATAACTTTTTCAAAGTTTTTCGAAGGGGGCCATAATGGATTAGCCTAGTCTCATCAGCCATCACTTATATAAAGAGACAAAATAATTAAAGATAAGTTTCTTAGAGCTTGAGTAGCATTCCAAAACGTGCCCTGTAAACTATGCCTCCTCTAATTAAATAGTTCAGTAAGGAGGGCTAGTTGAGGTCCTATAGGTTTCAGTTCCCTATTTTAGGTTTCTCAGAAGTGTGCTACATATTTTGAGTGTGACCATAATTATTAATATGTATATTTTGATATTTTTTAAGATTGAAATAGATCTCACAAATATTACATGATAATTACAAAACAGTATTAGAACAACTTGACAATTATACATGAATCAATTAAACAAGATTTGAACTTAGGTCTCTTCTTTAACATGTTGAGCTAATATCATTGGATAAATATCATCCCTTTTAACATACCCTCTTTTAAAAATGTATTTCAAAAATACACAAGGCATCATAAGTATCATGCAATTCTAAGACCATATTATCATTGTGTAGAATTATAATTTTCAACCTACAAATTAAAAGCATTCACTATAACCTCAATAGCAACCTTTGAGTGTGAAATACAAGTGGCAATAAATATCAAAACAAGAACAATAGAAATGGTGTTGTTGGCATAGAATAATATGGATTCCAAATATTTTTTAGAATAAACAACATAAAGCAACACCCTAGTATAGCTAGGTTGTTGAGAAACATTGGTAGATATGAAAAATGTGTCATGCTTTCTTGCAACCAAGTTTCCTGAAATGTATCAATAATGACTTTAATGGCGGAGTCAAAAAAAGTTATGCATAGAGCCCAAATTATAATAATAATAATAATAATAATAATAATAATTATTGGATATCATGTCTAAGATAGTGTTTAGTATATGACCTTTTCCGTCCCTTTCTGTATCCCTGCCCACGCGAACTGAAGCTCCTCGGTTTGCAACACCCTGTTACCCATTGTACGTCCATATTAGATGATGGAACCACAAATAGTATACAAAGTTTGAGGACTACTGTTTATGTAGTATACAAAGTTTCAGGACTAATGTTTATAAAGAAATGGTCCATACCCAAGAGAAGGTATTGATGTCAGCTGTCTCATGTCGACCTGTCAGGCGCCTTTCATTGCCCTCACCATAAGCAGCAATGTGCTCCTTGTGCCTTAACCCAAGCTTCTCTATTGCCTTCTTGATTATTTCATAACCTCCTGGCTTCCTCATGGACTTAGTGCTATTCAAAGAGTGCACTTACAGAAGAATTAGATTTTTATATGTAAAATGAAAATTAGTTAAGCTACATATGTTAAGGATAAAAATATTCTATCCAACTATAAAGCTTTACATTGCCATTCTCTAGTGGTAAAAACTTTTTTCTCTTTTCAGTTGTAGGCTTATCTAATATATTTTGCCTGTCTGTTAAAACAAATTGATATATATCATATTTTTGACAAACCTGTAATTTGTGTGGCATCCAGCACCATTCCAATCTCCCTGTAGCAGACAGCACACAATCCGATGAGTTATTATATGAACAACAGAGAAAGCAAAGAAAAAGTAAGAAAAAGAGAGTGGAGGCTGTCCCACAAAGTTTACCTCAATAGGCTTGGGATCCAAGGAGAGAACAATGCCTGCTAATTCTGTGATTCTCTGTAACCAGTACAGAGACAAATAAATTAAGCTCATTTCTTATTGAAATATGTAAAAGTCATAATGCAAGATCATAGCATGATTGGTTTCTAAAACCTGCCCATACAGCCATAAAGCAAAGGTTTCCTCTCCTTGAGAGAACATCACAAGAAAGGCGTTGCCAGACACTTCTGGGTTGCCTAATACTTGAAATAGACAGCTAATCACAAGACTTGCTAAAAAATAAAACTTCAAGCCTGTTACAAATATCAGACAACCAGTACACCCAGTACACCCAATGGATGATATAATGTTAATGTAAAACTGGAGACAACTTCTGAAAGGCGTTGCCAGACACTTCTGGGTTGCCTAATACTTGAAATAGACAGCGAATCACAAGACTGGCTAAAAAATAAAACTTCAAAGCCTGTTACAAATATCAGACAGCCAGTACACCCAATGGATGATATAATGTTAATGTAAAACTGGAGACAACTTCTGTTGGATGGCTAGCCATAAAGACCTGACTACTTGCAGGTGCAGCTCTCTCTCTATCTGAATTTTCCTCACATAGTCCCTCTCACTCTTTCTCACACATGCCTTGTGTCCATAAAGAGAGGAATTTTGTCACTCTAGACTTAGACTTTGCCACAAGGCTGAGCCTGAAATATTTGAAAAGCAACATACAATATGACAAACAAGGACAAAAATATTATACTAAAGGATAAAGAATAGGACAAGAAACAGCTGAATACCTCCATTATGTATCGTGCACACCAGAGTTGATCCGCTGCTGAGATTCCCACAGAAGGACCAACTTGAAACTCCCACTACAAATCCAAATTTGGCAAGTTTAAAAGTAAGTCTAAAAGTTGGAAAACAATTACATTTAAACTAGACAAACAGCCCCTGATAATGAGACATGAAAAATAAATAAAATAAAAACAAAATAAAATTTATATTGGGTCTTAACAAAGCAATATCTAAACAATCCTAAAACAGCTTTTGGAAATTCATTTACCTGCCCTGGCATAACTTCTCCATTGGTTCCACTGATGTTGATTCCAGCATAGAGACATGCCTTGTAGTGGGCATCAACAACTGATCGGCCCCAAGCTTTATCAGCTCCAACTCCACAGTAGTAAGGTCCCTATTCAAAGTGGCAATTCTAGAATTTAGAAGAAACCTATTCATTGACCGGCTTGATATGCATAAGGAACACAACACAATACATATCAGACACAATCATGGTTGATGAGAATATCTAAAAGCTAACCCTCTTCTCCTGCCTCTCTTTTGGATGCTCACCTGCGGACCCGGATAGCCACCAATTGGCCATCCAAGAGGCCACTTCACATCCTTCTGTAGTAAAGTATACTCTTGTTCAAGCCCATACCTGAATTTCATCATGAACAAGGACATGAAATACAGAGCAAATTCAAGCTGGCTATAAAGATAAGATCTTTTACCCCAGGCACAAGCACTCAACAGAATTACTGAAGCTACTGCTCTACATGCAAGTCACCTACGTTCTGCTTAGCCACTAGCAAACACTCTATTTGCAGTAAACCACGAATATATATAGAAAATTGAGAAAAATAATAAACAACTGTTCCATTTGGACTGATTACCATGGTTCCTCCTCTACAACTTCCTTCGTGCTAAAAATTTTCTCTGCTGCAGCCCTCTTGTTGGAGCGAAGCGGAGTGCCATTTGGGGCATAGGTATCACAGATTACCTGGACCAGTCCAAGAATTTAACGCTGGTCAAAGAACCTCAAAAGGAATCCATGAAACCTCTCAAATTTGGCTCTGACTAATGTGCTTACCAAAATGTGCTTTCCTCTGCGAAATGGGTCAGGATAGATAGCTTGTGGGCTGCATTCAATCAGAACAAACCCTGTCACTTTAAAATTTTGAGTTCATGCTGCTCCAAACTATAACAGAACCTAAAATACAAACTTCATGATTGCAATTTTTTTTGAAAAATTAGTTGCATGGAAATTATTCTTCAATCTTTTTGCCTTATAAGCAATAGAACAACTAACAGCACTGCTATTAAGCCATATGAAAGAGCATTATAATAGTAAAAAACATGGAATTCGGTATTCGGTATTACTATAGGATAACTTCACTGTCATGGCCTGCAGCTTGGCCAGTGCTTGAACCATCAAAGTTCCACTTTGGAAGCTCCTTTGGACTACTCACAGGTCCTGACAGAGTCTATACAAAACACAAATACAAAACCCACTTCACTCAGGATCTCTGCGTAACACAAACTCAAAACTCACTTCACACAGGGCCCAAAATGTAAAACAGACAAAAGGAACATAAGCATTGAATTTTAATCCTACATACTCTTGCTTTGCTGCGCATATCCAGCCCTGATCCTCCAATCCTGGATACCAGACGCACAACCTCATTAATAAAAATTTAAAAAACTTTTTAGAATTGAGACGTTGAAAGAAAATCCTCACCATATGTACTCTGCAATGACTTTCTCCGTCTTGTCACTCAAGTCCAGGTTGAGCAGGTCTGTCAACAAGGGGTCTATGAAAGAGGACGACATTTCTGCTCTGCAAATCAAACTCTACAGAATTACAGATATAGAAGAATTGAATAGCTCCACTCTTGCTATGAATCAAATGGAGGGAAGAAAACATATATATGAGGAGGTGCTGAGAGAGAGCTACAAAGCAGCTTCATTATAAAGAGTTAAGGATTAGAAATTTAGCGGATGAAAATTGAAATGGGTGGCCAAGGATGACGATGAGGAATTGAAAGGGATGGGTGTGGTACACAATGCATAAGGGATGGTGCAGCCCGTGCCACTCTTTGAAGGATTAGGTGCAGGTTTGTCTATGAAATTTAGAGCTTTAGATTATTGGAAACTGCAGTTTTGACTGCTCTTAATACCTCAAAGAGAGATTAGCAATAATGTTAATGTAAGTAATAGCAGTTGATAATAATGTTTTCCAGCCACTCAGAAATCTTAAGGGATAGCAGCATGTTCGCTTTTCGAAAATAGCCCACACTAAAAACAAACTCGAGCCAATGTGAACATGGATAACAAACAAGAATAAAATAAAATTTAATGATATAAAACGATGGTTGGAATTGGGCACACCTTTTCTTTTTTTGGTGACGTTCAGCTACATTTATTGGACCAATGCTTGAAGCGTGACTTTACATGACATTGGCTTTGGCAAGGAATATCGCTGGGCCTGACCCAAATAAGTGCACTCAATTAATATCCATCTGACTTTAACTTTAATTTTTATTTTTATTTTATTTTTATATATAATATGTACACTCAATTAATATCCATATGATATTAACTTTAATTTTAATTTTAATTTTAATTTTTATTTATATTAATTAATTAATTACATGTTTACATTACCATAACCTATATGGAGAAGTGCCTTCAAGACTCGAATCTTTGTGAACACCCTCCACTTACTATTCCATAATTTTATTTTATTTATTTATTTTAATTTATTTTTAAGGTAATATTTTTTATACACATTCATCATAGGATTGAATCCTATGAATTTGGGTCACATCATCGATAATGTAAGTTGCGTCATTGTCATTAGATCACACACTAACAAATTATGCCAAAAAATATATAATTATTATTGACATAAATTTTATTTAAATGAAAATGTTAATGATATTAGAATAATTAAGGTTCCAAAAATTAGGAAAAAATAAAAATATAAAATTTTCTGCATGTTATAGTAAAAACATTTTTTTTCTTCACATTAAAAATATTTTTAATTTTAAATGAAAGAAATATTAAGAAAGAAGAAGATATAAGAAAGGAAGCAATTAATTATTTCAAAAATATTATGCAAGGTAAGGAAGTATAAGATAAAGCTTTTGTAAAATATTTCATCAATTATTACACAAGGACAAAATGAAAACTTGATGAAGAAGATATCTATGGAGAAGCTATATGAAGCATATTTCTCTTTCCATCCCAACAAGGCATCTAGCTTAGAAATATTTCCTACAATTTTATTTCAAAACCTTTGGGAGTTATTGAAGAGTGATATGCTAGTTGTGGTTGAAGAGACCCAAAAAAAAAGGAAGGCTATAATAAATGAGATCAATACCACTTTTATTACGTTGGTTTCTAAAAAATGCAAGACAAAATATTTTGATAATTTACATCCAAAAAGTCTTTGTAATAATTTTTTATTGGTAAAAGGGGTTTTGAAAGGATCTAAAAACCTTTTATAGAGCTAATTATAAATAGGTAATGCACCTGGGATTATCTTGAACAACAACCAAACTGGAACAACAGCTAAACAAAAGCCACATGTAACAAATAAGAAAGAACAACATAGCTGAAGCACCAAATGAAAGGAAAAAATGAAAGCAGAACAACAAGAACTTAGGAAGACACTAAACATACAGGGCACTAAACACACAATACCAGGATCTTTTGCCAACACATTTAATCGCACCACAATGGTATCATTTGCATCAATTGAAAAGCTTGTCCTGTTTTCGATGATCTCAATACCGTAAATGGATTGCCATCTGCACTTGAAATGATGAATTTTCCCAGTAATTTAACACCACTACATCTAAGCACAAGACCAAAGGAAAAAAACTAACCTCTACAACCACATCCAACCATCAAAGAAAGAGCTTTCCATTAAAATTTATATGAACACTAAGGTTTAAAGGAAAGTTATTATGCCAAATACACAGATTCTCTTCCAACACCCCTAATTTTTTTAGGATATCTACAACCTAATTGACTTATCTATAAATATGTTGGACAACAGTATTATTGAATTTGGTCATGTATCTTTTACACTCATTGATGATGTTGCTTATGCTCCAAGTAGGGACTTGAGATTGAGTTATATAATTGTAACGTCCATCAAGTCCTCTTCAATGATTAAATTCTCAATGCCAAGTTCTTCAAGGATGGAGAGTCCCACATACAGAGCTCTTACTTCAAAAACATTATTGGATTGAATACCTATATTTTTAGCATAAGCTAATATTATTTTTACTTGACAGTCCATAACTATGCCCCCACCTCCAGCTCTGTTTGGGTTACTTTTGGTAGCTCCATCAAAGTTGAGTTTAAGTCATCCATCTAGCGGAGGAGACCATTTGATCATGGATCTATCAATCTTGGATGCAGTAGGACCATGAGATTTAGAATGAAGTTTAAGATATTCATGCAACCCAAACTCCAATCTTCCTCTGGGGACTTCCTAGGATGGGATTAATTGAGTGTTCTCCATGGCAAAGGTGACGATATAAATGAATATAGTTTGACAGTCATTGGATCTGTCACAGAAGACTCTACAATTTATTTCTAACCAGAGCTACCATAAGTAGTGGGAAAGGAAAAATGACCAGAATGCTCTGAGGTGTATGTTGTAGAAGGAATTAGACCATTGCTCACATAACTCCAAAATGGTTCTCGATTTTACCCAAGCTAAGCTAACCAACTAAAATATAAAGTAAAAAATAGAGCACAAAAAAGGACATTCAAGGAATAAATGAATCACTGAATGCCAATTGGATTTGCATAGATAACATCGGTTAGAAATAATCAAACCTCTAATAACAATATTATCTATTGTAAGAACTTTGTTTGGACCACCAACCAAAAGAAAAAGATAATTTTAGGAACAAGTTTAGTGATCCAAACCTATTTGAAGGTAAACCAATAATCAACAGGATGGTCTTTGATGAGCCCCAAAAATGCTCATTTTTTGTACCACTTTCCTTATAAAACAATAACACTTATTTTATAGATGTATATGTTTTATGAAAATTATATATATTTAATAATTTATTTTACATGTTATTTAATATTTGTCTTTAACTGTATTTTGTGTAGATTTTATAGAAATTGTTGCATTTTGGTATGTTTTCGTCAAGGTCCCACTCAGACCTGGCACTTGCGATTTCATAAAGGTAAAACATCTATGGTACATCAGTGTGAAGTATGAATTTAGGTTCCAAATTCCCTTTGAAGTGCCTAACTTTCGTTCGAAACTTAACTGTTAGGTGCCTGCTTCCTGATTAGGCACCTACTTCCCGTTAGGCACTTGCTTCACGTTAGGTGCCTGAGTCCCGTGTTGGCGCCTACTTCCCTTATTTTTCAGATAACGTACCTACTTCCCGAATTCAACAGATAAGATGCCTGCTTCTCGACTTCTACAGACAAGGCACTTGATTTACACTAAATCCAAATTTCAACACTGATGAGCACCAGAAATGCTCATATTTTGTACATATTTCTTTGATCAATATGCGACTGTATAATAAGGATTGTGTACTTTTATGAATGATTATATAGATATTTGATATAATTATGCGTGTTATCTAATTTGTGTGTTTTTAGTATGTTTTGTGGAATTGTAGTTGATTTAGTTAGATTTGGAACGGTCGAGGTCTTTTGATGGACCTGGCACTTTATTTCATCAGGGGTCAATGTAGAGAACATAGGCGCCTCCCTGCAACCGAAAGGCACCAAGGGAACAAGCGCCTCCTTGCAATCGGAAGGCGCCAAACCAAAGATGAGCGCCTCCCTACAATCGAAATGTGCCAACTGAATGCGAGCGCCTCCCTACAGTCGAAAGGCGCCAACTAAATACGAGCGCCTCACTGCAGTCGAAAGGTGCCAACTGAATGCGAGCACCTCCTTGTAATCGGAAGGCACCAACTGAATGCGAGCGCATCCCTGCAACCGGAAGGCGCCAACCAAAGACAAGCACCTCCCCACAGCCGAAAGGCACCAACCAAAGACAAGCACCTCCCCACAGTCGAAAGGTGCCAACAGAAGGCAAGCGCCTCCCCACAGCCAAAAGGCGCTAATAGAAGGCAAGCGCCTCCCCACAGTTGAAAGGCGCTAATAGAAGGCAAGCGCCTCCCTACAACCAGAAGGCACCACGATAACAAGGTACCTTCCTCATAAGGAAGGTGCCACTGATTCTTTGCCCGTTGACCAGATTTGAACGACGTGGATGGCAGCGACTAGTGCAGTTCCAGCTCTGCATCATGCAGAGCTAAATTGGAGATAGCACCAATGTATCGAAACGTCTTACTGATGCCAGGCAAATCATGAACCGAACAACGAACACGCCACCATTAGAACAGAACGCCAGATGTCGATTGCATTTACCAGACTGTCTTGATTTAGTCTGGGAAGAATCGACTGTTGTAACTACTCCTGTAACAGAAGTTTTGCGAGTGTGTTATATAAACACACGCAGATCGTTCTGAGAAATAGATAGAAATAAAATAAAGATCCATTTAGAGTTACAGAAGATATATTGTAATACGTTGATAAATATATTACAGTTCCAGAAGTTCTAAAGCGCGTGTTCGATCGGGAAGAAGCTGCTGGAGCCTAAGCCCACTCCAAGCCATATTTCTTCCCCATTTCCTTTTTGTTTATTTATTTTAATTAGTTTATTGCTTTCATAAGAACATTCATTAGTTTGCTAGTTCCAGTATTTGCAGTAGATTTATTTTCAGGAATGTGTACATGATTTATTTTTGTAGATTTAATTTTGTTCTTCTTACGTAATTTATTAAGGAGTGCGGGAATGATTGACAACCATTTCAAGAACACCCCCAAACATAGGATTAGCAGATTCACCTCCAGTGGTATTGTAGTAACCTAATTTCGACTCTTCGCAAGTTTACGAAGCTCCTTGGGTTGATAATTAAATGCACGAGCATGTGACAAAAATAGGAAACCATTCACCTTGTTTGGCCCGCAACATTTTGGCGTCGTTGTCGGGGAAGCGTCTTAATTAGATTACTTACAATACCCTGAAACCTTCCATCTGACCTTGTATGATTTCTTCGAGAAGAAGAGGGACCCGACGGTCGCTTTATAAGAACTAATCCATCGAGACCTGAGCCGCACCGAGCATTTTGGATTTGAGTTAGACTCGCTCGACCTACCAGCAATCCATTGGAGTGAGGAACCGCACTTTGTGCAAAGTGCCGCCTCATCCCATCAACAAGGGGATGAACGAATCATCATAAATCCCTTGTTTAATAGGACTCCTCTAGAGGAAGCCCTGTTGTGGAAGGTTGTGCAGGATCAGACGATCTCGCCAGACAACCTTAGAACATTGACTCAGAAAGTTTTAAACGATCGGAAGGCCATAAACGCTGCATTAGAAACCACATTTCCCAAAAAAATGGTAGATAACGATGAAGTCTCATCTGGATTTAGTTTCCCAATAGAGGAGGGAGTAGGAGATACCAAAATGAAAAACATATCCCCTGCTCACCTTCTGTCCTTCATAGGACACCCGACTAAGGACCCTGACCTATTTTTATTCAAGTTTGATGTTTTGTGCAGGTCTGTGGATTACAAATCAAACACGCAGAAGTTGAAATTATTTCCTTCTACATTAGACGATGCAGCTCTGCGATGGTTCATCAGTCTGGGAGACAAACACATCACCACCTGGGACCAGATAAAGAAGCTCTTTCTAGAGCAATATCAAGATTTCGGGAGAGCAAGAGACTCCAGGGAGGAGGTATTGAGCATGACACAAAGAGAAGATGAGTCTCTTGAGGAGTATTGGGAGAGATTTATCTTTAATCTTCAATGGTCCCCTCACTCGAAGCTATCTGATAAGTCCCTCAAAAGCATCTTCTTGAGGGGACTTACCAATGAGTCACTGGAGGCTCTCAACATGATCTCCGGAGGTGATGTCTATCAGCATGCTATGGACGACATCCAGAAATTATGTCGAAACTACTTGAGAAGGTGAGGCAAAATCATCGCCAGGACCATGAAGGCGACTGCTTCAGTCACCAAAACAAAAATAGGCAACATGCTGGAGGATTTGAAGAGCGAAATGCTCTCATATCTAGCACTCGCAGATGGATACGCTATTGTTAGAAAATAAGAAACAAGAAAATGATGCAGCATTAGCCTATTTCTGCCCAAAATGCAGAGGAAGGCATGCAAAGAATGCATGTACAGAAAATAAGGTCAGAGTATGCGCAGTTTGCAGGCTAAATCATAAAACTCGATTGTGCCTACAACTTCCCAGTAACCAGGAAGCGACTGAGAGCACGGAGGCCTACTTCATAGGCAATAGGAAGAGTTGGCCATAGCTCCCCGCGGGGAATATACCAACCGGAATGCCATCATATGGGGGAGGGTCATACATGCACCAAGGACCCCCTCAACCACCTAATATGGGGTGGTGGGGACCATCACCCTGGACTAACGCACCCCCAGCAGCATTTTTGAATCAGCAACCATGGATGCCATATCCATATCTTGGGCAGCAGTAGAGAGGCCACAATGCGTGGAATCAGACTCCACAGAGTGCAGCGCCTACTCACATCCAACAGAACTTACCAGAATTGCCAAAAATGAGACCTACGTAGCTACCAGCACAACCGATAGCAAACCCGAACAATAGAGTAAATCAGCCGGCATACAACGTAGAAGGTGAGATGTATCATATGTACAATATTCAGCTTAGATCAGGTAAGCAGCTAGGAGTAGAGACACCGCCTCTAGTAGAAGAGGAGGAAGAAATAGTAGAGACACCTCCACTGGTAGAAGAGGAGGAAATAGAGGAGACACCTCTGGTAGAAGACGGAAAAGCACTTGAGAGAGCGGAGGCTCCATTTCCTAGCCGACTACAGGAACAAATAAAAACAACATAGCCAAAATTTGACATCTTGTCGATCTTGAAGAATATCACGGTGACAATCCCATTATTTCAAGCAATTCGAGATGTCCCCATTTACACTAAGGCAATTAGAGAAATGTGTCTAAGGAGACCGGGACGAAAAGCTACCCAGACTATCAACGTCATGGGTAAACTAGAAGATCTAATGATGGGTGGAACATGTCATCCGAAGTATGTAGATCCAGGCAGCCCAATGCTGACCGTAAAAATTGGAGGACATTCCCTATCCAACACATTGGTTGACCTCGGGGCAACCATCAACGTGATGCCTCAAGAGACCATGCAGAGGCTACAACTCACGAACCTGAAGCCAACCATGACAGTGCTGCAGTTAGCCGATCGATCAACCGTGTCATCGGAAGGGATGTTGGAAGATGTGATCGTAACAGTCAGTGCATGGGAATATCCAACCGATTTTTTAGTTTTGCAAACCAAGACCAGGCTGGGTGGTTACCCGCTCATTTTGGGGAGGCCATGGCTGGCAACAACTGACGCTTACATCAGCTACGGGATGGGCTAATGATCATCTCCAACGGGAAAAATGTCAAAAAGCTGACCATTTCACCACCAGCTCAGTCTATGGACTCGGTAGAAGAACCCAGGATCACCGAGCATGGAACTATGGAGTTGTCCATAATCCAACCGGTGATGACCTTGGAGGATGTGGTAGAAGAGGACGAGGATGGTGCTATCATGGAGTTTCTCCATGGAGAATCATCCACCCCCACACTTGGATCACCGTTGACTGGCGCCCAAGATCAGCACATCTGACAAATACACGTTGGGCCAGGAAGGATATTAAACGTCAACAATAGGTTGACGCCCACACAACTAGAAAATTTGGAAGAGCTTTTGGTAAAACACCAGCAAGCATTTGCATGGGACTACGCAGATATGCATGGCATCAGCCCGAAAATATGTACCCATCGGATTTATTTAGATGACCAGGCAACTCCTAGTCGACGACCATAGAGAAGGATGAACCCAAGCAATGAAAGACATTGTTAGAGAAGAACTGCACAAACTTCTGGCTATCGAATTCATATATCCGATTTCTGACAGTGAATGGGTATCACCATTAGTGGTGGTCCCAAAAAAGAATGGGAAATGGTGGATCTGCGTGGACTACCGGGCGTTGAACAAGGCGACTAAGAAAGACCACTTCCCGCTCTCGTTCATCGATCAGGTCTTGGACACACTCTCAAGAAGAAAATACTTCTCCTTTTTGGATGGTTTCAGTGGTTACAACCAGATCCAGATAGGGGAAGAAGATCAAGATAAAACAACGTTCACCTGTCCATGGGGAACGTTTGCCTATAAGGTATTGCCTTTTGGACTGTGCAACACACTGACCACCTTTCAAAGGTCGGTGCTTAGCATATTCTCTGATATTATAGGAGACGGGGTGGAAGTATACATGGACGACTTCACCGCCTATGGAGAAACCTTCGAGGAGGCAATGACAAATCTGGAAAGAGTGCTCGATAGGAGCAAGGAAAATCATTTGTCCCTAAGTAATGAAAAATGTTTTATGATGATGCAGGAAGGCATCATGTTGGGACACCACCTCTCTGTAGAAGGAATAAAAGTAGACAAGAGGAAGATCGAGGTCATCAGAGACCTACCTAGCCCCAGAACACAGAAGGAGATAAGAAGTTTCCTTGGATCAGCCGGGTACTACCGACGATTTATCGCCAAATTTAGTAAGATTGCCAAACCACTACACACCCTACTTTCTAAGGACGTAGAGTTCAATTGGACGGGAGATTGCGAAGAAGCGTTCCAATTGCTGAAAGAAAAATTGATATCTGCACCGGTCTTGAGAGGACCGAATTGGGCCATACCGTTCCATATTTACTATGATGCATCCAATGGTGAGATCAAAGCAGTCCTCGGGCAGAAATACGATGAAGAATTTTACGCCATCTATTATGTCAGTAAAAACTTTGCGGGAGCAGAGCTCAACTATACAGTGATAGAAAAATAATTCCTTGCAGTTGTCCATGCAATAAACAAATTCCGCCACTATATAATGGGATACAAGGTCTTCATCCATACGGACCACGTGGCTATCATGTATCTGATGAGCAAGCCGGCCATTGGTGGCAGAATTATCAGATGGTCATTGGTATTGCAGGAATTCGACATCACTATAGTCGATAAACCGGGCAAGGACAATGTCGTGGCAGATTTTCTGTCCAGATTGATACCAACAGATCATCAAGCAGTGGAAGATCAGTTTTTGGACGAACATCTGTTCGCTATTAGTGAACAAACTCCGTGGTATGCATACATAGCCAATTACTTGGCCACCGGAAGGACCTCACCTGCTCTCTCCTACAAAGAATAGCAGACGGTCATAGAGAAGAGCACATCATTCCTTTGGATGGATGGTATCCTATTTAAAATAGGACGGGACCAAATTATAAGAAGATGCGTAGCAGAACAGGAGTTTTCAGAAGTGCTCAAGGCATGTCACGATGAGCCATGCAGAGGACACTTTGCAGGGAAACGAACTGCCTACAAAATCCTGTAGGCTGGGTATTTTTGGCCCACTTTGTTCAAGGACGCGACAGCGTATACCAGCTAGTGTGACGAGTGCCAGAGGATGGGTAGACCAACCCATCGAGATGAAATACCCCTGCAGCCCTAGGTACACCTGGAACCTTTCGATAAATGGGGCATGGACTTCGTGGGACCATTTAATCCACCTTCGATGGGAAGGAGGTTTATTCTGGTCTGCACGGATTATGTCACCAAATGGGTGGAAGTGCAGGCATTAAGGGACTCAAAGGAAAGAACGGTCGCCGATTTTTTATTTGCCCATATTTTCACACGATTTGGGGTTCCTCGAGAGATAACAATAGACCAAGGGCCCCAATTCACCTCCAAATTGATTGAGGAGCTGATGAAGCAGTATAGAGTTCGGCACAATAAAACCATGCCCTACCATCCGTAGGCGAACGGGCAAGTAGAAGTGACAAACAGGGAGATAGAAAACATCCTGACCAAAATCGTGCAACAACACAAGAAAGATTGGGCCACACGGTTGTCGGAGGCAGTTTGGGCATACAACACCACGTGGAAATCCACCACAAGATGCACACCTTTCCAAATGGTCTATGGAAAAAATGCGATGATGCCCATCGAGTTCGAAATTAAAAATTTGAGGACGGCTTCAGAATTAAATTTGAGCTTGGACGAAGCTCAAAAAAAGAGGATTCGCCAGCTAGATCAGCTGGACGAAATCCAACTGGATGCTTTGCAGAGGATAGAGATTATACAGAAGCAGAGAAAGAAGTGGCATGATAACCACATCAAGCTGAAGAAGTTCCAGGTAGGGGAATGGGTACTGTTGTACGATTCCCAGTTCTAGGAAAGGAAGGGAAAACTTATGCAGAGGTGGATGGGGTCGTATGAGGTAGCAGAGCTCATTAGGAATGGGGCGGTGCACGTTAAGACAATTGACGACAACAACACCATGTTCACAGTCAATGGCCACCGACTACGCCCCTATAATATGTCCGAAACGTTACAGGGGGAATCTAGAGTAGGCATGGGGGAGACCCCATATTTCTAGATCTGGACCAAACTCTCATAGGTGAAATGGTGGGCATGAAAGTGCTCACCCAAAATTTTTTAGTTAATATAGTTTTTTTTTGTAATGTGTGTTTTTGCAGGGACGACGCCCGCATGCAAGCTGCAGGCATCCTAATCCAGGGCCTAACAGGCATGGAATGCGTCTAACTGCCTTTATTTTCCTTTCTTTTTTGGTTGCTTTTTGTAGGTGGAGGACCTGACAAAGACGAGGGATAGGTATCTGGGAAACCAGGCCTGATTCAAGTTAGCGTTTTGACATCGACTCGTAGGTAGAATCTGGGCAGCGTGAAAATCTGGGAAGGCTTGATCACCCTTTTTCCAGTCAAATCACCATCCATAATAAGGTGCCTTACTGCATCCAAAAGGTTCCAAGTCCAGAAGAAGGCACCTTACTACACCCGAAAGGCACCCATCCAGAAGAAGGCGCCTTACTACACCCGAAAGGTGCCCATCTAGAAGAAGGCGTCTTACTGCATCCAGAATAAGGCACCAAGTCTAGAAGAAGGTGCCTTACTACACCCAAAAGGCGCCCATCCAGAAGAAGGCGCCTTACTGCATCCAGAAGGTGCCAAGTCTAGAAGAAGGCACCTTATCGCATCCAGAAGAAGGCACCCATCCAGAAGAATGTGCCTTACTACACCCAAAAAGCGCCCATCCAGAAGAAGGCGCCTTACTGCATCCAAAAGAAGGCGCCAAGTCCAGAAGAAGGCGCCTTACTACACCCGAAAGGCGTCCATCCAGAAGAAGGCACCTTACTGCATCCGGAAGGCGCCAAATCGGAAGACAGCGCCTTCCATCCATTCGAAGTTCTATTAAAAAAAAAAAGAATATATATATATATATATATATATATATATATATATATATATATATATATATATATATATATATATATATATATATATATATATATATATATATATATATATATATATATATATTCTATATATATGTAGGCGCCTTCCGTGGCAGGAAGGCACCAAGTCTTAAAAAAAAAAAAAAAAAAAAAAAAGCCGACCAAATATGCCTTCCAACATCAAGAAGGTGCATTCATCCAGCCGAATACGCCTTCCAACATCAGGAAGGCACATTCATCAAGACGAACGCCTTCCAACATCGGGAAGGCACGAACCAAAAGGAGGCGCCTCCCACATTGGGAAGACGCATGCAAGCAAAAGTGCCTCCCACCAATCAGAGGCACTTCCTGGCACCAGAAGGCACATTCATTCGAAGAAGAGCATTGGTCCGCCACGCAGAAGCACAAGGACAGAACCACAACGTAGAGGGAGATGGCGGCCAAATAGAGTAACACAATGCGATTGCCGAATTAGGGCAAGATGAAGCATCCCCTGCAGAGGAGATAACAAACATCGAGCAATTGGTGTTGCCCTATTTTCCAGGAGGAGAAGAGCAGTCACCGGTGCCCGAAGACATAGAGGATAGAGGGCATTAGCTAGTGCCCAAATATGAGGAGGAAGGAGCGCCACTCGCTGGTGGTGAGGACGAACCAATCCCCAAGAGGAAACGTCTACGATGACTCCTCTCGATAAAGGAAGGACAGAGTGACCCAGAGATAGACGTTGCCGCCCAAACCATCTGAGAATTAATGAATCGGAGCCCACAAAATGAAGGAAATTCTAGGAGTAAAGACCAGATCGATGCGGCCTTGGAGGAGGCGCTCGAATGGCAAACCAATTGTTGGATGGCACAGCAAATTTTGGAAGATTGCCAGAACCAGCATAAAAGGGAATTGGAGGAAAGGGATAGACGAATCACTCAGCTCGAGCAGCTGGTCCGGTAGTTGTAGGAGGAAAATCAAATACTTCAGGACAGAGGAATAGCAAGATAGGAGGCGTCCACTCAGACTGATTGGGTAGAAAAAGTGCCGATGAACTCTCCCACATCCGTCGAATGAGTATTCTCTTCGGGGGAGATTCGATCGGACGCCCAACAGAGCAGCCCGGAGGCAGGGGAGGATTCCTATGTTTTCAGGGGTGAAAAGGAAAGAAGTCCTAAGATGCCCCCTATCATTGTCCTGAGTGACACATAGCAGGACGAAGGTCTCCAGAAACAGATAAGACCAGAGGATAAGGAGGACATCCCCAGGCATGAAGAAGGAGAAGAGCATGAGGGGTCGACACCAGGTAGACAGGTGAACGAAGGATCACCCCCGGAGATAGCAATAAAACCGATCCTTCAGGGCAAGGAGAAGTCCCCGAAGGAGAAATGAGAGACCCCTATCCAAGTCGTCGCATTTTTTGTAGAAACCAAGGCAAAGAGGCCCAGGACGGCTCGACAGAAGGCAAAAGTGACCTTCGTCGACTTCGAAGAGGACGAATGGGACATGCAACCGTTCGTCGAAAGGCAAAAATATTTTGAGCAGTGGCACAACAAAATGAAAGCAGCCAAGGAGGCCAGGAAGGCATCCTCGAGGGTAAAAGGAGATTCTGGTATCTGCATCAATCCAACAGAATACAACCAGTTTTGGGACATCTATGGTTCATCCCGAGGGTGGCCTGCCATGATGAGGAAGTACTTGGAACGGTGGGGAGTATATGGCCCACAATTGGAGGCCGTTGTGATTATAAAGGAAAATGTAGGGCTTACCTCTGAAGTGGCCGAATTATACAAGGCCCAAGTAGTGCCTTCGAGAGGGGATAACTCGGATATCCCTCTGGCAGTGGTCAGACCTCCAGACGCTGACCTATGGCAAGCTGTCGAAGCTGTATTTCAATCGACAAGAACAATGCTTGCTAGACCACCACCAGTAGCGGCCAGAAAAAGAAGAGGACAATTGACAGCCGTAGTTTCCCATAGGCAAAGACGAACCACACCTTCAAATGCCGACACGAAAAGACAGACTCGGGCCGCAGGGGCAGCAGAATCCTCCAAGAGATGGCGACGATGAAAAGTCAGAGGGCTACCTACAGCTTGGATGCCACGAGGGCGTGGCATATGTTAGGCGTGGGAGGATGATGAGCACCAGAAATGCTCATATTTTGTACATATTTCATTGATCAATATGTGGCTGTATAATAAGAATTGTGTACTTTTATGAATGATTATATAGATATTTGATATAATTATGCATGTTATCTAATTTGTGTGTTTTTAGTATATTTTGTGGAATTGCAGTTGATTTAGTTAGATTTGGAACGGTCAAGGTCTTTTGATGGACCTGGCACTTTATTTCATTGAGGGTCAATGTAGAGAACATAGGCGCCTCCCTGCAACCGGAAGGCGCCAAGGGAACAAGTGCTTCCCTGCAATTGGAAGGCGCCAAACCAAAGACGAGCGCCTCCCTACAGTCGAAAGGTGCCAACTGAATGCGAGTGCCTCCCTACAGTCGGAAGGCACCAACTGAATACGAGCGCCTCCCTATAGTCGAAAGGCACCAACTGAATGCGAGCGCCTCCCTGCAGTCGAAAGGCACCAATCGAATGCGAGCGCCTCCCTGCAACCGGAAGGCACCAACCAAATACAAGTGCCTCCCCACAGTCGAAAGGCACCAACAGAAGGCAAGCGCCTCCCCACAGCCAAAAGGCACTAATAGAAGGCAAGCACCTCCCCACAATCAAAAGGTGCTAATAGAAGGCAAGCACCTCCCTACAACCAGAAGGCACCGCGATAACAAGGTACCTTCCTCATAAGGAAGGCGCCACTGATTCTTTGCTCGTTGACCAGATTTGAACGACATGGACAGCAGTGGCTAGTGCAGTTCTAGCTCTGCGTCATGCAGAGCTAAATTGGAGATAACACCAACGTATCGAAACATCTTACTGATGCTAGGCAAAGCACGAACCGAACAACGAACACGTCGCCATTAGAACAGAACGCCAGATGTCGATTGCATTTACCAGACTGTCTTGATTTAGTCTAGGAAGAATCGACTGTTGTAACTAATCCTGTAATAGAAGTTCTGCGGGTGTGTTATATAAACACACACAGATCGTTCTGAGAAATAGATAGAAATAAAATAAAGATCCATTTAGAGTTACAGAAGATAGATTGTAATACGTTGATAAATATATTACAGTTCTAGAAGTTCTAAAGCGCGTGTTCGATCGGGAAGAAGGCTGCTGGAGCCCGGGCCCACTCCAAGCCGGTATTTCTTGCCCATTTCATTTTTGTTTATTTATTTTAATTAGTTTATTGCTTTCATAAGAACGTTCATTAGTTTGCTAGTTCCAATATTTGCAGTAGATTTATTTTCAGGAATGTGTACATGATTTATTTCTGTAGATTTAATTATGTTCTTCTTATGTAATTTATTGAGGAGTGCGGGAATGATTGACAACCATTTCAAGAACACCCCCCAAATGTAGGATTAGCAGATTCACCTCCAGTGGTATTGTAGTAACCTAATTTCAACTCTTCGCAAGTTTACGAAGCTCCCTGGGTTGATAATTAAATGCACGGGCATGTGACAAAAATAGGAAACCATTCACCTTGTTTGGCCCGCAACAAACACGACTCTGTGGTTGACAAAACAAAGCAAAATTTCAACAAGCATAATGGAGTTTCAACATTGAAATCGAACAAGGGACGACATCAAAGATGACTAGCCACCTATTTTACAGCTACTACGTGAAATATTTATGTAAATCGGGAAAAACAAATATCAAACGTACTCTGGAAACAAAATACATTGAAATAGCTCACTAAGCTCGATATTTTACCTGATTCTTTCATTCATGCAGATGGTTGTATAAATATGCAGGCCATCCCTAAAGACGAGACCCCCGAATTTTTCCTGTAAATTCTTTGCTGCAATTTATTAATAAAATATTTCTAAGTTATTTCCTGTTAAATCATCTAAGCGTCCAATGAAGATTTAACGTAGGTAGAACCTGCTGGAAGCATGGGCCCACTTACAACAAAGTTCTTCCCTTACTTTCCCCTATTTTTTGTTATTTAATTTTTTGTAGACTAATTTATTTTTCTATTATTTTCTCTTATTTTCTGTGATTTCTAGCAAAGTACCATTTTAATTTTTGTGTGCATTTTAGTCTTATTTTCATAGACGTAGGATATATTATTGGTTTAGAAATTAAAATCAGAACTTCAACGAACACCAACATCTCTCCAAACCATAAATCTCAGGGACTCGTCTTTTAAGGAGAAATTATAAGTATATATTGTGCATGGTTGCTCACAAGACTACAAGCTACCCTGGGTTGAGAATTAAATCAAGTCAATCAATTGAACCATAGTAAAACTAACCAATGTTTTACCCAACATTTTGGCTTCGCTGCAAGGGAGTAGCCTATTATAACTTTTTGTTTTGAAGGAAGCATAGTAGTAGTAATTTAGACTGCTTTCTCTAAAAAACTTCATCTGAAACTTTGTATGAATCCACCTAAGAATAGAGGATCGGATGGTCATTTTTTTAAAAATTAAGAAGTTTTTTCTCTTCTGCTTTAGTAGAATCTGAACCTGATACTGAAAACTCTCCATCATAATATTCACCTATGCATTGTTGAGAACACCCACTATTTGCACAGGATTCTTCTGAAACAATTCAGTAGAATCTTAGAGTAGGATCAGAGATAATTAGAGTTCAATTTGAGGAAAATTTACTGAATATCAAATGTTGGAAAACTATTAGATGGAACAATCTCAAATGTGAACTTATCCATCCTTCTGAAGGATAAAAGAAATGAACTAGAAGTATCGATAGCTGCTCTAAATGCAACTGATGTAGAAACTCCAATAGCATATAGAATGAAAAAAATCTTGAGGAAGCATCCACTAGTTTTAATTTTCCAATAGAAGAGGCAGGAGGAGATCACAAGATGAAGCACATCTCTCCTACCCACCTTCCCAACAGAATATCCAAATCTATTTTTATTGAAATTTGATGTTTTATGCGGATTTTTGGATTACACTATAGATGCTCAAAAACTAAAATTATTCCCTTCCACCATTGATGGTTCAACTTTGCGTTGGTTCATCAACTTGGGAGATAAATGGATAACTACCTGGGAATAGTTAAAAAACTTTTCCTAGATCAGTATCAGAATTTTGGTAGAGCACGAGATGCAAGGGAAGAAGTCCTAGACATGACACAAAAGGAAGGGGAATCTATGAAAGAATATTGGAATAGGTTCAAATTTAATATGCAAAGATCACCCCATTCAAAACTAAGAGACAGGTCCCTAAGAAGAATTTTTTTGAAAGGACTGACAAATAAATCCCTGGAAGCCTTAAACATAATCTCTGAAGGGGATATTTACCAACATCAAATGGATGATATTTG
The DNA here is from genome assembly GCA_028583015.1 of Wollemia nobilis. Taxonomy (NCBI): domain Eukaryota; kingdom Viridiplantae; phylum Streptophyta; class Pinopsida; order Araucariales; family Araucariaceae; genus Wollemia; species Wollemia nobilis. Next base: position 281,421 of record JAQPPZ010001560.1, on the reverse strand, counting down.
ATAGTTGTGTCAAAACTTTTCAAGAGAAAAGGTAAGTTGACCCCTAGAAATGTTAAGTAGTCAACCATTGTCACTAAAATAGAAATAGGTAATATGTTGGAGGATCTCAAGAGTGAGATGTTATCCTCTCTTGCTCTCCAAATGGATACCCTTCTGTATTAGAAAAAGAAGCAAGAAAATGAAGTAGCATTAGCCTACTTCTGTCCCAAATATAGATGCAAACACCCTAGAAAAGAGTATCTAGATAACAAAGTTCATGTATGTGTTGTCTGTAAAAAGGAACATAAAACCAATTTGTATCCATAGTTAATAAAATATAAAGAGGAACCTAAAGTAACAAAAGCATACTTCATGGGTAATAGGAGAAACTAGCAACAATCTCCTATGGGTGACAACATGCAATCAGGAATGCCATCTTATAGGGGCAACAATTACCAAAATCAAGGTCAATCCCAACCACCAAATATGGGTTGGCATGGCCAAAAATCTTGGAATCCATTTCCCCAAGGAGAAAATTCTTACAACCCTTACCCTTGGATGCAATACTAGCAGCCTAGGTAGCAGTGGAGAAATCAGAATGCTTGGAATCAGTATCCACAACATCCTCCTCCAGCTCCACTACAGCCAAGTCTGCCTGCTCCTCCTGCTTTAAGAACTCCTTAGTTACCAACACAACCTACATCAAATCCAAACAATAAAAATCAACCAACCCATCAGATGGAAAACAAGATGTACCCCATGTATAATATTAAGGTAGATTGTGATCTGATTTAGTTACGGTTAAGAAAATAATTAGATTTAGAAGTCACTCCTCTTGTATAAGAAGAGGAAAACATAGAGATAGGAAAAGGGGAATCACCCCTTATAGAGGAAGTAAAAGAAGAATCAAAACTTGTGAATAACAAATAAGGGGTTACACTATTTCCACAAAGGTTCCAAGAACCCAAGAAACCAATACAAATAGAGTTTAATATTCTCTCTAGTTTAAAAAACTTAACGATCACAATCCCTTTCTTTCAAGCCATTAGAGATATACCTATCTATGGCAAGGCCATAAGAGAGTTGTGCCTCAAGAAACTAGGGAGTAAACCAAATAAATCAATTAGTTTGGTAGGTCAATTAGTTAACCTTATATTAGGGAATACCTCCAGCCAGAATTACTCAGATCCAGTAAGCCCCATGTTAACTGTAAAAATAGAAGGTTGTATATTACCCAATACACTAGTAGATTTGGGGGCTGCCATCAATATCATGCCCCAAAAAACCATGAAAAAACTAAAATTGACTAATATGAAGCCCACTAAAACTGTGCTACAGTTGGAAGACACGTCTATAGTGCTCCTTGAGGGAATATTGGAAGATATCACTATTACAGTGGATGCATGGGAGTTTCCAGCATATTTCTTAGTGCTACAATCCAAGTCTGGGTTAGGTGGATACCCATTAATCTTAGGTAGACCTTGGTTGACAACAACTAATGCTTACATAAGCTGTAGATATGGTCAAATGACCATTTTATATGGTCAAAATATAAAAAAACTAGTTATACATCCACTTGCATAGTCTACAGATTTGTTGGAAGAACCTGAGCATGAGAGTCAAAATATTGGTGGTCTATCAATGATCCAACCTGTCATAACACTTGATGAGTTGGGAGAAGAAAATAATGAGGATAAGATGATATCTCATTTTTTCAAGGAGAACCCTCATGTCCTCCTTCTGATTTGCCATTAGTGGGAGAAAAATACCACCATATTCAGAAAATAGAAGTTGCACCTGGTAGAATGTTGAACATAGATAACAAGTTGACAACTGAACAACAAACCAAACTGAAACAAACATTAGAAAAACATCAAGATACCTTTGCTTGGGAGTATTTTGACATGAGAGGAATAGATCATGAGACCTGTACTCATAGGATATATCTGGAAGACTAGGTTAAACCAGTAAGACAACCACAGAGGAGAATGAATCCATCTATGAAAGAAATTGTCAAAATAGAATTACAAAAACTCCTTACAATTGGATTCATCTATCCTATTTTAGATAGTGAGTGGGTATCATCATTAGTGGTGGTGCCCAAGAAGAATGGAAAGTGGAGAATTTATGTTTATTATAGGTTGTTGGACAAAGCAACTAAGAAAGACCACTTCCCCTTACCCTTCATAGATCAGGTCCTTGAAACCTTAGCAGACAAGAAGTATTTTTCTTTCCTGGATGGATTTAGTGGATACAATCAGATCCAAATAGGGGAAGAAGATCAAGATAAAACCACATTCACTTGTCCATGGGGGACATTTGCTTACCGAGTTTTACCATTTTTTCTATGCAATGCACCTGCCACCTTCCAGAGGGCAGTTTTGAGTATTTTTTCTGACATGATTGGAGAGATTGTGGAGGTATACATGGATGATTTCACTGTATATGGAGAAAATTTTGAAACCGCCATAAAATTTTTGGAAAAGACACTTAAACGGTGTGAGGAAACTAACATATCCATAAGCAATAAGAAATGGTATATGCTGATGTAGGAAGGAATAGTTTTAGGACATCATATTTCTACAGATGGGATCAAAGTAGACAGAAAAAATAAAAGTCATCCAAACCCTACCTACTCCCAAAATACAGAAGGATATCTACAGTTTCTTAGGATCAACCAGTTACTATAGAAGGTTTATATCAGGATTTAGAAAAACTACTAAACCTCTGACCACATTGTTAACTAAGGATATAGAATTTATCTGGACTGAATAATGTGAACAAGCATTCAACATATTTAAGGAAATACTAATTACTTCTCCAGTGCTGAGAGGTCCAAATTGGACCATACCTTTTCACATATATGTTGATGCATCTAACAATGCAAAAGTTTTATTTTTGGGATAGAAATATAGTGATGACTTTTATGCCATCTATTATGTTAGTAAAAACATCACAGGTGCTGAATTCAATTATACTATCATAGAGAAGGAGTTTCTTACAGTAATACATGCTCTTAACAAATTTTATTATTATATCATAGGATATCAGGTTTTTGTGCACACTGATCACTCAATGATCAGATACTTGACAAACAAACCTGATATTAGTGGTAGAATTATCAAATGGTTGTTGCTTTTGTAGGAATTTGATGTGACAATAGTGGATAAGCCAAGAAAGGATAATGTGGTAGCTAATTTCTTGTCTAGATTAAAACCTCCAAACTATGCAGCTAGAGAGGACCAATTTCTAGATGAGCATTTGTTTGTTCTGGATGATCAGATATCTTGGTATGCAAATATGGCTAATTATTTAGCCATTGGTAAAGTATCCCCCCTGTACTTTTACCTCCTGAAAAATAGAATTTAATAGAAAAAAGTGTAGATCTCTCATGGATTTATGAGTGCCTTATTAAAACAGGTCCTGATCAAATCATGAGAAGATGTGTTGTTGGGAATGAAATAACTAAAATATTAAAGGCTTGCCATGATGAACCCTGTGGTGGCCATTTTGCAAGAAAAAGGTTTGCATATAAAGTGTTACAGGCTGGTTATTACTGGCCTTCACTATTCAAAGATGTAGCCAAGCATGCGAGCCAGTGTGATAAATGTCAGAGGATGGGCAAACCTACTCTTAGATATGAAATGCCACTCCAACCATATGTTCACATTGAGCCGTTTGATAAATAGGGGATGGACTTCATAGGAACCATTAATCTACAGTCAGGAGGTAAGAGGTATATCCTAGTTTGTACTGACTATGTGACTAAGTGGGTTGAAGTGTAGGATTTGCATGATTCAAAGGAGAAAACTATAGCAGATTTCTTGTATTCATAATTTTTTACAATATTTGGGGTTCCAAGGGAGATCACAACAGATCAAGGACCTTAGTTTACTTCAAATATGATTCAAGAACTCATGCAAAAATACAAAATTAGGCATAACAAAACCACTCCCTACCATCCACAGGTGAATGGGTAAGTTGAAGTAACCAACTAAGAGTTAGAAAATATCCTGACAAAGACAATGCAACAACATAGGAAGGACTGGGCTACTAGATTACCAAAAGCAGTGTGGGCCTACAAGATCACCTAGAAGACTACTACTGGTTTCACACCATTTTAGTTAGTCTATGGGAAGAGAGCTATGATGCCTATAGAATTTGAAGTTAAAACACTTAGGACTACTGTATAATTGAATATAAACTTGGATGATGCATAGAAATAACGAATTCAACAACTTAATCAGTTGGACGAATACCACCTTGATGCTCTACAAAAAACAAAGGTCATTTAGAAACAAAGGGCCAAGTGGCATGACCGCCACACAAGACCAAAGCAACTTAAAGTGAGAGAAAGGAAATTACTATATGATTCCCAGTTCCAGGAAAGGAAAGGTAAGTTCATGCAGCATTGGATGAGACCATATGAAGTGACTGAAGTCATCAACAATGGGGCTGTGAGGATTAGAACAATCGATGGTAGTAACATTACCTTAATAGTCAATGACCACTGCCTCCGTCCATACCATGTGTCTGAACCATACATGATTGAGTCTAGATTAGGCATGGGGGAGACCTCAGTTGATTCTGATTTTATCTTGAGTCAGTAATATGTGGGCCTAGTCCACATAGTCCCAAAGACAATTATTCTTTCAATTTTTCATTTTTTACTTGTATTTTTGTTTTGTAGGAATAATGCCTTGAGTGCAACTGTTAGGCATCTTGGAAAACCTAAGCCTAAAAAGTACAAGATCCATGAACTTACACCATACCAAATTTCTAAGAGAAATTGCTTGCAGTAGGAGTATATTGTCCCCACTTAGAGAGGGGAATACTAAACCTAAATTTGCACAAGAGTGTTTGGATTGGTCTTTATGGATAATAAAACACTCAACTACTGGTTTAGGGATGAATGCTGATTTTGTTCTTGTTCTTAAACCAAAGCACTGAAAGGCCTGATCAACCTTACAGTGCATATACGAGGAAAAATAAGTGCCCATTGAATAAAGAGAAACACCTATTTTTTGTTTTCTAATGGGAAAGGCACATGATTCTTGTTTTACGATAGAAGGTGCATGATTCCCATATTACGATAAGAGGTGCCTAATTCCCATATTGTGAAAAGGAGGCACCTAATTCCTATTATACAGTACAGGGCACCTGACTCCCAGTATGTTAAGGAGATGGTACATGCATCCTGTCTTATGGCAGAATGACACCTGATTTCTAGTTTTTCCAAGATAAATGGTACCTGACTTCCATTTATCAAGATATCAACACCAAATTTCCTATTTAAAAAAAATAGTTTGTATAAAGGTTGTTTTAAAAGTACGACACTCGACATTTAGCTAAGGTGTATGCTTCCCATGTTAAGCATAAGTTCTTGATTTCTAAGGCACCTGATTCCTATGTTAAGCATAAGTGCTTGATTGCTAAGGCATCTGCTTCCAATGATAAGTAGAGCACCTTATTTCTAAGGAGTTTGCTTCCCATGTTAAGCAAAGTGCTCGATTCCAAAGGTGCCTGCTTTCAATTTCCAAGGTACTTACGCACCATAATTCGAAAAGAAGGTGCCTGATTTCCATATGGAAAAGTTGTCTGATTTCCATATTTTTTTATTGTGTTCTACCTTGGAAGAATAAAAAATCAACATTGGGATGTGGTTCAAGACACGTCAGCACCCCATGCACGTGCAAAGTCAAATCTATCACGAATGAAATTAAAAGTTGACATCAACCAACTTTCGAGGAGGGGATGCTTGTCATACCCTGAAGATATGTTTTTTCTAACTTTTATTTTGAATTTTGTAGGATGTCTCGAATAAGTCATATTGCAACTACCGAGAACCAAACATGGAAGATAATTTTCTATATAGAAAATATGACCATCATTGTCCGTTGTGGTTAGCTAAGGTGTATATGCGCAAATATCCATGGTACATTGCTATTGGCTGGTGTTAGGGCACCTGACTCCCAATATGTTAAGGAGATGGTACCTACATCCTGTCTTATGGTAGAACGACACATGATTTCTAATTTTTCCAAGAAAAAGGGTGCTCGACTTCCATTTATCAGGACAGCGACACCAAATTTCCTATTTAGAAAAAAAATAGTTTGTATAAAGTTTGTTTTAAAAGTATGACACCTGATAGTTAGCTAAGGTGTATGCTTCCCATGTTAAGCATAAATGCTTGATTGCTAAGGCACCTGATTCCCAATTTAAACATAAGCCCTTGATTCCTAAGGTGTCTGCTTCCCATGATAAGTAGAGCACCTGATTGCTAAGGTGTTTGCTTCCCATGTTAAGAAAAGTGCCTGATTCCAAAGGTGCTTGATTTCAATTTCCAAGGTACTTATGCGTCATAATTAAAAAATAAGGCACCTGATTTCCATATGGAAAAGGTGCTCGATTTCCATATTTTTTGATTGTTTTCTGCCTTGGAAGAATAAAAATTCAGCTTTGGGATGTGGCTCGAGCCACGTCAGCACCCCACACACATGCAAAGTCAAATATATCACGAAAAAAATTAAAATTTGACATCAACCAACTTTTGAGGAGGGGATGTTTGTCATCCCATGAAGATATGTTTTTCCTAACTTTTATTTTGAATATTGCAGGATGTCTCAAATAAGTCATATTGCAACTACCGAGAACCAAACATTGAAGAGAATTTTTTGTATAGAAAATATGACCATCATTATCCGTTGTGGTTTGCCTAGTCATCAAACACCAGCCAATAGCAATGTACCATGAATATCTACGCATATACACCCATGGAACGAATTTAGGTACATGATTAAATTTTTTGTTTTATGTCTATATTTTTTTCATACGCATGTGTGTCTATGGAAAAGTGTTGGCACAACCCCCATTATTGTCTTAGCCACTTGAATAAATCCACTTGGCACTGTACTACGTGTCATGGCTCTGATTGGTCAATTTATTATGGTTATCACCTCTGCATAATTAGGCACATGCTCAAAGAAAAATTACCATGGATAACCATAATCACTATTGATTATGGTAATTAACTACCTGCATGCAAGAAAGCAACTAGTTTAAAAAATGTTTAACAACTACTGTAAAGTTGACTATAGAAAAAAAATAGAGTGTGAAGTGTTGTAGCAATTCAGGAAAAAAAACAGAAGCGTTGCTGAGTGAACTGTAAACTAAGGGAAAAATATGAGGGGAAGATCAAAGAACCATGACCTTAAGAAAAGCGAACCTATAGACTGCTCAGGGATTTTTACAGATATGCAAACCCAATTTGACACTACAGGATGGATGGAGTATTTTCGATTGGTTAATTAAGTCTAGGATGTAGTGGTAGCTAATGAATTCACAGCATCCATGAGGTATGAAGTCATGCACATGAGGGGACTCGATATTCTAGTCACTAAATATTATATTGCTAGAGTTATGGGCATCGCTCTAATAGGGAAGTGCACATACAAGGAATATAACATCACTCTCTATGCGTAGAGATTCTTTAGGGGACCGACCAAGCACCTAACATGAGCTGGTTTACCCAAACGCCACATCCTCGAACTCTAGAGGACGTTCTTCAAACAAATCATGCGATTCTTCACTTGCTCTGATAGGTACTTCAAATTGAACGCAAATCATTTTTTCTTTCTCAATCACATACTACATGGGGATAAAATCAATGTCTTGCATTACCTTGCATGCGCCCTCAAAGATGAGGCCAAATGATACCAAGCATGTACAACATTTGCCTTGGCTCACCATGGCTTGATTTTGGCCCTGGTACAATATGTGGAGTCACATAAAAATGTGATAATTGAGGATATCGAGGGCACTGATATAGTTCTAGGGGCACAAGAAGAGGGGGAGGTGCAAATTCATGATGAGCAATCAAACTAAGAGGTGGCAGAATGAGAAGAGACGACGCTTGCATCCTAGCTTGCAAAAACTACATGGGAAGCTGTACAAGCCTCATCCCTTGTTTTCCTCAATTTAATGAGGTAGTAGGATAGGCTTTATCTCTCAATAGACCCCAATTCGATGATGAGGTAAGGTAGGATCCACCAAGCCCGATGTCCATGCCAATTTCCACCAGGACTCTAAGTAGAAGGACGAAGGCATCTAAGGTGTTTTTGAGCTCATCAAACGATGAAGTTGCGATCGATGAGTTGAATAGGGAAGAGTACCTAGCCCAAATTTTACATGATATTTCAAAAGGGTAAACTTCTCAACAAAAGGTTGCTATAGAAGATTTGCCATAGGAGGGCTAGGAGGAAGATTTATAGCAACAACTATAGGTATTGAGAGAGAAGGTTTCCACTTGGGAAGCCAAATACATAGAAGAACAAAATTTATTTCAAGAGTCCAAGAAAGAAGATGCATTGAATATGCATAAATTATATCAAACAATTCGATAATTGTAGGGGAAAATAGGATGATTGCAACTGTAGGGTAGAGTAGTGGGAGCCGAGCAACTGGCCAAAGTATATGTAGCAGTGCAAACTGATGGGACAATAGAGGTTCCCCCTGTTAATACAAAAATAGAGCAGGGAGTGGGTACTGCAATGGACGTAGAGTAGCCTTGTTTCACATATCATTCTACAAAACATGTACTTTAACAAGATGAAGTTGAGGTTGAGGAACCTCAAAATTCAGAATAGTCTACAGAAAAGAAGATGAAGAGGAGAATTAAGTAGAGGCTCAAGAGCCTCAAGTTTTAGGAAAGGAGGAAGAGCTAGAGCATTCTCCAGCTTATGCAAGATCCAAATAGCTTCAGGAGGAAGAAGTAATTCTAACCAAGCAACAATTCGCTGCACAGGAAGACGAGGCTCAGTAGCCTGCATCTGTTAAAAACCAGTAAGCAGCAGCAACACCAACATACTCTAAGATGCAACACATAAAGCTAAGATCAAAGAAAAAACCTATAAGGGAATCTTAGTGAAGAACCAAAACTAGAGCAAGAGTTACTGAATTGAAGGTATTGGGCATCGAATCCAATAAGGAATCAGAACTAGCTTTTTATGAGGAATGGGAGGCAGCAAAGAAATTGTTTGCTACCCAAAAAGAAAAACTTGAGGAGCTTAAATAGGAGATTAAATAAAACAAAATAAATTGGAATAAGGCCTCTAAGAAAGCACTCAAGAAAACTGAAAAGGAGACCAAAAAGCAAGCCAAGAGGCCTCCCAAGAAAATTTTAGTTACCCAACCTGGACAGTTTTGGAGCTTGTATGGGTCGATAGGTGATCAACCTTCAAGGATGAAGGTATATTTCATGAGGATGGGATTTTTGGGTCCTATGTCACCTGCTAATTAGGCATCAATAAGCAGAACCCCTTCTATGGAAAAAATAAAGGTCAAGGTTGAACCTAAACTTGACCCAATAGGGACCGATTTGCCCACTACTAGGGTTTCTAAAAATTCTAGCATCCCATTTGGCAATGAATATGCAGTACCTATGGGCGAAGAGTTACCCCTTCACCACGAGTACTGGAAAATGGTTGAGCTCGTATTATAGAAGGATACCACCAGTTTCTCTCACTACTATTTAAATGTCAAAAAATACAAGGTGGCATGGACAAGGGAACCGCCAAAGAATAGAGTAGGGCCAAGTCAGTCAGTTTGATACAACAAGGATCAAAAATAGCAGGGATAAGAGGTAACCTCTCCCAAAGCACCAAAGGGACAAAAGACTTAAGATAAGAAAAAAACAAAGTTCACTGAAAATAAAAGGAAAGAGATCAACATGGCTTATTGGAATGTTGTAAACAAAACTGTTAACTATCAATATAAAGTGGCACAAGGTATGCCACGCCTTAAGCATGGGGGGATGATGAGCCCCTAAAATGTTCATTTTTTGTACCAATTTCCTTATAAAACAACGACACTTATTTTTATAGATGTATATATTTTATGAAAATTATATATATATATATATATATATATATATATATATATATATATTTAATAGTTTATTTTACATGTTATTTAATATTTGTCTTTAAGTGTATTTTGTGTAGATTTTGTGGAAATTGTTGCATTTTGGCATGTTTTCGTCAAGGTCCCACTCGGACCTAGCACTTGTGATTTCATGAAGGTAAAAAATCTATGGTACATCGGTGTGAAGTATGAAGTCAGGAGCCCAATTCCCTTTGAAGTGCCTGACTTCTGTTCGACACTTAACTGTTAGGTGCCTACTTCCTGTTAGGTGTCTGCTTACCATTAGGCAGATGACTCCTGTGTTGGTGCTTGCTTCTCAACTTCTGTAGAAAAGGTACCTACTTCTCAACTTCTACAAACAAGGTGCTTATTTCCTGAATTCTACAGATGAGACACTTGATTTCCACTAAAGCCAAATTCCAGCACGACTCTATGGTCGGTAGAACATACCAAAATTTCAACAAGCATAAATGGAGTTTCAGCGTTGAAACCAGACAAGGGATGATGTCAAAGATGACTAGCCACATATTTTCCAACTGCTACATGAAAGATTTATGTAAACTAGGAAAAAAAATATCAGACGTATTCTGGAAATAAAATACGTTGAAATAGCTCGCCAAACTTGATATTTTACCAAATTCTTTCATTCATGCAGGCGGTTGTAAAAGAGAATCATATTTTTGATTTGTTTTGAAAATTTTAACAGGGTGTGGCTGCATATCTTATAAATACGTAGGCCACCCCTGAAGGCGATACCCCCATATTTTTCCTGTAAATTCTTTGTTGCAATTTATTAATAAAATATTTCTGAGTTATTTCTTGTTAAAACATCTAAGTGTCTGGTGAAGATTTAACGTAGGCAGAACCTGCTGGAAGCATGGGCCCACTTACAACAAATCTCTTCCCTTACTTTACCTTGTTTTCTATTATTTAATTTTCTGTAGATTAATTTATTTTTCTATTATTTTCCCTTATTTTTTGTGATTTTTAGCAAAGTACCATTTTAATTTTTGTGTGCATTTTAGTCCTATTTTCATAGACATAGGATAGATTATTGGTTTGGAAATTAAAATCAAAACTTCAACGAACACCAACATCCCCCCAAACTATAAATTTGAGGGACTCATATCTGAAGGAGAAATTATAAGCATATATTGTGCACAACTGCTCACAATACTATGAGCTACCCCGGGTTGACAATTAAATGGAGGCAATTAATTGAACCATATAAAAACTAACCAATATTTTGCCCAACAGTCTTGAAGGTAATAGGCAGTTTTTTACAAAAATATGACCATCTTCACATAACCTCCATACAGACATATCTCTAGGCAAATTGGCAGTGATGATGCAAGTTTTGAGAAGATTATTGATTTCAGATGCATCTAATTTTCCTTCATCACTAGGGTTGGTTATCAAAATATATTTTCATGTTGCACATTGTGGCCACCTGAGGATGAAGTGATCCACCTTCTCACCAAATATCTTATTATTTTGAGGCTTCAAAATAGCAAGGTTTAGGTTATTGATCAACGATTGGTCCTTGATCCAACAGTCAAGGTTCCAGCTTATTCCTTCATTTAAGAGGTTTCTATTTTGGATGAAAATTTTTCAAAACCAATATCCATAAGGAAGAGGATGATCGCCCAAGAAAAATCTTTGATGTATGTATTTACCTTTGATGATATCGATCAAGGTTGATTGATAATTATTTAGAATCCTCCATCCTTTTTTAGCTATAAGAGCTAAATTCATTTTGTTGACTTTGCGAAAGCCCAATCCTCCCTGATTTTTCTTTGTGCAAACATTGTCCCAAGAAACTAGAGGATATTGCCTACAATATTTAGCTCTAGACCATAGAATTTTCTTTTGGATTTTCTCTATTCTCTTGCAAATGGATTTCGATGCTTTGAAAATGGACATAAATAAAACAAGGATACTTTGGAGATAAGCTTGAATGAGAATTGCTTTGGTCACTTGGCTTAACAGTTCCATTTCCATCTAGTGAGATTAATAAAGATTCAATCGTATTCAACATCCTAACATTAGGGTTTCCTTAGAATAGTGAAAGACCAAGATACATGGATGGCAGATTCAATATGAAACACCCCATGATTCTGGTAATTTGAATTTGTCTATGGGTGTATTTAAAATTAAATTTTACTTTTTTAAAAGTTGATCTTTTACCCTGTGGCTTCCTCATATAGGTTAAAAATGGATTTAATGGTCTTGGCATTAGGAACGGAAGCACATATCACCAAAATAGTGTCATCAATGACCTGTTGATGTGTTATGGGATTGGAAATAGAGTAAGCTCTTATTTTAGAAATCACTCCTACCAAACATGTTGTCTTTAGTGATCTGCCTAAATATTCCACCAATATGATGAAAAGAAATGGTGACATTGGGTCACCCTGCCATAGACCTTTGCCACTCTTAAAATACCCAGTCACTGAACCATTTACCAACATGAAGAACCAAACAGAGGAGAGACATTCCTTAATCAGGTAATATAGTATGTGTGAAAGCCAAATTTAGATAAAAACAACATAGAGAAAACCCCATGAAACACAATCAAATGTTTTATTCATGTCAAATTTAAGAAGACTTGGATTTTTGCTTTTGGTTACAGAGTGGATGAGCTTGTGAATTGTAATAATGCCATTTGTAATGAATATCCCCTGAATATAACTACCTTGGAAATTGTCAATGATGCTTGGCAATAAATTTTTCATTCTATTAGCTATGGTTCTGGATAAAATCTTGTAGATAATGTTGCATATACTGATTGACCTAAAATCAAACATAGATCAAAATGTTGGGATTTAGGGATGAGGGCAATAAATGTGGAATTGATGTCTCTAGGTAAGATTTTAGAACTCTGAACATCTTGTATACCTTTGGTTATATCATTTTCAATGACGTCCTAGAATTGCTTAAAGAAGCGCAGGGAAAATCCATCCGGTCTAGGGACCTTATCAGGTGACATAGAAAAAATAGCCTCCTTGATTTTTTCATTGGTAAAGGGCTTTAGTAAATGAGCATTATAATATTGGGAAACCATACAAGGGATATTTTGAAGAAGAGTATTTAAAGCATGGGTTGGACCTGGTTGAGATGGCCCAAGTATATTTTAAAAATGCTCGACTGCCTCACTTATAATATCTTGGATGTCACTGGTGTTGGTTCCATCGCTTTTGGTCAAATCTTGGATTTTATTTGTACTTTGACATCTAAGAATCAAAGCATGAAAGTACTTTGTGTTGGCATCCCCATAATTCAACCATAACGCCCTAGATTTTTATCTCCAAAAGGTCTCTTACTTGGCTAGAATATTATGATACTCAATTGTGAGGCTTTTTTCCTTCTCTCTTATGGCTACATCCGGATTTCCTTGCTGGATTTGATTTTCAATATCCTGAATCTATCGATAAATGCCTGTTTGCATTCGAATATATTTCCAAACACTTCTCTATTCCACACCTTGAGATTTACTTTGATAAAGTGAAGTTTTTAGGAGATTTGAAGCATTGATGTTCTAGGAAAATATTTGGCCCACCATTCCTCAATTCTGCATCAAATATCTAGGTGTTGTAGCCACATTGATTCAAATTGAAATGGGGTTTTAAATATCATAGTAGAGCACAACCCTTCCAAGATCAATGGATTATGATCCAAACCTATTCTAGGTCGAGCACATAGAGTGGCATCACCGAATAGATTGATAGCTTCTTTAGAAATTAGAAACCTATCAAGTCTCAACTGTATATGTTGGTTGCCAATCCTTCTATTGGTCCATGTATATTTAGCTCCTCTTAACTAGATGTCCATTAGTTCATTTTCATTGAAAAACTCAGAAAAGTCTTCATAACACCTTGGCAAAATAGGGTTACCTCCGTATTTGTCATATGGATAGAGCAAGGTGTTGAAATCATCGGCTAGCATCCATGCTTCTCTTTGGAAAATGTGCCTCATTTGACTCAGCAAGTGCCAAATATTTAACTACTCCGATGGGTTATTAGGGGTATAGATGTTTGATATAAACCACTAGGTTTTAGTGTCTTTATTGTAAAAGAGTATGTTAATTATTATGTCCAATATAGAAATAAGTCTACCTTCAATTTTGACAGGGTCCCACATGCATAAAATTCCACTAGTCATACCTTGAGTTGGGCTTGAAATGTATTCACAATTCTTACAAAGAATTTATAATTCTTTCATTATTGGCATCATCAATCTTAGTCTCCTGCAACAAAATAATAATGGGTTTCAATTCAGTTGTCATGGATGAAACCAACCTTTTATTGGGTTGCCCACTTAACCCTCTCACATTCCATAAGAGGATCTTCATCTAATATTTTTTTATAGAGATTTCTTGCCTTCGAATCCACTCTGAGTCAAAGGTGATTTGGATCTCTTCCCATACTCCTTAGAGAAGTCAACATTTGTTTTTTCTGTCAGAGAAGTGAGAATGGTAGACTAAATTCCATTATCAATTTCATCTTCAATCTCTTTATGGCTACACTCGAAATTATTCGACCTACCTTTATTCTTAGCACTATCAGTATCAGTTATAATATTTTTCTAGCTCCTAGTTTTAGGAGGGCTATTTTTTTTCCAAAATATGGGATTGATTAGAATTTAAGGGGAACTCTACATTGTCATCCTGGGTAGGAGTTTTGCTTGGGAGGACCGTAGATTTATCAAAAATAGGTAAGCTAGAGGGACCCGATCATGAAGGAGAATGAGGAGATTTTAAAATGATGTTCAGATCTCTTTGTTTATGACTATGAGACTCTAGGTAGGGAAGGGATTTTGCCATGGGAGATACATCCTTACTAGCATTATCAATAAAATCTTCTTGAGGTTTGAAAAATAGCCCAAAGAGGTTGGGTTTATTGAATAGAGAATAAACCTATTTAGTTTCAATCACCAAGGAGTAAGACATTGGTTGCTTACCCTTTGGGTCTTTGTGATTTATAAAATCATTTCAAAAATTATGGCAAACAAGTTGAAAGGTATTTTAAATTGTGTTATCTCAAAGGAACAAGGTGGTTTTGTTTGTGGTAAAAAAATCTTGATGGTATAATCATTACATAGGAGGCCATGCATTCTCTTGACACTTTAGGGTTTATATAAAAACATAAATAAGAAAGTGCTTTTGAGGTTATTCTTTACACTTCAAATCCTTCATAACAAGACAAACCTATACAAAATAATGTGCACTATAAACAATGTGAAAAAATCAAAGAGATTGATGAAGATGAAAGTGTTAGTGGGAATGAAAAAAGAGAGGAATACTCAAGAAGAAAAAACAAAGAGAAAAGAAAGCTTAGAAGGCTATGGATATGGAAAAATAGATATCACAAGTTTTAATAAGAAGTGGGGCTAAACCCATAAATAAAAAGTGATGATAAAAATTCTATCTTGGAATATTAATGGTATGAAAAAGACACCTAAAAAAGAGGTATTAAGGAATTGATAGGTTATTATAGACAACATATTTATAGATATGGAAACAACATAGCAAATATTTGAGCCATTTACGATGTTGATTTTTATCTTGACACAATTCAAATTTTAGAAGGCAGTTAGATGAGAGAGATTTTATCACTTAATAAAAATGATAAAGAGGAGTTAATTATGCAATCATGATATTTTGAGAAAGATGACAAATATATTTG
Organism: Wollemia nobilis; assembly: GCA_028583015.1. Taxonomy (NCBI): domain Eukaryota; kingdom Viridiplantae; phylum Streptophyta; class Pinopsida; order Araucariales; family Araucariaceae; genus Wollemia; species Wollemia nobilis. Next base: position 265,837 of record JAQPPZ010001560.1, on the reverse strand, counting down.
ATAAAAAAGCAAATGAAAAACATTTTTAATAAAAATTTAAGTTGAATATGGGTTAATTAACTTGATACCAAGGGAGAGAGGAGGAAGTATAAGTAGGAAGCAAGAAATAGAAAGCAAAGTGTGATTAAAGAACAAGTTCCACTTTTTGTTCTAGATCAGCGAGAGTGAGTCAGGAAGAGTGTGATTTGGGAGTGAGTGCAAGCCAAGAACAAGTGCAATATGGGAGAGAGGAGGAAGTGTAAGCAGAAATTAGGAAGTAGAAAGCAAAGTGCGATTAAGGAACAAGTGTCGCTTCTTGTTCCAAATCTTAGGAGAATTAAAAAAAAATTGAAGAAAATCTAGGTAACATGGAAAGAAAGTTATTTTTGAAAGTCCTTACTGAAAGTAAGAATGACCTAGTTAAAAGTATGGATGCCCTAGATAGCAATAAAAGGAAGAATGAATCTATGAAAAACCCTATCTAGGTAGAAATTTCTACACTATAAGTGATTATCAAGGACGAGATGATTGAGCATCATATAATGGTTCTTGAAACCAAAGGGTTGATATGTAAGTTTCATTGATATTGGCTAGGTTTTCTGAGATAAAAAATTGGATCAAGTGGAAGTGGAGATTGAATTAAAATTACTGGATGAATTTTCTTCCAAAATTATTTTTCCTCATTATTTTCTCTAGTTCAAAAACAAAGTATAAAATAACATATGGAGGCCTATGGTTTAGGGGTGAAGATGCATTATATGTAAGACCTTGGAGTGAGAATTTTGTTAGAATTTCCCAAGAATAGACTTACAAAGCATTACAAGATTTGAAGAAATGAAATAGAACTGATTGATTATTCCTTGGATCAACTTTGTATAAATAACAAAGTTGATCATTGAGAGCCGTTGGATTACAACAACTCATCAAATATGATCTAGACTATAACTGAGAGTTTACTTGACTCATGAAGGAGTGGAAACTCAAAGTAAGTCTATCCTAGTAGAACTTAAGAGAATAATTACTTATTCTAACACCCCCCTTAAGTGATACTAGGGGTGTATTGTACAAAATGAGTCCCGACAACATGGCCTGATGAGGTACTCATGTACAATGTTTTCTTCTTTGGAGAGATGGTAAAAACCCCATGGGAAAAACCATCAATCAAAAAATAAATAGGGAAGAGGCTTGTCTTCGGATGGCGAAGATTGTCCTCTTAATACAAAAAAGGATGAGTCCTAGCAACATGGCCTGATGAGGTACTCATTTACAATATATAGATGGTGAAAAAACCCCTTGGGGATAAACCATCTGTCATAAGAAAATATCCAAGATAGAGGTATGTCTTTGGATGGTGAATATTGTCCTCTAAATAAAAAGGATGAGTCCTAAAAACATGGCCTGATGAGGTACTCATTTACAATATATAGATGGTGAAAAAACCCTTGGGAAAAACCATCTGTTACAAGAAAATATCCAAGATAGAGGTATGTCTTCGGATGGTGAATATTGTCCTCATACAAATAATGAGTCCCAACAACTTGGCCTGATTAGGTACTCATGAACAATATATATGTTGTTGGAGTGATGATAAAAAAAACCACAAGGGAAAAAACCATCCTCCAAAGAATACAATAATAACAGGAGAGGTGGAAGACCTCTGTTTTAATGCAGTTGTATTACTCCAAGTTTTCCTCGCAACTATGTGTAACGCGGAGAAGGAAATGACTTGGTGAAGATGTCTGCAACTTGATTTTTAGTTGGAATATATTCCAACAATATGTCCCCATTCTGAATATGTTGTCGAATGAAGTGCATATGTATCTCAATGTGCTTGGTGCACTGATGCTCAACTGGGTTGCGTGCAATATGAATTGTGCTCTGATTGTCACACCAAAGAGTAATAGGTTTGTCATTGGAAAACCCAAATTCTTTTAGAATCTGATGAAGCCAAAGAGCTTCCTGACTTGCTAAAACTGTTGCTCTGTATTCTACCTCTGTAGATGATAAGGCCACTACTTGTTGTTTTTTGCATAACCAAGCAATTGGCGAAGAACCAAGACAAAAGACATAGCCAAAAGTTGAACATCTATCTTCTACTGAACCTGCCCAATCTGAATCCGTGTAGCCAATGATATCCATGGATTTTCCCTCATATAAGAGCCCAAAGTGAGAAGTTCCTTGCAAGTAGTGGAGGATCCTTTTTGTTGCTTTCTAGTGACTGAAATGAGGTTGATGTGAGAATCTGGATATTAAGCCAACAACATATGAGATATCTGGATGAGTATGGGTAAGGTATAATAGACTCCCTACAAGCTGATGGTATAGAGTTGCATCACAAAGAGGGGATGTGCAGGAAGTACTAAGATTGACTCCAAACTGAAAAGGTGTAGGAGATGGTTTGCAATCTATCATTTTAAACCTTTGAAGAAGATCTAGAGTGTATTTTTGTTGACACAATGAAATTCTTGCATTTGTTTGATTTATTTGGATCCCAAGGAAGTAATGTGCTAGACCCAGATCAGCCATATCAAATTTTTTAGAGAGGGAGTCTTTTATAGTCTGAATGTGAGCGAAGTCACTACCAGTGAGTAGCAGATCATCAACATATAGAACAAGTATGGTGATTTTTCCTTCATCTCTCCAAATGTAGACTGTGTTATCAGACTCACAATGAGAAAAACCCGAGGAAAGAAGGAAGGAGTCCATTTTTTCATACCAAGCTCTAGGAGCTTGTTTGAGGCCATAGAGAGACTTCTTTAGCCTACAAACAAGAGAGGAGTCTTGAGTGAAACCAACAGGTTGTTCCATGTATATTTCTTCCTTTAAATCCCCATGTAAGAAAGCACTTTTTACATCCATTTGAAAGACAGGCCACTTTTGGGAAGCAACTAGAGCAAGAACCAATCTTACAGAATCCATTTTTGCAACTGGAGCAAAGGTTTCAACATAATCAATTCCTTCAATTTGAGAGAAACCTTTGGCTACTAGGCGAGCTTTGTGTTTGTCAATTTCTCCATTAGGACCATATTTTGTTCTGTAAATCCATTTACAATGGACTAATTTCCTTCCTTTAGGTAGGGGAACTAAATCCCAAGTATTATTTTTTATTAAGGAAGAGAATTCATCTTCCATGGCATCATCCCATTCTTTAATACCAGTTGCTTCTTTGAAGGACTGAGGATCAGAGGAAATAGATTGATAGACAAGACTAGTGCCTATGGGGTTGGTAGATCTGGATGAAGGAAGATTTTGGATGTAAGGAGTAGCTTCTTTAACAATGGTGCGGGCCCATTTTGGCATAGTGGAAGGAGTAGAAGGAGTGGAAAGACTTTGAGTTGGAGTTACAGGTTCCTCATCTTGATTATCAATCTCTAAGTTAATCTCTAGAGTTGGTTCTTCATAATATTGAGGTTCTACTATAGGAGAAGGCTCAATAGAGGAAGAGGAGGGTTGAGGATATTTCTGAGGGAATGTTTCATCAAATTGGACATTCCTATGAAAAAAGACCTCATGAGTTGAGGGATCAAGGAGCCTGTATGCTTTCATTTCCTCACAATAACCAACAAATATGAGCTTTTTGCTTTTCTTATCTAGAGCCTTCCTTTTCTTCTTTGGAATGTGTGCCCAAGAAGTACACCCAAAGATATTGAAGAAGGAAACATCTGGTTTTGAGCCAGTCCATGCTTCTTCAGGAGTTAAATGGTCAAGAGCTTTATGAGGTGTGCGGTTTTGAATATAATTGGCACAATTAATAGCTTCTGCCCAAAAAATTTTTGGAAGATCTCTTGAATGGAGCATACAATTTGCCATTTCCTTCAAGGTTCAGTTTTTCCTTTCTGCAATACCATTTTGTTATGGATTATGGGAGATAGAATGTTGATGAATGATGCCATGACTTGATAGAAATATGGAGAACTCATTACTGTAGTATTCCCCCCATTATCTATGCAAATTTGCTTGATGTTGCAGGAGGCCTGATTTTCTACTAAGGCTTTGAAGACTTTGAAGTGGGATAGAACATCACTTTTATATTTCAGGAAGTAGACCCAAGTTCTTCTAGAAAATTCATCAATAAAGGTTAGAGCATATTTTTCTCCTTTGAAAGAAGGTTCTGGAAAGGACATCAAGTCACTATGGATTAATTCTAGAGGGGATGAGGCTTTTAGAGAACTACTTGGGTGAAAAGGATCTTGATGTTGCTTTCCAAGAGCACATCTAGGACAAACTCCATCAATAGAAGAGACTTGAGGTAAACCTGTTACCATTTCATGGGTGTTCAATTCCTTTAGGTAGATGTAACTGAGATGACCAAACCTTTCATGCCAAATTTTGCTTTCAAGATCTCCATGAGCCACAAAGCAGGAGGCCCCTTCTAGATTTTTGAATCCTTTGAAGTGAAATAGGTGAGTGTTGTGATCAATATCTCCTTTGGCTATGAGAGAATGGGGATCTTGAAAGTCTCTTATCTCAACTCCTATTGGAGAGAAGAGAATTATTTTCCCCTTTCCAGAAGTACAAATATGATAGATGGAGAGGAGATTTGTGGCAATGTTTGGAACATAGAGAACATTTTTGATAGAGCCACCATCAATGGTTATGTCACCCTTTCCTTTGACTAGGATAAAGGAAGAGTCACCCACTTCTATGCTACATGTAGAACTTGAGGAGATAGAAGAGAATGACTTATCTGAAGCAGTCATGTGATGAGTTGCTCCAAAATCTAGGACCCAGTAATTAGAAGAAGAATTGGAGGTTTTCCCTTGAACATTTAAGGCTTTTCCTATTTGATTTTTATTGTCTATATTTTGATCCTTCATAGCTGCCTCTAGTTGTTGTAATATTTTCTAGCATTTGTTTGCAGAATGACCATTCTTTTTGCAGTGAGTACAAGTTATGGGACTTCTTTCTTTCTTTTTGAATTTTTCTTTTGTGGAGGTGGATGCTACTAAGGCTTTAGAGGAAGAGGAAGAGATCTCATACTTTGCAAGTTTTGTTTCTTCTCTAGTTAGTCTCTCATAGAATTCTTCTAAGGAGGGCATTTGGAAACTTGCACCAAGAGCATATTTTGTAGATAGAAAGGTGGTTGCAAATATCTGAAATACACCATTTAATTTAGAGAGAATTAGATAGATGCATTCTTCATATTTTTTATCCTTGCCACTACCTTTAAATTGAGTAAGAACTTCTTTGAATTTTGTGAGAAAGTCAACAATATTGTTGAAGTCGTCAGGAGATAAAGTTGTTAATTCTGCCTCAAGCTGCATTGACCTCATTTGATCTACTTTTCCAAATAAGTTCTTTAGTTTCTCCCAACTTTCATAAGGAGTTTTACAATCCGTAATGTGAAACCATAAGCTTTCATTTACATTAGTGCTTATAATACCCATTGTTTCATACAACTTCTCTTTATGAACAAATTTTTCATATTCTTTATCAAACTCCGGTTGCTCTTCTTCTAATAGGTGTGTGAGCCCTTTTTGAGAAATGAGATTTAATATTTTGGGTTTCCATGTATGGTAGTTATGAGGAGTGAGAGGATCAATTGTATTCATTGAATTCATTTTGCCAAAGAAAATTGAAGTGAACCCAAATTTCCCCCCTTTAACTTTAATTTGGAGAATGCAATGTATATTAGGGAATGGAATCCTTTAAGAAACACCAAATATCTCAAAATACCCACCCTAACGAGAGGGAAACTATAAGTATATATGAGAATATTTGATATTAATTTTAGGTTAATGAGAGCAAAAGCCAGGCCTATATATCTTGTCTCTCAAATACCCGCCCTAACGAGAGGGAAACTATAAGTATTGAGTAGATGTGATACTTGGAACATAGGCTAATCAGCCAGACTCCTATATTGGTTATCCAATAACCCGCCCTTACGTGAGGGAAACTATAAGTTATTTAGAATGTCCAATATAGGTGTATAGGTGATTAATATATTGTTGATTAGAATATTTGTATTTAGAAAGGAAAAAAGGAGAATATAACAGATAACAAGGGTTGTTTTAAAGAGATATCCTCACTTTCATTAAGATTATTTTAAGAATAGATTTAATTAGTATAATATTTTAAATAAAAAAATATTATTTGTTTGATAAAAAGTGGGTGTTTAAAAAGTAATGAATATCATCTTAAAAGAGTAGACATGCAAAATGAAAAATATTAAATATTCCCTTGTAAAGAATTAAAAAACTTAATGATTAGAAGGATTTAACTTAGAGAAAAGAAATTTCCTTTATATAAAAAATTACTTTATGTTATAATTTAGAGTAATGAAAGAAAGGAAGTATTTAAACAAGGGAAAGATAAAAAAAATAAAAGGAAGGAAAAATATGAGACAATGAGAACCCCCCCTTAATGCTTAGATAGGTGCAAAAATTAGCACCTATACAAAAAAACCCCCAAATAATTTAATTTTTATTTACGAGATTACAATTCTCTTCCTTTTCTTGGGCCTCGAAAGGGCTCTAAAGAAAGGATATATGCAATTAAAACAAAAGGTACAATATAAAGCAACTTAGGAGACCTTATAAAAAAATTAATTTTTAATAAAAATTAAAATATTATATGAGCTCTGTGTTTTGAAATCAGAACAGCGAATGAGACGATTCCCACAGAGGTCACCAAAGGCCTCTCCCACAATGAACAGAGGACATCAACGGAGGTCCCCTCGAGCTGCGTCGATGTTGGAAGTGAGGAAGAAATTCGGAAGGTGACTGAAAGCTTGGACAATCTGCACTTAGATGAGATGTTAATTCAAAAATATCCCTATCAAAAATGTTGTTTACCTGATGGGTTCGTCACACGATGCTGGAATGGTTGGCTCCGAATCACTGTTGGAAGTTAGATAAAAGGGAGCCAATATAAAAAAAATTAATAAATAAAAATATACCTCCTTGTTGTGATACGAAGGGAAGGCTCCGCAGATGGCAGAGAGGGCACGATCCCTGAAGAAGACACACATAGAGAATATTCCAAAGAGACTTCACCTAAAGGAGAGAAGGCCCGTTCTCGAAAGATGATGAAATAGTGCTACGCGATGGCGCCACACACAGGGTTGTCTCCGAACAGAGTTACCTTCCTTAGATGTCAAAAAAAAACTCACAGTCCTCAGATAAAATACAGAACTCATTAGGCAACATAAATTCATCAACCAAAATTATATCGTAGAGATTTTAATTTACAAGTAGAGATTAGATGAATTTAAAGGGAGTTCGTAGTTCCTCCGGGAGCGCCGAATGACGAAATTAAAGGAGAAACTTCAGATATGAATAGGGAACTCAAAGAAAATCTTCGAACGTTAGGAAATAGGGAAAGAGCCATTTAGAAGATGTTACCCCACCATGCGCCAATCGAACGTTGGCAAAGTGCCACGTGTCAAAAAAATAGATAGACTTGGTATTTTCTTTAATAGACCAAAAGTCTAATGTATTCGATGATGAAAGAGGTGGATTTCCTTTAGAAGAAGATTTCATGCAAAGAATTAAAAACCCTATATTTAAAAATAATTTTATTTTTATTGCCCACCTTATAGAGAATGCTATTTTTACTATATCCACCTCGGATGAAACACAGAGTTGCGTTCGTCTATGGACGATACGCAACGTGGCTATTGAGCCAAATGAAGTTGCGTTCATCCAGATTGATAGAGGATTTTTGAACGCAAAAATAGGCAAAAGAGGTGGATAATAAAAAAATAAAAAATATATATTTTGCAAAGAAAGAGCTGCAATTTTTATATTTTTTTTGAGAAAAAAAATTAGGAGAATATTTGCATAATATGGTGATAAAAAGCTAGTTAAACTATGAAGATATTACCATAAACAAATATCTGAAAAAATTTTTGCAGATTTAAATAAGCAATCTACAAAATATGTAAAAGATCTCTTTTCCCTTTTTTTAAAAACAAAAGATAAGAGATTAAGAACCAGATCGTGAAACTTCCTTCAAGAGAGAATGCCTAGAAGAATCTATCCTGCTCTGGTACCATGTTAGAATTTCCCAAGAATAGACTTACAAAGCATTACAAGATTTGAAGAAACGAAATAGAACTGATTGATTATTCCTTGGATCAACTTTGTATAAATAACAAAGTTGATCATTGAGAGTCGTTGGATTACAACAACTCATCAAATCTGATCTAGACTATAACTGAGAGTTTACCTGACTCATGAAGGAGTGGAAACTCAAAGTAAGTCTATCCTAGTAGAACTTAAGAGAATAATTACTTATTCTAAAAAAAAATTTCTATGGAAATAGAAACTATTAAAAGGCTTTCAATATGGATTAGTATTTTTGGACTTCCTTATCAACTCATCAATAAGGAGGTTTTGAAGAATATTGGTAATACTCTAAGTGAATTCATCTAGGAGGGACCAACTACTAAGGAGAGAAGGCATGTTGTATACACTTGAATATGTGTTTCCATGGATATTTTAAAACCTTTACCATAATCAATTAGGATTAAATCTAAATCAAGAGAATGGGATCAATAAGTGGATTATAAAAATATTGCATTTTGATGTTATAAATATCATGAAACCAGGCACATGGCAAGAAATTGCAACGTGAAAATGATGGGGAAAGAGATGAATTTTTTTTTACATGAGGATAGCTTCAATATGAAATAAGGAAATTATATCATAGGAAAAGCTACGTCAAATCAAGGATTTTCCATTCCTAAGAAAGTGGCAAGAAAAACCCATCTACATCATCAGATGATAAAGGCTATTACAGTTCACTCAAATCAACCATTAGAAGAAAAACATGATATGAGGGATGATGAAATACAATGGGCAAGTTCAAATATAGAAGGATCTAAAGGTGTGAAGGAAGAGGGGAAGGCAAACTTTAAAGAAAAGGAAGATGGTGAAGTGAATTTTAAAGTAAATAAGGTGAAGGAGGTCAAGCTTAATCTAGGTAAATCACCTTTATTCTCCTCAAGTAGCATAAAATTTTCTCCTTACAATAAAATGAAAGTAGTATAGAGTGTATTCATTACACTTTAAGGTTTTAAGATCAGTACAATAAAGAAAATATTATGGAGGATATACAAGGAAATTTAGGGTTTCTAGGCCAACATAAGAAAGTAATCACTATGGAGTATCATCTATGCAATTTAGAGTTTTCAGGGAAAAATAAAGAATAAAATACTAATGAGTCTATTCCCTGCACTTTCAATTCTTTAGGGTAGCATAAATATTTAGAAGATAAGTCTCGTTATGAACAATATGAAAAAATAAAATATATTTATGAATATGAGAGTGTTGGTAGGAATGGAAGAAGAAGAGGAAGGCCATCAAAGTAGGAAAAAAAAGAAAAGGATATTTATCTAGGAAGCCAAATAAAAATATCACAAGTGTTAACAAGAAGTTGGGCTAAGCCCACTAATAAAAATAATAAGTGTTGATGATGAAAATGATATCATGGAATATTATGGATATGAATAAAACCCCTAAAAAAGAGTTATTAAGGAATTAAAAGGTTATTATAGTCCAGAGTTTATTTAATACAAGAAAAAAATAAGTAGTAAGGAATGTAACAACACTTTTAAGAATATTTGGAAGATGGGTGATTGTTTAGCAGTTTCTTCTACAGGTTATTCAAGCATTATTGCAATAATATGAGACAAATGCAAATGGGATGGGAAATTATTAGAAGCAAAAAGTAATTAGGTTGTTGGATTATTTTGTAGGAAAGAGAAAAACATCAAAGTTGGGATTATAAATGTATATGCTCCAACTATAGTTACTCCTCCTGAAATATGTTGGAAGGACCTTAGCATATCTTTTTCAAATATAATTATTCATTGTAATATATGGATTATTGTGGGTGATTTTACTATTGTTCTATCTCATTTGGAAAAGAAGGGTGGTATTCCAATATGGTCTAAATCAATGCAATATTTTGCTTCATTTGTCAATTCAAATGACATTTGGGTTATTAGTCCTCAAGCTATCAATATACATGGTATAATAGACACAATGGGTAAAATTATATAGCATAAAGACTAGATAGATTCTTGTTATCCAATAAATGGTTGCAAATAAAGTATTCAATCTCTTTAGATATTTTATTATAAGCATGATCAGATCACAAACCTATTCTTTTGACTTGTGAGTTACCTAATAATGGTCATCCAAAGCCATTTCACTTCTAGTCTATATGGCTCCAATTAGACCCTAATTTTTTCCAGATGGTTATGTTATGGTGGTATGAATTAAAATTTGAAATATCATGTATGTACATGTTTATTCAAAATTTGAAATATTTAAAGGAGCAAATAAAAATTTGGAATGGAAAATATTTTGGTAACATTTTCAAAGAAAATGAATCCAAGCTCAAAAATTTACAAGAGATAGTAGAAATTAGTGGAATGGATTAGGATTCTTATATTAAAGAAAAACAATTACTTTTGGATTGTCAAAATGCATTGAAAAAGGAGTCATATTAGTTCCAAAAATCTAGAGAGAAATGGCTCAAAGAAGGAGATAGAAATACAAAAAAATTCATGCTACAAAAAAAACAAATTTTTCTTTTCGCTACATCAAAAACATTTTAACTCCAAATAGAAGAAATTTTAAGGATGAAGAAGATATAAGGAAGGAAGAAATTAATTATTTGAAAAATATTTTATCATATACTAGGCAAGAGAAGGAGGCACAAGAAAAACTTCTTCAAAATATTCTATCAATTATCACTTAGGGATAAAATTAAAGCTTGATGAAGAGATATCTATGGTGGAGCTCCATGAAGCAGTTTTCTCTTTCCATCCTAACAAGGAACCTGGCCCTAATGGATTTCCTGCAATTTTATTTCAAAATTTTTGGGATTTATTGAAGAGTAATTTGTTATCTATAGTTGAAGAGGCCAAGAAAAAGAAGGCTATAATAAGCGAGATCAATGCTACTTTTATTACATTGGTTCCTATGAAAGGCAACACAAAATATTTTGATAATTTTCGTCCAATAAGCCTTTGTAATATGATTTATAATATTATTTATAAAATTATTGTAAACCAGTTGAAGGTATTTCTACAATGTCTTATCTTAGAGGAACAAGGTCTCTTTGTTCTTGGTAAATAAATTCTTGATGGTATAATTATTGTACAAGAGGCCATATATTCTCTTCATTCCATGAAAAAATAGGTATGCTTTGAAAATTAGATATGAACAAAGCATATGATAGGGTTTCCTATAATTTTCTACATGTTATTCTGAAAAAATTTGGCTTTGATTATAGTTTGTGTGAGTGGATTAAATGTTGTTATAGCATTGCAAAATTTTCTATTTTGATCAATGGTTCTCTTGCTAGTTACTTTAAGTTATCTTGTGGATTTTGTCAAGGTGATCCACTTTCTCCTAATCTATTCATTATTCTTGCAAAAGTATTAGGGAGAGCCTTTTCAAAGGAAAAAATCGAAGGAAAAATCTAAGGTATTCAAGTTGCAAGAAATGGTCTCTCCAAATCTCATCTCCAATTTCTTGATGATATATTTTTTTTGGGCCATCCCTCAGTCAGTGAGGCCATAGAGTTTAAATAAATAATATTATGGTATGATAAGGCTACTGGATAGTTGGTAATTACTACAAAATCTAAATTTTTTATTAATATTGCCCTAGATTTGCAATAAATTGTTGTGAATATTTTAGGGTTTAAAATTTAAAAAATTCCATCAACCTACTTGGGTATTCCTTTTTTTGATAAAGGAAATAAAAATGAGCTTTGGATCTCTTTTTTGGATAGAATGAAAGCTTGCTTGGTAGGTTGGAAAGGTAAGTTCTTAACCATGGCAGGAAGACTACAACTCATAAAAACTACATTGCAATCCATAATTTATTTATATGATGTCACTTTCAAGACTACCAATATGTATAACATCATTAAATTGATAAAATTAAAAGAGAATTTCTATAGAAAGGTTGTGAGAAAAAATCTATGTTTTCTCTTTGTAAATGGAATAGGGTTTGCAAAGGAAAGAATACTGGAGGAACAGGTTTGTGAAATTGTAAACTTATGAATTTGGAATTAGGAGCAAATCTTGGGTGGAGATTATTCAGAGATCAAGGAAAAAATTGGGTAAAAATATTACTTCAAAAATATATAGGTTCTCTTGATGCAATAAAATTGTTTAGAAAAATAACTCTACCCAAAGGAATATCAACATGGAACTTCATATCAAAGAGTTTGTAATTGATAAAGAAACATATTATATGGTCAATCAATGAGGTCACTTATGAAAATTTTTGATTTGATGCTTGGTTGAAGCCTTACCCTCTTATCTCTAACTCAAAATGGAAACCATTGGCTCAAGAATACCTAGCATGTAAATATCCAAGGGTCAAAGACTATATTATTATGAGCAATAACTCCAGAGCATGGATTTATTTTAATAACTTGGTTGAAGGAGAAGAAATCAAATACGTTGTAGATAAACTTCAAAAGATGCTTCAAGAGTTATATTTGTTTATTTTTACATGAAAGGATGAGTTGGTTTGGAATTTATGAAAGGATTGTGGATAGTCGATCAAGTTGGGATATGAGGATTTAGAACAATCAAAATTTCTTTCTCACAAATATTTTCCATGGAAGAATATTTTGTCATTAGGCTCTCCCTAAGGCCTCAACATTCCTTTGGTTAGTAGTTCAAAGTAATATTCTTACAAGAGAGATTATGGATCTTTTAGATGTGCCTTGTGTGAGAAGGATTTAAAAACATCAGACCATTTACTTCTTCATTGTCTATGTTTTAGTTGGTTAAAGTTCTTCATTGTCTATTTGCTCACACTATTTGGGGTTATTTTTTAAGAAATATATATTGGGTAGCTCCATCAACATTGAAAGAGTTGATGAAATATTAGATTAATTATTTTAAACCTAAAGCATTATGTATTCTTTGGAAGATTAGCCTTGTCATTATTTATTGGAATTTATGGCTTGAAAGAAATAATTGAATTTAGGTTTGAGGGTCATGCCAGTTGGTCAAAGCACTCCTATGGGAGTGTGGAGACCTTGGTTCAAATACTTAGGCCTTATAGTATCAAAAGGTGCATTGTGCCAACATAATTGACTACGGTATAAAAGTTTACATGATGCAACTAGAGGTTATAGTGGTCGCAAGGAGTAGGATTGAAACTCATGTTGAGGCAATGTTAAAATATTACGAGTTACCGATTGCTCTAGTATATATCAAAAAAATAAGGAATAATTTATTTTTTGAAAATAAATCTCAAAATCATGCTCAAGTTTGGAACCGTATTATTACCTCTCTTGCAAAATATCTACAAATATGGTGCTCATCATGGGAAGTCTCAATTGCATAAAAAGAGGTGCTAATAACTTGGATACATGATTTGAACATACATGGAAGAGTCATATGTGACAGTGGAATTAAAACAAAGGATCTACTTCGATCGATAACAAAATAGAAATATTCAAAACTAGGTTTATCAAAATTAATTTTGATGGTGCTTCTAAAGGAAATCCAAGAAAAGCTTATGGAGATGGCATTTTTAGAAATAGTGAAGACAAAATCATTCTCACTTATTCAGAATCATATGGAACTTTAATTACTGACTATGCAAAGGCTAGGGCAGACACATCTTACAGGGATTAAAATTACCGTAGAAAAAAGATGGAAATATATTTTAATTGAGGGGGACTCAAATTATCATCAATGTTATTAAAAAAATGGATGTGAAGACTGGATAAAAATTAATAATATTTGTAATGTTCATCATCTATTACTAGAGGTAATCTCTTGTGAGCATATTTATAGAGAAGGAAATCGGGCAAATAAATTAACGAATTGTGGTGTTGATCTTCATCCTAGTGAAATTCAAATTTTAGAAGAAAATTGACCAAGTGAAATTTTATTTCATAATAAAAATGATGTCAAAAAACTAATTGTGGAAACATAGCACTTCAAATAAGTTGAAGAATATAATAAAGAGAAAAAGAAATGAAAAAATGTGATATGTAAAAACTATAATTTTTTGGTATTTTGATGGCCCCAATAAAAGCTACATGTAACTTATTAAAAATAAACAATTAATTAAAACTAATAACAATATAATGAGACCAATATAATGTTTTGTTATTTTAATGGAAGTTACCCAATAACACAGGTAGCTTATTAATATAAATAACAATTCGTATATCTTAACCTTCAATAAACCTATAAACCTATCTAATATATCTTGGAATATTTTGTAGAAAAAGCACTTCAAAAGGTTATAAATTAAGATGTTTAGAATCACTATCTTTAAGTGGTAATCTAAAGCTATTTATTTATTTATTAGATTTTGTTAGTGTGAGAAACCCCTACGACCAACAGGGTTGAGTAGTCTCTTCCCAACTATGACCCCAGTTACATTTTGATATCTATGCAAAAATAAGATAAATAAAATAACATAAAAGCTTAAGTGTCATCATAAAGTAAAGATAAAGCAGTTTTTAACATCCACCAAGACATAAGTTATATGATATGATCTTCATTGAAATGATGATTACATACTATATGATTATCCAACCATATTCTTGTTACAAAAGTATGGTATACAATTTGGACTTTCATAGTCAGACCCACTCAAATTGTACACTAGGTATTTACTAAGAAGATTCATTTATGTTTATTTAATATATATAAATATAAATATTTAATTAAAGTTTATTTATGCAAAAAAATTCTTATTATAAAAACATGAACTTTCTATTTAATTGGATTTATTTTTAAAATAAAAAATAATAAGTGTTTCATCTTTTAAGTTATGTTTGGATAAAATATTTTTCAAATAAATTATTTTCAAATTTTTAAACTTAAAAAAAAAAATAGTTGTATTAGTTATAATCAAATAGCATTAGTTCAACTAATTAGATTTCTTGAATTTTAAAGAGAAGACCTAGGATGGAATCTTGAGAAATAGCCAAGTTGTAATATTGCTAGATGTAATACAAGCAAGGTCCATTTCCATTCCATATAACTGATTTAAAAAATATTTAAATTAATTATAAAAAAATTGAATTCATATTTTATATAAAAAAAAAAACATAAACTTTGAATTTAAACCAAAATTTTTAAGTTATTAAAAAATTTAATTTAAATCAAAAAAATAATTTCATCTTATTAATTTTTAATATATCTTAAATGCATCCTATATGTTATATATGACATGAGACAATATTTAATTTAGTTCAAGATAATTATTAGTTTTATCTAAAATAATGTTTTCATTTATAAAAGTTTTATAAATAATATCCGCATGATGTGGTCTACCAGTAAGGATGCCACTTGCATTATCGGTGATGTGACCCGGTTTCAATCAGCAAGGATGCCACTTACATTATTGGTGATGTGACTCGGGTTCAATCCCCACAACGGATAGCGGATAATGTTTTCATTTATAAAAGTTTTATAAATAATATCCACATGATGTGGTCTACCGACAAGGATGCCACTTGCATTATCGGTGGTGTGACCCGATTTCAATCAGCAAGGATGCCACTTACATTATCGGTGATGTGACCCAGTTTCAATCAGCAAGGATGCTACTTACATTATCGATGATGTGACCCGGGTTCAATCCCCACAACGGATAGCGGATATGTATATGTATACGAAGTATTTACTCAATAAAAAAAATTTATAAATAATTTTAAAAACTCTAAGTTAATTCAAGACACATATGGATATATATAAAATAATATGCACATCCAAACTATATCATTCATATATATATATATATATATATATATATATATATAAATGAATTTAAATTAAAATCATAGTTATCCTCCCCATGGGGACATCACAATGGTTCAAGAGAATTATTAATTTTATCTAAAATAATGTTCTTATTTATAAAAGTTTTAAACATAATTTTAAAAACTCTAAGTTAATTCAAGACATATATATGGTAAGTATTATTTAAATGAGTTCAAATTAAAATTATAGTTATCCTCCCAATGGGGACAACACAACGGTTAGGGCTTTGGCCTCTCTTTGGGAGGTTCAAGGTTCAAACTATGGTGTGTGTAATTTCATGTGGTTTGAGATTTAGTTCTTGTGTACTTAATTACTTCATGGAAAATCATTCGTTTTAATATGATGGTGTATGTTGTGTGTGTCAACAAAAAAAAAAAATTCACAATTATTTACAAATTATACTAGTTTTGTTTGACATGAAAAAAATTAGTGATTGAACTTATTGAAAACAATCATGGAGCCACCAATCCTTTGACATGTAAAAAACTAGTGATTGAACTTATTGGAAACAATCATGGAGCCACCAATCCTCTTAACCAAAAGGATCAAGAATTAAAAATACAATTTAATCACCTATTCATCTTCACTTATTAAAATATTTGAAGGTTTTGAGATTAATTAATCAAACCATGAACATTGAAATATTATTAATAATAAAGCCTTTAAATACATAAGACTAAGGCTAAATATAGCCTTAGGAAACGCGTAGAAAATATATTCCCCTAGGTTGTCGCCAACAACATGTAGTATGTCGCTAACAATTAACAACTAACAAATTATCAACACGTAATTTACGAACCATAAAATATTCTTAACAATGAATATTTTCAAGGTTATAAAATAATGTAATAACTAAATTAACTAAGGTAATAATTAAATTACCCTAATATCTATCCTAACATCCCCCCTTTATTACATTATTTTGAAATACAAAGAGTGTTGCAAAACAACTCAAATTTGACACGTGCAAGTGCCTTAGTGAATATATCTGCAACATGTTCGTCGGTGGGAATGTAATAACTTATATTCTACCCTAATATGGTAATTACCCAATATAGGAATCTAGATATTATCCAAGATAGGAATCTAGATATTATCCAAGTAATGGGATAATTACTCTAACACCCCCCTTATTCTATTATATACATTATTTGGGTAATGTATATAATTCCCCCATACAGTGAAGAAGATAAATGAAATATTTTGGCTCTTGCTCTAGCTCAAGCTCTGGCTGAAGTAGGGAAAAATGGTGCACCGAATGAAACTAAACAATATGCATCTATCGCTAGTGTGTTATGAGCATCAAAATGGAAGCATGCAAGTAACAATGGAAAGACACCAAATTGCAAGAAATGAAATAAAAGGAAGTTTGTTTCTATTAATTTGATGGTTCAAAATGTTGGACATTTTGAGTACCTAAGCTAAAATGTTGTCATTGATGTCAAAAGAGCATTTAATGTCAAAAGGATCTATGAAGGGTTTTTGTGAAAACCAAAGGCAGGAAAAATAAAAGGTTTTATTTAAAACCATGGATAGTGGATTTGATCTGGGTTTTTCTTAAAACCCAATTTGGGCTTTCGTTTCATCGAAAAAGGTGCCCCGATGATGGAGTTATTTGAGTTTTAATATTTGGTTTAAATTTTAATTATTTAAAATTTAAATGTAAAGTTTCCCCGACGTCATCAAGAAAACATAAATTCATATTTCCGTCGACGTCTTCGAAGTGTTTTAAACACTATATAAAGGGGTGGTAAATGAATCAAAGTTTTATCCTTGCTCTTGTGATAAATGTTTGGCATTCGAATAAGTCTATGAGCTCATGCAAATTTTGAGAAGATAAGCAACAAAGAAAATGACAGCGCTTGGAAAGTCAAAGTGTGGTGGGAAGTGTGGTGCATTGGCAAATCATTTTTGCTAAGGGACAAGGTAGCGCAAACACCAGGGATCGAAGCCCTTGGACGACATTTCGGAAGGCGTGTGGAAAGCGCTTTGGCACTTTGTCTTTTGCGGAAGGTGGAGGAAGGTTTAAGGCAATTTGGGCTTTTGCCTTTCCAACGAGCATCTAGCTCATGTGGAATCTTAGTTGTGGCTAAGACGCTCACGGTGTGGCAAGTCGGGGGTTTGAATCCCCTTGAGGAGGTAATTACGTTTTGCATTTAAATAATTTTTATTAGCCCTAAATTTTGGAGTTATAAGGTAGTTAATGGAAATTAAAGTTTGTTATTAGGGCTATGATTATTATTGCAAAGCATAATTGGTTTATGATTTATTTGATGGTTATGAAGAGTTAATTTTAGGAGAAATAAGGAGTTATTTTTTTAAAAGCAATTTTGAGAGGTTTATTATTTTTTATAAGGGTTTTAATAAAAGGGACTTTGGTGGATGTGTTTATTAACCTGGGGTAAAAAGGGTGTAATTTGAGTAATGCTTTATTTTATGATTATTTGAAGTCCATTAACCCTTGTTTAGATTGGAAAGGAAAGTTGTGTTTAAGTGTGGTAGATTTTATGGAAAACTTATTGGCATCAAAAAGGTATGGGCACATTATCCTATTGATTTTTTATGATGGTTGATTTCTGAAATATCATTGGAGAGAAAAGGGTTGATTGTGGTTTCCTTTGAGAAAATGATTGGTTGAATGCTTCAAGGTTTTCTGGTTTGTGAGTTATATTTAAACCTTGTTTTATTAGCATTATTGTTGAAGCCCATTGATGATGAAATGAACTTGAACTTGAGTTAGAAAAGAACATGAGTATCATTGCTATGTGAGACTTGTGCTTGAGCATTTTTGGAAACATTTTGAGTTGGTTAATACATGCTTGGACTAGGGTTTGTGAAAAGGGATTGTTCCTTGAAGTGATTGGTTGAGTTGAGTTGGTTAATACATGCTTGGACTAGGGTTTGTGAGAAAGGATTATTCCTTGAGGTGATTGGTTGAGTTGAGTTGATTAAGCCTAGTCAAGTGGATGCATGTGGTTGTTAAAGTTCCTAGAAACAAACTATTCAATATTCTGATTTGAGTTGAGATTGAGGTTGATTTGAGTTAAGATTGAGATCTGAGTATAGAACATATAGAGTCTCTAACAATTCTCTTGATGCTTCTATTAAGTTGATATTGGGATTTGAGTATAGAACATATAGAGTCTCTAATAATTCTATTTATGATTCTATGATATTGATTTGAGATATTGATTGTACAGTGAGCTTAGAACATATTGAGTCTCTAACAATTCTCTTTATGATTCTATGTGATTGAGACAAGTCTTTGAGAAGACTTATGGACTGTTTTGAGTTAAGCTTTTGTGAAAGCTTGCTATGCATATTTGAGCAAGTCCTAGAGAGGACTTATTGAGCAGATTTGAGCAAGTCCTAGAGAGGACTTATTGAGCAGATTTGAGCAAGTCCTAGAGAGGACTTATTGAGAAGATTTGAGCAAGTCCTAGAGAGGACTTATTGAGCAGATTTGAGCAAGTCCTAGAGAGGACTTATTGAGAAAATTTGAGCAAGTCCTAGAGAGGATTTGTTTATTATATTTGGACAAGTTTTGTGTGAACTTGTTGAGTAGATTTGGACAAGTTCTGTGTGAATTTGTTGAGCATATTTGGATAGGTTTTTTGTGAACCTGTTGAGCAAATTTGGACAGGTTTTATGTGAACCTATTGAGCAAATTTGGACAAGTTCTATATGAAATTTTTGAGCAGATTTGGACAAGTTTTGTGTGAACCTATTGAGAAAATTTGGACAAGTTTTGTGTGAACCTATTGAGTATATTTGAGCAGGTTCTAAGTGAACCTATTGAGCAAAATTGTACTAGATCCACTGTACTATGTTTAGTGCAAGAAATTAAGAAAAAATGTGCTAGACCGACTGAACTGTGTTTGGTAAAGTATTGAGACAAAGCTTTGGAGGTGAAAGAGTATAGAGGATACAGTCTCAGTGGATAGAGATCTAGCAACAAAGACAATTGAAGATAGATCTGAGTGAGGAGTCTTCAAGTGGAAAGAGATCCATCAGTTAGTGCAACATAGAGATATAGTCTTCTAGAAGATCACTAGCCAAAGCATAATAGAAAAGAGTTCTCCTGTGGAAGATATCCACGAACTTGACATTAGGGGATCAACATATCCTTTGGACAGAAGTCCATAAACATTGTAATTTGGAAAATATTCCCAAAATATTATTTGAGAAATATTTAGAAGAAATATTTTCTCTGTGGAGGTAGCCCACACTGGGTGAACCACGTTAAAATCTGTGTCTCTATTGTGTGTGATGATTGGTGAATTTCTTTGGTTATTGCTATTGATATTGCCATTGATTATATTGATTAATATTGTTTGGGAAAGAAAAGTAAAAAGTGGTCTTATAATATTTCCCCCCCCTCTCAGTATCAGCTTATGTTCTTCAATTGGTATCAGAGCGGGTTCCTTTAGAAGAGTTTGACAGCTTGAAGGAAAAGTGTTCTAAGAACACAATGGCTCAAAAATATCAAAAGGATGGGTCCTTCAATAGTGCAGTACCAATATTTTATGGAAGTGACTTTTCGTATTGGTGTATGCTGATGAGATTTTACCTGATGGTACTTGGAAATGAAGTTTGGAATGTAGTGGAACTTGGATATGATTCTACGGTTAATCCTATGAAAGATAAGGAAGGTAAGCTTCTAATGCATGCAAATTCAAGAGCCATAAATGCAATTATAAAAGGATTGGGTAGATCATAATATATGAAGGTTATGGATTGTAAAACAACAAAAGATATGTGGGATCTACTACATGATATATATGAGGGTGATAAAGGTGTCATGAAAGCTAAGATCAAAAATCTCAAAGGAAATTTTGAGAACTTAAGAATGAGAGATGATGAAAATATTCATGATTATCTCAGTAATATTGATGAACTTGTACATGAGATGAGAGGTCTTGGAATGAAGGTTAATGAATCAGATGCTTGTGATAAGATCTTGAGAACTCTTCCAAAAAGGTATAGTGAAAAGGTTTATGCTATATAAACATCAATTCATAGTGATTATTTGACAAGGAGTTATTTGCTTGGTATGCTTACTACTTTTGAGATAAGAACAAAAGATCCTATTCCTCCGAAAGAAGCTGCTTTCAAAGTGGACAAAAAGAAAAAGAGAAAGCAAATAGAATCAAGCAGTGAGTCATATAGTGATGAAGAATATAACTATGGTAGAAGAGATAAAGGGTTCAAAAGGGCAATAGATATGAGATCAATTAAGTGCTTTAATTGTGGTAAGTTTAGAAATTTTGCAACAATGTGCAAAGAGCCAAAGTACAATAGTTATGAAGAAAAATAGGATCACAAGTACAGGGAATCAGAAAGACACAAGTAGAAGAAGAAAGACAAGGATGGACAAAAAAACAAGGAAATAATTTTTTCCAAAGGCAAAAGAAAAGCTACTATGCGGATAATGCAAGTAAGTACTCATTTGATAGTGATGCTAGTTTTCAGACAATGATAGAGATGAAGTCTTGTTCATGATTGAAGAAAAGGATCAAACTAAGAAAAAGACTCTAGTTATTGTTAAGTATTTTAGATGTGGTAAATTTGGACATCTTGAAGATGATTGCATAAGAGATGGTTATAGTTTCAGTGATGATGATTTTGAAGATGCACTTGATAGATCAAATGAGAATATTCTAGTGGCTTTAGAAGATGAATAATTGAGTGATCCTATATAAAGCAAGTCAAAAGAAATAAATGATATGGACAAAGGCAAACAAATAGAGGACTACTCAATAGAGAATGGTTATGATCTCAAGGGAGAACTTATCCATGCCCTTGACACAATAAATAAGGTAAGAAAGAAACACTCTAAGCTTAAAATTCAGTTTTAAGAATGTGATGAAGAAATATTATTGCTCATAGAGGACTTAAAAAAGTCAAAGGCTAAGGCAAGTAAGTTCAAGGATAAGTTAGAAGCAAAGATTTTGGAATATGAGAAGTTAGCACAATAAGTGGCTACTCTAAAGAAATATTTACATGACTCCAAGATCAAGATGAAGATTTTCACAAATAGCTCTAAGAACTTGGATAAGTTCATTTGTGGACAACAGAGAACATCATGTTCAACAGTTCTTGGTTTTGAAAAGAAACAAGAAAAAGCAAAGTCTAAATATTTAAATTTTAAATTCAAATTTAAAATTCTAGGGTGGGAGTATTTCTACTGCTTTGATGGAGTAGAAATACTCCCACCATAGAAATGCTTTGTTCAATGTTAAATTTTAATTATTTAAAATTTAAATTCAAATTTAAATTTAAATGTAAAGTTTCCTGCTGACGTCATCAAGCAAACGACGTCTTCGAAGTGTTTGAAACACTATATAAAGGGGTGGTAAATAAATCAAAGTTTTATCCTTGCTATTGTGATAAATGTTTGGCATTCGAATAAGTCTACGAGCTCGTGCAAATTTTGAGAATATAAGCAACAAAGAAAATGACAGCGCTTGGAAAGTCAAAACGTGGTGGGAAGCATGGTGCATTGGTAAATCATTTTGGCTAAGGAACAAGGCAGCACAAACACCAGGGATCGAATCCCTTGGACGACATTTCGAAAGGGGTGTGGAAAACGCTTTAGTGATTTGTCTTTTGTGGAAGGTGGAGGAAGGTCTAAGGCACTTTGGGCCTTTGCCTTTCCAACTAGCGCCTAGCTCATGTGGAATCTTAGTCGTGGCTAAGACGCTCACGGTGTGGCAAGTCAAGGGTTCGAATCCCCTTGAGGAGGTAATTATGTTTTGCATTTAAATAATTTTTATTAGCCCTAAAGTTTGGAGTTATAAGGTAGTTAATGGAAATTAAAGTTTGTTATTAGGGCTGTGATTATTATTGCAAAGCATAATTTGTTTATGATTTATTTTATGGTTATGGAGAATTAGTTTTAGGAGAAATAAGGAGTTGTTTTTTTAAAAGCAATTTTGAGAGGTTTATTATTTTTGATAAGGGTTTTAATAAAAGGGACTTTGGTGGATGTGTTTATTAACTTGGAGTAAAAAGGGTGTAATTTGAGTAATGCTTTATTTTGTGATTATTTGAAGTCCATTAACCCTTGTTTAGATTGGAAAGGAAAGTTGTGTTTAAGTGTGGCAGATTTTATGGACAACTTAT
Organism: Wollemia nobilis; assembly: GCA_028583015.1. Classification (NCBI taxonomy): domain Eukaryota; kingdom Viridiplantae; phylum Streptophyta; class Pinopsida; order Araucariales; family Araucariaceae; genus Wollemia; species Wollemia nobilis. Next base: position 242,964 of record JAQPPZ010001560.1, on the reverse strand, counting down.
TGGTATCAAAAAGGTATGGGCACATTCTCCTATTTATTATTTATGGTGGTTGATTTCTGAAATATCATTGGAGAGAAAAGGATTGATTGTGGTTTCCTTTGAGAAAATTATTGGTTGAATGCTTCAAGGTTTTCTGGTTTGTGAGTTGTATTTAAACCTTGTTTTATTAGCATTGTTTTTGAAGCCCATTGATGATGAAATGAACTTGAACTTGAGTTAGAAAGGAACATGAGTATAATTTCTATGTGAGACTTGTGTTTGAGCATTGTTGGAAACATTTTGAGTTGGTTAATACATGCTTGGACTAGGGTTTGTGAAAAAAGATTGTTCCTTGAGGTGATTGGTTGAGTTGAGTTGGTTAATACATGCTTGGACTAGGGTTTGTGAGAAAGTATTGTTCCTTGAGGTGATTGGTTGAGTTGAGTTTATTAAGCCTAGTCAAGTGGATGCATGTGGTTGTTCAAGTTCCTAGAAACAAACTATTCAATATTCTAATTTAAGTTGAGATTGATTTGAGTTTAGATTGAGGTTGATTTGAGTTGAGACTGAGATCTGAGTATAGAACATATAGAGTATCTAACAATTCTCTTGATGCTTCTATTGATTTGAGATTGGTATTTAAGTATAGAACATATAGAGTCTTTAACAATTCTCTTTATGCTTCTATGAGATTGATTTGAGATATTGATTGTACATTCAGCTTAGAATATATTGAGTCTCTAATTTTTCTCTTTATGATTCTATGTGATTGAGACAAGTCTTTGAGAAGACTTGTGGATTGTTTTGAGTTAAGCTTTTGTGAAAGCTTGCTATGCAGATTTGAGAAATTCCTAGAGAGGACTTATTGAGCATATTTGAGCAAGTCCTAGAGAGGAATTATTGAGCAGATTTGAGCAAGTCCTAGAGAGGACTTATTGAGAAGATTTGAGCAAGTCCTAGAGAGGATTTTTTGAGCAGATTTGGACAAGTTCTATGTGAACTTGTTGAGAATATTTGGACAATTTTTGTGTGAACTTGTTGAGCATATTTGGACAGGTTTTGTGTGAACCTATTGAGCAGATTTGGACAAGTTTTGTGTGAACCTGTTGAGCAGATTTGGACAAGTTCTGTGTGAACTTGTTGAGAAGATTTGGACAAGTTTTGTGTGAACCTATTGAGCATATTTGGACAGGTTTTGTGTGAACCTGTTGAGCAGATTTGAACAGATTCTAAGTGAACCTATTGAGAAGAATTATACTAGATCTACTGTACTATGTTTAGTGTAAGAGATTAAGCAGAACTGTTCTAGACTGACTAAACTATGTTTGGTACATTATTGAGACAGAGCTTTGGAGGTGATAGAGTATAGAGGATAGAGTCTTAGTGGATAGATATCCAACAGCCAGGATAATTGAAGATAGATTTGAGTGAGGAGTCTTCAAGTGGAAAGAGATCCACCAGTTAGTGCAACATAGAGATAAAGTCTTCTATAAGATCACTAGCCAAAGCAGAATGGGAAATATTTCTCCTATGGAAGATATCCATGAAATTGAGATTAGGGGATCAACATCTCATTTGGACAGAAGTCCATAAGCATTGTAATTTGGGAAAGATTCCTAAGAGATTATTTGAGAAATATTTAGAAGAAATATTTTCTATGTGGAGGTAGCCCACAATGGGTGAACCACGTTAAAATCCGTGTCTCTATTGTGTGTGATGATTGGTGCATTGCTTTGGTTATTGTTATTGATATTGACATTGATTATATTGATTAATACTGTTTGGGAAAGAAAATTAAAAAGTGGTCTTATACTATTTACCTCCCCTCTCAGTATAAGCTTGTGTTATTCACAAAACCATGGTTACATAGATTGCCCCTTGAGGGCTCAGGATCATTACAATTTTTACAAAATGGTGCCCAAGGATCGAATCCTCAAAGTAACTTGTGTGCACTTCCAATATCTTTCCTTGTACCCACAATTGAGGTGGGTGAACCTATGATGCCACCGCTTTGTTCTATGATCTTGTGATCCTTTATCATGTGCTGTAAAATATTGCACCTACACACAAGGAAATCAGAATCTCAAAATAGCAAGTGTGTATGGTGAAAACATGCAATCCCCACAAGCACTGAAAGACTAGAAAACATGAATATGAAAGACGCATATCTAAAACAATTACAAATGAATCTAAATTATAGAGGTATGTAACATAGATAGTTTTGGGAATATATTACTAAAAATAGAACCAAAATTGCATCCGATGGCATGGCGTAATCGTAATAGACCTACGAAGCCTAAAAAATCTAAAGCAAGCAATTTCTACCCCTAAACATATCCAAAATGTGTGAAACTTAGATAGAATACATAAAATGATATTTCAAGACAACCCATGTGGTCAGATTTAAAAAATCAATAACAGTTTTAGGTGCACCTCCAGATGAGCTTTGTGGACCTGCATAAGACCCTCTAAAACACTAAAAATGTGATATCTTGCTCAATATAGCTCCAAAATGTATGAAATTTGGACAGCATGTTAATATACTAATATAGAATATAACTAAAAAATAATAGTAAAGAAATCATGCATAAATATTTCCTCATCCTGGGGTGGTTGGGACTGGCACAGAATGGGGACCATCTTGGGGTGGGACGACCATCAATTCTGTACTTATTTTATCACCAATTCCTCTATGAATTGGTTAGGGACATTCTAAATAGTATTGTCATCAAATTTTGTGGTGAAATTAACTCAAAAGGTTTGGGTTTTCAAAAAAAATGTGCCTCCTAAATCACTCACAAACCTCCTTCGTTAGGTAGAGATTCTGAGGGAAAAGGGCAAAAAATGGTGAGGGGAAATCTTGGCAGTACTCCGTTGCTAAGTCTCAAAACTCCTCCCTATGATTTGTATGGAAAATGGATCCACTTTATAGCCAAATGAGGCCTTTGGGAAAGAAGGCATGTGAAGGCATGTAGGGCAACAGGCACCATTTGGCCAATAGGGTGGCATGCATTGGAGGGGGAAGATAATCTCCCTATTTGGCCTCCCTCATGCAGTATGTCATAAGGATGCTACATCCTCTGACTTGCATACTTGAATAGTCAGGTCAAATGGTAATTTATGGGCACTATTTGTTCAAATTTGACTTTTTTGTAGCCAAACCTTGTGGTCGTCCCACCCCAGGATGGGTAGTTTTCCATCGTCCCAAGGTGGGATGACCACAAACTATGACCATCCCGAGGTGGGATGGTCATGCCTATATGGCCCAAAAGCTCCCATAAGTGGGGTAAAAGCTCCCAAAAGTGGTTAAGACCATTATTAAACCTTTGATGGTTTCCCAAGGGGGTCATATGGTGTCAATTAACCAGTGTTTTCGATTGCCTAATCGGATTGACCAGATTTTAGTATCTACAGATGCCCCTTTTTGAGATGCATTGTGTGCAACACAGTGCTGAGCAAAAATAGATGACTAAAATGCTGAATAATTAGGGTTATTCAATAACCTAACCAACTTTAGATGCCCCAATAATGGAAAGAGCATGTTTTCTTGAATCCTTGATTTTGATGAGCTAAGGAACTTGCTTTAAGTACAACCTTTCATGGCCGGTTTACTTGATCTTGGAAATTTTAAATCATAAATATGATTCTATAATGCTAAGAATTTGTTTGATTTAAATTTTTACTTGTTTTTTACCCCAAGCAAGAGCATGATTGTCTTTGTCGAATATTCATTGAATGAATGCAATTTGCATGATTGAGTGTGTGAATGTTGATTGTGATTATGAAATCGTTAAGTATGACTACCCCCTCAAGTGACAAGTCGATGAGGGAGTGACCAGTGATAAAAACGATGAGTCGCTTGACCCCTATGACATAATTAGGGTTTCCTCCAATTTTACTCATTGAAAAATGGAGTATTTTTTAGAGGATTTTGGTGATTTTGTTGATGTATGGAAGAAAGGAGCTTAAAAATTTGTTCCTATGGGGCGGTCCAACAATAATGGCCTTATTAGGGTGTGAAGTAAAGAATTTCCACTTCTCCATGAGAAATTTAGATTCCTTTTGATCCTGAGTGAATTCCATCAGATTTGACTTGTTTTTGGTGGGTTTTGGACCCTTTTATTTGATTTTTGTGTTGTTTTTACGATGTTTTTGATTGTTCAATTGTTTTTTAATTTTTGATTTTTGATGAGATTTTTTTTATGACTCCTTTTTTATTTTAGATATTTGGTAGTGTGAGGTCAGAGGACCCACTTTATTGTAGCCTACAGGTAGCCCAAGGATTATGATGTATCTTTACCCCATACATATACAAATATATATGAGCTTTTATGTTTTATCATCATGTGTTTATTGCTTTATGAGATGTATGCAATGTGTTTATTTGCTTTATGATATGATGATGGATGTCTATCATGTATGCATATTTTGTAATGCTATTGGATTTGATTTGATGATATGTATTTGCATGAATGCATAATGAGATGGATGCTTGATTGATCTAGATGATGAAATGTGTATACTATATGACATATTATGTTAGCACCAGACTGTATAGAATTCATTAATTCATGTGTAATGTTGTCATGAGACTATGTAATAGATTTGTAAGAAAATTTAGGCTAATGAAATATGAAAAATGGAATGAATGAAGTGAATGTTATAGAATATCTATGAGGTTTTCATGAGACTCAAACACTCTAGTTGACTGGTCAAAATTTATATATTAACCATGCAAGACTTTTTGATAAGGTATGAATCTGCTAGGATGACCCATATACTCAATATACCTATGTGTGCAAGTGAGTTTATTTTTGTGATATGCATAAGATTACCCCAGTGCCAAATATGATTAAAGCAACCCATATGTACTGAATATCACCCTATGAATAACACGATCCTAGGTTTTGTACTTAGTTGGATTAGACCACTAGGTAGTATAGGCTACAAAAATCTAGCTCATACACATGCAAACATTGGTCTACATGCACACAAAAAGCTAATGTGATAGACACATAATCATGTGTAAGGATACCACCATAGCCAGGAAGGCTTGATGCCACCAAACCTATAATGAGGATCACCTAATGGTTTGTTGAATGCTGAGAATTCCAGGGATTCAAGTTCAATACTGCCTTATTTTCTATTATTTGAATTCAAGGATATCTGCTCATACTTAGTGATGAAAATCACTGTTTATTTTGTATTTTGTTTTCTTTGAGCAAAGGATTTGGGGAGTGGTGATAACCACTATTTATTTTGCTTTTGATTTTTTGCTTTTGTGGGATTTTGATTTTGATAGTGGTTAAAACCACTATTTATTTTGGGGAATAGGGTAAGGAGGAGCTTATCCTTTTGCAAATTATCAGCATTCTTGAACCATCTACATAGGGGGATGAGCGGGATCAAATTTTCACTTAAGGCAACCTAGACCAATTCATAGGTTTCATATTTCCTTGTGTAAAACTTGGATTTATTAGTGTGAAAATATGTTGGGATTTTAAAATATACAAGGTACGATCTAAGAAAGACTCTACCTTCTAAAAATTAGGTAGCTTTATACAATATCTGAAAATAAAATTAGAGATGGTTGAGTGACTAAAAATCCTAATGACACTCTATAACAAATTGCTAGGTGAAAGGAATGGACACAAATATGAAAAAGTGGGAGATGTAGGTGGAAATGATAAGTGAAATATGAAATGATGTGGAGGATGACTTGAACAACATTGATTTTAAATGATGACTAATGTACAGTCTCAGTGCTAGGTATATATGAGCACCTCTAAAATGCAAAGAGCAATTATGAGTATGCCTAATGCAAGAGATGATAAAATTCAATGGTATGCAATGTAATGTGATGCAATATTTTTATAATTTTGATGTTTTGATAATGTTTTTGGCTTATATATATACACATATACAAGGTGACCAATGGGTTTAATAGATGCCATTGGAACTTTTTGGATGACCAAAGAGCTTATGGATAACTTTGGGGATTTTTGGGGTGACCTAGATGGTCCTAGACCGCCTAGGGATATTATGGATTTACCCAGTGATATGTAGATACCCTTGGAGCTTTTTGGGGTGACCTATACAGTCATAGACCACCTAGGGATATTTTGGGTCGACCAAGCGGTATGTAGATACCCTTGGATCCTTTTGGGGTGACTGTTGGAACAAAATATGCCTTCGATTAATAGTGTTGCACCTTAGACTTTGCCAACATTGAATAGATAGATCTTGCTTGAGGTCATCTGTCTAGTCTCTAGAGAAGGCTGGTTCCTTTGAGTTTTTTAGAGAAAATGGGAACAAGAGATAAGGGAAATATAGCCTAAGCTAGAACTTTTCTCACGATATAGATTAGACAACATCAAACATTGATGATGCAGTTTTAGACAACAACAAAGCTAGAACTCTTCTTTATAGAAAACATGAATTCCTGAGTGTGACTTTTAGATGTTCGTCTAAAAGCATGTAAATATCTATTAATGTTCAACTCTAGAAACAAGATTCATACGTGCACAGTCCAGATTTTAGAACAGATACATTATAAAACTTAGAGTGAATAAAAGTTAAAACACTAGATACATACAAGCACACAGAAGTTTCGGAAGCCAGAGGAAGAAATCTTTTATTGCTTGTAATCCAGTACATGTACATCAAGCTTGTAAACGTCCAAGATCCAACCATTTTTTTGGTCGACTCACTCCTATTTATACCCTAAAAAGAGTATCTTCTACTATGTACTTTTAATTTCTTCAATCAATTACAAGTAATTGTCTGCAGTTTCTAATAATACACAAAGGATTTCTCGCAGATTGGATAAATTTCCTTCTGGCTAATTTTAGGTGAGCCTGTTATTCTACAATCATCCAAATGGACCTGCCAGGTTATAATCAATGGACCATTCTTCAGAAATCAGCACCTGATGTCAGTGCATGTCCCCAGTTGCCAAAAATATACTCTATTCCTTCACAGCTAGCATGTCACGAAATCGTGACATTCATCTCTTGTTTTGCTCTTCAGACGCTTCCAACCACGAAAATGAGACATGTCACGAAATCGTGACATTCGTCTCTTCCTTTGCTCTTTTGCTGCCTCCCACCGCGAAAATGAGACATGTCACGAAATCGTGACATTCTTTCCTTGCTTTGCTCTTTTGTCGCTTCCAGCTGCGAAAATGAGACATGTCGTGAAATCGCGACATTCGTCTCTTCCTTTGTTCTTTTGCTGCCTCCCGCTGCAAAAATGAGACATGTCGCAAAATCGTGACATTCTTTCCTTGCTTTGCTCTTCTGCCGCTTCCAACGAATGAAAATGAGTCATGTCGCAAAAATGCGACATTCTTTCCTTGCTTTGCTTTTATGCCGCTTCCAGCCGCGAAAATGAGACATGTCACGAAATCGCGACATTTGTCTCTTGCTTTGCTCTTTTGCTACCTCCCACCGCGAAAATGAGACATGTCGCGAAATCACGACATTCTTTCCTTTCTTTGCTTTTCTGCCACTTCCAGTTGCGAAAATGAGACATTTTGTGAAATTGCGACATTTGTCTCTTGCTTTGCTCTTTTGCTACCTCCCACCGCGAAAATGAGACATGTCACGAAATCGTGACATTCTTTCCTTTCTTTGCTTTTCTACCGCTTCCAGCCGCGAAAATGAGACATGTCACGAAATCGCGACATTCTTTCCTTGCTTTGCTTTTTTGCCGCTTCCAGCCGCGAAAATGAGACATGTCACAAAATCACGACATTTGTCTCTTGCTTTGCTCTTCTGTTGCCTTCAGCTGCAAAAATGCAACATGTCGCGATATCGCGACACTTTTTCCTCTTTGCTCTTTCTCTTCTCTTTAGCCGCGAAAATGCAACATGTCACGATATCGCGACACTTTTTCCTTCTTGCTCTTTCTCTTTGCTTTTGACCGCGAAAATGCAACATGTCACGATATCGCGACACTTTTTCCTCTTGGCTTTCTCTTTGCTTTTGACCGCGAAAATGCAACATGTCACGATATCGCAACACTTTTTCCTTCTTGCTCTTTCTCTTCTCTTTAGCCATGAAAATACAACATGTCGCGATATCGCGACACTTTTTCCTTCTTGGCCGCGACTAAGCAACATGTCGCGATATCGTGACACTTTTTCTCTTTTGGCCATGAAAAAGCAACATGTCGCGATATCGCGACACTTTTTCTCTTTTTGCCGTGACAATGCAACATGTCGCGATATCGTGACACTTTTTATCTTTTTGCCGCGACAATGCAACATGTCGCGATATCACGACACTTTTTCTCTTTTGGCCGCGACAATGCAACATGTCGCGATACCGCGACAAATTTTCCCCTTTGCTCCCTTTTGTTGCTCTTAGCCGCGAAAATACAACACGTCGCGATATCGCGACACTTTTGCCTCCTTGCTCCTTTTTTTTGCTCTTAGCCACGAAAATACAACATGTCGCGATATCGCGACACTTTTGCCTCCTTGCGGTGTTTTGCTTTTTCTTTGATCTTTAGCATATGGGCCACTTTGGTCTTCTTGGAAAATATGCAAAAAGGTGCATCGACTATTTTTCTGTAGTTAGTCACTTTTTGACTAACATTCTTGGCGCCTTTCGGGGGATTTTTTTCTTGCAAAAATTTTGAACTAGGCCTTTATCCATTGGGTAACGGAGTCAACAACGCAGTTGTAAAAAGAAAAAAATGGTAATATTTACAAATATTGTCTGAATATACTTATATTATACTGTACATATAATTCCTTTTCTGCTTTCTCAACAGAAATATAACTTTAGGTGAAATGCATTCACCGTGATGGGAAAAACCAATCCATCTTGATCTTTCAATTCGAAAGCATTGAACTGTTTCTCTGAAACAATTTCAAATGGTCCCTCCCAGAAAGCATCGAATTTATCATGGTTACCTGGCTTAGCTTTCTTTACATCCCATTTCAAAACCAAGTCTCCCACTCTAAATTTTTTGGCAGCTTGTCTTTTTGTTGAACCATCCTTCGATATCTTGCCATATTCTGATTGTGATTGTATGATTGCTCTCTTTGTTCTTCTAACTGTAAGAGTTGCATTACTCCTACAACTGTGTGTAGCATTTGGTCAATCTGAGCTAGTGGGTAACGATCTTTGAGTGATGCTCTATTCAGATTTCTAAAATCTACACACAATCTGATATCTCCATTTTTCTTCCTGACTGGTACCAAGTTTGCCACCCAGGTGGAGTGTTTAAAAAGGTATACTATTTTAGCTTGAAGGAGTTTTAGCAATTCTTGTTTCATCAAAGATTCTATCTTTGGATTCACTGGTCTTTGCTTTTGCCTAAAAGGCTTAGCTCTTTCTTCTGATTCTATGGTATGTTGAATAACATCTTTATTGTACACTTTTGGATCACTATACACCCAAGCTATGATGTCAGGGAATTTTTTACACAATCCTATGATCTGGTTCACTTCCTCTTCTATACAACTGATTCCAACCTTAATCATTTTGCCTGGCTCCAACTCTACATCTTTGTATCTTCGTTTATCGACCTTGATTTTTTGGCCAACTGCTCTATCATTGTTATCAAACAGGCTTTCAAGGGTGATGAGACCCTTAGGAATATGATTGTTTTTTAATTGAATAATATCCTCTTCCTCTTCATCCTGCAGATCCCGGTTGGCTAAGCAATTCATTTCATGGATTAAGAAATCCAGTATCTGTTCATCATTTTCAAAAACTTGCAAGAAATTATTTTTATCAGGATCGAAGGCCGTATATAAGTCTAACATTTTAGACTTCTAAATAACATTACTTACCAGACAAAAATTAGCTCCCACTGAAGCTAACAAATCGTGGGTATTATGTTCTCTAGGGATAAACTTTATATTTAGGGCCTCAAAGGCCTCTAAGAGATCCACACTTTGTTCCCGTAATCCTTCAAATAATCTTGTTTACTTATACCTTTTTGGTGACTTGATTCACAATAAGTTATGAATCTCCATAGATGAGTAACTGTTTGATTCCCAATTTCTTAGCCTTTCTTAACCCTAAGCACAGGGCCTCATATTTTTCTGCATTATTGGAGCAACTCCAAGTCAACTTGTAAGAGAAAACCTTTTTCTCTCCAATGGGAGAAATCAAAACTATTTCGACACCAGCTCCATTCTTGCACCTAGCCCCATCAAAGAAAAGCTTCCACAATTGATTCACAGAACCATCCTCTTCTAGGGAGGGTATCAATTTTCTTTTTGGTTTCTCAATAGAATAGTTTCCTATTTTTGTTTCTATCATGGCATTAAAATTCTGTAGAGAAAACTCGTCCTCATATTGGAGCTCTTCTAATGTTTCTTCCATTAGATCTTCTTCTATTGTTTCTTCAGTCATCATATTTACACGGTCAGTTTCACCAATATTTTCTACATGAAACGTAGATGTTTTCTCATTAAAAATCTTGACCCTTCTACCTTTGAAAGGTATCTCCAAATGAGAATAATCTAAGGATAAGTATCCTCCCATCTTTGCTGTGAACTCTCTGGATAGACACATACCAAAATAGGGCTCCAAGTCTACGACTACTACCTCTTGTATGATTGTCATCTGAGGCATTTTATGCAGCCGTATGGGAATATCCTTTATCACTCCTATAGTTTTTACTAGAGTACCATCTAACTGTAGGATGCCTACGCTGCTCCTAGTGTACTCCATTCCCATAATATCACATACCGCTTTGGGTATCACAGTGGTAGCAGCGCCTGAATCTATCATGCATTTGTGGACAACCCATCCTTCCATTTGAAGGGACAAATAAAAGGGTGGTGGCCTGTTCTTACCAGTGGAAGATGTCAAGTTCGTTAGAATAGTTTTTGAAGATGATGCAGTCCCATCTCCATTTTCCACTATTCTTAGGGATTCCTGTAGGAGATCGATTTGACCTGGGATTTGAAGAGCATCATACATACTTGCCTTAGAAGGAGTCTTTTTCATTTCCTCTACTATACTGAATGTAGGTGAATCAACTATTCTTTCTCTTTCTTTGGCAAAAGTTTCATATTTATTTTTGTATCCCTGGGTAGCTTCGGTTCTTTGCCTTTTTGTCAGCGAGGGGAATCTCAACCTTTCCCTAGCCTGTTCTTGGGTTTCATTTTCCCCCCGAGGAATAAATTCTTTGTGTGTTTCTTGCCCTTGAATTTTGGCTGGAAACTGATATTTTCTTTCCTAGGGGAGACTTCCCTTAGGAGTTTCTTTGGGAACTTCCTTGGGAGCAGGGGAAACATTTAATGGTTGAAGCTCTTTAGGGTCTACTTGCAGTGGTTTCTTACCTGATCTTGTCAAAACTGAAACTTGTTCTACTGTAGGCATCATGAAGTTGTGGTCCTCCTCTCTAATTATATTTACATGGCCTTTCATTCTTTCTTTACTATTTTCAACTGCTATACTTTGTACATAATGCTGGTGTATCATACACCAACTTTCCCCATGTGGATCGTTACATGTAGTACACCAAAATTTAGAATCAGTGGGAGGCTCTTCGGCCTCCACTGTCTCATTTGTATATACCGTGCTCGGTCTCTCTTGTCCCCTATTGCTTGTCGAAGCACCTTCCTTTTGTATCTGTGGAAATCTTCTTGCTTGGATATTTCGTTCAGCCTCTCTCTTTTTCATGGATGCCATTTCATTTGACAATGTCTTCATTGTATCAATTATGGTCGTGTATTGATCATTGGGGGGAGCTGATGCAAGGGGTGTGACTGGTAATGCAGGGAATGTAGGAAGTGTAGCTATAGATGGGAGAGCATGCTTTGATGGGAGTACAGGCAGTTTAGAAATTGATGCTTGGGAAAGCTCTGGTAAAATAGGCAATAGACTTTTTGATGGATATCTTTTTGTAGCGATGAGATCAGCTTCGCCCTTTGCTGCCTCTACATAGATCCCAAGAAAAGTGATTACACGGGATTGCCTTATTATCATACCGAGATCTGAATCAAAAGCCCTTAAATAATAGCATATAGCTTGTTCTTCCGTGGGCTTTAGGCCTTGCGGTACTCTATCACGAGTTCTGGTAAATCTGATGTTGAAATCTTGGATTTCTTCTTGTGGATGCCTCTCAATGATAGTGAATTGATTCAGCAATGTGAAAGGATCCACATGTATATTAAATTCATCGACCAGACGGCCGACCAGTACTACCCAAGAAGTAATGGATCCAATGGGAAGCACTCTGTACCAATAGAGCATCTTTCCTTTCAAAGATATAATCAACAATCTGACCATTACATATTCCTGAGTGATGTTGTAAACAGATGCTAGCTCTGATACATCTAAACAGTGCTCATCTACTATTTTTCCTGTTCTGTCAAAGGTCGGTAATGCTTTTAGTGCAGCTTGTGGAATTTGGTGGTGCATTCCCAAGTTCAAAGGGCCAGTTTGATTCCACACAAGATGCGCTGGGGTAGGGGTGGCTACCATGATTGGAAAAGGAGTTACAACCGCTATGGGATTGCTTGTAGATGCTCCTACAATGGGTGTTAAAGAGGTGCTAATGGTGTCGGGCGAATTTGATCTTGCGGCTAGCACAAGGTGTGCTTTTAGGCTTTCGAGATGTAGTTCAAAGAACTCGATAGGTTCTTCAGAGTTTCTAGCTCGGGATCTGGTTATCATATGGCTATATAACCAGAAGGTTTCTAGACAAGGTCTTTCTTTTATGGTCTAAATGCAATGGAGTCGCCAGGTGATTTTTCTTGAGATTTTTAAACAAAAAGGCTCTTAAGGTAAAACACCAAAACTTATACAATACTGTGGGATTGATGGTCCCACCGGGCATGCCAAAAACTGTTGGAACAAAATCTGCCTTCGGTTAATAGTGTTGCACCTTAGACTTTGCCAACATTGAATAGACAGATCTTGCTTGAGATCATCTGTCTAGTCTCCAGAGAAGGCTGGTTCCTTTGAGTTTTTTAGAGAAAAGGGGAACAAGAGATAAGGGAAATATAGCCTAAGCTAGAACTTTTCTCACGGTATAGATTAGACAACATCAAACATTGATGATGCAGTTTTAGACAACAGCAAAGCTAGAACTCTTCTTTATAGAAAACATGAATTCTTGAGTGTGACTTTTAGATGTTCGTCTAAAAGCATGTAAATATCTGTTAATGTTCAACTCTAGAAACAAGATTCATACGTGCACAGTCCAAATTTTAGAACAGATACATTATAAAACTTAGAGTGAATAAAAGTTAAAACACCAGATACATACAAGCACACAGAAGTTTCGGAAGCCAGAGGAAGAAATCTTTTATTGCTTGTAATCCAGTACATGTACATCAAGCTTGTAAACATCCAAGAGTCGACCTTTTTTTTGGTCGACTCACTCCTATTTATACCCTAAAAAGAGTATCTTCTACTATGTACTTTTAATTTCTTCAATCAATTACAAGTAATTGTCTGCAGTTTCTAATAATACACAAAGGATTTCCCGTAGATTGGATAAATTTCCTTCTGGCTAATTTTAGGTGAGCCTGTTATTCTGCAATCATCCAGCGGACCTGCCAGGTTATAATCAACAGACCATTCTTCAGAAATCAGCACCTGATGTCAGTGCATGTCCCCAGTTGCCAAAAATATACTCTATTCCTTCACAGCTGGCATGTCACGAAATCGCGACATTCGTCTCCTGCTTTGCTCTTCTACCGCTTCCAACCGCGAAAATGAGACATGTCGCGAAATCATGACATTCGTCTCTTCCTTTGCTCTTTTGCTGCCTCCCATCGCAAAAATGAGACATGTCACGAAATCACGACATTCTTTCCTTGCTTTGCTCTTCTACCGCTTCCAACCGCAAAAATGAGACATGTCGCGAAATCGCGACATTCGTCTCTTCCTTTGTTCTTTTGCTGCCTCCCATCGCGAAAATGAGACATGTCATGAAATCATGACATTCTTTCCTTGCTTTGCTCTTCTGCCGCTTCCAGCCGCGAAAATGAGTCATGTCGCGAAATCATGACATTCTTTCTTTGCTTTGCTTTTCTGCCACTTCCAACCGCGAAAATGAGACATGTCACGAAATCGCGACATTCGTCTCTTGCTTTGCTCTTTTGCTGCCTCCCGTCGCGAAAATGAGACATGTCACAAAATCGCGACATTCTTTCCTTGCTTTGCTTTTCTACCGCTTCCAACCGTGAAAATGAGACATGTCGCGAAATCGCGACATTCGTCTCTTGCTTTGCTCTTTTGCCGCCTCCCGCCGCAAAAATGAGACATGTCACGAAATCGTGACATTCTTTCCTTGCTTTGCTCTTCTGCCGCTTCCAACCGCGAAAATGAGACATGTCATGAAATCGCGACATTCTTTCCTTGCTTTGCCCTTCTGCCGCTTCCAGCCGCGAAAATGAGACATGTCACGAAATCGCGACATTCATCACTTGCTTTGCCCTTCTACTGCGTTCAGCCTCGAAAATGCAACATGTCACGATATCGCGACACTTTTTCCTCTTTGCCCTTTCTCTTCTCTTTAGCCGCGAAAATGCAACATGTCGCGATATCGCGACACTTTTTCCTTCTTGCTCTTTCTCTTTGCTTTTGACCGTGAAAATGCAACATGTCGCGATATCGCGACACTTTTTCCTCTTGGCTTTCTCTTTGCTTTTGACCGTGAAAATGCAACATGTCACGATATCGTGACACTTTTTCCTTCTTGCTCTTTCTCTTCTCTTTAGCCGCAAAAATACAACATGTCGTGATATCGCGACACTTTTTCCTTCTTGGCCGCGACTAAGCAACATGTCGCGATATCGTGACACTTTTTCTCTTTTGGCCGTGAAAAAGCAACATGTCGCGATATCGTGACACTTTTTCTCTTTTTGTCATGACAATGCAACATGTCGCGATATCGCGACACTTTTTATCTTTTTGCCGCGACAATGCAACATGTCGCGATATCGCGACACTTTTTCTCTTTTGGCCGCGACAAATGCAACATGTCGCGATAATTTTTCCCCTTTGCTCCCTTTTGTTGCTCTTAGCCACGAAAATACAACATGTCACGATATCGCGACACTTTTGCCTCCTTGCTCCTTTTTGTTGCTCTTAGCCGCGAAAATACAACATGTCGCGATATCGCGACACTTTTGCCTCCTTGCGGTGTTTTGCTTTTTCTTTGATCTTTAGCATATGGGCCACTTCGGTCTTCTTGGAAAATATGCAAAAAGGTGCATCAGCTATTTTTCTATAGTTAGTCACTTTTTGACTAACAGGTGACCTAGATGGTCATAGACCACCTAGGGGTATTTCGGATTGACCAAGCGATATGTAGATACCCTTGGAGCCTTTTGGGGTGACCTAGATGATCATAGACCGCCTAGGGGTATTTTGGGTTGACCAAGCAGCATGTAGATACCCTTGGAGCCTTTGGGGGTGACCTATATGGTCATAGACCACCTAGGAGACAATGGAAATTGACCCCCCCTGATGTGAGGTATAAGCTTGTGCAATGCTAGCATCCATCTGGGGTGAGTCAAATGAAGGTAAAATATTGGAGGATATCACAGGTTGTGTATATCGACTGTGTTGTTCCTTGCCTATCGATTATATCTTGGACTAAATTTCAAAAGACATAGCATGTTTGGATATCATGGCCTATTTATCGATGGTAAACACAATATGTGTTTTGCCTATGCGGCTTTGATCTATGATTATTAAGGTTCAACGGATGTATTGGAGGAAGCGTGATTGCATGTGCCTCACATAGTCGATTGAAGATTTATGCTAAGGGTTTTGAAAACTGAGTATAATTTTGCCACCGTTGATGGGCTCAGTACCTCCTCTCCATGTGTTGTTGACAGTTGAACATGGACTGTAAAGGAGGGGTTTGGTCTTGAGATTTGAGAGATTGAGGGTTTAAATTACTCAACCATGACTCGATGCTTATGAGTCGATCCAAGATATGCCATAAAGCATTTTTTTGTTGATTTACTTGTGACTCCAGGTTGTCTAGCCTATCCAAGATATAGTGTATAGGTAGTGTAGGCGATGACAGGATGTCTGTTGAGTAAGTTGGATGAAAACTAATAGGCAGTGTATCCCTACCTCACATGTCATTGTAGGACCATGCAAAGGCCTCCTTCTTCTCTATGATAAGGGTTATGTAATCGGCTTGCTCTTCGAGGGATAGGATTTCCCCTAACTTGATACATTGAGGATTCTCAGGATCTAAAAAGATATCTTTGTCAATCATTTGCTTGATTGACATATGCGACCCCTCATCCAACTGGTGAGGAGTAGGGATCAGGTGAATATCATCAGCTAGATTTAGCTCAGTAATTGGAACCTCAGGATACTTCTCAGCATGGATGACATCATGGGTAGGCCTTGGAAAGAAATGGGATGGTTGTAGCATCTCATCACAGGACCAATACTCAAAAGCCGATGGGGGAGAATCTCCCCGATCGAAGTCAATAGCCCAAAATTCAAGGTGCAATGGCTTTGATGGGTTATCCGAATCTCACAAGGGCTCACACAGGTCTATGGAAATCTTATTAATAGATGGATGATTTCCCCTAGGTGGAAAAGGCAGAATGACCGGAGGTAGCTGGTGTGGCTGCAGATGGACTAGCCCTTCTGTAGGGAGGAACCGGTGCCATATAGGATCATTCAAGGGAAACATATAAAAATAAACCTCATGCTCATCATCTAATAGGAAAATCCATAAATACTCAACATGCAGACTAGAAAAGCTTATGGATTCCACTTTGTAATATGACTCATTATTAGATGTCCACTCATAGGGAGACCCCTGATCTTCTTCCTCACTATTGTGTGGAAGGGCATGCAAACTTTCACCTCTCTTGTAATATTGGTTGACCTCACAATATATCTCTTGGTCACTCAGGGGTGTAGGGAAGTAGTTTCCCAGTGAGTAGACTTAGTTGGGGTTGGCATAAGGGTCGCGCTTAAGCTCATATCTAAAGTTGAGAGTCATGCTCTCTAAGCTATCCACAAGGACGTCAAGGGGCATAGGCTTGTTGTGTCCCAAACCAGACTTGTCATAGGGCATTTGATATTGTGGCTGGTAAAGAACTCAGGTGCCTTTCTCATACAAGCCCAACTCATAACTATGCCAATTACAGCTATGGAGGTACTTCATGGAAAATTTAAGGTTGGACATGTAGTTGATGTCCTTGAAAAAGAGCTCTTCATCCTCCTCATGCTATTTATAAGGCTCGATGCCATAGTCAAGTCCCCGATAGATAATTTTTTTTTTATTAGGGGGAAGAACAAGAGGTATGATAGTACCTATGGGAAGATGAGGTTGATCCATGTCTTGCACTGACTCTATGGAAGGAGTGGTTATGACATTCCTGACCATGTACTCTCCCAAATAGGTGGAAGCTAGATGCACTATGACTTGTGGCTGTGGAGAAGGAGGAGATAGGAGCGAGGCTTGAATTAACTCAATGTTAACCTCCTGAGGTAGTTCCTCATCCACTGGGCTAGGATTATCACTAGTGGATATGGTGGATATAGTCAAAGGGCTCTCCTCAAAAGGCCTTTTCCATATGTCTCTCAGTGGAGGATTCACCGACGATGAAGGAACATCTGGGGCGATGAAGATGAGGATGGTATGGCATGAGATGGCAATGGATTGAATGAATGTTAAGGTGAAGGAGTCAGACCTTGGATGGATTAAGGAGTTACAATGATATTGATGACCTATTTATTGCAAAATTAGGGATCTATTGCACCATGTTGTAGTCATTGAAGGTTTTTAGGTCTACATGGGTGACTTGAACTTTCCCTTCATAGATGTATTTCAGATACTAGTAAGAAATGGAAGGGACACACTTCATATCTATGATCCAAGGTCTTCCCAATAAGATATTGTATACCATATCACACTCTAAGATGTGGTACAATATCGATATGGTATTTTCCCTACCTTAATGGGTAGGAATATTATGCTGACTATCGAGCATATGACATCATTAAATGCTCTAACGGTGTAGGTAGACACACAAATATGGGATGATGGGAGCTTCAAATGCTTGAGAGCTATTGTAGTGATGATGTTTCTAGAAGACCCAATATCTATCAACACTCTCTTGTATGGTGTTCCATTGACACATACAAAAATATGCAAGGGAGGATCTACCATATCATTTGAAACCAATTTAAGTTCATCTTTTCAAAATGTAATCACTAGTTCTGTGCATTGCAGCACATGCCCCACAAATTTGTTGAAGGAGTTAGACTACTACGGCTGAAGCTCTATCACCTTTAGGATCTCCATTAAAGCTTATATATGAGGTGGCAATTACTGAATGAGATCATAGATGGAGAGTTAGGCAAATTTCATTCTCAATATTTGAGCGAGCTAGCTCTTAATTGTGACCATAGGCCTAGGTAGGATGCTCAACACAGGAGGCGGTAAAAGCTAGGATGTCGAAGGGACATCACTATGAGCCACGGGTGGTGCGATTGGATTTGGGTACCACCTATTCATCATTACAATACTGATCATGCTAACATACCTTTGATGAGGAGGTGCATGATGAAATTTTTTCACCTGGGGCACTGGCTTGGCCTACTCCGCATGGGCAGGCAAGGGGTATTTAAACACCTGCATCTATTGGTTATTTGGTGTGATAGGGTTGTCTCCCTGAAGGGTGTTCCTATTGATCATGTCTTGCACCAAATAATTGAAATTATAGCACATTTGCATGTCATGCTCATTTTTCCTATGAAAATTACAATATAGATCTTCTTGATATCCATTGGGCTTCAGTGCATTTGGGTCAACAGGTCGACTCTCAGGCAGATTGATCGAATTAACTGCTAAGAGGTGCTCAAAAAATGAGTCCATAGACTCTACAATGGGCATGTAATGTCACTTTGGATGATGCTATTGATTTTACCCTTGATTATTCTGATTTTCCTTGGCATAGTTCTCAGGTGTGGCCTGATAATTAGGTTTTTGAGGCGACGTTGCTTGCATTGGTCCAGGGATACTAATGGTAATCTAATTTACTACTACTGTCTTAGGTTGCACTGGGGTATTTTTAGAATTCTTGTTCCACTACTTGTTGCGAGGGTTCACAATCTCTCCCTCTTGAATATTGATGTCCTTACTCATTCTAGCCTACGCTAGGGCATCTTCAAGAGTTGGATATTGTTGTAGATACCCTTGGAGCCTTTTAGGGTGACCTAGACGATCATAGACTGCCTAGGGGTATTTTGGGTTGACCAAGCAGTATGTAGATACACTTGGAGCATTTTGGGGTGACCTATATGGTCGTAGAACACCTAGGAGACAATGGAAATTGATCCCCCCTAATGTGAGGTATAAGCTTGTGCAATGCTAGCATCCATATGGGGTGATTCAAATGAAGGTAAAATATTGGAGGATATCACAGGTTGTGTATATCGACTGTGTTGTTCCTACCACTCTGTTATAACATCTATCATACCCGTAAACCTATGGGAAGGTTTAGTAATACACACTTTATTAGGTTGTTCGAATGGATGGCTAGGTGTTGTGTTTACTTTGTGTGAAGGTAAAGAGTTTTGGAAGACTCCTATATGAAGTCCTTGCCTATCGATTATATCCTAGACTAAATTTCAAAAGACATATCATGTTTGGATATCATGGCCTATTTATCGGTGGTAAACATAATATGTGTTTTGCCTATGCGAATTTGATCTATGCTTATTAGGGTTCAATGGATGGATTGGAGGAAGCATGATTGCATGTGCCTCACATAGTCGATTGAAGATCGATGCTAAGGGTTTTGAAAACTGAATATAATGCTACCACGGTTGATGGTCTTGGTACCTCCCCTCCATGTGTTGTTGAGGGTTGAACATGGACTGTAAAGGAGGGGTTTGGTCTTGAGATTTGAGAGATTGAGGGTTTGAATTACTCAACCATGACTCGATGCTTATGAGTCGATCCAAGATATGTCGTAAATCATTTTTTTGTTGATTTACTTGTGACTCCAGGTTGTCTAGCCTATCCAAGATATAGTGTATGGGCAGTGTAGGTGATGACAGGATGTCTGTTGGGGAAGTTGGATGAAAACTAATAGGTAGTGTATCCCTACCTCACATGTCATCGTAGGACCATGCAAAGGTCTCCTTCTTCTCTGTGATAAGGGTTATGTAATTGGCTTGCTATTTGAGGGATAGACTTTCCCCTAACTTGATACATTAAGGATTATCAAGATCTAAAAATATATCTTTGTCAATCATTTGCTTGATTGACATATGCGACCCCTCCTCAAATTGGTGAGGAGTAGGGATCAGGTGAATATCATCATCTAGATTTAGCTCAGTAATTGGAACCTCAGGTTCCTTCTCAGCATGGATGACATCATGGGTAGGCCTTGGAAAGAAATGGGATGGTTGTAGCATCCCATCACAAGACCAATACTCAAAAGCCGATGGGGGAGAATCTCCCTAATCGTATTCAATAGTCCCAAAGTCAAGGTGCAGTGGCTTTGATGGGTTATCCGAATCTCACAAGAACTCACATAGGTCTATGGAAATCTTATTAATAGATGGATGATTTCCCCTAGGTGGCAAAGGCAGAATGACAGGAGGCAGTCGGTGTGGCCGCGGATGGACTAGCCCTTCTATAGGGAGGAAATGGTGCCATATAGGATCATTCAAGGGAAAAATATACAAATAAATCTCATGCTCATCATCTAATAGGAAAACCTGTAAATACTCAACATGCAGACTAGAAGAGTTTATGGATTCCACTTCGTAATTTAACTCATTTTTAGATGTCCACTCATAGGGAGACCCTTGATCTTCTTCCTCACTATCATGTGGAAGGGCATGCAAACTTTCACCTCTCTTGTAATATTGTTTGACCTCACAATATATCTCTTGGTCACTCAGGGGTGTAGGGAAGTAGTTTCCCAGTGAGTAGACTCGGTTGGGATTGACCTCACAATATATCTCTTGGTCACTCAAGGGTGTAGGGAAGTAGTTTCCTAGTGAGTAGAATCAGTTGGGATTGGCATAAGGGTCATGCGTAAGCTCATCCCTAAAGTTGAGAGTCATGCGCTCTAAGCTATCCATGAGGACGTCAAGGGGCATAGGCTTGTTGTGTCCCAAACTAGACTTATCATAGGGCATTTGATATTGTGGCTGGTAAGGAACTCGGGTGCCTTTCTCATACAAGCCCAACTCATAACTGTGCCAATTATAGAGATGAAGGTACTTCATGGAAAATTCAAGGTTGGACATGTAGTTGATATCCTCGAAAAAGGGATTTTCATCCTCCTTCTGCTATTTATAAGGCTCGATGCCATAGTCGAGTCCCCCATAGATGAAATTTTTCTGATTAGGGGGAAGACCAAGAGGTATGATAGTACCTATGGGAAGATGAGGTTGATCCATGTCTTACACTGACTCTATGGAAGGAGTGGTTATGACATTCCTAACCATTTACTCTCCCAAATAGGTGGAAGCTAGATGCACTATTACTTGTGGCTGCGAAGAATGAGGAGACAGGAGCAAGGCTTGAATTAACTCAATGTTTACCTCCTGAGGTAGTTAATCATCCACTGGGCTAGGAGTCTCGCTGGTGGAGATGGTGGATATGGTCAAAGGACTCTCCTCAAAAGACCTTTTCCATATGTCTCTCAGTGGAGGATTCATCGATGATGAAGGCACGTCTAGGGTGCTGAACATGAGGATGGTATGGCATGATATGACAATGGATTGAATGAATATTAAGGTGAAGGAGTCAGACCTTGGCTAGATTTATTCAGTTGAAAATCCAGATGGGTGGATAGCAAGGTAGACTTAGGGATCTATTGCACCATGTTGCAGTCATTGAAGGGTTCTAGGTCTACAGGGACAACATGAACTTGCCCTTCATAGATGTATTTCAGGTACTTGTAAGCAATGGAAGGGACACACTTCATCTCCTAGATCCAAGGTCTTCCCAACAAGATATTGTACACCATATCACCCTCCAATATGCGGTACAATATCGGTATGGTCTTTTTATCGACCTTAATTGGTAGGACTATTATGCTGAATATCAATCATATGGCATCATTAAATGCTCGAATGGTGTAGGTAGATGCACAAATATGGGATGATGGGAGCTTTAGATGCTTGAAAGCTATTGTAGTGATGATGTTTCTAGAAGACCAAATATCTATCAACACTCTCTTATACGGTATTCCATTGACACATACAAAAATATGCAAGGGAGGATCTACCATATCATTTGAAACCAATTTAAGTTCATCTTCTCAAAATGTAATCACTAGTTCTGTGTATTGTCGCACATGCCCCACAAAGTTGTTGAAGGAGTTAGACTACTGGGGCTGAAGCTATATCACCTTAAGGATCTCCATTAAATCTTATCTATGAGGTGGAAATTACTGAATGAGCTCATATATGGAGATTCGAGCAGATGTCATTCTCAGGCTTTGAGCGAGCTTGCTCTTAATTGTGACCATAGGCCTAGGTGGGAGGTTCAACACAGGAGGTGGTAAAGGCTAGTATGTCAAAGGGACATCACTATGAGCCATGGGTGGTGCGATTGGATTTGGGTACCACCTATTCCTCATTACAATACTAATCATGCTAACATACCCTTACTGAGATGTGCATGATGAAATTTGTTCACCTGGGGCACTGGCTTGGCCTACTTCGCATGGGTAGGCAAGGGGTCTTTAAACACCTCCATCTGTTGGTTATTTGGTGTGATAGAGTTGTCTACCTGAAGGGTGTTCCTATTGATCATGTCTTGCACAAAATACTTGAAATTATAGCACATTTGCATGTCATGCTCGTTTTTCCTATGAAAATTACAATATAGGTCTTCTCGGTATCTATTGGACTTCGGTGCATTTGTGTCTATAGGTCGACTCTTAGGCAGATTGATCGAATTAACTGCTACGAGGTGCTCAAACAACAATTCCATAGACTCTAAAATGGGCATGAACTATCACTTTGGATGACGCTATTGATTTTACCCTTGATTATTCTGATTGTCCTTGGCATAGTTCCCAGGTGTGGCCTGATAATTAGGTTTTTGAGGTGGCATTGCTTGCATTGGCCCAGGGATACTAATGGTAATCTGATTGACTATTGTTGGCTTAGGTTACACTAGGGTATTTTATAATTCTTGTTCCACTACTTCTTATAAGGCTTCACAATCTCTCCCTCTTGAATCTTGATGTCCTCAATCATTCTAGCTTGCGTTAGGGCATATTCAAGAGTCAGATATTGTTGTAGCTACAAAAACAAGGAGATCAGATTTAGGTAGCTCTTGAAAAAAATCAGAGTCAAATTTGACATGAGGAGTAGATAAGGTAGCTTGGAGAGTAGTTATTGTCATCTATTGCCAGAATTTACTATTAACTCATCATCATATTGTTTCAACTCAGGGATATCAGCCAGCCTCGCCTTCCTCTTGGTGTTGAAGGTGAAGCATTATAGGAACGCATCTACAAGTTTATCCAAATTATGGATGCTATGCTTCGATATTTGGGTAAACCACTTCATGGTTGGGAAAGAGAGGGTAGTCATGAATGTTCACAAAAGCAAATCATCATTATCCTGGATGCCAATGCATTGGCTCAGGAACTTTATAACATGCTCCTGCGCATCTTCGTCTCCGTTAAAGGCAGCCAACTGAGGCATCTTAAATTGTTCTAGATAGGAAGGGGCAGGTACCAAAGGATGAAGTGATTGACTACTTCTAGGACCTAGACCTGGAGGTCTTGTTCTCTACTCACTCTAGGCACTCTAGAAATACTCGATATGCATTTGAGGATTTAATCTCCTCATCCTTGATCCTATATTGTAGTGGAGGTCAAGGATCCTCAGGCCTATTTTAGGGTAGTGGCATGTCACCCCCTACCTTGGTAAGACATATCCAAATATTCTACTTTCAACTCATGCTTGGTGTAAGCCCCATAGGGCATCTCTTGAGCTGTTCTATAAATAGGGGTATCTACCCACTGTAGCTACCCTATGTTTGGCTTGGGAGGCAAGTCACAATATGGCCTAGGAGGTCGTGAAGGCAACATTGGATAAGGCCTAGGAGACCTATCTCGAATGAGAGTGGATTACTTCATATGGACTTTCTTTCTATATGTTCTAGGGGTAGGTACCCTCTCACGTAAAGTTTTCTAGAATAGCTCATTGGTATGCCATTCGATTCTTTCTTTCTCAAGTTTATGCAAGCATTCTAGTTTCTCTTTGTCTCACCGAAGTTTCTTGAACTACACTTGGTGTTCCACATATATTACAACTGCTTGATTGATTTATTTCATTGTACAGGGCCTAGGAGGCCTAGGAGTCTCACCTTGAGATTGACCTTGTTCAATATAATCTATGATATCTATTTCATGCTTCCCTCGATTGAGGGTAGTCGTATTTACTTGAGATTCATGCCTGAGCATGTGCTCATTATAATCAATATATGCATAGGCACATCGTGCATGCATGGTATACTACTCTTGAGGATAATCAGGGATTTCCTCATACCTTCCTTCATGAATGAGGAAGATAAGGGTGAAGTTTGTTCACCTTGAGCGATGATTATCATACTCATCAGGTTGCCTAAGCTTCTAAACACTATCAAGGTGATGTAGAGGTAAGGTATGATTAACTTGCTCTACCCAATGTGTGAAGTCATTATCTAGCCTATAAATGGGTGTGTTAGTCCTATCAAGTATGTGGATACATGGCACCACTCTATCTACTTGCGCCTCAATGTGCTATTACCTTTTATTAAAGAAGGCATGTGATGTGTGTATATAGTGGGAACACTCTCCCAGGTAAGGTCCATCACCCATAGGGGTATTTCGCATAGGGCTCCCTTGTAGATGTGGTTCATTACCGATTTTTTTGGGACTTGGGTGAGTAGAGGCTCACCAGGGAGGTATGACCAAATCCCTGGGGTTAAAGCAGAGATGACTCATGTCTCCTATTCCACTCTCTATAGCTTCCACCTATGATTGGGCTTGGCTACAGGGGCACACCATTGTGACTCTCTACCAACCCTAAATGATTATATCCTTTACAAATTCTTAATGAAATAACACACAAGAAAGGAAACACTCAATAAAAACAAGTGATTATCTATTTTAAGTTTTAGATGTGAATCCCTAAATTGTTTTGTGTGTTTCAGATGTGTTATTTGTAAAATACGACCTTGTATCATGTGTTTGAAATCTTGTTGAATGATAATATTGTGTTTAATTGGATTTCACTTGTATACTCGCAGCTCAAAAACTGGTAATGAAAGTCACAATCACGTAATCCAACCTATAATGTGTGGTGATAAAGTCCACACATGGTCAGGGAGCACAGGTCCTACTAGTTCCTCACCTAGTTCACCCGTAGTCTGTGATATACCTCTTCGAAGAGAGATACATGCTATAACCCATGGGCTATGATGGATCTTGGAATAAGCCTTGGAAAAAAATAAGTTTTGTGGGATTTGAGACAATGGGTGGAGATGAAAGCCACCTCGTTGAACTCTACTAGTGGATGGTGATGAAATCCACCTCACTCATGTTTAAGTGAATTGTGGTGTGTGTGGCTCTTTTTAAGCCAAAAGAAAGTAAATCATGAAGCATTCAATGATTATTCACTAAATACATGAAAAAGGTGTGTTTTAATTTTAGACAAAGCTAGGTAAAAATAAACCTACAAGATGCAAACCCTAAATGATGGCCTACCCATTAGGTAGCCTACATGCAAGCAAACCATACAAGGGCATCATAACTTAACTTCTTTTTTTATTTTTCTTCTTTTTATTTTCTATTTTTGCATTTAAAATAAAATGGAACTATATTTCTACCTTCATATTAAACGAAGCATGTGAGAAAAATCTAATTTCAGTAAATTCTAACTGTGTAATAGAAAACCAGAAGTTTAGGTACCTACCTTATCGCCCGGGGAACCTATTATTTTTGGCATCTGAGCAGAAAAGTCTCTATTTTGTGGCCGTCCCAAGGTGGGATGAATTCTAGTTTGGTGGCCATACCAATTTGGTATTAATTCAAGTTTCATGTGCATCCTAGGGTGGGATGGTTGTGTGGTCATCCCAAGGTGAGACGAGGAGCAGTCTAGAGGTCGTTTCAAGCCAGGATGACCAGTACCTACAATAGAAACCAAGCAAAAATAGAGGTTAAACCTTCAATTAAGTAATAGGGACAAGGTCCCAACATGATCATCACTGAATTAGGGAAAAAATGGTGCACCTAATGCAACTAAACAATATGCATCTATCGCTAGTATGTTATGAGCATCAAAATGGAAGCATGAAAGTAACAGTGGAAATGCACCAAATTGCAAGAAATAAAATAAAAGGAATTTTTTTCTATTAATTCGATGGTTCAAAACCATGGTTACATAGATGTCCCCTTTATATCTCAATATATATACAATTGTTACAAAATGGTGTCCAAGGATCGAATCCTTAAAGTAACTCACGTGCATTTCCAATATCTTTCCTCGTACCCATAATTGAGGTGGGAGAACCTATGATGCCTCCACTTTGTTCTATTATATTGTGGTCCTTCCTCATGCACTTTAAAAACCTACACATGCACACAAGGAAATCATAATAATTAAATAGCAAGTATGTATGGTGAAAACATGCAATCCCCATAGGTACTGAAAGACTAGAAAACATGAATATGTAATATGCCTATTTAAATAAACTCCAAAAAAATTGAAATTGTAGAGATATATAAAATATATTTTTTTGACAAGATATCACTAAAAACATAACCAAAATTGCATCCGATGGCGTGGCGTAATCATAGTGCGCTTTTCCAACCTACAAAACCCAAAGCAAGCGATTTCTTCCCCTAAACATATCCAAAATGCATGAAACTTGGATAGAATACGTAAAATGACATTTCAAGATGACCCATGTGGTCATATTTGTAAAATAAATAATATTTTCAGGTGCACCCCCATATGAGCTCCGTAGACCTGTATAAGACCTTACAAAACACTAAAAATGTGATATCTCACTCAATATAGCTCCAAAAATACATGAAATTTGGACAGCATGTTCATATACTAATATAGAAGCTAACTAAAAGGATATGTTTAGGGATGATTGGGACTATCACATAATGGGGACCATACTGGGGTGGGATGGCCACCAATTCTACACTTATTTTATCACCAATTCCTCTATGAATTGGTTAGGGACCTCCTAAATAGTGTTTTCATCAAATTTTATGGTGAAATTCACTCAGATGGTTTAGTTTTGCAAACAAATTGCACCTCCTAGATCACTCGCAAACCTCCATTTCTAGGTAGATATTTTGAGGGAAAAGGGCATAAAATGGTGAGGGGAAATATTGGAAACACTCTATTTCTATATCTCAAAACTCCTCTCTATGATTTGTGTGGAAAATGAATCCACTTTATAGCCAAAAGAGGCCTTTGGACAAGAAGTCATGCAAGGGCATGTAGGGCAAGAGGCACCATTTGGCCAACAGGGTGTCATGCATTGGAGGAGGAAGATAATCTCCCTTTTTGGCCTCCCTCATGCAATACGTCATAAGGATGTTGCATACTCTAACTTGCATGCTTGAATAGGCAGGGAAAATGGCAATTTCTAGGTGTCATTTGTCCAAATTTGACTTTTTGAGAGTTAAAAATTATGGCCGTCCTACCCCAAGATGACCAATTTTCCATCATTTTAGGTTGGGAAGACCATAAACTATGACCATCCCAGGGTGGGACGGTCATGTCTATATGGCCCAAAAGATCCCAAAAGTGGGGTAAAAGCTCCCAAAAGTGGTTAGGACCACTATTAAACCTATGAGGGTTGCCCAAGGGGGCCATATGATATCAATTAACCAGTGCTTTTGATTGCCTAATCGAATTGACCAAATTTTAGTGTCTACATTGGCACATGGATCTAAGTGTACCTCTGGATGATTACCTCTGGGTCTATCTTTAGATATTTATCACTGGATCTACCATAGGTTTTACCTTTCTTGTAGAATCCATACAATATTTCTTTTATCTTGGTCCATTGTGTGAGATCTATCCATCCACAATTGATATGAACCTTGTTGGTCATTTTCACTTTGTACCAATAATTTGAAGAGGAGTGATTTGTACATCCACGTGTCACAAGGATGTAGTTTCCAACACCTAGCTGCTACATATATTTTTCTTCCATAATGACTGCAATAATGCTTTGTAGGAGTTGTAGGAGATTTAGGTTTTATAAACATGGTTTTACTGGTACTTTCTTGTTCATCATAGCCAAGGTCTTCTTTATTTGGCCTAAAATTTGACATTATAGGAGTTTTAATACCTTTACCATGTATACCTAATCCTTTACCATTGAATCCCATTTTATTCATGAGTTTGGATCCAATGCCTTTGGTGTGTTTTTCAAAACATCCAAGTTCTTCATCTTCATCAATGCTTTTAACAATATGGCATTTGTCACTATTTATGATATTATGGAGCTCTCTTTGAGGATTTTCAGCTTTTAAGTCACTAGTATCGCAAGAAAAATCTGCTCTTGTAATGAGATCACTTGTGCTACAACTAATATCTACCATTTAAAGTAAGAGGTTGCTTGTATCACAACAAGTATTCACTATCTTAGGATTAAGGTCACTTGTGTCACAACACGCATTTACCACCATGGGTTGAAGGTCACTTGTGTCACAACAAGCATCGACCATTAGGAGCATTACCTCTTATTCCTCATTGATTTCCCTTTTCTTTTTATGTTGAGCAATGTCAAGTGAAATAAATGATATGTATATTTCCCTTACAATGCCAATAGGGATTAGAGCACCATTGTTTTGAAGGTCTTCACAAGCTTTAGAATATCTGAGAATGGATTTTACACCACTGCGTAGTGTGAGAAATTGTCCATCCTCATAAAAATCCATTCCTTCCAACCCTGTTGGAAAGTAAGGACCTTTAACTAATTTGGCTTTTTCATCAATTTGTTTTGGGGTATTTTTCTTCTTTGATCTGCCCATTTTTAAGGTATCGATCTCTATCGAAAATGCATATTTTACAAAATAATTCTACAAGAAGTTTGACTAAAGTGTCGGTCGCTTTCGAAAATGCACCCTTACAAGTCTTCCCCCCTTGTTGCAAAATATTCTGTGAGGTAGGAAAGAAATTTTTATCCCCCCCTAAGTGCAAAAAATTACAACTTATGAAGCTTTTTAAGGCTTTTACAAAGATTGCCTCCTAGGCAAATTTAAAAAAATTCACCAAAAAATCCCCCCTTTATTACAAGTACTTCAAGAAAAATATTTGTTATTATGAAGCCTAAAAAGAGGTTTACAATGGTGCTACCTAGGTTTACAAATTTGTCCCCCTTAGGTAATTTTTGAAGTCTTCCCTTTAGTGTAAAAGATACTTCTACAAAACTTTGCCTCCTAGGCAAATTATCAAAAAGGTTCACCAAACAATCCTCCCTTATTGCAAGTACTTCAAGCAAAAATTTGCTATTATGAAGTCTAAAATAAAAGGTACAATTTGATGATTTCTTCCTTTTTGATTGTCTTAAAAATGTTTTATTTTATAATTTTATCGCATAATATTATGAATAAACCTTTGCCTCTTAGGCAATTTATTACTTCAAGTACTTCAAGTAAAAATTTTCTATTATGAAGTCTAAAAGAAAAGGTATAATTTTGATGACTTCTTTTCTGATTGCCTTTACAAGTTTTATCTCCCTTTTGTCAAAATATGTTTTGAAGGAAGAAAGGAATTATTCCCCCCTTAGTGCAAATAATTACTACTATGAAGGTTCCTTATTTGACCAAAAAATTGGTCTTTCTTTCGATATACTCTCAAAGAGTACTAAAAGAGAATTCACTCAAAAATATATTTAATGGCACCTGCCTAAAAACCCTTCCGAAGAAGGATGATTATTTTGAGGAATTTAAGCCAAAAAAGAAGAGTGAATTAGGGTTTTTATGGAGTAAATATCAAAATATTGGCTTTACCTGTGCAATAAATTACACAAGTGGGTGTAAAATTTGGGGTCTTAAGCTTGTTTGATTTTAACTCTAGAGGTAATTGCAAAAATAGGAATTTAAATGCAATAAACCATCAAAAGTGCCCACAAATTTTTAACACATAGGTGTTGGATTTGACCGAAAATGCACCTATTTTTACAATACCAATTTAACAAAAGGTGTCGAATGCTATCGAAAATGCACCTTATTACAATAATTTTTGCAACAAAATTTTGATTTTTGGTTTGCAAAAATTTTGATATTCAATTTCTCCCCTTACAATTTTGCAAAAAATTTGACAAAAAAAATTGCCCTCCTTTTTGTTTTGCAAAATAAACAAGTTTCAATGTTTCAACCCTTTGATTTTCACAATTTTCCCTTTCCTTGTGTTGTAATTTTGCAAAAGAGAATACACATTTGTCCCCCCTTTTGTTTGTAAAATAAACAAGGTTTTGGAAAATTTAGATCTTCAATGTGATGAGATCCTTCTCCAATTTGCAAAAAATGAATGTGCAATATTTTGTATTATATCCCAAGGTTTGAGAAAACAAAATGCACAAGTTGCTTTTGATTTTGCAAAAAGTTTTGATATTCAAGTGCCCCCCCTCTTTGTGTTACAAATTTTCAAAACAAAATCACAATTTCTTGTCCTTCCTTGGCTTTGCAAATTTAACAAGGTAGCGCACCTTTCAAGTCAAGTCGACACACGACAAGCTTTTGAAACACAATCCAGAAGTAGTCAACACATGACTTGGTATTAGTGGACCCAAGGTCTATTATTGAGGAGAAAAACTCTTACTCTTAAAACTAGTATGTTAGAAAAACTTTGAGAAATTTTTAAAGAACTCATAATTTTGTAAAAATAATGGTGCTATTTTTGTGTTACATCTATTTTTTGGAGAAAACAAAGTCACTATTTTGTTTGAAATTGCAAAAAAATAGGTTTTCTCCTTCTTTCTTTTTAATTGCAAGGATAAAAGGTTAGTCAACAAATTTAATTAATAATAAAATAAATTTGTTAAAAATAAAATCAATAAAATTAAAAATAAAATTGATTTTTTAAAACAAAGATAATATTAGATTATTAAAAAAAAATTGAAAACCTTTTAAAAAATTGTAAAATAAAATTAAAAAAATGAAAAATTTACCTTTTACGCATATATTTTTTAGTAAAATATGTTTATGTGCTCTCGCGGGGAATGGATCCCACATCTTCACAGGAGGAAGTGCCTTAGCTCCTGGCTCCCAACCACCCTGGTTACCACTGTTGATGCATATAGGGAGGGAGCTTTGCGCTCTTGAAGGGGATGGCGGCCATTTTATTTTTTTTCAAAACAATGGGACTTTCGTCCCACATTCATCCTACATAGGATGAATTTACCTTTTAAAACGACTAAAGCTCATCATCATTCATGATTGTCTTTGAGCAATCAATGGAGTTGACACACCATTTTACTACTAGAAATGAGGAATAGGAAGTTACCACGTGGATTACAAAAAACTTGCCACATATCCACGCTAGGTGTTTGCCTCGAAATGCATGCCTACCAGGTCAGTGATGTTCCATGTCAGCAGTTCTTGTTCAGAATGTAGGTGTAGATGTCAGTTTTGATGCATCAATACTCCTCATTTTTAGGGTCTTCCTATTGTCAGATTTACATCAGCAAGATCAACTGGTTTCAGATCTCATTATGTGTGAGGTGTAATGATATTGTCAGCATGTGCAACTCTTCTGTACGATGGAATGTAACTCTTTTGTGTTATGGGCATGTAGTGGAGACCACCTATCGATGTCATTGGGTAGGGCTATCAACGCGTAGAGAAATTTTAGACCTACACCTATGAGTGTTTTACGGTGTCTTCGATAGTCGCGATAGCACGGTCAGATCCGAAGGGGTTGTCGATTGTCAGTCCTATGACCTGTAACCTACCTTTGATTCCTCACTCCTGTTAGAGATTAAATAAAAAATTCTAAAGAAACTAATTCAAAAAATTTTGTGCATAGAAAAATACCTCGAAATATGAGTTGAACAGTCTGTGAAACTCCACGTAGTGCCTCGAGAACCATGTTGATGAGATGTCAAGGGATTCTACCTCAAGAAATGTGTCCCATCCAAGGGGTCCTGTCTTAGGATTTGTGCCCCATTGGTTCAGTGCAAGAGCGACAAAATTTCACCTTCTCTTTCTATGAAGGTACCTCGATTTTCATGCTATGGGTTTCCATGCAAGCTCTAGGAGGGATTTAGATACCTTTGTCTAGTCAACTGCTTCCTCAAAAAATGTACCCACTGGTCCGCTTTGCCCTTACCCAAGTCCACCGCTCTGATACCAATGAAGGTTTTGAGACTAATTAATCAAACCATGAACATTACAATATTATTAATAATCAAGCCTTTAAATACATAAGACTAATGCTAAAGATAACATTAGGAGACACGTAGAAAATATATGCCCGTAGGTTTTCACTAAAAACATGTAGTATATCGCTAAAAACTAACTACTAACAAATTATCAACGCGTAATTTACTGACCATAAAATATTCTTAACAATGAGTATTTTCATGGTTATAAAATAATGTAATAACTAAACTAACTGAGGTAATAATTAAATTACCCTAATATATACCCTAACAATATTTGGGTATTTTTAAATAGATTAAAATAGATATCACTTCATTATGCTCGGCATTACTATTTATGCTCTGACTGCTTTGGAGGTAAAAAGAAGACAGTGGAAGGATATAACTCATATTATCTCTCATTTTCCTGAAGCTTGGATCTTGATCGGAGGAGATTTCAATACCATCATCTCTTTGGATGAGGAAATTGAGGGAAATAGAAATTTGGACAAAAGCATTGACCTCATGAGCAAAAATATTGTAAAACTCCATCTTGTGGACATCCAACTAGATAATGGCCTTATGACCCAGAAGGCAAGGTTTAGCTTGTATAATGGAGAGATTGGATAGGTTTTTGCTCTCTAAAAATTTCTTAATCCATGGTCACATTCCTAAAGTGAAGACTCTTAAAAATACTGGTTCGGATCACTGGCCAGTCATGGTGGAAATATGGAAAACCAATGTGAGTTTCTCTCCTTTTTGTTTTCAATTAATGTGTCTCAGAGACAGTTCCTTTAGACCTTGAGTGCAACAATGGTGGAAGGAAGGTAAGAATAGGTATGATACTAAGATGTTATATTTTGCCAAAATACTGCAATACAGTAAAT
This sequence comes from Wollemia nobilis, assembly GCA_028583015.1. NCBI lineage: Eukaryota > Viridiplantae > Streptophyta > Pinopsida > Araucariales > Araucariaceae > Wollemia > Wollemia nobilis. The sequence goes on along the minus strand of JAQPPZ010001560.1, from coordinate 209,770 downwards.
CCAAAATCAAGGCTTGGAACTGGAAGGAGTTTGGGGATGTTCATAAAAAAAACATGAAGTTATTTCTCAACTTGAAAAATTGAATAATAAAATCTGTTTAAATGGCCTCAAAGAGAATATAATTGCAGATGAAATTAAACTAACAACTCAGTTAGAGGAATGGAAAAAAAGAGAAGAACTCTTATGGAAGCAAAAATCTAGAATTCAATGGCTCAAAGAAGGAGATCGAAACATAGATTTCTTCCACAAATCTATTCTAGCCCGAAGATCTCACAACTTTATTTCTTCTCTAAAATCAAATTCTGGAGTGTTGTCTATACTTAGGATGGCATGAACTCTATTGTTGTCAATTACTTTTCCAATCTTTTTTCTTCTACTCCTCTTGACTCGACTTCTCTTTACAAAATGTTCTTCAAGCAATCCCTTCTCTTATCACTTCTGAGGAGAACTCTATTTTGACTGCTCTTGTTACTATCAATGAGCTTCAACAGGTAGTTTTTAAAATACAAAAAGGGAAAACCCCAAGTCTTGATGGTTTTCCCATTGAGTTCTACCAAGAGTTATGGGATATCCTTCATGCTGATTTATTAGAGGTGGTGGAAGAAGCTAGGAAAGCCAAAGAAATTTTGAAGGTTATCAATAAAAATTATATTACTCTTGTTCCAAAATCTCAAGAGGTTGATCATATCTCAGCTTTTAGACCTATTGCTTTATGTAATGTTCTTCTCAAAATCATTACTAAGATCATGGTAGAAAGGTTGAAGCCTCTTTTGCATAATATTATTTCCCCTGAACAAGGGGGTTATGTGGAAGGGCGTCAAATAGTAGATGAGATAGTTCTTGCTCAGGAAGCCATCCATTCCATGGATATGCAAAAATATCCTTCCATGTTCATTCGGTTAGACTTATCCAAAGCTTATGACAGAGTGGATTGGCACTTCCTTATCAAAGTTTTGAGGCAATTTGGTTTCTCTAAGGATTGGATGGATTGGATTATGGGATGTATCTCTTCAATTTCCTACTTAGTTCTTATCAATGGCAGGCCTTCTCAGTCGTTCCCAGCTTCTAGAGGTATTAGGCAAGGTGACCCACTATCCCCTTATTTATTCATCATTCTTGCTGAATGCTTGGGTAGGACTATAACCAAAAAGAGGGAAAACAAAACCCTTGAGGGAGTTACCATTGCTCATGGAGCTAGACCTATCTCTCATCTTCAATTTTTTGATGACTCTACTCTTTTAGGTAAAGCTACAGTTAAGGAAGCTTCTAATATTAAGCAAATCATTAGCTATTTTTCTAAGGCTATTGGGCAGTTGATCAATGAAGATAAATCTAAAGTTATTTTCTTTCACTGCTCTGCCAGACATGAATCCATGGTCTTGGATAAATTAAGATATAAGAAGACCTCCCTTTCGATCACTTATTTAGGTATTCCCATAAATATTCAAAGGCAAAAAAAAATATTGGAATTGGTTGTTGGACAAAGTCAAGAAGAAAATTGGAAAGTGGACCAACATGTGGCTTTCTTCTGGGGGTAGAATCACCTTGGTAAAATCAGTCCTTCAAGCTATTCCTATTTATGTTTCTTTCATGTTGAATATCCCAAAGGTTGTTCTTCGAGAATTGGATCAAATCAGTCATCGATTCCTCTAGAGTGGTACTAAGGAGAAAAGAAAATGGGCCTTGGTGAAATGGGACACTTTATGTCTTCCTAAGAATGAAGGGGGTTAGGATTTTGGTCTTCTATTAATAACAACAAAGCTTTAGCTGCTAAATTATATTGGAGGATGTTGCATAACCCCAATGCTCTTTGGACCAATAATCTTCGTGCTAAATATGTTGAGAACAAAAGTCCTGAAGACCTTGTTCGCTATCAACTTCCTACCAAAGGTTCTCCCATTTTAGCAGTTCTTAAGATTGGTGAGGATTTGATAAAGAAAAATTTATTTTGGATCATTCATAATGGTCAACAGGTAAATTTTTGGATAGATTCTTGGGATGGTCACAAGCCTTTGATAACTCGGTTTCTCGATTGGAGGCCTTGGATGGAGGAGCTTCACCGAGCTAACTGGATAAAGGTGGCTAATTATTGTCTGTACCATATTGGTAATTCAAATGTTGGTAGATATTGGATCCCTATTGAGGACTGGCCTATTCAAATCCTAGAAAGGTAAAGACAAGATATCCAAGGCATCCTTCATATGAGATCTCTCTCTTGGTCCCATGAAAAAGATTGTTTTGGATGGAACAACACTACTAAGGGTGAGTATTCAGTTGCTCAAGGTTATTTGACCTTATGCCATAATAATCCCAACCAATATTCTGACATATTTTCTCAGTTGTGGGCTCAAAATATCTGGCCTAAGGTGAGGTTCTTTACTTGGATTTTATTGCATCGTAGGGTGCTTACTGGTGAGCAACTTATGAAGCATGGTTTTCATGGCCCTTTTAGATGTGAAATGTGTGGAGAGAATGTAGAAACTCTCAACCATATTTTTATTGAGTGTACTTTAGCCTTTGAGCTATGGAGGAGAATGGCCACTTTACTTGGCTTACAATGGTCCAATTTTTTTACTTTTGAACAACTTTGGAGGGATTGGCCTAAACAAGAGGGTGTTGATCACTTTATTAGGCAATTAGTTTGGATGGGTTCTACCATTCTTCTTTGGAATATCTGGAATGAAAGGAACAACCAAATTTTTAATCAAGATAGGAAGGATATTCACTATATTTGGCAAAAGACCATAGCCAACTTAGTTGAATCAGTCCATCAACTCCTTAATCACCCCCAAAACTCCCACCAAATATGGGATCAAGTGATGCAAATATTGAAGATTAAATATTCTAAGGGCAACCAACTTAAAGGGAATGCGAGTATTTGTAAGATGGATAGGACAAGAAATTGGCAACCTCCTCCTAAGGATTTTGGAAAATTTAATACTGATGGAGCCTCTAGAGGGAACCCTGGAAAATCTAGTGCGGGAGGAATTGGTAGACTTTTAGATGGCTCCCTGGTTTTTACTTTTGCTAAGAATTTGGGTATTCTTTCCAATAACCTTGCTAAGGGGTATGGTATCCTCAGAGGCCTTCAAGAGGCTACTAAGGTTGGATGGGAAAAGGTGTTAGTTGAGTCTGACTCTCAACTCATGATTAATATTTTGAAGACTCCTTCTAAGAATCATAAGGTTGATTGGAGAATAAAAATAATTATTGAGAAGATTCAATTAATCCAGATGGGATTTTTGAAATTTGATTACAATCATGTGGTCAGAGATCAAAACAAGAGTGTTGATGCTTTAGCTAATTGGGCTTTGGACAAAGGTGATCTTACTTGTTATGGCCACCCTCCTAGATGGTGGGCTTCGCAAATAAGGGAAGCTCTTCTTTCTATCATTTCTTTGGATGGCTCTAGTTCTGAAGGTACCTAGTTTCTTCTTGCTTTATTTTTGCTTCTCTTTGGTTCGATCAGGGTATTTTAGTTCCCTAGCTCAAACTATTCTTTCTTTTGTTTCCTCTATTGATTCTTGCCTTAAAAGTCTTTTGGTCTAGAAAGGTCATTGTTATGTTCATTTTTTTCTTTTTCCTTTTTCATTTTTTGTTTAGTTTTTTGAGGTGTGTGTTTTTTGTTTTGTTTTGTTTTTGTGTTCTTTGTGTTGTTTTTTGTTGTTCTTGTGTTTTTGTTATTTTGTGTATTTTTTTTGTGTTTTTTGTTATTGTTCTTGTGTTTTTGTTGTTCTTGTTCTTGTGTTTCTATTTGTTTGTGTTAATTCGTGTTTTTGTGTGTGAGTGTTTTCTATGTTTTTTGTTTTTGTTTATTGTCTGTTGTTGGTTGTTTTTTTTTTTTTTAGGTTTTGGTTGTTTTTGTTGGTTATGTCTTTGTAGTGTTTTGTTGTTTTTGTCATGTTTGTGTTTTGTTTTGTTGTTCTTGTGTTTTTTCTATGTGGTTCGTGTTGTGGTTTTTTTTTTATCTTATTGTGTGTGTGTTTGGTTGTGCTTTATATTTTTGACACACTCAAGGAGCATGTTTTTTATTTTATTTTATTATTTTTATTTATTTTATTTATTTAATATTTTTGTGTGTTTGTTTGCTCCTTGAGTATGTCAAAGGTGGTAGGCCAGGTTCGAGCCATGGGCGATTTTGGTGGAATGGATACCCCTGCCTCCTTGGGTCTTACCCAAAAGTGGCATCCCTTCTGGGATGTTTTCCACAAAAAACAAAAGATATCACTTCAAGCTCCATGTATTTACGAAATTTAAGTTAAATTAAATTAATTATCATTATTATCTAATAAACATAATTATTTATGTAACAAATGTTATTCAATATTTTTTTTTGTAGATCAAATTTATTATAAATTCTAAGTTGCAAGCTTACTTTAGTGGTAAGGGTTTTGGCCTCTCTTTGAGAGGTCCAAGGTTCAAACCCCACTTAGTATGAGGGGACTGAGACCCTTTATAAAACCTGTGTAAACACATTAAAATAAAGGGATGCAAATCCTAGGTGCAGTCAAGTGTTGTAGGAAGATGGTTTTTCATAGCCCACTTGATGTACCTAGGAGGAAATGAGGATGGAGTGAAATGGGTGCAAACCCTAGGTGTAATCAAGCATTGTAGAAAGAGGGTTGTTTGTATCCCTCTCATTGTACTTAGGAGGATATTAGTCACTCTTCAGTTTGTAAGAAAGCATCTTCGGTCACAAGAAATGTATCTCAAGGATATTTGGGTTCGTAGGTGGAGCTTTTTGATGAACCTCTACCCTCTATAAATATTTTTAAGGATGAATTTGTGTTGGATTTGATTGATAATAAAGCCCAGAAAATTATCTACAAACTCAAGGCCAAGGGAAAAATACCAGGCCTAAAGGAGCTCAAAGGAACTTTGGTGGTCCAATAAATTCCAAGTAACTTTGCTACCATTTTTTTTTGTTTCCTTTTTTGATTTAGCGAATAGAGATTAGGTAATCAATTATAGATAAAATTGGTTTTTTGGATAAAGAGGTGTCTATATATGACCTTGGACTCCTGGTTTCAACCCCCTTATAGAAGAATTTTATGGCTTCCCAAGTTAATATATATGCTCTCCCTATGGAGTTTTGGGGAGAGAAGATATTCACCAAAATTGGTAATGCCATTGGTGCATTCTAGTATATGGATACCCAAACAAAGGAAAATTTGTCTAGTAAAATTAATACGAGTAAAGCAAGATTGGTTGTTTGGATGGATGTTTCAATTCCTTGACCTCAATCCATTACTATCTCCTTAAGAAAATGGGAATGGATACAAAATATTGAATATGAAAACTTCTCCATAAGATGTTATGGTTGTCAACAATATGGCCATTTGAATAATAGATGCTCAATCATTCGATCATGCTCTGATTCCTGCTTGGTGGAGAAGTCCATGCACACAAATGATCTTAAACCTTCAAATATTCCATATCACAAGGAAGAAGCTAATCCTCAAATTTCACCAATTGTCTATTAGGAATCAAACTAGCAACATATGACTCAACCTCAAAAGAAGAATTCAAATTATTTAATTGATAAAATCCAAATGGTTACTAAAGACCATCCAATTAGTTCCATGAAAAATATTAGCACCTAAAATAGTATTATTGAAGCTAATTATGAAATAATTAGTGATAGTCAATTTTCTAAAAATGAAGATCATACAAAATGTATTATAACTAGATATTACCTCAGGAGCTTGAAGTGTAAAAATGCATTCTCAGATCTTACCACTCTAAAGGAGGAAGAACCTATGCTACAGAAGAAAAACAATCAAAATACCCATAAGCTATGAACTCCCTAACAACCCCAATGGTTATAGACTGTTGTTTTTGTTATGATTGGGTGGTATCTACAATTTTTTTAAGTTTCTATATTGGAAGTGGTCTACTAATCTGTCATGTTTTAGAAGTTGTTTTTCTGATATGCATTATTATAAGGTTTAGTTATAGTAGCAAGTGGATGATAGTATTTTGTAAGGTTGTAACATATTGTACTATCTTACACAACTTGATATATAAATTAATTTTAATGTTTTTTATAGTCCCTATAGGGACACCATAATGAAAAAAGGTATTTGGCTCTCCTAGAAGAGATCCAAGTTTAATTCATAAGAAGGATAGCCCTTGATGTGCCCACAACTTTTAAACCTATTCAAAAAATTATTATAAATTTTAAATGTCTTAAAATAATTCCATATGAATAGTAGATGTCATCGTTATTAAATTGAATTTTCCAAAGAAATGCATACAATAGTCTACTACCAAAATCGAAGACTAATAAGATGTATGCAAAAAATATTGTGCATTCCAACATATTTCAAAGCTATGGTAAAATTGTGTAAGCATTTAATAGAGGTAACTTATAACTAGGAAATAAATTTAATGCTTGTGTGCTTTATATTTACAAAGAAAATAGAATTTAATTTTAAAGTGATGAACATTAGATGTATGTGAAAAATTTTGTGTATGCAAGCATACTAATTACTAGAGAATAACAATTACAATATGATAGCCCTGGGGGTGACAACGTAATCATTTGGGGTTTGGCTCTTCTTTGGGAGGTCCAAGTTTCAAATCGTGATGTGTGTGTACTTATGTGTTAATACCCTATTGATAAGTGTAGCTCTTGATATTACAAGGTGTCATGGATGAGAGGTGATTTCTCATCCCTATGCATCGGTCGTAGAGGTTTATCACACTACCTGAATCCAAAAAATACATTATGATAAACTATGTTTTATACATGCACATTTGAAGAGAACATAGGATGTAGGGTGTATATAAAAGAAAATTATTTCTTGATGAATAAATCAATCAGTATTAATACATTTTAGATGAAGAGTTATCTAATTTTACATCATGGTAATTTATACCATGGTTTTCAAGAATTTCATTTTGGAGGAATCCTTTGAGTGAACTCTGCTAGGGTTTGGTCTTGTTGGAATGATTTTAAATATTTTTGTCTTGTTTATTTAATCAGGTACTCTCATATATGGTATAACCCTATCAAAGGCAAGAGAGACCTTGCATTATTTCTTATAGACAAGTTGTTGTAGGTATGGAAGAAATTATAGCTTCAAAATTTAATATAGAATAACAAATTCTTGTAAGTTTGTGCCAAAAACACAAAGCAAAAACCTAGATATCTTCTTTAAAAAAATAGTGGGTGTTTGTTATAGCTCAAAAAAATTGAGAATAGTCACTAACTCTTAGTAAATAACATATGTTATTTAATATCTTTAGAGGTATGTGCTAGTATGCAAATTACTTCATAAAATAATGGATAAGGTATATAGAGGGGGGCATGGACATTAATTTTATAGCAAATGGGTATTTTAGGGCTAATTTCATAAACCCAATGGTTAACAAAATAATATTTGAGGGTAATTCATACTTCTTCTAGCAAGTTGGTATTTTCAAGAAGTTGTGGCATCTAGATTTCATTCTATCGAAGGAGATACCATTAAATATTCTAGTATGGATTAGATTCTTTGCACTCCCACTAGTCCTTTTGAAAGAAAAAATCTTAAATATGATTGAAAATACACAATGAACTTATCTAGGGAATTCACAAATCGCTTAGGAAAGAAAATTTACTACCTATGTCAAAATCTACATAGAAATGGACTTGTCTAAATTTTTACTAAAATTGGTTGAGATACAAATTCGAGACTATATTTGGCTTCACACACTTGATTATGGAGGACTTCCCTTATGTTGTCGAGAGTGTCATCATCATGAGAATCTCTTTCAATTTTTTCTATTTTGAATGCACTAGAAAACATAATCAACATGAGAAACAATGGGAGAAATGAGGAAAAGTAATAGTATATAATGGGGGCTAACAATATGGTATAATAATAGGTAGCTAATAATGACCATGAACCTCAAATATTATCCCAAAGAATAATAGATCAAAAGCAAGCCTCAAGCACAAAAGCAATAAATATAAGCAATCACAATCCAAATAATAATTATGGTCTCATCATTGTTAGGATAAGGAATAAGGGAAAAGTGAAGGGATAGAATGAGAAGGTCATAAATATTTACAATAAATAAATTATTTTTATATCCTTGGTGCAGTTCCCAAATGCTACACTAATATGGATAGTTTATAATCTATAATTTAAATAATTTATAATAATTGGAAGCAACATATCATCAAAGAGCCAATGTATAAAGTGAAGATATACAAAAAATATCATGTACCTCATATCATATCCTCCCCAACCCCAAACTAGGCAAGATTGAATATTAATAATGCTCTTTATAATGTCAATGAAGAATATTTAGTAGAAATAAAAAAGAAATATCAAAATTTTATTATCATAATAAGAAGCAAACCAAAAATCTAAAAATATTAATGAAGGTTAGTAGGCTTCAATGGTTCTTGCATAAAACAAGTAGGATAAAAAAAGCTAGTAAAAGTGATTTAACGAAAAAAAGGAAATAAAATCAAACTAGTTGGGGAACAAATAATAAAAGCTAAATTGATGAAAATGATAGACTCATAGGTAAAAGCATGGTGTTCTAGCAAACTTTAGCATTAACCAAATTTATTCCAAACAAGTTATTGGCATGACTTTGAAGGTCTCACAATGACATCAAATCTTATAATTTTGTAATGAATATTTTAGTGGTAGATATTGGAATGCAATTTTCAAATATATAAACTTGTTTAGTCCTATTATATTTTTTTTGAGATGTAGATTTTATAACAAATACATATTTATATTATATCAACTTTTGTGTTGACAAAGTCACTGGTACAACTTTTAAGGTCTCATATAAGATCATATTATTTCATTTTATAATGAAATTTGTGTAAATATAGGTATAGAAATTTAGATTTGAAGTATATAAATTTCATTTAGTTTTATTATAGTTACATTTTTTTCACTTGTTGGATTATTAAATGTATGTTTGAAAGCAAAAATAAACTCTTAACTCTAGTCAAATAGAAAACAATTAAACAATATATTAAAAGGCATAAGCTCAACTACATAAATTCCTCAACTTTCAATAGATTACCTAGGTTCAAATATTTTCAAGTGATACATGCATAATTGACAAGGTGTTGAAATATCACTATGTAATCATAATGTAATATAGGTGGGTCCCATTTCAATACCATATATAGTTTAAAAAAATTAAAAATATATAAATCATATCATTACTCTAGAACTATTTATCTAATTTAAATTTATATAAAAATAATAAAAATATATTAATGTTTGTGCCCCAACATATCTACTAACAATAATTTATCAAAAAAATTATACTCCCTAAGTTCAAAATAAATAATAATTTAAAATATGACAACAAGATTATGAAAATTATATCTTCACATAGATATATTTGTGTAGAATATATATTTATAGAATGTAAAAAATACTCATGCTATACAAAATGATGTCACTCACACTTAGTGTATCATGATAAAAATTTAAAAAAATAAGGACAATGTCTACTTAAATACGCAATTTAATATATCATTATATTTTCTTTTTAAAAACAAAATCATATTCCTGTTCTATAATTCATTTACAATATTTTTTCAATCTACACCTTCCTCTAAGTCTTAACCAAAGGAACACTTATTCCTCAATTAAGTTGAGGATGTTGCTTTCTAAAAAAAATGTCATCAATAGGCTATAACTATAACAAAATACCATACTTTAACCTTAAAGTGTTTGAGGGCACAAGACTAAAGAGATTTAATTGACAAAGTGAAGAGTAAGATTTCACATTGGAATTTTAGGTTTTTATCTCTGGATAGTAGAATTACTCTTGTCAAATTTTCCCTCCATGCTCTCCCTATCTACTTCTTTGTAGTTCTTATTGCACCAAAACCGATTCTAAAGGACCTTGATAGAATTCAAAAATATTTTTTTTGGTTAGGATCCATTGAAGGGAAGAAATAATATTTGATTACTTAAGATAAAATTTATCAAACTAAAGATAGAGGTAGCTTTAGCTTTTGAAAATCTTGTCTCAATAATATTGCACTCTAAGAAAAACTATTAAACATGGATATCCAATCCAAATTCTTTATGGGATACAATTTTAACACATAAGTACATGGTCCATTGTGCATCTATTAATATTCCTCACATTCCTCTCAATGGATATGGATATTCCATTTGGAATGTATCCAATTGATTTGTGAACTCATCGAAGTGGGTCTCTTTTGCATTGCCCAAGGAGCACACTTAATTGATTTTTTGGAAGATGCTTGATTATAGTATCTATCTATAGTTCAATAATTACTACACTCATAGCCATTAAAAGAGAGGTTTTTATTTATTTATTTATTTTAGGATGGAAAATGTAAAATAATTCTAAATCTATGGAAGGGCAGAAAATGAATCTTATTGGAGTTGGAAAAGGATTTTAGAATGGTATATATAAGGTTTGGAAGAGGACAAACAAATTATGTGTATAACCATAAAAGGTGAACTAGATTCTCAAGACCAAGGAGAAGATATAGTATCTTGGGAGAAGAATATTTCAAGGGTTTATTTAGTTAATGAAAACTACAAGGAGCTTTTAGGAGAGAAGTTGTCACAAAATAAAAGATTATTTTGTAGATCTAGAATCCAAAGGATTGGCCAAAGACTAATACTTTATATGGCTAGCCAACTATCAAGCATGAAAATATTTTAACATGGAAGAATATGAAGAAGAGAGGATTGTATAATCCATTATAGTGTATACTTTGTAAAAAATATTTAAAACATAGGGACCATATCCTATTTTAGTGCCCTTTTGTTAAAACACTATAATATTTATGGTAGGTTGTGTGTAGGATAATAATAATGGTGAAGAACACAAGCTTATACTGAGAGGGGGGTGAACAATATAAGATCAACTTTTACTTTTCTTTCTCAAAAAATATTATCCAATATATCAATGGAAATATCAATTGTAGTAATCAAATCAATGCACAAATCATCACACACAATAGAGACACCAATTTAATGTGGTTCACCCAATGTGGGCTACTCCACGGAGAAAATATTTCACTAAAATTTTCTCAACAAATATCTTGGAATCCTTCCTTATTACAATGTTTGCTGACCTATGTACAAAGGAGACACCAATACCATAATCAAGTTCATGTACATCAATCCATAGGAGACACCAATCCCATCTATTGGTTCATGTATCTATATCCATAGGAGAACTCCTCCTTTGCTCTGGTTGGTGATCTTCTAGAAGACTACTACCTCCACTATAGTGGCTTGTGGATCTCTCTCCACATAAGATCTATGTCCTCACTCATAATACCTCTGTCCTCACTGCCTTGGCTAATGGATCTCTATCCACTGGAGACTAATGTCCTCTACTCTGTCACCTCCAAAGCTTGCTCTAAGATCTACTCAATCTCTATCTCAAATTCACACTAAATACTATCCTTGTTCTAGCACAAATCTGCTCACAAGTCTATCTTTGGTCTGGTAAAAATATACCCTTAAATATACACCAAACTCTATCCTCAAATATATCCTCAAGCTTTAACACAAATCTTGATCCAATAAAAAATCAACTCTACTTAGATCTACCTCAAACCTTAACTCAAATCTTGAAAAAATCAATCAATAAACTCTGCTCTCAAGTCTTCTCAAAGAATTACCTCAAATTTATCCACAAGTCCTCTCAAGAACTTGCTCAATCTACTCAACAAGTCTTCACCAAGACTTACCTCAAATCTGTCCAACATGTCTTCACCAAGACTTGACTCAAATCTTCTCAAAAATTCTTCACCAAGACTTGCCTCAAATATGCTCAATTAAGTATTCACCAAGACTTACCTCAAATATTCTCAACAATTCCTCCCTATAACTTGTTCAATCTACTCAACAAGTCCTCCCTAGAACTTGTTCAATATTCTCAACAAGTATTCACCAAGACTTACCTCAAATCTGCTTGTAAGATTTCACAAAAGCTTACACAAATTTGTCCTTAAGTCCCCTCTAGGATTTAATCATATAAGCTCATAAGATTTCATAAAATCTTACTCAAACAACTGCAATACTTGCATTTGAAACACAACTTAATATCTTTCAGAAAATCTCTTCAATAAAACAAACAAGTTTCACTCAGAATCTTGCTTAGCCATAGAAACATATAGAGAATGACTCAATATGTTTCACACTCACAATATTTTGTAATCAACAAAACACTCTATCACTTTCAAACTCTCTTTCAAATCAATTTAGAAATAAATTATAATTTGTTTCACAAAACTTGAACTATCAGTCCAATGCTTTCAATAAATAATGCTCAATAAACTTCACTCAAACATTCACTCAATGAAACACAACTTGCTTACAAACCCTAACCAAGTGTTTCACTATACTTTCAACTCACACTATGGAACTCAAACCTTGACTTAAGATGATCCCAATATCACATAACAATGATACTCATGTTCTTTCATAAATCATAGTTCAAGATAGTTCTCAATCTCACATAACAATGATACTCATGATCTTTCACAAAACTTAGCTCAAGATAGTTTTCAATCTCACATAACAATGATACTCATGATCTTTCAACATCCATAAATCATGCACATGAAAAATCACTCAAACATTTCCAATAATGTTTATCAAACAATCCTTTTCACTCCAACTTTGCATTTCACAACATTCAATCTAAAAATGTTTCACTCATAAGGAAGATGTGCCCATACCTTTTGTTTTGATGGAGATATATCTTCAAAACCCGTCTTAATCACAATCAAATCTCTTTGTCAATTTCAAGGTTAGATAGCAACAACCTATCTCAAAATATCCACACAAATATTCTCCCCAATAATTATTTCATCATACAAAAATATCAAGTCTCAAGTACACCTTATAATCTCCAAACTCTCAAAATAATATTCAAAAAATCAAGTTCCTTTGCTAACACCTTATAAACTACAACCTCTCAAAATAATATTAAAAAATAAAGTTCTTTTACTAACACCTTATAAACTCCAAACTTTCAAAATAACATCCAACATATAAAAATAAAATTCTTTTATTAACCCTTATAATTCCAAACTTTCAAAATAACATCCAACATATAAAAATCAAATTCTTTTATTAACCCTTATAACTCCAAACCTTTATTTATTTTTCTAGGCAACAAAAATATAAAATAATTTTTAATTAACCTTATAACTCCCTATGCATTCCACTATGCAAAATATCATGTGACCTTTATAAAACTAGTTTAAATAATAATCAAAAGCGCTTACCTTAGTCTTTGGCCCACATCTCAAAAATATTACGCACGTCTTGGCTGCGCCCAAACTCGAACCTGCAACCAACTATCACCGTAGCGCCTTAGCCCAAGGCTAGGCTACCATTGGGCTACATGCCCACACGTGAACCTTAGTTCATGCACACCCTCTTATGCCTTTGTAGAATTCGACGAACAAACAAAACATCTTCCTCCTTCACAAAAATAGGTTGCGTGGGGATTCGAAACCACAACCTCTGTTGTGCGAGTGCCTTAGCAAGTCTTTGGCCACCGACTGTGCTACCCAGCGCTATGGAACTTCCTAGCCACGTCACTTGCACTTCAACCACCGTCTACCTCTTAAAATTTTAGAACCGTGAATTCTCTCTTCTCACTTAGCAAAGTAGCGCACAAAATATTACACATAGCATAACATTAGAATTGCATAGTAGTCTGGGAAGGTAAATAAAAATTATTTCCCCTTCTTATATACTTTGTCCTTTGCCCTTACACGTCGGCCCAATTCGAAGTCGATTTTTTGAATTTAAATTTAAATATTAAATTTTGAAAACTTTGGCACCCATTATTTATTTAAATTAAAATTTTAACCATAGGTTAAAATATTTTAATTTAAATAAATTAAATTAAATCCTTTGCAAACTACTCAATGGGTCTTTTCAAGGATAGATTATTTTTTAATGATTCCTTGGACCTCGTTTTCTTCACCTCATCCTTTTGCCCGAAATATTATAATATTAAATATTATAATATTATAATTTCTTTTTAAACTCCTTCCTTGGGTCTTCAATATTTTAGGCATCTTTAGGCATATAATATTTAAAATAAATATTATATCTTATTTCTTTTAACCACTTCCTTGCCTTTTGGAAAAACAACCTAATGACATTAATGTTAAATATTATAATATTATAATTTCTTTTTAAACTCCTTCCTTGGGTCTTCAATATTTTAGGCATCTTTAGGCATATAATATTTAAAATAAATATTATATCTTATTTCTTTTAACCACTTCCTTGCCTTTTGGAAAAACAACTTGATGACATTAATGACGACGAAACTTGACACCAAACCTTTTGACATCAAAACTTGCTCAAATTTCCAAAAAATGAAATATTATGAAATATTTCTTCGAACTCCAAAAGCTACCAATAGCAAAGCATAAAAGATTTCATATTATTCATGAAATTGAACTTGCTTTTATCTAATGGAATATTTGGTTGGAAAAATAGAAAAATATTTTAAGATGCTTAACTTCTTCCTCACCAAATATGGATTAAAATATGATCCAATATTAAAGAAATAGGAAGAGTGTTTGTGAAGCACTTCCAAATTTAAATGAAAGTAGAGCACAAGGTTCTTAAAAATTTTGAATTTTTTTCTAATTTAATTCCATCCAATTATAAAGAAGTTCTAGAGGTAAGCCTGGTAAAATGATCAAAACTACCTCAAGAAAGAACAAAGGTAAATGTTGATAGGACATCCAAAGGAAACCTTGGACCAACTAGTATGGGTGGTGCTTGCAAAGATGATCACAGGAATCCTCACTTCTTCTTCAAAGGACCTCTTAAATATCACAATAACAATTATACACAAACTATGACCATCATATTATTTATAGAAAGCAAAAAGAAGCATAAAATATGTTATTATGGAGTTTAATTCAAATATCTTAATTGATAAAATGAATTCTCTAATATCATCGACATCAATAAATAGCAATTAAACTTGATAATCAAGGGACTATGTTCTCTAAAGTAAAATTTTTAAGTACTTTTTTGACACAGAAACCAAGATAATTGACTCACTAACAAAAAAGAAACCAAGATAATTGACTCACTAACAAAAAAGACTTGAAGGACCCTTGATCTTAAAAAGAAATGACAAAAGAATTGTAAGTTCCTTAACATTTTAGCTTTTTTCTAAGAAAATCTTAATGATAATGATAATAGGGCAAATGACAACCACTGTCCATAATTTCTTTTTTTAAAAAGCAATAATAATTATAATAAAGCAAATAGGAACAATGGTATAAAGAATGGAAAACTAAAAAAAATAACAATTTTTTTTATTTTGATCGTTAAAACAAATCAAACTTGATTATTTAAATTTATATATATATATATATATATATATATATATATATATATATATATATATATATATATATTTGATTACATAGGAGGGTTGGTTAAGTCAATATTTTTAGTAATTGGTCAGCGCATGGTTCAAACCACAAGAACTGCTCCCAACAAACCTATCCATCTCGTTTTTGTTGACCCGGTGTGAGATGGGAACCACCGATCGCTTAAGGTTCGTACCGTCGTCATCAGTCTGGTGCATACTTGAAGGATTCATAGTAGACTACTACCTTTACAAAGGGTTGACTTCCCCCAAGGTTTGAACCTATGTCGCTTTTTGGTAAGTGCCCAACCACACCTGTACTTACCAATCCACCTAACCTTTGGAAGTAACATATACGAGATATGAACATTAACTAATAATATTTAAAACTCGCCTAAAAGTATATTATATATTTTCTTATTAAAACAAAATCAAGATAATTTAATTTAAAAGAAATTATAAACCTAAAATTATGGTTTTTAAAAATATAGTCATGGCATTAAAAAATTACACAATAATAAATACTATAACATATATAGTCTTTAGAGTTAATAAGGTTTTTGTTTGCTTTTAGAGTTATAAATAAAATATTAAAAATGTTAAATGCGTAGAACACAAGCTAAAGAAAGGATCCCACACAACGATCGAGGCCTTTCGCCCACATTGCAAGATACCAATTTCACACAAATTAAACACGTGCCATCACTGTAACGTGGATTCCTGCCTTGTATATGGACTTATCGCTAAATTCACAAATGATTGCTATGACAAACGTGTCAGACGTCTTCCCATTTTAAAAAAAATACAATTTTCATGTTATCCGATAATATTATCCATGGATGGACGCATGTGGCGTGTGAGGCTGAGAGGACATGGTGCGTCACACACCTGAAACATTTAAGGAAAAGGCTATCCATAGAAGCTATATAATTGTTCGCTAATGATTTATCCCTTCAAATTTTGGACTTTTATATTTACTATAAGATCCATTATATGCAAGAATATTCTTGTTAAACGATCGAACCAACGATTTTTTTTTTTTTTTTTTTATTACAACTAAAACTAAATTACCATGATATGTTTTTTTAAGTTAAAAAAATAAAAAACTCATTCAAATATATATATATATATATATATATATATATATATATATATATATATTTGATTTGATTAGAAGATTGAGAAGTTTCCTTTCAACTATGATTCAAGAGCTATGCTTATCAATAAGGAATTTAACACACAACCACCATCTCACACACTCGTCCATGCCCATGCCGCGGTTTGAACCTTGAACCTTCCAAAGAAGAGCCAAAGCCTGAACCGTTGTTATATATATTTATTGTTAACACACATAACACATCATCATCATGTTGAAGGAACGATTGATTTTCCATGGTGTACACAAGAACCAAAGTTCGAACCACACAAAATTACACACCCACATACATAGTGGTTTGAACCTTGAACCTCCCACAGAGAGTTCAAAGCTCTAACCACTGCATTGTCCTATCAAAACCTTATTAGAATATTCGTATTTCCAACAAAATTGATATGGGTAAAAAAATAGCTTGGGAAATTTTATTTCCATGCCTCTCTTATAGATAACAAATTTATAGTGCATGAAATGTCTAATAAACTTATAATATCTCACAATTTTTTTAATTGGCCATACATGACTTTTTTTTTTGAATGAAAAAGAGCTGAAAAATTCCATTAAAGAATAATTAGGCCTTTTTACATCAAAAAATGGGTGGAGAAGATCACACCCCAGTATGGTTTCAAACTAACCACCAGGGTTAGGAGATATCAGAAAACCAAGGCAACAAAAAAAATGAAAAACAACGAGCCCACGACTAACAAAACATCAGAACTGGGTGGAAACAAAGGAGAACCACAAAGAGGCAGGCAAAAAGAACAAGATGTGGAGGCGCATCTGCCTCATTTATGCCCATGCAATGTCATTTGGCGTTGGAAAGTGAAGAAAGAGGCCAGCCAACAGCACTGGGCTGCTCATCAGTACCAGCAGGAGGAGGCCCAATATCCCATCCTGATCTAGTAGTGCAAGCAATAGCCACAGGGGTCGACCAACCTGTTGTAGGAGCATTGTGAATAGGATCTCCCCAACCTGAACCAGAAGGGGGAGTGGGTACAACAGGAATTTCATGTCCCCAATCGGTCACAGGGGAAGGAGCAGGAGGACAAACATCCCATCCGCTAAGCTGTCTGGAAGAATCTGCCTCGGACACTCCATGGTTGCAAAGTCGCTCTCGTCAGGAAGGGGACCCGCGATTGTGAGAGGAGGGAGTGTGACAAGAGCGAGAGTGAGAGCGGGACCGACCATGAGAGGAGGGATCCACAGGAAGGCGACTAACAGTGCAAGGTGCATTACCCCAGTAGTCAATAAGACTACGAAGATGTTGAATCTCCACATTAACCTTCTCCACCTGCACAGAAATCTATAGCCAAGAATCATAAAACACTGCATATTGATCAGCCAGGGAAAAAATTCGTGAACTAGTATCATGAGAAAAAACAATCTTGTTTTTGGACTTCCAAATATGATAAAGAATGCTAATGCGAAAGATGTTCCAGACTTCCAACAGAGGTTCAAAAAAAGTAGGTGAATCGCCAAGAAGGATTTGCTGCCAGGAAAAAGGAGAGGGAATGAAGGGTAAAAAAAAGACTCAATCCAGGTCCAAGCAGAACGAGCCTTGGGGCAAGACCAGAATACATGTAGACAATCCTCCAACGCACCACAAAAATAATAGGTAGGGTGATCAATGCCAAGATAGATAAGTTTGTGCCCTAGTGGGAGGCCTTGCATCAGTAAACTCCAGGCAAAAAAATATTGTTTAGGTTCAATATAATTGGCCCAGACCATTTTGAACCGTGCTCGCCAAATAGGAGGAGAAAGAAGATCCCAATGAGCGTTTAAAATAGCAGCCATAGGAATATGGGGAGATAACCAAGAATAGCCCAGATGGGCTTTATACTGCGACAGGGATTTATGCTTAGGCCAACACCAATCAGCCCACCAAGCCTTCTGAAAGTGTTTAAAAATTTTGGGCCACAAAGAAAATGGAGTATTAAAAACCACAACCTCATAAGTGCTTTGATCATCCTGCTTAAGCTGATAAAAATGTTTAAAAGCATCCCAAGGAATCCAGTCTCTGGTGGAGAAAGAAAAAAAATCAGAGATAGAGTTAATTCCTTTCCTGTAAAATCGTTGAGCATGAATCCACTGAACTTGAGCCAGGGGTAAAGACTGAATTCTGATAACAAGAGACCACCAAACACTGATAGAAGAAATAGAAGCACCATTCTTTTTCCCATCACCTTTCCAAATAAGCCATGGTTTGAGAGACTCCTAGGCCTTCCAGATACTTTTGACAACAAAGGAACCTATGATTTTAATAGGAACAGGGGCAGTGAGAAGAGTAGGCAAATTCAAACCGTGCCATACCCTTTTGCCCAAGGGGAGACCAGACAAAATGCAATGTCTAAGAAGAATTTTCCAGGCTTCATTGCCATCAAGAGCTCGCACAACCCATTTTGCACATAATGCAATTCCCTACCGATGACAATCCAAAAGGCCCAGGCCACCAGAGAGTTTGGGAAGACAACAAAAATCCCAAGCAACTCGGTGAAATCCTTTTGTGTGAGAAGTAGTTGACCATAAAAAATCCCTCAATAATATTTCCAATTGCAAATAGCAAGCCTTCGAAGGAAGCCAATAGGAAGAATAATACACATGAGTGGTAGCAAGAATCTTAGAGCAGACCTAAAATTTTCCTGCTAGAGAAAGTTGTTTAGTGATCCAAAAGGTCAATTTCTTCTCCACTTTTTGAATGACGTACTGCCATAGCTGAGCAGGAGTGTTGTGAAAGGCAAAAGGAATACCTAAAAACTTGAACATTTCACCAGGTTGAATCCAACGCCACGGATAGTGAGAAAGCCAAGGAGGCATAGGCTTTCCAGATTGCCTAAAGCAAGAAGTTTTTTTCCATTGAATACTGGACCCAGAAGCTAGACAAAAAGTGTCAAGGCAATGAAGAGCAGTAGACAAAGAGTGTTCATCTTCAAAAATGGTTAAAAAAGAGTCATCAACAAAATTTCCATGAACCAATTGAGAAGAGGAAGCAGGTAAAGCAAGACCACGAATAGAGTCGTGAGCCACTTTGGAAGCCAGTAAATACCCAAAAGCCTCAGCTGCTAAAATAAAAAGGGAAGGAGCAAGGGGACAACCCTGTCGAACAGATCTGAACAATCCAAAGGCTTCAGATTGACAACTGTTCAGGGTAATAACAGCAAAAGCATATTGAAAGAGCATATTCACAGACTGAATGAAGGCTGGCCCAAAACCTAAGGATTGGAGCATAGAAAGAATAAAATACCACTCAACTTTATCATAAGCTTTCTCAAAATCAATTTTAAGAAATAACATATCCTGTTGTGAAGAGCGAGCCTAGTCCATTCCTTCCCAAACTGCAATCACATTGTCTAAGATATATCTACCTTGCACAAACCCTATCTGTTCAGGGCGAACAATCAAAGGAAGAAGGGGGCAAATCTTAAGAGCAATGGCCTTAGCAATGATTTTATAACTTACATTCAAAAAAGTAATAGGATGCCAATTAGTGATAAGTTCAGGATCACCAACTTTAGGAATCAACTTGATATTACCTCGATTCAAGAGAGGACCTAAAGAACCAGTATGCAGAGCTTCTTGATAAACCTTAAGAAGATCGGGACCCAAAAAATCCTAAAATTCTTTATAAAACTCATAGGGAAATCCATCTAAACCAGGAGCTTTCTCATTTTCCATGGCAGATAAAGCCTGCTTCAAATCATCAAGAGACAAAGGAGTTTCACAAATGGCCCGTTGGGAAGGAGAGACCTTAACAGGAATGACAACCTGACATTCAGCTAAAGCTTGTTGGCAAGCTGCTGAGAAAGGTTGGGAAGCAAAGACTTGCTGATAGTGACTGACAAAGGCTGCACATATGGCAGGGAGAGAAGTGAGCCGTTGACCATCAACCTGAAGAGCAGAAATCTGAAGAGAAGGAGAAGGTGGCCGGAGGTGCTTAAAAAATTCTTTAGAGACCTTGTCCCCAATTTTTAGCCAATGCAATCTAGCTCTCAACTGAGCTCCTTTTGCTTCATACAAGTCAGCTTTTTTGATTTCATGATGAAGAGAAGCGACTTGGGCTTGTAAAACAGAGCTAAAATGACAAGCTTCAAGACGAGCATAGGCTTTGTGTAACTCTTGCTTAAGAGCAGTAATGGCAATTCGTCGTCGTTTAGCAACCTCACCACCAAGAGAGCGTAATAGGGAAGTAGTACGGGAGATGGCATGATTCCACCAGGAGATCCAACCAAGGTGACCAGAAGGCCGAGGAATAAGATTCCAGTAGTGAACAATATGAGCTTTCATATAAGAGTGTTGCAGGAAAGAAACATTGAAATAAAATTGATTATGAAACTGTCGAGGCTGTTGAATAACAGGGCTGATGTTAAAAACAATAGGAGCATGATCAGATAAAGTCGTATCAGCAAGAGTGTGCACATAGAGAGAAGAAGAGGTCAGTCGTTGGAAACAAAAAGTATCATTTTCAGTAAGCATGGCTCTATCTAACCTCTTCAAGATCCTCGCAAAGCCTGCTTGGAAATTAGACCATGTATACCAGGCAGATTCAGAAAAAGCAGCAGGGGAAAAACAAGAGTTTGGGTCGAAAACACCAAGCTTATTTTTCATAAAGAACCACGCTTCACGTTCACCTATAGGCCAACGCATTGGAAGCTGACCAATCTTATCACAGGGTTTCTCAATCATATTAAAGTCGCCACATAAAACCTAGAGAGCAGGCGATAAAGAAAAAGCAAGCCAACGCCAGAGAGCATTGCGTTCAGAAGCATCATTAGAAGCATAGATATTAACAATTCCAAAGGGTAGAGACCAAACAACTTGATGGGAGGGGTCCGAGCCCCAAGAAACAATATGATTCCACCATTTAGAAGCAATAAAAGTAACAACACCACCTTTCCCAGAAGGATGATTGGTAACATGGAACCCACCACGCGACCATAAAAAATTACAGGTACATTGAAGAAGAAAGTCAAAAATCTTGACCTCTTGCAAACAGACAAAATCAAGAGGACCAAACATAGAAGTAGAACGAGAGAGTTCATCACGGACCACATATTTTCTGACTGGGTCCGTTAACCCGTTGTAGACACCAAAACAACACCAATCCGATTATGTAACGACAAGCACTGATCGAATTGACATACACAGACCCTAGGGCAGCCCCCAGAGGTTAAACAAGTGGTCCTAACCACTCCCACAATAGTTTTGGAAGGTCAGAGGTCAATTTGGCACCTTTCAGGCACTCTGCTCCCTATTCGTTCCACCCTGGGATGATTACAAACTGGTATTCATCCCACCCCGGGACGATTAGCAATATTCGCTCCAGGGTGGGGCGAATAGCAGGTTTGACGGGAAAAAGGTCAAACCTTGACAAATGGCAGCTCAGATCCACCACTTAACTCCACCTTCAATGCATGGGAGTGCGAGTGAGCATTTTTGAGCTCAAAGAGGCAGTCATAGAGGCAGTCATGGAGCCCTTAATCAAGGAGGAATCTTCTTCCCCCTGGCAAGGCATGATGGCCAAGTGGCGCCTCTGCATGCTCATTCACAAGAGACCCTTAGGTCTATAAAATGGTGAGTCTTCTCACCCCAAAAAATGATAGAGCAGGAGCATTTGGAGCAATGGAGTGTTGCCGAATTACATCCTCACCCATCGTTTGTGCTTCTTACATCCTTGATCTCTCTTTTGGAAGGGAGGTTATTGGGTGATTATTGGAAGTGCAATCCGGACCCAAAACCCAAACATTTGGCCACAATACCCCACCCAATTTGCTGACACAACCCCATAAGAGGTTTTGGACCCATCCCAAGTGGATTGGTGCCAAAACCGAGCCCCAAACGATGGGCGTCCTGCCCCGGGCGCCCCCGCACTACTGTAGTCCTAATCGCCCCACCCCGGAGTGATTAGAAATCTATGGTATATTTCCCTACTATTTCTTTTGCATTTGATTTTAGGTTATTTACATATGCTTCCATTCAAGTTTCATGTGATTCTGATGAGTTTTGGCTGTGATTTTATTATTTCTCGCTTTCACTAACATACGAGGAGCATCATCGGATACAGGGCGATCGAGGCCGAATTTGCAAAATCCGACCTTCTGGGTCATTCCAAAATGCCCCGTTTTGCCTAACCCCAACTTTGCAGGTGTTTTGGAGGCCCCTGGATGGGACATTTAGGAGGTCACCTTCTGACATTTTATGACAGTCCTAATCGTCCCACCCCGGAGCGATTAGAAATATGTGGTAGATTTCTCGACTGTTCCTTTTGCAGTGTGTTCCTGGTAATGTTTTCTTGCTTCTGTCAAAATTTTTAGCTTATTCTGATATGTTTTAGTTATCATTTTAATTATTTTATGCATGCATTAACCGTAGGCCTTGGGGATCGCATGTTTCCCTCCATCCGTAGGTGCTACTAATCATTTACTGTTTCTCTGAATGTAGGATCTCGACACCGAAGGGGCAGCAAGGAACTATAGATGCATTCACGCAAGCGACGACGATGTTTGGTCCGCCCATTTTCAATGTGGGCACGCGGAAGATCCCCAAGGGGAATGTATCATTTGTGGTGTAACAAAACTATGTCCGACGCTCCTAGCCCCTGAAAAGGGAGGAGACGTATTGTAACCCGATCTCGAGAAAATTAATAAAATAAAGGGCTGCACTTTTACATTTGCTTTAAATCTCATTTCAGTTCGTTTGTTTTCCCTCTTTTCATGCATTCTCGTTCGTAGGACTTAGCGTTACATTTCCCTTTTGTTTGCTTCCGTATCCTCGTGCTTTCAGTGGCGATCACGGTGGGACGCTGTCCCCTGATTTTGAGATCAAATTTTTGATCAAAAGTTGTGTGTTTTTTCTTGCAGGTGTCAATATTTCAAGCGCTGGACTGCTGCTCGTTCCAGCCTGTGACGAGTACGGAGCTCGAATTCGTGTCACCCAGGGACGAATGGGCATTCGTCCCACCCTGTGACGAATACAGTTCTGATATTCATCCCACCCCGGGATGATTAGCTCTCTATGCAGTTTCAGAGCAGAAACTCAGAGGCATCCGGTTTGGGCAGAGAAGAGGTAGGGGTTCTGAGCATCCTCTGTCATTTTCTATTTTCTGTCTCTGTCATTTCCTATTTCTTTGCTTGCATAGGAGAGTTTTATTGCATGTTTTTCTTTCTTTGCACAAATAAAAAGAACCCCACACACCACGTGGTAATTTAAACACCAAGGAGTTGGTCGTAAAACCCCAACCCTTGATCAAGACCAACGGTGGATTTCATCACCACCTTGGCTTGAATTTTTGCATACATAACCCCGATCGCTACTATTGCTAGACGTAAATCCTGATGAAAGCTGACCAAGTGTAGCTGGGGTGATTCCCAGTGCATGAGGATAAGTCTTCTATGGTAGGTGTCAAAAATAGGGTGATCCCCCTTCCGTACCGCCTATGTTCCACGTACCATTCTGCTCTCGCGTACCAATAGTTTCCCTCACGTAAGGGCGGGTATATTGAGAGGTTTGGTATAAAGGCCTGGCAATGGTATATTGAAGGGGCGACCATTTTGGGAGACATAAGAGCCATCATATTGCATGTACAACAACACGTTCTTTACAAAGCTTTCAAAACAAAAATCAAAACACACTAAACCAGATTTAGGGCACACCTTTAATCTATAAATGAGATAATCACTTCTTTGATTGTGTGGTTCCTTTTGTTTAGTGTAGAATAAAAAAATCATAAAGAAGATAAAAACCTACATAGCTTGTAGAGAGACACCACCATGGTGTACACCCGTAGCCAAGCCCAATCACGGGCAGAGGCTACAAAAAGTGTACAAGGAGGCACAAGTCACCTCCGCTATAGCCCCAAGGACTTGGTCATACCACCTTGGTGGCCTGACCCACAAAATAGTCCACATCATACCATGATAGAATGGGACTATAGAGGCACCCCTTCGAGGGGCACTCCCATTCAACATAGACCCTTTCAGGAGGAGTCCTTACACGTGGCACTCAACATAGATGGGAAGGCTCCCTTAGACGCTCGTTATGAGTGGCCACCGTGCAATGAAGTGCTAGAACAACATAGGGTCCATAAGGAGGGGCCACATGATTACATCATCCCTCCTCTACCCCTTATTACTATCAGAAACAATAGGCCAAATCCAGAGCACAAGGCTCTTCAGACAGGGCGAGCCAACTCTGCCCGCCCCTTTCACATATACGAAAGGGAGCATGAGGAAGACCACTACATTCCTCAAGAGCAATACATAGCATGGGAGCAATGCGCCTCCGCACCTGCTATCTATCAGGATCACCTACTGAGGCCAGAGCCTCGGGTGAATGTCGCCAACCTCGATAGAGGGAAGCGACCTATAGAGATCTCGGATCATCACGACCGAGATAAATATGTAGGAGAGGCATCTAGGCCTCCTAGACTCAAGACGATGGAACAAATCGACCTGGCATTTTCCAGACATGCCACCCACCAAGCGCAAATCACGCAGCTTGAGCAAGACCAACAACAGTTGGAGCACCTGTATCGCCTTAGCAAAGAGCGCATTCGGCGTCAAACAGATGAGCTACTCCAGAACACTATGCCTGAGAGGGTTCCAACCCCTCGCACGTAGAGGGCAGAGTTGTATGAGAGGCACAACCCCTTGGTGCGAGACAGGTCTCCATGACCTTACCAAGTGTTGCCTCCGAGACCTCCTAGACCTGAGCGGGAGGCCACTCCCAGAAACAATGATGGGCACCCTCCATGGGCACCCACCCATGTTTATAGGTCTCACCCAGGAACTCCTCAAGAAGCCTATGAGGAGTATGAGCAAGAAGAAGAGCGGGCTGAAATGCCCTACCAAGGTAGAGGGGGTGCTATCCGGCCACCCCTCCATAGGCCTCAAGTTCCCCGCAACCCACAGTGGGAACAAACCAAGGAGGAAGAGATCAAATCTTTTGATGCATATAAAGCATTGCTAGAGCACTTAGAGTCTATGGAGACCAAGACTTCTGGGCCCCAAAATCCCACTTTATGCCAGCTCCGTAGTCACCCTATGCATCCGTCAGTGTCGGCACCCCCATACCCTGAACACTTTAAACTACCCTAGTTGGCAATATTTAGAGGGGAGGAGGATGCCCAAGAGCACGTGACTAGATTCTTGAGCCAATGCTTTGGCATTCAGGACAATGATGCTTTGCTGCTAAGAACATTTATAACCACGTTCGTAGGCCCTACCTCGGATTGGTTCACTCAGTTGCCAAAGCATAGCATCAGTAACTTGGATCAGCTAGTGGACGCATTCCTCGAATGCTTCACCTTCAACACCAAGAAGAAGGCATCACTAAGCGACCTAGCTAGCCTCAGGTAGTATGAGGAAGAAACCATGGCGGCCTATGGAAATCGATGGAGGACATTGCTTTCAAAGCTGCCCTACCTCCCTCCCATGGCCGACCTGACCCAAATGTTCTCAAAGAGTTGTTTGAGGTCGATCTCCATGCTATTGTAGCTGCAGCAATATGCCACTCTTGAGGAAGCCCTGGTGCAAGCTAGAATCATTGAGGAGATCAAGATACAGGATGGCGAGATTGCCAAGCCATGAAAGAAAGAGTGGCCTAAAAATGCCAAAATAGGGACCACACAACCGAAACCCACTATGGTCAATCAGGTTGCTATAAACATGCCTAAGCCTACACAAGCAACACAACCCCAAAAGGCTAATTATCAGGCGGTCCCTCTTGACAGTTATGAAAGAGAAAATCATCGACAAGAGCAAAATTAGCAGCGTCACCCTAGGCGACAATTCACACCCTTTACAGAGTCTAAAGACTCCTTGTTTGACCGTTTGTCAATGGAAAACTTGATAAACCTGCCAGAGAGTCGACCTGTAGACCCCAACGTGCCAAAACCCAAAGGTTATAGGGAAGACTTGTACTGTAGGTTTCATCGACAGAAGGGACATGATCTTTATGCATGTTGGAAATTTAAAAGCTTAGTGCAAGACCTAATAGACAACAAGACGCTAGCGGTGGATAATCCCGTTGCACCAAACAACCAATAGATGGAGGTCTTCAAAGACCCCCTACCTACCCATGATGTGTAGGCAAAGACCCTACAAGTCAATGAGGTGACACAGAACTGCCCCATGTAGGGGTATGTAGGGATGATAAGCATCGTGACTAGGAACAAGAGGTACCCAAGCATAGCTGCCCCCGTAGCTACAGGAGAGGTTCCATCAATGTCACAACCTCAACAACACCCTACACAACCTCCTCTGCCTAGACCAGTGGCCATGATTCAGACCAAACTTACCCAAAGTTTGAGGACCACGTCGGCTAGGCTCTCCATTTATGAGCTCATACAACAATCATCACCCCATCGGGAGGCTCTAATGGAGATACTAAAAGCCATCGAGCTGCAGCCCCATGAAGCAAACTCTTTCAACAACTTCGTGGGACATGTCAAATGATGCACCGAGCCAGTCATCACCTTTAGAGAGGACGAGCTGAAATCAGTGACTGGTGACATGGCGGATCCACCCCTACACGTCATTGCATGGGTCAACGGGATTCCGTATAAGAGGGTGTTGGTGGACACTGGCTCATCCAGTAATATAATTACAATAGTGGCATTGAAACACCTGAAGTTGCCAGCATCTCACATCGTGGCCTCCACCTATACTCTGCGAGCATTCAATGATGCGATATGCTCGATGGTTGGCACAATTGTCCTGCCCATCCAGGTGGGACAAAAGACTATTCCTACGTTGTGCCACATCTTGGAAGGTGAGATGGCCTATAATATCTTGTTGGGCTGACCTTGGATCAGGGACATGAAGTGTGTCCCTTCGATAGCTCATCAATGCCTAAAGTACACATTCGAAGGGCAAGTGCATGTAGTCTCGGTAGACTTAGAACCCTTCAAGTATTGCAATGCGGTGCAGCTGATGCCGCAATCGACCCTTCCATCAACACATTTGGATTTTTAGTTGAATCCATCTAAATAGGGTCCGATTCCGCATACATCCCCATTGTTAAGTCCATCAAATCCCCAGTCGGGTCCATCTTCATCATCTGGTCCTTCACCAATGATGCCACCTACGGTGGCCACATCGAAGGACAATGGGAAGAAACCCCTGGAAGAGGCACCGCCATCAGTCTCAACCATCTCTATCGAGGAGATGCCTAGCCGAATGGAAGTCGAGATGCCTAGTTCACCCGACATGGAGTGGACTCGGGAAGAACTCCCATTCCCTCCCCCTCAACCACCAATGATCACCATTGAGATGGCCAATACGGGCCTGGGGAGTACCTAGTGTGGAACATTGTAGCAACACCCACACTTGAGTCCATGCAGGACATGGGGAGACCTCGCCTCCCCATCGGCACTATTGTTCCTCTAGGCTACCCACCAAATCAGATAAACTTTGTATATGGGGGCCTCGATAATGGCATTGAACCTTACATGCAAGAAGAAGAAGATGAAGAGCCCTTTGCTGAGGACGTCAACTATTTGTCCAACCTAGACTTCACTTTGAGATATCTTGGCCAATGCAATTGGCATGGATATGG
The DNA here is from genome assembly GCA_028583015.1 of Wollemia nobilis. NCBI lineage: Eukaryota > Viridiplantae > Streptophyta > Pinopsida > Araucariales > Araucariaceae > Wollemia > Wollemia nobilis. The sequence continues at coordinate 181,683 of JAQPPZ010001560.1, read as the reverse complement.
GTTGGGCAGATATGAGCAAGGAGTGCACGTTCTTTGCCAACCAAGATATCAGATGCCATACGACAAGTCAGGAGTAGGGTTCAACCACCCTCTGCCCCTTGACATCTTGGTAGAGAACATGCAAGGCCTAGGGATAGGCAACAAGGATGGGTTGGCATTAGATCCATATGCCAATCCTAACACAACATATACATTGGGGGATTATCTCCCATTGTTGACAACCAACCTTGTTGACCTCAACAACCCCTTCCCTTCGATCGAGAAAGGAGAAAGTTCGAGGACTCACTTACAAGAGGGATATAGACAAGGTCAAGAAGGATCTTCGGAAGATGAGTCAGAGTATGAGGTAGCACCATGGGACCCTTTCGAATCTGATAGCAATCACTCACAAGTGACCCCCATGGATGACTATCAAGAAAGCCTCTTGGCAATGTTCCCTTTGGATGCTCCAATCGAGCAAGTGCCACCTCAAGAAAATCAGGTCCCCCCGTAGAGAGCGGAACAACCCCGATGGGACCAGATCAATTTGCTCGAGCAGGACGAGCCTCACATGTCACAAACAGTTGTCGAAGCCAACGAAGGCCTGTGGATCTCTGACAGTGATTATGAAGATGAAACTGAGATGGCATATCTCAATCATATGCGGTAGCAACAATACCCCATGGACATTGATGACATGTTTCAACAGCTAAACATGGGGCCAAGGCATAGGTGGCACCTAAACCCAGCACAGTTGGACCAAGTGTTGCATCCGCCACTTTGGGCATACAGAGAGCACCTTCCGCCCAGAGACCCTATAGAGTTATCAGTGCCAAGGGCAGACCCTATCCTTTTATCCGCACATAGGGCTGATCCATTTGTGCCAATACCCCCAGAGCCAGATCCAGAGCACAAAAATCATCAAGGAAGTCCGAGTCACCACCCCACGGTAATGGAGACCAAAATCATTTCATCAACATGATCTCCATTGACTTAACCGCCCCCATCCGCAATCCAGCCGATCCAGCATGGTCATTGTATCTAGACCTAGATGCCATAGACTAGGATCACGTTAATTCACCACCATCCCCATCAGAGTACTGGCCTTGCGGTGAGATGCTTCATTTCACCCCAGGACCAACTCAGGATATCTTCCATGCTGAAGAGGGACCCGAAGTTCCTAACGTAGATCTAAATTCAGCGAATGATATCCACTTGATCCCAACTCCACACCAGTTGGAGGACGGGTCCCACATGTCATTCGAGGAGACGACTGACGTAGACATCGGCTCTGATCCAATGAATCCATAGATCATCAAGTTAGGGGTAAGTCTATCCCCGAAGAGCAAGCCGACTACATTGCCCTTCTCAAAGAGAAGAAGGAGGTTTTTGCATGGTCCTACAAAGACATGTCGGGGCTAGACCCATAGCTAGTCATGCATAATCTAACGCTTGATCCGACAGTCAAGCCAGTCAAGCAAAAACTACGTAAGATGCACCCAACAGTGGCCTTAATGGTCAAAGATGAGCTACAAAAGTTGTTGGATGCACAGTTTGTCATCTACGTGGATTACCCACCATGGTTGTCCAACATGGTGCCCGTCAAGAAGCCCGACGGGAGGATTCGCATATGCACCGATTTTTGAGATCTAAACAAAGTGAGTCCTAAGGATGATTTCCCCTTGCCTAGCATCGACGCATTGGTAGATGCTACAATGGGCCACGAAATGCTATCCCTCATGGATGGTTTCTCGGGATACAATCAGATTCGTATCAATCTCGAGGACCAACTAAAAATGGCGTTCACAATGCCTTGGGGGACATTTTGTTATAAGGTCATGCCCTTTGGCCTTAAAAATGTTGGCGCCACCTACCAACGTGCCATGACATACATCTTCCATGATCACATGCATAAAACTTTGGAAGATTACATGGATGATTTGTTGGCCAAATCTCTTTTGCGCCCGGATCATCTCGATGACTTAAGCAAGATCCTCGATCGCCTCATCGAACACAAAGTCAGACTAAACCCCAAGAAGTGCGTATTTGGCATCACATCTGGAAAACTCTTGGGTTTCATAGTCTCAAAATGAGGCATCGAGGTGGATCCACATAAATTCAAGGCAATCCTTGAAATGCTCCCCCCAACTACCATCAAGCAGCTCAGAAGCCTACAGGGAAAGGTCACGTCAATCAAGCGCTTCATAGCGCAGCTATCTGACAAGTGCCGACCCATGAATAAATTATTGCACAAGGGGGTAGCATTTCACTGGGATGACGAGTGCCAGTCTACCTTCGATGACATCAAACAATACTTGGCTTCACCACCAGTATTGGCACCACCTAGACCAGGAGTGTCATTCTACTTATACATCTCAGCTACTGAGGTGGCACTGGGCGCCATGCTAGCCCAAAAAAATGAATTACACAAAGAACAGGCTACTTACTATCTTAGCCGCACCCTGGTCAGTTATGAACTTAACTATGCATACGTTGAGAAGCTATGCTTGGCGAGTGGTGTTTGCTACCAAAAAGCTATGCCATTACATGCTGAGCAACATGACGTATGTTGTGTCTAAGGAGAATCCATTGCGGTACATGATGAGTCATACTTATCATAGTAGCCACACGATGAAATGGATCATGTTGTTGATGGAGTTTGACATCGAATTCATTGGACAAAAGTCCATCAAAGGTCAAGTCATCACCGATCAACTAGCAGAGGCTCCTCTCGAAGATGATCAGCCTCTAACCATAGAGCTACCCGATGATGGGGTCTTCCATGTCTCAAAATCGCTAGATTCTGATGAGCCTGAGTCACAGGCCGACATAACCTTATTCTTTGATGGTTCTAAATGTGAGCAAGGGGGTGGCATGGGAATCGTATTCTTCACACCACAAGGGGCTCCAATGCCTCTATCATTTAAACTAGATTTCCCGTGCACCAACAACAATGCCGAATACGAAGCCTTGCTCATAGGTCTTCAGACAACAATCACCATGAACATCAAATGCTTGAACATCTTTGGTGATTCACTGTTAATTTTCAACCAAGTAAAAGGGGTATTCCAATGCAAATGCCCAGTTCTGCAGGCCTACAAAGCCCTTGTGGACAAATTCCTGGCAAATCTTGAATGGTACGACATCGAGGCACTCCCTCGATCATCGAATCATTTTGCGGACACTATGGCCTCCTTGGGGTCACTAATCCCGCAAGACCCTTCTGGTGAGATGACAACCATTCAAGTCAAAACACTATCGCAATCCATGATGGAGCGTGCAAGCTCTGATCTAACGCCAGGAATCCACCTGATCCAGATTGAACCATCTCAGGATAAGTTCTCTCGAATCCATGATAGTCTGAATCACGCCAACTAGGGGTCCTTGTTCTCCCCGACCCCTCTTAATAGCAACACAACGCTATTCTTACAGGTCCATTCCCGCTCAGCTTTTGCTAGGGATGAACTTCAAGAGGGATTGGCAGTTCATACCATCGAGGTTTCTGATCAATAGGATTGGTACACACCCATAAGAGACTACCTCAAGCTAGGTAACCTCCCACTTGGATTGACGCATGCCGCAAAAATATCATTCAAACAGAAAGCGGCAAAACATGTCTTGCTAGGAGACATTTTGTACCATCGGAGCTACGAAGGAATCCTCCTCCGTTGCTTGGACCAGCAAGAGTCCACTTGGGCGATCACCCAAGCGCACGATGGTACATGCGGTGGCCACTTCAGCGGTATGGCCATCGCAAAGCGCATTCTCTGCATGGGCTATTATTGGCCATATTTAGAGCGAGATTGTTGCACGTATGTAAGGAAGTGCGTAAAGTGTCAACACCATGCCAATTTGACACATGTACCTTCTCAGGCCTTGCAGCCGATCCAATCGGCTTGGCCATTTTCATAGTGGGGCTTAGATCTAATCGAAAAGATCTCCCCTGCATCGTCAGGTCATCACACGTTTATCATAACGGCCACAGAGTACTTCACCAAGTGGGTGGAAGCAATTCCGCTTACCTCTATGACTGGAACCCGCATTGCGGAGTTTATTTTACATAACATCATATGTCATTTTGGTATTCCATCCAAGATCATCTCGGATAATGGGACGTCATTTAAAAACAAAGATGTGCGTGCTTTGACAACAAAGTACAAAATTCAGCACAGTTTTTCAACACCCTATTATCCGTAGGCAAATGGGCAAGCAGAGGCGTCAAACAAAATGCTAGTGGCCATCCTTAAAAATATAGTCACAGATAGTCATAAGGATTGGCACATTCAAATACCACTTGCTCTATGGGCTTATCGCACTAGCATTCGGACGCCCACTAGGGCAACTCCATTTTTGCTGGTGTATGGCTCCGAGGCAGTCATGCCTCTCGAGTTGGAAATTCCTTCCCTGCGCATATCAATGCAAGAGTTCATCGATGATGACACTGCATGGCAGGCCCGGTTAGACCAGCTTACGTTGCTTGATGAATGACGCGTCAATGCTCTCGAGCATTTGCGTATCTACCAAGAGCGACTTAAGAAAGCATACAACATGAAAGTTCACTTGAGGGACTTTCAGGTTGGTGACCTGGTCTTAAAAGAGAACCAACAAAATTCTAACTTGCCACCCCATCTAAGGGACAAGTTCACGAAAAATTGGTTAGGTCCTTATGTAATTAATAGTAAAATAGGACCTGGGACATACCGGCTAGCCTCTCTTGATGGAATCAAGGAACTAGAACCCTTGAACATCAGTCATTTGAGGCCATTCCATATTTAAGAGAGCCATAGCCCAACCAAAAAGCTCCAAGGATTCCTATAATCGCTTGGTCAACCCCAAAAATGCCCCAAAGGTGTCCATAAACCCTTTGGTCAAACCAAAAGCCCCAAGGATTCCCATAATCGCTTGGTCAACCCCAAAAATGCCCCAAAGGTGTCCATAAACCCTTTGGTCAAACCAAAAGCCCCAAGGATTCCCATAATCGCTTGGTCAACCCCCAAAATGCCCCAAAGGTGTCCATAAACCCTTTGGTCAAACCAAAAGCCCCAAGGATTCCCATAATCGCTTGGTCAACCCCAAAAATGCCCCAAAGGTGTCCATAAACCCTTTGGTCAAACCAAAAGCTCCAAGGATTCTCATAATCGCTTGGTCAAACCAAATGCTCCAAGGATTCCCGCAATCGCTTGGTCAACCTAAAATGCCCCAAAGGTATCCATAAACCCTTTGGTCAAACCAAAAGCTCCAAGGGTTCCCACAATCGCTTGGTCAAAAAACAAATATTCAAAAACAAACAAAAACAAAAGATAATCAAAAATAACAAAAAAATTGCATCTCACTTCCATGCATACTCTTAAAAATCAAAACACAAAAATATAATAAACTGCATTTAGGCATCGCATCCATACATGGCATATTTGTTGGTCATACAAGTCATAAGTTGTTGAGCAAGGTGCAACAACAGTATTGTCATTGTTGTCAACACAGTCAGACAGATCGGTTGATGCTCAGACAGATCGGTTGATGCAGTGGATAGGAGTTCAGTGATGCAGTGGACAAGAGTTAAGAGGTTCTTCAGAGTATGTACAGTGATTATCCAAAAGATCGAAGTGGCCCATATGCTAAAAATCAAAAGAAAATCACAAGGAAGAAAATTGTCGCGATATCGCGACATGTTGAGAAGAAAGAAAACTGTCGCGATATCGCGACATGTTGAGAGAAAGAAAAACTGTCACGATATCACGACATGTTGAGAAGCAAGAAAACTGTCGCAATATCACATGTTGAGAAGAAAGAAAACTATCACGATATCGCGACATGTTGAGAGAAAGCAAAACTGTCGCGATATCGCAACATGTTGGAAGAAAGAAAACTATCGTGATATCGTGACATGTTTGGAGAGAAAGTGCAAGCAAGCAAAACTGTCGCGATTTCGTGACATGTTGGAGAGAAAGAGCAAGCAAGCAAAACTGTCACGATTTCGTGACATGTTCGGAGAGAAAGTGCAAGCAAGCAAAACTGTCACGATTTCGCGACATGTTCGGAGAGAAAGCGCAAGCAAGCAAAACTGTCACGATTTCGTGACATGTTCGGAGAGAAAGCGCAAGCAAGCAAAACTGTCACGATTTCATGACATGTTCGGAGAGAAAGCGCAAGCAAGCAAAACTGTCACGATTTCGCGACATGTTCGGAGAGAAAGCCGTAAGCAAGAAAAAGTGTCGCGATTTCGTGACATATTGCAAGAGAGATAGTACGGAAGAAAAAGTGTCACGATTTCGCGACATGTTGGAAGAGAAAAAGGCAAGTAGAAAAAGTGTCGCGATTTCGTGACATATTGCAAGAGAGATAGTACGGAAGAAAAAGTGTCACGATTTCGTGACATGTTGGAAGAGAAAAAGACAAGTAGAAAAAGTGTCACGATTTCGCGACATATTGCAAGAGAGATAGTACGGAAGAAAAAGTGTCACGATTTCGTGACATGTTGGAAGAGAAAAAGACAAGTAGAAAAAGTGTCACGATTTCATGACATATTGCAAGAGAAAGAGGAGAGAGAAAAAGGTGTCACGATTTCGTGACATGTTTCATTTTCGCGGGCCAAAGCAAAGAGAAAGAGGAGAGAGAAAAAGGTGTCACGATTTCGCGACATGTTTCATTTTCGTGGGCCAAAGCAAAGAGAAAGAGGAGAGAGAAAAAGGTGTCGCGATTTCGTGACATGTTTCATTTTCACGGGCCAAAGCAAAGAGAAAGAGGAGAGAGAAAAAGGTGTCGCGATTTCGTGACATGTTGCATTTTCGGTCCAAAGCGAAGAGAAAATGCAAGGAGGAAAAAGTGTCATGATTTCGCGACATGTAGCATTTTCGCGGTCTAAAGCGAAGAGAAAATGCAAGGAAGAAAAAGTGTCATGATATCGTGACATGTAGCATTTTCGTGACTTGAAAGCGAACAGGAAGGCCGAGAAGGAAAAGTGTCACGATATCGCGACATGTCACATTTTTGTGACTTGAAAAGAGAGGAAGGCAGAGAAGGAAAAGTGTCACGATATCGCGACATGTCGCATTTCGCGACTAAAACAAGAGAGAGAAAGTAAGGAGAAAAAGTGTCACGATATCGCGACAAAAGTAAAAAGGAAGAGTACGGAGGTGAAAGTGTCACGATATCACGACATGTGTTTCATGGGTACAAGCAAATAGAAGAAGCAAGGAGGCGAAAGTGTCGCGATATCGCGACATGTTATGTTTTCGGGCATTCAAGCAAAGTAAAGACAAGGAGGCGAAAGTGTCGCGATATCGTGACATGTGTTTTCGTTGTGGTGCAAGCAAACAAAAGAAGCAAGGAGGCGAAAGTGTCACGATATCGCGACATGTGTTTTTGCGAGCTAAGAAGAGAACCCAATCGAAAGAAGATATGTGACAGTTAACTGAAGTCGGTATGACAGTTATAGGTGCAGTTATAGAAGAAGTCGATACGACAATTACAGGTGCCGTTACAGAAGAAAATCATGCAGCTAAAATAAGAAGAGTTAACGAAAGTCGGTACGACAGTTACAGGTGAGAGAAATATCATGCAGCTAAAATAAGAACAGTAAACTAAAGTCAGTTCGACAGTTACAAGGGTAGTTACGGGTTGCATGCATAAATATGGAAGTTAAAAATAGAGTCAGAACTTTGTTATAAAAGGAGGTCTGCGTGGAGAATTAAAGTGACACTGAAATAGAGTGAAAGCGCTTGGGATTAACGCGAGGCGGATTTAATCTTGCGAAGAGAGCAAGAGGAGAGCGAGAGAGGTGTGCGGTATGTGAAGCACGAGGAGAGTGCACTGGAGCCGAGCGAGCACAGTGTGTGTTGTGTGAAGAGTAAGAAATGTTGAGAAAGCAATAGACCAGTCAGGGTCTTGTAAAAGTGAAGGCATCTTTATGTCAATCTTCTAGTTTCAGAATAGAAGTCCAAGTTGGTGCTTGGCATCAGGGGTTGGTGCTCCTTCCAGTTGGTCTTTGGTAAATTAGGGGTTGGTGCTCCTTCTGTTGGTGCTGGTAAATCAGGGGTTGGTGCTCCTTTCTGTTGTTGCAGATAAATCAGGGGTTGGTGCTCCTTCCAGTGGGTGCTGGTAAATTGATTGTAAAATTGGTATTTTGCAAAGGCTGGATTTGGATGGGAGTCCAAACAGTCAATTTTGAGGAGTAGCCAAAACTGGTGAACCTCGGTACATCTTGTGTTGTGTGATGCTCTTTTGGTATATTTGCTTTATTGAGTTTTAAGCTTTCATTGTTTAGGCATTAAGAATTGAAGATTTAAGTTTTTAAGAGCTACACTGATTCACCCCCCTCTCAGTGTCATTGTGAGACTAACAATTGGTATCAGAGCCAGCTTCCCTTATCAGGCTAAATCAGCTAGGGTTGATCTTGGATTAGTACGCAATGGGTAAGAAGAATAGATCCTCCTCAAATAAGGCATCTCAGTCAGTTTCAGTTCCTGTGGAAGAGAAAATTGAACTAGAAAAGATAGGAGTGAATTCTGAAAAGATAGGAGTGAACTCTGAAGCATGTGATGAAAACCTTGAGGGTGAAGTATATCTAGAAGGTGAGTTGATCGTTGCACTTGAAGAGTTGAATATAGAAAGGAAAAAGAACAAAATACTGTCCAAGAAGTTGGAAGAATATGGGGATAAGATAGAAGATCTCTTCTTACAAATTCATAAAGCCAAGAAAATAGAAGAAGCCTTGAAGTCACACCTGGATGATAAAGTCGATGTATGTAGCAAACGTGAAGAGGAATCTAACAAAGTTTTTAGTGATCTAAAGCTACAAGTAGAAGAGTCCAAAAGGATTGAAGAAACTCTCAGGTCACAGATCAATAAGAAAGAGATTGTTTGCTGCAAACAAGAAGAGGAGATTGTTTTATTGAAGAAACAACTAGAAGAGGCCAATACAAATCTCAAATTTGAGAAGAGCACAGAGTTGCTAGATAAAATGATAAGTCATCAAAGAAGCCCCATGTGTAAGCTTGGTCTTGGATATGAAGTTGAACAACCTTCATCTTCTAAATCTATAGAGAAGAAGAAGTCCACTGTTGAAGGATCAAAGCAAGAACAGTTTGAAGCTGAAACTTCAAAAGGAAGAAAATCTCAAAGGAGATCTACAACAAAGCAACCACAACAAAAGAGGTTCTATCACTCTCACTCTATTCATAATAATGCTTTTAATGGCTATTGTTTTAGATGCAACCATTATGGTCACAAGGCAATTTATTGTGGATTGAATAATAGATCAAAGAGTTATGTTGGTAGAAATACATCTGTTGAACACCATGTGCAATGTTTTAAATGTAATGGTCATGGGCACATAGCAAGGTTTTGTCCAAGAACTTTTGTATCTAATCTAAGGCAAGACAACAGATTTCATCAGACACAAAGAATGCAACACAGACAGGGAAGAAATCATGTGCATCAAAGAAAGGAAAATAATCATCCATCAAGGATGCACAAGAGACAACCACCCAAGAGAAATGTTCAAGTTTACGAAAAGGTTCAAAACTATGATGCAGTTGAGAAACTCAAGCCCAAGTTCAAGAAAGGTTGGAGAAAGAAAGAAGAGAGGAAATCGTGTCTCCTTGGACTGAAGGAGATTACTCCTCTATTGCACTAAGCAGCTCCAGGTAGCACATCCTCAGGGGGAGCAATCTTAAAGTTTTTAATGCTCCTATGTTGTTTGGTTATCTGAGGATGAAAGGTAAGTAGTCAAAGGGAGTTGTCGTATAGTTGTCAAAATGTGTTTCAGTTCATGTAGTTGTTTGTGGAGTTAATAAGCAGGAGCATGAGATGTTGGCTTGATAGAGCCAGTTTTTTATTATTGTGAAATCTCTCTGGTGATGGCGGTTACAATAATAGATAGTGTCAAACTGATGTGCTTCAGCAGAACAACATGGTGAACAGCTAGGTTTTCGATGCAGCAGCTGATAGGCATTATCTGAGATAGAACATGCAGCACAGGTCATCGTGTCATGGAAGCATAAGCTGGCAGGTGCTGGTTTTGAAGCCTGTAACATTCCCAATCTATAGATAACATAGAATCCATGTTGTGAGTACGTCTCGATTCATCTACCAATATCGAGGGAGGACTATGGTAAAGCTCTTCATGATCATTATGAAAATTACTGCCAACGTGTAGCTGGGAAGGCGTGCATTTCTTAACCAAAAATACAACACTTCGTTTGGTATAAGAGAGCATCAATTTTCTCTAAAGAAGTAGCCGTTATCAAAGAGATGCCAGAGTCAAAGCAAACAGTAGCACTAGCACCCAGTTCGTCAAGAGTGCCAAGTGGCACATGCAAGGCAGAGACGTTGAGAGAATAGCACCCAGGTGGTGAAGCGCCAAGGAGGACAAGATGCCTATGCACCTAAGAAAGTCTTGCATTATTTGAGGAATGCGAGATATTGCTCGAGGAATCCCTTGATCGCAGCGAGGAGAAATGCTCCCTGGAATCGCGTGAAGAACGTTCGCCTAAGACATTGAGTAGCCCTGACATATGCCCTAGCAAGAAGCAGAATATCGAGAGTTGATGACTACACGTAGATTGAGGTTCCAACGCTAGAGGTAACGGTCCAGAAGTATGAGTTTGAGTAAGGTGCACTATAGTTGGCCGTGAAGCGTTTAACAAAATATTGTCTCCTGATTCGAACAGTTGAAAGTAAGGTGTGACCAGCGGTGACTGTAGAAAACATAGACCAAGTTGAAAATGTAAGAAGGGATTTGGTTGGTGTTGTGGTACTGTGTTTGATGCTTGCACAGAGTTGGCAGTAAAATTGCAGTGTTGGTACAGTGTTGGACAAAAATTGGTACAAGTGTGAGTCACTTGTCAATTTTGTTGACAGATGTGAAATCAACATTTTTGAATGGGAAGCTTGAAGAAGAGGTTTATATTGAGCAGCCAGATGGTTTCCAACTTGGTGATGATTGGTTGAGTTGATTTGATTAAGCCTAGTCAAGTTATGTGTGAAGTGATTTTTAAAGTTCTCTGAAATAAATTATTCCATCATTCTATGTTGAGTTGAGATTGAGGTTAGAAGATATTAAGTCTCTAACAATTCTCTTTATGCTTCTATGAAGTGGATTTGATTTGAGATTGTCATTCATTGTTGAGTTCATTTTGAATACTACTTGAGCATGATTGATTGAGCCTTTGAGAAGGCCTTTGGGAAATATTTGAGGACAGTGTTGGGACAGACTTCTAGAGCAGATTTCGGACAGGTTCTTAGTGAGCTTGTTGGAGCAGATTTGGACAGGTTTTGTATGAGCTTGTTATTCAACATTGGACAAGTTCTATGTGAGCTTGTTAAGCAGGTTCTGTGTGAGCCTATTGATAGAGTACAGAGAATAGAGTCTCAATGGATAGAGATCCAGCAGCCAACACAGTTGAAGATAGATCTGAGTGAGGATTCTTCAAGTGGAGAGAGGTCCACCAGTCAGTGAGAGAGAGACAGAGTCTTCTATAATATAACAATTGGAGAGAGGTCCACCAGTCAGTAGCGGATACCTTCACAATAAATTGGGAGTGGTCATGCTTCCCAAGAACTGACTAGCTATCGGGACCACATTCTCAGGGGGAGCATTTATATATTTGATTATCTTTTTGCTCATGTTTGTAATTTTTGCTAACTATAATAATTTGTGCTTGAGAATGTTGTGCATGGACTCAGGGGGAGTCTGCAGTAGCCCTTTGGTATTATTGTCAAAGGGGGAGAAGAATTACAGGAAATTGCATGTGTGTTGCCAACAATTCCAAAGGGGGAGATTGTTGAGCAAGGTGCAGCAAAAGTATTGTCATTGTTGTCAACACAATCAGACAGATCGGTTGATGAAGTGGATAGGAGTTTAGTGATGTAGTGGACAAGAGTTAAGAGGTTCTTCAAAGTATGTATAGTGATTATCCAAAAGATCGAAGTGGCCCATATGCTAAAAATCAAAAGAAAATCACAAGGAAGAAAACTATCCGATATCCGACATGTTGAGAAGAAGAAAGTCAGATATGACATGTTGAAGAATCCGATATCGCGACATGTTGAGAAGAAAGAAAATATCGCGATTTCATGACATGTTCGGAGAGAAAGCGCAAGCAAGCAAAACTATCACGATTTCGGACATGTTGGAGAGAAAGCCAAGCAAGAAAAATGTCACGATTTCAGGACATGTTCGAGAGGAAGAAGCAAAATATCATTTTGATTCATGTTTGGAGAGAAAGCGCAAGCAAGAAAAAGTATCACGATTTCATGACATATTGCAAGAGAGATAGTACGAAAGAAAAAGTGTCACGATTTCGTGACATGTTGGAAGAGAAAAAGGCAAGTAGAAAAAGTGTCACGATTTCAGGACATATTGCAAGAGAGATAGTATGAAAGAAAAACTATTGTCCGATTTCGTGACATGTTGGAAGAGAAAAAGGCAAGTAGAAAAAGTGTCACGATTTCGTGACATATTGCAAGAGAGATAGTATGGAAGAAAAAGTGTCACGATTTCGTGACATGTTGGAAGAGAAAAAGACAAGTAGAAAAAGGTGTCACGATTTCGACATATTGTAAGAGAAAGAGGAGAGAGAAAAAGGTGTCACGATTTCGTGACATGTTTCATTTTCGTGGGCCAAAGCAAAGAGAAAGAGGAGAGAGAAAAAGGTGTCACGATTTCGTGACATGTTTCATTTTCGTGGGCCAAAGCAAAGAGAAATAGGAGAGAGAAAAAGGTGTCATGATTTCGCGACATGTTTCATTTTCGGGCCAAAGCAAAGAGAAAGAGGAGAGAGAAAAAGGTGTCACGATTTCGCGACATGTTTCATTTTCGCGGTCCAAAGCGAAGAGAAAATGCAAGGAAGAAAAAGTGTCACGATTTCGCGACATGTTGCATTTTCGTGGTCCAAAGCGAAGAGAAAATGCAAGGAAGAAAAAGTGTCACGATATCGTGACATGTAGCATTTTCGCGGTCCAAAGCGAAGAGGAAGGCAAAGAAGGAAAAGTGTCACGATATCGCGACATGTCGCATTTTCGTGACTTGAAGAGAGCAGGAAGGAAGAGAATGGAAAAGTGTCGCGATATCGCGACATGTCGCATTTTCTGACTAAAGGTAGAGAGAAAGTGCAAGAAGAAAAAGTGTCACGATATCGTGACAAAAGTAAAAAGGAAGAGTACGAAGGCGAAAGTGTCACGGATATCGGAAGAAGCAAGGAGGTGAAAGTGTCGTGATATCACGACATGTGTTAGCAAGCAAAGAAGAAGCAAGGAGGTGAAAGTGTCACGATATCGTGACATGTTGTTTTCTGGGTACAAGCAAAGAAAAGAAGCAAGGAGGCAAAAGTGTCATGATATCATGACATGTGTTTTCATGAGCTAAGAAGAGAACCCAATCGAAAGAAGATATGTGATAGTTAACTGAAGTCGGTACGACAGTTATAGGTGTAGTTACAGAAGAAGTCGATACGACAATTACAGGTGCCATTAAGAAGAAAATCATGTAGCTAAAATAAGAAGAGTTAACGAAAGTTGGTACGACAGTTACAGGTGTAGTTATAGAGAAATATCATGCAGCTAAAATAAGAACAGTGAACTAAAGTCAGTTCGACAGTTACAGCAGTTACGGGTTGCATGCGTAAATATGGAAGTTAAAAATAGAGTCAAAACTTTGTTATAAAAGGAGGTCTACGTGGAGAATTAAAGTGACGCTAAAATAGAGTGAAAGCGCTTGGGATTAACGTGAGGCGGATTTAATCTTGCGAAGAGAGCAAGAGGAGAGCGAGAGAGGTGTGCGGTATGTGAAGCACGAGGAGAGTGCGTTGGAGCCGAGCGAGCACAGTGTGTGTTGTGTGAAGAGTAGGAAATGTTGAGAAAGCAATAGACCAGTCGGGGTCTTGTAAAAGTGAAGGCATCTTTATGTCAATCTTCTAGTTTCAGAATAGAAGTCCAAGTTGGTGCTTGGCATCAGGGGTTGGTGCTCCTTCCAGTTGGTGCTGGTAAATCAGGGGTTGGTGCTCCTTTCTGTTGTTGTAGATAAATCAGGGGTTGGTGCTCCTTCCAGTGGGTGCTGGTAAATTGATTGTAAAATTGGTATTTTGCAAAGGTTGGATTTGGATGGGAGTCCAAACAGTCAATTTTGAGGAGTAGCCAAAACTGGTGAACCTCGGTACATCTTGTGTTGTGTGATGCTCTTTTGGTATATTTGCTTTATTGAGTTTTAAGCTTTCATTGTTTAGGCATTAAGAATTGAAGATTTAAGTTTTTAAGAGCTACACTGATTCACCCCCCCTCTCAGTGTCATTGTGAGACTAACAATTGGTATCAGAGCCAGCTTCCCTTATCAGGCTAAATCAGCTAGGGTTGATCTTGGATTAGTACGCAATGGGTAAGAAGAATAGATCCTCCTCAAATAAGGCATCTCAGTCAGTTTTAGTTCTTGTGGAAGAGAAAATTGAACTAGAAAAGATAGAAGGAGTGAATTCTAAAAATATAGGAGTGAACTCTGAAGCATGTGATGAAAACCTTGAGGGTGAAGTATATCTAGAAGGTGATTTGATCGCTGCACTTGAAGAGTTGAATATAGAAAGGAAAAAGAACAAAATACTGTCCAAGAAGTTGGAAGAATATGGGGATAATATAGAAGATCTCTTCTTACAAATTCATAAATCCAAGAAAATAGAAGAAGCCTTGAAGTCACACCTGGATGATAAAGTCGATGTATGTAGCAAACGTGAAGAGGAATCTAACAAACTGCATTAGGCATCACATCCATACATGGCATATTTGCTGGTCATACAAGTCATAAGCACCATAGACTGTAATTGCTAGGCAATTCCATCATTTTCCACATTCAGTCCATTTTGTAAACACATCCATCCAGAATAACGCCATCCACATTTTTTTATCATAGTTAGTTATCTGCTAATGTCTTTAGGGTTTTCGTCATTTAGCTATCATTATATTTCTAGCCAAAACTGTACAAGTCAGATAGATTTTACTAAGGTCGAGTTTTACTTGGATCACGCCTTGTTACGTAGCATCCCAACACAAGTTAAAACACATAAAAAAAATTCCCAAGTTGTGTGAACGCAAGAGAAACCTACAAAGCAGTCTAGGGTACCATAGGTGAAAGGTTAGCCTATTCATCCCCTTGTGTGAATGGTTCGAGAATGCTGAGAATTGAAAAAAGGACACGCTCTTCCCCATCCAATTCCCCATAATAAATAGTGGTTTTCACCACTAATAAAAATCCCCAAACACCTTTGATCCCCAAAGTCGTAAGGATTCGTAGTACATGCCCCTAACAAGGATGGGTAGTCATCTCCAAGGCCTAAAAGATCAATGCCATTACATAATCAGATCCCCAATCACCTTTGGTCCCCAAAGTCATAAGGATTCATACTACATGCCCCTAACAAGGATGGGTAGTCATACCCAAGGCCTAAAATATCAATGCCATTACATAGTAACATCCCCAATCACATTTGGTCCCAAAATTTGTAAGGATTTGTACTACACGTCCCTAAACAGGATGGGTAGTCATCCCCAAAACCAAAAGGAATCAATGCCACTCACAATCCAACAACCTACGAGCTCAACTTTACAACCTAAAATGCAAAATCAAATAACAATGGTTATCACCACTATTCAAACCCCTTGCACAAAAAGAAAAATAAAAGAAAATAATAAATAGTGATTTTCATCACTATGTATGAGAGAAAATATCCCAACAAGTTGAGCAACTGAAAGACACCTGAGCTTGAATCCTTGGAATTATCAACATTCGAAAAACCATCTAGGTGATCCTCATTACGGGTTTGGTGGACAGCCTACCTGGCAATGGCGGTATCCTAAACGCATGACGATATATCTATCACATTAGATTTGCGTGTGAGCAGACCAATGTTTGTATGTGGATGAGCTAGCCTATGGTACCTTAGATTGTCCTATGGATTAATCTTACTAAATACAACAAAGGAGTTAGTGGAGCTAATTAGGTGATCCTCAGTACAGGTTTGGTTGACAACCTATCTGGAACTGGTGGTATCCTGACAAATACCACATAAACAAACTCAATCGCACACATAGGGATATGAAATAACTTTGTTAAACTCAATTCTAATTCGTACCTTGTTCAAAAGTCATGTGAGATAAATGTACAGTCTTGGCTAGTTAGTTAAAACATATGAATCTCGAAAAAACCTTAACTACATTCTAAAACAAATGTTGTACATGTCCATTCTTGCATCACCATCACAAAGTACAAAAAAAATTCACAGATGCAAAGTCATTCCACAAAGTCATCACATAGTATAGAAAGCCAGTGAATCCTGTACAGTCTATGGTGCCACCGACAAGTTATCAACAAATCATTCCATCAATTCCATATGCATACATCATATAATTAGAAACATCGCATTCATAATAACACATGCATACATCAACTAACTAAAATGTGCATAAAATTAAACCATAACAAGTGTATAAAAACAAAGAAATTCATGTATATATATCGTCAAAAAGGCCCTCAGGCTACAATAAAATGGTCCTCTGACCTCACAAACAAAATCAAAAATAGCAAAAACTACATCCAAAATGCACCAAAAATAGCAATAAAATTGTCGAACAAAGGCACCTTTGCACCTGCACTTCAAGGCATCCAAAAGTGATGTTAGGGTCACAAATACTCCCTATCCTACTCCCTAAGAAGGCTACCATAGCCGGACCGCTCCACGGGAGGAAGGATTTTTGAGAATTTCATCCCCAAAAGGCGTCACAAAAAGGGTCCAAACCCACCCAAAAATACCAATAAACTTGCCGAACAAAGGAACCTTTGCGTCTGACATTCTTGGCATGCAAAAATAACGTCGGGGCCACACATTATCAATATCCTACTCCTTAAGAAGGCTACCATATCCGGATCGCTCCTCGGGAGGACAAATTTTTGACAAGTTCAGCCCCAAAATGCGTCACAAAAAGGGTTAAAACCCACCAAAAATAGGTCAAATTATTGGGAAACTGCATAAGCATTCAACGGAAAACAACTGAAGGCACCCTTACAAAAGTCATCTTAGGTCAAGTGACTCGTAGATTTTCTCATGTCGGTCATTCCCTCATCAATTTGTTGCTTGAGGGGGTAGTCACACTTAGTCACCAACCAACAACTACATACCCAATCAAGGAAATGGCATGCATTCAAAAAATCATTGACAAAGACAATCACACTCCTGCTTGGGGTAGCAAACAAGAAATAATCACAAGCTGATCAAACACTTGGCATTCGTGAATCATGAACTCAAGGTTTCCATAGACAAAAGGTTGCGCCCTTTGCCTATTCATGACCGAACAATGTCCAAGATCAAGTAACACCTCACCGAAAAAGGTTAACACTTGAATTAAGCTCCTTAGTTCATCATAAGCAAGGATTAAAGAATGCATGCCATTTCCATACTTGGGGCATCAAAATTTGGTTAGGTTACTGAGAAACCCTAATCATTAGTGCTTTGGTTATCTATTTTTTCTCAGCACTGCGCCACTCATAGCGCATCCCAAAAAGGGGCATCTGTAGACACCAAAACAACACCAATCCAATTATGTAATGACAAGCACTGATCGAATTGACATACACAACCCCTAGAGAAGAACCCAGAGGTTAAACAGTGGTCCTAACCACTCTCACAATAGTTTTGGAAGGTCAGAGGTCAATTTGGAACCTTTCAGGCACTCTGCTCCCTATTATTTCCACCCTAGGATGATTACAAACTGGTACTTGTCCCACCCTGGGACGATTAGTAGTATTCACTCCAGGGTGGGGCAAATAACAGGTTTGATGGGAAAAAGGTCAAATCTTGACAAATGTCAGCTCAGATCCACCACTCAACTCCACCTTCAATGCATGGGAGTGCGAGTGAGCATTTTTAAGCTCAAAGGGGCAGTTATAGAGGCAGTCATGAACCCCTTAATCAGGGAGGAATCTTCTTCCCCCTAGTAAGGCATGATGGCCAAGTGGCGCATATGCATGCTCATTTACAAAGACCCTTAGGTCTATAAAATGGTGAGTCTTCTCACTCGAAAAAAAGGACAAAGCAGGAGCATTTGGAGCAACAGAGTGTTGCCGAATTACATCCTCACCCATCATTTGTGCTTCTTACATCCCTGATCTCTCTTTTGGAAGGGAGGTTATTTGGTGATTATTGGAAGTGCAATCCGGACCCAAAACCCAAACATTTTGCCACAATACCCCACCCAATTTTCCGACACAACCCCATAAGAGGTTTTGGACCCATCCCAAGTGGATTGGTGTCAAAACCGAGCCCCAAACGGTGGGCATCCTACCCTGGGCACTCCTCGCACTACTGCAGTCCTAATCGCCCCACCCTAGAGCGATTAGAAATCTATTGTAGATTTCCCTACTATTTATTTTGCATTTGATTTTAGGTTATTTACATATGCTGCCATTCAAGTTTCATGTGATTCTGATGAGTTTTGGCTGTGATTTTATTATCTCGCTTTCGCTAACATACAGGGAGCATCATCGTATATAGGGCGATCGAGGCTGAATTTGGAAAATCTGACCTTCTGGGTTGTTCCAAAATGCCCCATTTTGCCTAACCCCAAATTTGCAGGTGTTCTGGAGGCCCCTGGATGGGACATTTAGGAGGTCACCTTCTGATGTTTTATGACAGTCATAATCGTCCCACCCCAGAGTGATTAGAAATCTGTGGCAGATTTCTCGACTGATCCTTTTGTAGTGTGTTCTTGGTAATGTTTTCTTACTTCTATTAAATTTTTAGCTTATTCTGATATGTTTTAGTTATCATTTTAATTATTTTATGTATGCATTAATCGTAGGCCTTGGGGATCACATGTTTCCCTCCATCTGCAGGTTCTACTAATCGTTTACTATTTCTCTAAATGTAGGATATCAACACTGGAGGGGAAGCAAGGAACTATAGATGCATTCAAGCAAGTGACGACGATGTTTGGTTCACCCATTTTCAATGTGGGCACGCGAAAGATCCCCAAGGGGAATGTATCATTCGTGATGTAACCAAACTATGTCCGACGCTCCTAGCCCCTAAAAATGGGGGAGACGTATTATAACCCAATCTCGAGCAAATTAATAAAATAAAGGGCTGCACTTTTACATTTTCTTTAAATCTCATTTTAGTTCGTTTGTTTTCCCTCTTTTCATGCATTCTCGTTCGTAGGACTTAGCGTTACATTTCCATTTTGTTTGCTTCCGTATCCTCATGATTTCATCCATGAATATTCTAGGAGTAAAATATCATTGAGAGCGATTGAGGTGCATGTCAACCTCAACAATCTCTCTATCACCAAGGTGACCCAAAGAGTCATACGAGTTAGAAAATCGGCCACCGTGCAATTGAATTTTTGTATTTAAGGTTACTCCTAAACTATTACATTTGCCTAACTATATCTAGATAACATTTTTTTTAATCATTCCATATAGTATTTCTATCAAAGAAGTTTTCTAGTTTCCTTAGATTTTTACTTTTTTTTTCAAATCCTTGATATCATTTTTATGAAGAGATAAAATCTTCCTTGATTATCTACCTTTTTTAAAATTTAAACTTCACTAAAATAGAGATCAACAACATGATTTTTGATTAAATTATTTGTCATTATGTTTATTTCTTTATAGGTATGTTGATATTCTAAGATAACTACCTTGTTAATAATCTTTGGACATCAATAATAATGGTGTTGTTGGTCTAGTCTCCACATATATTTTTCCTAATAGTATTAATAATAATATATGAATCCCCCTTACATGGAATATATCTCCATCACTTTTCAATGTAAATATTAACCCCTATAAAAAGTGACCTAGTCTATGATTTGTTACATTCATTGAAGTTTCATATGATTAAAAAATCCTTGCTTCTAAGTAATCCTATAATTTGATCTTACCAAGTGCTATAATTTTATCCATTAAGGTGAGTAACATACCCTAAAGAATCTATTTTGCACAAAAACCCTAAATATATCTATAACAAGTCCATAAACTAATGTCACCACTATGTAGAGCTCAAAAATAATGTAATCTAAGAAAAATGGGAGCCAAAATATTCCATATGAAAAATATATGGAATCTAGAAGATTTGGTATATTAGCACTCAAATAAATAACAAATGCAAAACCATAGAAATTTTTTCATCAAAACAACAACTCTTACTTGACAACACTGGGTTGGATGCTATGCTATCAACTAGTGAATCCAAATTTTATTAGTGACAGTGTGTGTGTGTGTGTTTTAATGGGTAAAAGTCGATGAGGCTTGAACCCCAAACCTTTCACCTATAATATCAAGGGTGGACTAGTTATGCTATGCACATAGGTTAGATAGTAAAGAAAATAACTATATTTTGATAAGTGCGCAATGGAGGATTTTCCTTGGAGCCATTAAAAAATGCTAGTGCTGAGTATGGAAATTAGCACCTCCTGTAATGACCCAAAAATCAAGAAACAAAACACACAAAAAGAAAAATAATTTTTTTTGACTAAGGAGAGGGATTCATAAATCCCTAACCAACCTTAGATTGAATTAATGTTTAACAATCCCTAAGTTTCTTAAGAACTATACCACACAAGATTCCCCTCATGCAAGTCCCTTCTGCATAGGTATATCTCATGTTATGCATATAAGTCCATCCATATCATCAATCTTGATGAGCTAGACTTACCACCCTCAATCATTAGAAGGTATACATGCATCTCCATATTCCACACAAGCCATTATGTGTGGGTATGCTACATGTACTATGAGTTAAGCTATCAATCTTGTCCTCTAAAAAGCTATCTTAACTCTGGTATGATCTTCTAAACCTAGTTACCAATCTCCCTAAGGGGGTCTCAAGCCCTTAGGTCATCCTCTAAGTTCACCTAGAACTTACTACTATTTTTATAATAATTATTAACACAAGAATATAAATAATAGATCTAGATACTAAATCTAACAAAACATGAATCATTAACAAGCAAAGGATAACTAAAACATAAAACAATAATTAAAGGATAAACATGCAATAGAAAGGATTTAAATACAACTACATTCAATTAATGGAATACAAGGTGCATCAACCATATTGTTCATTTATTACATAAGTAAGTATGGTAAACCCCATACCTTCAATCAATACATTACATCATTCTCATCGGGGAAACCTCCCCACAAATCTAATCTATTTGCATAAATAAGAAAGATGTAAGGTAGAGAGCAAACTTGTGCATCAGTCCATCTCATGGCTTTGGTCCTCCCACTCTTCCATCGATCAAGTGAGGATAGTAGGGGATCAAGACACTCATAGTTTAGGATAGACATGCTTCTAAATGCATTTGTTCATTTTATTGCCAAATTGCAACTATACAAATAACCCAAGCAATTCAACTTTCTAATGCATAGTTGATATCATAGAAAGCCACTCTTTCATTTTTCCCTCTCATCTTCTTATGAGAGCTATTCAACCATGCATCAAGTCCACATGCTCTTACTTGTAATAAATGGTCTAACCCTTATTTAACAATCAAAGTCCCATACCCTTAATTGCTAAATAACCTAGGTTCACATTCATCACCCAATTAAAGCCAACTACTTTAATATTCAAATAAATTTTTTCTTTATTTCATAAATTAAAGTCCCATACCATTAATTTACAAAACAAACCATAATCACATTCATTATCCAATTAAAGCCAACTACTTTAATCTTCAAATATACATTTTTCTTCATTTCATAAATTAAAGTCCCATACCCTCAATTTACAAAACAAACCATAATCACATTCATTATCCAATTAAAGCCAACTACTTTAATCTTCAAATAAACCTTTTTCTTCATTTCATGAATTAAAGTCCCATACCCTTAATTTACAAAACAAACCATAATCACATTCATTATCCAATTAAAGCCAACTACTTTAATATTCAAATAAACCTTTTTCTTCATTTCATAAATTAAAGTCCCATACCCTTAATTTACAAAATAAACCATAATCACATTCATTATCCAATTAAATCCAACTACTTTAATCTTCAAATAAACATTTTTCTTCATTTCATAAATTAAAGTCCCATACCCTTAATTTACAAAACAAACCATAATCACATTCATTATCCAATTAAAACCAACTACTTTAATCTTCAAATAAACCTTTTTCTTCATTTCATAAATTAAAGTCTCATACCTTTAATTTAAAAGAAAAACCATAATCACATTCATTATCCAATTAAAGCCAACTACTTTAATATTCAAATAAACTTTTTTCTTCGTTTCATAAATTAAAGTCCCATACCCTTAATTTACAAAACAAACCATAATCACATTCATTATCCAATTAAATCCAACTACTTTAATCTTCAATTAAACATTTTTCTTCATTTCATAAATTAAAGTCCCATACCCTTAATTTACAAAACAAACCATAATCACATTCATTATCCAATTAAAGCCAACTACTTTAATCTTCAAATAAATATTTTTCTTCATTTCATTAATTGAAGTCCCATACCATTAATTTACAAAACAAATCACAATCACCTTCATTATCTAATTAAAGCCAACTACTTTAATCTTCAAAAAAATATTTTTTTTCCATTTCATAAATTAATGTCCCATACCCTTAATTTATAAAACAAACTATAATCATATTAATTATCCAATTAAAGCCAACTACTTTAATCTTCCATTTTTTTTATTCATTTCTTAAGTTAAAGTCTCATACCCTTAATTTACAAAACAAACCATAATCGCCTTCATTATCCAGTTAAAGCCAACTACTTTAATCTTCAAATAAACCTTTTTCTTCATTTCATATATTAAAGTCCCATACCCTTAATTTATAAAACAAACCATAATCACATTCATTATCCAATTAAATCCAACTACTTTAATCTTTTTTTTTTTTTTAATTTACATGGTGGAATCGGTAGCCGCCATGAATCCGGGCAGCTATCCAGATTTTTTATGGCTGCCATAGTATTCTGCACTGTCCGCCCTAGAAGCCGCCACACAGATCTTCGCACAGTCCGCCCCTATAACCACCATGCCACAATCATTTTAAACCTTTTACGCCACTAAAAGCACCAGGAAAGGGACAAGCGTTCAGTCCGGCGAGGCTCGAGATTTGAACCTTGGACCTCCGCCCCCTTATGGGGTTTGGATGAACCAATTGGTCTACACCTCGGACCTTAACTACTTTAATCTTCAAATAAACCTTTTTCTTCATTTCATAAATAAAAGTCCCGTACCCTTAATTTACAAAATAAACCATAATCACCTTCATTATCTAATTAAATTTCTATCATTTTAGCCAATGAAAAGAACCTTCTCTTTCATTACTCTAAAATGTACACTTTTAGATAATGAAATAACATTTAGAGCTTCTTTACTTTCATTACCCTAAAATCTATTATTTTAGATAATGAAATAACATTAAAGATTATTAATATTCATTAACCTAAAATCTACCATTACCCAGGTGTTGTAGGTGAGTTGGAGAGGAGAGGGCAATCCTCAAGGGAGGTCCTAGGTTCAAATTTCCACCCTACCAAAAAGTTGAATTGGGTACCCAAAATCCAATTGATAATGTTGGTGCGGGCAGGGGTCGGGTGCGACTCCCGGGTGACTTTGACGGTATAGAACCCCCTGTTCGTGGTCTCTCAGACCAAGGCGGCCCCACAAGGGGTTTTTGCTTTAAAAAAAAAAAAAACCCTAAAATATACCATTTTAGATAATGAAATAAATATTACGGGTTCATTTTAACCAACATAACCTATTATCCCTTTCCTATGCAATGGAAAACCAGTAGTCGACTCAAGCGAAGGGAGAGAAGATCACTATGGAGTGGTTTATGACAGAGGTCAACCAGGGTGCAACTTACAATGGTTACTATCCATAAAGATAGATTACTAGTGCCATGTTTTAGGGTCCTCACGGTGTTAACAACAGTCGTGGCATGGTTGGTTCAACTCAATGTCAACATAGCCCAACGATGACGTAGCCCAAAAATGTTGCATTTACTAAGCCGAAAGCGGATATCAAGGGTGGTTGAGACATGTTGTACAACCCATACATGCTTGCGAACATCGAGGAGGGAGTGTTGTCCCTAAAAATAATAGATGACTTACCTTGAAGTGCTCCTACTCTTAGCATTGTCTATCCTACCAGCGATAGACTATGCTTCGAAGTGACGATCATGATGGTGAGCATGATATGGCACAACCAATCGACTACACAAATAGAGCTACCATAACCCAATCATCTATACATACGGTGATAGATTCATAAAAGAGCGATGCTAAGGCTTGTTCAAGGAGGTAAATCAAGGCCACATACTCCTAACGATGTCATAACATCAACAGGAGGATGACCAGAGGACCACTTCTCTAAATTAAGCCTTACATGGTCTAAGGAAGATCTTGCCATAAATTTAAAGGAGTTGATGTAATAGGAGAAATCCCACAACCCAGTGACAATTTAAATCAACAAAATAAAAATATAATACACATATTTTTTATAGAATGCTATCGAGAGTCCAACCTGGTGTATTAGTTGCTGGATGGTTGGGTTGCATATAAATATGCTCGTCACCTACTTCTCCTTCCACTTTGTGTTTCTCTCTTTTTTTCTCTACCTCCCCTTACCACTGCATACCATCTCCCTATCCATTAGCATTCACTCTTGCCTTCCTCTCCCATTATTTCCTTGGCTTCCATCCACCACCTACCTGCCATAAATTTTCATCTACATCCATCAGAGGGTAGGGGATAACATTCCTTCCTCCACCTTCCCCAAGACATTGGCCATAAAGAGGCCATCCCTTCTTGTCAGAGGAAGCTTCGCACAACCGATCTAAGCAGATTTCTAAAGGTGAACTATCCAATTATAAAAAGGGGGGGTCTTATCATATTTAAGATCAACATGACTGGTCCTTTCTTTTAATATGGTGAATTCCCCAACACTTCAACAACAATATTTTCTTTAAGATCAATGAGTTGTGTTTATGATTCTGAAATAATTAATTATTTATTTAAACATGATATCTCTTTATTATTTAAATAAATCAACTATGATATCTCTTATTATTTAAATAAATCAATTACTTATTTAAACATGATATATTTTTACTATTTAAATAAATCAACTATTTATTTAAAATAATATCTATTTGCTATTTAAATAAATCAACCATTTATTTAAAATAATATCTATTTGCTATTTAAATAAATCAACCATTTATTTAAAATAATATCTATTTGCTATTTAAATAAATCAACCATTTATTTAAAATAATATCTATTTGCTATTTAAATAAATCAACCATTTATTTAAAATGATGCCTTTTTATTATTCTATTTACCAAGGCATACAAGGAGTTATGAAGACAACCTATTCATTCATAGCTCATAGATTATTAAAGCAAATAGTGCTGAAGCAAAATACAATCATGCATGTGCAATAACAAAGAGGGAG
The DNA here is from genome assembly GCA_028583015.1 of Wollemia nobilis. Classification (NCBI taxonomy): domain Eukaryota; kingdom Viridiplantae; phylum Streptophyta; class Pinopsida; order Araucariales; family Araucariaceae; genus Wollemia; species Wollemia nobilis. The sequence goes on along the minus strand of JAQPPZ010001560.1, from coordinate 156,224 downwards.
TCTTTCCATCAATCTAGTCACCTGTCTCAGCCTTTAGAACTTACGATAACTACTAGGCTATCAATCTGGGGCTCAAGGTGACTAGCTATTAATGATTACCCCTTAATCGAATTCATGTCTATATGAAGGTATCTATCCTTGTTACCTTTGAGTTATCTTATCATCACTTCCCCAACCTCAAGTACCCTCATATTCGATGGATGACTCAACTTATTCCACTTACGAGTGCACCTGATCCTACACATTGGTAATTTTTTAGCGATATTGTGCTCTTCAATATCTATTAATATCGTATAGTTTCTTAATTATACAAATCAAGTATTAAAGCATCATATTTTAATACATTGTTTTTCCATATTCGAAGGTCCACATGGGAAGGTCATGACACCTCCTTTTAGAAAGCCACAACTCCAACCACTATGCTATACTATTAGATGCAAACTCTTAATTACTAAAAACGTATTTCATGCCTCCATGTTTTGAACATCCATAAAAAAAAGGGTTGTTGAGTCTCAATTCAAATACCTCTATTGAGCAAGGAAGAGGTCAATCCATGGTGCCAAACCATCATTCTTGGAGTATAGCTACAACCACATTAATTTGGAACATATGCCCATAATAAGATCAAGGAAATGCACCTATAATAATTAAACCTCAAGGATTTGATCCTACACCCTTTTGTTAAAAATGGTTGACCTCTTCCATTTTATCACTTCCATTTAACATAACATAGATGAAGAATTTTTGTTAAAGCCTAAAAATGATAGTGGAAATAGAGAATAACATGACATGTTTTGACAATAATCACATGGTCCTACCATCATGTCCACCATGCTAGAAAAAACACTTATTTAGGCAATAGAGTCATATAGATGCACATGGATGCAAAAAATGGGCCACATGCAAAGAATGGATGAACCCGTCTATTTCTAAGTAGGAAAAAGAATGGTGGCAAATAGATTTTAAATTTTAAATTTAAAAATTTAAAAAATTTAGACCTGAGCATGATGCCCTTAATCACCAACAAACTAATATCTTATGTGATGAGTGATGCAACTCTAGAATTTATTCTGTTACCATGTTCAAATTTGTAATATTTTAAAAAATATTCCAAAACATGCATACACCACAATCGTGTACCAAAAAGAAGAAAATACAATTGAAGTAAAGAACCAAAGGTAGATGACAAGAATAAGTAGAAGGTGGGTGCTTATTGGCACCCTAATAAATCACATTTAGCATTCAAATGGATCCTCATTGAGGGGTACTTATAGTGATACCAAATATCTAATGAGAGGTTAACATTAGGCCAACATAAAATTAACATTGAGGTTACCCTTATAGTAAAATAGTATTAAATTATCCTTTAAGTAATATTATCGATAAAGTTGGATTAAACAATACCACTAAGGGTGAAATATGAAAAGGGTACTTAGGATTACATAAACATGTCTATAGGCTTACATAAATGATGAATGCGCATAGTCTTACATAATAACATGCCCTTAGGCTACATTAATAGTGTCAAACACTTCACACTTTTGGCCTTGGCCTAAATAAGATGAAATTACATATTTTTCAACATATGTTTGCTTAGGGTTGTGCTTTTTCCTCTTCCTTGATTTTGTCAATGCTTTATAGATCTAACCTTTAATATTATTTGTATATTAATTTTACTTTGATCATCACATTTGAACCTAGTCATCATTTTGGAGCATTTGGCTTACATTTTACATATGCAATTTTTTTGCTTTTTGTCATAACCAAGGCCCCTACACCTCCTACTCAAAAGGCTGTATTTATAAAAGAGAACTAATAGCTAACTTTGTAAGTGGTAGAGAGTCTCATCCTCCTATATATGGGATAAGGGTGGACTAACTTTGTTAGTCCTTGGGTAGGATGATAATGATCCATGTTGGCTAATGGTTTTGGTTCTCTTTCTTCACTCAATTATCACTTTTCAACAAATTTTCTTAATGTTTTTTCCTCCTAAATTTTTCAAAACCCTAAAATAAGGATAGAGTCAAGATTAGGGAAAATTTAGACATGTGTCCCCAAAGCACATGTCTTAAAATTTATGATGCCAAGACCACCACTTTCAATGGTGATCATGGTCATCAGTTGAATTTTAGGGCTTTTGATGTATAGTCATGATTCTAGCATGTTTTAAACCTAGGGTTTAAATGCCACTTTAATTGGACCTATGGTTATGATTTTATAACCCCAAAAAGGGAGAGATTTAAAGGAAAAGTATTTTAATTTTATTTGTGATAAATACCCACTTCACACCCTCATTTTAATACCATACATTCAATAACCAAATCAATACCAAATATCTATTAAAAAAATTATTCTCTTGCTAAAAAACTATTAACTCTCTACCTCTATTGCTACCACAACACTATATTTTCACACTCTCTCTTGTCCTTATAGGTACAACAAATCCATTGACCATTGGTTTATTGGCTTCCATAGAGGAAGATGAAACACAGTTCCAAGATTTGTAATTAAAGGTTATTGATTGCCACTCTAGGACCTTTTTTCAAGGTAGATCAAATCTTTTATGAATATCTTAGATGTGATCTCTCTATATTTACTATGGTAACATTGCAAGTAAATTAGAATAGGAGAGATATTTTATTATTCTTATTATAGGATGACATGGTCCCTTATGTCCTAGGTGTCAAGTAATCTATTTTACTGAATTAGCATTAAATTTTGTGGAAAACCTTAGTGTAGTTCATTCTAAATTGGTCTACTTTATTTATGCTTGGATTAAATTTTTTTATTAAAGTAAAAATAAGGTTTGAAAGGGCTCTTACCCTTATACAAGAAAAAAAAGGTTAACCAAATACTACAAAATAAATAGGAATATAGCTACTTGAAAACCAAAAATCAACATATCACAAAGAAAAAACCAAATACAATCTAAAAAAATAGCTAAAAAATGCTACAAATATTTTTATATAAAGCTACATAAATTTTTTTTGAATCAACACAACTTTTAACAATCAATATCATAAAGATATCTCTTCTCTTAGGCCATGTGATAAGACCTTCAATAGAGTCTTCAATAAGATCCACCACTATGTAGACACCAAAACAACACCAATCCGATTATGTGACAACAAGCACCGATCGCATTGACACACACAGCCCCTAGGGCAGCCCCCAGAGGTTAAACAGTGGTCCTAACCACTCCCAAAAGCAGTTTGGAAGGTCAAGGGTCAATTTGGCACCTTTTTGGCACTTTTCTCCCTACTCGTCCCACCCTGGGACGATTACAAACTGGTATTCATCCCACCCAGGGACGATTAGCAGCATTCGCCCCAGGGTGAGGCGAATAGCAGGTTTGACTGGCAAAAAGTCAAACCTCGATAGGTCCGCCAGTTAACTGCAACTTCAGGCCATGCAATTGCGAGGAACGACTTCAAATCAAGGAGAGAGACTTCAGTCATGCATGTCTTTATTTTAGAGGCCTCATGCAAGGAGACTCTAAATCAGGGAATAATATTTTCTCTCAAAATAGGACAAGCAACTCAAGTGGCGCCCTCGCATGCGCATTCAAACAGAGAGACCCTAGGTCTATAAATTGGTGAGTCTTCTCACCCAAAAAAAGAGACAGAGAGGAGCCTTTGGAGCAATGAAGTGCTGCCAAATTATATCCTCACCCATCGATTGTGCTTTTACATCCTTGATCTCTCTTTTGGAGGGAGGTTATTGGGTGATTATTGGAAGCGCAATCTAGACCCAAACCCAAACATTTGGCTACAATATTCTACCAAATTTGCTGAAAACACCCCATAAGAGGTTTTGGACCCATCCCAAGTGGATTGGTGCCAAAACAAAGTCCCAAACGGTGGGCGTCCTGCCCCCGGGTGCCCCCCAAACTGTCACAGTTCTAATCGCCCCACCCCGGAGCGAATAGAAATCTATGGTAGATTTCCTTTCTATTATTTTTGCATCTGATTCTATACTTCTTAGATAGGTTTTCATTCAAATTTCACATCGTTTTGAGCATTTTTGATCATGTTTTTATCATTTCCCGCCTTTACTAACTTGCAGGTAGCATCATCAAATTCCTGGTGATAGAGGCCAAATTGGGAAAATATGACCTTCTGGGTCTTCCCAAAATACCCCCAATTAGCTAACCCCAACTTTGCAGGTGATTTGGAAGCTTCTGGATGTGACATTTGGGACTATGCTTTTTGACACTTTGTTGTAGGTCTATTCGTCCCGCCCCGGAGCGAATACGAATATGTGGCTAATTTTCTGACTGTTCCAATTGCAGTGCCCTCCTGGTAATGTCCTCATGCCCCTGTCAAGTTTTTAGTTCATTTGGATCTATTTCAGTTACCATTTTATTCATTTTTTGCATTCACTAATCGTAGGCTTGGGGATTGCATGTTTTATTTTATCTACAGGTGCTACTGACTATTTCCTATTTCCTTGAACGTAGGATCTCGACCTTAGAGGAGCAGCAAGGATTCAAGACTCATCAATGCAAGTGGCGGTGATGTTTGGTCCACCCATTCTACATGTGGGCACGCGGAAGAAGGAATACCATCTGTGGATGTGACAAGAACACTTTTAACGCTCCTAGCCCCTAAAAATGGAGGAGGCGGATTGTAACCGAGTTCTAAAACATATTAATAAAAAGGGTTGTCTTCCATATTGGCTTCCTATTTGGTTTTGATTCGTTTATGCTTCTCTCCTTTCATGCACTTTCAATTCATAGGATTTGGCGTTATCTTTTGTTTCATTTTGCATCGCATCTTGGCTTCTCCTTTTTGTTTTCGTATCCTCATGCTTTCAGTGGCGATCATGGTGGGACCTCTATCCCTTGATTTTAAGATTAAATTTTTGATCAAAAGTTGCTTGTTTTTGCTTACAGGTACCAAGTTTTCAAATGTTGGACTGTTGTTCGTTTCAGTCTGTGACGAGTACAGAGCTGGAATTCGTCTTACCCAGGGATGAATGGGCATTCGCCCCACCCTATGATGAATACAGTTCTATTATTCATTTCACCCAGGGATGAATAGCTCTCTGTGCAGTTTCAGGGCAGAAATTCAGAGACATCCGATTTGGGCAGAGAAGAGGTAGGGGTCCTAAACACCTTCTGTCATTTTTTGCTTTCTGTTCTCTGGTTATTTGCTTGCATAGGAGAGTTTGAATGCTTGTTTCCTTCATTTATGCAACTTAAAAAGAACCCCACACACCACGTGGTAATTTAAAACAACAAGGAGTTGGTCGTAAAACCCCAACCCTTGAGCAAGACCAACGGTGGATTTCATCACCACCTTGGCTTGAGATATTGCATACATAACCCCGATCATGATTGTTGCTAGACGTAAATCCTGATGAAAGCTGACCAAGTGTAGCTGGGGTGATTCCCAGTGCATGAGGATAAGTCTTCTATGGTAGGTGTCATAAACAGAGTGATTCCCCTTCCGTACCGCCTACGTTCCACGTACCATCTGCTCTCACGTACCAATAGTTTCCCTCACGTAAGGGCGGGTATATAGAGAGGTTGGTATATCGGCCTGGAAATGGTATATCGAAGGGGCGACCATTTTTGGGAGTCATAAGAGCCATCATATTGCATTTAAACGTTCTTTACAAAAGCTTTCAAAACAAAATCAAAACACACTAAACCAGATTTAGGGCACACTTTTAATCTATAAACAAGATAACCATTGCTTTGATTGTGTGTTTCCCTTCTATTTAGTGTAGCATAAGAAATCCTAAAAGAAGATAAAAATGTACACATCTTTAGGTAAACATCACCATGGTGTACACCCGTAGCCGAGCCCAATCATGGGTAAGAGCTACAGAGAGTGCACAAAGGGGGACAAGTCACCTCCGATATAGTCCTGAGGACTTGGTCATCCCGCCTTGGTGGCTTGACACACAAGATAGTCCACATCATGCCATTACAGAATAGGACTATAGAGGCACCTCTTTGAGGGGCACCCCCACTCAGCATAGATCCTTTCAAGAGGAGAACCTACACGTGGCACTCAACATAGACAGGAGGCCTCCCTTAGATGCTCGTTATGAGTGGCCTAGTGATGAAGCGCTAGAGCAACATAGGGTCCATAAGGAGGGGCCACATGATTTCGTCATCCCTCCTCTACCCCTTATTACTGTTAGAAACACTAGACCAAATCCAGAGCACAAGGCTCTCCAGACAGGGCAAGACAATTCTGCCCGCACCTTTCACGCATACGAAAGGGAGTATGAGGAAGACCACTACGTTCCTCAAGAGTAGTACACAACATGGGAGCGATGCACCTCCACACCTGCTATGTATCAGGATCACCCATTGAGGCCAGAGCCTCGGGTGAATGCCGCTAACCTCGATAGAGGAAAGCAACCCATAGGGGTCTCGGATCACCATGACCGAGATAGACATGTAGGAGAGGCATCTAGGCTTCCTAAACATGAGACGATAGAACAAATTGACTTGGAATTTGCCACACATGCCACCCACCAAGCGCAAATCATGCAGCTCAGGCAAGATCAACAATAGTTAGAGCATCTGTACCACCTTAGCAAAGAGCGCATTCAACGTCAGACAACCGAATTGCTTCATAACACTGTGCCTGAGAAGGTCCCAACCCCTCGCATGCATAAAGTAGAAGTGTATGAGAGGCACAACCCCTTGGTGCGAGACAGGTCCCCGTGACCTTACCAAGTGCTACCTCCGAGACCTCCTAGACCTGAGCGGGAGGCCACTCCCAGAAACAATGATGGGCACCCTCCGTGGGCACCCACCCATGTTTATAGGTCTCGCCCAGGCACTCCTCAAGAAGCCTATGAGGAGTATGAACAAGAAGAAGAGTGGGCTGAAATGCCCTACCAAGGTAGAGGGGGTGCTATCCAGCCACCCCTCCATAGGCCTCAAGTTCCCCGTAACCCACAATGGGAGAAAACTAAGGAGGAAGAAATTAAATCCTTCGATGCATATAAAGCATTGTTAGAGCGCTTAGAGTCTATGGAGACCAAGACTTCTGGGCCCCAAAAGCCTACTTTATGCCAACTCCGTAGTCATCCTGTGCATCCGTCAGTGTCGGCACCTCCATACCCTGAACACTTTAAACTACCCTAGTTGGCACTCTTTAGAGGGGAGGAGGATGCCCAAGAGCACGTGACTAGATTCTTGAGCCAATGCTTTGGCATTCAGGACAATGATGCTTTGTTGCTAAGAACATTTATAACCACATTCGTAGGCCCTACCTCGGATTGGTTCACTCAGTTGCCAAAACATAGCATCAGTAACTTGGATCAGCTAGTGGATGCGTTCCTCGAATGCTTCACCTTCAACACCAAGAAAAATGTGTCACTAAGCGACCTAGCTAGCCTCAGGAAGTATGAGGAAGAAACCATGGTGGCATATGGGAACCGGTGGAGGACGTTGCTTTCAAAGCTGCCCTACCTCCCTCCCATGTCCGACCTGACCCAAATGTTCTCAAAGAGCTGTTTGAGATCGATCTCCATGCTATTGCAGCTACAGCAATATGCCACTCTTGAGGAAGCTCTAGCACAAGCTAGAATCATTGAGGAGATCAAGATACAGGATGGCAAGATTGCCAAGCCAAAGAAGAAAGAATGGTCTAAGAACACCAAAATAGGGACCACGCAACAGAAACCCATTGCGGTCAATCAGGTTGCTATAAACGTCCCTAAGCCTACACAAGCAACACAACCTCAAAAGGCTAACTATCAGGTGGTGCCTCCTAACAATTATGACAGAGAAAACTAGAGGCAAGAACAAAATCAGTAGCGTCACCCTAGGCGACAATTCACACCTTACACAGAGTCCAGGGACTCCTTGTTTGACCACTTGTCAACGGTAAACTTGATCAACCTGCCAGAGATTCAAACCATAGACCCCAATGCACCAAAGCCTAAGGGGTACAGGGAGGACTTGTACTGTAGGTTCCACAGATGGAAGGGACATGACCTTAATGCATGTTGGAAGTTTAAAGGCTTGGTGCAAGACCTAATCGACAACAAGACGTTGGCGGTGGACAACCCTATAGCGCCAAACAACCAACAGATGGGAGTCTTCAAAGACCCCCTGCCTACCCATGATGCATAGGCAAAACCCCTTCAAGTCAATGAGGTGCAATAGAATTGCCCCATGCAGGGGTATGTAGGGATGATAAGCATAGTGACTAGGAATAGGAGGTACCCAGGAGCTGCCCCCGCGATGGCCACCGGAGAAGTTCCATCGACGTCACAACCTCAACAGCACCCTACGCAACCTCCCCCGCCTAGACCAGTGGCCACGATTCGGACTAGACTTACCCAAAGTCTAAGGACCACGTCGGCTAGGCTCTCCATATACGAGCTCATTCAACAATCAGTGCCCCATCGGGAGGCTCTAATGGAGATATTAAAAGCCATCGAGCTGCAGCCCCATGAAGCAAATTCTTTCAACAACTTTGTGGGACATGTAAAACAATGTACAGAACCAGTCATCACCTTTAGAGAAGATGAATTGAAATCGGTGACTGGTGATGTGGTGGATCCACCCCTACACGTCATTGCACGGGTCAACGGGATTCCGTATAAGAGGGTGTTGGTGGACACTGGCTCATCCAGTAATATCATTACAACAGCAACATTGAAACATCTAAAGTTGTCGGCATCTCACATCGTGGCCTCCACCTATACCCTTCGAGCATTCAATGATGCAATATGCTCGACGGTTGGCACAATTGTCCTACCCATCCAAGTGGGACAAAAGACTATTCATACATTGTGCCACATCTTGGAAGGTGAGATGGCCTATAATATCTTGTTGGGCCGGCCTTGGATCAGGGACATGAAGTGTGTCCCTTCAATAGCTCATCAGTGCCTAAAGTATACATTTGAAGGATAGGTGCATGTAGTCTCGATAGACTTAGAGCCCTTCAAGTACTGCAATACGGTGCAGCTAATGCCGCAGTCGACCCTTCCATCAATGCATTTGGATTTTTAGTTGAATCCATCTAAACAGGGTCCGATTCCGTAGGCATCCCCATTGACAAGTCCATCAAATCCCTAGTCGGGTCCATCTTCCTCATCTGGTCCTTCAACAATGATGCCACCTACGGTGGCCACACCAAAGGACAAGGGAAAGAAACCCCTAGAAGAGGAACCACCCCTAGTCTCAACCATCTCTATCGAAGAGATGCCTAGCCGAATGGAAGTCGAGATGCCTAGTTCACCCTACATGGAGTGGACTCCGGAAGAACTCCCATTCGCTCCCCCTCAACCACCAACGATCACCATTGAGATGGCCAACATGGGCCTAGGGGAGTATCTAGTGTGGAACATTGTAGCAACACCCGCACTTGAGTCCATGCAGGACATGGGGAGACCTCGACTCCCCATCGGCTCTGTGGTTCCTCTAGGCTACCCACCCAATCAGACAAACTTTGTTTATGGGGGCCTGGATAATGGCATTGAACCTTACATGCAAGAAGACGAAGATGAAGAGCCCTTTTTTGAGGACGTCAACTATTTTTCCAACCCAGATTTCGCTTTGAGATATCTTGGCCAATGTAATTGGCATGGATATGGGTTGGGCCGGTATGAGCAAGGAGTGCATGTTCTTTGCCAACCAAGATATCAAATGTCGTATGACAAGTCAGGAGTAGGGTTCAACCACCCCCTACCCCTGGACATCTTGGTAGAGAACATGCAAGGCCTAGGGATAGGCAACAAGGATGGGTTGGCATTAGATCCATATGCCAATCCTAACACAACATATACATTGGGAGATTATCTCCCATTGCTAACAACCAACCTTGTTGACCTTAACAACCCTTTCCCTTCGATCGAAAAGGGAGAAAGTTTGAGGACTCACCTACAAGAGGGATATGGACAAGACCAAGAAGGGTCTTCAGAAGATGAGTCGGAATACGAGGTAGCACCTTGGGATCCTTTCGAGTCTGATAGCAATCATTCACAAGTGACTCCCATGGATGATTATCAGGAGAGCTTCTTGACAATGTTCCCTTTGGATGCTCCAATTGAGCATATGCCACCTCAAGAGAATCAGGTCCCCCCATAGAGAGCGGAACAACCTCGATGGGACCACATTAATTTGCTCGAGCAAGATGAGCCTCATATGTCACAAACAGCTGTTGGAGCCAACGAAGGCCTTTGGATCTCCGACAGTGATTATGAAGATGAAACTGAGATGGCTTATCTCAATCATATGCGATAGCAACAATATCCCTTGGACATAGATGACATGTTTGAACAGCTACACATCGGGCCAAGGCATAGGTGGCACCTCAACCCGGTGTAGTTGGACCAATTACTGCACCCGCCACTCCAGGTATACAGAGAGCACCTTCCACCTGGAGACCCTATAGAGCCGTCAGTGCCTAGGGCAGACCCTATCCTCTTATCCGCACATAGGGCCGATCCATTTGTGCCAGTACCCACAGAGCCAGATCCGGAGCACAAAGATCACCTAGGATGTCCGAGTAACCACACCCATGGTAATGGAGACCAAAATCATTTCATCAACATGATCTCCATTGACTTAACCGCCCCCATCCATAATCCAGCCGACCCAACATGGTCATTGCATCTAGACCTAGATGCTATAGACTAGGATCACGCTGACGCACCGCCATCCCCATCAGAGTATTGGCCTTGCGGTGGGATGTTCCATTTCACCCCAGGACAGACTCAGGATGTCTTCCATGCTGAAGAGGAACCCGACGTTCCGAACGATGATCTAAATTCAGCAAATGATATCCACTTGATCCCAACTCCACACTAGTTGGAGGACGGGTCCCACATGTCGGTCGAGGAGACGACTGACGTAGACATCGGCTCAGATCTAGTGAATTTGCAAATCATCAAGCTGGGGGTAAGTCTATCCCCCGAAGAGCAAGCCGACTACATTGCCCTTCTCAAAGAGAAGAAGGAGGTTTTTGCATGGTCCTACAAAGACATGTCGGGGCTAGACCCATAGCTAGTCACGCATAATCTTACGCTTGATCCGACAGTCAAGCCAGTAAAGCAAAAACTACGTAAGATGCATCCAACAGTAGCCTTAATGGTCAAAGATGAGCTACAAAAGTTGTTGGATGCATAGTTTGTCATCTGCATGGATTACCCACCATGGTTGTCTAACATGGTGCCCATCAAAAATCTCGACGGGAGGATTCGCATATGCACCGATTTTTGAGATCTAAACAAAGCGAGTCCTAAGGATGATTTCCCCTTGCCTAGCATCGACGCATTGGTAGACGCTACAATGGGCCATGAAATGCTTTCCCTCATGGATGGTTTCTCAGGATACAATCAAATTCGTATCAATCTCGAGGACCAACTAAAAATGGCGTTCACAACGCCTTGGGGGACATTTTGTTATAAGGTCATGCCCTTTGGCCTTAAAAATGCTGGCGCCACCTACCAACGTGCCATGACATACATCTTCCATGATCACATGCATAAAACTTTGGAAGATTACATGGATGATTTGTTGGCCAAATCTCTTTTGCGCCCAGATCATCTCGATGACTTGAGCAAGATCCTCGATCGCCTCATTGAACATAAAGTCAGACTAAACCCCAAGAAGTGCGTATTTGGCATCACATCTGGAAAGCTCTTGGGTTACATAGTCTCCAAATGAGGAATCGAGGTAGACCCACACAAAGTCAAGGCAATCCTTGAAATGCTTCCCCCAACTACCATCAAGCAGCTCAAAAGTCTGCAGGGAAAGGTCACGTCAATCAAGCGCTTCATAGCGTAGCTATCTGACAAGTGCCGACCCATGAATAAATTATTGCACAAGGGGGTAGCATTTCACTGGGATGACGAGTGCCAGTCAGCCTTTGATGACATTAAACAATACTTGGCTTCACCACCAGTATTGGCACCACCTAGACCAGGAGTGTCATTCTACTTATACATCTCAGCTACTGAGGTGGCACTGGGCGCCATGCTGTCCCAAAAAAATGAACTACACAAAGAACAGGCTAATTACTATCTTAGCCGCACCTTGGTCAGTTATGAACTTAACTATGCATACGTTGAGAAGCTCTGCTTGGCAGTGGTGTTTGCTACCAAAAATCTATGCCACTACATGCTCAGCAATACGACGTATGTTGTGTCTAAGGAGAATCCATTGCGATACATGATGAGTCATACTTATCATAGTAGCCGCACGACGAAATGGATCATGTTGTTGATGGAGTTTGACATAGAATTCATTGGACAGAAATCCATAAAAGGTCAAGTCATCACCGATCAACTGGCAGAGGCTCCTCTTGAAGATGATCAGCCTCTGACCGTAGAACTACCTGATGATGGGGTCTTCCATGTTTTAGAATCGCCAGATTCTAATGAGCCTGAGTCACAGGCTGACATGACCCTATTCTTCGATGGTTCTAAATGTGAGCAAGGAGGTGGCACGGGAATTGTATTCTTCACACCACAAGGGGCTCCAATGCCTCTATCATTTAAATTAGACTTCCCGTGCACCAACAACAATGCAGAATATGAAGCCTTGCTCATAGGTCTTCAAACAACAGTCACCATGAACATCAAACGTTTAAACATCTTTGGTGATTCGTTGTTAATTGTCAATCAAGTCAAAGGGGTATTCCAATGTAAATGCCCAGTTCTGCAGGCCTACAAAGCCCTTGTGGACAAATTCTTGGCACAACTTGAATGGTATGACATCGAGGCACTCCCTCGATCATCGAATCATTTTGCGGACACTATGGCCTCCTTGGGGTCACTAATCCCGCAAGACCCTTCCGGTGAGATGACAACCATTCAGGTCAAAACATTATCGCAATCCATGATGGAGCGTGCAAGCTCTGACCTAACGCCAGGAATCCACCTGATCCAGATTGAACCATCTCAGGATAGGTTCTCTCGAATCCATGATTGTCTGACTCAAGCCAACTGGGGTCCTTGTTCTCCCCGACCCCTCTTAATAGCAACACAACGCTATTTTTACAAGTTCTTTCCCGCTCAGCTTTTGCTAGGGATGAACTTCAAGAGGGATTGGCCGTTCATACCATCGAGGTTTCTGATCAGCAGGATTGGTACACACCCATCAGGGATTACCTCAAGCTAGGTAACCTCCCACTTGGATTGACACAAGCCATGAAAAGATCATTTAAATAGAAAGTGGCAAAACATGTCTTGTTAGGAGACATTTTGTATCGTCGGAGCTATGAAGGAATCCTCCTCCGTTGCTTGGACCAGCAGGAGTCCGCTTGGGCGATCACCCAAGCCCACGATGGTACATGCGGTGGCCACTTCAGCGGTATGGCCATCGCAAAGCGCATTCTTCGCATGGGCTATTATTGGCCATATTTAGAGCGAGATTGTTGCGCATATGTAAAGAAGTGCATGAAGTGTCAACACCATGCTAATTTGACACATGTACCTTCTCAGGCCTTGCAACCGATCCAATCGGCTTGGCCTTTTTCATAGTGGGGCTTCGATCTAATCGAAAAGATCTCCCCTGCATCGTCAGGTCATCACACGTTCATCATAATGGCCATAGAGTACTTCACCAAGTGGGTGGAAGCAATTTCGCTAACCTCTACGATTGGAACCCGCATTGCGGAGTTTATTTTACATAACATCATATGTCATTTTGGTATTCCATCCAAGATCATCTCGGATAATGGGACGTCATTCAAGAACAAATATGTGCATGCTTTGACAACAAAGTACAAAATTCAGCATAGTTTTTCAACACCCTATTATCCGTAGGCAAATGGGCAAGCAGAGGCATCAAACAAAATGCTAGTCGCCATCCTCAAAAAGACCATCGTAGATAGTCATAAGGATTGGCACATTCAAATCCCGCTTGCCCTATGGGCTTATCGCACTAGCATTCGGATGCCCACTAGGGCAACTCCATTTTTGTTGGTGTATGGCTCCGAGGCAGTCATGCCTCTCGAGTTGGAAATCCCTTCACTGCGCATTTCAATGCAAGAGTTCATCGATGATGACACTACGTGGTAGGCCCGGTTAGACCAACTTACGTTGCTCGATGAATGACGCGTCAATGCTCTCGAGCATTTGCGTATCTATCAAGAGCGACTTAAGAAAGCATACAACATGAAGGTTCACCTAAGGGACTTTCGGGTTGGTGACTTGGTCTTAAAAGAGAACCAACAGAATTCTAATTTGTCGTCCCATCTAAGGGACAAGTTCATGGCAAACTGGTTAGGTCCTTATGTGATTGATAGTAAAATAGGACCTGGAACATACCGGCTCACCTCTCTTGAAGGAATCAAGGAACTAGAACCCTTGAACATCAGTCATTTGAGGCCATTCCACATTTAGAGAGCCATAGTCCAACCAAAAGCTCCAAGGATTCTCACAATTGCTTGGTCAAACCAAAAGCTCCAAGGATTCTCACAATCGCTTGGTCAACCCAAAATGCCCCAAAGGTATCTATAAACCCTTTGGTCAAACCAAAAGCTCCAAGGATTCCCACAATCGCTTGGTCAACCCCAAAAATGCCCCAAAGGTATCCATAAACCCTTTGGTCAAACCAAAAGCTCCAAGGGTTACCATAACCGCTTGGTCAAAATAAATATTCAAAAACAAACAAAAACAATAAAATCATCAAAAATAACAAAAAAATTGCATCTCCATTCCATGCATACTCGTAAAAATCAAAATACAAAAATATAAGTTGCATTAGGCATCGCATCCATACATTGCATATTTGCTGGTCATACATGTCACAAGCACCATAGACTGTAATTGCTCGACAATTCCATCATTTTCCACATCAAATCCATTTTATAAACACATACATCCCGAATAACACCATCCCCATTTTTAGCATAGTCAGTTGTCTCCTAATGTATATAGGGTTTTCGTCATTCAACTGTCTTTAAATTTCTAGCCAAAAACTGTACAAAGTTAAACAGATTTTACAAGGGAAAGTTTTACTTGGGTCACGCCTCGTTATGTAACATCCCTACACAAGTTAAAACACATAAAATAATTCCTAAGTTGTGTGAATGCAAGAGAAACTACAAAGCAGTCTAGGGTACCATAGGTGAAAGATTAGCCTGCTCATCCCCCTGTGCGAATGGTTCAAGAGTGCTGAGAATTGACAAAAGGACAAGCTCTTCCCCATCAATTCCCCCTAATAAATAGTGGTTTTCACCACTAGCAAAAATCCCAATCACCGTTGGTCCCCAAAGTTGTAAGGATTCGTACTACACATCCCTGAACAGGATGGGTAGTCATCCCCAAGGCCTAAAAGGATCAATGCCATTCCAAAGAAAAATCCCAACAAGCCATCATCACAATCACCTTTGGTCTCCAAAGTCGTAAGGATTCGTACTACACATCCCTGAATAGGATGGGTAGTCATCCCCAAGGCCTAAAATATCAATGCCCTTACTTCATCATATCCCTAATCCCCTTTGGTTCCCAAAGTCGTAAGGATTCGTACTACACGTCCCTGAACAGGATGGGTAGTCATCCCCAAGGCCAAAAGGATCAATGTCATTCATAAGCCAACAACCTACAAGCTCAACCTTACGAAGCTCAAAATCCAAAATCAAATAACAGTGGTTATCACCACTATTCAAAATCCTTGCTCAAAAAGAAAAACAAAAGAGAAAAATAAACAGTGATTTTCATCACTATGTATACGAGCAAGTATCCTAACACATTGAGCAAATAAAAATCCTGAACTTGAATCCCTAGAATTCTCAGCATTCGAAAACCATCTAGGTGATCCTCATTATGGGTTTGGTGGATAGCCTACCTGGCAATGGCGGTATCCTAAATGCATGACGATATGTCTATCACATTAGCTTTGCGTGTGAGCAGACCAATGTTTGCATGTGGATGAGCTAGCTTATGGTACCTTAGATTGTCCCATGGATTAATCTTACTAAATACAACAACGGAGTTAGTGGAGCTAATTAGGTGATCCTCAGTACAAGTTTGGTTGACAGCCTATCTGGCACTGGCGGTATCCTGACAAATACCACATAAATGAACTCAATTGCACACACAGGGATGTGAAATAACTTGGTTAAACTCAAGTCAGATTTATACCTTGTTCAAAAGTCTTGCGAGATAAATGTACAGTCTTGGCTAGCTAGTTAAAATATCTGAATCTCAGAAAAGCTTAACTACATTTTAAAAACAACTGGTACATTTCATTACGTACATCACCATCAAAAAATATGAAAAATACAAAAACAAAGTTATCACATGCAAAGTCATTCCACAAAGCCATCACATAAGTACAAAAATCCAGTCACTCTTGTACAGTCTATGGTGCCATCGACAAGTTATCAACAACTCATTTCATTCATTCCATATGCATACATCATCTAATTAGACACATCGCATTCATAATACCACATGCATACATCATCATAAATAATTGTGCATAAATAGAAAAAAAAACCATGAAAAGTGTATAAACACAAAGAAAGTCATCTGTATATATATCATCAAAAATGCCCATAGGCTACAATAAACCGGTCCTCTGACCTCGCCAAAAAAGGCAAAAACTCAAAAACCCCCAAGCCTAGGGCATCGGCCACCATGATCACGCAGGATCGGTGCGACGAGAACTACCCCCCGTGGTGTGGGTCCTATGGGACCCCTCAGGGCGCTGCTAGCCCCTGCATCATGCCTACTAGCGCCTCCCTCATCCAGTCACCTACATCGAGAGGATGCTGACTACTCAGTATCGCTCCCTCTCGTGCGATGATCCACCTACACTAGCCATAGGAATCTCCCCCGAGGTGGATAATCTCTACCTCCATCTCAAACCGATGCCGAATCAAGTCCATCTCCCACTGATGAACTATGGCCAAGTTCTCATCATGCTATTCCAATGTCTTATCCCTCTCCGCCAGCTACGTCCGTAGGAGATCAATCTCCCATGCAGCATCGGTATCCCCATCCCATCGATGGTACGTAGCCCATGCATTCTCCCTCTCCCTATGTTCGTAGGAGATCCCTCTCCCGCAATGCATCCCCGAGCTCCTCATCCCGCCTCTGGAGCAGCCCCTCCAATCATGCATTCTCAGCACGTAACCCTGCCTCCATATCCCCCGAGACTGCCTGAGGCATTGGCATCTCTGGAAAGGCAAGCTGCTCTGGCTCCCACTACTCTGGGACGTCCTACATCTTCGGCTGATTTGGCACCCCAAAATCCTCCCCCATGTCATCCACCTCTACCATGTCCGCATCCTCCAGGAGCTCCCCAATCATCTCCTGGTGCCTCTCCACCCTCCCCCTATTTTCCCTCTCGCCTCCTAGTGGCCCCTCTCCTCGCCATCACTACAAGTTCCACCACTGCTCATACTCAATGGTAACCCCGACGTCATCCACGTCAGATGCATCAATAATTGTATCTGAATCCTCACCCAATGGCGCAATGATCGGCCAGACCAGAGTCCTCTCGTCCCCCCAGTGTCGATAGATCAAGGGCTCACCAGGTAACCCCTGGTGCACCCCAAACTATCATGTCACCCGGCCATATGGGAAGAACTCCTACTCAGTCCCATGCCGCCCAATCAGCCACCTCTCGTACCGCAGCCACTCTCCAGCCTCGAGCCAGGCGGGACAGTCCCGATAGGGGCACCAGAACACCTCCCCTGGAGCAAGCCGAGCGAAGGCATCGACATAGTGCCCTACGACACCTGCCCACCATCGACTCTCCCTTGCTCCTCAGACCGTCGCCATAATGCCCCGTATCCGATCTCTCGGTCTACCATCTCCACCCGAGTCATCCATGGCAACCCCATCGGCCTCTCCACTGCTATGTGCTGCCAAGCCCAGCACTACAACAAGTAGCTACAACCAATCCCCTTCGCCCTCGATAGCGGACCTCGTACAACTCATCATAGAGCTATGCCAGTAGAGTCTATCCCCATCTCATGATCATAGGTGCCTCCGTAGGACACTCCACCAACCTGAAAACCACCTCCAGTAGGTTCCATGGGAACCTCACCCGAAGAGTCGGGTAGCAGCATGTTGGAAATGAGGCCCATCAGTACGGCGTGCCTCACTCCCAACACACCCATCTCTAACCACCATCGAACCAAAATGCCACCAATCTGGCAGTCACCCTCTGCCCTCTCCACTGGGCTGTCCACACCCAACTCCTCCCCATGCCCAAAGCAGCGTGTCAACATTGTTGTCCTCTGATCCCACGTCATCCTGATCGAGGTCCGTCTATCAAAATTCGTAGAATCCGATAGACATCCTCCAAGGTCACCGTCATCTCCCCTATTGGGAGATGGAAGGTGTTGGTCCGGGGATCCCATAAGTTGATCAGGGCCATCAGATAGGCCCGATCCCCGACCACGAGCTCTAGCCGAGTCACCTGCTTGAGCCCAAGGGCATCAAGCCACTCCCAGTCAGCCAAAGTCAGTGCCTCACATGCTTCAGTGAAAATCATGGGCACACGGTACCGGCTCTTCACAACCTGCACAAGAAAACAACACAAAAACATTAAAACCATGAAAAAATATACAACAATGCATAAAACAATGTACAACTAAAAATAGACAAATAACGAGCGACAAAATTCACAAAAATACAAAAACATTCAAAAATAATTTGTCAGTTCTAGGGTTTTTAACTCTAAGTCTAAACTGATAAATTAAAAACAAATAAAAAAATTCAAAAAATAATTTGTCAGTCCTAGGGTTTTTAACTCTAAGTCAAAACTGATAAATTAAAAACAAACAAAAAAATTCAAAAAATAATTTGTCAGTCCTAGGGTTTTTAACTCTAAGTCAAAACTGATAAATTAAAAACAAACAAAAAAATTCAAAAATAAAAAATTTTTCAGTCCTAGGGTTTTTAACTCTAAACTGATAAATTAAAAACACAAACAAAAACAACAAAAAAATAACTAGGGTTGAGCTACGTTGTTAAAACTCAGTTTTACCCTACGTTTCTAACCTAAGTTTTGATCTTTGTTAAATTAGGGTTAAGCGAAGTTTTAAGTTACGTTCTAAACTAAGTTTTTCAGCTAAGTTTTAAACTAACTTTTGATCTTTGTTTAACTAGGGTTAAACTAAGTTTTAAGCTAAGTTTTAATTTTTGATAGACTAGGGTTTCTACCCCCTTACCAAACCCATACAAACCCTTATGGGTTATTTTTAATTTGAAAAACAAAATACAAAAGGACAAAAACAAATTGCGGTTTTTAATACAACACAAAAAAAAGAGGAAGAGCACTCACTGGTCTCGCTTCGGCTCCGCCACTGGATGATCCGGTCCATGAACTCATGGTGGCGGGAAAAATTTGGTAGCGCTTCGCTTCGCAGAATTGACCTCCTCCTCAGAGCTCCAAATCGCCAGGAAAAACAAATGCAAATGAGCCCAAAACCTAGTTTTGGCCTTTAAATAGGCTTTTTGAGCCTGTAATCGTTCCTCCCTAGGATGAGCACTCTGTTTAGCACTCGTCCCACCCTAGGACGATTACTAAACTGGTATTCATCCCACCCAGGGATGATTACAGAGCAAAAATTTCAAAAACAACAAAAACTACACAAAATGCACCAAAAACAAGCAAAAAAAGTGTCCGATAAGAGTGCTTTTGCACTTGCCATTCCGGGCATGCAAAATAGATGTCGAGGTCACAAATCCTCACTATCCTACTCCCTAAGAAGGCTACCATAGCTGGACCACTCCACGGGATGACGGATTGTCGAGAATTTTATCCCCAAATGGCGTCACAAAACGGGTCAAAACCCAACCAAAACAAAGCAATAACATTGCCGAACGAAGGCGCCTTTGCGCCTGACATTCTTGGCATCCAAAATAGATATTGGGGTTACAAATTGTCACTATCCTACTCCTTAAGAAGGCTACCATAGCCGGACCGCTCCACGGGAGGACGGATTCTTGACAATTTCAGCTCCAAAATGCGTCACAAAAAGGGTTAAAACCCACCAAAAATAGGTCAAAATGTTCGAAAACTGCTTAAGCATTCAATGGTAAACAACTGAAGGCACCCTTACCTAAGTCATCTTGGGTCAAGTGACTCGTCGCTTTTCTCATGTCGGTCATTCCCTCATCGATTCGTCGCTTGAGGGGGTAGTCACACTTAGTCACCAATCAACAAAAATATACCCAATCAAGGAAATAACACGCATTCAAAGGATCATTGATAAAGACAATCACGCCCCTGCTTGGGGCAGCAAACAAGCAATAATCACAAGCTGATCAAACACTTGGCATTCATGAATCATGAACTCAAGGTTCCCATAGACAAAAGGTTGCGCCCTTTGCCTATTCATGACTGATCAATGTCCAAGCTCAAGTAACACCTCACCGAAAAAGGTTAACACTTGAATTAAGTTCCTTAGCTCGTCAGAAGCAAGGATTCAAGAATGCGTGCCCTTTCCATACTTGGGGCATCAAGAATTGGTTAGGTTACTGAGAAACCCTAATCATTAGTGCTTTGGTTATCTATTTTTGCTCAGTGCTGCACCTTGAGGCACAATGCTTCCCAAAAAGGGGCATCTGTAGACACCAAAACAGCACCAATCCGATTATGTGACTTGAAAGCACGAGATTCTAGAAACAAAAAGAAACACTAAAGCTATGCAATGCAAAACAAAATGTAACGCTTTAATCCTATGAATTTGAAATGCATGAAATAAGGAAAAGAGATGAATTGAGATGAAAGGAAAGAGGTATAGAAAGCACAACCCTTTTTATTTATACTCTCTCAATATCGGTTACAAAGATGTCTCCCACCTTTTCAGGGGTTAGGAGCGTTAAAATGTTTTGGTTACAATAGTGACTAGTGATCCTCCTTCCGCGTGCCCACATGCAAAATGGGCGGGCCAAAGTGTTGTCACCGCTAGTGTGAATGAATCCTTGATCTTTGCTGCTCCTCCAGAGGGCCACTGCCATCAAAACAGTCAGACAATTTGCCACCGATTCGAATTCGCTCCTAGGCGGGACGAATTCGACTGTAATTCGTCCTCGGGTAGGACGAATTCTCCTGCGACAAAACGCCGAAGTGATGCTGCCCAAATGTCGCATCTCGGGAGCTCCAAAAGACCTACAAACTTAGGGGTTAGCTAATTGGGGGCATTTTGGGAAGACCCAGATGGTCGGATTTCCCCAATTTGACCTCCATCAATGGGAATTTGACGTCGCTACCTGCAAGTTAGTGAGGACAACAAAAGCGACAAAACATGATAATATTTGATCAAAGCATTGTGAAATCAGAATTACAAGCTATTTAAACAACATAAGATGGAATGCAAAATAAAAAAATGACAAAAGAACAATCTACCATGAATTCCCAATCATTCTTAAAAAAGAAGATTAGGCTCGCAGGAGTGCGGGGCGCCCAGGCGGGCCACCCACCGTTGGAACCTGATTTTGGCACCAATCCACTTGGGATGGGCCCAAAATCTCTTGTAATGTGTTGTCGGCGAATGGGTGGAATAATGTGGTCAAGTGTCGGGTTTTGGATCTAGATTCACACTTCCAATAACCACCCAATGACCTCCCTTGCGAAAGAGATCAAGGATGTGGAAGAGGTGAATCAAAAGGGTAAAGCGTGGTATCAATTTGGCAGCACTTCGTTGCTTGAAAATGCTTCCAACCTGTCCTCTTTTGGGTGAGAAAGTTCACCATTTTATAGACCCAGGGGGTCTCTTTGGAGGGGCATGCATAAGCGCCATGTGGCAGTCATGCCTTCCCATGAGGGAGGAAAGTCCTCCTTGACTTGGGCTTCCATGACTGCCCTTGTGATAGTCCTCTAACGTCCAATCTGCCCACCTACACGCGCATGCAAGGCAGGAGGCATTAATGGACTATCCTCGGCTGCCATTTGGCACAATTTCTCTTTTTGCCCGTTAAACCTGGAATTCGTCCTACCCTAGAGCGAATTCAGAATTCGTCCCTGGGTGGGGCGGATCCCATTTTGAATTCGTCCCAGGGTGGGACGGATTTGGAGCAGGGTGTCTGAAGGTGCCAAATTGCTTTCTGACCTTCCAAAATTGCTGTAAAAGTGGTTAGGACCACTGTTTAACCTCTGAGGGCTGCCCTGGGGGCTATGTGTGTCAAAGCGATCAGTGTTTGCAGCCACATAATCGGATTGGTGCTGTTTTGGTGTCTACAGATGCCCCTTTTTGGGATGCGTTGTGCATGGCACAGCGTCGAGCAAAAATAGATAACCAAAGCACTAATGATTAGGGTTTCTTGGTAACCTAACCAACTTTTGATGCCCCAAGCATGGAAAGGGCATGCATTCTTGAATCCTTGCTTCTGACGAGCTAAGGAATTTGATTTCAAGTGTTAACCTATTTTGGTGAGGTGTGACTTGAGCTTGGACATTGATCAGTCATGAATAGGCAAAGGGCGCAACCTTTTGTCCATGGGGGAACCTTGTGTTCATGCTTCGAGAATGCCAAGTGTTTGATCGATTTGTGATTATTGCTTGTTTGCTGCCCCAAGCAGGAGCGTGATTGTCTTTGTCAATGATTCTTTGAATGCATGCCATTGCCTTGATTGGGTGTGTGTTTGTTGATTGGTGACTAAGTGTGACTACCCCCTCAAGCGACGAATCGATGAGGGAATGACTGCCATGAGAAAAGCGACGAGTCGCTTGACCCAAGATGACTTAGGTGAGGGTGTCTTCAGATGTTTTCCGTTTAAAGCTTAAGCAGTTTCCCGACATTTGGACCTATTTTTGGTGGGTAAAAACCCTTTTGGTGATGCCATAATGGGGTGAAAGTGTCGAAAGTCCGTCTTCCCGTGGAGCGGTCCGGCTATGGTAGCCTTCTTGGGGAAGTAGGAGAGTGACAATTTGAGCCCCGACATCGATTTTCTATGCCAAGAGGTTAAGTGCAAGAGCACTTGTGTCCGGCAATTTTTATTGCTGTGTGTTTGTGTTGCATTTTTTGTTGTTTTTGAGTGGGTTTTGACCCTTTTGTGATGTCATTTGGGGGTGAAATTGTCGAAAATCCATCTTCCCGTGGAGCGGTCCGGCTATGGTAGCCTTCTTAGGGAGTAGGATAGTGACAATGTAAACCCCGACATCAGTTTTGCTATGCCAAGAGTGTTAAGTGCAAGAGCACTTGTGTTCGGCAATGTTTATTGCTGTTTGTTTGTGTTGCATATTTGTGTGTTTTTGTTATTTTTGTTGGTTTTTTTTTTGCTTTGTATATATGTCATAATTTCATGTTATGCATAATGATTGATGTTGATGGATGCATGCTACTTTATATTGATGTATGCATATGGTATGATAAATGCGAATGTTGTTGATTTATATGATAGGTAATGGAATGGATGAAATGGTTTGTTGATAACCTTGCATTGGCACCATAGACTATACAGGACTTATGGCTTTGTGTACTGGGTGATTGTTGTGGTAAATGCTTTTGTGTATATATGTTGCTCTTTTTTTTTTTATGGTGATATAGGGATGGATTATATGCAACGGTTTGCGTAGAATGTAGCTAAGTGTTTCTGAGACTCAGATGGTTTAACTAACTAGCCAATACTGTACTGTTGTCTTACAAGATGTTTGAACAAGGTATGAATCGTGCTTGTTTTTGACCAAGTTATTTCACATCCTTGTGTGTGCGATTGAGTTCATTTATGTGGTGTTGGTCAGGATACCGCCAGTGCCAGATAGGCTATCAACCAAACCTGTACTGAGGATCACCTAATTAGCTCCACTACCTCCTTTGTTGTATTTAGTCAGATTAATCTGCGGTGCAATCTAGGATACCATAAGCTAGCTCATCCACATGCAAACATTGATCTGCACACAAGTTAATGCGGCAGATATATCGTCATGCGGGAGGTTTGCCACGAGTGACCGATAGGCTATCAACCAAACCGGTACTGAGGTTTATCTCATGACCTTCTGAATGCTGAGAGTTCCAGGGATTCAAGTTCAACTCCCTTCTTTTCTTCATTTGTATTGGGGTACTTGCTCTTTTATAGTGATGAAAATCACTGTTTATTTTTGTGTTTTTCTTTTTGAGCAAGGGATTTGAATTTGGGAGTGATGAGAATCACTATTGCTTGTGCTTTTGATGTATGCACTCTTGGGGGATTTGATGTCAATTTTTGTAGTGTTTGACTTTTGCAAATTTTTGATGTTTTTGCAACCTTTTGAGAACTTGGGATTCTTGGGGAATTGGGTAGGGAAGATTCTTGTCCTTTTGCCAACTCTCAGCATTCTTGGGGTCATTCGCACAGGGGGATGAGCGAGGTAACCTTTTTCACTGTATGGTATCCTATATCGCTTTACAGGTTTCATCTTTCATTGACACAACTTGGGAATTGTTTTTATGTGCTTTTGAACTTGTGATGGGATGCTACGTACCAAGGTGTATTTCAAGTAAAACTCTACCGTTGTAACATCCGTTTGACTTTGTACAATTCTTGGCTAGAGATCTAAAGACAGCTGAATGACGAACCGCTAGATACTTTTAGTCAACAACTGAAATGGTGAATGGCGTTTATTGTGGTGTACTTTTGTTTAAAATGGAAAACGTGAAAGGTGGTGGATTTGCCAAGTAATGACAGTCTATGGTGCCTTTGCCTTGTGTGATCAACAATATGCAATGGATGGATGCGGTGTCTATGCAGCTATTTTGTATTTTGATTTTTGAAGTATGCATGAAATTGAAATGCAGATTTTTTTTTTTTTTGATGATTTTGATTGTTTTTGGATTTTCTTGACCAAGTGATTGCGATAATCCTTGGAGCTTTTGGGGTGACCAAGGGATTGCGATAATCCTTGGAGATTTTTGGTGTGACCAAAGGGTTTGTAGGCACCTTTGGGGCATTTTGGGGTGACCAAGCAATTGCGATAATCCTTGGAGCTTTTGGGTTGACCAAGCGATTGCGATAATCTTTGGAGCTTTTTGGGATGACCAAGCGATTGCGATAATCCTTGGAGCTTTTTGGGATGACCAAGCGATTGCGATAATCCTTGGAGCTTTTGGGTTGGCCAAGAGATTGCGATAATCCTTGGAGCTTTTTGGGATGACCAAGCGATTGCGATAATCCTTGGAGCTTTTGGGTTGACCAAGAGATTGCGATAATCCTTGGAGCCTTTTGGGATGACCAAGCGATTGCGATAATCCTTGGAGCTTTTGGGTTTGACCAAGCGATTGTGGGAATCCTTGGAGCTTTTTGGGATGACCAAGCGATTGTGAGAATCCTTGGAGCTTTTGGGATGACCAAGCGATTGCGATAATCCTTGGAGCTTTTGGGTTGACCAAGAGATTGCGATAATCCTTGGAGCCTTTGGTGTGACCAAAGGGTTTGTAGGCACCTTTGGGGAATTTTGGGGTGACCAAGTGATTGCGATAATCCTTGGAGCTTTTGGGGTGACCAAGTGATTGCGATAATCCTTGGAGCTTTTGGCTTGCTCTTCAGGGGATAGATGTACCCCCAACTTGATGATATTTGTGCTCTGGATCTGGCTCTGGAGGGATTGGCATGAATGGATCGGCCCTATGCATGGATAGGAGGATAGGGTCTACCCTCGGTACTGATATTGCTATGGGGTCTCTGGGCGGAAGTTGATCTTTGTGTGCCCAAAGTGGTGGATTCAACAGTTGGTTCCACTGCGTTGGGTTAACACGCCACTCATGCCCTGGCCTTATGTTTAGCTGTTGAAGTGCATCATCAATATCCATGGGGTGTTGATGCTGTCGCATGTGATTGTTGTGGGCCATCTCTGTTTTATCCTCACCTTCGGCCAGTGAGTCCAGCTCATCAGAATCTGGCGATTCTGAGACATGGAAGACTGCATCATCAGGTAGCCCTACGGTTAGAGGTTGATCCTCTTCGAAAGGAGCCTCATGTAAGTTGGGCCTTGGGAGCTCCAAAATCTTGGTCTCTACCGACTCGAAGTGCTCTAGCGCTTTGCATGTATCGAGGGATTTGAGCTCCTCCTCTTTGGTTGGTTCTTGTTGAGGAACTTGGGGCCTATGGAGGGGTGGCCAGATAGCACCCCCCATGCCTTGGTAGGGCTTTTCATCCCGCTCTTCTTCTCGCTCTGATTCCTCAGAGGCTTCTTGATGAATTTCTAAGGGTGGCCCATAAACCTGAGTGGGTTCCTGAGGAAGGCGCCCATCATTGGTTATAGGAGTAGCCTCCCGCTCATGTCTAGGAGGCATCGGGGGTGGTGCTTGATAAGGTCATGGAGACTTGTCTCGCACCCAGGGGTTGTGCCTCTCATAATGTTTTGTCTTATGCGTGTGAGGGGTTGGAGTCCTCTCCTGCATAGTGTGTTGGAACAACTCATCCTTCTGGCGCTGAAGGCGCTCTTTGTTAATATGGTACAGTTCCTCTAACTGTAGTCGCTCTAGCTCAAGTTGCGTGAGTTGCACCCGACGGGCGACATGTTTGGAAAATTCTAAGATAGTTGGTCCCATCGTCTCATGTCTAGAAGGGCTAGATGCCTCTCCTACATATCTATCTCGGTCATGGTGATCCGAGATCTCTATAGGCCGCCTCCCTCTGTTGGGGGTAGCGGCATTCCCTCGAGGCTTTGGCCTCAGTGAGTGGTCCTGATAGATAGCAGGTGCGGAGGCGTATTGCTCCCACACTGTATATTGCTCTCGAGGAAGGTAGGGGTCTTCCTCGTGCTCTCTTTCATAAGTGAAAAAGGGATGGACGGAGTTGGCTCGCCCTGCCTGAAGAGCCGTGCACTCTGGATTTGACCGGTTGTTGCTAACAATGATGCGAGGTGTAGGAGGGATGGCATAGTCATGTGGCCCCCCATTATGGACCCCCTGCCATTCTAGCACTTCATCGCGCAGTGGCCACTTATAGCGGGTGTCCAAGGGAGTTCTCCCATGGGTATACCTCTCCTGAACGGGTGTGTGTTGGGTGTTGTGCTGGCAGGGAGTGCCCCTAGAAGGGGTGCCCTTATAGTCCCATTTCGTCAGGGCACGGAGGGGTCTGCCTTGTGTGTCAGGCCACCAAGGTGGTATGACCAAATCCTTGGGGCTATACCGGAGGTGACTTGTGCCTCCTTGGATATTCCCCACAGCGTCCGCCCATGATTGGGCTTGGCTACGGGTGAGCACCATGACGATGTCTCTCTAAAAACCCTAAAATTGAAATGAGTCAGATGGGGCCCAAAATTGGGGTGCGCATCCCTCTTACAATAGATAAGCCATAAATAAAGTTTCAAGTCCTAACTCTAAATACATTAGGAGAGATTAACCTTCGAACAACTCAAAAAGCATAAAAAATTAGGTGAGCAATTTTAAAACCTAATTTCGGGGCACTAGATGATGGAATTTGGCCCCGAAAACTGGTTTTTTGGACAAATACAACTCTAGGGAGTTGTATTTGTTTAAAAATCTCCCAACTAGCTCCCTGTCAAATTTCACATCAATCGGAGCTACGGTTGAGAAGTTATGGCCCCGACAAAATGCACTAAAATTTAGGGAAAAAAATAAGATTTCCCATATTTTGTTGGATGCTCCTGCATCACTTATGGGCACCTTTGGGGCACTTTTGGGTTGACCAAAGGGTTCATGGACACCTTTGGGGCATTTTGGAGTGACCAAGCGATTGCGGGAATCCTTGGAGCTTTTGGAGCGAGTGACAAAATGCGTAGATTTTTATCTTTTGTTTATGATTTTTCTGATTTTTTTTTGTTACACTAAGTAGAAATGAACACACGCATACACAAACGGTGATTATCTCTTTTAAAGATTAATGGTGTGTCCTAGACTGGTTTAGTGTGTTTTTTATTTTGTTTTTTTTTTGAAAGTTTTGAAGAACGTTTAAATGCATAATGAAGGCTCATATGACTCCCATAATTGGTCGCCCCTTCAATATACCATTGCCGGACCGATATACCAACCTCTCTATATACCCGCCCTTACGAGAGGGAAACTATAGGTACGTGAGAGCAGATGGTACGTGGAACATAGGCGGTACGGAAGGGGGATTGTCCTGTTTATGACACCTACCATAGAAGACTTATCCTCGCGTGTTGGGAATCACCCCAACGACACTCGGTCAGCTTTCGTCAGGATTTACGTCGAGCAACAGTGACAATCGGGGTAAATGGATGCAAAAATCAAGCCAAGGTGGTGATGAACCCACCGTTGGTCTTGATCAAGGGCTAGGGTCTTACGACCAGCTCCTTGGTTTAAAAATGCCACGTGATGTGTGTGTGGTTCATTTTAATGAAAAAATGAAACAAGCAACAACAACTTTCCCTAAGAAAGCAAAATGGACAGAAAACAAAAAACAGAGACAAGAAAATGACAGGAACAGTTAAGGACCCTTACCTCTTCTCCGCCTAAACTTGTTGTCTCCGATCCTCGGCCCTGAAACTGCATAGACAAAAATTCGTCCCTAGGTGAGACGAATTCCAGAACAGAATTCATCCCGATGCTGAGACGAATTCGAATTCGTCTCAGGGTCAGACAAATTATAAGGTATTCGCCCAGGCTGTAACGAACTACAGTCAGAGTTCGAAAAATGGCACCTGTAAGCAAGAAAACACAAATTTTTGATTAGTTTCTTGATCTTAAAAATTAGGGGACAGGGTCCCACCGTGATCGCCACTGAAAGCACGAGATTTCGGAAACAAAAAGAAACACTAAAGCTATGCAATGCAAAACAAAATGTAACGCTTTAATCCTATGAATTTGAAATGCATGAAATAAGGAGAAAGAGACGAAATTGGAACCAAAATGGAATAGAAAGCACAACCCTCTTTTTTATTTATATCTCTCAATATCGGTTACAATAGATGCCTCCCCCTTTTTAGGGGATAGGAGCATCAAAATTGTCTCTTGGTCACAATAGTGACTAGTGATCCTCCTTCCGCGTGCCCACATGCAAAATGGGCGGGCCAAAGTGTTGCCGCCGCTGGTGTGAATGAATCCTTGATCCTTGCTGCTCCTCCAGAGGGGCCACTGCCATCAAAACAGTCAAACAATTTGCCGCCGATTCGAATTCGCTCCTGGGCGGGACGAATTCGACTGTAATTCGTCCCGGGGTAGGACGAATTCTCCTACGACAAAATGCCGAAGTGATGCTGCCCAAATGTCGCGTCTCGGGAGCTCCAAAATACCTGCAAACTTAGGGGTTAGCTAATTGGGGGCATTTTGGGAAGACCCAGATGGTCGGATTTCCCCAATTTGACCTCCATCAATGGGAATTTGACGTCGCTACCTGCAAGTTAGTGAGGACAACAAAAGCGACAAAACATGATAAAATTTGATCAAAGCATTGTGAAATCGGAATTACAAGCTATTTAAACAGCATAAGATGGAATGCAAAATAAACAAATGACAAAAGAACAATCTGCCATGAATTCCCAATCGTTCTTAAAAAAGAAGATTAGGCTCGCAGGAGTGCGGGGCGCCCGGGCGGGCCGCCCACCGTTGGAACCTGATTTCGGCACCAATCCACTTGGGATGGGCCCAAAATCTCTTGTAATGTGTTGTCGACGAATGGGTGGAATAATGTGGTCAAGTGTCGGGTTTTGGATCTAGATTCACACTTCCAATAACCACCCAATGACCTCTCTTGCGAAAGAGATCAAGGATGTGGAAGAGGTGAATGAAAAGGGTAAAGCTTGGTATCAATTTGGCAGCACTTCGTTGCTTGAAAATGCTTCCAACCTGTCCTCTTTTGGGTGAGAAAGTTCACCATTTTATAGACCCAGGGGGTCTCTTTGGAGGGGCATGCATGAGCGCCATGTGGCAGTCATGCCTTCCCATGAGGGAGGAAAGTCCTCCCTGACTTGGGCTTCCATGACTGCCCTTGTGACAGTCCTCTAACGTCCAATCTACCCACCTACACGTGCATGCAAGGCAGGAGGCATTAATGGACTGTCCTCGGCTGCCACTTGGCGCAATTTTTCTTTTTTCCCGTTAAACCTGGAATTCGTCCTACCCCAGAGCGAATTTCAAATTCGTCCCTGGGTGGGGCGGATCCCATTTTGAATTCGTCCCAGGGTGGGACGGATTTGGAGCAGGGTGCCTGAATGTGCCAAATTGCCTTTTGACCTTCCAAAATTGCTGCAAAAGTGGTTAGGACCACTGTTTAACCTCTGAGGGCTGCCCTGGGGGCTGTGTGTGTCAAAGCGATCAGTGTTTGCAGTCACATAATCGGATTGGTGCTATTTTGGTGTCTACAAGTGACAACAAGCACCGATCGCATTGACGCACACAGCCCCTAGGGCAGCCCCCAGAGGTTAAACAGTGGTCCTAACCACTACCAAAATAGTTTGGAAGGTCAAGAGTCAATTTGGAACCTTTTGGCACTTTGCTCCATACTCATCCCACCATGGGACGATTACAAACTAGTATTTGTCCCACCCAGGGACGATTAGCAGCATTCGTCCCAGGGTGAGGCGAATAGCAGGTTTGACTGGCAAAAAGTCAAACCTCGACAGGTCCGCCAATTAACTACAACTTTAGGAGATGCAATTGCGAGGAACGACTTTAAATCAAGGAGAGAGACTTCAGTCATGCATGTCTTTATTTTAGAGGCCTCATGCAAGGAGACTCTAAATAAAGGAATAATATTTTCTCTCAAAATAGGACAAGCAACTCAAGTGGCACCCTCACATGCGCATTCAAACAAAGAGACCCTAGGTCTATAAATTGGTGAGTCTTCTCACCCAAAAAAAAGATACAGAGATGAGCCTTTGGAGCAATGAAGTGCTGCCAAATTATATCCTCACCCATCGATTGTGATTTTACATCCTTGATCTCTCTTTTGGAGGGAGGTTATTGGGTGATTATTGGAAGCGCAATCTAGACCCAAACCCGAACATAAGGCTACAATATTCTACCAAATTTGTGAACAACACCCCATAAGAGGTTTTGGACTGATCCCAAGTGGATTGGTACTGAAACAAAGTCCTAAACGGTGGGCGTCCTACCCCCGGGCGCCCCCCAAACTGTCACAGTTCTAATCACCCCATCGTGGAGTGAATAGAAATCTATGGTAGATTTCCTTTTTGTTATTTTTGTATCTGATTCTATACTTCTTAGATAGGTTGTCATTCAAATTTCACATCATTTTGAGCATTTTTTATCATGTTTTTATCATTTCCTGCATTTACTAACATGCAGGTAGCATCATAAAATTCCTAGTGATAGAGGCCAAATTAGGAAAATATAACCTTCTGGGTCTTCCCAAAATACCCCCAATTAGCTAACCCCAACTTTGCAGGTGATTTGGAAGCTTCTGGACCAGACATTTGGGACTATGCTTTTTGACACTTTGTTGGAGGTCTATTCATCCCGCCCCAGAGCGAATACGAATCTATGGCTAATTTTCTGACTGTTACAATTGTAGTGCCCTCCTGGTAATGTCCTCATGCCCCTATCAGGTTTTTAGTTCATTTGGATATATTTCAGTTACCATTTTATTCATTTTTTGCATTCACTAATCATAGGCTTGGGGATTGCATGTCGTATTTTATCTATAGGTGCTACTGATTGTTTCTTGTTTCCTTGAACATAGGATCTCAACCTTAGAGGAGCAGCAAGGAGTCAAGACTCATCAACACAAGCAGCGGTGATGTTTGGTCTGCCCATTTTACATGTGGGCATGCGGAAGAAGGAATACCATCTGTTGATGTGACAAGAACATATTTAATGCTCCTAGCCCCTAAAAATGGAGGAGGTGGATTGTGACCGAGTTTTGAAACATATCAATAAAAAGGGCTGTCTTCCACATTGGCTTCCTATTTGGTTTCAATTTGCTTATGCTTCTCTCCGTTCATGCACTTTCAATTCATAGGATTTGGCGTTATCTTTTGTTTCGTTTCGCATCGCATCTTGGATTATCCTTTTTGTTTTCGTATCCTTGTGCTTTCACACTCTAATCCACATTTTTCTTCATATCTCCATTGCTTTTTATAGTACCTCAATCAAATCTAGCACTTAGCTACATTATTATTCATAGCTTCATAGCCTTCCATAGTACCTCAATTAGACCCATCACTCTCAACCATATTGTTCTTCATAGCTCCATATCTTTCCAAACTACCTCAAATAGATCCAACACTCTTAGAAAAATTGATTTGCATAGCTTCACAACCATCCATAGTATCTTAATTAGATCCAACACTTAGAGACATTGTTCTTTGTAGATCCATAGCCTTCCATAGTGCCTCAATTAGATCCAACACTCGTAGCCATATTTTTATTCATATCTCCATAGCTATTTATAGTATCTTGATTAAGTCTAAAACTATCAACAACATTGTCCTTCATAGCTCCATGACCTTCCATAGTACCTCTATTAGATCTAGCATTCTTAGCCACATAGTTCTTCACAACTCGATAACCTTCCATAGTACCTTGATTATATCTAGCACCCTCATAGCTTTCCATAGTACCTCAATAAAATCTAGAATTCTCATCCACATTGTTCTTCATAGTTCCATAGCATTTCATAGTACCTTGATAAGTTTAAACACTCTTAGCCACATTGTTCTTCATAGATCCACAACCTTCCATATTACCTCAATCAAATTTTCTCTAGAAATATCTTTACCATCAAAAAATTCTTGATTTATGAAATTTAAAAGGCCTCTTGAAGGTCCTCTTGCTTCTACTT
Source organism: Wollemia nobilis (assembly GCA_028583015.1). Classification (NCBI taxonomy): domain Eukaryota; kingdom Viridiplantae; phylum Streptophyta; class Pinopsida; order Araucariales; family Araucariaceae; genus Wollemia; species Wollemia nobilis. Next base: position 123,629 of record JAQPPZ010001560.1, on the reverse strand, counting down.
AACAACCTCACCCCTTTTTTCTGAAGAATTTAATTTAGTTTCCTAAAGAAGAAGAACATCAGGTTGGTTATCTCTTATCAAAGTTTTAACCAACCTTTGTTTGTTAGGGGCATTCATTCCCATAACATTCCAAGATAACATATTTATTTTAAACTTTTGATGGTGGGGTTATATCTACCAACACCTAAAGTCTTTTATTTTCCTGATATAATATCATTTTTATCTCTTTATTTCTTTTTTGTATAGCATATAATCTTCCATAACCCTTCTTAATAGATTCCAAACCCAAATATAGATTATTTTTAAAGCTTCTAGGCATTTGAAGACTTGATCCTTCCTTAACTACTAAATACACCTATTTTAAAATGGATCTATCCTCTTATTTGTTCTTATTTTCTAGAGTAGAATTATAGGTCCATTAAATAAAATTTGACTCAATGATTACATCACATTTAAACAAGACAATTATTTATACTTATTGAGGGGCTTCCTCATGGTATTCTGCTACAACTTACTCTAAATAATGTTCTGCTTTATCATAATCCTTATATAAACCATTAGCACTAGTATCATAGATAAATATATGATTTATTTATTTCTTCTATAACCATATTAGTATGCTATAGATTATTGTGACTTTTACTGTCATCCTATATCTCATCTTCTTCCAAAAGGATGTTTGCTTATTGCACATTAGGCATTTTAACTTCATATATAACCTACTCTTGTTTAGCTATATTAGATCTCTCCTAGTCATAATTACAAGTGCCTAACCTATCAGAGTCCATGAATTAATCTTGGAGATAGACATATACTATATCCAAACCTTGGTCATTACTGAGTTTATTTAACATTGCCCACAAATTAACTTCAAATTTATTAGCATCTTGAATAATTTTGTTTGTTTTCTTTTTATTTCAAACTTGAACAATAGTTCCCTCTTTAGGTTGAAATTTATTTACTTTGATTGAGTAATACTTTGCTAAATGTATTATATTTGCATAATTTTTGTAGAAAAATATAAAATTTTCATAAATGAGAGGTTGAAAATATTTTCCTCATTTTTTAAAACAATTTTTATTTATTATATGGAAGAAGGGGTTTGAAAGTATCCTCAAAACTTTTGCATATGTACAACTTGGGATTTAAGGAATATCCCACACAAACCAAAACAACCTACGAATAAAACCAAAATAGGACCATCCAACAATCCAAAAGGACTCATAAGGAAAGAAATCTCATAGGCTACAAACTACAAAAAACATAGATCCAATCAGGATTAAAAGGAACCAAAGAGTGGGTCAATCAACCTAGATGTAAAACACCTCCAAAACTTTAGTTAAGTTTTAAAATCAATTTGACTTGATCTAGACCTTCATTTTTAGATTTCCATGTTTTGCTAAGGTGTCAGCACAACAACCATAATGGAACTATCATTTGGGTACAAGTTCAAGAATGGATTAAGCTCCTGAGGAAGATTTAGCTACAAAGCAAAAGTGGAAGACAAAATAGAAGATTATAGGATAGCTTAGTACCCAATGAAAATGATTCAAACTAAGATTTTATCTAAGGAAAGGTAGTTTGGCACCATGCAAAAATATCATATTGTGTCCAACATGAAGCAATAGGATAGACTCTTGAAGTACCTGATGTTATTAAATATGCTAAAATATTTTACATTTGATATATAGCCAGACCTAAAATATGGCTAAGTATGGAACTCTAGTCTTGCAAGTAGTCAATTAACATCTGGTATTCAAGGTTATACATGATCAGATTCATATTTTGGTTAAGTATGGAGGTCCAACTAAATAGAGGGTGAAATTTTTGGTGATATTGATGTTAGCACAAGGAGATGAATGCTCCAACATACAACATCAAGAAATCCCCTTCCTGGATGTGAAATATGACTATGAGAAAATGGTTTTACTTACAAGCAAGCTTACATCATCATTAGAACTAAAAAAAATTGACATCCAACTATAATACCAAACTATAAAATTGGCTAAGGTATAGAGTATGACATAGAGGGAGCTAAATCAATAATAGCCTAGCAATACCCTCAAGTTTTGGCATTACATAGAAATATCCCAGAAATATCCCAATTATCATAGTTAGCATGTGTCAACCAACCATCTAGAATCATTGCTATCAAAGCTCTCAATGGTCAGAGGCTTCTTCATCAGACACATGTTCCTATATTGTTTGATCAATTTTCAAAAGTAGTGGTTAAAAGCAATCCTGTTAGAAGGTGCTTAATATATAAAGGTGTAGAGTGCATGCTAGCTTATTAAAATAAATTTGGGTTAGACACATTATTAAAATATGCTTCAAGTAGTTAATCCTAGTTGAATTGAAAGAAATAACCACTCCTTGAACTTGCCTTGATAGGCTTATAGGAAAGCTTCTACATAATCATTCTAAACTAACATAATGCAATATAAATCTATAAATACTTAAATGTAACGCATTTAAAGGACCGAATATTTAGCTTTTACAATTGCATAAGTCATATGATTTAAGGCTATATGCCTCTTAATGAAGATTGAAGTGCTATTTGACCTCTATTTGAAGATGTTGCAAAACATGTATGTATGATAATTTCATTGATGATATATTTATATTATATTTTGAATCGATAGTGTATTTTTTCAAAGTTATTTTACTATCTGGATAACTCCCTCGATTGTTTTTTGTTCAATTATTAGAATGCTTGGTGGTGTATGTGATTATTTGATTAATGATCTATAATATTGAAAGATAGTTGGTTTGTTAGGTTGTTTAATTTAGTTGAGAACAATAATTTCATGCACTTATGTCTCTTGTTATAGTTTAATATTGGCTATATTTTACTTGTAGCTTCTAACCTTTCCCATTTCTCTCTCTAGTCTTCAAACCCATTTGTTAGATTAGCTAGTATCATAGGAATCAACCTACTCCGAGGCTGATCTAGAAGCTATTATGGGTCTTCCAATATTGGTCAATGTCTTGAGGAAACTTCTCATCCACTTAGGAGGATTTTGGATCAAGATTTTTGTTGCACTCCTAATGGGATGTAACTTCATAATCTCATCTTAACTTTTAATAGGACTCAATATTTTGATGAATAGTATTGACCTCATAAGTGTTTAATTTAAGTTTACCTAGCAAATCCATTAGTTCAAGAACCATAAAATTTGGCTACCAAATTAGTCGAAAAGATCATAATTAAATGGTTATAGGACCAAAATCCAAGAAAGCTCATCAAATACCAATAATATGACTTCATAGTATATCCTTCTAGAGACATGGTAGGGTAGATTTGTATAGATTGGAATATTTTTAGAACCCTTGATCTCCTAGATCATCATGAGGTTCTCAAAATTACACTGAAGGATTTGCCTACTTATTATGGTAATGGGAAGACTACTTATGAGCATTATAAAGAAGTTATTGCTCTAGCCACCTTATATAATATTTCATTTGAAGATGCAATGGTCATATTTTTCACGTTGTCCTTCCAAGGTAAGGTGTTATAATGGTATCACTCCTTGGAGGATAATAGTGTAAGGACCTAGGCAGACCTGGATGAACCCCTTATATTATAACATGATGAATCAAGAGATCCCTTATTTTCTTCTATACAAAGGCTTCCTTGGAAAAATATCTCTGACTTCAATATTAGGTTCAGAAGGACTTGAAAAATAATACCCTAAGGAATAAGGCCTTCACATGCCCAATAATATACACATTATATTTATTATATGAATCCAAACTTGAGTGTTCTGGTCCAATATTCTAATGAGATATACTTTTCATAAATCTTCAAAGTGTCTATCAGGGTAGAAAATATGCTCATCTCAACATGAAAGCTACCACCCAGAAACACCATGTTAGTTATCCCTCAAATTCATTAGACAAACCCAAAGGTTCTATTTTTGGTAGTACCTCTTCCATATTTAGAAAGGTTTCTTGGGCCATAGTGCTCAATTTTTTCTCTGACAAAGAAGGTATCCACTATCATCACCTCATAGGCCCAAATAGTTTAGGAGTTGAGAGTTGTGATTCAACACAAATAAAATTGAAGTGGTGGAGCAAAAAAAGACTACAACTAGATATGAGGCATATTATTAGAGGTAATTTTATATAGAAGGCTAAGTTATACACAATGGAGAGGTAAGCAAGGAAGTTTCTCATATTTCTAGAGATCAAAAGTAGGAAAAATACTCCAATCTAGTTAAGCTTAAGGGATCAACATTTGATAGTCTTTACAATGGTAGCACCTATCAACACTATCAATCACATTTCCACTCAATAGAAGCTTGATAGTCAAATGATTTTATAGATCTTGCAATGGATCTAGATCATTTATTTGCAATAGGAAAGCACTCCACAATACATCTAGTCAGTCTAGATGTGAGATTGGGTCATTATGCTTGGCCAACATATACTTAGTAGATCAAAGGTACATAAAATATGAATCAAGGAGTGGAGCAAAAAAAGGAGGGTCAGAAGAAGATGAGCTAGATGATGTATTATGTTCACAAGGGGAACATCCAAAAAATTAGAGGTTAGAATTATGTGCAAAAATATATGGTCAGGAAGCATTGTGCATACAATGCAAAAGAAAATAGGCTTATTGAAAATATACTATCTAGCCATAATAAGAAAACAAAGGAAAGACATGGTGGAATTCTATCATAGACTATCTCAAAAGGTAACTGAGCAGGTGGATGTTCCTAGAGGTAACATTATGGAAAAAACAAAAGATATGGAGGAGACTTTGTTGGTTTCTAGAAAAGTAAATTTGGTTAAGATAGCTCTGCATGGATTAGTGGCTAACATCTTTTTTTTTTGGAGTCTAAATTACCACACAAGCAATCATCCTTTGGTATGGGTAAGATTAAAACCTTGCCTTGTTAATTATATGTGTGATTAGAAGGATGAGTGCTAAATGTATAGTGAATCTAGAATCCATGATCACAATCATGTCTCAAGCAATTTGTGACACTATGGGCATACAAGATACTAGAAATGGTTCTAAGCTATTGTAATTCAACAAAATGCTAGTTTAGATGGTAGAAGTTATATAAAAGATCCCAATATTGCTATATAGGTTGCTATACTGAGAAAAAATGTGATGGTTATTGATGTGCCATTTATATTTAGGATGGGTCTATCTAAAGAGTTCTTGACAATAATAGAGGGACATTTGACACAAAAGCATGCTCACATGGGTTTTCCATGCATCCAAAAAATGGTTTAGGTTTATGGTGATAAGCTTAGACCTTATCATATCCAAATATACAAAGAACAAAAGGTATATATAGTTGAAAAAGTCACTAAATTAGATAAGGTGGAAGTAATTGATTGACCAAAAGATGAGCAAAATCTAATCCATAGTAATATTTTCTTGAATGGTACCAAAGAGGTACTTTTGTCAAACTTGGAAAACTAAAAAATCTATAGATTAGCTATGGATTGTCACATATAGTTAGTCACATATCCCAACAAGCAAACCCAAAAATTCCAAGATAGATACCAAAAGAGTGGCACTTGGTCAAATAATGTCCTAGGTTTTATCTCAAGATAGATATTATCATACACCTTGGAACTCTTCAATTATTGGTCTATGATTTGGCACATAGACCAATACATATAAGGAAGGTGACTAGTAACTTACACTCTCAAGAAGAATTGCAAATGCTAATTTTCAATGCCACTTCTCAATAAATATAAATATTTGGTTTGGGATTAAGATCAATGCCATGGTACAATTATAGCTAGACAAACTACGTGCCTCAAGAAACATGTTAGAGAGATAAATTTAGTTTTGGTATTATTTTCACTCCTCTTGGCCTATGATGAAGTCTAGTAGAGACAACCATAATATTTTGATAATTGGGTTTTTCTCTTTTTCAAGAACACAAAAATTATGCCAAAAGAGTGAATTCCAAGGACAAAAGAAAAATAAAAGAAGAGGGACAAATTGAGAGCTTGATTAGGTTGACAACCTTGCAAATGCTAAATTCTTGATAGGCTTGTCAAGTGAGAGAGGCATGTCCGTATTCAATTTGTGGAATTTTCTAAGATAGAGTGTGAACAAGAAGAGAAAAAAATAGAAGAGACCCCTCAATCAAAGGGGGGACACTTTACCTTTTTTTCCTTATTATTATTTGAAGTCAAAACAACAAACAAAAATGGGGTAAAAAGGTGAAGTGAGTGCTAAAACACAATGGTAGGGGAATTTAGAGGTAGTCATCACTCAGGTATTGCTTCTCTCATCTTTCCTTCTCTTCTTTCCATATCCTTCGACCACCCTTGATGTATTATTTCTATCCCATTTTCTGCTCACCATGCTTCCTCCAATGATTATAGATTCACTGTTGTTCACTTTTCACCCTTCCTCCCTAAAGAACTAATTTTTTCTTGTCCAATCATTTTTTCATGAATTCATAGCCCACTATATAGGTTGGATAAATTCTTCTTTTGCAAGCAACTAAAATTGCTCTAGTTGATTAAGGAATTGTGTGGAAATAACACCCAAGCATAAAAGAAAATATGGATGAAGCCTATAATATGAAACTCTAGTACCTTGATGATGAAAGCACATACCAAGTGTCATCATATGAAGGACAAAGCTGATAAAAGAAATTGCAACATAATGCCTCAATATGAATAAATCAATACTATTAGAGTTGTTAAAGTGAAAGGTGACATTAACCAACAAAGAGAGAGAAGGTAGGTGATTTTCTAGGTCACTTCCATGTGCAAGAGTGACTAATCTATAAAACAAGCATATGTTACAATAAAGCAAAAGGGTTTGGTGGTGAGAAGGAATTGGCTGAACAAAAGAAAGAGGATTTAAGTAATATTTTCAACAAGGGAGCAAAATCGATTAAGTATAGCCATCTCTGATAAAAGCTGAAGTTTAATTAAAGATCCAATTGTTATCATCCATAAAGTGTAATAAAGAGAAATGCAAGGCCAAAGCTATGCATGAAGTTTTTTTTGCACTCAATGAAGAACAAAAGCTTATACTAAGAGGGAGGGTGAATAGTATAAGATCAAAAATTTTACTTTTCTTTCCAAAATATAACAACAATAATATCAAAGCAATAAATGAAACAATGCACAAATCATGACACACATGAGAGACACAAATTTAACATGGTTCACCCAATGTGGGCTATGTCAATGGAGAAAATATTTCTTATAAATTTTCTCAACGAATCTCTTGGGAACCAATTCTCTGTTATAATATTTATGGGTACCAACCCAAAGGAGACACTAATACCCTATGCTCAAGTTCATGGACTTCTATCCACAAGAGAAACCAATCTCATTTGCTCTAGTTCATGGATCTCTATCCACAGGAGACACCAATCCCCTTTGCTCTAATTCATGGACCTCTATCCATCGGTGACCTCAATTCCCTCTGCTCTATTTTGCTCCAAACCTTTACACAAGTCTTGCTCAAATATTCTTCAATCCTACACATAAGGCTTGCTCAAATATTATCTAAAACCTACTCTCAACTCTGCTCAAATATGCTCTAAGCCTACACACAAGGCTTTCTCAAATATGCTCCAAGCCTACACACAAGGCTTGCTCAAATATGCTCTAAGCTTACACAGAAGGCTTTTTCAAATCTTCTCAAAAACCTACTCTCAAATCTGCTCAAATATTCTCCAAGCCTAGACACAAGGCTTGCTCAAATCTGCTCCAAGACTACACACAAGGCTTGCTCAAATATTCTCTAAGCCTACACACAATTCTTGCTCAAATCTTCTCTAAGCCTACTCGCAAGGCTTGCTCAATTTTTCTCACAATAATAGCTCAAATCTACTCAATAGAACTACTCAAATCTGCTCCAAGCCTTCTCACAAGGCTTGCTCAATTCTACTCACAATCACAACTCAAATATGCTCAACAGAACTACTCAAATATGCTCCAAGAATTCTCACAAGGCTTGCTCAATTCTGCTCATAATCATAGCTCAAATCTACTAAATAAAACTACTCAAATCTTCTCCAAATAAACCTTTTTAGATCTACCTCAATCCTACTCACGAAAACTACTCAAATATTCCCAGTTTTTTCATACAAACAATTTCATATATCTTTCCCAAAAGTGCTTTCTTTGACTAAAGTAGTTTAGACATGTTCTACCCAAAATTCGTTTAACATATTGAACATATAGATAATAATATGCACTAACAAATAATCAATATGTTCTTCACATTAATTAAGTTTGTCGCTTTTACATGTCTCACATTTATTGCATTCTAAAGGTAGCTCTATTCTAGCACTTGATAACTGATCTGGTTATTGCTAAGTTGCACCTTTACTTCAAGACCAATCACAATGCACAACTCTTTCTCATATACTGACAATGTCAATTATGAACAATCCACAAGTTTGTTCTTTTCATCTACTCACAAAGTCAATCATGAAGATGCACAAATTTGCTTCACAAAACTGATCTATAACTCTTGCATTTTTATTTCCAATATCACTCAAAACCAATGCACAAATTTACTTTCAAACCCTTGCTAGTATATTTTCAAATTCATTCAACAATAATGCACAACTTGTTCTCAAACCCTAGCACATATGTTTCCAATTTTATTCAATAATGATGCACACTTTGTTCTCAAACCCTAGCACATGTGTTTCCAATTTTTTTTTTTAAAGCGAAAAACCCCTTGCGGGGCCGCCTTGGCCTGATAGACCACGAACAGGGGGTTCTACACTGTCAAAGTCATCTGGGAGTCGCACCTGACCTTACCCGCACTAAAATTATCAATTAGATTTTGGATACCCAATTCAACTTTTTGGTAGGGTGGATATTTGAACCTGGGTCCTCCCTTGGAGGATTGCCCTCTCCTCTCCAACTCACCTACAACACTTGGGTACATGTGTTTCCAATTTCATTCAACAACGATACACAAATTTATTCTCAAACCCTAGAACTTATATTTCCCATAATGCACATAAAATTAATCCTTATATCTCCACCTTATGACTTGAGACTATTTTCTTTCAAACAAGCCACCTCTAAAACTACCTTGATAAATATGTGCCCTAAAAAACCTGTCTCAAAATAATTCTCTTTCTTTGGCCACTTCAAAAAAAGTTAGCAAAACTCCTTTTCAAATATTCCACATAAAACCCTTTCAAAATATGTGCATAATAAGGCTTATAAATTATACTTTAAAACTCCTTTTAGCCTCACAAAATAAAGCTTGTAAAAGTGACTAAATCCTCAAATTTCCCTTTTCTATGTTGTGCCAAAAATACAAATAATAAGGACCACAAATACACCTTATTTCTCCTTTCTAGAACAAGCAAAATTAATTCCCTCACACACTTTACAATTTTTCAAATAACCTCATACACCATACAACTCCCACTTTTCTATATACAAAGATAATGCCTTTATATAAAATATATTTTTCAAATAGACCAGTGCACCATACAACTTTCTCTAAATCAAATTAAAATCAATTTCAAATTCTTTATTTCACTACCACAACTCATTTATATTTAATTGATTAAAATAAAAAATTTCAAGTACCTTATGCATTGTTGCAACTCGAACCCGCGATCTCCAAGCCGCTGCGCTTCCTCAAGCGCTTCTAACCAGTCACACTACCACGGTTGGTAGCACCAAAAGGGAAGGCAAAAAATATGTTTGTGTTCTATGTTAACCCAATGCTCAAAACACACAGTGAAAAGACGTCAGGGGGTTTTGACCCAAAAACCTTAACTATAACAGCGCTCACACAAGCCAACCAGCCGCTGGGCCACCCCAGTCAGATGGAACATCTCAGTTGCACATAAAATATGTCAATGTATAATGCTTGCACCATTTGAAACTCGTTGTTCTTTTATCGTTCGTACTGGAGGGATATATGACTTAGCACATATGTTGCAAGATCTTAAAACCTTTGTTGCATCAAAAATAAATCAAAGTATATCATTAGCGTGATCGATTAGAAATGAAAACATTACCTCCTTATTTGTATGCACTCCATTATTTCTTGGTGATTTGGGTCACGTTTTCATATTGGATATTAACCTTACTTTTCAAACGATGTTGGCGCCAAAACATATAACCTTATTTTATATTATAATATTTTAAAAAAATATTGTAATAATGGCTCTTAAACATTGGTAATCCTTTTAAATCCTTTTAAAACATTGCCTTATCATAATATTTAAAATAAATATTATAATACTTCTGTCCCAAGAAAACTCTTAAACCTCTTTGTCCTTCTTATAATATTTAAAAATAAATATTATAAACCTTTTCTTTACAACCATTTTCCTTGCTTGAGATATATCCTCCCTTGCATATCTGTCCAACCTTAGAAGAATATTTTTGCCTTCAATACTTGTCCATGCCTTGTTGCTTATTAAATCCATCCTTATAAACACATTACCCTTGAAGAATAATTCTGTCCTGAATTCCTTGTTCCTTTGACATCAATGACAACTCAATATACTTAATATTTCCAAAAATATCCCCCTTTGTCATTGATGGCAACCCTACAAAAAAAATTTCTTTTTACTGCAATTGAATGCCAAAACTACTCCCCCTCCCTACAATCACCTTAATAAGCCTATAGGAAAGCTTCCACATAATCATTCTAAGCTAACAAAATGTAATGCACGTATATAAATACTTGAATCTAGCTCGTTTTAAGGGTTGGCTCTTTAGATTTTATAATTACATAAGTTGTATGATTGAATGCTATATGTATCTTAATGAATATTGAAGTGCTATTTAGCCTTTTTTGAAGATGTTGTAGAATATGTATGTATGATAATTTCATTGATGAAGCATTTTTGTTAAATGTTGAATGAATAGTATATTCTATTAAATTTATTCTACTATCTAGATAACTTTTTGGATTGTTGTTTGTTCAATTTATGGAATGCTTGGTGGTGTATGTACTTCTTTGATTAATGATATATAATATTGAAAGATAGATGGTCTCTTAGGTAGTTTAATTTAGTTGAGAGAATGAGACTCTCATGCACTTATGTATCTTGCTATGGCTAAATCCTAGCTAAATTCTACTTCTAGCTTCTAAACTTTCTCATTTATCTCTTTAGTCTTCAACCCTCTTTTTTATATTAGCTAGTATCGTAGGAACCAACCTACTCTAGAGGATGATCCAAAATCTATTCTAGGTCTTCAAATCTTGGCCAAGGTCTTGAGGGTGCATCTGATCCACTTAGATGGATTTTGGACCAATAAATCTATCACCATAAAATTCCCAAAGGAGTTAGCAATGCGCTCTGGCACTTATTGCTCCCAAAAATCTAAGGGTAAACTAGGGAGCCTTACCCAAGTTAGAGCAACATCTCTTTTTTAGTTACTATGTTAGAACCTAGAGCTCATTTCTTAAAAATAATCCTGCCTGACCCATAAACTAGGGTCCACCAAAAAGAATATGCTAGCACTCCTCTTCCACTAAAAATGGTGCCATGAAGAACCCATTGTGTAATCTAATCCAAATTAAGTCAAATACCTAAAACTATTCTAATGAGGCACGTGAAAAACTTTTTATGTGCCCTTTCAACAATCCTACTAGGTATTTTTAACATCACACCTTCATAGGTGGACTCTAAAATAATTAAAATATGGGGTTATTTATTATCCTACAACTATGACTTGCCTTGGATATGGACTGACCAACCATTTATAACCTTACTTCTTCCAAAAGCAAGATTATCATCCTTTTTGGGTGCCCTAGAAATTTTTTCCTTTATCACCTCACCTAGAAAATATTGGAATAGGTCTACTTGCTTCATTCTTCCAATAATATTAACATTCTTACTCTCACATCCCACACATACTTGATATACAACATTAGGAGGTTCTCCATCCATATTTCCTCATTCATATCAAACACTTTTAGCCACATTATTCTTCATAGATTCATAGCTTTCCATAATACCTCAATCAAATCCAACACTCAGTTGCATTGTTCATAATTCCATAACTTTCCATAGTAACTTGATTAGATCTAGTATTCTTAGACACATTTTCCTTCATATATCCACAACCTTCCATAATACTTCGATCAGATCTAGCACTCTCAACCTTGATTGTGAATTTACTATTATGCTTTCTTAGTTTAAGCATCTTTGGTTTATCATGTATTAATTTGAGTAATTGTATAAGATATCCTCTTTTCCTATAAATATTTTTGTGAACATGATATGAAACTTACCATTTGAGGATTTTCTCCACATTTTTATCCACTAGGGTTTAGTAGGTTTGTTGTCATAGAATTTGTGTTACCTACCATTTTTTGTTGTGAGTTGGATAAAATTATCATAATTTTTTCTTTCTCTTAGGGCTACCCCAAAAATCTAATTTTTTTTGTTGTGAGGGTTTTTTGTGGTTTTCTTGCTTAAGGGTAGACATCTTAGGAAACTCTAGTTGCTCTTGAGTATATTTTCTACTTACCCTATGGTTTCTCTTGCTTATTCCGAGTGCATTGGAATGACTACTAGGTCTAAGAATAAACATATTTTAAAATTTGTAGAAATAGAAGAGGTTCTCCCACCACTCGTTTCCCATTAAATTTATACTATTTATCCTTTTGCATTTAATCATGACAATGAAATTTAAATTAAGGACTAGATATATATAGATATTTTGACTTTGAAGAAGAAAAATACCCCAATATTGACATTGATTAATCTTGCAAATCTATTATAGGATCTTAAAAAGTGTTAGAAGCTTCTACATTAGGTAGCTATGATGAAAATCATGTTGAATAGGGATCACCCTTAATGAGAAAATCATGGAAAGACCAATATCTTCACTAAATATGGTGATAATGGAAAAATAGTTACATGCATGAATGACACATGTGGATTGACCTTTCTCAAATTCTAATACTACTCCTTAGGCTTGTGGTGAAATATTAGCTATGTACATGATTAATTTTAATGAATCCTTGTATTACCAGCTAGACAATCATAGGCATGATATTGAAAAGTAAATGAAGGCTTCTTTAAAAGAAATAGCCAAACAAATTCAAGATTTGATGACCAATCTTACTCAACTTCTAAGTGCTAGCAAAAATCCTATAGTATGGGCTATTATTCCTCCAATTTTTGAATCCCAATGCTCTTGCTTCTCCTCCTCCCCTAGCTAACCCTAGGGAGACTTTACTTTCATCAACTAATCCAACTTTGAGGAATTATAAAAGTCAAATTCTAGCCCCTAATGTGGAAAATATTGAATTGTCTAGGCATGTACCTAGATTTTTTTATGATGGGACAAATAAATCCTAAATATTTATTGATAAGTTTATTGCATATTATAGGTATTGGTTACACAATGAGAAAGCTTTATTGAGACTAATGACTAGGAATTTGGTAGAAACTTATCATGACTAGTTTGCATCCTTGCCTAAATATTACATTGACTTCATAGTTACTTTTGTCAAAAATTTAAAATTAGTATATGATGATTATAAGACAACAATGAAAGAAATGAATATTTTTATAAATACAAAACAAGGCCCTAGTGAATTTGTTACTGATTTCCAAAAATGTGGGAAAGACTTAAATGTTGTGGTAATATTAATTTAACTAAAAGAGGCTACTATTGTAAATTTTTTACACAATATTGGATCCTCTTTTCAAGTTAATATCTAGGAACATAATCCTCATAGTTTAATTTTCATTAACAAATTTATACATTTGATAAAATAATTGAACATTGGAAAAGGAAGGAAGGACAAAAATCCTCAAAACCTAAAAATCCTAACAAAAATTCTAGAGGGGATAGGGTTTGCAATGTGGCTATCCAACATGAGTAGACATAGATAGAGCTCATATGCATATGTTAACTATATCTATGAGTGGTCCATAAATTAAGAATATGATGCCCTAATGGACACATGAAAATATTCTCAAAATATGTCCACCATCTAAGCTCAAAAACTATCATAGAAATGATAGGTTTAAAGCACATGTATGGAATTATCCTAATAAATATTGGATTTTTAAGCCTTACTACCAAAAAATATCATAGGTTATCTCACAATATCACACAGGTCCCAATATAAAATAGACATAATAATAAAGGTTAATAAAATATTTTTTTTAACAAGAATGAGACAAATACTCACAATATACAATCTCACTTCTTCTTTCAAAATTTTAGAGAGAATAGATTTTATGGAGCTTTGTCTCCATAATATAGCTTTACAAGATAACTTTTCACATTCTTGAATATTGCTTTCCATATGACTTTTAGATTCTTAACTTACCACTTGTATAGGAGACTCTTAACCTTCTTCTATGACACATACATATCCCACACATCTTAATATATCAAATAATGTAATATCATCTAACATCCCCCATATTACATTATTTAATATATATACTTCTAGTGATGTACATAGTAGAATTTGGAATATCTGGAATTTATTTTGACCAAGTGCATTTGTCAAAATATCTACAATTTTATCTTTAATAGAAACATGCTTTAATTGAATATGATGATTTTGAACATTATCCCCGACAAAATGACACTAAGATTCAATATGTTATGCTATTTCATGAATAATTGGATTCTTGATTAGATTAAGTACTCCTTGATTATAAAAAATTATCTGTATAGGATTTATTCTTATGCCCACATCTAACAATATATATTTTAACCATAGCATTTTACAGACTGCATCCTTTGTTGCCTGATATCCTGCTTCTATAAATGAGAGTGCAACTGCATGTTGTTTTTTAAAATACCATGAAATAGGTCTAGAACCAAGATAGAAAACATAACCTTATGTAGATTTTTTTGTCATCTATAGATCCTACATAATCTAAATCTAAATATCCCTATAAACAAAATTTACCATCATATTTTTTATATGTTAGTCCATATTTTGTAGTTAAAAAAAAAATATTTTATTGCACAAAGTGAATAGTTGCAAAACATACAAGGAATGGAAAAATCAAATATGAGCCAACAGATCCAATTTTATTGCCATAACATTCAATTGAGTTCTTGCGGTCCTATTGAAATTGTAGGTCTCCTCCATTGTCATTCAGGTTCAGTAGGGTTTTGCCAAATATGCCATGTTCTAGGAGTCAAGTTCACTCCAACATTAGCCATATTATCTACTTCCCTATTATATTTTCTACACACATGATGTAATTCTATCTTGGATAATTGATTCAATAGAATCTTGAAAATATTTGTCACATACAAGATGTTGATGGACTTACAATGACAAAATTTTATGGTATTTATAATGAGTTTTGAATCACCAAATATCTGAATCGATTCACATCCCTTTTATTTTACCAAAATAAATCCCAATTTTAGAGCATTAGCCTCAAAAATATTATTTGAAAAGAGGCCCAACCTAACAACAATATTCACACTAATTTTACCATTGAGAAATAAGATACCTCCACCTCTAGCAAATCTTGGGTTTCCTTTTGAGGCCCCATTAAAGAAGATAGATCAACCAACAAGGATCAAAGGGGAAAAATTAAATTTTATTATTTTCTTCTTGACATGAATTCTTGGGACAACCTCATTTACGAGGGCACAAATATTTGAGGCTATAGCCTATGGAGGAGAGAATTGGTTCTTGAATATGGAATCATTTCTTGCTTTCTAGACACTCCAAAAAATATATCTACGCATCATTTACTTCACCTGTATGGGCCAAAGAGGAAAATTAGTAAAACCTAAAATAAGAGAGTACCTATTCAAACCTTCTTCAAAGGAATTAGGTGTAGGAATAATAGGAGCAAAATTAGAAAGAAATAATCTCCATACTTCCTTGACATAGGAACAATGCACAAGAATATGGTCTCTACTTTCTTCATCTACATGGCATAAAGAAAATCGGCTTGGACCCTCCAAATTTATTTTTCAAATATTGTCCTAGGTTAACTACTTATTCAAAGATAAGATCCAAATAAAACATTAATTTTAGAAAAAATGCCTTTGTGCCAAATGTGTCTCCATTTAGGAATAGAAGGGGAGGAACCTTAGAGTAGTTTATAATATTTTTTGATAGAATAAATACCATAACCTTTCATACTCCCCCAAATTAACTTATCTTCAGCCAAAGGATTGAGAGGAGTTCTACCCTCCATTGAAGTAATAAAACAATTCCAATACTCAATTAAATTTTGAGGTATTATAAGATAATGGTAATACTTTATTCTTGGGGGGCCAACAAAATTCACCACTTGAGAAAATAATTGCAAGTTAGAAGATTTTAGCCAATATCATAATCTATTAGATATGGTAGGTCTAAAATTTCCTATGATTTTTTCTTCAAGAATTTTTATCTTTACATGATTTCTAGGCATCCAAGACAAATTATTAGAGATAAGTTCCATGGCTCTTTCAATATTTCTCCAAATTAGAGATTTATTCCTAGTGTAAATATTGAGAATTTTACCATTTTGGATTTTATAGTTATACTTATGAATTAAAAGGTTGGACCACCAACAATATTTAGTTGTAACATTATTCCAAACAAGTTTTTCTACTAGATCCTTTTGATGATAAAATATGCATCTAAGTCCAAGTCCCCTATCCTTCTTACTTTTGATAATAAAGTCCCACTTGACTAAGTGATGCTTCCTTCTACTATCCTGTTTGCCACCATCCCACATGAATTTCTAAGATTTATTCCATATTTTTCATGATGCCAATAGGAGCACATAGAATACTCATTTGGTAAATAGGAAGGGAATCCAACATAGAGTTTATGAGAAGAATCCTTTCTAGAGGGGTTAACCAACAATTTGCCCAATCATTGAGGCTATTTTTCATTTAAAAAAAAATATTTTTCTTCATATTATCAAAATATGTTTGGTGAAATAAATTGGAATGCCTAGATAGGTAAAAGTAGAGTTCATATTCACTTTGAAGCCAATAATTCTAGAAATCTCAGCAATGTCCTTTTGAGAGTGGTTGGAGAGGTAGATAATCAACTTAGAATTCTTAATTTTGCTTCCTGTGGCCTCTAAGAAAACCTTGAGAGATTTTACAAGTCTATGAGCAATTTTAGGATAGACATTCCCAAATAATAATGTATCATCCGTAAGTTAAGAATGGTTGGGCTCTTTACCACCATTATAAGTGGGGATACTTGACAACACTATTTTCACTCTTATTTGTTCAATATTCCTACCAAGAATTTCAACTATTAAAATGTACAAGAAGGGGTAAAGAGGGTAGCCTTGCCTTCGGCCATGAGAGAGATTGAAGAAATATGTGGGGCTTCCATTGAAAAAGGAGAAAATCCATGGGTTACTTATGCAATATTTGATCCATTCAACCATATCCTCATTTAATCCCATTTTGTACAAAGTTATAAAGATTTATTGGTGACTGAGTTTGTAAAATGCATTTGCCATATCTAGTTTTATGGCCATTATATTTATATTTCCTTTCTTACAAGAGTGGATGGCTTCTTGTGTGAGGATGATTCCTTCATAAATATGATGATGAGGAACAAAGCCTGTTTATTCTTCTGAGATCAAAAGTGGGATATTTTTTTCATTCTTTTTGCTATTAGCTTTGTAATAATTTTGTAAGAAGTATTACAAAGCAAATTTGTTCTAAATCTTTCAATATTTCAGCTTGAGCTTCCTTGGGAACTAAATCCAAGAAGGAAGAATTTAGCCCACCATGAAGTTTCTACTTATTTTTGGAGTTTTAAATCATAAGGAGAAGATCATCCTTTATTAATTCCTAAAATTCTAGGTATAATTTAGCGTTGAAACCATCCATCCTTGGAGCTTTGTCATGCTTCATGCTAAAAACCACTTCCCAAAGTTCCTCCATTGTAACATCTAAAATAGACTTTTTATTTTTCTCTTGAGATACCAAGGAGGGAATGTTCAAAAGAAATTTGTGTATTTGAGTAGATTTGTACTAAATTTCTTCCTTGAAAAGAGGTTGAAAATGATCAAATACATTGAGTTTTATATATTGCACAGAATCTAAAACCTACCCATCTAAAGAGATTAGTTTGTAAATTGAATTATAATTTCTTCTTTGGAGATTCTTCTTGTAGAAGTAGTTAGTGTTCCTATTACCCTCTGAGAGGTAAGTAATTCTAAATTTTTATCTCAAAGAATCTTATTAAAAATTTAAATAATTTAAAAGAAAAGAGGAACATTTTTGTTGTATAGTATTATTTTTGTAGCTTCCTAACGACTTTCCTTGGGTTCTTACATAAATAGCAAAAAATATATTTGGTTTGGTATTTTTTAGATATTAAAGACTTTTGATTAATTGACAATAAATAGTGGCTAAGACCAGAGGTGTCTCATCATATCTAGACAATTATAACCCTTGTTCCATTCAAGAATCCTTGGTCTTACATGCTTGCATCCTATATTTTTCAAGTAATATTTTTGCATATTTTGTATGTGTTATTGTGATATTATTTTCATTTTGATGTATTTCTAAACCAAGACAATAATGAAGAAGTCCCAAATCTATCATCTCAAAATCCTTTTCTAGATCTTTTTTAACTTCATTTATCAAAAATTTTGAACTTCCTATAATTACTATATCATCAACATATACTACAAGTATTATTATGTCACATATAACCATTTTTGTATAGATATTTGGATTTGACAAGCTTCTTTTAAAATTATATTGTAGTAATTGGTTATTAATCTTTATATACCATGCTCTTGGTGTTTGCTTTAGACCATATAAGGATTTTTTTATTTTATAAACTTTATGTTCTTGTACTTTAATCAAAAACCCTTATGGTTGTGACATATATACTTATTATTCAACATCACCATTAAGAAATGCAATTTTTACATCCATGATGTGTTTCTAAAGCACAAATTATTCAAATAGTAGTCATTCTTGTTGCTGGTGCAAAATTTTATTCATAACCGATTCCTTATGTTTGAGTATATCCTTTTGCAACCAATTGGGCTTTGTATTTGTCAAGTGATCCATCTAATTTATAATTTATCTTGTATATCCATTTACATCCAACTATTGTATTTCCTTGAGGTAAATCAACTAGATTCCATGTTTTATTTTTCATCAATATTTCATATTCTGATTCCATAGCTGCTTTTCACTTTGGATGATTTAAAGTATTTAGTGTTATTGTAGCTTCTACTATAGAACTTATCAATCCCCTATTAATTCTTGTTAAACTATGATTTTGAGGTCTTGTAGTTGTAAGATCTAACATTTATTCTAGTTTTGAAACCTTAAGTGTATCTCTAAACCATATTGGCTCTTTCCTTTATAGAATTATAGAAATATTCGAGTTCTCAATTTGTTCATCATGTATATCTAATTTTGAATATTCACTTAATGAGAAACTTAGAATTGCTTTTGAATCAAATTTTTATTATTTAATAACATCTTTGTTTCCTTCATCAAATACCACATCTCTTCTTATGTAGATTTTCTTTGTTATTGGATCAATTATTCTGTAACCTATAGAATCATCATCATAACCAAGAAATATTCCACACATAGTTTTGTCATCTAGTTTAGTTCTTATTTGCTTTGGAATATGCATATATGCTTTACAACCAAATATTCTTAATTGTTCTACTATTGGTTTTTGTCTTGTCCATCTTCAAGAGATATTTTTCAATGTTCTTGTAGGTGATCTATTTTGTAGATATATAGTTGTTTTGACTGCCTTTGCTCAATATTGATGATCAAGATGAGGTTATTTTAACATACTACAAACCATTTCCATAATTGATGTATTTCTTCTTTCTGTAATACTAATTTGTTGTGGTGAATATGTTGTAGTAAGCTATATTTTTATACCATTGGTTTCTTAAAATAGATTAAATTATTTTGATAAGAATTCACCTCCTCTATCTGATAAAAAATTCTTGATTGTTTTTCATGTTTCCTTTTCTACTAGTAATTTGAATTTTTTGAAACAATTGTATTCTTTAGATTTTAATTTCACAAAATACACCCACATTTTTTGGGAATAACCATCAACAAATAGTTAAAAATATCTACGTCGTCCAATACTTGTAATGTTCATTGTACATCAGTGTATACTAATTCCAATGGTTCTTGAGTTCTATGCTGACAAAGTTCTAAAGGAACTCTATGTTGTTTTCTTGCTAGACATTTTCCCAAGAAATTTTAGGTAATCCT
Organism: Wollemia nobilis; assembly: GCA_028583015.1. Taxonomy (NCBI): domain Eukaryota; kingdom Viridiplantae; phylum Streptophyta; class Pinopsida; order Araucariales; family Araucariaceae; genus Wollemia; species Wollemia nobilis. The sequence continues at coordinate 103,460 of JAQPPZ010001560.1, read as the reverse complement.
TTAACCATTTTATGTTTACTCATTTCATTTAATGAAGATGCACTTATATGTCCTAGTGTTTTGTGCCAAAGTTCTCTAGTTTTTGAAATCTCCATTGATAGAGCCTTGTTGGATAATGTGTCTAGAGTGAAAAAACTATCTTTATATAAACCAGAAGCTATAACTTTTCCTTGTTTGGTAATAAGACATATCTTTTTGTGATAGTTTTGAATTTAATTGCTATATTTTGATCCATAAGCTAAGATACTGAAAGAAGATTAGTAATTAATCCAGTTACATATAACACATCTCTAATTATTATTTTTCCATTTGATAGATCAATTAAAACATTTTCTACTCCTTTAACCTTGTGTGTCATACTATTTGCTATAACAACTAGTTTTCCATATTTCTCTTGAAGAGTATTAAACCAATGTTTTTTGTCGGTCATATGTCTACTTGCTCTAGAGTCAATGTACCAATAATCCATTAAATATAGATTTTCTAAATTTTCTAATCCTTTGGTGTAGACAAAATTTTAAATCCCAAATATTAAATTTACAAAATTTCAAAATCTTTTCTAATATATTGAAAAAAAATTAAATAACCAAATTAACTAATCAAAAGTTGAAATCCTTATCACTCCAAAATCAATAAATATTTTACATTTAAATAAAGAAATGATAAAGCTTTAATTTTTCCAATTCACTTTTCCTTTATCCTAAATTCAAGCTTGAAAAATATTTCCACCTTTCGGTCTTTGACTGCATTGTAATTCAAAATTAGTAGTTGGTGCCAGGCTAAACTCTAATCTTCATATGGAGGTTTGCATACAATTACACCATTTCACTACCTTCTCATTATTGTAACATCCTATGTTAGATATCTCCTAATGCTTGTAATTTTTCCTTGAACATTATGCTGGCTTCTAATTCTTGTATTTTCACCTTCTATGGACTGAACATTCTGCTTCCTCTTCTTTCTACATGTTGGAATTTGTCTAGTTTGAGATATGAGATCCTTTTGAATATCTCTTCTCTACTTTTGGATAGCTCCTCTCAAGTTTTATCAAGCTTTGGATAGCTCCTTTTAGGCTTTGTATAACTTCTTCTTTGCTAGACACAAGTTAGGTTCTCTCTATTAAATAGAACCACTCTACTGAGTAGTTGTTTTCTATTGTTGAGTAGTTCATATCCACTAGAAAATAGTTTATTTTCATTGATGTCGCTTATCACATTCATGTTTTTAAATCAATTTTAGTCAAGCACCGCTAGCTACGTTCTTATATGCTATTTAGCTCAACTTTTACTTGAATTATTTATAATGCTAAGCATTTAAATTATGTTTAGGCTAAATAGATGGCTATTTGACCATTTGAACTTCCTCTTATTATGGTTTCTATCCTCTAATGTTGTTCAAATGGCCTCTTATACATTATCTTCATGTGTAGGCTAGATGTCCTATTGTTTTATATCCTGGCCAAATGAATTTTGTTCTATTCACTAGTAAAATAACTTTCCTTCTATTTGTTGGCCGAATAGCTTTCTTTCTCTATGCTAGATGAATGTCCTTTCCTTATTTACGTTGCTTGATAAATTTATTTCTTTATGTTGATTGACGGTATTTCTCTCTTCTATATGGATATCTTAGGTCTCTCTTTCTTCTATATGGGTCTCTTAGGATTTTCTCTCTTTTACAAATTATATCTTCCTTGAAAAATTTGCTTAAAAAATCTAATCCATGAACAAGTTTGAAATGATATGTAGATATATTCAGTCAAGCTAGTTCTTCAACATATTCTAGGAAGATGCTTCCCTCTTTTATACTTTGTAAACTTTTTATTCTTCTTCAAAAATATCAAGGTTAATTTGAATTGATTTTTATTCTCTTTTTCTACTACTTTTTGCTTCACCTATTCTTTGTTCTTAGGAAGCTTTGAATGCTTATCAATTTTCTACAACTTTACTTTTCTACCGCTATTATAAAATTTTTAATGTCTTAGGTTACACCTAAGAACCCAATATTATTCTGATCCTTACTAGAGAATCCAATGTTACGATGATTCTTTCTTGAATGACCAACTATCTTGAAAGTTGATTCTACCTTAGTCTTCAATCCACAAATATTCAAATCAATGTCAGGGTGGATCTATCCCTAAATAACCAAATTATATATTGAGTTGGTTCAGCCTATTAATATAGCTAATTCGTAGTCTTCACTGGTTTTTCTTCAACCTAGTGGAAAGACTCTAGCTTGCTCTACTTAATAAGACCTTAAAAATAGAGTCCAAGTCTTCACTGCTTTTAAAGTGGACAAACTCTAAATCAACTTTATCAAATGTGGACAAAGTCAATTTATAATGGTGGCTAAATAAATAACTCTATCAAACTAGACAGAGTCAAGTGGTAGCTCTAATACCACTATTGGATTTTTAAGTCTTACTACCATAAAATATCATAGGTTATCTCACAATATCATATAGGTACCAATATAAAATAACCACAATAGTAAAGGTCAATATAATGAAACTAATAACAAGAATGAGATAAATACAGACAATATAAAATCTCACTTTCTTCTTCTTTGAACAAATAAGAGATAATACATTTTATGGAGATTTATCTCCATAATATAGATTTACAAGATAACTCTTCATATTTTTAACCGTTGCTTTCCATATGAATTTTATATTCTTAACTTACCACTTGCATAGAAGACTCTTAACCTTCTTCCATGACACATGTACATATCTTGCACATCTTAATTTATCAAATAATGTAATATCATCTAACAATAAATTTTACTTTTGGCATGGAACTTATGGTCATGATAATTCTACTTATGTAGACTTGTGTAAATTTTACCTTAAGCAAGCCTTTGGTCCTAACTTTAAAATTGATCAAGTCAACAATGATAGGATTAGTTTATTTCATGAATGGAAAAAGAATCTCCAAAAAGGGTTTAATCACCCTTGTGATCAAAGGTTAGGTATATATAACACCCCTATCCCCAACCATGAACAATAAGTTCCCAATCAACAATAGGGAGTGAATCAAAATTAGGGTCAAGGGTTTATTCAAGGTGGCCAACAAAACAATCAAAATTAAGAATACAATTCTTATAAAGGCAACAAATAAGGGGTTAAAATTATCAAAATAAAAAATGATAATTGGTACAAACATCAAGATCCTAGACCTAGCACTTCTCAAAATTCCTCTCAAGCTAACAAAGTCTTTGCCCAATATGGATCTAATGGAGAATGCATTTGTGGCCAATTGAATGTGGATATTTATGTCAATATTTTAGAGGTTCAAAGAGAAATAATTGCTTCTTTAAAATAAAAATTTGTTTCTATCACTAGAAGTGCACATCAATAGAAAAATAACCAATATTCTAAGGAAGAAAAATAAAATAAATATAAATTAAAATAACCTATCTAGGTAATGGTTAATCCTACCATAGTTGATAAAATTTTTAACCCTCCTTTGGTCATTTAAAAACCTACTACAAAAAAAAAACACCCAAAAATGTATTCGAGGCAGGTTCATCCTTGAAAATATTTTTGCTATGTGGGAAGGCATGGAGTGGCTCGCAATTTCAACGAATGATCCTTTTTCATCAAAATTGAATTTGAGAAAGCCTATGATAGGATCTATTGGTCATTAATTCTAGCCATTTTTAAAGCTCTTGGTCTTGGGCTCTCCTTCATTAGTTGTATGGAGATGTTCATTGAGGCTTGAACTATTTTTTCCATTAATAAACACATGTCCTTGTTCATTGGGTTCTTCCAATCCATTAGAAAGTGCTACCTATTGGCATCGTCCCTATATGTCCTCGTCACTCAAGGGTTTGGTTATTTACTAGATAACCATGATGCTCAAGGTTCTATTTGGAAAATTTATCTCCTTGAAGGTGAGACTTAGTTGAAAAATGGTCATTTTGCTGATGACTCTTTCCTCACACTTATTGAGGAAGAAAGCATCATTTAGAAAACACTTTCCTGCATAGACACTTTTTATCTGGCTTTCAAATCCTCCATTCAATGGAAAAAGACTCAATGTTATAGGTAATCTCCTACCCTTATGCCCTACTAGCTTAGTTAATATTAGTGGCATATCATATAGGAGAGGAAAATATTTCATTTTGTAGGTATTCCTTTTGTCTTTAATAGTTTGACACCAGAGTTGTGGAAGTATGTCATCAACGGGGTTGAAAAAAAACTTACCTATTGGTCCACCAAGAAGCTCTCCCTTGTTGGTAAATTCTAAATTTGCTCAAAAGTACTTGCAATTACCCATGTCTATTATTATTCTTGCTTGGTCCCATCAAAGAACTACTATAAGAAGCTTGATAAGCTTTTGAAGAAATTTTTATGGTCTTCTTCTAGTAATGATTTAGGATTCCACTGTGTTGCTTTGGAGTATTGTTGTCTTCCCAAAATCCATAGAGGGCTTGGTATTCTCAATAGCCAACATCAAGATTGGGCCCTCAATGTTAAGTGGGTCATCAGAGCCCTCATGGACAATGAGGCCTGAAATATTCTCATTCGAAACTATATCAATGAAGGTTTCCCTTTTGGTCATAAGAGATGTAGGAACATGGGGTTTCCTTCCCTTGTTGATCTTGTATCTATCAAAGTGATATAATACTTCATCACCAAGAGAATTTGGGAAGCTTGGGAGAGTGTTAAGCCTTTGGCTAAGATGGAATAGCTAGAGCATTTGGAATGACCTCTCCATCAACTAGATGAATATTTGGTGGTTTCCTATCACCATATACTAGGGCTTCTTGCTTGCATAGGTTTACTATGATCATGCACTTAGATTATTTTGAAAAGGTGTGTGGTGCATCACCAATTTATTTTCTTGTCCTACCAGGGATTGAATCCCTCGGGATGACTTTAAATCTAAATTTGAGCTTAGTCACTCTGATAAGGATAATTTTGAGGCTATCAAGGTTGCTCTCCGTGACTCCATGTTACACATTATTTATGTGCTTTCACAATGACCTTGGTGGAAGGACTGGAAGTGGTACCCATTTAATTTGCTACAAAATTACAAGGCTTAATTGGGGTATGGATGACTCTCTCCTTTCCTACCCATGATTGATAAGATAAATTAACAATAGAATGTCTCCTCCCCTCAATATATTTTTATGCATAGGTTCTAGATCACTTGGGATCCTTTCTTGGAGCCCAAATTTTCCTATTTTTCTTGGAGTCTTTTCCACCAAGGGATTCCTATTGGGGAGCTTCTCTAGAATTTAGGCATCCCCAACCCTTCTCGCCATTTATATCTTTAGTTTAAATACTTTGTCCATATTTTTTAGGTCTGTGCTCGTGCTCATTTTCTTTGGGAGTGTTTTTTTCTTTTGTAGACCCTATTCATATGTCATGTTTGAGTGGAAGCATATCATTTTGGGAGACCCCCCACCCTTAATGGCTATTTTTTTTGAAGTGTAGAATTTTTTTTGTATGGTGACCATGTTCAGTACATAAAAATTTAGAAATGATTATATATTTGGTAAGTGTTCTTCCTATCTACACATCTTTGATTTTAAGAAATCTAATATTATTTTGTTTGTGTATTTTTAGATTGTGGTTTAGGATAATAAGGTGTCCATGGAACTCACTTATCTTCAGGAGCTTACGGATCATTTGGGGAACACACCGTGCACAGTCAATCGGGTTCCTCCTATGCAAGATACTCCTTGAAGTTAGACTAGGTCTAGAAAACATTACCACTTTCTCCCAAACCGCACTCATTTTCCAACTCAAGGTCCCCTCCTTATAGATATGGGCCCTAGCTACCTGGTTGTTCCTCTCTCTCTCTTGGTTCCTCATATTGATGCTTGAGACAAGTTAGCATATCTAATGATTGCTGCCAACAAAGAGCTAGTTGATCTCAATTGGGAAGATGTTCCTAACACTTATTATTTTATATAGAGAATTAAATCAATACCAAAGTCTCCTAATGTTAATTCTAGATGGGAATCAATGCTAGTGGTGGCTAAACCTGTGTAATGGATCCTCATCATTTCAAGGATTATTTTTTTGTTGCTCTTGTCATTATGTAATCATTCCATTATGTTATCTGTTAGTTCTGTGAGGTAAATTTGATTAGTTGTTGGTTGATTTCTTGGGTTACCACTTTGTTTTGATAGTGGTAGTTTTTTGGTTGATGTCATTAGCCATATGGTGTGTTTATTAACCTCCTATTTTTTGTTTGTAAAACATTATTCTATTAATTATTTAATATAATGCCTTTTTACATAAAAACATCCAAAAATGTAGAAAATATTCTTGAGATGTCATCAACCCAATCCCTAAAACCTATCATTTCTAAAAATATTGAAAGACTATGATCACCACTTAAAGTGGTGATATTAGTTTAGGGTCATCACCCATACCAAGGTATTGTTACTAAAAGTAGTTAGAGGAAAAGCAAAAGTGTGGGACATTGTTGAAGAGTTGCATTGAACCCCTTGTAAGATCCCATACTTAATTTACTTAGGAATCTCTCTATAAATGGAAAAGGTTAAGAAAATCCTTGAATTGATGTACATACTAGTTCTAATTTGGTTATAAAATTTCCCTTGAAAGCATGATTATTATTGTTTATTTAGAAAGGGTTGTTGTTCTACGATTAATGATAATAGTTGTTTATAATTATATAGTAGTCCATAGGGCTTTGGTCAATGAAGGGAGTGATACATGTGCTATGTCATTATCCTTGATAGATGAACTAAATATTCCTAGAGAAAATATCCCTTGATACATGTGCTATGTCATTATCCTTGATAGATGTGCTAAGTCATTTCTATGCTTATAATGGTAAGTCAAAAGATCCTATAGATTGAATTTGGTTATCAAATTTATCTAGGATTAAATAAGTAAGTGTGAAGTTTATGGTGTTTAATTTTTATACCAATTATAACATGCCCTTAGGTAGATCTTGGACTAGTAAGATGAGATCCATAGCTTTATTTACTTATCAAGTGGTTGAGTATGCCTATGGTGATAAAATTTTCACCATTAAAGGAGATTTAGATGCTTGGGGACCTCATCTTCAAACTCATGACAATTGTTTTATTCCTTCCATTGATGAAACATAGAAAGTTCCTATTTATGAGCATGAGCCTCAATGGACCTCTATATGAAATTTATACAAGGGACATCCTAAATTTTGCCTAATATAGATATGAATCTAATGATAATCAACCTACCATGGATGTTATTACTTATATTATTCAAAAGGTAGCTGATAAATTATCATCATTGTTGAAACTCTAATAGAGAGAATATCTTAATTTTTTAACCAACAATTGACCATATTACATAGAAACCATGAAGATGTTGTGAAACTGAAACATGTAACATTTTATGTATATAATGATAACATGGAGGAGCAAAATGATAGTTATATAGATAGATATTTAATCAATAATTTAATATTAAAACTAAAAAATCTCCTTCTACTGCTATTTTTAATATGGTGTGGAGCATTATCAAGGAGGCTCAATGAAAGTTCCTATTTCAAATGATGATAATAATGAATTTACTATAATTTTTTGTGAAATGGATAACAATAATTAATTTTCCTATTACATGCTTAAGAATTTTGAATGTAATCAATGCAAATCTAGGCTAGATAGACATGGAACAACTAATGTTTTATTATCTCCACATTAAAACCTTCATAAAAGCTAAGTAAAATAGGAATAATGCCCTTTCCTAGGCATTTAATAAAGGCTAAAATATTTCATTTTCAAAACCATTATGTAGATAGAAAATTTGTCTCCTCTATGTTAGAGTAGGTTGTTTGCCTTAGATCACGTTCACCTAGGTAATTTATTTCCTTTTTATTTAGTTATTCCATATATTTCCCCCACCCACTTATGTGTGGATGTTTCATTTATATTATTATTATTATTATTATTATTTTTAAGTGAAAAATCCCTTGTGGAGCCGCCTTGGTTAGAGAGACCACGAACAGGGGGTTCTACACCGTCAAAGTCACCCGGGGATCACACCCAACCTTGCACGCACCAACATTATCAATTGGATTTTAGATACCCAATTCAGCTTTTTGGTAGGGTGGAGATTTGAACTTGGGACCTCCCTTGGAGGATTGCACTCTCCTCTCCAACTCACCTACAACACTTGGGTAAAACTAATTTATAGTGGAAAACACCCCTTTCGAGGTTGATATTCACACAATGACACTGAGAGGGGGGGTGAATCAGTGTAAATATTAATTATCAAATCTAAAACTTTTAAAATGAAGCAAAGAGAACTTGAAAACCAGAAAAGCAAATTGAACAATAGAGCACACCACAACACTCAATATACCGAGGTTCACCAATTTGGCTACTCCTCAAAAATGATTGCTTGGACTCCAATCCAAATCCAGTCTTTGCAAAATACCAATTTTACAAACACTTTACCAGCATCTACTGGAAGGAGCACCAACCCCTTAGTTTTACGCTACAACAGATAGGAGCACCAACCCCTAGTCCCAAGCACCAACTTGGACTGCAATTCTAAGCAATTTAAAATGATATAAAAATGTCTTCACTTCTTACATGACCCTGACTGGTCTGCAATTAAACAAACTCTGCACACTCTCACGGCTCTGCTAATTTCTCTCTTGGCTCTCTTCTAACCCTCTTTTCATAGCAATTTCCCTCTAACGTAGCAATAGCGTATTCTCTATACGACTGTCCTTTTATAACCCCTTTTTCTCATCGGGACTCTTCGTCTTCTATAACTTTTCAATCCTGCATGCAGTCGAATGACATACTCTAACTGTTCGAATTCTTTTCTCCTCTCCATAAGCGGTTGTTCGAATCCTTGCAAATACAACTGTTCGAATGCTTTTACGATCCTGCATATACGGCTGTTTTGAATGCTGCAAATACGTCTGTTCGAAAGCTTTTACGACCCTTCATATTCGGCTGTTCGAATTCTACAAATACAACTTTTCGAATACACTTTCCATTCTCCATATGTGATTCTTCGAATGCTTTTCAATCATGCATATACAGATGTTCCAGTGCATGTCCAACACTGTCAATGTGTAACTGCCGATCGACTTCATTTACTTCTTACGTAACTGGCTGCATGATGCTTTTTCGACACGTGTCACCTTGCATGTTCCTTCGGCATTTACCGATCAAACTATTACCTATCGCGAATTCATGACATTTCTGCCCATTTGACTTTTTTTGGGCTGTTGACCGTGAAAACCTGACCTGTCGCGATATCGCGACACTTTTTGCAGCCGTACGCCTTCATGCCCTTGTTGTCACGAAATCGCGACCATTTTGGCCTTTGAAAGCTTTCCCACCGTTCATGTCGCGAAATCGCGACACTTCGAACTTTTGCTGACGTCATCCTTAATGTTGTCGCGAAATCGCGACGCTTCCGGCTTCCTGAGGCTTCTCTTGCAACTTGTCGCGAAATCGTGACACTTTCAGCTTTTGCTGACGTCATCCTCATCATTGTCGCGATATCGCGACGCTTTCGGCTTCCAGCGGCTTTTCTTTCACCCTGTCACGAAATCGTGACACTTTCAGTTTTTGCTGACGTCATCCTCAGCTTTGTCACGAAATCGCGACGCTTTCGGCTTCCGTACAATCCTTGCTTCATGCAATAGCGAAATCGCTACAACTTTGTGCCTTGTGCTTTCGACTTGCTACATCTTTGAGTTTTGCGATTTTGACTGGTAGCGAAATCGCTACACCTTCGCATAGTGCACTTTTGGATTTGTAGCGAAATCGCTACACCTTCATGTTGAGCTTTTCAACTTGTAGCGAAATCGCTACACCTTTGCTTTGTGTATTTTCGACTTGTAGCGAAATCGCTACAACTTTTCACTTAGCACTTTCTCCTGCTGCCGCGGCGAAAATTCAACATGTAGTGAAATCGCTACAGTTACTCGACTTAGCTTCTTGGCCTCCGACATGTCATGAAATCGTGACAATTTTGCTTGCGCCTTCTCTCTCCTCGGCCATGTCGCGAAAATCGACAAATTTCACATTTTTTCTCTCCTCCTTTCACATCTCCCCTGCACCTTCTCTCTCCTCGACCATGTCGCGAAATCGTGACCATTTTGCTTGCACCTTCTCTCTCCTCGACCATGTCGCGAAATCGCGACAATTTGGCATGCATTTTCTCTCTCCTCGGCCATGTCGCGAAATCGCGACATTTTTCTTTTGCCTTCGGACCTCTCAACCTATCGCGATAAAAAAACATGTCGCGATATCGCGACAGTTTTCTTTCTGCCTTCGGACCTCTCAACCTGTCGCGATATCGCGACAGAAAACATGTCGCGATATCGCGACAGTTTTCTTACTTGTCTTTTTCTGCAAATTTTTGAATCTGGGTCACTTCTGTTTTCCTGCAAATTTACCGTACTTGATCTGACTGACTTCAGAATTCTTGTCCATTGCTTCAATTGCATCAATTTATGTCTGTGTTGACAACAATGACAATACTTTTGCTGCACCTTGTTCAACAATCTCCCCCTTTGGAATTGTTGGCAACACTTATGCACTCTCCTGTAATTCTTCTCCCCCTTTGACAATAATACCAAAGGGCTATTGCAGACTCCCCCCGAGTCTATGCACACCACTCTCAGACAAATGTTGTTATAGTTAGCAAAAATCATGAATATAAGCAAAACTATAAGTATAGGCATAAATGCACCCCCCGAGAATGTGATCCCAAATGAAAGTCAGTTCTTGGGAATTGTGACCACTCCCAACTTATGTCGAAGGTACTCAAAAACTTCCTTGGGCAATGGTTTTGTGAATATATCAACTACCTGCTCTGTAGTTGGAACAAAGTCCAATTTGACCTCTCCTTCAACAACTTTATCCTTCAAGAAATGATATCGGATTGCAATATGTTTGGTTCTAGAATGCATAACCGGATTCTTGGATATGTTGATAGCACTAGTGTTATCACATTTTATTGATATTGGCTCTTTGAAGTGAATACCAAGATCTTTCAAAGTTTGTCTCATCCATAATATCTGTGTACAACATGTTGTGGCTGCAATGTATTCTGCCTCTGCAGTGGATAGAGAGACTGATTCTTGTTTCTTGTTGTGCCATGCTACCAGCCTGTCTCCAAGATAAAATGCTCCTCCACTGGTACTCTTTCTGTCATCAATACATCCTGCCCAATCTGCATCAGAATATGCAATCAAAGTGAAATATTTACCTTTTGGGTACCACAACCCATAATCCATAGTACCCTTGAGGTACTTGAAGATCCTCTTTACAGCTGTCACATGAGTTTCTTTGGGACTAGCCTGAAATCTTGCAACCATGCATACTGCTTGTAATATGTCTGGTCTAGTGGTTCGTTAAATACGACGAGGCTTCCAATCATAGACTCTGTACATTGTTTGATCTACATCTGGAGATTTGTCATCCTTGCTTAACTTGCGACTTTGTTGTCATGGGAGTGCTAACGGGTTTCTTGTCTTCCATTGTGAACTTTTTCAGCATTTCTTTTACATATTTAACTTGAGAAATAAAAATGCCCTTTTCATTTTGATTGACCTGCGAGTCCTAGGAAATAAGAAAGTTCACCAATCATAGACATCTCAAATTCTTTCTTCATTTTAGTTGATATGTCTTTGCAATATTCATCCATCTTCGTTGCCAAATATTATATCATCTACATAAACAACAAGAACAATAAGATGCCCCTTCTCTGTTTTGACATATAAATTGTTGTCCACCAAACCTTTCTTGAACCCTTGTTTAATAAGATAGTTATCCAGCCTTGCATACCATGCTCTGGGTGCCTGTTTCAAACCATATAATGCTTTCTTTAACCTGCAAACAAAATCTGGATTGTCACCAAGTTGGAAACCATCTGGTTGTTCAATGTAAACCTCTTCTTCCAGTTTTCCATTCAGAAATGCTGATTTTACATCCATTTGATATACTTTGAAATTTTTATGGACTGCTAAAGCCAGAAACATTCTGATTGCCTCTAGTCTGGCTACCGGTGCAAAGGTTTCCTCAAAATCAATGCCTTCAACTTTGAGCATAGCCTTTACAGACCAATCTTGCCTTATTTATGACAACCTGTCCATCTTCATTTAACTTATTTCAAAAAATCCATTTAGTGCCTATTATGTTTTTATTTGTTGGCCGTGGTACTAATTCCCAGGTATTGTTTTTCTCAATCTGATCTAGTTCTTCATTAATTGCCTTCATCCAACTTTCATCTGTGCTTGCTTCAACAACATTTTTAGGTTCAATGCTAGATAACAGAGAATAGTTCCACACTACTGCTCTTCTTGTCTGAATACCATCTGTGGGATCCCCAATAATCTGTTCACTGGGATGGTTTTTCTGCCAATTGCCTGTTTTAAATTTCCTGTTTTCTTCTTCTTCTGAGTCAGTTTTTACAACATCTGGATCAATTTTTTGATTCTCATCTGTTTCCTTTTCATCATCACCTTCAATGACTTCTTCATAAATAGGGTAGTTTTCTTGATAAGTAATTTCTTGTTCTCTACCTTCATCAACTTTCACATCAGCACTCTCAACAATTTTCTTTAGCCTCTTGTTGTAACATGTGTAGGCTTTGCTTTTTGTTGAGTAACCAAGAAAGATACCTTCATCGGCTCTATCTTCAAATTTATCGAGATTATCTTCGATCCGTTTGATGTAGCACTTGCTTGCCAAATACTTTGAAATGTCTTGTTGTTGCCTTTACTGCCGAACCACAGCTCATAAGGTGTTTTGCTTTCATGTGGTCTTAGCATGCACTTGTTTTGAATGTAAACTGTAGTATGTACTGCCTCTTTCCAAAATCTGTCAGCTATTTTTTTCTCAGCCAGCATTGTCCATGCCATTTCCTGCACTGTTCTGTTCTTCCTTTCTACAACACCATTCTGCTGAGGTGTCCTAGCTGCTGTAAACTGTCTTCTTATCCCATATTTTTGACAGTATTCTGCAAATTCTTCTGAAATAAACTCTCCTCCTCTGTCTGATCTTAGGCATTTAATCCTTTTTCCAGTTTGATTTTCAACCTATTTTTTAAAAATCTTAAACATCTCAAAGGCATCTGATTTAAGCTTTAAAAATAATATCCATGTCATCCTGGAGTAATCATCTATTAACAGCATAAAGTATTTGTCACCATTTATGCTTTGTGTTCTCATGGGTCCACACAAATCGGTATGAATTATCTCCAAAGGTTTCGTTGGTGAAGTATTCCTTTGATTTAAAAGTGGATCTGGTTTGCTTCCCTTTTTGACATGAAGCACGAGATGCTATTTCTTGGTTTGCCAATGGTTGGTATATCTCTTACTGCCCTTTTTGAACTTATTTTTGCCAGATTGTCAAAACTAATATGACCGAGCCTCTTGTGCCACAACCAATTTTCATCTTCTGTCCAATCAAGCATGTTCCTTCTACGAGTTTCGAGAGAGTATATAGATTACCAGAAGTCCTAGATCCGGTAGCTATCAACTTCCCATTGTGTGCTTTTCTCACTTCACAGCCCTGCTTCTTAAAAATGACTTCATGACCTCTGTCACAGATTTGACTTACACTCAGCAAGTTATGCTTCAGACCAATCACAAACAAGACTTCTTTTGATTTTATCTTTCCATCACCGATCTTGACTGATCCCTTTCCAACAATCTTTGCTCCATCATTATTTCCAAATTTCACAGAACCACCTTCATAATTCTGTAAATTCTCAAATTTTTGCTTGTCATCTGTCATGTGACTGGAGCATCCACTGTCAAGTATCCATGGTGCAGATTTGTCTTGTGCTTTAAAAGCGGTCTGAACAATCAAAGATTCCTTTTCTTTCCATTCTGGTTTGATGACAGATTTGGCTACTTGTTTTGCCTTTGTCCTTTCATTGGCATGTGCCTGTTTTTCAGGAAATTTCTTGTTTTGTTTCAACCCACTTGGTTGAGATTTTCTACCCTGATAATTATTTGATGCACAAGTGCTTCTACGAGTTTCTAGCAATATGTCCAAAATTATGACAATTATAACATTCAACTGCATAATTCATTAAAGGAGAAAAAACATTTCTACTGGTGAAATTCCTTTGAGATACATTATGCCTGCAATCTGAAATCATATGGCCATAAGCATTGCATTTAAAACAATAACCAGAAAAGGAATGATTAAACCTGGGTGCCGGTCTTTGCCAGTTTGAAGTAGGAGCCATGAATCTTCTCCTTCTTGGATGTGTGACTTTTGTGAATCCATCTTTGTCAGTACTCTTCTTGAGTCTGGCATTATTGCTTTCTTTGGCATGATTTGTTTTTTCTAGGTCAACCCTGATCTTTTCTTCTTTCTTTATGGGTTCTACATTCAAGGCCTTTGAACCCTTTGATGATTCTCCTTCATCGAAGCCTAAACCAAATTTGATGCCGGAAGGCCTTTGGTTATTTAACATTTTATCCAACTTTACAGTACTTTCTTCAAACTTATGAAAGCAGCTCAATTTTCTATTCATCTCCTCTAGCTGCATCCTTAACTTAACAATGTCTTCCTCTAGCTTGCTGCATTCAACTGTCTTTACAGTTAATTGTTCATCAAGAACTTCAGACATTTTCTTGAATTCCTCTGTCTGTATTTTTAAAGCTGTTTATTATGTCAGTGGCATCCTCTAGTTTTCTTGAAAACTTTTTGTTCTTTTTCCTTTCTACACTCAACTCTTCAAGTGCAGCAACCAATTCTCCTTCCAGATAAACTTCAGCCTCATCTTTAAAGCTTTCATCACCTTCCTGATTTTCTTCTGTTCTTTCCTCTTCAAGTGCCATGAACAGAGCTTCACCTGTTTCTTCTTCAGAATCCTCACCTGAGCTTTCTTCAGAAGAGCTGACATTCTTTGATATGAAGCTTTTCTTCTTGAGGTTGTTCTTTCTAAAATTTTGTTTCTTCTTCCAGTCACCTTTTTCTTGGAGTGACCCTTCACCATTTTTGGTTTTCTCATGCATTGGGCATTTGGCTGCAAAATGACCGACTCCTCCACAATTGAAGCACTTGAATGGTAGCTTTCCTCTATATTTTCCTTTTCCCTTTGTGAGTTTTCGAACAAAATTTGCTTCTGTTTCATCCAGTGTCTCTTCATCCTCAGATTCATGTTCAGTTTTTATATTCTTGTGTGCTTTAAAAGCAGCTTCTCTGTCTATAGGCTTAGTTTGTCCTATTCTCATTTCGTATGCAGTCAAGGAACCATGCGGCTCATCCATGCTAAAATTGTTTAGATCTTTTGCCTCTTCTATTGCAGAAACTTTGGAGTTAAATCATTTGTGAAGGGTTCTGAGAACCTTTTTCACAACAACTGCATCATCCATTTCTTCATCGAGTCCTCTGATTGCATTGATGATTCCATTGACTCTCAGCATATAGGCCTCTATGTTCTCATCTTCCTTCATTTGTAATGCTTCGAATTGAGCTCGATGAGTTTGCAGCTTGGCTTCCTTGATCTTGTTGTCTCCTTCATGGATGCTCTTCGAGTTTATCCCACATGTCTTTTGTCGATTTGCAGCTCATGACTCTTATCAGTTCATTGTCTACAAGTCCACACATTATGGCATTCTTAGCTTTGGAGTTGTTCTCAAATTTTTTCTTCTCGGCAGTATCTGTTGGAGGAGTAGTGGGTGTTGTGTATCCACTATCTACAGAATCCCAAATATCATATCCCAATGCACTCAGATATGTTTGCATCCTGAGTTTCCAGAAAGTGTAATTAGTTCCATCAAACAAGGGAGCTTTGTTGGATGAGAATCCTTCACCGCCTGCCATTGTCTCTTCCAAGATCACCTTAGCTGATTAAGCTTGTTCAAGGAACCTTGCTCTGATACCAATTGATATTCACACAATGACACTGAGAGGGGGGGTGAATCAGTGTAAATATTAATTATCAAATCTACAGCTTTTAAAATGAAGCAAAGAGAACTTGAAAACCAAAAAAGCAAATTGAACAATAGAGCACACCACAACACTCAATATACCGAGGTTCACCAATTTGGCTACTCCTCAAAAATGACTGCTTGGACTCCAATCCAAATCCAGTCTTTGCAAAATACCAATTTTACAAACACTTTACCGGCATCTACTGGAAGGAGCACCAACCCCTTAGTTTTCTGCTGCACATCAGATAGGAGCACCAACCCCTAGTCCCAAGCACCAACTTGGACTGCAATTCTGAGCAATTTAAAATGATATAAAAATGTCTTCACTTCTTACATGACCCTGACTGGTCTGCAATTAAACAAACTCTGCACACTCTCACGGCTCTGCTAATTTCTCTCTTGGCTCTCTTCTAACCCTCTTTTCATAGCAATTTCCCTCTAACAGCAGCAAGCGTATTCTCTGTATGACTGTCCTTTTATAACCCCTTTTTCTCATCGGGACTCTTCGTCTTCTATAACTTTTCAATCCTGCATGCAGTCGAATGACATACTCTAACTGTTCGAATTCTTTTCTCCTCTCCATAAGCGGTTGTTCGAATCCTTGCAAATACAGCTGTTCGAATGCTTTTACGATCCTGCATATACGGCTATTTTGAATGCTGCAAATACGTCTGTTCGAAAGCTTTTACGACCCTTCATATTCGGTTGTTCGAATTCTACAAATACAGCTTTTCGAATACACTTTCCATTCTCCATATGTGATTCTTCGAATGCTTTTCAATCATGCATATACAGATGTTCCAGTGCATGTCCAACACCTGTCAATGTGTAACTGCCGATCTGACTTCAGTTACTTCTTACGTAACTGGCTGCATGATGCTTTTTCGACACGTGTCACCTTGCATGTTCCTTCGGCATTTACCAGCCAAACTGTTACCTATCATGAATTCATGACATTTCTGCCCATTTGACTTTTTTTGGGCTGTTGACCGTGAAAACCTGACCTGTCGCGATATCGCGACACTTTTTGCAGTCGTACGCCTTCATGCCCTTACTGTCATGAAATCGTGACCATTTTGGCCTTTGAAAGCTTTCCCACCGTTCATGTCACGAAATCGTGACACTTCGAACTTTTGTTGACGTCATCCTTAATGTTGTCACGAAATCGCGACGCTTCGGCTTCCTGAGGCTTCTCTTGCAACTTGTCACGAAATCGTGACACTTTCAGCTTTTGCTGACGTCATCCTCATCATTGTCGCGATATCACGATGCTTCCGCTTCCAGCGGCTTTTCTTTCACCCTGTCACGAAATCGTGACACTTTCAATTTTTGCTGACGTCATCCTCAGCTTTGTCGTGAAATCGCGACGCTTTCGGCTTCCGTACAATCCTTGCTTCATGCAGTAGCGAAATCGCTACAACTTTGTGCCTTGTGCTTTCGACTTGCTACATCTTTGAGTTTTGCGATTTTGGTGGTAGCGAAATCGCTACACCTTCGCATAGTGCACTTTTGGATTTGTAGCGAAATCGCTACACCTTCATGTTGAGCTTTTCAACTTGTAGCGAAATCGCTACACCTTTGCTTTGTGTATTTTCGACTTGTAGCGAAATCGCTACAACTTTTTCACTTAGCACTTTCTCCTTTGCTCGCCAGCGAAAATTCAACATGTAGCGAAATCGCTACAGTTACTCGACTTAGCTTCTTGGCCTCCGACATGTCGCGAAATCGTGACAATTTTGCTTGCGCCTTCTCTCTCCTCGGCCATGTCGTGAAATCGTGACAATTTTGCTTGCACCTTCTCTCTCCTCGACCATGTCACGAAATCGTGACAATTTGGCATGCATTTTCTCTCCTCGACCATGTCGCGAAATCGTCGACAATTTGCTTCTCTCCCTCGCTGTCCTTTCCTTTCTCTCTCCTCGGCCATGTCGCGAAATCGCGACCATTTTGCTTGCACCTTCTCTCTCCTCGACCATGTCGCGAAATCGCGACAATTTGGCATGCATTTTCTCTCTCCTCGGCCATGTCGCGAAATCGCGACATTTTCTTCACCTTCGCCTCTCACTCGTCGCGACATTTTCTTTCCCTTCGGACCTCTCAACTTTCGTTCCTCTCAACTTGTTGCTCGCGAATATCGCGACAGTTTTCTTACTTGTCTTTTTCTGCAAATTTTTGAATCTGGGTCACTTCTGTTTTCTTGCAAATTCACTGTACTTGATCTGACTGACTTCAAAATTCTTGTCCATTGCTTCAACTGCATCAATTTCTGTCTGTGTTGACAACAATGACAATACTTTTGCTGCACCTTGTTCAACAAAGGTGCCACTTTCAACAGGTTGGGCATAGGAGGGATGTAGCCTTGTTGGCCTCTACCAGAACATAGGACATTCCTAACTATACCATATATCTGCAGGATGGAGACAAGGGGAATGGAACCTGGGTCGGCCTCTACCAGCACCCAAGGAATTTACCACTGCACCACAACAAGGAGATTTTATCTTATTTAGATATTATGAGATGTTACATATTTATTTCTTAGATATTATGGGGATATTTTTAGGTTTGACTATTCCTAGGAGTTATGGGGATATTTTTAGGTATATTTGGAGGGTTGAGATTCTTTCTCCCCATAGCGGTTTCAGATCTATGGACCATATCACTTATTCCTTTTTGTATGATGGATGTTTATCCTTAGCTTGATCCTATGACTATGGTTGATCATACTTTCCTATATAAGAAAGACATATTCATTGTACTTGGTGTTAATTTTTTCAGATCTAATACATGATATTGTTGCTCTTTGTTTTGCATATCTATTTGTAAGCTTATGCTATCAATTTGCTTTCAGATTCTTGTTTTGGTTGAATGTGGTGTTTTGTTAACACCTGAGATCCTTTTATATTATAATTATATGATTATAATTCATCAAAGTAATAGGTGTTGTAGTCATCCATCTGTGAGTGTTGTGTAACTGTTTCTCTTGTAGGTTCAAATATTGGTGTGGAAGTTTCAATTTTTGTGATCAGCTCCTTGGTGGAGGTTTTGGCCAGTTTGTGTCTCTCCTTCCATTTTCAAATCATCATAAACCTCCTGAAATATCTTCTACCCATACAAAAAAGGCCTCATTCCCTTGGATCTATCCTAAGCATTTTTTTTGAGCATTTCCCTTTTTTGGCAGGGTCACTAATACAACCCATTTTTGTATTTTGGATATACATCCTGATAGAATGTGAATTTTTACTTGAATTTTTTTGGATGTTTGTATATGCATTCATATTATCTATACTCAAAATTTCATCTCATTTTGATAAGTATTCTTCAAGTTATCATGATTTTACAGAAACTTGTAATTTTTTAATAATCTGCATATATCTTCATCAAAGCTACCAATGTTTTGCACATTTTTTCATATAATCCATAAACACACCTGATAGACTTGCCCATAAAATTTCAGAGCATTTTGAGATATTTTAATACTATTATAGTTATTTTACTATATTTAGTAAACTCATTATTTTGGGTAAAATATTTGGAGTTGCTCAGTAAATTTTTTTCCAAGATTGTAAAATCATGTTTCTAATATATCTCTAAAACTGTAAATTGTTTGGTTTTGTATTTAAAAATTTATGATGATTTATGACTGCACTCTCAATATTGCATTGTGAAAATGTTTTTGCACTTGAATCGGTATATGGACTATTGTTATAAAGTCCCATATTCCTTCATTTATTGTTTGTCCACTTAGTTTGGAACTTTGTGATTAGCTTACTTGGTGTTCAGTATTGGCAGAGCCTACACATTGGTTTATTTGAGGATTCCTTTGTCTTTGAATTCCCTTGATTTGTAGTGGTGCGTTCTCTTGTGCCAATATTCCTCACTTAGTTTGAAGGAGGGGATTATTTTGGAAATTCCTTTGGATATTTTTCAACGTTCGAAAGCTTAATTTGTGCATTGGTGTGATTTTGTGGTATTTTGCACCACCTTGTGACATCACACTTGACCTCTCACATTATAATGGAATTTAATTTTGGGGGGGATCTTCTACTTTTGAAGACATCTTGGAAACTTATTTTTTCAACTTAGCATAGAGGCAAATGCTGAAACGTTTGAAGCATGGTTTAAGATACTTTGTCCATTATGTAAAAGTGAAGTTTTGGATCCTTTGTTCATAACTTCAAAACCCAAACCAGTGGTGAAACATAAGGAGTATAGGATATAGTTCATGAATAATTTAAGGATCTCTAGCATTCTTTATTATTCAATTCCTGGGGAGCTTCAAAATTTTTTGGAGTTCACAAGAACACACGTAACCTTGCTTATCATATGTTGAGAAGAAAGTGTTTACCCAAGGTCCCTTCTCTTACAATTGCTTGCATGGAGGGCATAATTTATGACATTGCATCTTTTTTTATGGAGTCACTATCTCATGATGTTTTGGATAATGAGGTTGATGCTACAGTACCTGTTTCATATATATTACATGATATATCTCCACACTTGTTTTATGTGGATGATCATGTTGATATTGAAATATATATAGCATAGATTTCATGGCATGTTTCATCCTTACATATAGACGACTTATTGGATGGTGTTACCTATCTCTTCATTGAGAGTCACACATGATTTTATTTGCATGTATGAGGAACTCACTCATTTATTTTATGATGATGTATACATTGTATCTCCTCCATGTACTTCTTCCTTTGTGGACCCTTTTTTGGTGTGCCCTCCTTCTTTGAGTGAGCCACCTTGTCCACCATTTTCTTCTCCCATTTTTTTCACATTGGATGATATACTCCTACAGAATTTGGATACAAGGATTTTATCTTTAGTTGGACTCTCACTTGGAGATCCTAAAGACCATGTTGATTCTTTTGAGGATTCTAAGCCTCCACTTATTTATCTAACTACTTCTGTGGGATCTTCATCACTTATGTATTAGGACATGGTGGATGCTCTTCACACATCTCTTCTACTTTTGCACACTCATGGTTTTGTGCACATTGATCTTTTGGATGTTGATTGGGACTATATTATGCCCTATTTTGGTGTTGGTTTGGTCTTCTACATTATTGGAGATTCATTTCATTATTTATTGGTGACATATTCTTCACTTCATCTCTATTTGAAATATTCTACATCATCATTATAAATTTTTGTTCATCTTCTCACACTCACTTGGAGTGGGAAGACATTTGATGAATGCTTCATGGCCACTTTCTTCCTCGTGGGAGATACATTGTTCATTATAGAGGCATCCACTTCTTCATAGGACTTATTCATGGAGCTCGTCGCCCTAGGAGGGTGTTGGGAGCACTCAGCTCCATTATTACTTCTTCTTCTCTCTTTCTAGTAGGATGGTTTTTTTCCCACTTCTAGTTTGAGAGCTTCTGGATACACATTGTACATGAGTACCTAATTAGGCCTTGTTACTAGGACTCATACTATGGATATGCCACTTTATTTTTTGGCACCTAGCTTCACTTGAGGGGGGGTGTTAGAGTAGGTTTTTTACCTTAGCTCATGTTCACCTAGGTAATTTATTTCATTTTTATTTAGTTATTCCATATATTTTCCCCACCCACTTATGTGTGGATATTTCATTTATCTTATTTAGATATTATGAGATGTTACATATTTATTTCTTAGATATTATGGAGATATTTTTAGGTTTGACTATTCCTAGGATTTATGGGGATATTTTTAGGTATATTTGGAGGGTTGATATTTTTTCTCCCCATAGTGGTTACAAATCTATGGACCATATCACTTATTCCTTTTGTATGGTGGATATTTATCCTTAGCTCGATATTACAACTATGGTTGATCATCCTTTCCTATATAAGCAAGGCACCTTCATTATACTTGGTGTTCATTTTTTAGATCTAATATATGATATTATTGCTCTTTGTTTTGCATATCTATTTGTAAGCTTATGCTATCAATTTGCTTTTAGATTCTTGTTTTGGTTGAATATGGTGTTCTGATAACACCTAAGATCCTTACAACTTGGAATAATCTGATTATAATTATTTTCACTCTATTTCTAAAAGCATTAATTATTGTACTATATTAACCTATCCTAAAATAAAGTTTGTTGTTGTCTTAGTTCTATTAAAGGTTCTTCAACAATAATAGGACTACCCTAAAAGTAGCAACCCTAGTCAACATTGTACTTGTAAGTATTTAAGGGCTTGCTCCTATTATTTTGATGATTTTTTGACCTATAAGACTCTTTTTGTACCTAGAATATTATATTTTTGATGAAATTTCTCTACAATGGAGACTACCCTTTAATGTAGAAATCTTATATTTATTTGATTTAAAGAAAACAAGGAATTTCCAAGTGTTCCATATGAAATTAAAAACCCATGTTGTCATTAAAGTTATAATTTTTTTTTATAAGCAAGACCATACCCTGGTAATTTCATTTTCATCTTTATCAATACCTAGTCACATGCTCATTTCTATATTTATCAATACCAATAATCCAAATTTTTGATATTGTCTTATTTATCCTATAATTTCCCAATGATGAGGAATATCCTATAATTCTTATATGATATATAGGAAAGAATTCCCTAGAAATATCATTAGAGAGGGTTTCTTCAAGAACCTAATCCTAACTTGGGAAGATATATATGGTCTAATTATGTTTGCTAGGTTAAAATTATTTTTGAATTAAAAACTATTCCCCTAGTTCTAGACCATATTAAGAAGGGAATGCCATGAATGTTGAACTTACTACCAATGTTAATAAATGCACCCTTGAGAAACCATGCTTAGTTAAAATTAGGGATCCTATGTATTGAAGAGCAATCCACTTGTATTTCCTTGCTTAAAAATACAAGGGTGTATTTTTTTTGGAATATTCTAATATATGTAGAATGAATGAGGATTTAGTTATCCATAATATTGTTACTTATGAGTATGTTGGTCCCATCTAAAAAAATCAAATATTATCTCCCCTTATACAAGTATTATATAAGATTGAAATCCAAAAGTTGTTAGATGCCAATTTTATAAGACATGTATACTATTCAGGGTAGGAATCTAGTATTGTACCTATTAGAAAAAGAAAATAATATTATCCATATTTGTTGTAATTTTAGAAACATCAACCTAGATTGTCCCAAGAACAACCTTCCTTTGCACTCAATTAATGCTATTATTAATTCTAGCATAGGGTATGAAATGTTACCCCTTATGGGGCTATTTAGGGTATAACCAAATCTAGATTTCCTTGAGGATCAAACCAAAATAAATTTTACTACACCCTAGAGCACATTCTGTTATGTTGTCATGGATTTTTGATTAAAACATTTTAGTGCTTCTTATCAATAGGATATGACAACCATATTTCATGAATTTATAGGAAATGTAATCAATGTCGATGACCTATTGGTTAAGTATAGAAAGTGGGTTGATCACCCAACTATCCTTTGTACCAAATTTGAGCAAATATGTCACTATAATTTTATACCGAGTCCCAAGAAGTGTGTGTTTGGTGTTACTAGTGGTAAGCTAATAGGATTTACAATGTATTAAAGTGGTATAGATGTCTATCAAAACAAGAAAAAAGTTATTGATGCTATACCTCCTACTTAGATAGTTAAAGATATTAAATTATTCTTGTATAAGCTTTGAGTCATTAGGTAGTTCATTCCCAAGTTTTTAAAGATTATTCATTGAATCAATTACTTTAAAAATACATTAAATTGAAATGGTATAAAAGTTACAACAAGACCTTTCTTGAATTTAAGAAATTTCTTTTACTACCCCCAACTCTTCCCCACCCAACCTCGATAAGTCATTTATATTTTATACATTGGCTACTTAGTTTCCTTTGGGAGTTGTTTTTACTTAATAGGATGATATAATTAAGAGTATATAATGTACTATATTAGTCAAATAATGCTTCTAGTAGAAACTCAATACACTCCATCATAAAAGGATTACTTAGATATCTACTTTGTATATAAAAATAAGGGATTATATATTGTATCAGACAAATTATATGGTCATTAAATTTGACCCATTGAGACATATGCTATAAAATAATTATATCCCTATTGACATACAATATGGAAAATGGATCACTATGATGCAAGAATATAATCTCAATATTATCACACAAAAAGTTGTTAAAGCTCAAGTGATTATCGATCGATTGGTAATAGATCCTAATCTAACAAAATAACCCTTAAAGGAGGTATTGCATGATGAGGACATAATGGTCATATTTTATTTTTTTTTTTTTTTTTTTTTTTTTTTTTTTTTCTTTTTTTTTTTTTTTTTTTTTTTTTTTTATTAAAAATAAAAAAATAAAAAAATTCTTTAAACTCACATTCAACTATTGAGAGGGAAGAAAAAAAAAAAAAAAAAAAAAAAAAAAAAAAATATCTTTTTTTCTTTGAAAAATAAAAAAAAACATATATTTATTTTTGTTTTTTTTTTTTTGTGGGGGAAGGGGATTTTTTTAAAGTAATGAATTAATTCGGCTATTCCTATGGTCTTTTGCTTTAATTTTTCTACTATTATTAATAATATTGTAGAGTATAAGGCTTTAATTTTAGAACTCCTTACTTCCCAATGTATGAATGTTAAATATATAAAAGTGCTAAATGACTCTCAAATTGTGGTTTATCATATTTCTAGTGAGTATCCCTTCAAGGATCCTCAATTTATCCATTACCATAAAGTGGCTATAAATTTAATCAATTATTATGTGTCCCTTTCCAATGTTTAGGTTGAATCCATTGATGATTTAGATAGTAAATTCATACCACATGAAAATATTACCAAAATTAATATTATGGTCAAATTTCATATGAACTTGTAATTTTAGTTAGTGATGGCCTATTAGGTGTCCATATAATTACGGCCAATGATATTTATTTCCAAATCCCTCTTGATGGTCCTTGGTATGGAAATATTTTATGCTTCCTCAATAATCAATCATATCCACTTATGGCTAATGCTAAGTAGTGGACTTGCATTCATAAGAGAGCATTTTGATATGTTATCCCTAATGGGGTTTTGTACTAACATAATTTTGATAGGATTCTATTATGATATATTATAGAGGCTAAGGTACCCAAATATCTGTTTTATGGTCATAGTGGCAATAATGAAAAATCTATAGCTCATAAATTGCTAAGAATGGGTTACTTCCAACCAACATTGGAAGTTGATGCCAATAAGTATGTCAAATCTTATAATAAGGGTCATTTTAATAAACATAAAATTCATGCCCCTACCTAGGTTGTTCATACAATTGAATTTAATATCCTTTTTCCACTTGGGAAATTGACCATATGGGAACTATTTATCCTATATCATTTGATGAATATAAATTCATCATCATAATCACACAATATTTTACAAAATGGGTAGAAGCTATACCATTGACAAATAAAATAGTCCTCATAATCAAAATTAGTCTTCAATTAGATTATATTTAATTTTGGTGTATTTTCTACTCTTATTTCAGGTAACTATACTTCTTTTAAAGATAAATAAATATAAGAGTTAACTTCTCCATTAGGGATTTAGCATCATTTTTTCACGCCATAATATCCACAAGGGAATGGCCAAGCTAAATCTAGCAATAAAATCTTGGTAAACATTGTGAAAAACATAGTTAAAGAATCAAAGAAATATTGAAACTTAAAATTATATCCTATACTGTGGGTATACCACATGAATATTTGGATGTCTATAGGGGTAACCCCTTTACCTTTGGTTTATGGTATTGAATCTATTTTGTTGCTTGAAATTGAATTACTTATTTTTGTGTTTCTTTGAAGAAATCAATGAGTCATGATGAATATCATCAAAAGTATTGAGAGACATATATTATTTATATTACTTCTCTTTATGAGAGGTGTCTATATGCTTTTGAGAATAATAAAGACAATAATAGTTGTGTTACTAAATAATATAATAAGAAATTTTGTCATCGTGATTTCAAAATTGGAGAAGTTATCTTCAAACTTGATAATATGCATAAGAAGTGCAAGGACAAGTTTATATAGAAATGACTTAGTCCATATGTTGTCAAAGAATTGTTTGGATTTGGGGCAATGAAAATGTAAACAATGGATGGATTTTTTTTGAAGGAATACATCAATTCCATTCATGTCAAGCACTTCTATGCATAGCCCCTTTTGACTCATTTGTATATCATGTCTTTCTTAGTTTGCTTGTCGACTTTAGTGCCTTTTATTTTTATTTGACCACTTTGAGTGTCTATTTGTGAGTGATAATCCTATAAATTATTTAGTTTGGCTCACCTTCATGTGTTTTGTAGTTTCTCTTCCTCTCATAACCATGATTACATCATTAAGTGGTTATCTCAGTTATCCAATTTTTGTTGTATCCTACCTATTTTGGCTTCCTATTTTACAATTTTGTGTATTTTTCTCTCTTTTGACCGTGATCACCACATTAAGTGATGATCATAGTCTTTATAACTATGTGGCTTTGTTATATTTTATTTATATTTATTTTTTTTTTGTTTACCTTCGTTGAGATTTTTCTTATTACTTAGCATTTTATGTCTATTTTTTATTGGCATTTATGCCCATTGATTTTGTTTATGCTTTGTTTACCTTCATCATGGTGTCTCTCTTGATAGTATGGGTAACCATGATGTATTCAATTTCTTCTTTATGTTAGTATACTACTTTAAGTACCATAAAGCAATTGCCTTAGTTCTACCCATGGCATCTCCCATATGGTATGTGGTCTAAACATCAAGACAACATTCCATGAAATTGTCATGCAATGAAAAATTTAAACTTTCTAATGAATTAATCATTTTGAACGTCTCACTATGATGGCAATAATGCCTTGTTGAACAATGTGCTTGACTAGATACTATGACGGTGAACCCCATTACAATAGAAGCATGGTGGCTTTCTCTTCTGCAATATGTCCACCCTTGGGATGCACTATACCATGCATCTAGTCCATATTTGATCACTTCTATCATACTGGTTTCCCATTATAGTGGCAAGTGTACCTTGTTGAACAATGCACTTGGTCAAATACTACAATGCTAAACCTCATTATAGTAGGAACATGGTGACTTTACCTTCCATAAGATCTTTATCTCATGGGGTAAGTTGCAACACATATATAGCCTGATTTCTCTTGAACATATCTTGCTTCTCCCTCTATCATGGTAGGTGTACATTTTTTGGATTTTTAAGCCTTACTACCATAAAATAACACAAGTCTCAATATTAAATAACCACAATATTAAAGGTCAAAATATCAATAATAAATAGTAGAATATATGAGGAATTTAATATGTATATCAAGAACAATATAATAATTAAAATAACATTCACTTATAATATCAAATATAAATGTAAATGGCCTAAGTCATTCATGAACTATGCATGAAGAAAAACTTACAATATCAATTGCTCAAAATTTTTATACAAGCTTTATTCCAAATTGGATCTCTTTCACAATCAGATTACTCTTGGATTACCATTGAATTTTCTTACTTGATTATGAAGTAGTATCTCCATAATATGGCCATAGTAATGTGACTCTTCAAGTACTTGATTATTACTCTCTAGATGACAAGTCCCATGATATTTGGCTTATCATCTTTCCACTTGCATATTAGACTCTTCACTTTCTTCTTGCATGCACACTTGAATATATGACACTTGCATACTTCTACATGAATATTACAATTATACATGCACTTATAATCTAAGACACTTGTGAACATCCACATATTACATATTTGCACACTTATATACAAGACACTTGTGCAAATTTACTCAATCTACTATTGTCTTCTAACTTACATGACACTTGTGCATTCCCTACACATTGACACTTACACAGGGTCATGCATAGTGGCTATTTATTGCCAAATTGGCTAAAATTAGGTTTTTTAAAATTTGGAATTGGCTAATATTTGGGATCCTTGACCAGGGTCCATTAGCCAAATATTTCTAGGTGCAAATATTTTTTTGTGTCGATTTGCTCCAATTTTATAATTACTTGACCATTTTAAGTTTACATTTCCAACATTACCCCTAATTATAATGAACCTTCTACATGCGTTTGGATACTATTCACTGGATTTTGAAACTAATTCACCAAATTTTTATAAATAAATTTTGGGATCGATCCCTTACGCATAACCCTACACTTACATAAAAGGGGAAATATAAATCATTCACCTAAACTATAGACTTAACCCTAATCTATTACATATTTATAATTATACCATGAAGGTACCATGGGGTACATTAGCATGTACTGCATAATGTAATATACCTCAACACACCCCTATATTACATTATTCTATTATTGAAGAATTTAGTCTTCAATCTTGGTCTTCATCTTTGTATTCAATCTTCAAGTGACCTTGCATTGTTCATGAACCTTAGCTTCTCTAGAATCATCGTCAACTTCTTGAATCTTGGATTCATCCATTATTTATGTTTGTAGGATAACCTTGGACTATGCTTGATCCAATTCCTTGTTTCTTGTTTTTCAATTTGATTCTTAAGTGTTTTTCCTTCAATTTTTCCCTACATGTCAAAAATAGAACACTCTGCTCTATTGTTAGAAATTGCTTCAGAAATAATATTTTGAAGAAATTTTTCTAATATGAATAATAGCATCCTTTTAAATCTTCCATAATATTTACTTTTGTACCAATAAAATGTTGGAGAATGAGATTTTCTTCCACAAAATTTACATGGATAGAGATTCTAGCAATTTGCTTCTTCATGTCCAATTCTATTGCAATAATTATATTTTAACTGAATGCAATGCCCTTTCTTTGATTTATGTTTCCTTTCTAGTACTTCCAGTTCTTCTATTTTCTTAAGAAAATAACATAACCATTTATGCACAACTACAATCATTCTTGCTTTATATTCTTTATAAATAACTCTATGGTACTCAAAGTAGTTGCAAATCCTGTTATATTTCTATTTTGTGATTTCATATCAATAAGATCTAGCTTTGAATTCTCACGTGTATTTCTATACCATGTTGATATTTTCTTACTCATTAGCAGGTTTTGAGTATCAACTTTTAACCTACTTACCATCTCTTTACTATCTTTATTAAATGCATTTCTAATTATTTCTTCTATGATATATAACCCAATGAATCAATTCTATGATTTGACCTTTTGAAGTTGAAAACCTTATATCTCCCAAATTAAAAAATAAATCAAATATGAATTTTACAAATTTTAATTTTCTAAACCTTTGATATAGAAAACCTTTAAAATCCCTAATATATTAAATTTGCAAAAATTCAATTTACAAAATTTTTAAATATTTAAAATTTTTAAATTTTTAAATAGCTTCAAATAAAAAAATCATTAAATTTAAAAAACTTTTTAAAACTTAACACCTTTTAACTCCTCCAATATTTAATCACTCAAAAACCTTGATAAACTTAAAATCATTAATTTTTTTTTTATTATTAATTCTATGTAGTAACCCTTATTACTCCATATGTAATAAACCAAAAATTAAAACTCAAAATAGATTTTAAAACTTATATCTCCATTTTATTTATATTAAAAAGGCACTTTGAAGAAACTTCCCACCAAGGAAACCTAACTATGTAGAAAAATAAGTAACATATTGACGTTACCTAGCTGGAGGATATCTTGTTGTATTTGTTAGGAGTTTCTTCCAATATTTGAATCTCTCTTTCCCACTTTCTTGTGTAACACTTCAGATGCCCACTAGAAAGCAATGTTGTGTTGCATTTTTCTAGTCTTCTACACCAATTACTGGAAGTATTCAGATGACTCTGTTAGACTCCTTGGGTGCTCTACTGAATGTTGAATGTTGAGCATTCAATTTCTATGTTTTTGTAGGATGTTGAGCACCTAATTTGCTCTTTGTCTTCATAGATCAAATATTCCAACCACTCTATGTTATGGTAGCATTGTGATTTACCTCCATTCAACTACTTTTCAATTTATGTACATCTCTATTGATATGGAAACACTTCTATGTGCTCTTAAATATGCTTTTAGCTAGCATTAATATTTATTCATTCCAAAGAATCTTAGTGTCCTATTAGCACTGGTCCCACCTCTCTTATTATCTTCTAGTGCTCTGTTAACTAATATCTCCTTCTAACACTTTTTTAATGTTGTTATTTTCACCTTCTAATGTTCTATTGATGTTGTTCTATTTACGAAGCATTTAAATAGTGCACTCTATTCCACTTGCATTTGAATAGTGCTTTATATTGTCTCTATGTTACTAACATCCAAATACCACTCTTATTTTGTTGATTTCTTGATAATGCTCTATTCCATTTGTACTTAGACTAATATATTTATAGCTAGCACCTTTAATAAATATTCAGTCATTTGATCTTCTTAAAAAATAAGCACTTCTTCAGTGCTTCTTACTTTCTATGGTAATGCCTTTGTTAGTATTTTTTCTAAGTGCTCTGATAACACTTGAATCCTTTATTATTTTGTATGAAAGTTAGCACATTCTATTAGTTCTTAAATGGGTGATTTGTTAGTAGTTGATTTTTTTGTTCCTTTGTATGAAGATAGCACCTTTGCTAGAACTTGATTCTTAATAGTGATTTGTTGTTCAATTAACTCTATTATTGCAGGCTTTCTTCTCAATATCAACCTCTACAATATGTCCTATATCTAAGAATACTACTTCACTACCTTTGGTAGCTAAAATTCTCCTTTGGACTTAGAAGCTAAAATGCTTCTCTATATCTGTAGGAAGCTATGATGCTTCTCAATCTCTAGTATCAATAATACTTATTCCATCTATCTAAAATATTTTATAATTTTTTTAATGTCTTAAGTCATACCTAAGAACCAAATATGACTCTCTTCCTTGCTAAATAACCCAATATCAATGTTAGGGTAGATTTGAATTTCCCTTAATGACTAAATTTCTCATGAGTTATTTTTTATTCTATCAAATGTCCAACTTTTCTCCTAAGTTGATCCTTTTCTATCAATATAGTTGAGTCCTAGTCTTCATTGGTTTTCCTTCAACCAAGTGGAAAGACCCTAGCATTAACGTGAGGATAAGTCTTCTATGGTAGGTGTCATTAACAGGACAATCCCCCCTTTCGTACCGCCTATGTTCCACGTACCATCTGCTCTCACGTACCTATAGTTTCCCTCTCGTAAGGGCGGGTATATAGAGAGGTTGGTATATCGGTCCGGCAATGGTATATTGAAGGGGCGACCATTTATGGGAGTCATATGAGCCAACATTATGCATTTAAACGTTCTTCAAAACTTGCAAAAACAAAACAAAACATCAAAATGCACTAAACCAGTTTAGGACACACTATTAATCCTTAAAAGAGATAATCACGGTTTGTGTATGTGTGTGTTCATTTCTGCTTAGTGTAAACAAAAAGAAAAATCATCATAAATGAGATAAAAATCTGCTTAGCTAGTAGAGAAGCACCACAATGGTGTGCACCCGTAGCCAAGCCCAATCAAGGGTGAACGCTGCGGAAGGTGCACAAAGAGGAGGCACAAGTCACCTCCGGTATAGCCCCAAGGATTTGGTCATACCACCTTGGCGGCCTGACACACAAGGCAGTCCCCTCCGTGCCCCGACGGAACGGGACTATAGGGGCACCTCTTCGAGGAGCACTCCTGTTCAGCATAGCACTCAGCACACACCCTTCCATGAGGGGTACAGTCATAGGAGAGCTCCCTTAGATGCTCGCTATGAGCGGTCACCACGCGATGAAGCGCTAGGTCAACATAGGGTTCAACGGGAGGAACCACATCATTACACTATCCCTCCTTCACCCCCTCTAGTTGTCAAGACTACAAGGACAAATCTAGAGCACAAGGCTCCTCAGGCGGGGCGAGCCAACTCCGCCCGTCCCCTTTTCACTTATGAAAGGGGGTATGAGGAAGACCCCTACCTTCCTCGAGAGCAATATACAGTGCGGGAGCAATATGCCTCCGCACCTGCTATCTATCAGGACCACTCACTGAGGCCAGAGCCTCGAGGGAATGCCGCTACCCCCAACAGAGGGAGGCTGCCTATAGATATCTTGGATCACTATGACCGAGATAGATATCTAGGAGAGGCATCTAGGCCTTCTAGACATGAGGCGGTGAGACCAACTATCTTAGAATCTGTCAAGCATTTCGCACACCGGATGCAACTCACGCAACTTGAGCTAGAACGACAACAGTTAGAGCAATGGTATCTTCTAAATAAAGAGCACCTTCAGCACCAGAAGGATGAGTTGTTCCAACACACTATGCAGGAGAGGACTCCAACCCCTCACACGCATAAGACAAAACATTTTGAGGGGCACAACCCATGGGGGCGAGACAGGTCATCGCGACCTCATCAAACGCTACCCCCAACACCTCCTAGACAGGAGCGGGAGGCTACTCTCCCGATTCCTGAAGCCACCCCGACCTCCTAGACATGAGCGGGAGGCCGCTCCTATAACCAATGATGGGTGCCTTCCTCGGACATCCACCCAGGTTTATGAGCCACCCTTAGAAATTCATCAAGAAGCCTCTAAGGAATCAGAGTGAGAAGAAGAGCGGGATGAACTACCCTACCAAGGCATGGGGGTGCTATCTGGCCACCCCTCCATAGGCCCCAAGTTCCTCAACAAGAACCAACCAAAGAGGAGGAGCTCAAGTCTCCCGATACATGCAAAGCACTAGAGCACTTAGAGTCGGTAGAGACCAAGATTTTGGAGCTCCCAAGGCCCAACTTACATGAGGCTCCTTTCGAAGAGGATCAAACTTTAACCATAGGGCTACCTGATGATGTAGTCCTCCATGTCTCAGAATCTCCAGATTCTGATGAGCTATACTCACTGGTCGAAGGTGAGGATAAAATAGAGATAGCCCACAACAATCACATGCGATAGCATCGACATCCTATAAATATCGATGAAGCATGTCAATAGATAAACATAATACTAGGGCATGAGTGGCACGTTAACCCACCACAGTGGGACCAAGCATTACATCCGACACTTTGGGCACACAAAGATCAATTTCAACCCAGAGACCTCATAGCAACATCAGTATCGAGGGTAGACCCTGTCCTCCTATCCATGCATAGGGCCGATCCATTCATGCCAATCCCTCCAGAGCTAGATCCGGAGCATAAAGACCATCAAGTTGGGGGTACCTCTATCCCCTGAAGAGCCATAGTCCAAACCAAAAAGCTCCAAGGATTATCACAATCGCTTGGTCACCCCAAAAGCTCCAAGGATTATCGCAATCACTTGGTCACCCCAAATGCTCCAAGGATTATCGCAATCACTTGGTCACCCCAAAAGCTCCAAGGATTATCGCAATCACTTGGTCACCCCAAAAGCTCCAAGGATTATCGCAATCACTTGGTCACCCCAAAAATGCTCCAAGGATTTTATAATCGCTTGGTCAATCCCAAAAATGCTCCAAGGATTATCGCAATCGTATCCAAAATGCTCCAAGGATTCTTAATCGCTTGGTCAATCCCAAAATGCTCCAAGGATTATCGCAATCGCTTGGTCAATCCCAAAAATGCTCCAAGGATTCTTGCAATCGCTTGGTCAATCCCAAAAATGCTCCAAGGATTATCGCAATCGCTTGGTCAATCCCAAAAATGCTCCAAGGATTCTAGCAATCGCTTGGTCAATCCCCAAAATGCTCCAAGGATTCCTAAAATCGCTTGGTCAATCCCAAAATGCTCCAAGGATTTCCACAATCGCTTGGTCAAAAATCAAGAAAATTCAAAAACAACAAAAATCATCAAAAACAACAAAAATTTTTGCATCTCATTTCTAGGCATACTCAAATTCATCAATAGAGAGCTCTTCTCGCACCTCATCTTCATATTCACAAAAATCAATCCATCAAAAATACAAAAATACATAGCTGCATTAAAGCATTGCATCCATACATTGCATATTTGTGGTCGTACGGGTCAAAGGCACCATAGGCTGTAATTGCTCTGCTAGTCCATCTTGTTCCACACTTGTTCCATTTTACAAAAACAACAAAAACACCATGCATTGCTTTTTACCACACTAGAGTCAGTGGTCTTTTAATGTATCAAGAGTTTTCATGATTCAGTCATCATTTTGCTCTTTAGCCATGTAATGTATCAAGTCGAGACAGATTTTACGAAGGTAGAGTTACACTTGAAATACACCTTGTTACGTAACATCCCAACACAAATTAAAACACAAAAAAAAAAAAAAATTCCCAAGTTGTGTGAACGAAAGATGAAACCTACGGGGTAATCCAGGTCACCATAAGCGAAACGGTTATCTTGCTCATCCCCCCGTGCGAATGGTTCCAGAATGCTGAGAATTGACAAAAGGACAAGCTCTTTCCTATCCATTCACCTCCATATACAGTGGTTTTCACCACTACCAAATCCCAATCATAGTTGGTTCCCAAAGTTGTAAGGATTTGTACTACACGTCCCTGCCAAGGATGGGTAGTCATCCCCAAGACCTAAAGGGATCAACACCATTCACAAACAAAATTCCAACAAATCATCATCCTAACACTTTCCATTCACCTTTGGTCTCCAAGTTGTAAGGATTCGTACTATCCGCCCCTAACCAGGATGGGTAGTCATCCCCAAGGCCTAACAGATCAATGCCCTTACTCCATAATCTCCATCACCCCCTTGGTCCCCAACGTCGTAAGGATTCGTACTACACGTCCCTACAAAGGATGCGTAGTCGTCCCCAAGGCCACAAGGATCAAGGCCACTCACAAGCCCAAACTCACAATACTCAAAATACAAAATCAAATAATAGTGGTTATCACCACTATTCAAAATCCTTGCTCAAAAAGAATTAATAGAAAATAAACAGTGATTTTCATCACTATATAGACGAGCAACTTTCTAAATCATTCAGCCAACAAATATCCTGAACTTGAATCCCTGGAATTCTCAGCATTCGAAAACCATCTAGGTGATCCTCATTACAGGTTTGGTTGATAGCCTATCTGGCAATGGTGGTATCCTACCCGCATGACGATATGTCTGTCACATTCGCTTTGCGTATGTGCAGACCAATGTTTGCATAAGGATGAGCTAGCTTATGGTATCCTGGATAACACCGCAGATTAATCTAACTAAATACAACAAAGGAGTTAGTGGAGCTAATTAGGTGATCCTCGAGTACAGGTTCGGTTGAAAGCCCATCCGGCACCGGCGGTATCCCGACAAATACCACATAAATGAACTCAATTGCACACACAGGGATGTGAAATAGCTTGGTCAAAAACAAGTCCGATTCATACCTTGTTCAAAAGTCTTGTAAGATAAAGTACAGTCATGGCTAGTAAGTTAAAACCGTCTGAGTCTCGGAAAACCTTAGCTACATTTCTAAACCAATTGCACTACTTTTCATCCTTACAATACCATCAGAAAATACAAAAAAAGAAAAACCACATGTATACATACAAAGTCATCCACTACAGCAATCGCCTAAAAGACAAAATAACAAAGTCATAAACAGTCTATGGTGCCATAGCCAAACATCACAAAGTCCATCCATCCATTTCATTTCCGCATATCACATATAAATCAAAAACATTTGCATTCATCACAACATATGCATCCATCAAAATAAATCAACATACAACAATCGCATTTATCATACCATATGCATCCATCAATATAAAGTAGCATGCATCCATCAACATCAATCATTGTGCATAACATAAAATCATGACATATACACAAAGAAAGAAAATCAAAACAACAAAAACATCCCAAAAATGCAACACAAAAACATAGCAATAAGCATTGCCGGACACAAGTGCTCTTGCACTTAACCTCTTGGCATAAGAAAATCGATGTCGGGGCTCAAATTGTCACTCTCCTACTTCCCCAAGAAGGCTACCATAGCCGGACCGCTCCACGGGAAGACGGGTTTTTGATGATTTCACCCCATTATGGCATCACCAAAAGGGTTAACACCCACCAAAAATAGGTCCAAATGTCGGGAAATTGCACATGCTTAAATGGTAAAACATCTAAAGGCACCCTTGCACAAGTCATCTTGGGTCAAGCGACTCGTCGCTTTTCTCATGAAGGTCATTCCCTCATCGATTCGTCGCTTGAGGGGGTAGTCACACTTAGTCACCAATCAACAAGCACACACCCAATCAAGGCAATGGCATGCATTCAAAGAATCATTGACAAAGACAATCACGCTCCTGCTTGGGGCAATAAACAAGCAATCATCAAATTGATCAAACACTTGGCATTCCCGAAGCATGAACACAAGGTTCCCCCTGTGGACAAAAGGTTACGCCCTTTGCCTAATCATGACTGATCAATGTCCAAGCTCAAGTCACACCTCACCAAAATAGGTTAACACTTGAAATCAAATTCCTTAGCTCGTCAGAAGCAAGGATTCAAGAATGCATGCCCTTTCCATACTTGGGGCATCAAAAGTTGGTTAGGTTACCAAGAAACCCTAATCATTAGTGCTTTGGTTATCTATTTTTGCTCAACACTGCATCACCCGCAGCGCTTCCCAAAAAGGGGCATCTGTAGACACCAAAACAGCACCAATCCGATTATGTGACTACAAACACTGATCGCATTGACACACACAGCTTTCAGGGCAGCCCTCAGAGGTCAAACAGTGGTCCTAGCCACTTACACAACAGTTTAGAAGGTCCAAAGTGAACAAAGCAAAGTCGGTCATTTTAAAGCCTTAAGCAAGAACAAGCCTTTATCAAAAGCAAGCCTTTATCAAAAGCAAGCCTTTATCAAAAGTAAGCCCCAAAACAAAGCCTCGGTCGAAGTGTCGCGATATCGCGACACTTCGGCCCCAAAACAAAGCCTCGGCCGAAGTGTCGCGATATCGCGACACTTCGGCCCCAAAGCAAAGCCTCGGCCAAAGTGTCATGATATCGCGACACTTCGGCCCAAAGTGGGAGTGTCGCGATATCGTGACACTCGGCCCCAAGACGGCGAAGTGTCGCGATATCGCGACACTTCGGGCCCAAAGCAAAGCCTTGGAGTGTCGCGATATCGCGACACTTCGGGCGGGAGTGTCACGATATCGCGACACTTGAGGCCCAAAGCGAGCCTGGCCGAAGGTGTCGCGATATCGCGACACTTCGGCACCTAAGCAAGAGCCTGGCCGAAGGTGTCATGATATCGCGACGTCGCGATATCGCGACACTTCGGGCCCAAAGGGAAGCCTTGGCCGGAGTGTCGTGATATCGCGACGTCGCGATATCGCGACAGACTCCCATCTTCGCACCAAGGTGGACTTAACCAATCAGAGGCGACATTCAATCAATCAAAGGTAGAAGTCAAGCATTCAAAAGTGTCGTTAAAGCCATCAAGGCAGACATTCAACAAGTGGCAGCCGAGAACAGTCAGTTATTGTCGCCTGCTATGCATGCACGCGTAGGTGGGCAGATTGGCAGTTAGCGGACTGTTGCGAGGGCGGTCATGTAAGCCCTAGTCAAGGCGGAGTCTCCTCCCTGTTGAGAAGGCATGGCCGCCACGTGGCATCCCTGCGTGCCCTTTTCAAAGAGACCCCGTGGGTCTATAAAATGGTGGATTTTCCCACCCAAAAGGAGAAGCAGGTAGACATTTCGAGCAACGAAGTGCTGCCAAACCAAGGACCCGATCGCATTCCTTTCTGATTCATTCTTCTACACCGGTAATCTCTTTCGAAGGAGAGGTTATTGGTGGCTGCTAGAAGGTGAACCCGGACCTTAATACCCGACAGTGGATCACAACATTCCATTAATTCGATGACAACTCAACCTGAAAGATTTTGGGCCCTTCCTTAGTGGATTGGCGCCGTAATCAAGTTCTAACGGGGGCGGCCCGCTTGGGCACCCCACACCTTTTTGCCAGTTTCATATTTTGCCATTGATCTCATGCTTTTCATTGCAGCATTACGTTCTATGCTATTCTGTTAGACGCATTACGTTCTACGTTCTACGTTCTGTCATTTTAGTCTATTCGTTCATTACGTGCTTATTCTGTTAAACGTGCAGGTCATTTATATTCATTTTATTCACTGTTTTCAATGATCTTAGGCATACATATTTCACTAATGTCAAGAAGTAAATGTTTCATTTTAACACAGGTGCTACTAAACGGTTTGCTGTTTCTCTGAACGTAGGATAAGCAGCAGCAAGCAAAGACACGTTAACATCAGCGGCGACAATACTTTGGCCCGCCCACTTTGCATGTGGGCATGCGGAAAGAAGATCAATGTGCACAATTGTAACAAAGATCCATTTAACGCTCCTAGCCCCTAAAAAGGGAGGAGACGTCTTTGTAACCGAGGATAAGAAAATTGAATAAAGAGGGTTGTGCTTTCATACATCTTTCTTTCATTTCCAATTTATCTCCTTTCTTTGTTTCGTGCATAGGATTAAAGCGTTATATCTTGTCTTATATTGCATAGCTATAGTGTTTCTCTTATTTTCGGAATCTCATGCTTTCAGACATTTTAGAAATAGAGTCCAAGTCTACACTACCTTCAAAGTGGATAGACTCTAAATTAACTTTATAAAAAATAGATAAAGTTAAATATTGATAATGGTGGCTAATAAAATAACTCTATAAAAAATGGATAGAGTTAGGTGGTAGCTTTGATACCATTATTGGATTTTTAAGCCTTACTACCACAAAATATCATAGGTCCCAATATAAAATAGCCACAATAATAATGGTCAAAATATAAATTTAGTTTTTTTGAAATAGCTTTTCATAGGAACCTAGCAGGAGAAGAGATCAGGGGTTTTTGGATCATTCCCATCCTTTGGGGTGGCATCCTTGATAGGTTGTGGGATATGGATGCTCAATGAAGGGGATTTATTAACCTTTATTATGAAGTTCTAAGATGTTAGTCAAAGGTGGTGTGGATCCTAAGATCTCCCCATAAGATTCCTTCTATAGGTCTTAGGGAAGTGTACCCTATATTTTAGATCGAGTTGGGAAACATTATTTGGGGTTATGGAACTAGCTTGGTGCAAGATTCCAATTAATAAATGGCTGACCAGACTGATTTAGGGTGGAACTTGTATCCTTGGTGCTGGGAGTCTGATCTGGATGCTAGACTGGATCAAGGTGGAACCTATGTGCTTGGTGTTGGGAGCTTGATCTGGATGCAAGATTCCTGTTTGGGCAAGAGATTCCTTTTTCTAAAATTTGAAAAGATTTGTTGTTCTTAAATTTGGGTGGGAACTCTTTGTTTCGAACTTTGATCCTGATTTTCAAATTTCTTCTTTGACTACCTTGATTTCTGCAGGATTCACCTCTTAGGATCTCTTATTTCTCTTGGATTCCCTGGAATCCTGTTCCTCTTATGTTTGGTTTTTTTTACCCTAGGGGATCAGACCTTTGTGTGATTCATTTTGGCTTATCATTGAATACCTTTGTCAAGTTGTAATAATTTTGGGAACCCTTTCAAAACCCCTTTCTGTAAAATTTTTGGGGACCCTTTTAAAATCCCTTCTTTCACCTAATAAAAAATATCAAAAACAAAGAATAGAATATACGAGCAATTTAATATTTATATCAATACCAGTATAATAATTACAATAAAATTAACTTATAATATCAAATATGAATTTAAATGGCATAATTCATTCATGAACTATGCATGAAGAGAAACTTACAATATTATTTGCTCCAAATTTGTATACAAGCTTTATTCCAAACTGGATCTCTTTTACAATTATATTACTATTGGATTACCATTGGATTTGATTGCTGTCTTACGGAGTATTGTATCCATACTATAGCCATAGTAATGTGACTCTTCAATTACTTGACTATTGCTCTCTAGATGACAAGTCCCATGACCTTTGGCTTATCATCTTGCCACTTGCATACTAGACTCTTCACTTTCTTCTTGCATGCACACTTGACTCTATGACACTTGCATACTTCTACATGACTCTTACACTTCTACATGCACTCCTAATATACTAAAATTGTGCACATCCTCACATTACATATTTGCACACTTATATACATTACACTTGTGCATATTCATCAATCTACTCTTGTATTCTAACTTACATGACACGTGCATTTTCTGCACATTGCACTCTTACATGACACTTGTGCATTTCCTACACATTGACACTTACATAAAAGGGAAAATATAAATCACTCACCTAAACTATAGAATCAATTCTAATTTATTACATATTTATAATTTTACCATGAATGTACCATGGGGGTACATTAGCATGTACCAAATAATATAATATTTCTTAACTATATTATGTAGTAATGCATCCATCATCAACAATAGGGCTTGAGTCATATTTATGGACATATACTTGCATACCATTTGCGGTATAGGTTGGAATTCCTTGGGCCACCCAATAGTAGTGGGTGGATATGATTGATTTTCATAGTGTCCAACTATGCCTATCTTGTAGTTTATTTTAGGATTGAGGGATAAATATATACATATGTACATGGCATAGGCTTCCCTTAGTCTATACCATTGTAGTCAAAAGTGTGTTGGCACTTGAGAATTGTCAATACTACATACGACCTGCCTACTTCAATAGCATGTGTGATTGGTACACCACCTCATGCATAGCAAACACTAGAGAGAGGCAGTGTTTAAAGAGCATGTTATCAAATTCTATCCAAATATTTCATGCCCTCGATCAATTAAATATCTTAAAGCATGTTGTTAAATTCTACTCAAATAACATATGAATATTATAGAATGACATATCCTCATGTGCTACAAAAATCGTATATAAGAGTCTACCAAGGACTTCTCAACAGATTCTTACATATATTTTTTAGCTTGAAAAGTATTTAATCATGTGGCCAAAGACATCAAGATGTATGTTATTAAATCCTCTAATAAATTCTAGAATTTATCCTTGGTAGTTCCTATTATAGATTTGGATAAATGGATTGCAATCCCCCTCTAAAATTTGTTCATTCTCATTGTTGATCTCAAGTGGTTTTTGTATATTTTTTTTTAATGTTCCTATAAGGGAGTAGAAAAATATCCCTTCTACTATCAAATTTATTTTTTTAGACTAAATTAAAATATCTTAGTGTGATCCTCCAATATTTCATTATCCCTTTGTCTTTTTAAAGACTTTATCCTTGATCTCTATGACCTTACAACAATATTTATATTTATTCAAGAATTTCTTTCCATGTGCTTGTTACACTTAGTTCCATGAAGTATCTTAGTGCTACAACTTTGATTTTAGTTAGTAAAACTTTATATTCTATGCATAACTCTTGTATTCAGAACTTTAACATAGTAAATTAAACTCAAATAAAATTATATCCAAGTATTATAACAAGCCCATGAAAATGTGAGAGAAATAGTGTTGG
The DNA here is from genome assembly GCA_028583015.1 of Wollemia nobilis. Classification (NCBI taxonomy): domain Eukaryota; kingdom Viridiplantae; phylum Streptophyta; class Pinopsida; order Araucariales; family Araucariaceae; genus Wollemia; species Wollemia nobilis. Next base: position 62,197 of record JAQPPZ010001560.1, on the reverse strand, counting down.
GTTATTGTTCACTTTAGAATCCTTTTTGGATCCTAAATAAAATAAAAATTTGGTTGCACCTAAGTGGTGCTTCCTTAATAAAACATCTTAAGTAGGATGTTGCTTGGTGAGTGTCCAAAATGCTTCCATTAACACCATTTTGACATCCCTTAAGGATTTATTGGTTTCAAATTTCTTCTTTCTTTATATAAAATAGAATTCTTAATTACTTTCATAGTATAAATTCCATAGTAGGATCTATTACAATATGATTTTCTTCTACAAATTGATCAACAATAAGTAAAATAAGTAATTTTACAAAAATAAATTCAACAATAATCCTCATAGATACCTAGTCTAGGGTTGGTTCTATATAGTATAATTTGTCTATCATAATTCCTTTGTAGTCCATTGAGTTGTGAATAATTCCTTTCTAATAACACTAGATGCTTTTGGAAATGGTATCTTTTGTATTTTCTTAAATTCATTGGATTTTAGGGTCCTCTAAATATTTTTTGTTGGTTTTACATACTCATATTGTCCTCAATCTACCACTACAAAACATTTGGGTCTTGATATACAATAATTTTAGGTCTGTTTAGAAGAAAGCTACATAATTGTTTTTAAGGTGATTAATGTACTCTAACTATGCAAATATTATATAAAAGTGGAATATAATTTATTATATCCCTTTAGCATATCTATCCTATTATAGTTTTAATATATCTCTAGCAATTACACCCAAAAGTCATAGGTTCTAATTTTAAGTACTAATGTATCAACAAGGAAACTGGATATTATTTAGCTACCAAGTAAACAAAATAATTCTTTCTTCTAATATTCTAAGATAATTTTGGCTACCTGCCCAACCGTATCCACTTACTTCAAATATTTTGATGCTATATAACTATACGAAACTATATAAATTATCAATTTAACCAAGGGGGCTTTGAGACACCATACATTATATGTGAAAATTATCAGGGATATAACATTTGAGAGTGTTTTACCTAGTTTTGGATAATCCAAGAAAGCCATTAAACCCCATAGGTCAAAGCAAAATAAGGTCAACTAAGACCTAGATAAAATATTAATTTAGAGAATAATAAGGTAAGATTAAGGATTGTCATGTTGGATCTAGTATATGGATGTTCCAGGTTGTAAGATTAAATAAGTAGGAAATATGTAATAGGTATATCAAGTAGGTAGTAAGGTGTTAGAAGTAGGTTTTAGGTGTGGGTAAGATCAATCAAATTTAGGAAGATGAGTAAGGTATAGATCACACACATACAAGACTAGTTTTCTAGGAAAATCAATAAACCATAACAAAGTAAAGTAGAAGGAAAATGATCATGCAATAATTAATTTATAAGAATTTATCTAATATATAAGAAAATTAAATAAATTGAAATATGAAAGAATATTTTACTAAATGTAAAACACCTCAAGTCCTACCCACTTGGTTGTCCAACAATGTAACACCCCAAGTCCTAGCCACTTGGTATGAGGTATGTTAACTTCTTCATGAGTGCCATTTTGCTACAGTTGAAATAACTCATGAGATCGAGACTAGTCAAATCTTGTTGTTGTCTTTTTAAAACTTCACTCTCCTACCCAATTCTAAGTTCAGACAAGGGTTTATTTTACTCTAAATCCCATAAAACATAGAGGTGTGATGCATATTTTTTCCATATCTTAACATGAATTCATGTCATGTAAGAACTAGTGCATACATGCCCGAGCTAGACAAACAACCATCTTCCCTAGAGTTCATCCAAAGTTTACCACTACCCTGGAAACTACCCGGTGTCTTGTCTTGTTAACAACATAATGTCCATACCATTATATTGGGCTGTATTCATTCAATATTTCAAGTACAAGATTTACCACTCCGTACTATCAGGATCTATCTAGGAGTGATGCCCATACATCCCTTCGTTACCTCCCGTTCTGATCCTAACTATCAGAAGTACGGTTAATCTTGAATGTGGTATTTGTCCTCATACAAATACCCTAAAGGTTTAAAACCAAGATTGTATTGCCCACAATCTTGAGCTACAAAATCAAGATTGTCCTTCCTACAATCTTGAAACCTTTCCGTCACATATTTTTTTATGGTTTAAGAGGTTACATAATTCAATGGTTGGAGGTATATAATAATGGTTTAGGCAAAACTTATGTCTCTATAGCTAAGGTCAAATCTACATCAATAAATAATTATCATCCAAAACTTATGATCAATATCTATAATAATAACTAAATATTTTATAATTCTTATTCCCTTAAAGAGAATTTATTTGAAATATACTAACTTTACTTCCTATAAAAATTATTTATTTTAACTATAACAATACTAATAAATTCAAAAAGGATTTAAGCCTTCAAATATTTATTTGGTTGCTTGCCAAAATGAAAGAATAGAATTCGAAGAAAACATAATAAGATCATCGTATTTGGACAACACGAAAATAGAGAATCTTAAAATAATTAGTTTCCAAATTGCTTTGGTTTCTAATTGTATCCTACGATGGTCTAAGGTTCTTCTTGATGAATTCGGTGCTAATTAATATCCAACATTATTAATAGTTATATCCATGTTGTTGTACAATGTGCTTCTTTAAATCCTAACTAAGCTAATACTGAATTAATATTGCAGCTATGGTATGAAGTTTAATTAAGTTTTGAGGCGTTTATGTTTCGATTTACATAATCTAGGAGAGAAGACATAATATTGTCCACCTACGAATGGCAATTCTTAAATCCAAAGAGAATCCTCAAACTATTTTCTTAAACCTCTATGTATTTTCATTCTAAAACGATCATTCTGCCATACAAATTCATGCAGATATATTTCAATTTAATCCATAACATCCATTATATTATTGTAACTCATTCAAAAATAAAATATAATTAAAGAAAAGAACTACTGGTCCAAACAATAGTATAACTTGGTCCTGGCTTATCACCGAATTTCCAGTTGGGTTCTTGTCCAGACACAGTGGATGTTAAAGATAAATTCGAGTATAAATCTTGGCTTTTCATTAGCATAATAACATAAAGTTCCAAGATATGGGTTTTTATTCGAAATGGGAACAGAGTGGAGTTTTATAAAAGCTATTATTAACCAATATAATTTTTAAACAAAGGCATTGAATATTTAATTTATTTTCTCTATCATGCATTCCAAAGTTCGTTGGTGATTTCAAATCTAGTTTGCATCTTCTAGAAATTAGTCCACAAGTGGTTTCATTAAATGCATGCTACGGATAAGTACAATATTAACAACATTGATGGATTGGACATCTTTCACAAAGGCTTAAAGACCATAATGCAACAGTTCTTTTATCATAATATTTTCCAGGCAAGAAAAACGCAATACAAGATATATTCTTTTATCTAACACAATATATACCACAAACAACATTTGAAATTTCTCAAGTAATCTTGTCCATCATATTTATAACAAATAATAAAACCAACTATACTCTCAGCAAATGCTTCCATCATGATAGCCAGAATGATGCTCTAACACGCCATGCATTCCGTTCTATGTTTCCAACACCAAAATATAGGCAAAATATATATATATATATTTATTATATATATATATATATATATATATATATATATATATATATATATATATATATATATATATATATATATAAAATGGTCATTTTGGTACTCTATATATATCATCTGGATTCACTTCTCACAAAGTCATTGCATTAAAATTACAAAGGTCTCAATTTGACTAACAACTCATTCTCCATTTGAGACACTGTGTCTTGCAACTAAACTCAGATATTCTTCACATAAATTACCAATAAGAAAATAGCTTTCGTCTACAGGAGATCTTCAGGTTTTACTCCTAGGTTTATCGATGATATTCCAAGGGTCAGAGCGACCAAACTAAGATGATATGCAACTAATTTTATACATGCATACAGTATTTTCACATCCAACATAGAAGCAATCCAAGAAAACATCTCATGCATCCACATGTGTTCTACTCTAGTTCAATTTCTTTCACTTGTATTACAATCACTCAACAAAGTCTTCAACATATAAAATATTAAGTTTACTACAATTATAGACTTAAACTTGTCAATTGAATTTTGCTAAAAGATATTCAATCTTACCCGTGAGCACTTGTTCCTTCTTCCTGTTTTAGAAAAGCCCTCTTCCTTCCTCTTGTTTTCGTTTTTCTTTCTCCACCAAGAAAAAAACAATCACACTACTTCCATTTTTCCCCCACTTAGCATTTTTTAGAAGAAGAGTGCTATAATTATGCTTAAAAACTGTTGATTGTTCATGAGTTATCCATCCTAAGGCTCGCCATGTGGAATACACATTGTTTCCATGTTCAACAACCAAGCCTTTATAATAATTTTAATGCCCAATGTTTCCAATTGCCTTGCTTATTATGTAACAAGGTTCTTTTTAATTTTCTTTTTATTATTATTATATTTTATAATATTTTCTATTTTATTTTATTTCTTTTATTATTTTACTTTCTTTATTATTATAAATATTATTACTAATATTATTATTTTTATTTCTTTTATATATATATATATATATTTACACATTTTTATAAAAATAAATTCCAAAAGAATACCTATTAATGCAACCACATGATATGCATCTATATGGACAGTTGGCGGATGCATTTCTAGTAGGGTTCTCTGCCCCTATCAACTGCGAATACACTGCCACTCATCATTTCCCTTGAATTACCTAACACCGAACATTGCCAATTGAGAAAAATCTATCCTTTGAATTGTTCTCGCCAATAATAGTACCTATCCCTGCATCCACAAATACATTAGCAGTATCTCATTCTTGCAGATAAATGAGGTATATAAGAAGTTATGTTTTGGAGGGTTATTACACTAAACTTAGAGGTAATTACCTTGATGCTTGATAAAAGTGTATTTGAATGTTTGAATATTCAAAACCTTGAGAATTCATTCCTGATTTTTAACCTTTTTATTTGATGCGGAGCTAGGTCAATATGACCTTGAGATATGGAATCCTTACTAGGAGAACTAAGTCTAGGGAGAAGAAGAATATGAATCTTCTTTTTGGTGGAGATCCAAGAGATGTGATATAATTGAGAAAAGATGCTTAAATAAATTTTGGTAGATCTGTAGAGAATTTATGGAGGACTTTTGAAAAGGTTTTATGAAAAGATAAGATAGTAAATGACAATTAAAAAAAAACAATCTCTAAGTATCTTCTCTTTATTTCGTTAAATTTAAATATTTTACACATATTTACTAGAATTTAGATGGAATCTAACCTAAAACCTGTTTGAAATGACTAATTTATCTCCTATTTACATGAATTAGTTGTATGACTTCAATTTGTGAAGCCACTACTTGACCAAGGTTTTATTCTATCCCATCCAAAAACAAGAAATAAAAAGAATACACTACATATATAAGACATGTAATGAATTAGACAAAGGTTATTTGATCACGAACGTATACTATCCTAAATAAAATCTAATAATTATTTATTTTTAAAATACACGATATATTGTGCTGATCATAAAAGTTGGCTAGCGGTTACCAATTCCATCAATGTAAGTTAAAAAAAAAATGTTAAGCAAATTACCAAACCATAAATATTACATATAATTGTAGACATCAAATTATTCAAAAATAGAAATCAAAGAGTTTGCTGCATAAAAAACGGCTGTGTATAACCATACGTAGGAAACGATACATCTAGTATAGCCTATTTAATTGTTCACAACGACTGGCAGGTTTGTATGTCACGAAATGCTCCTGAATCTTTTTAAGGGAAATATACTAAAGAACTTCGACAATATTCCTTATAGTCTTGGGTGTTGTATGCTCTCTTGAAATGTTCTGAAATAATAATTTTTTTTTTTAAGAAGACGGCCATAGAAGTGAGTTGCTTTTGTGCGGGCGATTTGACAGGTAGTAAGCTCGCTGCATGTTCGATGTTTTGGTCTAAAGTTGACTGATAGTGCTCATATGGTTAGATATACTAGTTTTTATGTTTTCTTTAGTTTTTAAAAACACACAATAAACTCCCTTATCAAAGAGAACCATCTCAGAGTCTGTCTCTTGAAGTAGGCAGGTCAGTAATCCTCGGTGCTTGAAAAGTTTCTTCTCAGATGACATGGTGTCTTTTTCCAAATCTCGTCACACGTACGGCACGTGATCTTGCCAATTCCTGCCTGCACGAATGCAAACCCCAATAAATTTTCGAGCAATGGATTTCTTCGAAGCGAAATATTGATCAGGAATCAGCATTTGGCAGATATGCCCCTGCAATGCAAGACGCATCGGCTGAACAGTCTCCCTCGACATCTCACGGTTGAATGACAGATACCGATGAACGATGATCCACCGCGGAAGGGTAAGTCTCCTTTTATCAAATGTTTGAACCTTATACTCAGAAAGATGTTACCGATCTTCCTAATATAAAAAACCGTTTGCGAACCACGCCTATTGGACGATTCAGGCAAACAGTACATCCAATAAATGCGAGCTGCGGAAGGGTGAGTCTCCTACAGTTCTAATGAATTGATTTAAAATTTGGAAAAAATATCTGATTCCTATATTCAATTATTAAAGATGAAAAGACTGCAAACAGTACATCCAATAAATGCTCTCTCAACCCTTGACGAAATTAAAATGGTGTCCAAAGCGATTAGGCCCTAACCCAAGATCATTCAAAGCACATCTGAACTGCAGCAGATGCACTCAGACGTTTCATCGGGCCAGGAGCTGTATGGAATCCCATAAATTCTAATCTTCATATAACAAATTTTAAAGGCATGAAGATGCGTTATTGAACTCCGCCGCAATTTTTTTGAAATATGTTTTTACTGTTTACCGTTTTCGTTCTACTCTTTTGAAAGATCTCATTCTTTACTTTGAAAAATTCATGTAGAGCAATGATGCTTTCAGGAGAAAACTTAAGACATTGTTCCATATATATACTTAATTATAAATTGTATCAAAATTAGAACAATAGGAGGAATTCTTTTTAGATTGCCATTAAAAAAAGAGAGGTTGTTATATAAGGTTAAAACTGTTCCATACTCATTGCTTCGTAAGTTTATTGTAAGTTTATTGTCAAGTAATTTCTGGTATTTCAACTATAGACTTTACGACATTTTCTATATTGCCTGTGTTTGTACTAATTTGATCTGTTTAGGAACATAGATCAAATAATATAGACTTTAAAACATGTTCTATATGTGCCATAAGGATCGAATAATATAAACTTTATTGGATATGTTATATATGTGCAATAAAGAAACAAATGTAAGCTAAGAATCGGCTGAGCTCTCCACCAAAGCGATAAAGATGTTGAATTTAGAAACATATAATACAAGAACTTCATTCCTTTATACACCTATCATTGTAAAGTTTTGAAAGTCTTCGTATCATAAATTTCACTATCTTGTGCAAGACATCCAATACCTGCACAAAATTCATTAATAATAGAAATGATTTATCATTACTTCATTATATAATAGTTATCTAATGTTATCAAATGGGCTTCAAAACTATTAATGTTATATTTTCTAATTTAGAAGCAACACAAAGAAAGGATAAATAACCTAAAATAAATTCAAAACAAGAAGAAAAAGAGTATCGATTTTAAATTAAAGAGCAAACAATGCATAATACTTCTACCTCATACAAGAAAAGAAAATAGAAAATGGCTTCAACTATTTGAAACCTTCAACATATATATATATATATATATATAAAAAGATTAGTTGAGTCTTCCCTTATTCTATTAAAATTAAAAAATAAATTTGACAATTGTCTTAGTTAATTTTAATTAAAAATATTAAAATTAATTTATAAAGTTTTTAACTTAATTCTTTTTATTTTTCCTCTCTATATGTGGTTGTCTTCTCTTAACTCTAGTTCTTCCATCTTACAAACAAAAATAATATTTAATTTTAAATAAATACTTCATCATTGTTATAATATACATTTATAGTATATTATTTACACCAATCTCTAGTCTTACCTATGTAAATATCCTTGTATTCCTGTATATACACATCTATAGTATATTCTTTAAAACTATCTTAAACCAATCTCTAGTCTTACCTATGTAAATGTCCTTGTGTTCTTGTATATTTATGACAGTCTTCTCTAACTATGATTCCCCTAATTACAAAAAAAAAAAGTGTTTACTTTGAAATAAGTGCTTTTTCGTTGCTATAATATATTTTTTAAAACTAACTTAGACCAATATCTAGTCTTCCCTATGTAAATATCCTACCTTAAGTTTTTTTCCAATTACAATTTTGCTATGTTCTCGTGATAAAGAATGTTATATAATCCAAAGTATTTACTCATCTTTACTTTCACTTTAAATGTTTCTCATGTAAAAACCAATATTATTTAAAAAATATCACTTTCACTTGATGAGCTTAATAATGTTTTTATGACTATGTCATATGATAAGTTCTTTCCTCTTGATGGCTTTCCATGTAAATTTTATAAAGCCACTTGGAATTTTACTGACCTGATCTGCTTAATGTTTACAATAAAATGTTAGCCAATAATTCTTTGGGTAATATTATCAATCGTAGAAACATTAAATTTATTTTTAAAGTAGAAAATCTTAAGCTTATCACTAGTTGGTAACCTATTACTCTGCTTAATATCTCTTACAAGATTTGGGCTAAAGCTTTAGCTCTTTGTATTTGCAATAAACGAGCTTCATTAAAGGGTGTTACATCTTGGATAATTTTATTGTTGTTTGGGAAGGTTTAAAATAGGCTTGTATCTTTAGCCAAAAGCCCCTTTTCCTTAAACTAGACTTTGAGAAAGCTTATGATCATATTGAGTGGCCTTTCATTATTGCCATGCTCCAAGCTCTCAGTTTTGACCCCTTATTTATTAGGGCTATCAGTATGTTGTTTGCTGATAATTTAGCTTGTACTACTATTAATGGACTTAGTAAGACAATTTTGGTTTATTTCATTTTATTCGCTAGAATTATCCTTTGGCCCCCTCGCTTTACATCCTTGCTACTAAAAATTTTGGTTATCTTCTTTTCAATCAAGCGTCTAAGGGTTTATTAAAGGTATTATTTTTCCTGATATGTCCACCCAACTTATTAATGGGTACTTTGCGGATGATTATTTTCTCACTATCAACGAGGATGAGGTTTCAGTTTCAACTACTTTGGTTTGCTTGGATACTTTTTGTAAGGCCCAAAGATCCAACATCAAATGGTTTAAGTACCTTTGTTTTCACCTTGCTTCTTCTTATGTGTCTGCTTGAATTAAAAAAAATTCATGGCATTGACTTCAAGGGGTTGAGTGTTTTAAGTTCTTAAGAATCCCCTTTTCTTTTGACAACTCACCCTTTGAACTCTTGCAGTATGTCATTGATAGAATTAAAAAATAATATTTCTTGTTGGGCCTCGCGTCCCTTTTCTCTTGTCAATAAGTTTTAAGTTTGCATAAATATTCTTGCTGCCGCCCATGTTTATTACTCCTCTTGTTGGGCCCTTCTAATAATTATTATAATAAGTTGGTCAAACTCCTTAGGGATTTAATTTTGTCCAATGGGAAGAATTCGTGTGATTTTCATTGAGTTTCTTGGGATATTTGTTGCACATCTACTGATAAGAGTGGGATGAGCATCATTGAAATTTACAAGTAAAGTATTTATCTATGTGCTAAGTGGGTGGTTAAAGCTATTGAAGGCCCTGAAGCCTTGAAGGTTTTTATTTGTCATTATATTTCTTCAGGGTTACCTTATGGACGTAAATCTTGGGCTAATATTGGACTCCATACTCTCATAATTACTTCTACTCCACTTAATATTCAAGGTTCCTTTTTTGTGAAATGTATTTGGTGAGATTTTGAGGAAGTGAAACCTTATATTTTTTGGATTGGTGATGGTTTTCATAATGGTATTTCATTCAATTCTCAAAATATCGGGTGGTCTCCTATTCTGTATAACTCTTTAGTTCTTCTTACTAATATGCTAGGGGTTAAATCTTTGAGGTTGTTTCACAAGGCATCTATTATATTAATGATTTAGTGCACTCTCAAGACTAAATTCTTTGGCTTGGTCTCAAATAGAAATTTAATCTTCAAAATTCAGATCTTCCTTCTATTCTCAAGTTTCAAGAGATCATACATAATGGTATACTTCATAAGCTCAGCCTTCAATCCCCAAGTACTTGGTGGAGGGATTGATGTTGGAATGTGGATACTCCTTTCAAGAACTACTATTCTTCCTTGATTTTTCAGCTTCTTAGTCTTGTTTCCCTTGGTATTAATACACTTAATGAGAGATAGCAGACTTACTCTACCTTCTATACTTGGATTACACATTACACATTTGAATCATATATGGTAGTCAAACCTTAAACCTAATATTACATATTTTCTCTAGTATCTTATTTATCAAGGGCTTCCTATGAGAGAGAGACTTAGTAGGGTTGGTCTTCCTAATCCTAAGTGTCTAGCTTGTGGTCATTTTGAGACTTTCAAACATCTATTTTGGTTTTTCCCTCATGCTCAGTCTACTTGGTCCTAGATTCACTCATTGTTCAAGCTCTTTCATCCTAAATTTTTTAGATGGTAGATGATCTTTTTTGGATATAACAATTGTTGGCCTACCTATATTGCTACTCTGTGGAATTTATTTCATGCTATAATTTTTTCCAAATTTGGAAATCTAGGAATGCTGCTATATATTCTGGAGATTCAATTTCCAGTCAGTTTTCCTTACATGAAAAAATTACAGTATTTTCTATTGTTATTATTTAGCTCCATTTGTAGGCTTCCAAGTTGACTCATGAGTTGGAACATTTGATAAATCTTATCAAGTTCTAGCATGAGGCTTCATGCACTATCAACATAGCTTTGCCTAACCTCCCTTTTCCTTAAGGTCTCTCTATTTCTTTGAGGTCTCAACGTAGCAGGTTGAGGGGGTGACATTATCCAATATCAGGCTATTCTATAAGTTCCCACGGTAGGGCTCGATATCATCTTGGAGTGGCTCCATTTATTTAGATATTTTGTTTATTCATCCTTTTAGGGACTGTGACCTCAGGCCTTTTCTTTACGATGTTGATTATTTGGGTGGCCTTGAACCCTGAGCTATGATTTTTCCAGCTCCATTTTTATTGTAACCTCTTTTACTTTTTATTGAATATAATTGTTGTTTTCAATAACAAAATACCACCATTATTTTAATGTTTACATTAAAATCTCTTTGAATATAATTTTTTAAATTATTTTTTAAATATTAACAAATATATTTAAAAAATAGTAAAATTATAACTATCAAATACACCATGCTATAAGAATTTCACAATAATAGATATGCACAACATTACAAAATATGAAGAGAAATATCCTTATTCTGAATATGCTTCCTTATGAAGTGCATGTGTATCTCAATGTGCTTGGTTCGTTGATGTTCAACTAGATTGCGTGCAGTATAAATTGTGCTTTGATACCATGTAAGAATTTCACAATAATAGATATGCACAAAATTACAAAATATGAAGAGAAGAGTGGAACTGATTGATTTATTCCAAGGATTAACTCTGTATAAATAGCAAAGTTTATCATTGAGAGCCGTTGGATTACAACAACTCATCATACCTAATGAAGACACCACTGAGAGTTCTCCTGACACATGGAGGAGTGGAAAATCAAGTGTGGACCTAGTAATTAGAGGAAGAATTGGATGTTTTTTCTTGAACATTAAGGGATTTTCCTATTTGATTTTTATTTTTTGTCTTTTGATCCTTCATAGCTGCCTCTAGTTGTTGTAACCTTTTTCTAGCATTTGTTGGCAGAGTGACCATTCTTTTTACAATGAGTACAGATTATGGGAGGCTTCTCCTTATTTTATTTTATTCTAAAGAAGTTCTAGTTTTTTTTAATTATTCTCTAATCGTATTAATTTATTTTCTTTAAGTTAGAGATTTTTCAAAAATTTTCTCTAAGGGTGCTATAATTATTCTCTTAATATTTGTTATTAAATTAAATTTTATTTGAGAATCTCTATAGTTTTTTTTACACTTAAATAATTCATAAACCTAAGGTTTAACTTATCTTCCTCAAAATATTTGTCTACATTCCATGTACAAAAACCATTAAAAACTTATAGTTTCCCTCAAGTAAGGGCGAGTTTTTGGAGGCACTTGGTATAAAGGCCTGGCAAATATTTTTCAATATTCCTCTTTATTTTGGGACTCTCTCTCACTGATAGTTTCCCTCTCGTAAGGGTAAGTATTGAGAACACCTATTTTAATTTGGTTGATATCTCTGCATTTCAAGCCAAACACCCTTGACAAATTCTTCTCTATACTTACAGTTTCCCTCAAGTAAGGGCAGGTATTATGAGGAACTAAGAGGATTTGGCACTCTAAAGCAACCAATATTACAACATCATTATAATTATAGTCTCCCTCTCGTTAGGGTGGGTATATTGAGTTTTCTAATATTGAAAAGCTTCATTGTAACAATTGCATTAATCAATTAATTAAAGTTCTAAGGGGGATTTATTGGTTAATTAAAAATTAAATTTTCTCGTGTTTAAAATGATGAATTCAATTGAACCTCTCACCCCTCATAAATTTCACACTTGGAAACCTAAAATTTTAAATCTTATCTCTCAAAAAGGTCTTATTCATTTGTTAGAAGAAAAGCAACCAAAATTTGATAAAGAATATGAAATCTTTGTTCATAGGGGAAAAATACATGAAACGATGGGTATTTTTATCTCTGATGTTCATGAAAGTTTGTGGTTTAATATTATAGATTACAAATCTCCTCATAAAATTTGGGAGAAACCGAAGGCCTTGTTCAGGAAAGTAGATCAGATGAGATCAATGCAACATAAAGCCAAACTAACTTCTTTGTCCCCTAAAGATTTTAGTAGTATTGTTGAATTCCTCACTAAATTCAAATAAGTCCTCACTCAATACAAAGGAAGTGGGAAGACTAATACTAAAGAAGAATGCATTTATCTAATCCTTTCTAAGCTAAATGGTGTTTTTCAAATTTTTTCTACCACATTTATATCTACCAAATATGCTCTCGATGCAATCTTTAAAATTCCCCCTTTAGAAGAATTTTGTGATAGATTAACTAGGGAAGAAACCAAACTTGCTAGATACGAAATCTCTTCTTCTTCCTATTATTCAAAAGCCTTAGTAACCTCCACCTCTTCTAAAGAAAAATTCAAAAATAAGGAAAAGACTCCCATAACCTGTACTCACTGTAAAAAGAATGGTCACTCTACCAATAAATGCTGGAAAATATTACAACAACTAGAGGCAGCTATGAAGGATCAAAAGATAGAAAATAAAAAGTAAATAGGAAAACCCCTTAATGTTCAAGGAAAAACCTCCAATTCTTCCTCTAATTACTAGGTCCTAGATTCTAGAGCAACTCATCACATGACTGCTTCAGACAAGTATTTCTCTTCTATCTCCTCTAGCTCTACTTGTAGCATAGAAGTAGGTGACTTTTCCTTCATCCATGTCAAAGGAAAATGGGATATAACAATTTATGGTGGCTCTATAAATAATGTTCTCTATGTTCTAGACAATGCCACCATTATCCTATCTTTCTATTAGATTTGACTTTTGGAAATGGGAAAACTATTCTCTTCTCCCCAACAGGAGTTGAGATAATAAATTTTCAAGACCCTTATTATCTTATAGCCAAAGGGAATATTGATCATAACTCTCATCATTTTCACTTCAAAGGTTTTCAAAATCCAGAAGGATCCTCCTATTTTATGCCTCATAGTGATCTTGAAAATCAAATATGGCATGAAAGGTTTGGTCATCTTAATTACAACTACCTAAAGGATTTTTGCACCCATGATAAGGTTACAGGATTACCCCAAGTCTCTTATAGTGTTGGAGTTTGTCCTGGATGTACTCTTGGAAAGCAACACCAAGATCCTTTCCATCCAAGTAGTTCTCTAAAAGCCTCATCCCCTCTAGATTTAATCCATAGTGACTTAATGACCTTTCCTAAACCATATTTAAAAGGAGAAAAGTATGCTCTTACCTTTATTGATGATTTCTCTAGAAGATCTTGGGTCTACTTCCTGAAATATAAAAGTGATGTGTTATCCCACTTTAAAGTTTTTAAAGCCTTAGTTGAAAATCAGACATCTTACAAAATCAAGAAGATTCACACTGATAATGGGGGGAATAATATAGTAATGAGTTCTCTATATTTATTTCAAGTCATGGTATAATACATCAACATTTTGTCTCCCATAATCCTCAACAAAATGGTATTGCAGAAAGGAAAAATCGGACATTAAAAGAGATGGCTAATTGTATGCTCCATTCAAGAGATATTCCAAAAAATTTTGGGTAGAAGATATTAACTATGCAAATTATATTTAAAATCACACACCTCATAAAGATCTTGACCATTTAACTCCTGAAGAAGCATGGTCTGGCTTAAAACCAGATGTTTCCTATTTCAATATTTTTGGGTGTACTGCTTGGGATCACATCCCAAAGAATAAAAGGAAGGCTCTTGATAAGAAAATCAAAAATATCATCTTTATCGGTTATTGTGAAGAATTGAAAGCATACAAGATTCTTGATCCCTCAACTCATGAGGTCTTCTTTCATAGGAATGTCCAATTTGATGAAACATTCCCTCAAAAAGATCCTCAAAAGCCCTCTTCCTCCATTGAGCCTTCTCCTATAGTAGAACCTCAATATTATGAAGAGCCAACCCTTGAAGTTAAATTGGTTATTGATAATCAAGATGAGGAACCTATAAATCCATCTCAATGTCTTTCAACTCCTTCAAATCCTTCCTCTATGCCAAAATGGGCCCGCACCATTGTTAAAGAAGATACTCCTTACATCCAAAATCTTCCTCCAACCAGATCATCCAACCCCATAGGCACTAGTCTTGTATGTAAGTCTATTTCCTCTAATCCTCAATTCTTCAAAGAAGCCTCAGGTATAAAAGAATGAGATGATGCCATGGAAAATGAATTTTCTTCTTTGATAAAAAATGAGACTTGGGATTTAGTTCCCTTACCTAAAGGAAGGAAATTAGTTCATTGTAAATGAATCTTCAAAACTAAATATGGGCCTAATGGAGAAATAGACAAACACAAGGCTCGTCTAGTGGCCAAAGTTTTTCTCAAGTTGAAGGCATAGATTATGTAGGAACCTTTGCTCCAGTTTCTAAAATAGATTCTGTAAGATTGGTTCTTGCCCTAGCCACTTCTCATAAGTGTTCTATATATCAAATGAATGTAAAATATGCTTTTTTACATAGATATTTAAAGGAATAAATATTCATGGAATAACCTACTGGTTTTACTCAAGACTCCTCTATGGTTTGTAGGCTTAAAAAGTCTCTCTATGGCCTCAAACAAGCCCCTAGAGCTTGGTATGAAAATATGGACTCCTTCCTTATTTCAGTAGGTTTTTCTCATTGTGAGTCTAATAATACAATTTACATTTGGAGAAATGAAGGCAACATCACCGTTATTGTTCTATATGTTGATGATCTTATTCTCACTTGTAGTAACTTGACTCACATTCAGACTATAAAAGACTCTCTCTAAAAAAATTGAAATGTCTAATCTAGGTAAAGCTCATTACTTCCTTGGAATCCAAATAAGTCAAACATATGAAGGTATTTCTTTGTACCAACAAAAGTACACTCTAGATCTTCTACAAAGATTCAAAATAAAATATTGAAAACCTTCTCCTACCCCCTTTCAATCTGGCATTAATCTTAGTACTTCCTGTTCATCCCCTCCTTGTGATGCCACTCTATACTGTCAACTTGTAGGAATTTTGCTATACCTTACTCATACTCACCCAGATATATCATATGTTGTTGGCCTCATGTCCATATTCTCTCATCAGCCTCACTTCAGTCATTGGCAGGTAGTAAAAATAATCCTCCATTACTTGTAGGGCACTACTAATTTTGGGCTCTTCAAGGTAACGTGGAGAAGAAAATGACTTGGTTAAGATATCTACAATTTTTTCCTCAGTTGGAATAAATTCCAAGTGTATGTCCCTATTTTGAATATGTTGCCTTATGAAGTGCATGTGTATCTCAATGTGCTTGGTTTTCGGATGTTCAACTAGATTGCGTGCAATATGAATTGTACTATGATTTTCACACCAAAGAGTTATAGGATGGTAATGTATGAAACAAAATTCTTTCATAATTTGATGAAGCCAAAGAGCTTCCTGACTAGCCAAAACTACTACCCTATATTCTGCCTCTATAGAAGATAGGGCTACTGCTTGTTGTTTCTTGCATAACCAATCTATTGGTGAGGAACCAAGGCAAAAGACATAGTCTGATGTGGAACATCTATCTTCTACTGAACCTGCCCAATCTGAATCTATGTAACCAATGATATCCATGGATTTTCCCTTGTAGAAGAGCCCAAAATGAGTAGTTACCTACAAGTAACGAAGGATTCTTTTTACTACCTACCAATGACTGAATTGAGGCTAATGAGAGAATCTGGATATGAGGCCAACAACATATGATATATCTGGGCAAGTATGAGTAAGGTATATCAAACTTCCTACAAGTTGATGGTATAGGGTGGCATCACAAGGAGGGGATGAGCAGGAAGTACTAAGATTAATGTCATATTGAAATGGGTAGGAGAAGGTTTGCAATATATCATTTTGAATATTTGTAGAAGATCTAGAGTGTACTTTTTTTGGCACAAAGAAATACCTTCATCTGTTTGAATTATTTGGATTCTAAGGAAGTAATAAGCTTTACCTAGATCAGCCATTTCAATTTTTTTAGAGAGAGTCTTTTATAGTTTGAATGTGAGTCAAGTTACTACTAGTGAGAAGAAGATCATCAACATATATAACAAGAATGGTAATGTTTCCTTCATTTCTCCAAATGTAAACTGTATTATCAAACTCATAATAAGAAAAACCTGTTGAAATAAGGAAGGAGTCCATATTTTCATACCAATCTCTAGAGGCTTTTTTGAGGCCATAGAGAGACTTTTTAATCCTACAAACCATAGAGGCATAATTGAAGGTTTTTCCTTGAAAATTAAGGGCTTTTCCTATTTTATTTTTATTTTTTGTCTTTTGATCCTTCATAGCTGCCTCTAGTTGCTGTAATATTTTCTAGCATTTGTTAGCAGAGTGACCATTATTTTTACAATGAGTACAAGTTATGGGAGTCTTTTCCTTCTTTTTGAATTTTTCTTTAGAAGAGGTGGAGGCTACTAAGGCTTTTGAAGAAGAGGAAGAAGAAGACATTTCATATCTAGGAAGTTTGGTTTCTTCCCTAGTTAATATACCACAAAATTCTTCTAAAGAGGGCATTTCAAAGGTTGCACCAAGATCATATTTGGTAGATATAAAGGTGGTTGAAAATTTTGAAAAACACCATTTAGCTTAGAAAGGATTAGATAAATGTATTCTTCCTTAGTCTTAGTCTTCCCACTACCTTTGTATTGAGTGAGGACTTCTTTGAACTTAGTGAGGAAGTCAACAATACTACTAAAATATTTAGGGGACAATGAAGTTAGTTCAACTTCTAGTTGCATTGATCTCATCTGATATACTTTCCCAAATAATACCTTCAGTTTATCCTAAATTTCATGAGGATTTTTACAATCTGTAATATGAAACCACAAAATTTCATGAACATTAGAGCTAATAATACCTATTATTTCATGCATTTTCCCCCTATGAAAAAAGATTTCATATTATTTATCAAATTTTGGTTACTTTTCTCCTAACAAATGAGTAAGACCTTTTTGAGAGATAAGATTTAAAATTTTAGGTTTCTAAGTGTGAAAGTTATGAGGGGTGAGATGTAATTGAATTCATAATTTTAAACACGAGAAAATTGAAGTTTTAATTAACCAATAGATCCCCCCTTAGAAATTCAATTAATTTATTAATGCAATTGTTACAAGAAAAATATATGAAGCTTTTCAATATTAGAAAACTCAATATACCTGCCCTAACAAGAGGGAAACTATAAGTATAATGAGGTTGTAATATTTTTTGCTTTAGAGTGTCAAATCCTATTAGTTCCTCACAATAACCGCCCTTACTTGAGGGAAACTATAAGTATAGAGAAGAATTTGTCAAGGGTGTTTGGCTTGAAATGCAGAGATATCAACTAGATTAAAATGGGTGTTCTCAATACTTGCCCTTACAAGATGGAAACTATTAGTAAGAGAGTCCCAAAATAAATAGGAAGATTGAAAAATATTTGCCAGGCCTTTATACTAAGTGCCTCCAAAAACTTGCCCTTACTTGAGGTAAACTATAAGTTTTTAATGGTTTTTGTACGTGGAACGTAGGCAAATATTTTGAGGAAGATAAGTTAAACCTTAGGTTTATGAATTCTTTGAGTGTAAAAAAAAAAATTATAGAGATTCTCAAATAAAATTTAATTTTAATAACAAAGATTAAGAGAATAATTATAGCACCCTTAGAGAAAAAAATTTGAAAAATATCTATCTTAAAGAAATTAAATAAATACAATTAGAGAATACTTAAAATAACTAATAAGTTTAATATTTAGATTAAATAATGAGAAGAAGATTGTTTTTTATAATAATTTTTATAAACAAATTAGGTTCTAAATTTTAAATAGAGAGTGTATGCTAAAAAAAGATATTAAGTATTACACCTCTATTAACTTGAAAACCTAAAAAAGACTTTGAGGAAGAGATAGAAAAAAAAAAATTACCCCCCTTCAAGAGACACCAATGTGCATATGGTTGCACATAAACCCCCCCAAAAAAAACTTTTATATTAAGGTTACAATAGACTACGACTTATCAAAGAGCTTTTTGTAAAAAAAAAACTTTGAGGAGTCAATATTTTACTTCAAAATTGAAGTGAAAAAAAACATTACAAAAAATAGGAAGAGGAACAAAATAAATAGTGCATCTACTAAGAAATGAGAAGCATCTTGAAGGACATAAAAAATGGAAACTCAGAATTTATATCTATCGTTGGTTTGAGCTAGGTGGAGGAAACTAAGACACCACCAAAGCCTTGAGAATCCTACGAAGATAAACTATCCAGAGAATAGATACTTTATGAATACTACGAGAGACTGAGACGCCACCAAAGCCTTGAGAAACCTGAGAAGATACACTATCCAGAGAACATATGTATCTATATATATATATAAACAATACATATATTAGCAATAATAAGGATTTTTCTAAATAAAAATGGATAAAATTGACTATTGCATAAATTTAAGCAAGTTAGTCAAAAAAATATCCAAAGCAATGAACTAGATCCTAGAACCTTCAAGAGCGAATGCAAGCAAAATCTATGCTGCTCTGGTGCCATTTAAGAATTTAAAAATTATAGATATGCACATCATTACAAAAGATGAAGAGAAGAGTGGAACTAATTGATTTATTCCAAGGATCAACTTTGTATAAATAACAAAGTTGATCATTGAGAGTTGTTGGATTACAACAATTCATCATTCCTGATGAAGACACCACTGAGAGTTCTCTTGACACATGGGCGAGTGGAAACTCAAGTGTCTATCCTAGTGGAACTTAAGAGAATATTCTCTTATTCTAACACATAAAATTACCTTATATTAAATGGTACTAACTAAAATTTTAATAATTTGTATTATTTTATGCCATTTCTTTTTTTTCTGAATAATTTGACAAATTTTAAACTTTACATCTATACTACGAAACACCTTCAAGTGGTTGGATTATATTGTAATATTTTAATTAATTTATTTTTATTATATTAGAGGAATTCATAACTCATTACAATTTTCTATGCCTCTTCATAATCATAGTGGATTGGATTATATTATAAAATTTTAATTTTCAATTATAACCATTAAGTGCATTTTGTTTTTTGGTAGATAAATTATTTCATTTAAACCGGGTTTTTGCGGTTGACCCAAAATATTTTTACAAAAATCAGCCTCAGGCTGAGGAAACAAAACTTAACCAGACTGAGGATCCTCTGTCCTCTACCCTTGCAATTCTTCCTTGAATGGGAGCCTCCATACTGGACATCCCACCCCAGGAAAGACCCATACAACAAAAAGAAACCAAATCCCTTATAGGACCCAAATAACCACTAGCATCCAGGCCAAAATTTGAAGCTAACCCACTTACAAACAGAAAACAAAAACAGACAAAATCTCTGCCCTAAAAAACCTAGATTTAGCAATGATGAACACAATCATTATCAAAACAACAAAACTTAGAGCAAAATAATAGTAAGGAAGATCTTAGTCCTCCTCTTCGTCCTCCTCCTCATGGTCGTCATCTTTGTCATCTTCGTTGTCATTCATCTCCGGGTTGTAGACCATCGGTTTGTTACTTTGGTACCCCTCATTGAAGAATACCTTGGTCAAGACTTCCTGCAAATAATGCATCTGGTGGTTAATTTTGGCTACTGTGTTCAAGGTGAACCTCTTCAAATCCATGATTGAGGGGTCGAGACCCTCATCTTCAGAGGTGATCTCTAGAATTTTGTCGCTCCCTTGCACTTGTTTATTTTTTAGTCTCAAGGAAGACCTCGTGGGTAGTTCTTCAATCCTCAATATTTTCCTTGTCGAACGTCCCTTAACACTTGACTCACCCTCTCTCCTCTTGGTAGGGGATGGTTTAGTCAACCTAGGGATATCTCTTCCCCTCAAAATTTCACCACGTATTGTCGGGGGATCCTCAAGGTGTGGTGCAGGGAGTTCAACTTGGGGAGCATTAAGAAGGATGTATTTGTAAATAACCTTAAGAAGGCCTTGATGCATGGGCATGGAGAAACCTTTCTTGATATGGGAGGAGGTTATTGTATGATTTTAAGAGTTCATTAGGAATTAGGGGATGCTTGTCGGGTTCACATCCCTAAAAATGTTGACAAAGACATAATGGAAACTTAGCAGACCTTTACTAGGGTCCTCTGTCATGATCAATTCCAACACATTATTCATAACCATGTTCCAAGGGTTCGGGAGGTCCATCCTTGTGAGCTCGTTCTTCACCTCCTTGAAGATTTTTGGGTTATTTAAAATCTTTTAGCTCCACCTCCCAGTGGTGCTTCTGTCTATGAATCAAACTCCCCTTGACTGTCTACCCAGTAATTACTGCTAGCAGATTTACGTCAATGACAATTTCACATACTTAGATCTCCATTTTACCATCCTCCCATGACTCCATAACTGCGAGCGTAATTTCCTCCTCTACAGCTGAGAACAGATAAAAGAACTAGGTAAAACACCTATCAGTCAGAATTGCCTGAGTAGCTGGCTCCATGACAACCATGCTAGGCTCAATATAGATCATGTTTCTGAAGGTCACTATCAAATTCCTCTCTAGTTTAATTGGAAGCTCGACACTCATGGTTCCCGATGTTCTTCTGTAGTGATAAATAATAATAGGGTGGTAGTGCCTTTGGTTGCCTCGAGCGTCCATTGCTAATTCCTTGAAAACGATGCCAAGTATGGAAGTGTACCTCCAATCACCGTTATCTTGAAAAGCATGCCACTTCAACATAGGGATCATGCCACCGTATCCCTCATCACATCTATTAGGATTCGTTATCTTAGTAATTATGGGAATGTTTGATGATTGGTGCTTGGCGAGAAACCAATGCCTCTTGAAAAAAGCAAAATTGCTCCTCAAATTTTTTGAAAACTCACACCACCTTCCTCGGTACCTCCTTCTTGCATAATTGTCTTATTTATGGATTAAGCCCACTACATTGTAGTTATGGCTCCTAATTTTTGTAATTACCTAGTTGACCTTGGGCTTAATATTTGTGATTTCTAACCTAAACACCACCAATGAGAAACGTTTTCTATTTTGGGCCCTTTGCCACACCCCAGTGGGATTCCCAAAGGGGCACGTGATCCACTATTGAATGAGACGCATTGACCTTGTCATAATATTTTGCATTGGATGAATTCCTCCATGTCACTTGGGATTCCTTGCGTCCATGTGATCAGTCCATCGGCCTCAATGCCAATGTTCACCAGCTTGTCAGATGCCTTGTTGGTTTTGTGAAACATGTGTTGGGCTACTTTTTCTTCCCTTGTGTCACCTAGGATCCTTGCTTCATTGATGAGGTCCTCAATCCTCTAGGGAGGTTTCCTTTTGTTGTTAATGAGGTTGATGATATTTAGGGAATCCGCTTACACATAACATTTACCTTGGAACTCTTGAAGCAGCTGCAGACCTCTCCAAAGTGCCCTTTCTTTGGCCTTGTTATTTTTCTTGGTTTCTAGATATTCAGAGAAGAAAAATAATACATGTCCTTTATGGTCTCTGACCACACCTCCAACCCCTGATTTACTAGGATTGTCCTTAGCTACCCCATCAAAGTTGAGATTGATCCAATTCATTGGGAGGAATTCCACCTGGTCTTTGATCTCAAGTGAGGTTTGCTAACACACACAAATTTGTTTAGAGTGATATTTAAGGATTGGGTAAGGATTTTCTCATTAGAAGGAATGGATTGAGGCGTAGAGTTAAAAATGCTCAAGTTTTCTTTAGCAAAGGCTAGAATTTTGTTAATGACAGACATCGGATCAAGGTTAGACTGGCTGAAAGCTCTATGGTTCCTCCCTAACCAAATTTGTCATAGATAGTGATGGAGGCATATCTTCCAAAGGAACCTAAGCTATAGACTAATAAATGGAGTAGGCCATTGTTGGAATAACTCAAGGATCATGGCTAGAATTACCCATGAAATATTGAATGTTTGAAATACTCCACTAAGGATAGCAACAGAGCATGGGCACTCTAAAAAATGTGGTAAATTGATATCCAGCTATTCCTACACAAATAACAGTGGTTAGGCAAAATCATATCTCTTCTTATCATGTTGTCTATGGTAAGAATTTTTCCTTGAATAACCACCCATGCAAAATGGGCTAGTTTGGGAATCAACTTGTTGATCCACACCAATTTAGTTTGAAATTATGGGTCCTCGGGATCAAGAAGCATCATGTAAGATGATTTGACTATAAATTTCCCACTTTCAGTCACTGCCCACCTCAGGTGATCCTAAACTACTCTTATAGAAATGAATTGTTGGGATAACATGCATTCTAGCTCCTTGGATTCGGTTTGCAACCCTTGAGCCCTGATGGGCTTCCATTTCATATTACCTCCCTCCTATCTTAGAAAATATACCATCAGAGGTCCAAATTTGTCATCAGTGTATTGTTTAAGCCTTATTAACATGGGATCTAAGGCGATAGCCTCATCCCTAATCCATCAATCCTCCCACAATATTATCTTCATACCATTCCCGACTATCCATCTCATGCATTTTTTATTAGCTCTCTACTTGCCAAAATAGCTTTCCAAAAAGCTGATCCTCTTATCAGAATGGATGTGTTAAAAAAATTAGATCCTTGAAGGTATTTCCTCTTTACAATAGCTATCCAATAATTCTCCTCGTTTGTGGGACTTTCCTTAGTCCCAAGCCTCCACCCGCTTGGTTGAATGTGGTGTTCTATTAACACCTAAGATCCTTGTATCTTAGAATAATTTGATTATCATTATTTTCATGGTATCAGAGTAATAGGTGTTGCACTCATTAATTTGTGAGTGTTGTACAACTGTTTCTCTTGTAGGTTCAAAGATTAATGTCAAAGTTTCAGTTTTTGTGATTGGTTCCTTGGTGGTGGTTTTGGCTAGTTTGTGTCTCTCCTTTCATTTTCAGATCATCATCAACATCCTGAAATCTCTTCTAACCATACTATAACAACCTCATTCATTTGGATCTATCCTAAGCATTTTTTTTTAGCATTTCCCTTTTTTGGTAGGGTCACCAATGCAACCTGTTTTTGTATTTTACATATATCTCCTGATAGAATGTGAATTTTTCCATGATTATTTTTTAATTTTTGTAGATGCATTCATATTATCTATGCCCAAACTTTCAACTCATTTGGATACGTAAACTTCAAGTTATCATGATTTTATGGAAACCTATAATGTTTTTAGTAATCTACATATATCTTCAAAAAAGCTGCAATTTGTTTGTAGATTTTTTCATAGGAGTATGTAAACACACCTGATAGACCTTCCCATAAAATTTAAGAGCATTTGGAGATATATTCAAACTATTATAATGATTTTACTATTTTTAGTAAACTCATTATTTTGAAAAAAATATTTGGATTTGCCTAGTGAAATTATTTCTAGGACTATAAAATCATGTTTTTAATATATGTCTAAAATTATAAATAGTTTGGATTTGTATTTAGACATTTATGATGATTTTATGACTGCACTCTCAATATTGCATTGTGAAAAGTGCTTTGCACTTGAATTGAAATATGGACTATTGTTATAAAGTCCCATATTCCTTCATTTGTTGTTTGTCCACTTAGTTTGGACCTTTGTGATCAGCTTACTTGGTGTTCAGTATTTGCGGAGCCTACATATTGTTGTACTTGAGAAGTCATTGTCTTTGACTTCCCTTGATTTGTTGTGGTGCATCCTCTTGTGCCAATATTCCTCACTTATGAAGGAAGGGATTCTTTTAGGAATTCCTTTGGGGATTTTTTCAAATTTTGAAAGCTTCATTTGTGCATTGGTGTGATTTTATAGTATTTTGCACCACCTTGTGACATCACACTAGACCTTTCACATTATAATGACATTTAATTTTGGGGGGCTCTTCTACTTTTGAGGACATCTTGGAAACTTATTTTTTTCAACTTAGCATAGAGGCAAATGCTGAAAATTTTGAAGCATGGTTTAAGACACTTTGTTCATTATGTAAAAGTGAAGGTTTGGATCCTTTGTTCATAACTAAAAAACCTAAACCAATGGTGAAATATAAGGAGTATATGATATGGTTCATGAAAAATTTAAGGATCTATAGCATGCTTTATTATTCAGTTTATGGGGAGCTTCAAAAATTTATTGGAGTTCACAAGAAAACATGTCACCTTGCTTATCAAATGTTGAGAAGAAAGTTTTTACCCAAGGTACCTTCTATTACAATTGCTTGCATGGAGGACATCATTTGTAACATTGCATATTTGTTTATGGAGTCACTATCTCATGATGTTTTGGGTGATGAGGTTGATGCTACAGAACCTACTTCAAATATTTTACATGATACATCTCCACACTTGTTTTACGTGGATGATCATGTTGATGTTGCAACGTATACAATAGATATTTCATGTCATGTTCTATACCTATATATAGATGAATTATTATATGGTGTTTCCTATGAAAGCACGAGGATACGGAAGCAAAAAGGAAAGCGAATATGCGATGCAAACATAACCAAACTTAGCGCTAAATCCTAGGAATTTGAAAGTGCATGAAAAGAGGGAAAAGCATGAGCGAATCGAAACAAAACAAAAGGTGAATAAAGAAGACAACCCTTTTTATTGATATGTTTCACAACTCGGTTACAATGCACATCCTCCCCTTCCAAGGGCTAGGAGCGTTTAAGTATGCGTTCTTGTTACATCCATGGGTGCCTTTCCTTCTTCCATGTGCCCACATGTAAAATGGGTGGACCAAACGTCGCCATCGCTTGCATTGATGAGTCTTGACTCCTCGATGCTCCTCTGATGTCTAAACCCTATGTTCAAAGGAACAAGAAATGATCAGTAGCACCTGCGGATAAAACAAAGCATGCAATCCCCAAGCCTACGATAAGTGAATGAGAAAAATGAATTAAACTATGACTAAAACATATCCAAATGCTCTAAAAATTTGACAGGGGCATCAAGACACCACCAGGAAGGCCTTGCAAAAAAAATAGTCAAGAAATTCCTCACCGATTTGAATTCGCTCTGAGGTGGGACGAATTCACTTGCAACAAAACGCCAAAAAGGCACTGTCCCAAATATCCTACCTAGGAAGCTCCAAAAGACCTGCAAACTTGGGGTTTTTTAATTGGGGGCATTTTGGGAAGACCTATATGGTGATATTTTACCAATTTGGCCTCCATCAATGGGAATTTAACGATGCTACCTGCAGATTAGTAGAAGCGAGCAAAGATAGAAATATGATCAAAATTGTTCAAAACGAGACGAAATTTAAATGACAACCTATCTAAGCATCATAGAACTGAATGCAAAAATGAAAGAAAGCAAGTCTACCATGTAATTCCCATCGCTCCGAAGGGGGCGATTAGGATTGTGGCAGTGTGGGAGGGGGCACCCATGGGGCAGGCCACACGTCGTTTGAGGCCTGATTTCGGCACCAATCCACTTGGGATGGGTCCATAACCTCTTGTGTGCTATTATCAACAAATTTGGTGGGGTATTGTCACCAAATTTCAGGTTTTGGGCTCAAGGTTCATCCTCCCAATAGTCACCCAATGACCTCCCCTCTAAAGGAGATCAAGGATGTGAAAGGTGCAAATCCAAAAGGTGTGAGGTATGACAATAAAATGACAACACTTCATTGCTCTAAAATGCTCCTTCTCTCCCATCTTTTGGGGTGAGGAAACTCACAAATTTATAGACCTAGAGGTCTCTTGAAATGGGCATGCAGAGGCACCACTTGGTGATCATGCCTCCCTAGGGGGAAGGAGATTCCCCCCTAAATAGGGACTTCATGACTGCCCTTGTAATTGCCTCTAACACTCGAAAACGCTCACCCATACTCCCATGCGATGAAGGAAGCATTGAGTGGTGGATCTGAGCTACCATTTGTCAAGATTTGACTTTTTTCCCATCAAACCTGCAATTCGCCCCACCTTGGAGCGAATCTAGAATTTGCCCAATTGATCTTTGACCTTCCAAAACTGCTGTGAGAGTGGTTAGGACCACTATTTAACCTCTGGGGGCTGCCCTTGGGGCTATGTGCATCAAAGTGATCAGT
Organism: Wollemia nobilis; assembly: GCA_028583015.1. Classification (NCBI taxonomy): domain Eukaryota; kingdom Viridiplantae; phylum Streptophyta; class Pinopsida; order Araucariales; family Araucariaceae; genus Wollemia; species Wollemia nobilis. The sequence continues at coordinate 35,354 of JAQPPZ010001560.1, read as the reverse complement.
GTTTGCAGTCACATAATCATATTGGTGCTATTTTGGTGTCTATAGATGCCCATTTTTGGGATGCGCTGTGCATGGCGCAGCACCGAGAAAAAATAGATAACCAAAGCATCGAGAAAAAATAGATAACCAAAGCACTAATGATTAGGGTTTCTCAGTAACCTAACCAAATTTTGATGCCCCAAGTATGGAAAGGGCATGCATTCTTGAATCCTTGCTTCTGACGAGCGAAGGAACTCAATTCAAGAGTTAACCTTTTTTGGTGAGGTGTTACTTGACCTTGGACATTGATCGATCATGAATAGGCAAAGGGCACAACCTTTTGTCTGTGAGAACCTTGACTTCATGATTCATGAAATGCCAAGTGATTTGATCAGCTTGTGATTATTGCTTGTTTACTACCCCAAGCAAGAGCGTAATTGTCTTTGTCAATGATTCTTTGAATGCATGTCGTTTTCTTTAATTGGGTGTGTACTTGTTGATTGGCGACTAAGTGTGACTACTCCCTCAAGCGACAAATCGATGAGGGAATGAAATTCATGAGAAAAGCAAAGAGTCACTTGACCCAAGATGACTTGTGTGAGGGTGCCTTTAGATGTTTTAGCGTTAAGCGTGTGTGCAGTTTTCCGACATTTAGACCTATTTTTGGTGGGTGTTAACCCTTTTTGCGACGCATTTTGGAGCTAAAATTGGTAGAAATTCGTCCTCCCATGGAGCGGTCCGGCTATGGTAGCCTTCTTAGGGAGTAGGATAGTGACAATTTGTAACCCCAACATCTATTTTGCATGCCCGAGAATGTCAGGCGTGAAGGCGCCTTCGTTCGGCGATGTTATTGCTATTTTTGGTTGGGTTTTGACCCTTTTGTTGATGCCATTTAGGGTGGAAATTCTCAAAAATCCGTCTTCCCGTGGCACGGTCCGACTATGGTAGCATTCTTAGGGAATAGGATAGCAAGGATTTGTGATCTTGACATCTATTTTGCATGCCCGAAATGTCAAGTGCAAAAGCACTCTCATTGGACAGGTTTATTAGCTGTTTTGGTGCATTTTTGTTCAATTTTTTGTTTTTGAAATCTTTTTCCTAAATTCATTTCAGGATGGGACGAATACCAGTCTAGTATTCGTCCCAATGTGGGACAAGCGCTAAACAGAGCGCTCATCCTAGGGAGGAACGAATATGAGCTCAAAAAGCCTATTTAAAGGCCAAAACTAGGGTTTGGGCTCATTTGCATTCAAATTTTCTTGCGATTTGGAGCTCTGGGGAGGAGGAGGTTAATTCTGCAAAGCGAAGTGCTGCCAAATTTCTCCTGACATCATGAGTGCACAAACCGGATCGAGCGGCGGAGCCGACACAAGACCAATGAGTGCTCTTTAGCGTTATTGCTTTTGTTTGTTATATGTTTTAAAACTGCAAGTGATTTGTTTAATTTTCTTTGTTATGCTGTTTTCCAAAATTAAAATTGAAACCCTTAAAACTGAGCTGAACACAAGCCAAGACTTAGCTTAAAACTGAATGGAAAATGTAGTTAAAACCTATGTGGAAATTTTTATTTTTCTTTTTAAAACGGAACATAAATTTACTGTCGGGTTTGCACTAAAGTAAACCCTAGGAAAAAATTTGATTTTTGCTAAACTAAAACCCTAGGATAAACGGAACGTAAAACCCTAGTTTTTTAGGTTGAGCTTGTCAGTTTTAAAATGTAGGTGAAAACCCTAGGTTAAAAAAACTATTATTTTAATTTTGTTTTGTTTGTGCAGACTTTATCAATTTGAAACTTAGAATACATAAACCCTAAGACTGACAACTGTAGTTAAAAAAGTTTTTGTGTTTTTATGCTGTTGTCAGTTTTAAACTTAGAGTACAGAAACCCTAAGACTGACAGACTGTATTTTCTAAAAAAAAATGTTTTTGTGTTTTTATGTTGTTGTCAGTTTTAAACTTAGAGTACAAACCCTAAGACTGACAAACTGTATTTGCTGAATTGTTTTTGTATCTATTTTGATTTTTTGTGAATTTTGTTGCTTTTGAGTTGTATGTTGGTAGGCAGTACTATATATTCATGTTATTGTTGTACAGTTTTTCATGATTTTAATGTTTTTGTGTTGTTTTCTTTTGCAGGTTGTGAAGAGCCGGTATCGTGTACCTACTGCATTTGCTGAAGCATGGGGGGTGCTAACTGTGGATGACTGGGAGTGGCTTGATGCCCTTGGGCTCAAGAAAGTGGCTCGACTGGAGCCTATGGTCAAGGATCAGGCCTATCTGATAGCCTTTATCAACCTGTGGGATCCCCAGACCAACACTTTCCATCTCCCAATAGGGGAGATGACAGTGACATTGGAGGATGTCTATCAGCTTCTGTGGATTCTGATAGATGGACTGCCAATCAGAATGTTGTCGCGTGATTAGCGAACAATTGTAATGATACGATGCTTCGGGCATGGGGAGGATCTAGGTGTGGAGAGCCCAATGGAGAGGGCAGAGGGCGACTGCCAGATTGGCGAGATTCTAGTTCGATGGTGGCTTGAGAGAGAGGTGTTGGGAGTGAGGCACGTAGTACTCATGGGCCTCATTTCCAACATGTTGCTACCTGACTCATCAGGTGCAAGGTTCCCATGGAACCTGCTGGATGTGGTCTAGCAACTGGTAGAGTGCCCGACGGAGGCACCGTTGATCATGAGGTGGGGACAAAAGCTACTGGCACAACTCTATGGTGAGCTATATGAGGTCCACTGTCAGAGGCAGAAGGGGATTAGCTACAACTATCTATTGCAGAGCTGGGCTTGGCAGCACATAGCGATGGAGAGGCCAATAGGGTTACCATGGATGACTCAGATAGAGATGGAGGATAAGGATATAGGCTATGTGGCTCTGTAGCGGTGGTCTGAGGAGCAGGGATAGAGTCGACGATGGGCAGATACCGTAGGGCACTATGTCGATGCCCTCTCTTGGCTTACTCCAAGGGAGGTGTTCTAGTGCCCTTATCGAGACTTTCCAGCCTGGTTGGAGGCTGGAGAGTGGCTTCGACGGGTACATAGGGAGCGGTGGCTGATTGGGTGACATGGGACTGAGCATGAGTTCTTCCCTTACAGCCGGGTGACACGATAGTTTGGGGTGCACCAGGGGTTTCTTGGTGAGCCCGTGGTCTATCGACATCGGGGGGACAAGAGGACTTTGGATCGACCGGTCATCGTGCCACTAGGCAAGGATTCAGATGCAATGATCGACATCCCGAATGTGGATGACATCAAGACTACCGTAGAGTACGACCAATGGTGGGTACTATGGCGATGGCGGGGAGAGGGGCCACTAGGAGGCATGGAGGCAGCAATAGCAGGAGGGGAGGGTGTCGAGGCACCAGGAGATGATTGGGGAGCTCATCGAGAGGATGCAGAAATGGTGGAGGTGGAGGATGAGGATGTGGATTTGGGGGTTTCAGATCAGTCGAAGATGAAGAACACAAGCTTATACTGAGAGGGGGGGTGAACAGTATAAGACCGCTTTCTACTTTTTCTTTCGATTCAACTTGCAGTTCAAAATTATGCAGTGAATATATAACAGTATCAAAACAGAAATCAAAGCAATGCACAGAATATCATCCACAATAGAGACACAACAATTTACGTGGTTCACCCAACGCGGGCTACTCCACGGATAAAATTTTTACTAAATTTTATCACCTCAAATTCTGGGAAACATGTCCCGATTACAAAGTTTATGGGCACCAACCCAAAGGAGATACCTTCCCCTAGCTCGCTTAATCTGGTGATCCTCTAGAGAACCTCTGCCTCTGCAGCCCTTAGCAAGTGGAACTCTATCCACAGAAGACACTTGTCTTCCCTGCTCCGGTCGGAGACCTCTGTCCTCAACTCTATCACCGCACAGTCGGTCCTCTTATCTGCACCAAAACACAGTCCTTCGGTCTGGCACTATTGTCCTCGAACTTGCACCTCTCGCAATTACAGCACTCGATCAAATATCCACTTATGCACCTCTGTGCAAACACAGCAGCAATGTCTTCGCACACTCTGCTCTTCGACGATCGAACTTCTCCCTGCACTCTGCTTCTACGAAAGTCACACTTCGAACGCACACTTGATCGATACCAAACTCTTCAAGCAGCCCTCCTTTTATACTCACAATCTCAAGATTAGAACCTTGATCTTAGTCGGTTGCATATCCCTAAAACAACGTCGTCTGCAAAACCCTATGCTGCGTCGGCTCATGGTTAACTCTGTCGGCTTCATCGCCTCCCTTGTAGCTTCCGCGTGAAACTTCAACATGTTGCAATATCGTGACATTTTTACAGTCGTACACCTTCTATAGCCTGTTGTCATGAAATCGTGACACCTTGGCCTTTGTCGACTTCCTTTGTGCTTCTGTCATGAAATCGTGACACCTTTGCCTCTTGCTGACGTCATCTCACTTCTGTCATGAAATCGTGACACTTTAGTCTTCATGGCCTTCCTCTTAGCTTTTGTCATGAAATCATGACACCTTATGACTTTTGCGTCATCATCCTCTCGTGAAAATCGTGACGCTTTAGTCTACTTCCTCTTTTTGTGTATCATGAAATCGTGATGCTTTCGCCTTCGAGCTCTTCCTTCTTCAATTCGTCAAATCGTGACGCTTCTTCTTAAGACTTGCTAACTATTCTGTCATGAAATCGTGACACTTTCTCCAACTGTAAGCTTCCAACTCAACCTGTCGCAAAATCGTGACACTTTCTGCATCCGTACAACTTCTTTGTAGCCTATCATGAAATCGTGACATTTCTTCTTTTAATCGACTCTTTCGCTTTCTCGTGAAATCGTGATGCTTCTCCTTTCAGGTTCTCTTTGTTGCATGTCATGAAATCATGACAGTCCTCAACTCGACCTCTAGCATGTCACAAAAATGCGATAGCCCTTACTTGGAACTTTGCATCATGTCACGAAATCATGACAGTTCCTGAATCACTTTCTCTCTCTTCAATCTTGTCGTGAAATCACACATTCACTTGCGGACTTTCTCTTCTGCAACATGTCATGAAATCATGACACTTTCTTGTCCGTATAGCCTCCTTTGTAGAATGTCATGAAATCATGACACTTTTCCTTCTCTGCCTTCCTGCACTTTTCGAGTCACGAAAATGCGACATGTCACGAAATCGTGACAGTTTTGCCTGCTTCGTCTCTGCCTTCCCGCATGTCACGAAATCGTGACACTTTTGCCAGAAATTTCTCTCTCCTCAAACATGTCATGAAATCATGACAGTTTTGCCAGCACTTTCTCTCTCCTCAAACATGTCGTGAAATCACGACAGTTTTTCCAGCCACCTGCATACTTTTTCTTACTTGTCTTTTTCTTGATCTTTTGCAACTGGGCTACCCTGATCTTCTTGGAAACTCACTGTCCATGCTGAAACCTTCATCAAGACACATTCTTTGACATCAAACCAAATTGCTTCAAGACCTTCTTGACATCAATGACAACATCTACACTTAGAGTAAAGGCAATGTACCCAAGGTACCCAAAATTGCCAACAATCTCCCCCTTTGTCATTGATGGCAAACCTTAATTGAAAACATTAGTTAAGAACCAAAACTAAAATCAACCGATCCAACAACCGAGAATCTGCCTTTGAAGTTTTTGCTCCCCCGACTTGAAGCTCTCTTCTTCACTATGAAGCTCTCCCCCTTACTCATATCTCTCCCCCTTTGTCATCAATGGCAAAGGGTCACCTTTGGGGCTCGGGACTAAGAATGAGCCTCTTAGCTTAGTCCCTCCCCCACCTCTTGATGAGGTGATTAATTCTGGGGTGGGAGTACAACTCCCAATTTCTCCCTTAGATACTCAAACGTATCTCTTGGAAGAGGTTTTGTGAAGATATCTGCAATCTGCTCTTTAGTAGACACATATTCTACCTTGACCTGCTTATCTTGCACTTTCTCCCTTAGAAAGTGATACTTGATGGAAATATGCTTTGTCCTTGAGTGCATTACCGGATTTTTGGAAATACTTATGGCACTAGTATTATCACAAAATATGGAGATGGGTTGTTCATGCTTGACTTTGAAATCCTCCAAGGTGGTTTTCATCCATAGAACTTGAGTACACCCAACCATTGCTGCTATGTATTCAGCTTCTACCGTAGATAAGGAAACTGAAGGTTGTTTCTTACTTAGCCAAGAAACTAAACTCTTTCCCAAAAAGAATGCTCCACCACTGGTGCTTTTCCTGTCATCATTACTGCCTACCCAATCTGCATCTGTATAGGCTGTGAGAGTGAAATCATCACCTTTGGGATACCAAAGCCCAAAGTCCATAGTGCCCTTCAGATATCTGAATATTCTTTTAACTGCTATAACATGAGAATCTTTCGGAGCTGCCTGAAATCTGGCTACTAATCCAACAACCTGCATGATATCTGGTCTGGTAGCTGTAACATATAATAAACTGCCAATCATTGATCTGTACAACCTCTGATCTGTCACTGGAGATTCATCATCTTTACTCATCTTGCACCCTGTAGTCATTGGAGTACATACAAGTTTGTTGTCCATCATCCCAAATTTTTTTAACATTTCTTTGATATATTTTCCTTGAGAGAGAAATATACCATCTTTTGATTGAGCAATCTGAAGACCCAAAAAGAATGACAACTCTCCAATCATAGACATCTCAAATTCCTTCTGCATGGTGTTAGCAAAATCTTTGCACATCTGGGTATTATTTCCCCCAAAAATGATATCATCAACATAGACAACTACAATCAGCATATCATTACCTTTATCCTTAATGTACAAATTGCTATCTGCCATACCTTTCCTGAAACCTTGCTCATGAAGGTACCTGTCAAGTCTTGAGTACCAAGCCCTAGGTGCTTGCTTTAACCCATACAAGGCCTTTTTTAGTTTACACACATAGTCCGATTGATCTGAGAGAGACACGCCTTCTGGTTGTTCTACGTAGACTTCTTCATCCAAAACTCCATTTAAAAAGGCTGATTTCACATCCATTTGATACACCTTGAATGCTTTGAAACTTGAAAGAGCCAAAAACATTCTGATGGCTTCGAGACGAGCAACAGGAGCGAACGTCTCTTCGAAATCAACACCTTCTACTTGAGCATAACCTTTGCAAACCAACCTGGCTTTGTTTCTGACAATCTTTCCATCCTCATTGAGTTTATTTCTGAATATCCATTTTGTGCCAATGACATTCTTGTCCTTAGGTCTTGGAACTAAATCCCAAGTTTCACTTTTCTCTATTTGATTTAGCTCTTCATCCATAGCTTTTACCCAAAATTTATCTGCACATGCTTCACTGAAATCTTTTGGCTCAATCTGAGATAATAATGAAATATTTGTAGAATCGTGTGACGGAATGACTCTTCTTCTAGTTTGTCTGTTGTTTGGATCACCAATGATCAAATATTTGGGATGATGTTTCTGAACATATCGTGACGGAGTTTTGGGAAGCAGTTGCTGTTTTTCCTCTTCTTCATCTGAAACCTCTCTGAATTCTTCTTGACAGATTTCATCACTGATTTCCTTGACAGGTTCTCTTATCCCTGTCTTTTCATCAATTGTTACATTTATGCTCTCTACGACTGTATGCGTTCTTTTGTTGAAGCATCTGTAAGCCTTGCTTCTGCTGGAATAACCAAGAAAAATTCCCTCATCACACCTAGGATCAAACTTACCCAAATTCTGATCTTCCCTTCTGATGAAGCACTTACTCCCAAACACTTTGAAATGTTTTACTGTAGTTGGTCTTCCTTTCCACAACTCATAAGGAGTTTTATGATGATTTACTCTAAGTTGGGCCCTGGTGATAATGTAGACTGTTGTACTGACTGCCTCTTTCCAGAAACCATCTGAAAGTTTTGACTCATTTAACATAGCTCTAGCCATATTTTCAATAGTTCTATTTTTTCTTTCAACTACTCCATTTTGTTGAGGAGTTCTTGCTGCTGAATATTCTCTTTTAATTCCCTGTTGCTCACAGTATTCCACAAATTCATTAGAGGTGAACTCTCCTCCTCTGTCCGATCTCAAGCATTTGATTCTCTTTTCAGTCTCATTTTCAATCATTTCTTTGAAAGCTTTGAATTTTTCAAAAGCTTCAATTTTTTCTTTGAGAAAGGTCACCCAAGTCATTCTAGAATAATCATCTATAAACAACATGAAGTAGCTTTCTCCCCGAATGCTCTGAGTTCTGGTGGGGCCACATAAATCAGTATGAATGAGATCTAATGGTTTTGAAGAAGTATACCCTTTTGATTTAAAACTGGTTCTGGTCTGTTTTCCATGTTGACAAGGACCGCAAATGGTGTTATGGGGCCTTTTTATTTTGGGCAAGTCTCTAACTGCTTCCTTGTTACTAATGTTGACAAGATTATCAAAGCTCAAATGCCCCAATATTTTATGCCATAACCAACTCTCATCTTCTTGAGTTAGAAAACACTTTTCCTTTTTTATCTCACTTAGCATGTAAAGATTGTTTGGAGTCCTTGTAGCACTAGCAATGAGTTTTCCATTTTTTTCTTTACGAATCTCACATCTATCTGAAAAGAAAGATACTATGTGTCCTTGATCACAAAGTTGACTCACACTTAGAAGATTATGTCTTAGACCTTCTACATAAAGCACATTTTTAGTTTTAGATTTCCCATCCAAGCTAAGAGTCCCTTTACCACAGATTTTTGCAGACCTGTTATCTCCAAAACTAACTGTTCCTCTGTTTGTGTTTTTTAAGACCAAAAACTTTTCCTTTTCACCAGTCATATGTTTTGAACAACCACTATCAAGATACCATTTCTCTACTTTGTCTTGAGCATGAAAAGCAGTTTGAACTATCATTGACTTAGACTTGATCTCAATTCTCTTTTTAGTGAACTTAAGGCTAGGTCTATCCAAACTGCACATCCTTGCTATATGCCCAACATTCTTGCAATTGTAACATATGACATTTTTATCCAAAAGAGGTGCAAAAGAGTTAACATTTTCCTTACTATGGCTATTCACGGATTTAATGCAATGTATAGCTTTGTGACCAAATTTCTTGCAAGAAAAACAGTAGCCATGGAAAGTATTATGTAACCTGTTTTGATGCCTTGGATGATTGTTCTTCTTGTGACCAACTGGAATCCATCGTTCTTCAGGCTGAAAATTGATCTTGTTGTCTCTTCTTCCTGTCATGATTCTTGAGAACAGAACTCTCTTCCCTGAAATTCTTAAAGCCCAGAAGAATTCACTTTAGAGATCGAACTTAACCTCTTCATCCTTTTCTGAAACTGTATGTTCTTCTGAAAGATCCTTCTCCAAGCTGTTATGCTTTTTCTGGAGAGACCCGCTCTGATACCAATTGAAGAACACAAGCTTATACTGAGAGGGGGGGTGAACAGTATAAGACCGCTTTCTACTTTTTCTTTCGATTCAACTTGCAGTTCAAAATTATGCAGTGAATATATAACAGTATCAAAACAAGAAATCAAAGCAATGCACAAAATATCATCCACAATAGAGACACAACAATTTACGTGGTTCACCCAACGCGGGCTACTCCACGGATAAAATTTTTACTAAATTTTATCACCTCAAATTCTGGGAAACATGTCCCGATTACAAAGTTTATGGGCACCAACCCAAAGGAGATACCTTCCCCTAGCTCTGCTTAATCTAGTGATCCTCTAGAGAACCTCTGCCTCTACAACCCTTAGCAAGTGGAACTCTATCCATAGAAGACACCTGTCTTCCCTGCTCTGGCTGGAGACCTCTGTCCTCAACTCTATCACCGCACAGTCGGTCCTCTTATCTGCACCAAAACACAGTCCTTCGGTCTGGCACTATTGTCCTCGAACTTGCACCTCTATGCAATTACAACACTCGATCAAATATCCACTTATGCACCTCTGTGCAAACACAGCAACAATGTCTTCGCACACTCTGCTCTTCGACGATCGAACTTCTCCCTGCACTCTGCTTCTATGAAAGTCGCACTTCGAACGCACACTTCGATCGATACCAAACTCTTCAAGCAGCCCTCCTTTTATACTAACAATCTCAAGATTAGAACCTTGATCTTAGTCGGCTGCATATCCCTAAAACAACGTCGACTGCAAAACCCTATGCTGCGTCGGCCCAAATTTAACTCTGTCGGCTTCACTGCCTCCCTGTAGCTTCTGGCACGAAACTTCAACATGTCGCGATATCGTGACATTTTTATAGCCGTACACCTTCTATAGCCTGTTGTCATGAAATCGTGACACCTTGGCCTTTGTCGACTTCCTTTGTGCTTCTGTCATGAAATCGTGACACCTTTGCCTCTTGTTGACGTCATCTCACTTCGTCATGAAATCATGACACTTTAGTCTTCATGGCCTTATTCTCAACTTTGTCATGAAATCATGACACTTTCTTTTGCAGTCATCTCCTCTCATGAAATCGTGACACTTTAGTCTTCATCCTTCCTCTTTTTGTCAAAATCGACATCCATTACAGTCATGAAATCATGACGCTTTCGCCTTCGAGCTCTTCCTTCTTCAATTCGTCACGAAATCATGACGCTTCTTCTGCTTAAGACTTGCTAACTATTCTGTCATGAAATCGTGACACTTTCTCCAACTGCAAGTTGCCAACTCAACCTGTCATGAAATCGTGACACTTTCTGCATCCGTACAACTTCTTTGTAGCTGTCGTGAAATCGTGATGCTTCTTCTTTCCTTCAAAATCGTGACGCTTCTTGACGCTTTCTCCTGTCGTGAAATCATGACGTTGCTCCTTTTAGACTCTTTCCTTTGCATGTCACGAAATCGTGACAGTCCTCAACTCGACCTCTGTAGCATGTCATGAAAATGCGACAGCCCTTACTTGGAACTTTGCATCATGTCACGAAATCACGACAGTTCCTGAATCACTTTCTCTCTCTTCAATCTTGTCACGAAATCATGACAGTTCACACTACGGACTCTCTCTTCTGCAACATGTCACGAAATCATGACACTTTCTTGTCCGTACAACCTCCTTTGCAGAATGTCATGAAATCGTGACACTTTTCCTTCTCTGCCTTCCTGCACTTTCCGAGTCACGAAAATGCGACATGTCACGAAATCGCGACAGTTTTGCCTGCTTCGTCTCTGCCTTCCCGCATGTCACGAAATCATGACACTTTTGCCCGAAACTTTCTCTCTCCTCAAACATGTCACGAAATCGTGACAGTTTTGCCAACGCTTTCTCTCTCCTGAAACATGTCACGAAATCGCGACAGTTTTTCTAGCCGCCTGCATACTTTTTCTTACTTGTCTTTTTCTTGATCTTTTGCAACTCGGGCTACCCTGATCTTCTTGGAAACTCACTGTCCATGCTGAAACCTTCATCAAGACACATTCTTTGACATCAAACCAAATTGCTTCAAGACCTCCTTGACATCAATGACAACATCTACACTTAGAGCAAAGGCAATGTACCCAAGGTACCCAAAATTGCCAACAGAAGATGCAGGAAATCACGGAGCAGTGGGAGCCAGTGTAGGCTACTGTTCCAAATATGCCTATGCCTCAGGCAGAAGCAGAGGACATGGAGTCTGAGCTACGCACTGAGATTTCACGATTGGAGGGGCTATTATGGTGGCACGATGAGGAGCTGGGGGACGCGCTGCAGGAGAGGGATCTCCTATGCATGCAACTGGTAGATCGAGAGAATGCATTGGCTACCTACCACCGGTAGGATGGGGGTATTGATGCTGCATGGGAGAGGGATCTCCTACAAACGTAGCTGGAAGAGAGTGATAGGGATTTGGCATGGTGCAAGGAGAACTTGGCGATGTATCGCCAGTGGGATATGGACTCGGTGTGGCAGCGATTGGAGCTAGAGGCAGATATTAGCTGCCTTGGTGGGTGGGTCCCTACATTCAGTGGAGGCGGATCGTCATGCCACTCGAGAGGGAGTGAGACTAAGCAATCAGCATCCTCTCGATGCAGGCAACTAGATGAGGGGGGGCGAGTAGGTGTGATGCAGGGGCTAGCAGCAGCCACCCTGAGGGGTCTCATAGGACCCACACCACGGGGGGTAGTTCTCATCGCACCGATCCTACGTGATCACGATGGCCGACGCCCTAGGCTTGGGGGTTTTTGAGATTTTGGATTTTGTTTCAGGGTCATAGGACTAGTTCATTGTAGCCTACGGGTATTTTTGATGATATATACAGATGAATTTATTTTTTTTATGTGAGTGATGATTTGATTTTATGCATGATGAGTGATGAGTATGGATGTATGCATGTTACTTTATTTTGATGGATGCATATGTTATGATGAATGCAAATGTTTCTAAATTTGAGGATATGCAAAGGTAATGGATGAATTGAATTTGTGTTGTCTGGCGAGAGCACCATAGACTATTTAGACCTTTGTGGTTCTAGCGATTGCTGATGGCAATGCGAGGATGAAAGATAGCACAGTTGGTTTAGAATGTAGCTAAGGTTTTTTGAGACTCAAACGGTTTTAACTAACTAGCCACGATTGTACTTTATCTTACAAGAATTTTGGACAAGGTATGAATCGAACTTGTCTGCGACCAGGTTATTTCACATCCCTGTGTGTGCAATTGAGTTTGTTTATGTGGTATTTGTCAGGATACCGCCGATGCCGGATAGGTCGTCAACCAAACTCGTATTGAGGATCACCTAATTAGCTCCACTAACTCCTTTGTTGTATTTAGTTAGATTAATCTACGGTGCTATCTAAGATACCATAAGCTAGCTCATCCACATGCAAACATTGATCTGTACATGAGTTAAAGTGACAGATATATCATCATGTGTGAGGTTTACCACCAGTGACCGATAGGCTATCTACTAAACCGGTACTGAAGTTTGCCTCGTGACCTGTCAGAATGTTGAGATTTCCAAGGATTCAAGTTCGACTCCCTTCTTTTCTTCAATTGTATTGGGATACTTGCTCATTTGTAATGATAAAAATCACTGTTTATTTTATTTTTTTATTTTTCTTTTGAGCAAGGGATTTGAATTTCGAGTGATGAGAATCACTATTGTATGTGCCTTTTGATGTATGCACTTTGGTGGTGATGTCAAATTTTTGGAGTTTTGACTTTTTGCAAGATTTTACGATGTTTGCAACTTTTTAAGAACTTGGGATTCTTGGGGAATTGGGTGGGGAGGATGCTTGTCCTTTTGCCAACTCTCAGCATTCTTGGGGTCATTCACATAGGGGGATGAGCAAGATAACCGTTTCGCTTATGGTGACCTGGATTGTTGTGCAGGTTTCATATTTCATTCACACAACTTGGGAATTTTTTTATGTGTTTTAATTTGTGTTGGGACGCTACGTAACAAGGTGTGATCCAAGTAGAACTCTACCTTTGTAAAATATGTCTGACTTGGTACAGTACGTGGCTAGAAAGTAAATGATGACTGAAGGACAAAAACTCTTGACACATTAGAAGACCATTGACTCGGGTATGGTAAAAAGGAAGTGAATGGCATTTATTTTTGATGGACTGCTTATAGAATGGAGAAATGTGGAACAAGATGGACTGGCAGAGTAATTACAGTCTACGGTGCCTTTGACCTATATGACCACAAATATGCAATGTATGGATGTGATGCTTAATGCAGCTACATATTTTTGTGTTTTTGATGGATTGATTTTTGTGAATATGAAAATGAGATGCGAGAATAGTTCTTTATTGTTGTGATGAGTTGGAGTATGCCTAAAAATGAGATGCAAATTTTTATTATTTTTGATAATTTTACTGTTTTTGAATTTTCTTATTTTTGACCAAGCGATTGTGGGAATCCTTGGAGCTTTTTGGTTGACCAAGTGGTAATAGGTACCTTTGGGGCATTTTGAGATTGACTAAGCGATTGTAGGAATCCTTGGAGAATTTTTGGATTGACCAAGTGATTGTAGGAATCCTTGGAGCATTTTGGGATTGACCAAGCGATTGTAGGAATCCTTGGGGCATTTTGGGATATGGTTTCTTTAGATATGGAATGGCCGCAAATGATTGATGTTCAAGGGTTCTAGTTCCTTGATTTCATCAAGAGAGGCTAGCCGGTATGTTCCAGGTCCTATTTTACTATCAATTACATATGGACCTAACCAATTTGCCACGAACTTGTCCCTTAGATGGGACGACAAACTAGAGTTCTGTTGGTTCTCTTTTAAGACCAAGTCACCAACCTGAAAATCCCTCAGGTGAACTTTCATGTTGTAAGCTTTCTTAAGTCGCTCTTGATAGATACGTAAATGCTCAAGGGCATTAATGCATCGTTCATCAAGCAACGTAAGCTGGTCTAACCGGGCCTGCCATGCAGTGTCATCATCGATGAACTCTTGCATTGATATGCGCAGGGAAGGAATTTCCAACTTGAGAGGCATGACTACCTCGGAGCCATACATGAGCGAAAATGGAGTTGCCCCAGTGGGCATATGAATGCTAGTGCGATAAGCCCATAGGGCAAGTGGAATTTGGATGTGCCAATCCTTATGACTATTTGCGACTGTCTTTTTGAGGATGGCAACTAGCGTTTTGTTTGATGCCTCTGCTTGCCCATTTGCCTATGAATAATAGGGTGTCAAAAAACTATGCTAAATTTTGTACTTTATGGTCAAAGCATGCACGTCTTTGTTCTTTAATGGCGTCCCATTATCTGAGATTATTTTGGATGGAATACCAAAACGACATATGATGTTATGTAAAATGAACTCCACGATGCGGGGTCCTATCGTAGAGGTAAGCGGAACTGCTTCCACCCACTTGGTGAAATACTCTGTGGCTGTTATGATAAACATGTGACAACCTGATGATGCAGGGGAGATCTTTCTGATTAGATCTAAGCCCCACTATGAAAATGGCCAAGCTAACTGGATTGGCTACAATGCCTGGGAAGGTACATGTGTCAAATTAGCATGGTGTTGACACTTCACGGACTTCCTTACATATGCGCAACAATATCGCTCTAAAGATGTCCAATAATAGCCCATGCAAAGAATGTGTTTTGTGATGGCCATACCACTAAAGTGGCCACCACACGTACCATCATGCACTTGGGAGATCACCCAAGTGTACTCTTTTTGGTCCAAGAAATGAAGGAGGATTCCTTTGTAGCTGCGATGATACAAAATGTCTCCTAACAAGACATACTTAGCCGCTTTCTGCTTGAATGCTCATTTTACGACATGTGTCAATCCAAGCGGGAGGTTACTTAACTTGAGGTAGTCCCTTATGGGTGAATACCAATCCTGTTGATCGAAAGCCTCAACGGTATGAACAACCAATCCCTCTTGAAGTTCATCCCTAGCAAACGCTGAGCAGGAGAGAACTTGTAAGAATAGCGTTGTGTTGCTATTAATGGGAGTAGGGGAGAAAAAGGACCCCCAGTTGGCATGTTTCAAATGATCATGGATTCGAGAGAACTTATCTGAGGATGGTTCAATCTGGATCATGTGGATTCCTGGCATTAAGTCAGAGCTTGCACGCTCCATCGTGGATTGCAATTGTGTTTTTATTTGAATGGTTGTCATATCACCGAAAAGGTCTTGCAGGATTAGTGACCCCAAGGAGGCCATAGTGTTCACAAAATGATTCGATGACCGAGGGAGTGCCTCGATGTTGTACCACTCAAGCTTCACCAAGAATTTGTCCACAAGGGCTTTGTAAGCCTGCAAAACTAGGAATTTACATTAGAATACCCCTTTGACTTGGTTGACAATTAACAGCGAATCACCAAAGATGTTCAGTCATTTGATGTTCATGGTGATTGTTGTCTGAAGACCTATGAGCAAGGCTTTGATGGAATATTTTCAACATTGCCTCCTTAGTCCTAAGTATTAAGTCCTAGTATTTAGTTTTAGTTTAATGTTTTGATTTACATATTTCTAGTTAATTTGATTAGCATACGTTGAGGTTTTGGCTTGGTTGATCAATGTTTGACCATATTCCAAGATTAACATGTTGTTAGGATAAGAGCTATCTTTAAGTTAGTTTGTTGTAATAAGTTTAAGAGGTTTTCTCTCAACCACCATGTCTATTTTTAGTTCTTTCAAGAACTATAAAAGTATGTAATGAATTGTTGATCAATAGACAAATTTCACCATTGTTTCTCATTTGGTATCAGAGCAGATTTTCTCAGATGGATCAAAACCTATGGAGAGTGGTGTGAAGAGATCTGAAGCACACACTTTGTCAGAGAAACTCAAGTGGCCAGCACTTAGTAGATTTGCAAGGAAGAGCTCGAGTAAATCATTAATATCTCATTCATCTTGAGGTATTTTTTTATTAAATTTTGAGGGTTGCTATATAATTGTATCAAAAGGATTCTATCAAAATTTTAGGTGGTTTTGAGCTAATTTATGGATTTTATTAGCATTTTGAGTTTTTCAATAAAATGGTTGTATAAGGTGGAATACAGGGTATTTGCTTCTCAAATTTTGGGAGAAATATTATTTAGATAACATAATAATTCAAAAAAAGTGTCAGGTCATTTGGATCTGTATTGATTAATGTATGTGAATATTTATTTTTCCTTCAACAATCCTAGATCCGAAATTGTGATAGAAAGGGAAAAAGTAAATTGATCACATATTTCTCATTTGTGAATTTGGATCTAAAATTTAGTGGATTTTTAGATAAGTATATCAGAAGTCTACAGGAAAAATTTTAGTTTTTTTCAATCAGTATTGGCCGATTTATGATAAATTGGGTGCTTGAGACTTTGGCAAATAAAAGGAATCCATGTATGCAGACTTGGCTGTACCAAAATTTGATGGAGATAATTATGCTATTTGGATCATAATGATGAAGACCTTATTGAAGGCTCAAGACTTATGGGATATAGTTCAAGAAGGTTATGAGGAACCCACTTGGAGCAAGCTACAAGGCGAGGAGAGAAAAGAGAAGAAGGAGCAACAATATGCAAATTGCTTAGCTCTTATGGATTTGAGGAGAGGAATGGAAAAGAATGTTTTTCCTCTCATAGCCAATTGTAGATCAGCTACAATGGCATGGCAAGTGTTGAAGGATGCTTATGGATTTGATGAGGATACCCATAAAGCCATGTGTGACAATCATGAATATTGTTTAAGCAAGGAGGAGCCTTGATTCCTTGAAGAATTTTCTGAATTAGATCCTTTTGAAGGAGCTTTTGAAGAGTCTTGTGAAGACTCATATGAAGGTATGTCTTTTGCAGAATACATACATTCATATAATAGAGAATTATTTCTTGAAGAACAAGACATACTTGAAGAAGATCCTTGTGTGAAAGAGAGAAAAAAATCCCTTAATGGAGAAGAGGATAAGAAATAGGAAGAGCCTTGTACAACTTTCCTTGGAGAGAGTCATTATGAGACACAAATCATTGAAGACATGTCTTTTATAGGCATGGAAAATTGTAATAAACAATTATTTCTTTTAGGAGGAGAACAAGTTCAAAAGAAAAATTGTACTAAATTTTTTTTGCAGGAATAGTATGCTTTGAAAGCATTCACATTGATGGCAAAGAGGATGGATGTCTCAATGGAGAGACAATTGCTCAAGAACCTTCTAGTGAAGACCACTCAAAAGTGGAAGAAGACTTTGAAGATGAAGGAAGAGAAACACTCACATTGGAGTGTTCCTTGCTTGAAGACCATCAAAGTGAAATGTATGATGAAGAATATCTCCTGGAGGAGATAAATGAAGAGTGTGTTATGGAGAATGCACCTACAATTCTCATGAAGGAGAATAAATAAGATGATGATGGAGAAGCAATGTTCATGGATGATCATTGGCCTGAAGACCATTCAATTGGAATGGATGTGTGCTCTCTTGAAAGAGCAAATAAAGTAATGTGGGATGATGATCCACAAGAAAATTTTGATGAAGAGGAAATGGAAGCTATAAGCTTCTTGTTAGAAGATCACTCATCAAGGGTGAAGGATGTGTTGTGTGAAGAAAAGAACACACAAGACTCTCTCATTTGGTATATGGAAAGTGAGAGGGAAAATAGGATAGAAACAGAAAATGGAAATGAGATTGTTGATTTTCTTATCATAATGGCAAAGAAAACATCACTCATGGATGATGATCACTCACTTGGAGTGACTACATTGCAGAAAGAGAGTTGTCTTGAAAAGGTAACTATGTATGATTGCTTGAATGAATGGTGTTTCAACGCACCAACATGGATTGAACAAAGGAGTAGAACTATTAGTGAAGAGTTTATGGTTGATCTTGAAGCACCATACAATGAAGGAGAACTGCTACAAAATATCTTTATGGAAAGCACCAAATCTACTCATACTAAAGGTAATATTTGTATGATTAATGATTTGTTTTTTGTGAGCAGGAATGAAAAGAAAGGTGATTGTCTCATTGAGACAACTTTTATGAAGAGTCTTCTTGGAGAGAATACAGTGATGGAGAACTTGGGTCACATGGATCAAAATTATGTGTTCAAAATTCCTTGGGAGAAGGATTCTTGAAAAGTCATTGTTGTGAGAAAATATTTGTGTGAGGAGCACCTTTTTGTTGCATATGTAGTTGGTCATTATATGGCCATATTTATTGTAATATTTTGTGTGGAAATATGTGAAAGAGTTGTATGGTGTAATCATCTATGTGAGATGATTAATTGTAAATACTCATGTGGAGTATTGTTTAGTGTTGAAGATGTAAAAGAAGATCAAAATGTGAGAGCATGTTTTAAAGATTGTAATGATAAAAATGTAAGAGAGTGGTTGCTGAAAACCACAAGAGGAGAGATTTTTGTTGAAGGGGGAGCTAATCAACAAAAGAAGGCACTCAAGCATTTGCAGGAAATTCCACATGAAGAGTGGAAGGAGTGCCACCATAAGTATTTTGTAAATTCTGATTTCTTGATTCAAGATTGGAGGAAACGTAAGAGAAATATTTTCTTCCAACTCTGTGATGCTTAAAGAACTATTGCATGAGTGTCTTTAGCATCAAGGGGGAGAATGTTGGAATATTTTCAAAATTGCCTCCTTAGTCCTAAGTATTAAGTCCTAGTATTTAGTTTTAGTTTAATGTTTTGATTTACATATTTCTAGTTAATTTGATTAGCATACGTTGAGGTTTTGGCTTGGTTGATCAATGTTTGACCATATTCCAAGATTAGCATGTTGTTAGGATAAGAGCTATCTTTAAGTTACTTTTTTGTAATAAGTTTAAGAGGATTTCTCTCAACCGCCCTATCTGTTTATAGTTCTTTCAAGAACTATAAAAGTATGTAATGAATTGTTGATCAATAGAACAATTTCACCATTGTTTCTCAGGCTTCATACTCTGCATTATTGTTGGTGCATGGGAAGTCTAATTTAAAGGATAGGGGTACTGGATCCCCTTACGGTGTGAAGAATACAATTCTCGTGCCACCACCTTGCTCACATTTAGAACCATCAAAAAATAGGGTTATGTCAGCCTGTGACTCAGGCTCATCAGAATTTGGTGATTCTAAGATGTGGAAGACCCCATCATCGGGTAGTTCTATGACCAGAGGCTGATCGTATTCGAGAGGATCCTCTGCTAGTTGATCGGGTATGACCTGTCCTTTGATGGATTTATGTCCAATAAACTCTATGTCAAATTCTTTCAACAACATGATCCATTTCACCGTGCGACTACTATGATAAGTACAACTCATCATGTACCATAATGGATTCTCCTTAGACACAACATACGTAGTGTTGCTCAGCATGTAGTGGCATAGATTTTTGGTAGAAAACACCATTGCCAAGTATATTTTCTCAACGTATGCATAGTTAAGTTCATAACTGACCAGGGTGCGGCTAAGATAGTAAGTAGCATGTTCTTTGTGAAGTTCATTCTTCTGGGCTAGCATGGCGCTCAGTGCCACCTTAGTAGCTGAGATGTATAAGTAGAATGACACTCCTGGTCTAGGTGGTGCGAATACTGGTGACAAAGCCAAGTATCGTTTGATGTCATCAAAGGCTGACTGGCACTCGTCATCCCAGTGAAATGCTACCCCCTTGTGCAATAATTTGTTCATGGGTCGGCACTTGTCAGATAGTTGTGCTATGAAGCGCTTAATTGACGTGACCTTTCCTTGTAGACTTCTGAGCTGCTTAATGGTAGTTGGGGGAAGCATTTCAAGGATTGCCTTGACTTTGTTTGGGTCCACCTCGATGCCTTGCATTTATCGAAAGGCCAATACTTTGATGGGGATGGAGGTGAATTGACACGATCCCAGTCAATGGCATCTATGTCTAGATGCAATGACCATGCTAGATCGGCTGGATTGCGGATGGGGGCGATTAAGTCAATGGATATCATGTTGATGAAATAATTTTGGTCTCCATTACCATGGGTGTGATGACTCGAACACTTTGGATGTTCTCTGTGCTCTGGATCTAGCTCTAGAGGTATTGGCATGAATGGATCGGCCCTATGTGCTGATAGGAGGACAGGGTCTACCCTCGGCACTGATATCACCCTAGGGTCTTAGGGTGGAAGATTCTCTTATATACCTGGAGCGGTAGATCCAACACTTGGTCCCAACCCGCTGGGTCTGCGTACCACTCGTGCCCTAGCACTATGCCCATCTGTTCAAATATGTCATTTGTGAAACCTGTCGCATGTGATTAAGATATGTCATTTCTGTTTCATCTTTGTAATCACTATCGGAGATCCAAAAGCCCTCATTGGCTCCAATAACTATTTGAGGCATTACAGGCTCGTCCTACTCGAGCAAATTAATCTAGCCCCATTGTGGTTGTTCCACTCTCTATGGGGGGACCTGATTCTCTTGACACGACACTGGCTTGCTTGGAGCCTCTAGAGGGAACATTGTCAAGAGGCTCTCTTGACAGTCATTCATGGGGATCACTTGTGAGTGATCACTATTGAATTCGAAGGGATCATATGATGCTGGTTCATATTCTGATTGGTCCTTTGAAGATCCCTCTTGACACTGTTTATACCTTCCTTGAAAGTGAGTCCCCAAACTTTTGCCTCTCTCTAGCAAAGGAGAAAGGTTATTGAGGTTAACAAGGGTGGTTGTTGACCATGGGAGGTAATCTCCCAATGTATACATTGTTTTCAGGTTGGCATAAGGATCTGATGCCAATCCACCCTTGTTGCCTATCCCTAGGCCTTGCATGTTTTTCACCAAGATGTCCAAGGGCAGGGGGTGGTTGAACCCTACTCCTGACTTGTTATATGACATTTGGTATCTTGGCTGGTAAAGGACACTCACTCCTTGCTCATACCTGCATAGCCCGTATCCATGCCAATTGCATTGGCCAAGATATCTCAAAGTGAAGTTCGAGTTAGATAGATAGTTGACATATTTTGCAAAAGGCTCTTCATCTTCGTCCTCTTGCATGCATGGCTCAGTACCATGATCAAGGCCCCCATACACAAAGTTTGTCTGGTTTGGCAAGTAGCCTAAAGGAAAAATTGTACCGATGGGGAGGTGAGGTCTCCCCATGTCTTGCACAAAATCTAGCACGGTTGTTGCTACAAAATTCTACACCAGATACTCCCCCAGGCCCATACTGGCCATTTCAATAGTGATTGTTGGCAATTGAGAGGGAGGGAACGAAAGCTCTTCCTGAGTCCACTCCATGTTGGGTGAACTAGGAGCCTCAACTTCCATTATGCTAGGCATCTCTTCGGTAGAGATGGTTGATACTATTGGCAGTGCCTCTTCTAGGGGTTGAGCCTCTTCCAGGGTTTGCTTCCCTTTGTCCTTCTATTTAGCCACGATAGGTGGCATTGTTGGTGAACGACCGGACGATGAAGATGTACCTGGCCAAGGTTTTGATGGATTTATCACCAGTGGTGCTTGTTGAGAAGCAACACACCCCCACTGAAAAATGAATTTCCACCCTTTGAAAACTTTGAGCTTTCATTTTTGCAGTAGGGACCCTCTTGATGATTTTCAGTTTTAATCCCAGATTTTCACTTGCCTCTTTCTTCTTCAAGTTTTGCCTGTGTCAAAGCATCCAAGTTTTCTTGCATTCTGGCTTTGTTATCTCAGACTTCACTTTTTACATGCTAGAATCATTCATGGATAAAGAAAATCTTACACCAGTACGAAGAAAATGCAGAAAATAGATAGATAAATTCATTGAAAATCAAAACTTTCCTTTTTTGGAAGTGTCACGATATCGCGACACTTCCATTTTTGGAAGTGTCGCGATATCGCGACAGGTTTTCAGAAAATCCGCCAAGTCAGAAATGCGTAGCGAAATCGCGACACTTTCCAAAAATGGAAATGTCGCGATATCACGACATTTCCATTTTTGGAAATGTCGCGATATCGCTACCGTTTTGGAGAGAGAAGGCAAGTTGTACGGAACGTCGCGATTTCGTGACATGTCGTGAAATCGCGACATGTCACATTTTCACGGCTGAGAGAGAGAAAAATCGGTAAGGCATGAAAGAGGCGCGATTTCGTGACATGTCACGAAATCACGACATGTTTGAGTCAGAAGCTGCAAGTGTGAAAAACGTCGCGATATCGCGACACATTTTGGAAGGAAGCTGCAAGTGTGAAAAATGTCGTGATATCGCGATGGGTTTGGAGAGAGAAAGCAGAAGTGTACGGAACGTCGCGATTTCGCGACATGTCACGAAATCGCGACATGTCACGAAATCGCGACATGTCGCATTTTTGCGATTGCAAGAGTGAAAAATGACTAAGGCACAGAAGGGTCGCGATTTCGTGACATGTCGTGAAATCGTGACATGTCGCTTTTCGCGACGTGAAGGAGAAAAAGACACAGTTGTACGGACTGTCGCGATTTCGTGACATGTCGCGAAATCGCGACAGGTCCAGGTGGAGGCAGAAGGAAGCTAAAGGAACCAAAATTGAAAAGCGTCTAAGGCAAAAAGATGTCACGAAATCGCGACGTCACAATTTCGCAACGTCCCAAAATTGGACGTCGTGATTTCACGATGTCACGAAATCGTGACAAAATTCATGAAGCGAAGGCAAGGAGCCACCATGTCGCGATTTCGTGACATGGTGGAGGCTCAAGAGGACAAAAGGCCACCATGTCACGATTTCGCGACATGGTGGGTGGTCGAAAAGACAAGGGGCCACCATGTCGCGATTTCGCGACATGGTGGAGAGCTGACGAGTTTAGGCCCCACCGTGTCGCAAAATTGCGACACGATGGGGAATTCACAAAGGAGAAGCCGGGGCAGCAAAAAGGGATGCCGAAGGATGCCAATAACAAAGAAGAACCAAAAACGCCTAAGGCATAGGAAGATTCGGCAGAGAAAATAGCAAGTATGGAGGTGTCATGAAATCGCGACGTCGCGATTTTACGTCGAAAAGATGTAAGGCGCGGAAGAAGAAGGGTCACGATTTCGCGACATGTCGCGAAATCGCGACATGTCACGTTTTCACGGCTTGCAGGGAAGAAAGTGCCGAAGGGGAGAAGGGTCGCGATTTCGTGACATGTCGCGAAATCGTGACATGTCGCGTTTTCGCGGCTTGTAGGGAAGAAAGTGCCGAAGGGGAAAAGGGTCGCGATTTCGTGACATGTCGCGAAATCGCGACATGTCGCATTTTCGCGACCCTGACAGCAAAGAGCCCGAAAATGGAAGACAGTTGAAAATGGACACGTGTCATGATTTTGTGACACGTGTCAAAGCATGTATCAGATAAATAGGGCCGACATGCAAGTAAACATTAAGGTTTTTAATCTGATTTATTAATCAAAGTTTTGATTTAATATTTTTAAAGTACTAATCCGTCTTTTGTCCTTTCATGCAGGAAGCCATCTGGCACTTACGGGATAATGGAGAAATGGCCATAAAGACGAAGTTAAGTGCAAATTAATCAAAGACAGCCATTTCGAAAGAGAAGTTGTTGTGTCATCCAATTTTTTCAGATCTGGCTGCAAAGAGACTTTACGGTGACTAAGCAGCTGCCCATAGTGGAATATGTCGAGAATTGGTCGAGAAATGAAAATATCTGCACACAGTTACCGGATTTTGCCGGTGAATGCATTTAATGAAGATTTATGGCAGAATTAATAGCTTGCAGAGATTTTCAACTCAGGGATGGCTCTGCGGAGATGAAATGTCAGAGAAGTGGTGACTCATCCAAATTACCCGAGGGAATTAATGAGGACATTTATTCACAGTTGCGGGTGAATGCAAGTGGCATTCGAATTCTATCTTCTCCATTTATGGCAAGTGAGCTGCACCGATTTGCGAGTGGTTAAGTTTTATCCAGGACTTTGTTTTAAATGGCTTTATATTGTAAAACCCGGGTCCTAGGGTTTGAGATGATAAGATTTAGGGTTTGAGAAGAAGATATTTTTGAAAAGATCAAGGTCTATCCTGAGTCTATAAATACTTCTTCTCAATGTAATCGCAGGAGGCGAAAACTTAGAAATAAAAGGCTATTGAAGCAATTTCTTGCAAAGATTGTTAAATACTTTATTTCTGGACTTGGAGTTGATGTGCTTTTGTTTTACGTGATAGCATGGCCAGGAGCCTAATCTTTTGCAGATTGTGATAAGTTCATCTTCTTTTGTTATCCGTTTCATTAAAGTTTATTAGATATATCTTGTAAATCGGTGTTATCAAGATTAAATATGTTGTTAGGCTTCATTTGTTCCATTGTATACTAAGGAAAATTACTGATTTAAGGTTCAAGTTTGTTCTAATTGCTCTGTCCTCACTTGTGCGAGCTAGGCTGTCGGTGAAAGATATCAATTTTAACCGACTTCCCTTCGGTTTATAATTTTCTATTAGATCTGTTCCATCTTTGCCTTGTGCTCTTAGTAGAAAGTGATCTTAGAAAAGCTGGACACTTTCTTCTTTGATTTGTTCCGTTGTGAAGCTGATAGTATAAATAAAATTGGTAGTTTTGTTTTACAGTTAAAGTTTGATAAACTTCTCTTTCTGCCTTACCCTACCCTCTTTGTTTTATCGTGAAATGATCCATTTTTATTTTCTTTTAATTTTGTCTTTTATTTAAATCTGCTGACCCATGAGAGCTAGATCAAAGAATTAATTTTAAATCTGATTGTCAACAAGTGACAACTTCTGAACATTATTGAGCAAGTTCATTGAGCCCGTTGTAAGGTAAGAAACAGTCCATATTGAAAACTATTCCGAGAAGCGAAAAAGAGTGAATTGACATTCGACCCGACTTTGTAACTCACACCTTGGATAACCAGCTAGATCCTAAAGTGAGTGGGATTTATCCCGTATAAGTGTTATCAGAGTTTTGTGCTCATTCTTCACAGGGTGTGTATGAAAGTCGGACCAACATTTAAAAATGGCGCTAGAAGGAGGGCCTTGAACTTGCATTCTTAGTGTGCTTGAGTTAGAAAGTTGTATGTGGTACTTGACAAGTCTGGTATTTTATCTTTTGAATCCTTTTCCCTCCTCTTTGGCTCTTTAAAATTTTGTTGTTTGAGTTTTTGCCTGAACAGTGGAACTTAACACCAACATTTAAAAATGGCAAGCTGGTTAGGTGCCACTGCTTTGAATATTCCGGGTATAGCCCATGACCTGCCCAGAAATCCGGAAAGATATCTCCCCAGATATAAACATGATGGGACAAGGACAGCAGAGGAACATCTGCTAGCATTCAAGAATGCTTTGAAATTATTAAATATACAACATGAGGATGTTGCCTGCAGATTGTTCCCCTTCACTCTCCGGGAAGGAGCTTATGACTGGTTTCTAAATCTCACTAGCAATTATGTTACCAGTTGGGATGACCTAGAGAAAGTTTTTATATCACAATTTGGGGAAGTGATAGACCCCAGTGTGTTATACCAACAATTTTCCAGCATCAAGAGAGAGTCGGGAGAAACTATCAGGTCATTCAATATGAGGTTCCAAAGAGCTTACGGTAGAATGACTGGTCATTACATCCCAAATGCAAATCTGGCCTTAGAAATCTATAAGAATGCATTGGATTCGGTGACCTCTATTTTCCTCAAGAGAGACATCAATATCACAACCCTGGCAGGAGCTTATAAAGAGGCTTTAATTCTTGAAAGACAGTTAGGACCTCAAATTCTGAGCGAGTCCTTTGATATCCTATGTTACACGAGAACATGCCTATTTCGGATCCCATTCCACATCATGAGTTAGTACCAACATGTCATGCTCTACCCAAGGAGACTCCGTTAACTGTAACATCCACTCGGCATGTGCAAAATATAGAGAAAGGTTTCGACAAGTTCAAAGTGGAAGTGCTTGAAGTAAACATTTGTGATCTAGCATTACCCAAATCTGAAGTTTTTCCTGGTGAGTTAAATTTTCCTAGGAACCAAAGAAATATTGATATTTCTGGTTCATCCAAAAATAGTACAACCGGGGTTTCGGGGTTCTTTCACTTTTCTCGAAGAGTCAAAAAGTCTTGTAGAGACTCCTATGGATGAAATGCAAGATTTTCAACAATTCAAAAGGGACAGTTATAATTTGAGATGTGAGAGTCCAGAACCTAATAATGATCCTTCCTCATCAGAGGATGATGAAAGTGGGATTCAATATCACTATGCAGAAGTATCTGAGGAGAAGGATAACATCATTGAGGATATGAAGGAAATTGAAGTTGACATCACCCTCCATGAGCTGGCCCGATTGTTGAACAAAAAGATAACTTGATTGAAGCTTACTCTGGACCACCTATTGAATTTCAAGAAGAGGAGGAAAAGATAGTAAATGTGAATGTGGTCAGCCAACTTGGAATAGGTGAAGAGTCTCAATATAAGCACTGTAACTCACTGAACATAATATCAAAGAAAAGGTTGTAAACTCGTGTTGATGCGAGATATTGGATCTTATAATTTGGCGAGTGAGAAGGTGAGAATAATTACAACTCTAATCAATCACAACAATGACATTTGGACATTACACATTGATAGGGTTAAATCTAAGCAAGTCTCAGGTGAAAAAGCAAATTATGAGAATTCTGCTAGAGGGATAAAAATTGAAGTCTTGGATATTGAAGCAGTACAGCAACCACAAAATGTTCAAGTTGTCAAGAACCAGGACATACGGATAAAATATGATCTCTTTTAGTTGTCACATAAATCCGAAGATGTGATGGACTGGGTCTATAGAGGCTTTAAGGTATTTGATCCTGGGGGGTTTTACATTCAGTCCCTTTGAAAGAATTCTGCAAACCCTTCAAGTAGAAGCATAAACATGTTATCATATGATTTGTTATTATATGATTTGTTTAATTTGAAAGAGTTGCAGATTTGTTTTTCAGTGGGACAAGATCCATAAAAAAATAAAAAAATAAAAAAAAAGAGAGAGGGAAGACGGTAAACACAAGTTTTTCCCAGGTAACAGAAAAATTTGGAAGCATAGTCTGGAGTGCATTTCGTCAACAGGACCTGAAAGGTAATTTTTCTAAATTTACTTGCAAATGGTCAAATTTTTTTTAAGGCACTAGTTCTCTGCTTTTCCATCTGCTACATATTTTGAGTCACAAAGAAGTTGTAACATGTGTATACATTGTAAATAGCTCTGCAGTTTTTAGTTTATTTATTTTAGTTGTTTTAGTTTTATTTTATTTTAGTTTACTTTTAATTGCCTGTACAGTTTTTAGTTGTTGTGCTTTAGCTTAATTTGTTTTGCCTGTACAGTTCTTAGTTTATTTATTCTAATTTAATTCTAGGTGCTTGTACAGTGTTGTTTGTTTTAGTTTGTTTTTAAATGTCTGTGCAGTGTTCTTTTGTTTTGTTTAATCCTAATTGCCTGTACAGTTTTTAGTTTTTAGTTGTTTATTTTAGCTTGCTTCTATCTGCCTGTACAGTTTTTAGTTTTAGTTTTAACTGCCTGTACAGTTTTTAGTTGCTTTACTTTAGTTTTATTTTAATTGTCTGTGCAATTTCAGTCTGTCTTGAAGTTCTGTATTTTATTTCCTTTGTAAATAACCCTGCAGTTTTAATTCCTTTCAGGTCTGTACATTTATGTATTCTATTTCCTTTGTTGTCTGTACATGTTGTTTTATTTTAAGGTTCTGTATTTTATTTTTATTTAAGGTCTGTGCAGTTTATTTTCTTTGTAAATAGCTCTGCAGTCTTGTTTTATTTCATTTCCTTTAATGCCTGTACAGTTTTATTTTGTTTCCTTTGTAAATAACCCTGCAGTTTTGTTTTCTTTGCTGCCTGTACAGTTTTATTTTAAAGTCTGTGCAGTTTTATTTTATTTTGTTTTTAGAGGCCTGTGTTTATCCTTGGAAGCCTGTACAAAGTTCTTTGGCTTTTAAAATTATGTTCTTTAGCCTTTGCCTGAGCATCAATGAAAAGTCAACCTTCTAAAAATTGTTTTATTCTGAGTTGATCAATCCAGTGTTCATTATCATAATTGTGAGATAGTCTGTTTGAACTGAATAGTGGAACTATTTTTTTAGTCAGAACAACAATGGAAGGATGATTGGATTTTGTGTCTTACTTGCCACCAGTTGTTTTAATTATAAAGAAACTGCTATGTTGTTTGGTTGGAGAAACTCCCGGGGAATCCAAGAAAAGTTGGTTATAAGAGGGGACTATGATTCATGTAATTATTTGAGTATCCATAGAGGCTATCAGTGCCTAGGCTGAAGCAGTTCCAGATTGATGAAATATTAAAAGAAAATTGTTATTCTTTCTAAGGCTTTTCAGATGTTGATGTATTTCAAAAGAAAGAGATGTAAGTTGAATTGGCACTCTGTTATTTCCAATATATATATAAAAAAAAAAAAAAGAGGGAGATAAAGAAAAAAAGAAAAAAAGAGTTATATAATGAAAGAGGCAGCCAAGATTTCAAAAGATGTTTTTCTTCTACCAAGTTGTAGATTCTACCTTACAGTTGTAAATTTGGGTCGTGTAAATCTAAAGGGTAACTCTGTCGGGGCTGTAAAAGGCTAAACTAGTAAACAGAGCTCTACTCGGTTTCCCCTTTTTACAATCTAGAAAAGCTGATCAATCCAGAGTTCAACATTCGATCCAGTCATTCTTGAAGACAGTTTTATACGCTTGTAATTGCACATCAGAAATCTTCCTTAAGTAATTCAGCCTAGTATGTCCTTGGGAAATTTTAACAACATCAGTTAGTAGTCAATTTATTGTGAAGAATATACTGTGGCAAGGCAAGATACATGGTCTATGTTGTTTTGAAACTAGAGTCCTGGGTTCTAAAATAATGCTACTATTTTACCCGGAGATATCGCCATTTGTTGAGAAGCAACACACCCCCACCGAAAAATGAATTTCCACCCTTTGAAAACATTGAGCTTTCATTTTTGCAGTAAGGACCCTCTTGATGATTTTCGAGTTTTAATCCCAGATTTTTACTTGCCTCTTTCTTCTTCAAGTTTTGCCTGTGTCAAAGCATCCAAGTTTTCTTGCATTCTGGCTTTGTTATCTCAGACTTCACTTTTTACATGCTAGAATCATTCATGGATAAAGAAAATCTTACACCGGTATGAAAAAAATGCAGAAAACAGATAGATAAATTCATTGAAAATCAAAACTTTCCTTTTTTGGAAGTGTCGCGATATCGCGACAGGTTTTCAGAAAATCCGCCAAGTCAGAAATGCGTAGCGAAATCGCGACACTTTCCATTTTTGGAAATGTCGCGATATCACGACATTTCCATTTTTGGAAATGTCGCGATATCGCTACCATTTTGGAGAGAGAAGGCAAGTTCGTACGGAACGTCGCGATTTCGCGACATGTCACGAAATCGTGACATGTCATTTTCGAGAGAGAGAAAAATCAGCTAAGGCATGAAAGAGGTCACGATTTCGCGACATGTCGCGAAATCGCGACAGTTTGAAAAGAAGAGGAAAGATAAAGGACATGTCGCGAAATCGTGACATGTCGCATTTAGGAGTGAAAAGACTAAGTGTAAGAGGGTCGCGATTTCGTGACATGTCGCGAAATCGTGACATGTCGTGAAGGAGAAAAAGACAAGTTGTAGGATGGTCGCGATTTCGTGACATGTCATGAAATCGCGACGAGTCCAAGGTACAAGAGAAGCAAAGGAACCAAATGAAAAGTCAGCTAAGGCAAAAAGATGGTCACGAAATCGTGACAAAGGGAAGAAGGGAATGTCACGATTTCGCGAATGGAGGAGAGGAAAAGGAAGTCAGATTTCGTGACAGTAAAAATGTCGTGATTTCGCGACATGGGGAGAGCGAAAGGAGTCGCGATATCGCGACATACAAGGAAAGGGAGAAAGGATAGAAGGATGCAACAAGAAAAAAGTAAGGCAAGAAGAGAAAGAAGAAGAGGTGTCACGACGCGACGTCGCGAAATCGCGACAGGAAGGAAGAAAGAGAAGAAGGGTCACGATTTCGTGACATGTCACGAAATCACGACATGTCGCGTTTTCGCAGATTACAGGGAAGAAAGTGCCGAAGGGGGAAAAGGGTCACGATTTCGCGACATGTCACGAAATCGCGACATGTCACGTTTTCAGGCCATGGGGAAGAAAGTGCCGAAGTAGGGATAGGAGTCGCGATTTCGCGACATGTCGCGAAATCGCGACATGTCGCATTCGACCTGAGAGCAAAGAGCCAAAAATGTAAAACACTGGAAATGGACACGTGTCACGATTTTGTGACACGTGTCAAAGCACGTATCAGATAAATAGGGCCGACATGCAAGTAAACATTAGGGTTTTTTTAGTCTGATTTATTAATTAAAGTTTTGATTTAATATTTTTAAAGTACTAATCCATCTTTTTGTCCTTTCATGCAGGAAGCCATCTGGCACTTACGGGATAATGGAGAAATGGCCATAAAGACGAAGTTAAGTGCAAATTAATCAAAGACATCCATTTCGAAAGAGAAGTTGCTGTGTCATCCAATTTTTCCAGATCTGGCTGCAAAGAGACTTTACGGTGACTAAGCAGCTGCCCATAGTGGAATATGTCGGGAATTGGCCGAGAAATGAAAATATCTGCACACAGTTACCGGATTTTGCCGGTGAATGCATTTAATGAAAATTTATGGCAGAATTAATGGCTTGCAGAGATTTTCAACTCGGGGATGGCTCTGCGGAGATGAAATGTCAGAGAAGTGGTGACTCATCCAAATTACCCGAGGGAATTAATGAGGGCATTTATTCACAGTTGCGGGTGAATGCAAGTGGCATTCGAATTCTATCTTCTCCATTTATGGCAAGTGAGCTGCACCGATTTGCGAGTGGTTAATTTTTATCCGGACTTTGTTTTAAATGGCTTTATATTGTAAAACCCGGGTCCTAGGGTTTAAGATGATAAGATTTGCGGTTGGAGAGGAAGATATTTCTGAAAAGATCAGGGTCTGTCCTGAGTCTATAAATACTTCTTCTCAATGTAATCGCAAGAGGCGGAAACTTAGAAATAAAAGGCTATTGAAGCAATTTCTTGCAAAGATTGTTAAATACTTTGTTTCTGGACTTGGAGTTGATGTGCTTTTGTTTTCTGTGATAGCATGGCCAGGAGCCTAATATTTTGCAGATTGTGATAAGTTCATCTTCTTTTGTTATCCGTTTCATTAAAGTTTATTAGATATATGCTGTAAATCGGTGTTATCAAGATTAAATATGCTGTTAGGCTTCATTTGTTCCATTGTATACTAGGGAAAATTATAGATTTAAGGTTCAAGTTTGTTCTAATTGCTCTGTCCTCACTGTGCGAGCTAGGCTATCGGTGAAAGATATCAATTTTAACCGACTTCCCTTCGGTTTATAATTTTCTGTTAGATCTGTTCCATCTCTGCCTTCTGCTCTTAGTAGAAAGTGATCTTAGAAAACTGGACACTTTCTTCTTTGATTTGTTCCGTTGTGAAGCTGATAGTATAAATAAAATTGGTAGTTTTGTTTTACAGTTAAGTTTGATAAACTTCTCTTTCTGCCTTACCCTACCCTCTCTTTGTTTTACCGTGAAATGATCCATTTTTATTTTCTTTTAATTTTGTCTTTTATTTAAATCTGCTGACCCATGAGAGCTAGATCAAAGAATTAATTTTAAATCTGATTGTCAACAAGTGACAACTTCTGAACATTACTGAGCAAGTTCATTGAGCCCGTTGTAAGGTAAGAAACAGTCCATATTGAAAACTATTCCAGAAGCGGAAAAGAGTGAATTGACATTCGACCCGACTCTGTAACTCGCACCTTGGATAACCAGTTAGATCCTAAAGTGAGTGGGATTTATCCCGTATAAGTGTTATCAGAGTTTTGTGCTCATTCTTCACAGGGTGTGTATGAAAGTCGGACCAACAATGCTTGCGACATCGGACCCTGTCTAGATGGATTTAACTAAAAATCCAAGTGCATCGATGGAAGGGTCGATTGTGGCATTAGATGCACCGCATTGCAATATTTGAAGGGTTCTAAGTCCGTCGGGACTACATGTACTTCCCCTTCAAATGTATACTTCAAACACTAATGAGCTATCGAAGGGACACACTTCATGTCCCTGATCCATGGCCACCCTAGCAAGATGTTATAAGCCATCTCGCCTTCCAAAATATGGCACAATGTAGGTATCATATTTTGTCCTACTTGAATGGGTAGGACAATTGTGCCAACTGTCGAGCATATCACATCATTGAATGCTCATAGTGTATAGGTGGAAGCCATGATGTGAGAGGCTGGCAACTTCAGATGTTTCAATGTTGCTATGGTAATGATGTTACTGGACGAGCCAGTGTCTATCAACACCCTCTTATACGGGATCCCGTTGACCCATGCGATAATGTGTAGGGGTGGATCTACCATGTCATCAAACACTGATTTAACTTCATCCTCTCGAAAGGTGATGATTGGCTTTGTGCATCGTTTGACATGTCCCACAAAGTTGTTGAAGGAATTCGCTTCGTGGGGCTGCAACTCGATGGATTTCAATATCTCCATTAGAGCCTCATGATGGGGTGTTGATTATTGTATAAGCTCGTATATGGAGAGCCTAGCCGACATGGTCCTCAAACTCTGTGTGAGTTTGGTCCGAATCATGGCCACGGGTCTAGGCAAAGGTAGCTACATAGGGTGCTGTTGAGGTTGTGACGTCAGTGGAACCTCTCTTGTGGCTGCCTCAAGGGCAACTCTTGGGTATCTCTTATTCCTAGTCACTATTCTTATCATTCCTACATACCCTTGCATGGGGCAATTCTATTGCACCTCATTGAATTGAAGGGGTTTTGCTTGTGCCTCATGGGTAGGAAAGGGGTCTTTGAAAACTCCCATCTACTGGTTGTTTGGTGCTACGGGGTTGTCCACTACCAACATCTTATTATCAATCAGGTCTTGTATCAAAACTTTGAACTTCCAACATGCATTCAGGTCATGTCCCATCCACCTGTGGAACCTACAATACAAGTCCTCCCTGTACCCATTAGGCTTGGGAGCATTGGGATATATGGTTTGAATCTCTGGAAGGTTGATCAAGTTCGTCGCTGACAAGTGGTCAAATAGGGAGTCCCTAGACTCCGTATAAGGTGTGTACTGTTGCCTAGGGTGATGCTACTAATTTTTCTCCTGCTTCCGGTTTTCTCTTTCATAATTATTAGGAGGCACTTCCTGATAGTTAGCCTTTTGAGGCTATATTTCTTGTGCAGGCTTAGGGACATTTATAGCAACTTGATTGACTGCAGTGGGTTTCTATTGCATAGTCCCTATTTTTGTGTTCTTGTTCCATTCTTTCTTCTTAGGTTTGGCAATCTCGCCATCCTGTATCTTGATCTCTTCAATAATTCTGGCTTGTGCCAGAGCTTCCTCTAAGGTGGCATATTGCTACAGCTGCAATAGCACAGAGATAAATCTCAAACAACTTTGTGAGAAAATTTGTGTAAGGTCGGACATAGGAGGGAGGTAGGGTAGCTTGGAAAGCAGACTCCTCCACCGATTCCCATAGGCCACCATGGTCTCTTCCTCATACTGCATGAGGCTGGCCAGGTCACTTAGTGATGCCTTCTTCTTGGTGTTAAAGATGAAGCGTTCGAGGAATGCATCCACTAACTGATCCAAGTTACTGATGCTGTGCTTCAGCAACTAGGTGAACCAATCCGAGGCAAGGCCCACAAATGTGGTTATAAATGTCCTTAGCAACAACGCATCATTGTCCTGAATGCCAAAACATTGGCTCAAGAATCTGGTCACATGCTCTTGGGCATATTCCTCACCCTTAAAGATTGCCAACTGAGTCAGCTTAAAGTGTTTGGGGTAAGGGGGTGCAGGCACTGATGGATGCACAGGATGACTACAGAGTTGGCGTAACGTGGGATTTTGGGGCCTAGAAGCTTTGGTTTCAAGAAACTCCAAATGCTCTAGCAGCGCTTTGTATGCATCGGAAGATTTAATCTCTTCCTATTTAGTTTTCTCTTTTTGTGGGTTGTGGGAGACTTGAGGCCTATGGGGGGGTCGCTGGATAGCAACCCCTCCACCTTGGTAGGGTGTTTCGGCCCGCTCTGCTTCTTGTTCATACTCCTTGTAAGCTTCCTTAGGAGTCTCTAGACGAGACCTATGACCCTGGGTGGGTCCCCATGGAGGGTACCCATCATTGTTCCGGGGAGTGGCCTCCCTCTCAGGTCTAGGGGGTCTCGGAGGAAAAATTTGATAAGGTCACGGAGACCTATCTCGCACCAAGGGATTATGCCTCTCATATGGTTCCGCTCTTTGGGTGCGAGGGGTTGGAACCCTCTTAGCTAGGTTATGAATTAGCTCATTTGTTTGGCACTGAATGCGCTCTTTGCTAAGGTGGTATAGATGCTCTAGCTGCTGCTGATCTTGCTCAAGCTGCATGATCTAGGCTTGGCGGGTGGCATGTCTGGCGACTACCAAGTCAATTTGTTCAGCCATCTTGAGCCTAGGAGGCCTGGATGCCTCTCCTATGCATTTACCTCGATCACGATGATCCGAGATCTCAATGGGTCGCTTCCCTCTGTCGAGGTTGGCAACATTTACTCGAGGCTTTGGCCTCAGTGGGTGACCATGGTACATAGCGGGTGCAGAAGCGCATGGCTCCCATGCTGTACATTGCTCTCCAGGAATGTAATGGTCTTCCTCGTGTTCCCTTTTGTGTATGTGAAAGGGGTGGGCAGAGTTGGCTCGCCCCGCTTGAATAGCCCTGCGCTTTGGGGTTTATTTATTGGTTCTAATAGTGATGGGGGGCAAAGGAGGGATGCCATAATCATATGGCCTCTCCTCATGGACACTATGCTGCTCTAGCTCTTCATCACGCGATGGCCACTCATATCGAGCTTCTAAAGGAGCTTTATTGTCTATGTTGAGTGCCACGTGTAAGGACTCCTCCTGAAAGGGGCTATGATGAACGGGCATGTCCCCCAAAGGGGTGTCCCTATAGTTCCACCTTGACATGGAATGATGTGGACTCTCTTGTGGGTCAGGCCGCCAAGGCGGTATGACCAAGTCC